>OZ004692.1:63777622-65196622 GCA_963924545.1 Pogonocherus hispidulus
TTTCCAAGAACTTGCGATGACTGCAAGTCGAGCGGGCTATAACAATGTCTCGAGAGACTAAGGACTTAAGACCTCGTTCGGGGAAAAAATGTTATGCCGGGTTGTGTCAATGTGGTCAGTAGCGCAAGTAAACAATAGAAAAAGTAGAAAACTGCTAGAAAACTGCTAGAAAAAGGTTTTTTATAACACTACCCCTATATTTGGAGGGCTTGTAGTTTGAAAACCACTGTATATAAGAAAAAATAGGAAATACCTTGTTTGTGCAGAATTTTTAGCATTTATAAAAGGATCATTTTTGTACAGAGGCTAAAATTGCGAAATCATATCTGTTTTCCAGAAGCATGGGAAAAACCGCTCACGTACACGTTAGAGATGCCATAAAAGGCTGTAATAAAATTGAGGAGACCATTCTAAACAAGTAAAACAAGTAACTGCAGACTTATTGATGGAAAAGGAAAAGTCAGGGGGTAGGTCTGAGAAGTAATATAAGTTTTACCCAGTAGTATTCTACAAAAAAAAAAAAAGAAGAAAACATTTATGAAGATATTTTAATTGCCTACTTCGCTAAATATTTTAAGAGCAAACATTTTCTTCACTTGGTATTGTTATTCTAGGCTGAAATCCACTTTCGCTGTAAAAAAGAAGATAGGTACATATCGAAAAATATCCACAACTGATAATTTCTTAAGAACTTATTTGGTTGCAGAACTAAATGTCTTTTCAGCAGAAAAGAAGTCGAATGATCTATTTTAGTTATTTTTGAGAATCAACATGGCATTTCCGCAAACATAAAATATTTCGATTATCACGAAAATTTGACAATAAGTGTCAGGCATAGGTAAAAAAGTAAGTGAAAAAATGACGTAAATGGCCATAAGTTATAGTGTTGATTTAACTAGTATTAATTTCTACAGTGTTATAGGTACAGGTTATAAGTGTAGCTTAAATAACATAAGTCAAGAGAAGATAATCCTAATACGAAATTTTTAATGCCCAATGAAATGATAACTATGTACCATTATACAACCAAAAATTATCAATTATTAACTTATGAAAGGTAGAATATTGTTAATTTTAATTATTATTATTTATGACGGATTTATGCACACACATTTAACATTTATCACTTAAGATTTTAAGATTTATCAAGTTCTGATTTCCCATCTCAGAGATAAAACAACACTTTTAAAAGGTACATAATGTTGTTGTTGGTGGATGTTACATATGTGATGTGGTGCATAATGTAACATCCATTATGCACCACATTTAAGATTTAAGATCTGGATCTGTCAATTTAAGACTTGGGCAAGTTTTATCTGTTCTTAAATGTTTCCTTAAGTGTTAAATGTTAAACGATAAATAGTAAATGTGTATGCGTAAATCCACCATTAAATCTTCTTATTTTAAAGGACTAGAGAAACATTAATTATTAGTCTCTGTGGTCATACTGTCTAAATCTAAACTAGATCTGTATAGATCTAAATATTAAACGGTTTAGAAATAAGAAATTAAAAATTAATATTTTTTATTTTTTTTATTTTTGAGACCCTGATACCATGATGCGTATAAGAAATTACTGTGAAAACATTACCATTTAATATCTTTTGAGAATCGCATTGAACTGTATACTCAAGCACTTTGAACATTTAATTATAGATAGTTAAATTACGTATTTACCTATTCTACCTATAGTTATGTTCTTTTTGTTCTATTTAATTTACTACTAACATATATTATTTTTTCGATTTGAATGATGTTTCTGTCACACTATTGGGCCACCCTGTAGATGATAATTTAGTAAATTCTGCACATTAAAGCCAGGAGCACTGGTTGATTGCCAGTGCTCCAATATTTACTTGTCATGTTGCGGTTTAGGCAATTTACATCACGCAGGATCTTATTTTAACTGAAACTCGACAGGTACGCAGGTGGTCTCAGTTACTGCCCACGTGCCAACAGACACTGTTATTGATACATCCTGAAACTCTTGTTGTGGCTAACAGGTGAATAATCACCTTTATAAGTCCATTGAGAAGATTAAAATGACTGTTATTAACCTCATTTGAAAATATAATCATTTAGGTCTGGCGTTGATCGAGATAATCATCTTACAAAACAAATTTGTTTTGTGATAAACTCGTAGTTTACTAACAATTAGATTCTTCAAATTCGAAATTAAATATACAGAATGTCAAAAATAATAATGCACAGTGAGAATATTGTTATGTGAGTATTGGTATGAGGAATATGAAAATATTCTTTAAATAATCTAGAGAAAAAGAATTTATCTAAACATGTAACTTAGGTATATAATTTCTTCTTATAAAATGTTGGAGTTCATAAAACATAATATTTCAAATTCAAGTTTCCAAGAATATTTCAAGAAAACAGTCTGTAATTTGACTATTACCTTTCACTTACGAGGTATTTTATTGTTGAGAGTTTAAATAACATGTACTCCGTAGATTTTTATTCATCTTATATAATATAGAAAATGCAGTTTTTGTATAATTTAAATATTGCACCGTCGCAATTTTAGTCACGCTGCCATATATTTTAAAATGAAGTTCAACACAAGAAAATCCTCGGAAAACCACCGCCATACCGCTAGCGTGTGTCCAAATGGCTGTTATGGTCACGTGAAGTTGTGTTTGAATAAAGAATTTTTCAGCTTTTTCAAACAGGCTGTCAATGACAAGTATAAAACTTTTTGTTATAAAAGTGCTGAAAAACAAGATGATATACCGTTTGCGTATACAGTAGCGCAATTCTTCAAAATTAGTGTAACAAAATTTTATTCATTTTAAAGACACGTCACTTTGACACATCTGTCTATCTTTCAGTTTATTTTAAAGTAAAAACGCTGCAAATCTTTTTTGCGCCGGGTGTCGGTATACTCTCAGAACTTCCGAAGTTTTTTTCGTGCTAAATGTGCACTCCATTACACTGGACCAGTATCCAGCGGCATGCAATTAAAAATTATTAAATAGTTTTCAGAACCCGCCAAAAATTTTTTTTTGCACTACCACATTTGTACATGTATGTTGAACATCCCCAAATTTTATTATGGATAAGTTCTGAATAACACTGTATACAAGTACATACGCACAAATGAAAACTCCTTTTCTATATGAAGAACCCAGGATGACTTTGAATCATTAATTTTCATCATGAGAATATACGCAATATAATACCCTCTGAAAGGCATAGTGACTAATATCTATGCTTAATATTGTGAATTGATGCGACCTCCTGGAACAATAGCAGTATCGAGTTAAACTATTACTAGCTCTTACTCATACGTATTAGAGTTTGGAGTCTTCCCCTGAACTGATTCACCAGTAAAGTGAAGGTAACCAAAACAACATTTAGTGTTAAGTGAATGACATTAACCAATTAAATAAAAACAATACACCTTTCTTCACATATCTATTAGCAATGCTAAATATATACATTTCGAGTACTATGCACTCATCGTAGGTAGCTTAAACACTGTTAGTGTTGAAGCAATGAATATAATTATTAAATAAATAATACACCTTTCTTCACATATCTATTAGCAATGCTAAATGTATATAAACACTAACAGTGTTTAAGCTACCGATGATGAATACATAGTACTCGAAATGTATACATTTAGCATTGCTAATAGATATGTGAAGAAAGGTGTATTGTTCTATTTAATTATATTGATCTTCACGAACTCACCTCAATCAGACATTAACCAAAGTTTTCGATTCATATTTTTTCCTCATTTCCTCACCACTTTAAACTCATATCAGTGGTAGAGATATGGATTCCACTAGATTACTGTTTTAGTGACTGGAAAAATGTTGCACACTTCTCTAAATTTCACGTGTTGACCTTTATAGTTTCGAAAATTAGAAAAATCTACCTCTATCAGTTTACTCGTGTACTAATTTATTCAATCATTCATTTTCGTTTTTCTTTTCTCCGTTCCTACTTCTCTCTCTTCTTTATTCGTTATGCGTTCTCTTTCCTCCATTTTCTACGCTTACTCATTCACTAACTCACGTACTTGCTTACCTACTCACTCCCTCATTCACTCACTCACTTAGGACATAGTACTTGGCCTATTGGAGAGATAGATTTACGAAATTTGACGTAAAAGCATTCTAATTTATTGATAAAATTGTTGCCACTTTGCCGCGAGATCTCTAGTTTTAGGTTTATTTAACCTCACTTTATTCACGTTTTATTCCTTTTTCTTTCCGTTTTTCTCTCCGTTTCTTTCCGTTTCTGATATACTTAATATATGTATATATGTGCAAGAATATACAGCTACAATAATTTTCAAATAAATAAACTCCTATTTTAAAATTTCCTAAAACTTAGTACACACAATTTTTCATTTAGAGCAAATACAAATATATCTAATGCTACACCCGCCTTTTTAGCCCATTCCAAAAAAAATTCCATGGGAATTTTTTACACTTTAATTATAATTTGTTAAACTGCGATTTTTTTACAGCTACCGTTTTCCCGGAAATAGGGTGCGGTATAGCATGAGTCTAAAGCTGCACCACACTCTCGTATCTCTTAAAGTAAGTAAGATACAGGAACGAAATCTCTTTTTTTACACTTTAATTACAATTTATTACAGCAAACCGTGATTTTTTTACATTCTACATTTGATTTAGTGACGGTTGGCAATTTGTTAGCAAACCACTTTTCAAAAAATCCGTGACGTAAACCATCTTAATGTATTGTTTTTTTGTAATTTTCCAATATACAACAGAATTATTCCATTGTCACCCATATACATAGTAGATAAAACATTTTTCTTATGGAATATCTCCACGATTTTTTCATTCAAACCTATACGTACTTAAATATTATATTTTGCATCAAAAAGAAGGGCTCTAGCAATATATTGTAAAAGTTAAGAAGTGTTTTATAACAAAAAGTTAATTATTTCATCACCCTTGTACAGTATTGAAATTTGAAAAATTCTTTTAGTACACCTGAAAGCTATGGAAAAAAGCATTACCTGACCTAAATAGTTGAAAACTAAAAAAATATCCTAAAAACTAAGAACAGATCACTTTCTTGTGAATCACACTATTTGCAATCTCAGAATACGCTGTGCAGTAAAAATAATAACTGTGCCAAAGTGACATAGATATTTTATACTTGGAAAAAACAAAAACAATTGGCAGCTGATAATTTTCGAAACTCCACTTCCAAGAATGCCATCACACGACTTAATTTCTGCAATCTCTTTCTAAGAACACAAAATGCATGTTTCTTATTTACAGGCCGCAATTTTAAAATATATACAAAATCTAGTTACCTGGTATGAAGATCAGTGGCGTAACTAGCATTAAGCGCGGTTAAGCACAGCTTAGGGGCCCGGGAGACTCAAGGGACCCCTCGGGGCCTACGTTTAAAGATACTAAAAAAATTTTATATTTACTATGCCTAGAAATTTTTACACAAAATATCCAGAAATTGTTATTAAATAATTTTGTTTTCAATATTTGAAAAATGCGGGCTTTTTTCTAGCGCGCACAGCTGTGCTGTGCCGCACAGCACAAGTTTGTGCAAGTCTACAGTTGCGTAGTTGTCTAGTTGTCGACGTAAACCGGGGGCTATTATTGTTACGCTGTTTGGCCTGTTTTTAATCACTATCACAGATCACAGAACAACATATACTATATACTAAACTGACTAGAACTTTTATATAATAATGTCGACTTTTTAAAATGCATTAAATAAATAAAAAAAATTTTAATGCTTTTTGTTTTGGACCCATGTGTGCGTTATGTTAGGGGCAAGTTACAATTTTTCTGGGGTTTTCTGGGCATGTAAAACGCATGACCTTGATAATTTAAGAAAATTTTGCCTGCGGCGAATTTTTTTGCGCTCGTTTCGCTCGCGGGAAGGGGGCCCAAATACAATTTTGCTTAAGGGACTAAAATTTCTAGTTACGCCACTGATGAAGATATTTATGAATAAAGGAGTAAATTGATGTAATATTAAACTTCAAAGTAGGTAGTTTGTTTAATTTCTTCTCTGTAAAATATTTATGAAATATTTGATTGCACCAAGATATAGGTAAAAAATTAACATGAATTTTAAATGTGAGAAATTAATAGTTGAAGTTCGATGTTGGAGTTCCATATAAAGTTTCATGTTTAATAATTTGTTTGATATTTTATCAGGTTTTTTTTTGTAATATAAATACTAGCACTACTTAAGTTAAAGGTTCAACTTTCCAATTATGAGTTAGTATCTCAAATTAACCAATATGGTAAATTTGAGGTTAGTATTTAATATAACTTTAATTTTATTCTAAATATTTGAAATTACCTCTATATTAAAAGATTAGCCTATGAATAGGACCACCTTAAATACACTTACTCTTGAGTTCGTAATTAAAGTGTACAAAAATCTGATACAAATTTTATTCTCGTATTTTACTTTAAAGATACGAGAGAGTGGTGTAATAGCTTTAAAATCGAGCTGCACCACACCCTACCACCGAAAATACGACAGTTGTAAAAAAAATATTATTTGCTGTAATTAACTATAATTAAAGTATAAAATAATATGATATCAATTTCGTTCCCGTATCTTACTTACTTTCAAAGATACAAGAGTGTGTTGCAGCTTTAGACTCAAGCACCTTACTTGCGAGAAAACGTAAGCTGTAAAAAATCGGTGTCTGCTGTAATAAATTTTAATTAAAGTGTAGTGGAGTAAAAACAAGGGAAAAAGTCGCTTCCTTCTCGAAAAAAAATTTTTTAAGGTATAACCACATGAAACCTATACAGGATCATTGGTTGGGTCCTTGTGCATGTGAAATGACTAATTACGACATCCTTAGGGGGGTCAGACATTTTTTATCCCCAAAAATGTCAATAATTTGTCAAAATGTTATATTTATGTTTTTTAAGACATACCACGCGATAACTTCGAAACTAATTAACTTATAAACATGAGGTTTTTTTTAATCGATTGAGGACATATAGGCGGTCATAACTGTACTAATTTCAGTCCCCTGGTTAGCGTATTTTTTCTTGGAGAATGGAGTAAACTCGAAATTTTACTTTTATTGCTGCATGATTTTCGGTAAGCGAAAAACTTTTTTATTTCAAGGAATTTTGCCATAGTATCTGCGTATGAATTAAAGAAAAAATATTGAAAAAGTTTTTAGAAGAAGAACCAACCTTCTGTGACAAACAGTTTTCGAGTTATCGCCGTTTAAAATTAATAACACAGGTGCGCGCTGCGCCGCGCGACGTGCTTTTCGAAGACGCTATCAAATTATCGCACCGTACCGCGCTCTCTATGTGTTTTGAAGGCCCGCTTGGGTGATCTCCTGACTAATATAAAATATCCAAAAAGAATTTTGTATTAAAAAAATAATTTAATGTTCTAGTATTCTAGTATAATATATATATTTTCTAATTTCATATGATTCGATAAATATTTTCTATCAGGAACACAAATTTGCATTGTATTTACATTCATATTTTTAATATAAAGTTAAAACACGAATTACAAAAAGAAAGGACAGAAATTTAAAAAAATTAGAATTTTCTAGACTCCGAATCTGACGAACTGAGATCTTCGTTTTGTGGTCTGTTACTATATTATAATGGGTGGTATGAATAAAAACGAAGTACCTGCTACTACTACAAGTATTAGTATATTCTACATAGTATTTACTTTAAAACGAAGTAGATACTACATTTCAAAGTACTCCCTTCTATTTTTCCGGAAATGCTAAAAATAATAGAATTCTTCTAAACATTATAATTACTTTAATACTTTTTACTGGTAAATACTTCCATTTTAACAACTGAAATATTTTCTCCGTCATTAACGAAGTTGATATCATGGCAGCCTCATCGTGCGTGCTACAAAGTGATTACTTTAAAAATGGTTCAAATACATAGAAATAAAATTTATACTGCAAGAAGACACTACGACGCTGATACCATATACCGTCAAATATTTAGGTAAACAATTAAGTACCATCAATTTAAAATGGTTTATGTTTATATTTTTCATCTAGGTTTAGTAGGGAAAACGTTACTTTCTCGTTACTCGTTACTCTTCTATCACACTTCTTTCATCCGAAGACATCTTAAAGGACTGCTGATGTTATAAATACATACAAAACTGAAACTGTCTCCCAAAAACTTTTAAACATGTATATCTCGTTAGCCGGGGCCTGGCGCACGGCGTATGTGTGACGGAAGTAAGTACAAGTACACATTTCAAAGAATGTATTTTAAAGTAGATATTACGTAGAATATACTAATACTTGTAGTAGTAGTAGCAAGTACTTCGTTTTTATCCATACCACAAATTACATATTTACATTCGTCGCAACATTTTAATCCTTGGGCTAAACACGTGCACCTATTATGGTTGCAATTTTTATCAATCCGATGTTCCGACAGAAATTGCAACAATAGTAAGTGCACGTATTTAGCACAAAGATTAAGATGTTGCGACGAATGTAAATATGCAATTTGTGGTATGGATAAAAACGAAGTACTTGCTACTACTACTACTACAAGTATTAGTATATTCTACGTAATATCTACTTTACAACGAAGGATTTACTAATTTCCGGTAGTATCTCCTTTACTTGACATAGAACATGCTTCACCACAAAGTATAATATACTCCATATTATGAAGTATCTACTTAACAAGTGTAGTACATCCTTTGAAATGTATAGTAGGTACTTACTTCCGTCACACATACGCCGTGCGCCAGGTCCCGGCTAACGAAATATACATGTTTAAAAGTTTTTGAGAGACAGTATGAAAAATATAAACATACCTAAACCATTTTAAATTGATGGTACTTAATTGTTTACCTAAATATTTGACGGTATATGGTATCAGCGTCGTAGTGTCTTCTTGCAGTATAAATTTTATTTCTATGTATTTGAACCATTTTTAAAGTAATCACTTTGTAGCACGCACGATGAGGCTGCCATGATATCAACTTCGTTAATGACGGAGAAAATATTTCAGTTGTTAAAATGGAAGTATTTACCAGTAAAAAGTATTAAAGTAATTATAATGTTTAGAAGAATGTTATTATTTTTAGCATTTCCGGAAAAATAGAAGGGAGTACTTTGAAATGTAGTATCTACTTCGTTTTAAAGTAAATACTATGTAAAATATACTAATACTTGTAGTAGTAGCAGGTACTTCGTTTTTATTCATACCACCCATTATATAGTAACAGACCACAAAACGAAGATCTCAGTTCGTCAGATTCGGAGTCTAGAAAATTCTAATTTTTTTAAATTTCTGTCCTTTTTTTTTTGTAATTCGTGTTTTAACTTTATATTAAAAATATGAATGTAAATACAATGCAAATTTGTGTTCCTGATAGAAAATATTTATCGAATCATATGAAATTAGAAAATATATATAGTAGACTAGAACATTAAATTATTTTTTTAATACAAAATTCTTTTTGGATATTTTATATTGGTCAGGAGATCACCCAAGCGGGCCTTCGAAACACATCGAGAGCGCGGTACGGTGCGATTATTTGATAGTCTTCGAAAAGCACGTTGCGCGGCGCAGCGCGCCCCTGTGTTATTAAATTTAAATGGCGATAACTCGAAAAGTGTTTGTCACAGAAGGTTGGTTCTTCTTCTAAAAACTTTTTCAATATTTTTTCTTTAATTCATACGCAGATACTATGGCAAAATTCCTTGAAATAAAAAAGTTTCTCGCTTACCGAAAATCATGCAGCAATAAAAGTAAAATTTCGAGTTTACTCCATTCTCCAAGAAAAAATATGCTAACCAGGGGACTTAAATTAGTACAGTTATGAGCGCCTATATATCTTCAATCGATTAAAAAAAACCTCATGTTTATAAGTTAATTAGTTTCGAAGTTATCGCGTGGTATGTCTAAAAAAACATAAATATAACATTTTGACAAATTATTGACATTTTTTGGGGATAAAAAATGTCTGACCCCCCTAAAGATGTCGTAATTAGTCATTTCACATGCACAAGGACCCAACCAATGATCCTGTATAGGTTTCATGTGGTTATACCTTTAAAAAATTTTTTGAAACATTTTTCTACCGATTTTACTCCACTAGTGTAAAAAAATCTGATACCAATTTCGTTCCCGTTTCCTTTCAGAAATATGAAAGTGTGGTGTAGCTTTATATTCATGCTGCATCACGCCGCATTACCGAGAAAACGGTAACTATTGTAAAAACGTGGTTTGGTGTAATAAATTGAAATTAAAGTGTAAAAGATTTGATACCAATTTCGTTAGTGTATCTTAGTAACTTTCAAAGATACGAGAGTGTGACGCAGCTTTAGACTCACGCTACAGTACACCCTATTTCCGGGAAAACGGCAGTTGTAAAAAAATCGCAATCTTCTGTAATAAATTGTAATTAAAGAGTAAAAAAATCTGATATCAATTTTGTTCCCGTATCTTACTTACTTTCAGAGATACGCGAGTGTGTTGTATCTTTGGATTAATGTTGCACCACGCCGCATTTCTGGGAAAACGATAAGTGTTATAAGAATGCGGTTAGCTGTAATAAATTGTAATTAAAGTGTAAAAAAATCTAATACCAATTTCGTTCCCTTATCTTACTTACTTTGAGAGATACGTAAGTGTGGTGCAGCTTTAGACCCAAGCTCCACCACACCTTATTTCCGGGAAAACGGCAGCTGTAAAAAATCAAATCGCGGTCTGCTGTAATAAATTGTAATTAAAGTGTAAACAATTACCATGAAGTTTATTTTTTTTTAATTGGGCTATAAAGGCTGCTGCAGCATTAGGTATATCAAATAAAACCCTGACAAACATTTTAAATGTATAATAGATCTTCACGGTGCAAGCATATTATCAGACTAAGTCTATTCAATAGAGAGTTTTTGAACCCCTTAAATTTTTAGCACGTCGTTATCGTTATCGTTATTCTGCGCATGCGAAGTGCCTAAAAGAGTATCATTTTTGGCACTGCGCATGCGCAGAATAACGACGTGCTATATTTAAGGGGTTCAAAAACTCTCTAATAAATCATTGTAGTTGACAGTCACGATTTCATTTATTCATAGTATAATTTTCAGATACACATACACACAGCATTGTTGAGGCTTAATTGTTTTTTCCAACTACAAGGATTACTTTGGTGCGTGGGATGTATCAAAATAAAGTTTCCCAGCAGTTTGAGATTTGCGAAGTCGAGGCTACTAATTAGCATCTTGCTTTCTTGCACGCCGAGTTCCAAACCATTTATATACAAACGTCAGACACTGTTTCGAGTTGTCTAAAATAGTCCACAAAATACTTTGCATTTGGAAGTTATACTTATTAGTTGCCTATATATTATTTATTGTAAAGTTAATGCAAACCCAGCAAAACCTCATTTATCTCGCAGAAATGGCCTCCAACAACTCGGCTATAAGATTATTATTAAAAAATAATATTATTATTTTTATTATTGTTATCATTATTATTATCATCGTGTTTTTGTACATCATGCACTTGTCAGTTTATCACTGGTATATTTTTCTTGAAAACGGGTTAATACCAAGCCTAACAAAAAATTATTTTTAGTTCAGAAACGATCTTACTATATTATGTATGAAAATGACTGCTTTTTGTGACTTTTTGAGAATATAAACTTTCTTCTAGGCTAAGTTGCAAAAAACTTTTATCTGAACAAATTTTTTATACTGGGTTTTTTAAAAGTTATATACATTATGCCATACATATTGAGCAAACTGTATTGCATGTATGAAGTATTGCTGCTTTGTTTTGCTTTGTTTGACTGAGTATATACACTTTGTTCCAAGCTGAGTTGAGTAACGTGATTTATTAGTCACCCATTAGTCACATTAGGCGTGTGTGAATTATTATTATTTATTTTTTTATTATTTTTAATCCAGTTAAAATCAAGTCGACCGGTTCTCTAGCTCCGATTCTCAGGGTCGGCCGCTGGTGATTATCAGTAGCTATTTCCCATGTCCGTGGGGTGAATAACTACTGCGTCCGGGAATCGTGTGCTATGAGTAGACGTAATGAACCCAGAATGACCGTCTTCAGCATTCTTCTGGCTAGAACATCTGCCGAAGTTCGGCATGTCGGTTTAATCTTCAGTTCCGAAAGCAGTGTATCTCTTACTCCACCGAGGGCTACTATTATCAGTACCAAAGCTTCATAGTATGTTCTGGATACAGAATTCGCAGAGAAGGTCTCGATATTTCGTCCGTTTCTCCTCCTCTTTCAAGACAATGTTGGTCTCGGCAGGAGCCGAGAAGTCGATGGCAAACGTTGTTTTATGCTGGTGGTCGAGGAGGACTACATCAGGCTTACTGGCTCAAATCTGCCTGAGAGGAGGAAATGAGTAGATTCAATAAATTCGGCATTTCTCATTCCCCACAACGGACTCGATGCCCTCGAAGCGTATGGCAGCACTGTCTATCTCATATGAGTCCCTTAGAAAGTAGTGAAGCACTCGTAAAGCCGCGTTATGTCTATGGATATAGGCCGAGACTGTATGTGCGGAACAAGCGGCGAGCAGATCCCTTTGTCTCCCGCGCCCTACGGCAGGCTCTGCAGTTGGCATCAGGGACCTCCATACCCATGATACGGCTTCGATAGGTGAGGGTATTAAATACATTATCCTGGCAAGCCATTATGATTCCCTCGGTCACCGACTTAAGCCCGGCTGATAAGCGGAGCTTTCGAATAAGCCATGGTCTCCAAGGTTCTTATAGAAGACACCGTGCAATGACTTATCCTCATGCAGTTGCAGAAGATGGCTTCTGTGGCCTTCTGCAGCTTTAACTTGGGCTTTCAACTGAACGCGTCCCAACTCGGTGACAGATTATGGGTTTCTCCGTTCAGCGTCGAAGACCGAGTTCATCATCTGCTCTTCCTCCTGCCTTAAATAAAAATGCTCCGACCCCTACATTTTCATGGTCTTGGACCGTGCAGAGGAGGGGGTCCAAACTCCTGATTACCTTGCAGGTTCCATCCAATACCATTCTGCTGTGCAGACACTCCAAACTCAAGAGTTGACAGCCTCCCCGATGTCTTGGGAAGTACAACCGTGGAACGGACGACCTAGGATGCAAACTCCTATCGAAATGCATCATTATGCGTGTTCCTATGTTGAGTTGTCGCAGCTCTTCTTGCATGCATTTATCTAATCCGAAGGAGTAGATGAGGATTAGCACCTCCACCATTTTGTTTTTAGCCAACAGTTTAGACCAGGTCTGTCGGAGGCGGTGTCTCTTGGGTGGAGCGTTGCTCGACGCCCAAGTAGGCTTACGTCTCCCCGACATCCAGATGATGCTTCCGTTTACGAGCTGCACAGCTTCACCACAGTCGCCGCATCGTCCTCACTTGAGATGTACCAGTGCGCGTTTATCCAAACCAAATTCTATTCTGATCATTTGCGTGTACTCTTGCACCACCCTGAGAGATTGATGTAAATCCCTCTCTCCGGAGGCATAAAGTCATCTATATAAAACAAATGGGTGACCTTATGCCTCCTGTTAACGGAGGTGTCGCAGTTCTATCCACGAGTTTTGCGGAGTTCAATGGATAATGGCAGTAGCAAGATTCAGAACAGGAGAAGGCTAAACGATACCAGCTCTGTCTGGACCCTGACATTACCAGATTACCACTATAGGATCTGCCACGGCAAGGTGCTGGAGCAAAAAGGGAATAAGCTCATGAGATGTCATATCAATCGCCTTTCGGTAGTCGATTCAGGCCATAGAAGCGTCATTTATATTGCACAGAGTCCTGCGTGACACGACTGTCAATCAGCAGGTTCTCCTTGCAGCCAGCGACACCCCTCTTAGACTTACGCTGCTACTATATAAATAATAATATATCTATTCCTCATTATCATCTTGATGATGAGCCCAGAAGTCAGAGACTTGTATGTGATAGGGAGCGGCATATTATTATTTTGGGGGCCGCGAGTGCTCCCAGAAACGACATACGATTTATAACTTTAACTACCATTTAGTACGAGAAAAAGGGAAACGTGGAAAGCCTTAATTAAAATGAATCGTAGGTTGTTGGCCATTTATACAGTGATATTGCAGTACTAGTTGCATATTAAGAACGCTTTATGTACACAGATTTAATGTAGAAGGAATTAGAAAAAGTTGACCGCGGTAATATTCAAACCACCGTCATTCTAGGAGAATGATTAAAAACTTGACATCTTTAACCGTGCAGCTACGGAGCTCCTAAATATCTGAATATCCTTTCATAAATCGAGTCAACTTGCTGCTCTTCATTAAGCCAGGAGGTGAATATTCTGGCCAAATGGTGGTAATTTTTCCCACCAAAAGGTGTTGATCCCATCGAGACCAGGAGCAGCAAAAGTAGAGCCGGTTTTTGCGCATGATGTACTTCTCGGTTTATCACTGATTTATTTTTCTTGAAAACGGGTTAATACCAAGTTTAACAAGAAATTATTTTTTGTTTAGCGACAATCTTACTAAATTCTATACAGGGTGTCCACCTAGTGCGCGTAAGTCCAATATCTGGGTTAATAAAAGAGATAACTTAATTTTTTTTTCTACAGGGTTGTCTAATATCCCGAGCTGCACAAAATGAAAATATATTTACATATTCAGGGTGTTCAGTTTTTCCTGGACAGGTACCAACTTCGTTTTTCTAAATGGAAATATATATTTTTTATTGCTTTTTCGAACTAAACCCTTGATTTTAGTAGGACTTTCATCAGCCTTCCCTATACCTAACTTAAACTGTTTTTGAAATATTGACGGGTGAATATTGACATTTTTGCAACTTTGACACCCTGTAAAATCTAAACGGTTTGAGATCAAGCAAAACGGTTTGCACATTCCTATCTTAACTTTTTATAAGCTATCGTTTGATACTAATTTCAAATTTATCCAAGAATTAAAAATTTTCAAAATTTTCGGAAAATTTTTAATTCCTGGATACATTTGAAATTAGTATCAAACGATAGCTTATAAAAAGTTAAGATAGGAATGTGCAAACCGTTTTGCTTGATCTCAAACCGTTTAGATTTTACAGGGTGTCAAAGTTGCAAAAATGTCAATATTCACCCGTCAATATTTCAAAAACAGTTTAAGTTAGGTATAGGGAAGGCTGATGAAAGTCCTACTAAAATCAAGGGTTTAGTTCGAAAAAGCAATAAAAAATATATATTTCCATTTAGAAAAACGAAGTTGGTACCTGTCCAGGAAAAACTGAACACCCTGAATATGTAAATATATTTTCATTTTGTGCAGCTCGGGATATTAGACAACCCTGTAGAAAAAAAATTAAGTTATCTCTTTTATTAACCCAGATATTGGACTTACGCGCACTAGGTGGACACCCTGTATACCGTTCTATATATTCTTACTATATAGCATTCTGCTTCATGCATTGATAGGTTTTAAAGGTGTAAAACCGTTATCAATTTCTACTATTGCCCTATGTAATGGATGGCCTTTATTTTGGAAATATGTTTTTAATTAATGTAACAATTTGTGTTTATTACACTTATATAGCTTTTTAATTGTACGCCATTCTTAACATTATAATAGGATAGTATCTAGAAACAATATTCCAAGCATGTTAACACTGACGTAGTTTACTACATAACATCTGAAGATCAAAACTCAGTTTTAGTCATCTCCAGATGATGCCAACTTAGTTGGCGAAACGCCCGTCGAGTGCAGTATAGTGTTTTGGTGTTATGTGGAAACTAACTCAGTGTTATCTTCACAACAAAGGAACCAACCACCTTGAATATCCAAGCATATTACCAATCAATATTTAAAACGTAGAACCCTATTATTGCTCGATTGGGACTAATCGTATTTCACTCTGCATTGTTATGTTATATTTAATAAATGGTAATACTAACAAAGTAATAACATATTTTATATGTAAATCCGTATTACTGTCATAAATGACCGGATCAAACTAAAACCTATATTTTAAAATTTCTCACAAGGCATACAATAACTGTGTTGATACCTATCATAATAAGTAAGTGTTTTGAAAGGAGCTCTATATTTAAATTATACCTGCTGTGTGAAATGGATCGACGTTCTGGGCCTGATGCATAATTTCGCGCCTGCTATTATTATGCATTCGATGCTTTGATCTTTTTACATTTTGCCGTTTGAAATCAAGTTGGATGAATGCCAGTTTTTCCTGTCAGGTATTCTAATAAGGTTTATGTTGTCGAAATAAACCGTGCCCTGCGAACGGTATTCATGCATGCCAATTAATTATTATGAAATATTTTTTACTCCCAAACTTAATACTTAATATTTACCCAATCTATTTAAAAATAATGTAATCTAGGTAACGTCGGACATTCATTATTTGACAAATTTGAAGATATGAGTTTTTCTTAAATTTATCGCTCTTCGCTACTGAAACGCTGCTGAATTGTATACCTATTTAGATATTTTATATGAAAAAACATTACTTGAATAAGTAACCTTTTTAATGTTTTTTTCATGACTTTTCACATGAAAAAAACGCAAAGACACAACCATTTGCTGGAAGAGGTGCCATTCGCCCGGCGAGATTCGAACTCACGCCGCAATATACCATTCTGTTAGTTACAAGCTACCACCCAGCAACTAACAGACTGAGCTATCGCTACGGCGATATATATATATATTGATATGGATTGATATATATTGATTTGGATTTTTTATTTCAAGAGGTGTCAGAATATGTGGTATATAAATATTTAATAGAAATAAAATCAAAGATACCTACGCGTACTATTTATTTCTCATGGTAGGTATATTAATAATAAATTATAAATTTATAATGTATTAATATTATGAAATTCTAAACATTTGCTATATTATATGTTCATCTAGTTCCAATTAAAACTGCATTACCTATGTAACTTATATGGAACTCTAACACTACACGCGGAACTTTATTAGCTAGGTATAGGTGCCTATCGTATTTTATCTGGTTGGTCGTGCAATTTCTGCATTACCAGTAAATAAAATAATAAGCATCTACACACTTTATTGAACCTTTATAGAAATCCTTTTGTCTTGTCATGATCTGAAGATATATGCAAACAAAGTCTTTATTTTATTCAGCACGTAGGTACCTATGTAATATGTTTAATGATAGATGTTCATTTACGTTGTCTCGATGCAGTGATATATATGATAAGTCGCCTATGTATCTACATTCGATTTTAATTATAAACTGATTAAAATTAATTTGTGTAAATACAATAGCAAAATTTTAAACTAATATCTCTCGATATAGAATATCTAGTATGTACCTACCTGAAAAAAGTACTTCTTTCTTCAAGCGTATAGGTAATATGCTTACATTATATTATGTATGACGTATTATAGAAAAGGCCTATCGTTTTACTCGTAAAGAAATATTCTCATTTTTTTGCTAATACAAAAAAGTAAAAGTGTAACCATAACAACGGATTAAATAAGTGAGTCAAGTTGCCATGATTTCTCAAAATCAATTTGAAATTAAACGTCACGTCAGATCGCTTTTTATGCAAGTATAAATGACTGAATAAATACAGTTTTAATTTTGACGCTTGAAGAAAAATATTATATGTATGTCACTGGAAATATAAAGCTCTTTATGTGTTTCGCCCAGTTTACATAGCCTTGGCTAACGGCTCGGCTGTGTAAGCTTCTGGGCTTAACAAATAATGTTCGCCTTCTACTCTTAGTAACATTATAAACTAATTTATTACTAGGTAAATAATAAACGAAACTTAATGAAGATTAGATAAAAAATATTTATTGTTATCTGTTACTTTTATTGTTTGGAAATAAATTCTAGATATACTAACTATTAATTACTCAAAAGATTAAACAAAAATTTAAATAAATAAGAACAAGAATTTCTGCAACATATACTTTCCAACGGGTAATAGCAATAAATACATAGATCTGTAGCTTTACCGAATAATTCATTACATTATATTAGCGCCATCATATACTGTGTTTACTCTTCTAGAAAATATTGTTTCTCCTTTCGGTGTTCTAAAGATAAGTGAGACTTTTAACAACAGTACAAATCTTTATTTAACACTTCAGACACAATGCAATACTTCTTGTACAATATCTAAATAATTACACACCGAAAACACTTCGAAAATCGCACTTATTTCCTTAAGTATTGCTTCTTATCTCGATAGCTGCCTGATTAAAACTGACTGATTGGCCGCCAAGCCGCGGGCTTTATATAGGTAAACTAGGCTTCTAGATCTTCGTAGAAATTTCCATAGAATACTCACGAATAATCCGTATACCAGGGCAGTTCAATAACTAATCCACACCTTGTATATATATATGTTTTCATTTTTTTTCCCCTAGCTACTTAATCGATCTTGGTAGTTAATTGTTGTTTTACGCGCCGCAATTACATGTTGTTCTCCTTAAAATAATTTATTTTTGTTTCACACGACTTTTAAGGAAACAATCTTCGGTGAAGTAAGAGTTTCGTGTCCCATTTAAATATACCTACCTATATGTAATTTGAACGTTAGAACGTTTTTATGTTCCCCTGTATCCACCTTTTTTGTTTTTTTTTATGATTTAAAAGGAATAATTTTTTATTGTTTATTTTGTCAGACAATAAAAATTCCTTTTAATATTAAACCCAATCTAACCAAACTTAATAGGCTCCCATACACAAAAGGGAATTTTAAACGATTTGTCCCGCCACGGATGAAATCGGTTGTCGATCTTTTAATCGATGTTTACGTTTGTGGCGCGCGACGGTTTTGATCGGTAAAACATCCGATCTGTCACAGGCGACCGCTGCAAGTTCAGTCCTCCCGGTACACATATTACGGAAATATCAGTTCTGTTAGAATATAGTAAAAGGTGGAAACATGGAGTGGACGAAGGAATTATTAACTGAATTTATAGATTTATATAGGGAGAAATCATGTTTGTGGAGACTCATAATGGAGACTATCCAGATTGAAAATATTTTGCTATAATTTTAAGTCAGAATTCTTAATCTACTTACTTAACAACTCATCAAAAACGTGGCCTGGCATTCGTAAATAATTTTTTAAATCGTCCTGTTCATTGGATCGTAGTTCACGGATTAAACGCATATGTCCATATTTATTTTTCTCCTCGATCCACTTTTTCATCCACTTTGTTCGACTTTTTTTCTTTTCATTTTCACAAATTTGCCAGATACATAAACCAATAAGTGCAAGTATTCTTCTTCTTTGAACCCTGCTCATATTTTAGCACAACAAATCCCTTCTAGATTTTAAACAGGTCTAAAATATCTGATCGCTCGTCCAGGCTCCTCGCAGGCCTTAGAATTTAAAGAGGATTCACCAATTAACTGAACTATCCGTCCTCTCAACGAGTTTATATTTGGCGAAAGTAACACATGCAATATTTCTGTGTATGGAGACCAAATATCTGTACCTCCAGAGACTCGATCGGCAGATGTGATCTGGCAGATCTGGACGGCCGGACAAATCGTTTAAAATTCCCTTCTGTGTATGGGGGGCTAATATCAACCACAACTTTGAAGAACTATTTCCTGAATAAGTAAGTACATCATTAAACATTTACTTAAAATAAAAGAATTTTATTTAATCTATCAATTAGTTTTATTATTTTTTACTTAATAGTCCTAAAAAATATATAAATGTTAAGGTGAAGATAAGCCATCGACATGTGCAAAACCATGAAAATAGTTAAAGCCATTTTGAAGTTATGGTGATATGAAATAATCAATAAAAGTAATAAATCAATGCAAATAGTGTAAATAATTATTGAACGGGGTTGGAACCTTTGGGTAAAGCTAATACTGACATAGTTTTCCACATAACACCAAAACACTATACTGCACTCGACGCGCGTTCGCCAACCAAGTTGGCATCATCTAGAGATGATGCCAACTGATCATCAGAGATGAAAAAACTGTTTAACTGATTATTAAACCTGGAGTTTTAATCATCTCCAGATGATGCCAACTTTGTTGGCGAAACGCGCGTCGAGTGCAGTATAGTGTTTTGGTGTTATGTGGAAAACTATGTCAGCGTTGTAAATAATTAATATTTCCTTACAAATAGAATACATATTTTATTTGTTTCAATCTCTTTATGCGCTTTAATAAATCAATATCAGAATATAGTTTAAAATATGAGAACGCAAGGAAGATAATACACAAGGAACATTTTGAGCATAACATAGACATAGATCCACTGAGAAACTTAATTATATTTTAGATGCTCAGCTAAAATTAGTTCGAAGAATGTTGTCGTGCCATTTTATATGTGCCTATTCTCAGTAAGCTATGCCTTATTTATATCAATTCAGTATTGGCGTTACTTAGTTGACTGAATCTTGAAATAAAATTAAGTTTCCCTAAAGGCAAGTTTAAAATCACTCTCGTCTCAACTTAGTAATTATGAAAACATATAATCTTTGGCAGGAGTAATAAGGTCGGATTTTTTATATAACCTGTGGGTGCGTCTTTATCGTTGCAATATTTGATTACAAGCATGTACTGATATTTCTAAAGCCAACTAATAAAATCCACTTATTCGTAAAATGAAAAATTGTCTTGATTGTTTCAGCTTTGTTGCATAGAATCTATAATTTTCTATTCACATTTGCTAGTGGAAAAAAGGCATTTGTAAAACTATTTATTGTCTAAAATTTTTGATATGGATAATAGAATATAAAATATGAACGTATTCTGTTTATAAAGTAAGAATGAATAATCGAATATGAAACAAATGAAACATAGCTGCTTAATTCCGTCTTATAAGAAATCATTTTTGAGATTTTCAAATCTCGAAACATCGAAACAAATTGTATGTTGGTAATTTCATAATTCGTAAATATTTTTATATTTAGATAGATATCCCAATTAAAAGATCAACAAGCACTGAAACTTATAAATAAAATATCCAATTACTTTGTAAATTTCAGTACTATTTGTTGGTATTTTTGTTTTAAATGAGATATACCTACAAATCAATAAATCAGAAAATCAAAATCGTATGGTCCTATCATAATATAGAATAACTTGTTTTCTTATTTCAACACTGTAGATGTTTTGTGTGTTTGCTCAACAAAAATGGTGAAAACAGACCATTATTTGGAAATATTATATATAAGCAATTGAAATAGCCAAACGTATGGTACTTGAACTTTTTCTCATCATATAACATTCCGAAAAAAATTTCCAGCAAATATTTGACTGTGTTCATTTTTATTACAAATAATATCCAATACCCTAGTAAGAATAAAAACCAATGAGTTTTTAATTTACGTATTAAAAAGTCGCATAAATATAACAAAAATTTAGAATCTATTGTGAATATTTGGACAAGAGTAAATTAAAATATATTTCTTACTGCTATTAGGGTTATATAGGGTGTCCCAACAAGAGCGCCGGATTGAAATTTGCCGCCATTTTGTTAATACGAGTTGTACGGTGATTTGTTTTTGACAGTTGTCACGTACAGATCACGCGATTTAAGAATATGGAGAAGTATTCAAACCAACAACGTTTAATTATTGTAAAAACACATTACAAAAATGTGGTTACTGCAGACTAAGTTTCCAGGCCGTGTCATTTCTCGATTTGGCGATCAACATTGGCCACCAAGATCGCGCGATCTAACAGCGATGGACTTTTTTCTTTGGGGCTATGTGAAGGAAAAGGTGTATGCAAATAAGCCTGAAACAGTTGAACATCTTAAAGAGGAAATACGGCGCGTTATTGGTGAAATACAGCCACATTTATGCGAAAACGTTATTCAAAATTTCAACAAAAGAATAACCCTGTGCCAGAGGTTTCGTGGTGGCCATTTGCCTGATGTTGTATTTCACGTTTAATCGGAACTATTTTTTTTTATGTTGAAATAAAAATGTTTGCTTAATTCAAAAATAAATGTGTTTTTCTTTTTCTTTAAAATTAAATCCGGCTCCTGTTGGGATACCCTTTATATAAAAATTGTAGGGGGTGCACTTGCTCCTTTGCTCTTTATATGAAGCGATCACTGTGCCAAGATATTAAAGATTTTTTTATGAAAAATTTATATTATTTGCTATCATTGGGAACCTCTTAATGAGATGTTTCATGTAGTATTATTTTAATCTCAATCTAAAAATGATTATAAGTGACCGGAATTTTGACCTGTCATTATTTCATTTATCATCTATTTTAAAAATCACTGGTCATTTGTCAGTCATCCTTCCGATTTAATTTTAATTTTCAACTTTTCGAGATATTTTGAAAAAACTGAATAAAGTATGATAATAACTTAAATTCGAATATCTCGAAAGCTATAAAAGATACAAATAATATAAAAATACTGTGTTATAGCGTTTTTTACGTGGAATTCAGCGATGAAATAAGTTTTTTTAAATGGCAACCATAGTTGGCTATGGTATCAATAAAAACCTTATTTTTTTCTGATTTCAAAAATATAATATTTAATAAATCGTTTTTTTCTTCATTTGTGTACATTTCACAATAACGATTTTAACATGAACGTTTAATTTTTACGTGTATAATGTGACTTTCGTGTTATCTGACATTTGTATTTTATTGTTGTTTACTAATCTACGTTTGTTTTTCATAGCTTACTATGTTAGGTAATAAATTATTTGTTCATTACAGTAAACAAAGGAAAAGAGAAAGGTATATTAAATATTATATTTTTGAAATCAGAAAAAAATAAGCTTTTTATTGATATCATAGCCAACTATGGTTGCCATTTAAAAAAGCATAACATTATTTTTTTTTTCTCAAAAACTAAGATGCCCGTGAAATTTTCAATATTACCGCTTAATTCCACGTAAAAATCACTATCACACAGTATTTTTATATTATTTGTATCTTTTATAGTTTTATAGTAAATATTCCAGTTTAAAAATTTTGGCGATTTTCAGTTTTTTCAAAATATCTCGAAAAGTTGAAAATTAAAATTAAATCTGAAGGAGCCACTGAATTCCTCTTATAATTCTGCCCAATTTTGCTAACTTAACCTTCTCTATCTCCACTATTAACAAAGGTAGCCATGTAAGGAGATAGATAATAGGCACCCTGTGTATATATATATATATATATATATATATATATATATATATATATACAGCGTGATGATAAGGTTTGGAACAAAATTCATAACTTTTATACTGAGTAATTAAAAAAAAAACTGCGGTTGATTTTGTTGTCGGGAGGGGCATCTTTTGTTGGAGGGAGGGCATCGAGAGGGGGAGAAGAGGAGCAGAAAATCTGGACGGCCAATAAATTTGTTTTTCTTATGTATATTTCTTACTCTGTATATTTTTCCATATTCGGATACATCTTTCTCTTTCAGCGAGATATTGCCAAAAGAGTCAACCAATTCCTCAAATGGTAGTATAAAAAAAATTGGATTGCACATAAGGATGTTTTTGAGAAAATGACATTTATATCAGAAAATTGTTTAATGTAATTTTTCATAGAAGAAATTGTCAAATTGTCCTTCACCAACAAATTAGCACTGACCCGCGCGAGTGTAAACACTTTGCACACTACGCTCAATAATTTCTGGGCTAATTCTTTCCATTTCAGCATGAATTCTCAGTTGTAAGTGCTAAATTGTTTGGTCGATTGAAGTATACCCTAGATTTGAAATATCCCCATAGAAAAAAAATCAGAGGTGTCAAGTCAGGGGAACGCGGGGGCCACTCAAGAGATCCTCTCCGCCCTATCTATCTTTTAGGAAATGATAGATATTTCCGAACCTCTAAACCAAAGTGAGGTCGCGGTGGAGGGTCTGGTTTTCAGCCAACTCACTTTTGAACCTTTTGAAACCAAAGTGAGGTGGAGCTCCATCTTGTTGAAACCAAATATTTTCATGGGGTCTATCGTCGTCTGCAGCGTTGGGGAACAGAACTGCTACAGCCGGCATCAACTGAAAATGCACAAAATCTAAATATCTAGCATCAGTGAGATTTTATTCAAAAAAGTAAAGACCTAAAAATCGCGTTTCTATGATTCCCACCCATACATTTAATTTGCCTTTACGCTAACTGTGGAATTCTTGCGCCCAATGGGGATTGTCAGTTGACCAATATCTACAATTATGGCGATGTACTGAGCATCTTAAACAGAATGTGGCCTCGTCAGAAAAAATAATGTTGCTTAGAAAGTTTGGATTTTCATCAACATTAATTGTTCACAAAACTGGAACCCGCGGCCATGATACTTTTCTTTACGAAGCAACTTTACAACATGTGATTGGTCCACATTGTTGTTTAGGGCTATTTGTCTTGTTGACTGATGGGGATTTTTTCAATTTCGAGCAATACATTTAACTTGGTTTCTTTAGCGATTTCAGGTCGACCCTGTCGTGACCTATCTTTTACACACCCAGTCTCTGTTGATTTTCATTAACATTAATTGTTCACAAAACTGGAACCCGCGGCCATGATACTTTTCTTTACGAAGCAACTTTACAACATGTGATTGGTCCACATTGTTGTTTAGGGCTATTTGTCTTGTTGACTGATGGGGATTTTTTCAATTTCGAGCAATACATTTAACTTGGTTTCTTTAGCGATTTCAGGTCGACCCTGTCGTGACCTATCTCTTACACACCCAGTCTCTGTTGATTTTCATCAACATTAATTGTTCACAAAACTGGAACCCGCGGCCATGATACTTTTCTTTACGAAGCAACTTTACAACATGTGATTGGTCCACATTGTTGTTTAGGGCTATTTGTCTTGTTGACTGATGGGGATTTTTTCAATTTCGAGCAATACATTTAACTTGGTTTCTTTAGCGATTTCAGGTCGACCCTGTCGTGACCTATCTCTTACACACCCAGTCTCTGTTGATTTTCATCAACATTAATTGTTCACAAAACTGGAACCCGCGGCCATGATACTTTTCTTTACGAAGCAACTTTACAACATGTGATTGGTTCACATTGTTGTTTAGGGCTATTTGTCTTGTTGACTGATGGGGATTTTTTCAATTTCGAGCAATACATTTAACTTGGTTTCTTTAGCGATTTCAGGTCGACCCTGTCGTGACCTATCTCTTACACACCCAGTCTCTGTTGATTTTCATCAACATTAATTGTTCACAAAACTGGAACCCGCGGCCATGATACTTTTCTTTACGAAGCAACTTTACAACATGTGATTGGTCCACATTGTTGTTTAGGGCTATTTGTCTTGTTGACTGATGGGGATTTTTTCAATTTCGAGCAATACATTTAACTTGGTTTCTTTAGCGATTTCAGGTCGACCCTGTCGTGACCTATCTCTTACACACCCAGTCTCTGTTGATTTTCATCAACATTAATTGTTCACAAAACTGGAACCCGCGGCCATGATACTTTTCTTTACGAAGCAACTTTACAACATGTGATTGGTCCACATTGTTGTTTAGGGCTATTTGTCTTGTTGACTGATGGGGATTTTTTCAATTTCGAGCAATACATTTAACTTGGTTTCTTTAGCGATTTCAGGTCGACCCTGTCGTGACCTATCTCTTACACACCCAGTCTCTGTTGATTTTCATCAACATTAATTGTTCACAAAACTAGAACCCGCGGCCATGATACTTTTCTTTACGAAGCAACTTTACAACATGTGATTGGTCCACATTGTTGTTTAGGGCTATTTGTCTTGTTGACTGATGGGGATTTTTTCAATTTCGAGCAATACATTTAACTTGGTTTCTTTAGCGATTTCAGGTCGACCCTGTCGTGACCTATCTCTTACACACCCAGTCTCTGTTGATTTTCATCAACATTAATTGTTCACAAAACTTGAACCCGCGGCCATGATACTTTTCTTTACGAAGCAACTTTACAACATGTGATTGGTCCACATTGTTGTTTAGGGCTATTTGTCTTGTTGACTGATGGGGATTTTTTTAATTTCGAGCAATACATTTAACTTGGTTTCTTTAGCGATTTCAGGTCGACCCTGTCGTGACCTATCTCTTACACACCCAGTCTCTGTAAACTTGGCAACCAATTTACTCACCGTAGATCTTTCAATTGGTGGTCTGTCAGCATGTGTTAGATTAAACAGCTCACATGCTTCGGCATGGGTTCGTAGCTTATCACCATATCCAACCCTCATTAAGATCTCTATCCTTTCACGTTCAGTTAAATGTCACGCTACAACAGTGGTGTTTTTGTTTCTAAGCTACAGCAGTCTCCAAGTACAATTTTTTTTATGAAAAATTAAATTAAATAATTTTCTAAAATAAATTTCATTTTCTCAAAAATATCCCAATTTTTTTAATACTACCATTTGAGGAATTGGTTGACTCTTTTGGCATTATCTCGCTTGTTATTTGAGATAGACCCATCAAACCTTACATCACTGTATTCATAAGAGAAAGCTGTATCCGAATATGGAAAAATATATAGGGTGTTCCATAAGAAAAAACAAATTTATTGGCCGTCCAGCTTTTCTGGGTCACCCTGTATCGAAGTGAATCATCTTAAAAGACGCTCCTCCCGACAACAAAATTTATCTGTCTCGACGGTTTTTTTTTTAAATCACTCAGTATAGAAGTTACGAATTTTGTTCCTAACTTTATCATCACGCTGTATATTCGGTCAGGTTACTAAAAGGAACTTGTACCATCTGAAATATTTTAGGTTCCTTAACAAAATTAAAAGGAGGTAACGACGTTCTTTAGGATACGTTATATTCTGCCATAAGCACATAAATGTCAATCACCCCTAACACCTAACAAAGGACAGGTCGGAACAGCACTGGGGGGATCTATAAGGTCGAAACAGCTATCTGTTACTTTTAACTTTAGGGATGATTCATACTCATGTGATGACGGTAGATATAGGAACTTGTGTTTATATGCCGTCTTATAATCTAAAAAATTTAAATGACTCCGTACAGTTTTACAAAATTTTGTCAACACCCTATATATTTTAGTTATCAACTAGGAAATAAGAAATACCATTGATGTAAAAAATAATTTATATTGAAAATAATTGTAATTCTAACTTATTACGGTATTATTTGGAGTGCGTTCAAAATTTGTCTGTATGGTAAAGAACAGTCATAGTACTGAGTAGGTCCCCTGGACACTTAGGGTAAGGAAATAGTCATAAAAGGTTTACCAAAACTGTTTTATTGCGGATGAAATCTTTGAACAAAGAATACATTAACTTAACATAAGAAGAAAAGAGCACAAGAAAAATATCAATAAAACAATGCTAGTTGCAATAATTTTAAAATAACAAAAATGAACATGTATTCCCACTTGAACTCTTTATTATGTACGATTAATCAATTGTAAAAATATCAATTACATTCGTACCTTTCTTATGTTTCATAAATAAAGAACGGAAACAAATTAGCATTATTCCAACAATATAAGCATTTAGGCACCTATCTCGGTACTTTAGATGTTTTATATACAAATTTATTATCTATTGATCTAAACTTACCATTCTGTTTCAGGAGGCACATCTGTACAAACCAAAAAATTGTCGACCGGCCTGTGAGAACTAAGCAAGCATATTGTAAGCCGACTTATAAGAATTACGTAGTCAAATGTAATGGCAATCAAATTTGCAAAGGTGTAAGGTAAAAATCAGACAGAATCAGAAATATTTTTTGCTGGTGTTAGGTACTAGGCTTATTGGTTCCAATTTGTAATTAATTGGGCAAATTTGGATGTTTTATAGTTTATAGGTTACTTTTTTGGCATTGATTTATTGAAGCACCCACAATGAATCAAGTTTTATTTTTATATCTTGAAAATGTTTCTATTAGGTTGGCTTTTTTAAGGATATCGATTATAATGTGTTTCGGATGCAATATCAAAATTGTAATTACTTTCAATAAATTATTTTAACGTATTCTATTTTTCCTAGAATATTTTTCACTTTTTCAGACTTCAGTAATGAAGTAAATATGAAAATAAAAACGACGCAACATCGTTAAGCGATTCCACTACTCATGGCACTCTGACGAGCGCATAATAAGCGCGAAACCGGTCAGTGTATGCCGGTTGGTCTCGATGAAAGATGTGGCGACTCCCATAGAGATGCCGGAGTAATGCAATGACAATCGGGGCACATTGGCCGTGGAGTAATTTTCTTCAAACGACTATATTACTACACTATATTGTTACAAAGGTATATGGACAAAGGACTATATTGTTACAAAGGTGGAAAAATGTCCCTTTTCTAAAAAAAACCATAGGCAGCATAGGCCATATTTACATGTATATAAAAAAGGAACTTTAAATCGTAACTCAAAATTTTATAACATTATTAAAAAATTGTCTACGCCACTGGATTATATTCAAGAAAATGCCTGAAGAACATATAAATTGATATTGCTTTTTGATATAACTGGAAGATAATAGACGATAACAAATGTTGGTTTTGACCAATGAATTTAAAAACAATTATTAATTTTTTGGTGTGCCTTATAATTATCAAGTTATTCTGTAAACACATACAAATTTGTCCACCCTGCACAATTTTTTAAAGATTTCATTTCAGTACATAATATAATATACACATTTTTCCTATAAAAATGACACGTACTAAAACCAGACATAAAAAAACATTAATAAATGGTAGATATTGCTATTACTGTTAAGTTTAAGTATGTATGCATTGTCACTACATGAGTTTCAGTCACACTTAACACCAAACGATAAATAACTGTTTTCGACCACCTGAGGTCGAAACTGCTGTCTGTTGTATGGTGTTAGAAGTGACTGGTGGTGTGGTGACAGTACATAAGATTCTGTTTATATACTTAGTACCTATATACGTGAGGGATATCCTCAGGAACTCGTACCTTTTAGGCCCGGTTTTTCAATAAGGAGTTAACTCACAAGTTGCAGTTAACTCTGGATTATTTATAATAATCTGTTTCTCAAGTGCCTGTTACCTTCCAGCTTAAAGTTAACTCAAAGTTAAATTAACCCACAGATGAAGGTAGACTTATCTAGAAATGTCAAGGTTATATAACCAAATAAATAGGTCTTGTGTTTTATGTTCAGTAAGGACGACCGCCCACGGTGCGACTGTTTTGAGATGAAGGTTGCAAACTAGTTTACCCTACAACCAGTTTACAACCAAAATGAAACTCTGGCAGGCACACGGATGCGACTCATTGTGAATCAGTTTCAATCAATTGGTGTAGCAGTGCAGAAAATTTTTACCATGTCAAATTCTGAATATTCAGAAACAGATGAGGAAGACATCATTGATTATTATCAATACCGCAGACTGAACAGGGCACAGAGGGAGTACTGGGTCCATCCATATATAAGGGAAAATTTGAATTCTAGGCTCTTCGTAGCAGCAAAAGAACTGTCTCGGACAGATAGAAAGTTTATAGCTCGTGTTTCTCCACCTCTCCGACAAATTTTAAGTTCAGTTCTTGATCACTCATTTTGAAATAAACAAATAACACGTGGTAAGCACCGGGCAACTTTAAACTGCATCGCAACTGCGACCGCGGAAAATGGTCGCGTACAACCGATTTGGGACTGATTGCAAACTAGTTTCATTCGAATCGACTCGTGTGCGGCTCAACACTACTATACGCTGCCGCGGTTTAAAAAAAGTTGCTAGCTCAACTGATTTGCAACCTTTGTCTCAAAACAGTCGCACCGTGGGCGGTGGGCCTAAGTCTGTGCATATTCTATATAAAATTGTTATAATGGATTATGAAATAAATGCGTACAGTAGTGGTGAGAATCCTAGAAGACTGTAAATGTTTAAACATAATATATCAAGCTATTTTGAAGAATGGGATCGTTATGATTTTGTGATCGTTATACGTTTCATACTGTCAAAAATTTTATAGAAAAGATACAAGATATTGTACTTATTGTACTATTTGTATCTATTGTACTATTTAATGAATAATAATTGCAATTTGAGATTAAAACCGACTTCTTTTTGTTTCCACCATACCATTCTACTTTTTGAGTACTATAGTTTTCCTTTCAGCTAAGTACCTAGTTTATAATTTGATTGTCTTGAAACAAAATGTTTAAATATTTAATATTTAATGTTTGCTAAATATCAAAATGTATCTAAAAAATATTAATATTTACTTGCACTAAGAAAATATTGAAACTTATTCAAATAGAACTCATAGTGCTTTTAATTTAACACTTTTCTGCAAGTGACAGATGACAAACATAAAAGTCATAAGAAAATCCCGAAAATATTACAAAATCACGAAAAACTCATGCCAACTTAATAATTTTTTTCGCAAACTTGAAGTTTATTAATTTCAAGCAGATATTATTATTATATTAATATACCTTAGAGTTAACTCAAAAACGACACATATTTATGACTTACTTAACCTTCCAATTGAAAAACTGGGCCTTAGATATATTATTTTTAATTAAGTAAAGTCATGGTATTTCGTCATTCTGTGTGTCACATAGGAGTGTTGGTAATACCAGCAATCACTCCACAACCATGGGGTAAATGGTTACTGAGTGTAAGATTCTTGTGTCTCGGGCAAACATTACGAAACGAGGATAACGGGATTCTGTCGACTGTCGGCTATGACGGAAAGCAGTGTTTAGACATATTATAATGTTTCGCTCCACCAAGGGCACCAATAATAGTACAAATAGCATAACAGTGTGATCCGCGTAAAGTCTGGGAGGTTCTAAGAGAAAATCTTGCTATTTTATCCATTTTCAGACTCGGAGAACTCTAAATAACATTGTCTTGATCTGGTGATGTATTTGTCTAAGGGGGTAAAAGAGTAGTTGTCAATATCATCAATATCCCTTGATCCTTTTTGAGCATAAGGCAGGACTGGTGCCTCGTCTATCTCATACAAGTGACTAATCTTTACTATACCACTTGCAGACCTCCATCGTATCTTTAGACCCAGATAGCACAAAACATTCTCAAAATAATTTGTTAATCTTCTTAAAAGTTATTCAAAAAATAATTATAAAAATTAATTTTGAATTATTTTTAGAATATAAATTTAACCTCAAAATAATCTTAAAATACTACTGAAAAAATAATCGGAAAATCACTTGGAATCATATTTTCAGAATATTTTAATAAATATAATATAATAATATTTTCAGAAACTATTCTTTAACTATTTTCTCTGGAATATTCTTCTTCGAAATATATTTAGAAGAATTTTATGGAACAATTATAAAATTGTTTGAGATCGCCATGGCAACTGTACAAAAAAGAGATTATTGTAAAGTAATTTGACATTGGCATTGCATGTCATATAATATATTGAAGTTTAATTAAATAAAGAAATAGAAACAGATAGTGACTCCGATGAATCGGTAAACTGGAGGTGCTAATTAGAAGCAGTTCACTATAAAACAAGTTAATAGTACTATATTTCACATTTGGAAACAGCAAAGCAAATGAGTAACGAAAGAGCAAAGGTAAGTTTAATTCCATTTATGTGATTATTTATAATCTAGTTTAGTTTGTCTTCTATGTCACAAACAATTTCAACAAACATAATGGCTAAAACAGCTGCCGAAGGCCTTTTTAGTTCAATAACTATAGGTAATACGATTTAAAAATAAAAATGATCACTCATCTTCAAGGATGAATGACATTACCAAGAGCCTTTGGCGTTTCATTATCATTTTACTACCTGCCTGATCATTCTAGATCACATTGCCTGCTCCCACTAGGAGCAAGCGACGTAATCTAGCCGATTATGGCCTGATATGAAAAATAAACTAATGTTATAATAATTATTTAATTTTCCATTGTAGACGATGACGATAAGGTAAGAATTAAAGAAACAAAAAGAAAGGAAAATAATTAGGGGCGAGTTAAAAAGTCGGGCGAGTAAGTATTTAGGTACATAAAATTACCTCTATAGAAAGTAATAATACATCATAAGTCATATTTCTTATGTCGATTTGGAGGTGGTGATGCCCTCAAAGAAGTAGGGTACTTAGACTACTACTAGACAACTACTAAATAGCTTCCTATCTTATTTAGAAATAAATATTTACCTCAAGTACCGTAAATCCTCAGAAGGCATTGCCACCTGTAAATTGTGATAGTTTCTTATAATATTCCCATAAGGCTGGCGTTCTAGTGGTTTTCTGAGACAAGACTAATTTTAGGAAATACTGAACCGATTTACATTCTTTATCTCATTTTTACACGAATCGGACTGTAATTATTGTTTAATTTTATTTTAAAAAATAAGACTGCACAAATATTGATTTTTGTATTTTATTATAGGTCATCTCTACTATACTGCCGTCCAAAGAAATAAAAAAGCAGTAACTCCACTCTAGGCGAATTCAAGAAAGTCAAAAAAGAAAAAGGGGTCATTGAAACAGTGAACTATAAGATTATCAGAAGTTCTTTTATTTAGGCATATTTATAATAAAATTGTCATTAAAACTTAATATTTGTGTTATTTAATTCTCCATTCTATAAATAAAAAAAAAAATATTCAGACAATATACCTACTAAATTGATTATTCTCAATTTATTCTAAGAATGATTCCTAGAATAATCTTAGAAGAGAAAAAGTGTCCCATTTGTTACTTAGAATATTTTTAAACGAATAAATATATTTACAGTATATTTTAAGAATAAATTTTTACTCTGTGAAGTTATTTTAAGAATAATTATAGAACAATTTTGTGCTATCTGGGGATATACCTATTTTGAGGCTGAATACGTTGGCCAAGCTGACAATAAATGGATCGATATCACGGATGCCCTACCTGCCATCCTGATGACGCCGTGCTGCTTTTCTTTGGCTGGTCTTCGTACTGCCTTGAATAAAAATACTCTTACCCCTGCATTATCATGATCTCCCGCCATGCAGAGGAGTGGATTCGATCTGCAAATGACTTTACAGCACTCACACAAAACTACTGTGTTATGGAGTGGTTCCAAACTCAAGAATTCATGGCCTCCTCGTTGTCGTAAGAGATATAACTGCAATGGACGATTTGAAATGCATATTGTTCTGAAAGAATAAGGGTGGGTTAGGAACAGAAAGCATCTTTGCGTGTCGCACATGACTTATTCTTCCGGTACAGCTCTGAACACGAAATCGCTAAATCTGTGGAAGGTGTTGCTAATACTTCCCGCGGAGAATATCTTTCACTGCACTCATTTGTTGATAGAGCGTTCCACAACACCCAAGTAAATGTATAACTATCCGACAACTATAAGTTGCTTCCATGCTTAAGTTACTCATCCTCTCTGTATTCAACACTTCGCTCTCTCGTTTGAGATGAACAATTGCAGATTGCCAACGCACTTTTTCAATTTGAACTCGATTCTGACTAGCTGCATGTTTACTTCTGTACCATCCTAAGGGCTAGGTGTGTCCCTATCTTGGGACGCTCTAAAATTGTATATTGTCATCCATATAAAACAAACGAGTTACTTTATGTCCCCTCTGTGTCCCCTTCTTTATGTCCAAGGATTTTCTTGAGCGTCCCGGTAATAGTGATATGCAAAAAAGAAGCAGACTGAAAGTGTTAATGAAACGTATTCTGAAATACGCCCCAAATTTCTTAAAGCCTTAAGTGTGTTGATAACCTTTATATCGTATATAGATTCATATCCATATTGTATATAGAATAGATTCTAATTAAATAAAAATACACATTTTATTATTCGAATGATAAAGGAGGTCTGGTAGGTATATTTCTGAAAATGACAGCTTAATTTGGTGGTTCGACCCTCTAGCAGCTAAAAATATGCAAATATTTCAAGATGATAATTGCCAGCCTGAATCTAAATACACAATATGATTTATGACAGCTGTCTGGTAGAGACACAGAGGGATTATTTTAAATAACTGCTTTGAAACAATTCGTCAACTTAACTAAGGAAGCACTAATTAAGTGTTACTTTCAGAGCCAAAATATTGACAATTTTTCTGTTACAATTTTAATTTGCATTAGAATCTTATAGACTACTAGCACAGCTTTGTTTATTAAGCTGTGCTACTAGTATGCCTTCCTCTTCACGTTAATCGAAAGAAAATTTAATTAATCTAAATCTATAGATGCACCGCTGAAAATTAAACTTCGTTCACCATTCGCGAAGTTGTCCTACCTACGTATTTATAAAAATTATTTCTAGAACTTCATATTAAGTATTTTATTAATTTCAAAGACAAATAATATATTTACTTGCTTACTGATTAGTATAGTAAATACACGCATATGCAAAAAAAACGCAACAAGTTAATATTTCGTAAAGTTTGAGGTCTCATATTTTTTTTTATTTTTAGTTATAGTAGGTATTTTCATAATAATTTTTTGGCAAACTGTAGATAAAATGACTAATTGCAACTTGGATATCCAGTCTTTTATGTAAACTGCTGATGTTTTAGTCATTATACAGGGTTAATTAAAAGGTTGTTTTTTAAAGTACCCTGTGGAATAATTTCCTAACCAAATTCTTTAAAAATACCTATTTTTGTAAAGAACCATTCCTTTCTTACATTTTGTTTTTTAGTTCATGTCTTTAGGTGCATTGGTTCATTTTTAAAAGCAAAATGAACTTGTCACCAACCAACTTTGATTCTACTTTAAGAAATGTTATTTTTTTACTAGGTGGCTTTGCTCGTTGTTGCCCTAATGTCAGTTTGACAGTTTAGTTTATGAGTCTAGCAATGAAAAGGCAACAATATATTGTTTAGTCTTAATAAGCAATGATTGCAACTTACATAAAAAAATATGAACATTTCAAAATCAAACTTCAGTATGTTCAAATGTAACCTAACTAACCTACAGAAACGTACTTTTTACAACAAATTTAGCTTAATATTTTGTATTGCCACCTCTAGCTCTTATAACTGCCTACATACATCAGTTCATACTGTCAAGTCAATAAGGTTACCAATAACATCTTGATGGATATTTTGCCATTCCTTCTGAGGGCAAAACGAAGCTCATTTACCGTAGCCGGAGCTACTTCGCGATCTCTGACTCGGTTACCTAGCATGTCCCTCCCACACATGCTCTATGGAGTTGAGAACACATGGAGTCACACGAAAATGCTGGCCAGGGTCCAATCAGTCAATAACAGTATTTAATTTTATCGTATTCGATCTTTAAAATCAGCTGTAAATACTATGCGCCAATAAATTACTATAAACAATTACTAAATTAGAGGATCACTAAGAAACATAGTTATAATTTTCTTTATATTCATAAAAGTAGTGGAATATAGGCCGGTTATTTTATCGTTTATTTATCGTAAGATTAATGAAATTTGGGCAAATCAACTTTACAATCCCAAAAAAATAGACATAAAACATGGGAAACAGTTCAGGGAGAAAATCATTTTTAAATTCAATAGCTAAATTCACAAAAAATAAGTCAAATAGAGTGGGCGTATACCAATCATTTATCATTAGAGTGTTTGGTATAATACCAAAACCTCGTATGCATGAGGCACTTAAGTGAAGTTTAAGCGAATTAATCGAATACAGATATGGTGTACGTTATATTGCAAGACAACTTAATGTAAGGCGTTTTTGTTGGGTACAGGGTGTGGGGAATCGGTGGCCACTTAGTACCATCAGCCTACTAGATTTAATAGCTTTTAGAAAACGATAAAGAAGATTATAAATATATTTTTTGTGATCCTTTAATTTATTGGCGCAGTATATACATATATAATACCAGTTAGTTAATTTGAGTTAGTAGGTGAAAAGCATAATTTTTCAGAACGTATATGAGAAAAATTGAAGTTTTTACTAATACTGACCACTTTATACTAATAGGACACATATTCATATAACATATTCACATAATTATAGTGAATTTCAACATTTGACTTACACAAGTTAGATGCAAATAACAAAAATGAAAATAAATTGTATAAACGGACTCCTTTTAAACAAATTATTAAAAATTTTGGGAACATATTACAAATAATTGCTCACGATAAAAAAGGATTGATGTAAAGGTACATGATTTCAATTATTAAGGTGAAATTCAGGACTTTAATTAAGATAACTTTTATTAATTGTGCAGTCTATTAGCAGAACTAAATTAGTATATTCGCATGTTCCTGATATAATACTAAATTCTCAACAAAGAGCATTCCCGTATACCTAAATTTACATAAAGAGCTTTTCTATTTTATTTTATAGGCTGGTATACGAAACGCACTACAAAGATGTTATTACCACGCGAAATTCCAACGAAGTCATATACTCATGCTGCCCTGGATGGACTCAGGTCACTAACAAGAGTCACGGCTGTAATAAAGGTAAGAAATTGCTGTTAACACCTCATAACGTGAGCTATGTAAGTAAATACGTACATACAGAGAACCAGTTCAAATTAAATTATGGTCCATCGGTAATAGGTATATAATAAAGGAAAGAAAGTAATAAGGTAATAATAGAAGTGATCAAGATCCATATTTTCCCTATGCCGCCCGTTCAAATAATATATAGTATATACTATGCAATCCAAAGACCGGTCAATATTTTAAATGGATAAGGTAGAGCATCAATTTAATAGATAGGTACATAAAATAGTTCTAGGCAAATTAGATTTCAAGGTTGGCCCCAAAATTTTTCATGGCCGCAGGATAATTAGGTATATTGGAGTTATAACGAGATAACATATGAAATCAATTTACTGAAATGAAATATGCTTTAGACATAAATGGACAAATCATTCTCCACGAATACATATGTGCATAATTTTCATTAGCACATTATTAATCACAAATAAAACAAGCGATGCTATAGCCAAATAAAATAACCATATATATAGTTTATCATTTCAGTAGTTTCAAGTTTTATATATCCTGAGTAACCTTAAAACTATCGAAATCAACTGAATTTTGTTGCAGAAAATACTAAAGATAGGAATCACTTGATGATCAATCTCTTACACTAACGGATAAATGTACAACAGAGCGTGTCATATAAACTAGGTAGATTTTAATATCTTTGACTAGCACATATTATTAGTTATTTAAACATATCTTCTTCATTTCAAGAAATAAACCTATTAATCTACTGTATTGTTTTAATTATTTATTTATTCTTAAATACAAAATCCAACAGGCTAATGCCCAGTTACAGGATTAGGTTACAAAATTCAGCAGGTATATAAGACTAATAGATGTACCTACATATAAAATTAAATTACAGGCACAAATAGTTACATATATATCCACAAATCTAACACATACTTGTATATAGGCATCCAATACAGACTGATGTCTGACTAGATATGCAATAATAAATAAAAAATGCTAATGTTCTACTAAAAAAAAAACTATATATTATACAAATATAAATGATCTATAAAATACGTGATATATAAAAAAAATAATTAATCTGAATTAGTTATTATTAATATCAAAAATAAGTTTTTTAATATATCTCAAGAAACAACTGATTGCGATTCTGCGATTGTTTATACTTCTCAAATTAAACCGCTAAAATAAAAACGTTTTGGGGAAAACCTCTACGTGGATATATACTATATACAAAATATACATTATATATATATATATATATATATATATATATATATATAATATATATATACACACACACACACACACACACAGGGTGGGTGAAATTATTTTACTCATTTTTCTCTTACAATCCCCTAATATTTAGGTACTGTCTTCTATTAAAGATCTATAAATTCTCCATAATTTAATCTTAATTCTATAAAAGTGATGACTTACCTTTTATATTGCGAATCAACGCCGAATACCAATTTTCAGTATAATGTAACCACAAAAGTTAAATTTTGTTCTTCAAACTAATGCTTTTTTACAAAGAAAATTGTAATTCGCAACCGTAAAGATCCTCAAAATAGCAATTTTCAGAGGAATCGGGCAATGAATTATGCGCAATGAGCAATCGGGCAATGTCTTTACATTACATTAGTGATACATTAGTCATTATGTAGCGTCGTCATTTTAAAGTCGTGAAAATTTCTCCTTTGCATCTTTTAAAATCTGTTAAAGTAACAGAAAACATTTATGCTTTCATATATCAAATTCGTTTGTTTAGGCTAGAATAGGACTAAGTTAAGGCAGTTGGCGTCTGTAGATCACGTCAGCTTTCGATAATTAAAAAACTGCTGACATTATTGCTTTTAGCAAATGGTGTGGTGTATTTTATTTAACCATGACATAGTCGTTCAATAAAGTTTCTGTCAGCAACAAGTGTTTTTCGTTTGCTCTTGCTCTCACAAAATTACCTTGCTTAAAAGGTTATCTTGTTGGATATACAGAGAATGTAAAAGGTTACCGTGTATGGGTGCCTGAGCTACAAAATGTACTTGTGAGTCGTGATGTCATTTTTAAAAATGAAGTGGTATCTCCAACCGAGACGCAAGTTGACAGTAGTTTAGAAACATCTAACGAGATCGTTCAAGATGAACAATTTGACAATTCTGAAAATGGTTCTCATGAAAATGGTTCATTTCAAGAAAGAAAGTTGAGAGACAGGTCGAAAATCAAGCAACCGGATTTTTATGGGGTACCTTGTTGCTTTCATGGCTGAAGAACCTACAAGTTTTGAAGAAGCAATATCTTCGGAAGAATCCGAAAAATGGATGAGTGCTATGAAAGAGGAAATAGATTCTCTAATGGAGAATAAGACGTGGTTTTTAGTCAACAGTCCACCTAATAAGAAGATTTTTGAAAATCGATGGGTATATCGTGTAAAACTAAAACAAGATGGTATAATTGATCGTTACAAAGCACGATTAGTTATTAAAGTTTGTTCACAACGAGGAGGTGTTGACTATAATGAAACTTTTAGTCCAGTTGTCCGATCAGAAACAGTTCGTGTTTTACTTAGTGTAGTTGCTTCAGAAAAACTACATTTGAGACAATTCGATATAAAAACGGCCTTTTTATATGGAGATCTGACCGAAGAAATTTATATGAAACAACCAAAAGGATGAGAGTGTAAGTCCCTGTATATTGCTTATTATTATATTACCATATTATTAGAATCACATCGAAAGAAAACACCCTGCATAGGGAATTTAAACAGACACGGTCGTTTGTGTACGTTAACTTAGCTCTCTCACGTCGCCTTCCAAGTACCTCGATAAGAATGTTTATGTTACCCATATTTTGGCCAGCTTTACGTTTATTGAAATTAGGCGAAGCATTCTGTTAGAGGCTGTGAGTTGAACTGTGTTTTGTGGCTACCCTGTGAAATTGTGATTAATAGGAATTTATTAATACAGGTGAGCTTTTCACTGAGTGTCCTTTCTTGAATATTTTGTTATAATAGTTGTTCAGGTGATTGTTTGATAATTATTAATTTAGATAATGAATTAATTGGTAATTCGTGTGAATGAGATATCTGGAGCGAGTATGTCGCGCGTTACATCCCTTCGTACTCATTGCACCACTCAGATAATGGCTGTTCTGCCAAAACGCTGGTAACTGGAGCGAGTATGTTGCGCGTTACATCCCTTCGTACTCATTGCACCCCTCAGTACCAGTGGAAATGTGAGGCGCATTGCGAGTTGAATCCCCTTGCGTCTAGGGTAGTATCCAGGGAGGTTACGTCGCGCGTTACATCCCCTCGTGACCTCACAAACCCCTGGTGGCTACGTCTTGATAACAAAATAAACTAAATAATAATACAGTGCGTGTTACATCCCTTGTATTATGTAATTCTATGAATTATCAATACTAATTAATGTTAATGCTTGACAGAATTAGAGAACTGGACACTCATACATATTTTCCTTTATTTTTAGGAGGAACCTGCTTAGGCGACTCACATAGACTGTACCTCGACCAATCCATCTCGGCTATTGATAATATTTCAAAGTACTTAATATTTAAGTTCAATACTAAGGTATAATAGTGTTTGACAATATATAAATTTATATACCTATTAAAATCCTGACTTAATAATAAACAATATAATTTTAAAAATAAACCATCTCTACAATTCTCAGAAGTGGGATTCGAATTCATGAACTGTAATTAAAAACAAAGATTCGAATTCATGAACTGTAATTTAAAACAAAGATTCGAATTCATGAACTGTAATTAAAAACAAAGATTCGAATTCATGAACTGTAATTTAAAACAAAGATTCGAATTCATGAACTGTAATTAAAAACAAAGATTCGAATTCATGAACTGTAATTTAAAACAAAGATTCGAATTCATGAACTGTAATTAAAAACAAAGATTCGAATTCATGAACTGTAATTTAAAACAAAGATTCGAATTCATGAACTGTAACTTAAAATTTAAATTTTGTTTTAAATTTTGGCTTAATTAAATGTTTGATTGGTCGAGATACACCTGTAATGATTATTAGATTAAGACATATTTGTTTGTTTTCCTACGTAGAGGCTTACAATCAGTCAGAATGGGTAGAGGACAAAAACGAAAACAATCAAATGAACCCCCAAGTGAACCTTCGCTTGTTTTGGTTCCTGGGACAAATACGCGTACTAGTAGTACATCATCTGACGCAAATGACTCGGTGGATAGGTTGGCAACAATTATGTCAAATATGATGCAAAACGCGAATAAAGCAACAAATGTGGGAATAGCTAAGGGGGAAATTGTGCCGCTTTTTAATCCAGAAGACAGAGAACAAAGTTCAGAATTGTGGCTTAGAAAAGTAGATGAATTACGTAACATTTTTCAGTGGTCTGAGGAGGCTACCATATATTTTGCTCTATCGAAACTCAGTGGCTTGGCGGAAATTTGGTATAAGGGTTTAAGCACTTTAAATTTTAGTTGGGAAGAATGGAAGAAAAATATTTTATTGGCTTTTCCTTCTAGTCGGGACTATTATGAAATTCTTATGGAAATGATACAACGCAGAAAACGTGATGATGAAAGTTATCCAAAATATTATTATGAGAAATTGGCTCTGATAAATCGTTGCAAAATAACGGGCGCTGAAGCGGTTTCTTGCATTTTAGGAGGCATTGATGATGTAGTAGTGAAAGCGTCAGCTAAAGCAGGGAATTTCTAAATTCCTGAAGAACTTTTTCGTTATCTCAGTACATTACATGACTTGCGTCCTGCTACTAGCAGACCAATGGCAAAACCAACATACAAACTTGGTCGCAAATCATCTGTATTCAAAAGAAACGACAGAGAAAACAGAACTTTATTTAAATGTCACAAATGTGGTAAACCGGGACATTTAATGAGAGACTGCAGACAAAAACGATGTTCTTTTTGTCGCAATGTAGGGCATTTGGAAAGTGATTGTTACCACAAGAGATCAAAGAAAGGTGAGGGCGATAAAATTGTCGCATGACTAGGAGGTGCGGAAAATGAAAATGATGGTTCTCCCAATGATAAATATTTTAAGGACGTTTTGGTTAATAATCAGCCTTCCAAGGCATACGTAGATTTAGGAAGTACTTGCATAACTATAAAACTTAGCGAAGTAAGAAGGTTAGGTTTAAACTATGATACTAATAAGCCTGTAGTAATTAAGGGATATGGTAATGGTAGATGTTTAGCTTTAGGAAAAACAAGTTTTTTATTAAACATAGATGGAATTGAAGCGACGATAAGTGCCAATGTTGTACAGGATGGTATACAGAATATACCCATTTTAGTGGGACAACCATTCACTGAATTGCCTGGAGTTTTAATTATTAAGGATAATAGAAATTTAATAATTACGCACAATGACTTAAACGGTATTGAAGAAATATTTCAAAAAAATAATAAAGTGACATTGTGGGCCAAAAATAATATTTTTATTCCTAAAGGACATATAGTAAACGCCATAATAGAATCTAGAAATACTAATTTACGGGGAGATTTCTTTGTAGAGGCAAGCTTTCGTTTAGAACAAGGTAAAGAATATAGCATTCCGAGGACTATTCTAACGATAGGGGATAATGATAAAGCAGTTTTGCCACTAATTAATTTGTCTGACTTGTTATTGTTATAATATTGTTTTGAAAAATAGGAAACCTTTGGTTCGAGATTGGCCTTGCATTCCCGCTGAGGAGTTAGAGACAAATCAAATCTTAAAAGTGAAAGAAGCAAATTATCCATTAGTATCTAATGAAAAAAAAATTTATATTGGTCCAATAGATCCTGGTCAAAAGAGAAGCTTTAATCAAACTGTTACAAGACTATAGAGATTGCTTCGCAGAAAGTGCTGTAGTACTAGGAAGTGCAAAATCTACTGAACGGAAATGACAGACTATATGGGAGTATTTATTTTACAACTCTGAATCTTCGATCGGGGTATCAGTTACAGAAAGTCGTGGAAAGTTTAAAGAAGTTTAGAGTTTACGATGGTGGTTGATGCTACAGGATTTCGATTTTGAGGTACATTATCGCCCAGGCAATAGGTTGAAACATGTCGACGCCCTTAGTAGAAATCCGTCGTCAAGTGACGAACCACCTGCTGAAGTTCTGCGAATAGAGCAAGCCGATTGGGTTTTGTCAGGACAATTAACTGACGAAAAACTAAAAGAAATAAAAGAAGTTTTGTCTAAGACACCTAGTACTGATTATGAACATGGTGTATATAAAAATTACGCATTGCGGGAAGGAAGGATTTATCGAATAACTGTTACAGGGTTATTATGGGTAATACCGCGTGGTATGCGACAACAGATAGTTCGAATGGCACATGACGATAGCGGCCATTACGCCACCGAAAAGACGTTACAGCGTATAACTGAACATTACTGGTTCCCCAGAATGAGGGAGTACGTGGAAAAATATATTTCATGTTGCATTCAGTGTTTATATAATAAGCGTCCAAGTGGAAAACGAGAGGGATTTCTGCATCCTATCGAAAAAATGCCTGTGCCCCTGCATATGATACACATTGATCATGTAGGACCTTTCCTAAAGAGTCGTCGGGGAAATATTCATCTCATAGTAGCCGTAGACACATTTACAAAATTTGTGTATTTAAAACCTGTAAAATCGACACAAACAAAAGTAGTAATTGACTATTTACAAGAAATATATAGTTATTATGGTCATCCTCATATAATAGTTTCAGATCAAGGTAGTGCTTCTACCTCCTCAAAATTTAAGCAATATTGTAAAGACAACTTCATTAAACATGTACAAAACGCAGTAGCAACACCAAGAGCCAATGGGCAAGTGGAAAGACTTAATCGCACTATTAAAAGTGCTATTTTAACAACAACGATTGACGAAGACAGGTGGGATGAGAATATTAAAAATATTCAATTAATTATAAATACAACAACTTCACAAACGACAGGAAAGACACCAACGGAACTCTTTTATGGTTACAAGCCTAGAAGAGGAGCCAGTGTGCCATTATTAGATGAAATTGCTGAAATTCCTAAATTAATTGAAGATCTTCCAACATTACGTCACGAAGTAGCAAAGAAAATTGCTTCCAGTCAAGTAAAACAAAAAGCCCAATTCGATAAGAGAAGAAAGAATCCTAAGAAATATACCAAGGGCGACTTGGTACTCATCGAAAAACAAGGCACAACAGAAGGCACAAGCAGAAAATTGATTCCTCCTTATGCTGGACCAATGATAATAAAAGCCGTACTACCTAATGATAGATATTTAGTAGTCCATATGCCAAATTCACATAGAACTAGTAAATCCACTAAATATGAAAAAGTCGTTGCTGTTGATAGAATGAAGCCTTGGATTAATCCACGAGGAGTATCAGACGAGACGAACAGTGACAGCGGCGAAGACGGAGTAGATCTTAGCCCTGATGATACAACCTCAAGTTAGAGTTAGACGAATCACCTCGGGGCGAGGTGACATTTCAGGATGGCCGAATGTAAGTCCCTGTATATTGCTTATTATTATATTACCATATTATTAGAATCACATCGAAAGAAAACACCCTGCATAGGGAATTTAAACAGACACGGTCGTTTGTGTACGTTAACTTAGCTCTCTCACGTCGCCTTCCAAGTACCTCGATAAGAATGTTTATGTTACCCATATTTTGGCCAGCTTTACGTTTATTGAAATTAGGCGAAGCATTCTGTTAGAGGCTGTGAGTTGAACTGTGTTTTGTGGCTACCCTGTGAAATTGTGATTAATAGGAATTTATTAATACAGGTGAGCTTTTCACTGAGTGTCCTTTCTTGAATATTTTGTTATAATAGTTGTTCAGGTGATTGTTTGATAATTATTAATTTAGATAATGAATTAATTGGTAATTCGTGTGAATGAGATATCTGGAGCGAGTATGTCGCGCGTTACATCCCTTCGTACTCATTGCACCACTCAGATAATGGCTGTTCTGCCAAAACGCTGGTAACTGGAGCGAGTATGTTGCGCGTTACATCCCTTCGTACTCATTGCACCCCTCAGTACCAGTGGAAATGTGAGGCGCATTGCGAGTTGAATCCCCTTGCGTCTAGGGTAGTATCCAGGGAGGTTACGTCGCGCGTTACATCCCCTCGTGACCTCACAAACCCCTGGTGGCTACGTCTTGATAACAAAATAAACTAAATAATAATACAGTGCGTGTTACATCCCTTGTATTATGTAATTCAATGAATTATCAATACTAATTAATGTTAATGCTTGACAGAATTAGAGAACTGGACACTCATACATATTTTCCTTTATTTTTAGGAGGAACCTGCTTAGGCGACTCACATAGACTGTACCTCGACCAATCCATCTCGGCTATTGATAATATTTCAAAGTACTTAATATTTAAGTTCAATACTAAGGTATAATAGTGTTTGACAATATATAAATTTATATACCTATTAAAATCCTGACTTAATAATAAACAATATAATTTTAAAAATAAACCATCTCTACACGAGGATGGCTCATTACGTGTTTGTAAACTTTCAAAAAGTCTTTATGGGCTTAAACAATCTCCAAGATGTTGGAACAAGAAATTTACATATTTCCTGCAAGATTTTGGTTTCAGGGAGAGTTCTGCGGATCCTTGTTTATATGTAAATGTTAAGGATAGTCAAAAGCTGTTTTTGTTACTATATGTTGATGATGGTTTGATAGCTTCGACACATCCAGAAGATGCTGACGAATTATTGAATAAAATAAAAGGGACATTCCAAGCCACAATTACAGTAAATGTAAGGAATTTTGTTGGATTTGAAATAGAGAAATTGAAAAATGGGTCAATTTTTATTCATCAAACCAGTTATGTAAAGAAGATTCTAGAAAAATATAGAATGGCAGATTCAAAACCTGTTTCAACGCCCATTGAACCAGGATGGAATGCAAATGAATCTCCAGCAAGCAAAGAATACTTTCCATATCGTGAAATAATTGGAAACTTAATGTTTTTACAAGTGATCACGAGACCAGACATTGGATTTGCTGTTAACATCGCATCAAGGGTCTTAGAAAATCCTACTGAAGCACACTGTAAACTAGTGAAGCGAATTCTTCGTTACATTAAAGGTACAGCAGATTTTGGATTACTCTACCATACGAGTGAACAGTTGGAAGTGTTTTGTGATGCTGACTTTGCAGGTGACGTGAATACACGCAAATCAACAACAGGTGTAATCTGCAAGTTGGGTGGAGCTACAGTATCCTGGCAGAGTAAGAAACAACAGTGTGTTGCGCTATCTACAACTGAAGCAGAGTATATGAGTGCGGCAAACGCAGTGAAGGACCTAGTGCGGTTAGTGCGAATTTTAAAAGAAATCGATGTTTGTGCTTCAAAATATGAAAAAGTGGTTCTGTGCATTGACAATCAAAGTGCGATCAGGCTAATTAAAAACCCTGAGTATCATAAGCGTACAAAGCATATTGATGTAAGATTTCATTTTATACGCGACTTGTATGAGAAAAATTAATTTACAATTATGTATATCCCTAGCGAAAATTAAGTTGCGGATATTATGACTAAGCCGCTGGTTAAATCAAAATTTGAAATGTTTTGTACAAAAATTGGTTTAACAAGCAGAAGTAGTTTGTAAGAAAATTTGTATAATATTTGTTTTATAGATGAGCATAAAGTTTTAGGGAGAATGTTAAAGTAACAGAAAACATTTATGCTTTCATATATCAAATTCGTTTGATATATCCTTGGCCGTAGATGTGGTAACTAATCTTCGGGATTAGTTACCACAATAAACAAGCTAGCAGTAGAAATGTACGACTTTTAAGAGAATGTTCTTTTAGTTTAACAATTTTATAGAATTTTCTTAGTTAATTTCTGAATATTATTGTTACCAGTTTTATTGTAGCGTTTCAGTTAAGATTCTTTTAGTGAATCTGATAGCCCGTGGATAATGCTAATGACTATATGACTTAAAATATATTATTATCGCCATTTATAATGGTACGCCACTGAAAGGAGATTTTAATATTGAATATAGATTTCTAAGTTTCAAATTTCTGTATTAGAAGATAAATAACCAATCAACTAATAACATTATGACTCTCGTAATCACCAGGATGCAGAAACAGTTTGCATAGCATAGTGTTCTGTGTAGTTGAGATATATTTGTAGATACGTGCATGGTAACCTTGTCAAGGCCAAGAAATCACCATAACACAACCATTAATCATTTATTTTCATTACGGCGGCATTACGCTCAATTGAAGAGATTAGCGTGAACATTCCAATCCGTTGTTTTAATTTAAATCTGTATTAAAATATTTTTTTATTTAATTCTTTAATTTATGTAAAACCTATGTTTGAAAACTCAATCAATTGTACACGGGTGTTCGACTGAAACGACAAAAGTGTTTTAAAAATGTCATTTAATTTGGGCGTTTAAGACGGGGGGTAATAATTTATTTCCGAAAACTTGTCTATCTAGACTAGATATCACTTGTAAACATTTTAACTAAAATAACTTCAAGAACGCTGCACTTCCGGTTATACCGAAAGTGACTGTCAACTTTTTACACATACACTTTATACACTTACTTTTTTACACAACATTTTTTTATCTATTCGTTGATTTAATGGGAGTTTATCTAATATAACCTCATTAGTACGAGGTACCTATCTCATATTTTTATTTTTTATTTTATTTTGAGAAAAAGGAATACAAACGGCAAGAACCCAAGAAAAATATTCACTAAATACATAAATTAACACACATTTATAGATCAACTTTCTAAACGTGATAATTATAATTAAAAGTAATATAGCAGAAAACAAAAACAAATCAATTCAATTAATCTAAATAGATAATACTACATATACAAAAATAACATGATCTTACAAACGGAACATGACGCATGATGTTACAAAAAAAAGACATATCAGGGGCGCTTCAATGTACCAGATTTAATTAATATTGTAAAAGTATTGTTTTAATAAATTATTAAACTTCAGATAACTCTCAGAAAATATGTCTACACTGATAATCTGTTACAAATAACAAAATACAAGTAATAATTATTTGGCTAAAAAATATGTGTTTGTCGGGTAAAGTAAGATGGGACAGTAAATTTTAAACAAATAACAATGTTACAAGAGAACCTGTTGGTTCACTATTTTAATAAGAAATTTAAGTGGTAATAAACTTAAAAAGAGGTCCGGGTCACACATTTTTAGTTGACTAGAGGAAAGCATATCTTGTTAACATAATCTATGAGTCTTTTCTGTATGCTTTCCAACTTGTTAATATGAACATTATATATTGAGTTCAAGATAAGAAATCCAAAATTAATTAAAATTTAAATTTATAGCAAAATCTAAATATAAAACCCAACATATGATTAGACTTTTTAGAAATATTATGAATGTGACGGTGAAACAGAAGTTTCGAATCAAAAGTAATAAGTACCTAAGTCTTTTAGTTCTGTAACACTTTTCAAGATATTATTTGACAGGGAATAAATTATCGGTATTAAAATCGCATTACTTTGAAATGCAGTAATTTGAATTTCTCTTACATGATGAACTGTATAACCATGTTGAAAAAGCTTTGACACCTCTGCAACATGGATTCATGAAGGGTCGCTCTACCGTGACTAATCTTATGTGCTTCACTCAACCCAATTCAACTCACATATCCGAATCAATCAACAATCGGTTGCAGACAGGCTTACATAATTATTCTTCAGACTTCTGTCAAAACTAGACAATTATAGCGTTAATCACTTTCTTTCGTTCTTATCTTACAGATAGATTATAAATATGTCGCTTACAATGGTTACAAGTCCATCAAGTATATTGCTTCTTCTGATGTACCTCAAGGGTCCATATTAGGCCCCTTGTTTTTTAACATCTATGTGAATGATATTGTCGACGATCTAGATGCTTGTTGCTTAATGGATGCAGACGATCTAGAAGATTTATGTTTCAGTTGAGAGGGTAAATGACTATTACTAACTGAAGGCTAACATCTCCAAAATATACCCCCGGTCCCTAGTGAACGACTTGCACCTCAATATTCAGAAATGCAATATAATGCCATACACAAATAAATTATCTGAAATAAATTATAACTATCACATAAACGGTGAAGTACTAAATAGACAGCCCATTTTCAAAGACGTGACTTTTGATAAATCTACGTCTTTTTCCTTTCATATACAAAATATTATAACAGACACTTACAGAACTCTGGGTTTCATAATATGCAAGAGCAAGGAATTCTCTGATATTAATACTATTAAATTCTTATATGCCTCGTTTATCGAGCTTTTATATGCTTGTCTTATTTGGAATCTCCTTTACAATTTATGGGTATACAAATAATTAGGAATCGGTGCAACGGTGATTTTTAAAATTTTTAGCTTTCAAGTGTGATAACACATATCGCCTAATTGAATTCCCAGAGGAAGAACTATAGCAGGTTCTCAATAAATTCTCTAAGAATTCCAGAAACTCAGTCCCGATTATTTATAATTGGGATTGATTTTCTGGTCGTTTCCTTCAAAAATTGTGTTGCGATGGTGGAGACAGCTGCGACCTACTATATTATTTTAATTTCCGTGTTCCCCGATAGAGTTCTAAACAAGAGTAATGTTTTTACTTGCCAACCCCGATGACAAATATTCCCCTATCTACAAAATATGTAATTATTACAACGAACATCAAAATGGTTTGATATACTCAACAAAATAACAACATACCTATTGACTGAACTATCTCTGGCGGATTGTTATTTTTCGCTGATATCAATCGGTTTTTTGTAATTCGTATTCTAGTTTAAATTTTATGTGATTTATATTGTTTTTATCTTTTGCTTTGTATGTATTCATATATCAATTTTGCTGTAGTTCCCCATCCTGTAAATCGAACTTGTTTCTGTTGGTTGGTGTAAAATAAAATAAAAATGAAAATATGATATTACTAGGTACTAAATGAGATATAGTGGCATTTTGCTGCTACAGTAACTAGAAATCGGACCTAAGTGATACTTTGTGATATCCCGGACCCTTGTGATATCCCTGATGATGTTACGATTTAAAATTTCCCAGAATAACTGTTTGACATCGATTTCGGACGTATGATTCAAACCATCTTAGGTTTCCATGCACACCAATCTCAGCAAGCTTTATATGGCTAGAAATGAGTGATCCATTTTAACTAATACATTGCTGAAATCAGTGTACCTACACGCTTAATTTTTTGTATTTAAGTATTGTATAAGATATTCAGTGTACAGAAATAAATTCATATCTACTGATCGTTTTCTTATAAAACCATAGGTACTGTTTATATAAAACCACGTTTAAAATATTTTTTTCATCAAAGAAGAGTTTTCAAAGGGGTTGGAACCTTTGGTGTGAAGATAACACTGACGTAGTTTTTCCACATAACACCAAAACACTGTACTGCACTCGACGCGCGTTTCGCCAACCAAGTTGGGCTCATCTGGGTAAAATTAAGCTATCTATTACGAAACTTATTAAGTTTTTCCATAATTTTTTCAGGGCTATTATAATATTGATTAATATTTAATAATGTACGGTTTTTCTGAAGAGCAACATGATTCTTAGGGGGAACAAAAACAGAAAAAATAGTCAGAAAATGCATTACATATGTCTTGGGTGTCACTAATAACTTCATTTTTATATTTTATAGTTGTTAGTTGTGTCAGTCGATAACTCAGGTTATTGGAATAACCGGATAATAGATTATTTTTCACTCGAGTAATCCCAACACTAATCACAACTGTCAATCATTCTATAACGCACCTGTTGCCCTGTCTGTAACAATAATTGTCCCTTCACATATGAGTTATTGTGACTTAAAGGTAGTATTTTTTAAAAATATATTTGTAGTAAAAATAATAAATTATATTCAATAATACTGAGATCCGCAAACTAATACCTAAATACCTAGGTACATAATAATACTACATGTACCTGGCGCCTTCGCCAGTATTTAGAATCGGTTCCCTGTAATGTGTTTTGTAAGTGAATAAGTTAGTAGAGTTTAAGGTTCAACAATATTTGTAAAAGTATTCATTAATTTATACCAAGCTGAACCTATGACGAGTTGGAACACTACAGATACTACTAGACACTACTTATGGCCCAAACGAATTTTTTGAACCAACATAATCGGATCGATTTCTAACCAAAAAATTGTATGTATAGTACGTAAACACGCAGGGATTAAACGTCGTATGAACATATAAAAATGTGTACACGTCGCACTAGAGAAATGTGAAGATGATTCATAGTTTTCTTTTAGGATTACACCACATGTAAAATAACAAAAAGCAGGAAACCAAAAGCATACAAATTAAATATTCAAAGTGCAGTATCAGTTATTTTGCAGGTGGTATAATCCTAAAAGAAAACTATGTATCATGAAACGCACCACAAATAAATTACACACATTATGTGAAAAGGTATTCGGAAAACCGTTGGGATTCCATTTTTCTCTTTTAACTTCACAATCACGCTTACATTAGGTGAGACGGCACATTACAAATAATTCAATAAATTGAATCCTAACCACACCAGCCAAATCCAACCTAACATCCCTGTCCTAAATCCGACAAAAACATTTACATAATTCCAACGCGTTTCCTGTTCTCTCCCAGCCTTCAACTCCGACCACATTTTGTAAGTAAAGATTATATGGAAATTGACGAAATACTGCTCAATAACTAGGTAATGGTAAATTATTTGTGAATTTAAACCAGGTAAACGTTTATCTTTAACGGTAAAATATTTTTGAAAATACACATTGACCTTCCACAGGTATAATGCAATACATAATAAGTGTATTATTATTTATATATGCAGGGTTGTGCATTATCTAGATTATTTTATCTAGATGAATAACTAAATAAAATATGATCATTTTTTATCTTATCTATGACATTTCAATAAATTATCTAGTTATTTTTTTTATTTTTTAAAATTCGGTTTTACCAGACGTGCCTATGTCATTATGGTTCCTTGCCACCTCACCCGTCGAACAGCTCCTGTCGAATAGCTGTGAATACTGTGAACAGACTCTCTAAAATTTTGACCAAATACTATACTCATAATAAAGTGAAGTACCTGTGGAGATGAAAAGATAATTGGTATATTTAAACTTATTTTAATCAGACAATTTTTCTCGGTTTAGGATATAATATTTTTATTTCCACACAGAGAAAAAGGATGTATTAATTTAATGATTTGGATTTTTTGTGCTGATTTTTTTTTTAATTAATAAAGCAATCTGTTATTTAAACTATTCCCATATTATTAGAAAAATGTAGTTTTATTATATAAATAATGTTGTTTCTTTCATTTACTTCTTAATATTTCTTCAAATCAAGTAGTTCGCCTTAAAAACAATGTACATAATATATTGTTGACATTATTATTAATTTTTAATACAACTTATATTAATTCGCGCAAAGAAGTATTTTATCTCCAAAAAGTGTGAAGTGCATAAATGATACAATGAAGTATTTCTTTCATAGAAAAATTATGGAAGGTTAATTCAACAAGACAATTTTTTCGAATGATACAGTTTATAACATTTTTATAATCAGCTGGTTATATTAACCAATAGGAGCGAGGGTACCGAGTCAAGTCTAAGGACATCACCATTTTGCCGGGTACCATAGTACCACACTTCTAATCTATGCATAGGACTATAAAGAGGGTAGACGCTAGGTAGATTTGCCGAAGGGCCACGAAAACTTCAATGTCTAGGCTATATGCAAAAAAGAAAATTTAAACATATTTTATTTTTCTAGTCCAGTGAAGTATTTACGAGTATAGATTGTTAAGTGCATAGTGAAGTGCAATGTATACAGGGTGGTCCAACTTATAATAGCAGGACTTCATCAAATGATAGATCACGTTAAAATAATAGCAGTTTTTCAGTACACTTATATCCGGGAAAGCTCCCTTTTCTAGATACAGGGTGTTGAAATTTTGGAAAAAAAGTATATTATTTTAAATATTGCCAAAACGGCTAGTTAGAAAAATTGGAAATTTGGCATACAATATCAGCTAAGGATTCTTCACGATTTAAGGCTTATGGTGATAAATTACGAAAACCAGCGGCGGAGTTATGGGTATGCCACCACCCCTTTTCGAAAAAATCTTTTACGCCACTTACGAGTTTATTGCAAATACAATAACGTAATTCAATGCCCCATGCTTTTTGGAACAAAAAAGTATTCTTTAATTTTTTTCATACGGCGCACCGTTTTCGAGATATATGAGGTTTTATTAGGTAATGTTGGGACATTTACATTTAGAATTTAGAATGCGGCGGACACCCATCGAGTTGGAACCAGGCTTGTCTTCGCAAATGGAGTGGAATGTCATCCCACATATTCGGATTCTCAGTCTCCCAAAATTCCAGAAAGTTTTCAGAATTTAGTCGCTGTGGAAGTACGTACATAAGGGCCATAGAGATTTCCATTGTAGATCCCTATCCAAATGTGGATAATACTAAATTCTTGTTGAAACTTTCGTGGTTTGATTTCATGTGGATTTTCATGTGCCATACATGTTGATTGTGAAAATTTACAATACCTCGTCGAGTAAAACATGCACTTACAAAGCCACCTACAAAATACCATCCTGTATTCTTCGTCTCCTGAATGTAAACCATGGACAGATTGAAGATGAAAAGGATGTCGATGATCCAGTTTTAACACTCTTCAAATAGTGCTTTTAGGAGTTCCAGTGGTTCGAGTCGCTCTTCTTTGACTTGTTCTCAGATCTTTGTTAAATTCACACAGTAGGTATACGATTATTTTTTCTAACGGTGTTAATATTATGACGATTAGGATTCCTAGATATGGGCCTTAATCCTTGATTAACGAATTGATTGTGCACATTTGAAAAAACATTATGATGTGGCTGTTGTCTGTTGGGGAATCGTCTGCGGTATTTTCGAGCTGCTTCTGCCGTATTTCCATCACAAATTCTAATCATATTCTAATCAAGAATATGATTAGAAAATCGGAAAGGCATTTTAATGTTCAAAATAACAGACAGATTTGCTTTAAAGTAACTTAGTGACACTTATAAGGAAGTATTAAATTGGTCAAAACTTGTCACAGTCTACTTCATAAAATTTAAATTAAATTCTAAATGTAAATGGCCCAACATTACCTGATAAAACCTCAAATATCTCGAAAACGGTGTGCCGTATGAAAAAAATTAAAGAATACTTTTTTGTTCTAAAAAGCATGGGGCATTGAATCACGTTATTTTATTTGCAATAAAGTCAGTGGCGTAAAAGAATTTTTCGAAAAGGGGTGATGCAATACCCATAACTCCGCCGCTGGTTTTCGTAATTTATCACCATAACCCTTAAATCGTGAAGGATCCTTAGCTGATACTGTGTGCTAAATTTCCAATTTTTCCAACTAGCCGTTTTGGCAATATTTACAATAATATACTTTTTTTCCAAAATTTCAACACCCTGTATCTAGAAAAGGAAGCTTTCCCGGATATAAGTGTATTGAGAAAATGCTATTATTTTAACGTTATCTATCATTTGATGAAGTCCTGCTATTATAAGTTGGACCACCCGTATAGTACAGTTTGCGTGTGCAGTGTCTATATCAAAACAACTCCTGGATAACGCTTTCAGTATGTACAATTTTGAACAAAATTTGAAACTGTTATTATTATTTTGTTATTTGTTGCAAATATGTTATTTAATCTAATAAATATTCGCACGCAAAATTTACTTTCATGACTTACTACATTAATATAAAACACAATTTTATATAACAAATATAAGAATTGTATTTTCTCAAGTTCAAAAATTTAGATTTTACTTTTAGAAACTATTATTCTCGGCATAGCACTGCACCTGTTGTTTCTGTAATATAATACATTTTGATTAAAAAACAAAAACAATTTTATGTAGAACTAATTATTGTCTTGAAAACTGAAATTTATTAATAATAGAATTAAATAGGACTTCAGTTTTAAAGGAAACATTAAAACTGAAAAATGTTTTAAAATAGGTAATCCAAAATAAACTAAGTGTATGTAATATACAGGGTGTCCCACGGTGACGGTCCATTAGAAGTATCTGGAGAACCAATTAAGCTATTAATTTGAAATTTGAGGTGATCCTACTTGATGAAAATATTTTGCAGTTTTTACCACTTTCGGTTATATAGGAAGTCGACATTAACTTAAAACATGTAAAAGTATATGTGATTGCATTAATGATTCTGTTCAATCAAGTCGTAGTAGATTACTAAGGTCATCGAGCACCATTTTCCTTATTACCCCATTATCTAAAGGAGAAATTAATATTCTGCTGTACTGCTAAATTTTGAACAGAACCGTATTAGACATAGAAAGTGCACTTGTTTTTTTCCTTCAATATAAATTAGACATCAATATGGGGTGCGACATATTCGTTTTTAATTGGGATTTCTAAACAGTAAAAGACACAGTAAAGTTTAAACTACGCAAGGTCGAGAATTTTAATCCTCGGTTATTTGACTTTAGAAAATATAAGGAACACCGAATATTATTGTGTCATTGAGTATCCGTTTAGGATACGGTATCCCAATAATAAGAAGTGAATTTATTCCTCTATATAGTTACAAAATGTATAAGTTCATGCTCATCATTTTATGTTTCAGCTGTTTGCACCAAACCTTGCCTTAATAGAGGCAAATGTGTTAAACCAGATCTCTGCGCATGTCTGAAAGGATTCAGTGGACAACAATGTGAAATAGTTTCCGATAAATGTAAGTACTCGACCCCCCCCAACATCGACTTATTTACCATTGCAATCTCATATAATGAAAAGATTCAACTATTGTAATATACATTTTTGCATTTCCCTAAAAATGTATGGTTGGATGATGGAACTATTATTATTTAGATAGATAAATAATCGATGAACCGAGTTGAAAATAATTAATTGATAAAATATATAATTTATCTACTTGTTCCTATACTTCACTATGTGTACACTAAATACTCAAATTGTTGAGCCCTTCCTCCTCCCTCAATCTAATTTATTCTAAAAAGCTTATTAACATTAATATTTACTGACGCCTTCTTCACCAGTAAGCAAAATAGTTGCAGAAATAGTAGCTACTCATTTTTTCCACTGTTCTCAAAATACTACAGATACATTAAAAACGTAGGTACAAAATGAGATTTATAGCAATATATATGAGATCTTCATCGATATCTATCAAGTTATAAAGATATGATCATGAAATAACTCGATCTGAAACTGAGTTCAAGCACACAGTCGTTGAGTAACAAAATTTTGTCATTCAACACAGTATCTCGTCATTATGAAAATTTATAAAAAATGTATCTGCAATAGTACAAGAGTTATTTGTAAGACATGTTGGCAAATTAAACAAATGTTTAGGATTAAACCAAGTCAGTAAATCACACAATAAGGCAAAACATGTGTTCTTATAAAGACCAAAATTGAAGTCATCAAACACAAAATATCAGCTCATTCCTTTCTGGAGTAGGATAGGATTTGACAATTATTGTATAATTACAATTATACAAAATTAGACTATTTTGGTGAAAAATTATTTCTACTGATAACTTATATATATATATCTTACATGACTTGTTATTTACTTATAGCAACGTGTATTAATTCTTGTCAAAATGGTGGTAAATGCTTACATGGAGTGTGCAGCTGTGTGAAAGGATATGGCGGGCAAGAATGCGAAATAGACTTAAATGCACGTAAGTAATGGTGGATTTGCGCACACACATTTAACATTTACCACTTAAGAAAACATTTAAGACAATATAAAAGTTGACGAACTCTTAAATTGACATATCTAGATCTTATATATTTAATGTGGTGCATAATGGATGTATTTAAAAGTGTTAAGTGTTGTTTTATCTCAGATAAGAAATCAGAACTTGTTAAATCTTAAAATATTAAGTGATAAATGTTAAATGTGTGTGCATAAATCCACCACAAATCTACATGACTGTCTCTTTAAAGGGATCTATATTGTGATAAATAAACTAAATGAACTAAATAGGATAAGTACCTTGTTCTGAGCTCACAATAAAGTTGTGTAATTTGAACAGGGCTTATAAAATGAACGCATTATTTAGTTATATAAATACTAGATATATATACTAGGCCTCTCATATAATCTGACTTTTGAAAATTAACATGTGTCACATGGGTTATTACATCTCATGATAACCAATATACTTCTGATAAATCAAAATACCGCAGTGAAATTCCTTTTTAATTAAAATATAGATGAAAATTAGTTTCAGGTTAATATGGGTTTGTTTTGGTTAGAAAATTGGGGACCGTTCTCGAACTGTAATGGACTGTCCAAAACTAATAAGCAATAAAATATAAGTTCTGGAACGGTTCTAAAAATTACACAACCAACACACAAATATAATATACAGAACAACTTTTATTTTCACTGCATAATCTAAAATACATGTAATGTAATGTAATGTAATGTAATACTCATATTAATTATTAATATGCATATGAATGGATAAGATAGTGTACCTATATAAAGGAATAATATTCCCATACATATCAAAACGTTTCCTTGAACGAAAGAAAATTCACTTTATTCAAGAATATATATATTGTAAATAAATTCATTTTCTTGGTTCAATTGTCATAGATATTATTTATTTAGATCAATTATATATAAAATATTAAATATATTTCTTAATATACAAGGTTATCATAAAGTAGGTAAGGGATATATTTCAGCTTATTATGTATTTTTAACAAATTAAGATAATAATAACAGGATGTGAAAAAAATTCGATTGCTTAAACAATGGTATTTCTTATGTCCAGCAGTGGTGTCCAACAGCAAATGTTCGCTATGTCGTCCATTTTACTGCTGTATACAATCACCAACCTCCTCCAATTTGTACACAGCATTATTCAGCATACCTATCTGATTGAATTGCAGCAATTTGCTCCCTAATAGAGTCTTTTAATTCTTCCAGCGTTGTTGGTCGTGTTCTAAACACCAAATTTTTTAAATAACCCCACAGCCAGTAATCCGCTGAGTTAAAATCAGCTGATCTTGGAGGCCATTTCAATTTACGTTTACGTGAGTTTTATTTTGAGAGCCATTCTCTAAATCGCACTGATTACGTTTGACACTTGGATCGGCAGTTGACACAACTCTTTTGTTTTCGATAAATGCAGTAAAATTCAATTATTGAAGCAACTAGATTCCATTTACTTTTTGCTACTAGCTTGATTTCTTAAAATTGTCTTTATGATGACCCCATACTTTCAAATAATGTGTTTCTGAGTTGAACATATATCTTTTTTTATCAGATAATGAATATAGGGCAATTGCTTGAATGAAATATACACGGTGTGAATTAATATCAGTTACAAATTTCTTGGATATGTAGGGAGTTCTAAATAAATCAACATTTAATTACCTATGTCCATTGTTACCCCATTTGAACTCATGTCCAAACAAATTTCTTTACGCATGGGCTGTCTATTAGAAGTTAGTCTAATTTAGACTTCGCAACATATCCTAGAAGTTAGTAGGAAGTATTCATTGACACCGTGTATGTATCTGTACATTCTTCAGTTTAATAATATAATTCAGGTAATTGAAAATACAGCCTCAGTAAAATGATTGCGAAACTGCATACAGCGTGTCCCAAAATTATGGAACAAAATTCATATTTTCTTCTAATTGAGATTAATAAAAACTCTGAAACAGGTCAATTAGTATACAGAAATTGACGCCTTTATACAGTATTTCCTATTTTCTTGAGCCATGTTCTTCGGAGTTCTAACATTGTCGACATTCTTTAGTACTTTTAAAGACGAATTCAGCGATATAAGGTTATACACAGGTGCCATCTACTTTTTTGTCATATCCACTAAAAAATTTAAAAATTGCGTAAGGAGGAATTAAAGGAAAGCAAATGTTCAAAGTGGCCCCCTATTAACTATTGCACAATGCTCAATTCGGTGTTCAAATTCATTAATTACATTTTGAATAATATCTGATGTGGTTTCGAACTTCTCTGATACGATCTTTCAATCCTTCGATAGTGTCTGGTCTGTTTACATACTCTTTGGTTTTCAGATAATCCCATAAAAAACATCTAGTAGAGTTAAATCAGGGGAGCGTGGTGGCTATTCAAGTAGCCTTCTTCTGGCTATCCACCGATTTGGGATCATTAAGGTCATTACTTACATCGATGCGAAAATGCACTATCTTGTTGAACCAGACATCACCAGCAGTCATATCGTGCTTATTAAGGTTAAGAAAAATTTATTCCAGGGCTGGAATAAGCTCAAAATCCAAAAATTTAAATAACTGTCGCCTGTCAAATTGTCCTCAAAGAAATAAGGTCCCAGTATACGATTTCCTAGTATTCCAGCCTAAACATTAATTTTTTTTGCGGTCATTGTGTATATTTTTTTGTATCCAATGAGGATTTTCTGGTTTCCAAAAGCCAGTATTTTGTCTGTTCACGGTTCCGTTTAAGCAAAAAGTTGCTTCGTCAGTGAAAATTATATGATTTCTTAAGTTGGCTTGTACTAATTTCCTTTCAAATCTGTATTCTTCTGTTTGCATCATATGCTCATAGTTCTTTTAAGACATTAACTTTGTAAGGATGCCACTTTTGGAACTTCAGAGTTCTGTGAGCTTAGGACTTCGACAAATTCAAGTTGGCCGAGATAGATCTAATGGATGAGTAAGGATTTTCAGTAACGGCGAGCATCGCAATTGGACGGTCATTTTCACTTACCGTTATTCGCCTGCCTAATCCAGATAAATATTTTCTACTTCCGGTTTCTTAAAATGATTATGGATATTTTACTTATTGTAGCTCGATTCATTCTCTCGCCTGGAGACTTATGGTGAAATAAGTCACATACCTCCTGTTGACTACGGTTTTTATCTACGCATCCAATCATATTTAAAATTTCAATTCTCTGTTTTTCACTTAAACGGGCAAGGATTTTCCAAAATAATTTAACAACGAAAGAATTTAAACTAAAACGATTCATGTTACTAAGGCACTCTGGTGAATTTTATTTAGGTGTTGGTAATTATCGATGTGTATGTTTTGCTTAGGTTTTCTTTTTTTTTTTGAGAAAAAAAGGTGTAAAGTAAGTACGGTACCTACGAAAAAGATTAATGCATACAGTAGGTAAGTTTTTAAAGTACAGAAGACGCCATGAAATAATCAATGCGGTATAAAAAACATTTTTTTCCATTTAAAAAAAATATGTATAACCTTCGCCTAATAATAGGTATGGTGTAATATCGCTGTATTTGTCTTTAGAAGGGCTATCTATACTATGAGATATAGAGCGATCTATTTAAAAAAATTGTCGGTAATGTTATAACTCCGTCAAACATGGCTCAAAAAATAGAAAATATTGTAGAAAAGTGGGAATTTCAATACACTAATCTGAACTAGAAAAAAAATATATGAATTTTGTCCCATTATTTTGGGACACACTGTATTTCATTTCTTAGTTATTTGGCTTGAATTAATTTTTTTGTTATTTTCTTGGGAAAGAAGTTAATGTTACAAAATAGTTTATTTTTATAACCACAAAATTACATATCAATATCACATTTTAATTTTAGTTCCACAGACTTGCAAATTGTTCCTATGGTTCTCATATTCTGTACATTTAGTATAATGTAAAGAAAATAATTATTTAAAAATATTAAAAGCAACCGAAGTCCAAGCAGTTATGTTTGAGTTATTGAAATTATTACACATTAAGTGTATTAGAGCATTGTTAATTTTTTAAGCTAAATTGAAGATACGCAACTTAATGCTGTGACATAGTAAAAGAATTTTTGTCTTTATCCACCTCCAATTAATCCCCAGATTCAGAAATGATAAATTAGAGACGTGACCTAAAGGATTTCAATCCGTATCTATAATATTGGATGTTAACTCTTTTAATTTTTAAGACAACCAAATATTTTCAAAAAGTTACTTTGAAAATTTAACTAGTACTGCATTCCAGTTAGGTGGAGCATGCTTAAATATTACATTTAATAAAAACAAAGGTTAATTTTAATTTGTTATTATACATTTTTTCTTATCTAGCTCATTGTGCCAAAGGTTGCGAAAATGGAGGAACATGTGTCCGACACGAAGTGTGTCGATGTACGAAAGGATTCTCAGGACGTTACTGCGAACAGGACGTGGATGAGTGTAAAGAAGAGAAACCCTGTGATCAAATATGTTACAATACTCCTGGTAGCTTTAAGTGCCAGTGCAAGGAGGATTTTACTCTTCAGAAAGATGGCCAGTCTTGTCGTAAAGAAGGTAAGCTAATGTAATCATTGCATACTTCTATGCACCTAACTATTAAAATCATGTACATATACCGAATGGAATAGGAAAGTGGCTCTCTCCTGTGCCACTTTTATTTTGCAAAATATGTCAACAAAATTTGGGGCGTGGTTAACAGACCTAAAAATGCATTTTGGGGGCAATATGAAAGTGACTCAACCATTTCCGGCTTCGCAGGAAGTGACCCTAACTTTTGAAAGTTAAATAGAACACCCTGTATATTTCTACATATTTCAATTCAGCGTGGTTTTTTGCATCTACTAGTACCATTAGTTTTTATTTTTGGCAGTAAAATGTTAAAATTTAATTTTTATTTAGAGTGATACCTATGATTCATGAAAATCGCCTATCAATCTAAAAATCATCAGAAAAATATTATACCACTTGGCAGATCCCACTGTCTCTTTTCACTACCTATTATAAAAGCAAAAACTGTTTTACGAGTATTTAGATAGGGAATGTAATAGCTCACTCGGTATAAAAAATCCAGTTTCTCTAACGAATCAATTGGTGCCAACAATAAGACGCTGAAGAAAACACTTCCCATAAAATTTGTTAAAAACGTAAATTGTTCGAAAATTTTTATATTCCAATTTTATAGTTATATAGAACTGTCAAAATTGAAAATATTACTAGTACTAGTAGATGCAAAATATCACACTAAAGAAAATATGTAAAAATATACAGGCCGTTGTATTTAACTCTCGAAAGTTGAGGTCACTTCCGGTGAAACCGGAAGTGGGCGAGTCACTTTCATATTGCCCTTAAATGCATTTTTGGCACTATTAAGTGCTTCCCTAATTTAAGCATATCTTGAAAAATAAGAGTTGTACAGGAGTGAGCCAGTTTTTCTGTTCCTATAGGTATATGAGTACCTACTCTTTTACTTTTGCTAGTAATGATATGACTCAGATTGAACAGATATAAAACTTTTGCTAAAATTTAAGGAGTTCAAAAGTCCTGAATGTCGATGATTGGGGATGCCAGCTTTTTATTTGCCATTTATTTTTGCTTTTTCAGATAGGTAAGTCGAAAACATTAACATATTTATCACAGAGGATTACTCTGTGATTATCACAGAGGATTACTCTTGTGGCAATATTCTGATAATGCCTGCCAGTCACTCTACAGCACCTAATTAATATAAAGGATATTATTGGATCAACAATTTCTTTTAGTCTATAGCAAACTTCTACAATATATTCGTGAATTAACAGTTTATACAAATACGTATATAAAAGTACACCTACTTAGTAAGTCGTTGGAATTTTCAAAATATCAATTTCGGTCAAACGAGAACCGAACTATGATTTTTCTGATATTTTAATGTAATTTATTCCATAGGTAGATACTTACCTTACCATACCATATTGGACATGTCTAAAAAATTGTATATGTACTAAATTTATTGCTATTATTTGCATTAATTTCACGCATTGATTCAGCAAAAAATATTTATTACAGGTAACGATGGAGGACTGGAAGCAAAAGATTTAGAATTTGAAATGTTGGACAAGCGACTGCTAAAACTGGAAACTGTATAAATACTTACAAGTAATTTCTTTAGCAAGAAATAAAATCTAATTATTCTTATTACAGATGATGGATGATAATCATAAAAACGACGTCTCAAAGGACGATATTCAAAATTTATACAGAGATATAAATTTTATATCAAAGGATATTACACAATTAAAAAGCAAAATCACTGATGTGGTATGTATTTTACTTTATGTTATACTAAATTATTATTTTACTTTACTTTTAAAAAAAAGTATATAGTGCAAACACGAAAAGAAAATTAGAAAAGAAAAATAAGGCTATGTGAAAGTGAATTTTATGAATGAGAAAGATAGCAATAAAAGCTAATTAACTTGAATTGCTTGTTTATAGGTATTATAATAAAATATGATTAAATAAAATAAAATTATTTTTTCCAACCAACCAATTATTTTTTACGTACGAGTCTCGAAAACGTATTTTTTGTACGAATTTAACATAATATTTTTTTTCCAACCGCTTTTAATTAGCACGTCTAGTTTACCGATTCATCTTAGTCACTATATGTTTCTATTTTTCTATTTAATTAAACTTCAATATATTAGGTGACATGCAATGTCAATGTCAAATTACTTTTCGGTACTGTACAACTGTACAATAATCTCTTTTTTTTTACTACCAACATGAGAAAACCTTATTATTTACCTCATTTGTATAATGAGAGGTAGTTCATTATTAACCTAGGTAAATAATGATTTCATTATTTACCTAGGTTAATAATGATGTTTAGAAACCCATCAGTTTGACGTTTCACGCATCAGTTTGACATTTCACCTACTTGATATTTCGATATGTTTGAGTAATAGGGGAAATGTCTGATTTTAAAATAAAAATAAGATCTTCTGATGTTAATTCGGCTATTAGTAGTAAAAAAAAATACTATATATACTTCGGTTGAGAAGGTCATTATTTACCTCGAAAATTATATCCTTCGGCGCTAAAATTTCTCGGTCAATAATAGCTCACTTCTCAACTTAGGTATATAATATACTATTTTGTACAGTTGCTATGGCGATCTCAAATAGTCCCGAAATGGCTCTCTTTTTATACAAAATAATTTAATGTTATAGTGTCTTATTCGTATGGTTGGAAAAAAGATCAAAAGATTATCTTGAAGATACAATAATTAGTGTAGATCAGGTAACAAATTCGACAAAACTCATTGTCGTAGATCAGGTAGTAAATTAGACAAAGTACATTAACGTATAATCAATTAATAAATCGGAGTCACAAAATCATATAGCGTATATCAAGCAGTAAATCCGAGGTCCGAAGCTCACGTAGCGTATATCAAGTAGCAAATTAGACACTATACTTTGGCGTAGATCAAGTAATAAATCACACAAAATACTTTGGCGTAGATCAAGTATATCAGACACAAGACAGTAGCGTAGATCAAATAACAAATCGGAGGTCATGTAAATGTAGTTTTTTTCTTTTTTTTTTTTTTTAATTTCGGTTGATACCTATGTAGGATCATTTAACTATCCATAGTTTAATACTATCTACTGCTACAATAGTAGTCATAGGTTTACCACACATCAGACCTTTTAAGAACAAATCTATCGTGTGGTAAAACTTTCAATACTCGAAACGGGCCACGAAATTTTGGCATTAGTTTGTGACTGTAGTAGTTGGAAAAGGTGTTTTACGTACAAAGTTACTTACTGTGTACTGTGTCGGAGGTTTATGTTTTCGGTCGAAAATGAATTTTTGTCTACTTTGTTCTGCGGTGATTTTATTTCATATTTCAGTAAGTAACTTAGTTAAATCAGTTTGACCAATGTCCATGCCTACTTCATTAAGAATAAACGAATCAGGTAAAAGGTTTGGCTTAATACCCATTAATGCCATAAATGCTAAGTTACCCCTTGTTTTATTTGTGGCTGAATTTATACTGAATTGTATCTTTTTAACGTGTGTGCTCCATAATGTATCAGTACCATCATTGACAGACGGAGAGCGTAAAGGTTGAACAACAATATAATTCACCCTCTCATATTAGCCATTTGCGCGAGGAGTAGCCACAGCAGTTAGAGCATGTTTGATATTATATTTGACACAAAAAGCGGTCATTTTCTTTGATGTAAACATAACTACTTACCTCTGTCAGAGAGGATGCGAGAGTGACTATCAAATAAAAACATAAAATCTTCAAAAAATTGTAAAACGTACTTAGCGATAGTGTTGCGGGCTATCGCTGAATTGTATCTTTTTAACGTGTATGTCCCATAATGTCTCAGTATCATCATTGACAGACAGACAGCGTAAAGATTGAACAACAATATAATTCACCCTCTCACATTAGCCATTTGCGCGAGGAGTAGCCACAGCAGTTAGAGCATGCTTGATATTATATTTAACACAAAAAGCAGTCATTTTCTTTGTTGTAAAACAACTACTTACCTCTGTCAGAGATGATCCGAGAGTGACTACCAAATAAAAACATAAAATCTTCACAAAATTGTAAAACGTACTTAGCGATAATGTTGCGGGCTACTCGGAGAAAAGTAAATTTTGTAAATCCGTCGATCAATACTAGCAAATATGTGTTTTTACTTTTCGAAAAAACAAATGGCCATGATCCATGGACAGTAGAAAAGGGTATTACCTCTTTGGGAATTGGATGTGAAAACCCTGCTTTTCACCAGCAAACGACTTCATTATATGCGGTACCGTTGTTTTAGGTTTTATGTTTAATTTTTCTACTAAAGAAATCGAGTAATCACTACCCGTGCCCACAAGGCCTTCAAGCAAGACATTGTTTATCATTACTGTTTTAAAATAAAGATTTACCCACCGGTGTGCAATAATACTTTATTTTTTTTACGGTTTTACTTTATTTTTTTTTGTAGCAATCTCGTTCATAATGTCCAGGTTTATGGTAAAAGCTACATTTTATTGTTTTAGATGTTGATGACGAGAAATCTTGAGTCGAAGTACGTCGTGTACCGACGTCGCGTCGTTACGATCACAGCTCTTTAAATAGGTTAACAGATCTTCCAATTACGTATAGTCCAAATCGTCAATAATTATATAGATTTTACCTTTCATGGGAATTTGCCAATTTAGCTTATGTAGTTTTTAGAGTTTTCGGTTATAATAGTCAACAAAATTGACAAATCTCTTAGACCTACACAAAAACAGCATCTTCGAACAGTTTTCCCGTCGATTGACTGTCCACGTCAAATATATTGCGTAATGCACTTTTCAATTCGTTTTCTCGCGGTTGAGATTCCACTCTCGTGCGCGACCATCTAATTTATCTACATATAATAACTCGATACGTGGTTACCTCACCCCAATGCAAGAAGTAAGATTTTTTATCCACTAAACGTAACCACCGATTTAATGACATACGCTCCTGTTCGGACCGCGCCTTCGTTGTCAGGGCCGCGCCAACCCGGGGGTGCAAGGGGTGCGTGGCACCCGGGCGCCACGATCCCGGGATCCCCTTAGTAAATAAGTACTTTCTAAGATCTCAGTTGACTTGTTATAATTTAGTTTATAGAGATTAAAATCAGTTGATGTTTGACTGTCCCACTAGCTAATGAGCTTTCCTAGGTTTCCCTCATTCCAGCACTGAATGGTGGTTAGGACTTACCAACCTAAGTCGTTCCTAAGCCGTAAAATAATAATATACCACCCCCACTCGCATACAAGTCTCAGAGTTTTGCGCTAATCCTTGTTATTATTAAGCCATCTTACAAAAAAATCAGTAAATTTTTGCAAGAATAAATCGTGGTTTTTTGTAATAATAAATCTTGTAAAAACTGATACAAATTGTTTATCATTTTAAAATTTTTTATTTATTTATTTTTTACTCTAGTTACTCAAACCTGGAATCATTTTAATAACAGCTTTTTTGCAAGTGATTCTTTAGTATAGCGCAGGATTAAATTGCAGGAGTCGTATTTTTGTTAAATATATTTTTTAATACTCCACATTTCTCTATATTTCTGATCTATTCTTTCACCCAAACTCTCGTTTTTTTTGGTGACATTTGCGTCTTTTTTTGTTTTAATAGTACAGTTAATAGACAATTTGCCGCTACTACTGTTTGATCACGAGCACTCATTTTGCAGAGTATACCTACACGTTTTTTCCTCATCTATAAACGTAACACAGTTTGAAAACATGTTCACATCACAGTCACCACACTCCAAATGTTGCAGCTTGATTAGTAGTTATCATACGAGAGTTCTAAATCAAAATGTTCAGTAGAGTGTCTATGCCGCTGGATGGAGTGTGTCCATCAAGAAGCGACCAAAGATGATAGGGGTGTATCGAGGGTGTGGAAGAGTTCTTGGAATGGTGGTGAAGAAGTGTTAGTCAATGTCCGGAGGGTGTAGAAGAATTTCGAGGGTGGTGGTTGATGTATGGTAATTAAAATAGTAATTAATGATAATAAAAATAGTAATTATGATTGTTCTGATAAAGAATGCGGGATGGGGCATTCAGAGGATGATGCGGGTGAAGGAGGGTGGATGGGGGGTGTTGATTTCAGGTGGTGATATCACATTAATATACCTGAATTCATATGATTGATGTAATCTAATTAATTAAGAATGATAGGTATGTACCTGCTTCTCGCGAGTTGATTTCGGGTGGTGATTAATGATATGTAATTAAGATATTAATATGATTGATGTAATTTAATATTGGAAAAGTATGTAGAAAAAATAAAGCTGATTGGTGGAATTCATAAAAAATAGGAATGGATGTCTTCGGGGAGCTGTAGGGGGATGTTGTACTTTGATTTATGTGAAAAAATTGGTCGCTTGATATTTGTGTGTGTGTGCGAGGAATAAACGTTTAGCATATATAGGTACCTATATCAAACTTGTCGAGACAGGCATTACGCGCATCCGACTAAAAACATATTGCACAACACACATTTCCTTCTATTGAATTTTTAACTACCTAGAATAGCGGTTTCAATCGAATGTCATATTCTAAATACAGTAATAAATTAATACATAAATTTGTCGGCATTGTCCTCTGTCGGCAATGATAAAATACCTTGTTTGTTTATAAAATAAAATATAATCTAATTTATGCTGATTACGCATTCTCTTTCATGCAATGCTTATATATATATTTATGGGAGATAAAAACGTACGTTTTGTTTTTACCATATGAATGTAGTATATTAAAATAACTTATTACATACAGAGCGATATATTTTAAGTGGGCAGTATTTCATAAGGAGTAGGTATTATTAGTTGTGCTTCGTTTTGTATGGTTTCATATGGGAAAATGTAGCCACCCAACAGGAAATGTATAATATGCATTGGTTTAAATGGAAAACACGAACAAATTGTATAATTCACGAGGCCTTTCTACCATCATAATTTTTTTAGATAGTTCGATTCCAGGAAGTTCATGAGAGGATCCACGATGAATAATTGTTTACATTATGAGTCATTTCTCGCTTCCTCATTGATGTTTAGATTTCCGGTATCATAATTTCTTAGTTATTTAATTTCCAGGAATTTTATATGAGGCGGCATTGGTACAAAGAACATTTTTGTTGATATAATGAAATATGTTTATGTTATTAATTTTAAAAACTGTTAGACGCCGTTTCCTTTCTCACGGAATTACACACCGACAAGATGCTCTCACGTGATTGGTCAATTACGGTAGCCTGATTGCAGATGCTCTCACGTGATTGGTCAATTCCGGTAGCCTGATCATTAACGTTGACTCTAGGAATCCGAGGCTATAAAAGGAAGAAGCTGACATTAAAATCTCATTAGCTGTCTTTGCTCTCGTAGTAAACGCATCTATTTTATCGTGTGTGTCTCGTGATCGCAGAGTGTATCTATTTTAATTTAAAATAATGTCGCTCTCCGAGACCGTTTCTAAAATTAGTTCTGATATCATTACTCTAACCAAAAAATCTTTAACGTTATTAAAAACAGATGGTGAATGTGATAAACATATTAAAATAATTAATAAAAATATTAAATTATTAAACCGGGCAATAAAAAATAAAATTCATACTAATAATAAAAGTGAAAATATATTCCGTTTGGAGAATAATTTGGCAATATTAAAATATTATCGCGAACAATTAAAACAATTGAAATTATTAAATAAAGTATCTGGTGGTTCCTTAAAGCCAATCAAACGCAAACATCTAATTTGGCAAGACTTGGAATCTTGCTTTTCAAAAAGGGTACGTTCCGGGGTGATATTGAATATTCATTTTAAAGACCCGAAAATATTTCTTGAAAAATCGTTTAGAAGCTTCTCCATTAAAGTTAATAAAATTTTACAGAAAACATTAATTAAAGTAAACGTTATTTTCGAGGGCAATTTCTTGAAACCTCAAGACAGGCAAGTTGAAATAAAATCGTTTGCTACTAAAAATAAAGAGATCGATTTAAATACGAATTTAAAAAAGTGGTGGAAAGAAAATGTAGTGGAGCAGATATTACAAAATCTTGAAGATTTCGAACAAAAGGATTCGGGTTGGACATTGTTGGAAATTATAGGTATTCGAGTAAACATAAATAATTATTCGCCTATAACCGTCGGTCTGTCAACTTACACTGATATGCCAAAATTTATTAAAGACAAAAGGTGTGTAGTTAACGTTAAAAATAATGACGAATATTGTTTTCTATGGGCAATAGTGAGTTGTTTGTATCCTGCAAAGATAAATTGTAATAGAGTTAATTCCTATCCTCACTTTAGCGATGTTTTAAAATTCGATTGTGGAATAGAGTATCCAATAAAACTAAAAAGTATTAAAAAATTTGAACGGTTAAATGAAATTTCCATAAACGTGTATACTGTTGATAAAAAAGAAGTTCTTCCGGTATGTTTAAGTAAAAGTAAATACGAACGTGTCGTGAACCTTTTAATGGTGCCTACGAATTCCAACGCGGTAGGTAACGGTGATACGCCTATTGATACTGATACGCAACAACTGTACCACTTCGCTTGGATAAAAGATATGTCACGTTTATTATCAAAACAACTGTCTTCACATAATGGACTCACATTTATTTGCAATCGTTGCCTTAATCATTTCGGTAAACAGGAACTTTTAGATAAACATGCTACATATTGTAATTCTGAAACAAATACGTGTAAAATTGAGTTACCGGGTGAGGACGAAAAGTGGTTGAAATTTAAAAATTACCGATTTAAGGAACGCGTACCATTCGCCGTTTATGCTGATTTTGAATGTATTTTAGAAGACTGTCAGGATGAAAATAAGCTAAATTTAAATACTCAAAATTTACAGAAACATATTGCTTTTAGTGTGGCATTTTATTTGAAATGTTCGTATAATGATACACTGTCACGTTTTAAACTATATCGGGGTAAAGATTGTGTGGAATGGTTTGTACGCGAACTTGAACATATTTCCGACGAAGTTAACCAAATTCTCGCGCAACCTAAATCTATGGAACCTTTTACTGCTCAGCAGAAATATGAATTTGAACACGCGCCGGTTTGTCATATATGTGAGAAGACATTTTCCGAGACGGACATTAAGGTTGCGGACCATGATCATTTAACCGGGTATTATAGAGGGGCCGCGCATCAAAATTGTAACATAAATTATACGGATAGTCACGTGATTCCGGTTGTTTTTCACTGTTTATCAGGGTACGACGGGCACATAGTATTGCGTAATTTAGCCACGTTATTCGAGGGCAAAATTTCATTGTTACCGATAAATAAGGAAAAATACATTTCCTTCACCAAGCAAGTTAAAGATACCAAAATTAAACTACGATTTATTGATTCGTTTCGATTCATGACAGATAAAATCGAGAAATTGGCCTCATATCTCGACGATAGTCAGAAACGAATCACTAAATCCCAATGCACTAACGATGAGGAATTTCATTTATTGACAAGGAAAGGTGTTTTCCCTTACGACTATCTAAATTCTTGGGACAAACTAAACGACACTACTCTACCGACTAAAGACGACTTTTACAGTAAACTGACTGACGAACACATTTCTGATGAGGACTATGAGCGCGCATGTCAAGTATGGAATAAATTTAACATTGAAACACTCGGGCAATATTCGGACTTGTATTTGAAAACGGACGTTTTACTTTTGGCTGATATTTTCGAAAGTTTCCGTGAAAATTGCATAAATACATACGGTTTAGATCCCCTCCACTATTACACGTCACCGGGTTTGGCTTTCGATGCTATGTTAAAGTTAACAAACCAGTCTTTAGAACTTCTCACCGATATCGACAAAATTCTACTGATTGAAAAAGGTATCAGAGGCGGAGTGGCACAAGTGTCTAATCGGTATTCAAAGGCTAATAACAAGTACATGGGCGAGGCATACAATCCCGACGAAAGAGATCAATATATTATATATTTTGACGTAAACAACTTGTACGGGACTGCTATGTCTTTTCACCTGCCCACCCACGGCTTCGAATGGGTACCTCCAGAACAATTTTACCATTTAGATGTACAAAATATACCGGATGATTCCGATATAGGTTATATATTTGAACTTGACATTTTATATCCCACCGAGCTGCATACTTTACATATGGATCTTCCGATGTGTCCAGAACAGATGGTTCCTCCCGGCGGTAAACATTCAAAATTAATGACAACTTTATTCCCGAAATCAAACTACGTTATTCACTATAGAAATTTGAAAAAGTGTTTGGAAAGGGGTCTCAAAATTACCGCGGTTCACAAAATTTTAAAATTCAATCAATCTGCCTGGTTGAAAAAATACATTGACTTAAACACAAATTTACGACAATTGGCTACTAACGAATTTGAGAAAAACTTTTACAAACTAATGAACAACGCTGTGTACGGTAAGACATTGGAGAATGTACGCAAACATAAAGACATCATACTTTCGACATCTTGGACAGGCAGATTTGGCGCTAGAGCTCTTATAGCTAAACCTAATTTTCACAGTTTAACTATTTTCGATGAGGACATGGTAATCATCGAAATGGACCGATTAAAAATTAAATTCAATAAACCCATTTATGTAGGCTTTTCTATACTGGACCTTTCGAAAAACATTCTTTTCGACTTTCATTATGATTACATTAAAAGTCAGCTAGGTGAAAATGCTAAGTTACTTTATACTGACACTGACAGTTTAATATACCAGATCTCGGATATTGATATTTATGAATTCATGAAAAATGATATCCATCTGTTCGACACTTCTGACTATCCTGAAGATAATATCTATGGTATGCCTCGCGTAAACAAAAAGGTTTTAGGTCTTATGAAAGATGAAAATAATGGTAAAATTGTTACGGAATTCGTAGGCTTACGAGCAAAGATGTACACGTATAAAGTCGACAGTAAACCGGATACTAAACGCGTCAAAGGTCTAACTCGGTCTGCAGTGAAACAGATAACTTTTAATGATTTTAAAAACTGCTTATTCAATCAAAATACGTTAACTAAAGAACAGCGCCTTATAAGATCTAAAAAACACACTATTTATACCATCAAACAGAATAAGTTAGCCTTGAGTCCGTACGATGATAAGCGAATAATTAATTATGTAAACACAGACACCAAGCCGTGGGGATACAATTTCCAACAAGTTTCAACTAGTCAGATGATGTCATCATCCAGTTCGGAATAAAATAACAGCTCAATATCTGCTTGATTTCATTCTCTTTTCGGTCATATAATCGGTAAAATGTGTTCTCTTGAACGAAAATTGAATTATAAGCTTCTAAACGGTACTCAAGAAATATATGTAGATTTCCTAATAAAAGCAATCGATGCCAATGATTATCAGTTAATAAACAAAATTTTAGAAAAAATTGTTATACCTAATAAAATCATATACTGGTTGGCTTTAAGGAATAAACACAATTTCGAACTGATGAAACAAATTTTTAATAAAAAACTTCAATGTGACATATTTATCGAACAGTTGCAAGATATTTTCCAAAAGCAATATGTTTTCACACTTAGTCTGGACATGTTAAGTCAATATATTAAAGATCATTTTCCGCTGATAAACTCTTATTATAAACATTTTCTAGAAAAATTACTTGTAAATGGGGAAGATCCCTCTTTAATAGATCGCTATACAAAGTGGTTTCCGGGTAATAATATTTTTATTAATTATCATGATATTTATTGGTCAATAGAGAAAGCAGTTTGTGAGGCTATTTATTTTACTCAGAATGAGTTTCTAGAAATTTTGTATAGAGTAATGAATCGGAACAATTTATCATTCAAATTAGATATAAAATTAAACGAGACGCATAGGCAGTTAGTTAATTGGATAGATGATAATATATCCAAAGGTCAATCTGGTCTACGAGTTGGTTGGACAGAGGGTCCAGACAGCGGCAAATGGCCTAGCACCACTCTCGAAGACTATCGAAAAACGTTAGAAATTGTAAATAGACATTTTTTGTAAAATATATATATATATATATATGTATATAATTATTGTAATATTAAATATATTATTATTAATAAAATTAATTAATTAACTTAATTATGTGTTTTTATTTCCTTTTCCCACATCCCACTAAAAAAAAAATAAAATAAAATATATCAGTGCTTAAAATTATTGTGTGTTTAATATATTGGTAATTTATCATTATTCAGCTCTAGAGTGAAATACTGTTATCAAAAAATAATAAAGATATATGATATTACTCACACACAACTAGTGATTAATGTTACTAGTGTTACCAATATTAAAAAAAATGACAGATGACATTATAGTGAATCAGTGTACGACTCTACCATAGTAAATAAAATCAGAGCTGCCAACACATTACTAAATTAATGTAATGGTAGCGTACATCTCTGTCAATGTTAATAGAACAGAGTGTTCATTGAGTATAATGTTTGATGATGGATACGCTTGGTGGATACAGAGCGGTTTTTTAAAACCGGTCAAACCGGTATCTGAGAACCGCTAAAACCGCTTACGAAAAACCGCTCGAAAACCGCTTTAAACCGCTTTTTAAACCGCTCTAACCGCTCAAACCGGTTAGAGCGGTTTGAGCGGTTTAAAAAGCGGTTTAAAGCGGTTTTCGAGCGGTTCTCTGATACCGGTTTGAGCGGTTTTAGAGGGTCTCAGATACCGGTTTGAGCGGTTTGACCGGTTCTCAAGCGGTTCTCAGATACCGGTTTGACCGGTTCCAGCGGTTCTCAGATACCGGTTGAGCGGTTCTCAAGAAGTTTTTAGATACCGGTTTGAGTGGTTTGAGCGGTTGTTAGATACAGTCAAATAACAAAGTGACTTGAACGAATCAGCTCCACAGCTCCCTCATCGCACACATTTAACCCCACTACCACCTCTCTCCCACTTCACAATCATGAAATGAAACATTCATATTCAGCATAACTTCGTTTATTGAATACGAGTATATGAAACGTAAGCATACAACAGTGTATGTATTTAATAATTAGTCATGAGGCTCGATTATTTTTACATCTACAAGTTTCTTTATAATACTGTTAATCTCATTACTACGAGTAGGGATATTTGAAATTTGTAGAATCGAGGAATGGATTTATATAGATTGAAAACGGGCCCGTTAGGTCAGATTAGATCTTTCATATTACGTATTTGCATACGTTAGGTTAGGTTAGAGAATGTAACCTAACCTAACCTAACGTCTGCGCATCCGTAATATGAAAGATCTAATCTGACCTAACGGGCCCGTTTTCAATCTATATAAATCTATTCCTCGATTCTACAAATTTCAAATATCCCTACTCGTAGTAATGAGATTAACAGTATTATAAAGAAACTTGTAGATGTAAAAATAATCGAGCCTCATGACTAATTATTAAATACATACACTGTTGTATGCTTACGTTTCATATACTCGTATTCAATAAACGAAGTTATGCTGAATATGAATGTTTCATTTCATGATTGTGAAGTGGGAGAGAGGTGGTAGTGGGGTTAAATGTGTGCGATGAGGGAGCTGTGGAGCTGATTCGTTCAAGTCACTTTGTTATTTGACTGTATCTAACAACCGCTCAAACCACTCAAACCGGTATCTAAAAACTTCTTGAGAACCGCTCAACCGGTATCTGAGAACCGCTGGAACCGGTCAAACCGGTATCTGAGAACCGCTTGAGAACCGGTCAAACCGCTCAAACCGGTATCTGAGACCCTCTAAAACCGCTCAAACCGGTATCAGAGAACCGCTCGAAAACCGCTTTAAACCGCTTTTTAAACCGCTCAAACCGCTCTAACCGGTTTGAGCGGTTAGAGCGGTTTAAAAAGCGGTTTAAAGCGGTTTTCGAGCGGTTTTTCGTAAGCGGTTTTAGCGGTTCTCAGATACCGGTTTGACCGGTTTTAAAAAACCGCTCTGTATCCACCAAGCGTATCCATCATCAAACATTATACTCAATGAACACTCTGTTCTATTAACATTGACAGAGATGTACGCTACCATTACATTAATTTAGTAATGTGTTGGCAGCTCTGATTTTATTTACTATGGTAGAGTCGTACACTGATTCACTATAATGTCATCTGTCATTTTTTTTAATATTGGTAACACTAGTAACATTAATCACTAGTTGTGTGTGAGTAATATCATATATCTTTATTATTTTTTGATAACAGTATTTCACTCTAGAGCTGAATAATGATAAATTACCAATATATTAAACACACAATAATTTTAAGCACTGATATATTTTATTTTATTTTTTTTTTTAGTGGGATGTGGGAAAAGGAAATAAAAACACATAATTAAGTTAATTAATTAATTTTATTAATAATAATATATTTAATATTACAATAATTATATACATATATATATATATATATTTTACAAAAAATGTCTATTTACAATTTCTAACGTTTTTCGATAGTCTTCGAGAGTGGTGCTAGGCCATTTGCCGCTGTCTGGACCCTCTGTCCAACCAACTCGTAGACCAGATTGACCTTTGGATATATTATCATCTATCCAATTAACTAACTGCCTATGCGTCTCGTTTAATTTTATATCTAATTTGAATGATAAATTGTTCCGATTCATTACTCTATACAAAATTTCTAGAAACTCATTCTGAGTAAAATAAATAGCCTCACAAACTGCTTTCTCTATTGACCAATAAATATCATGATAATTAATAAAAATATTATTACCCGGAAACCACTTTGTATAGCGATCTATTAAAGAGGGATCTTCCCCATTTACAAGTAATTTTTCTAGAAAATGTTTATAATAAGAGTTTATCAGCGGAAAATGATCTTTAATATATTGACTTAACATGTCCAGACTAAGTGTGAAAACATATTGCTTTTGGAAAATATCTTGCAACTGTTCGATAAATATGTCACATTGAAGTTTTTTATTAAAAATTTGTTTCATCAGTTCGAAATTGTGTTTATTCCTTAAAGCCAACCAGTATATGATTTTATTAGGTATAACAATTTTTTCTAAAATTTTGTTTATTAACTGATAATCATTGGCATCGATTGCTTTTATTAGGAAATCTACATATATTTCTTGAGTACCGTTTAGAAGCTTATAATTCAATTTTCGTTCAAGAGAACACATTTTACCGATTATATGACCGAAAAGAGAATGAAATCAAGCAGATATTGAGCTGTTATTTTATTCCGAACTGGATGATGACATCATCTGACTAGTTGAAACTTGTTGGAAATTGTATCCCCACGGCTTGGTGTCTGTGTTTACATAATTAATTATTCGCTTATCATCGTACGGACTCAAGGCTAACTTATTCTGTTTGATGGTATAAATAGTGTGTTTTTTAGATCTTATAAGGCGCTGTTCTTTAGTTAACGTATTTTGATTGAATAAGCAGTTTTTAAAATCATTAAAAGTTATCTGTTTCACTGCAGACCGAGTTAGACCTTTGACGCGTTTAGTATCCGGTTTACTGTCGACTTTATACGTGTACATCTTTGCTCGTAAGCCTACGAATTCCGTAACAATTTTACCATTATTTTCATCTTTCATAAGACCTAAAACCTTTTTGTTTACGCGAGGCATACCATAGATATTATCTTCAGGATAGTCAGAAGTGTCGAACAGATGGATATCATTTTTCATGAATTCATAAATATCAATATCCGAGATCTGGTATATTAAACTGTCAGTGTCAGTATAAAGTAACTTAGCATTTTCACCTAGCTGACTTTTAATGTAATCATAATGAAAGTCGTAAAGAATGTTTTTCGAAAGGTCCAGTATAGAAAAGCCTACATAAATGGGTTTATTGAATTTAATTTTTAATCGGTCCATTTCGATGATTACCATGTCCTCATCGAAAATAGTTAAACTGTGAAAATTAGGTTTAGCTATAAGAGCTCTAGCGCCAAATCTGCCTGTCCAAGATGTCGAAAGTATGATGTCTTTATGTTTGCGTACATTCTCCAATGTCTTACCGTACACAGCGTTGTTCATTAGTTTGTAAAAGTTTTTCTCAAATTCGTTAGTAGCCAATTGTCGTAAATTTGTGTTTAAGTCAATGTATTTTTTCAACCAGGCAGATTGATTGAATTTTAAAATTTTGTGAACCGCGGTAATTTTGAGACCCCTTTCCAAACACTTTTTCAAATTTCTATAGTGAATAACGTAGTTTGATTTCGGGAATAAAGTTGTCATTAATTTTGAATGTTTACCGCCGGGAGGAACCATCTGTTCTGGACACATCGGAAGATCCATATGTAAAGTATGCAGCTCGGTGGGATATAAAATGTCAAGTTCAAATATATAACCTATATCGGAATCATCCGGTATATTTTGTACATCTAAATGGTAAAATTGTTCTGGAGGTACCCATTCGAAGCCGTGGGTGGGCAGGTGAAAAGACATAGCAGTCCCGTACAAGTTGTTTACGTCAAAATATATAATATATTGATCTCTTTCGTCGGGATTGTATGCCTCGCCCATGTACTTGTTATTAGCCTTTGAATACCGATTAGACACTTGTGCCACTCCGCCTCTGATACCTTTTTCAATCAGTAGAATTTTGTCGATATCGGTGAGAAGTTCTAAAGACTGGTTTGTTAACTTTAACATAGCATCGAAAGCCAAACCCGGTGACGTGTAATAGTGGAGGGGATCTAAACCGTATGTATTTATGCAATTTTCACGGAAACTTTCGAAAATATCAGCCAAAAGTAAAACGTCCGTTTTCAAATACAAGTCCGAATATTGCCCGAGTGTTTCAATGTTAAATTTATTCCATACTTGACATGCGCGCTCATAGTCCTCATCAGAAATGTGTTCGTCAGTCAGTTTACTGTAAAAGTCGTCTTTAGTCGGTAGAGTAGTGTCGTTTAGTTTGTCCCAAGAATTTAGATAGTCGTAAGGGAAAACACCTTTCCTTGTCAATAAATGAAATTCCTCATCGTTAGTGCATTGGGATTTAGTGATTCGTTTCTGACTATCGTCGAGATATGAGGCCAATTTCTCGATTTTATCTGTCATGAATCGAAACGAATCAATAAATCGTAGTTTAATTTTGGTATCTTTAACTTGCTTGGTGAAGGAAATGTATTTTTCCTTATTTATCGGTAACAATGAAATTTTGCCCTCGAATAACGTGGCTAAATTACGCAATACTATGTGCCCGTCGTACCCTGATAAACAGTGAAAAACAACCGGAATCACGTGACTATCCGTATAATTTATGTTACAATTTTGATGCGCGGCCCCTCTATAATACCCGGTTAAATGATCATGGTCCGCAACCTTAATGTCCGTCTCGGAAAATGTCTTCTCACATATATGACAAACCGGCGCGTGTTCAAATTCATATTTCTGCTGAGCAGTAAAAGGTTCCATAGATTTAGGTTGCGCGAGAATTTGGTTAACTTCGTCGGAAATATGTTCAAGTTCGCGTACAAACCATTCCACACAATCTTTACCCCGATATAGTTTAAAACGTGACAGTGTATCATTATACGAACATTTCAAATAAAATGCCACACTAAAAGCAATATGTTTCTGTAAATTTTGAGTATTTAAATTTAGCTTATTTTCATCCTGACAGTCTTCTAAAATACATTCAAAATCAGCATAAACGGCGAATGGTACGCGTTCCTTAAATCGGTAATTTTTAAATTTCAACCACTTTTCGTCCTCACCCGGTAACTCAATTTTACACGTATTTGTTTCAGAATTACAATATGTAGCATGTTTATCTAAAAGTTCCTGTTTACCGAAATGATTAAGGCAACGATTGCAAATAAATGTGAGTCCATTATGTGAAGACAGTTGTTTTGATAATAAACGTGACATATCTTTTATCCAAGCGAAGTGGTACAGTTGTTGCGTATCAGTATCAATAGGCGTATCACCGTTACCTACCGCGTTGGAATTCGTAGGCACCATTAAAAGGTTCACGACACGTTCGTATTTACTTTTACTTAAACATACCGGAAGAACTTCTTTTTTATCAACAGTATACACGTTTATGGAAATTTCATTTAACCGTTCAAATTTTTTAATACTTTTTAGTTTTATTGGATACTCTATTCCACAATCGAATTTTAAAACATCGCTAAAGTGAGGATAGGAATTAACTCTATTACAATTTATCTTTGCAGGATACAAACAACTCACTATTGCCCATAGAAAACAATATTCGTCATTATTTTTAACGTTAACTACACACCTTTTGTCTTTAATAAATTTTGGCATATCAGTGTAAGTTGACAGACCGACGGTTATAGGCGAATAATTATTTATGTTTACTCGAATACCTATAATTTCCAACAATGTCCAACCCGAATCCTTTTGTTCGAAATCTTCAAGATTTTGTAATATCTGCTCCACTACATTTTCTTTCCACCACTTTTTTAAATTCGTATTTAAATCGATCTCTTTATTTTTAGTAGCAAACGATTTTATTTCAACTTGCCTGTCTTGAGGTTTCAAGAAATTGCCCTCGAAAATAACGTTTACTTTAATTAATGTTTTCTGTAAAATTTTATTAACTTTAATGGAGAAGCTTCTAAACGATTTTTCAAGAAATATTTTCGGGTCTTTAAAATGAATATTCAATATCACCCCGGAACGTACCCTTTTTGAAAAGCAAGATTCCAAGTCTTGCCAAATTAGATGTTTGCGTTTGATTGGCTTTAAGGAACCACCAGATACTTTATTTAATAATTTCAATTGTTTTAATTGTTCGCGATAATATTTTAATATTGCCAAATTATTCTCCAAACGGAATATATTTTCACTTTTATTATTAGTATGAATTTTATTTTTTATTGCCCGGTTTAATAATTTAATATTTTTATTAATTATTTTAATATGTTTATCACATTCACCATCTGTTTTTAATAACGTTAAAGATTTTTTGGTTAGAGTAATGATATCAGAACTAATTTTAGAAACGGTCTCGGAGAGCGACATTATTTTAAATTAAAATAGATACACTCTGCGATCACGAGACACACACGATAAAATAGATGCGTTTACTACGAGAGCAAAGACAGCTAATGAGATTTTAATGTCAGCTTCTTCCTTTTATAGCCTCGGATTCCTAGAGTCAACGTTAATGATCAGGCTACCGGAATTGACCAATCACGTGAGAGCATCTGCAATCAGGCTACCGTAATTGACCAATCACGTGAGAGCATCTTGTCGGTGTGTAATTCCGTGAGAAAGGAAACGGCGTCTAACAGTTTTTAAAATTAATAACATAAACATATTTCATTATATCAACAAAAATGTTCTTTGTACCAATGCCGCCTCATATAAAATTCCTGGAAATTAAATAACTAAGAAATTATGATACCGGAAATCTAAACATCAATGAGGAAGCGAGAAATGACTCATAATGTAAACAATTATTCATCATGGATCCTCTCATGAACTTCCTGGAATCGAACTATCTAAAAAAATTATGATGGTAGAAAGGCCTCGTGAATTATACAATTTGTTCGTGTTTTCCATTTAAACCAATGCATATTATACATTTCCTGTTGGGTGGCTACATTTTCCCATATGAAACCATACAAAACGAAGCACAACTAATAATACCTACTCCTTATGAAATACTGCCCACTTAAAATATATCGCTCTGTATGTAATAAGTTATTTTAATATACTACATTCATATGGTAAAAACAAAACGTACGTTTTTATCTCCCATAAATATATATATAAGCATTGCATGAAAGAGAATGCGTAATCAGCATAAATTAGATTATATTTTATTTTATAAACAAACAAGGTATTTTATCATTGCCGACAGAGGACAATGCCGACAAATTTATGTATTAATTTATTACTGTATTTAGAATATGACATTCGATTGAAACCGCTATTCTAGGTAGTTAAAAATTCAATAGAAGGAAATGTGTGTTGTGCAATATGTTTTTAGTCGGATGCGCGTAATGCCTGTCTCGACAAGTTTGATATAGGTACCTATATATGCTAAACGTTTATTCCTCGCACACACACACAAATATCAAGCGACCAATTTTTTCACATAAATCAAAGTACAACATCCCCCTACAGCTCCCCGAAGACATCCATTCCTATTTTTTATGAATTCCACCAATCAGCTTTATTTTTTCTACATACTTTTCCAATATTAAATTACATCAATCATATTAATATCTTAATTACATATCATTAATCACCACCCGAAATCAACTCGCGAGAAGCAGGTACATACCTATCATTCTTAATTAATTAGATTACATCAATCATATGAATTCAGGTATATTAATGTGATATCACCACCTGAAATCAACACCCCCCATCCACCCTCCTTCACCCGCATCATCCTCTGAATGCCCCATCCCGCATTCTTTATCAGAACAATCATAATTACTATTTTTATTATCATTAATTACTATTTTAATTACCATACATCAACCACCACCCTCGAAATTCTTCTACACCCTCCGGACATTGACTAACACTTCTTCACCACCATTCCAAGAACTCTTCCACACCCTCGATACACCCCTATCATCTTTGGTCGCTTCTTGATGGACACACTCCATCCAGCGGCATAGACACTCTACTGAACATTTTGATTTAGAACTCTCGTATGATAACTACTTTGATTGCACTATGCAAAAATAGCATATTGTGTGTGAACAGTGTCGCGATTATTGCACTTACAGTTTTAACTGGTACCTGCAATACGCAAAACTACGTGCTGTACTTCGGTTTTCAAGAACTTTTTGTAAAAATTACTATCAAGTTAATGGGTGGAAACAAATGACTAAAAAAATAAATTTTGTCACTGTTGACTGTTTCACATTTAAATTATGAATTGGTCTAACAAAGACGGGTTGTTTTCTGTGGGACACACAAAAAATTAAGTATATTATACAATACCTCCCTCTAAAGAGAATACAAAAATAGACTCAGATAAGTTTTCCAAATTATTCCTGTAGATGTTTTTCAAAATGTAAACTCTTTTTGAGCAAAGTTTACAATTGTGCATAGATCAAACTGAATATTCAAAATCTGTTCAGTTTCTTACATTTACAGATTTTGAACATTTACTGTGTCCGAAAGTCCGAGTTTAAGTCGGAAATACCGAGTTTATGTCGGAAATACTTAAAAAATTACCACTGTAGCTCTTATACGCCTTCATACCTTCGTACAATACACTTTATTTTGCTTTTTATAAAAGTTAAGTAAAGTTCTTACATAATCATGGAACGAGTAAATGGTATTTGAAAATAAACTTTCTGTAGACATCCTCCTCTATTTGGATGATAAAACCGAAAAAATTGGTACCCCTTAAGTCACACAGTCAACACTTACGATAGTTAATTTTGTTAGATCTTTACTTCCATCCATGGCTTACTTGATAGTAATTGTTACAAAAAAAAAACAAAGAAACCCCTACAATACCTATAGCATATTAAAGAACATTTAATTTTGCATAACCCTATTTAAAAAATATAGGATGTTTAATTTAAAATTAAAAAGTTTCCCTGGATTAAATTTACTAAAATGTAACGTGGAAAATAGAATTCGTATCTCACTCACATTATCCTAACTCTTACAAGTTATAAAAGTAGCACACCCCATGTATTTTTCTTATGCCAAAAACCAAATTATCATCTTTTATGCTTATGTGTAAAAAATTAAAGACTCGTACAAGCCCTAGCATTTGTCAATTTTTTATAAAATGTCAAATATAAGTTGGTGAAACTTGATTTGTTCAAATAGGCGTAAATAGAATATCTCAAATTAGTAGGTACCTAATGTACTTAGAGTTGCAACTCCATATATGTATATTAAAACGCGTCGATTCTGTCTCGCTCTAAATTCCGTCGCCGAATCCATAAAGTTTCAAAGCTATCTCCTCCGAGGGGCGATCTCGGAACGATCTCCGCGGACCACTGGAGGACGCCCCCGGCCTTTCTCCAATGCGTAGGGGTATTTTCGTCCCGTTTCCTACACGTTTTCCAAATTTAAACGCCTTTTCAAAAAACCTTTGCAAAATTTTCGTCGATCGCCGCTCGGCGAGAGAGATGCGGCTAGCACCGGCGTTTGTCCTCGCGCCTAATGGTCCCGTCACGCCTGCCGAAATACCGACTTTTCGCGGGACCCCCGAGACCTTTTTCTAATTTTTACGGCTTCGAGAATCGCTTCACGCGAAAGTTCTGTCCTTTCTCTAATCCTTTGAGATTTTTTTTCGAGACCGTACGTCAACTCCTTCTACGTCTATTTCGTCTTCGAAAATCTCGAGTCGCATCCGTCTCAACTTCTATCTCATTTTATATGCCGATGTGAGATTACACTAACGAGTCAAGCACCTCCCACGAAAACTGTCAAATTAATTAAACTTCAAATAGGTTATTTTCATTATTTTCCTATGAGAAATATTGCTAACGGAATCGATAGTACCGACTGCCAAGCACTTCTGATTACCAAAATACTGATGCGAAATGCTTTTCTAATTAGAATAATCCGTAAAAATTAATTGTTCAGGTTAACACGTACATTTTACATATTTAATAGGTTTTGCGGCCTGCAGTGAGAAGCAGGGGTATATAACTAATATTATGAAGTCCGCAACCTGTGCCAGGCATGCCAGGTTGCCATTTTTGGCTATTTTAGGCAAGAAAACATGTAATATTCGCTATAAATGGCAACCTCGCATATTTGTATGGCACCGGAGCCGGTCGGGGCTGCTACGGACGGCTACGATCACGATCTACGACTCTGCCTTACGGCTTACGCTGGATGCTGGATGGCAGTTAAAATTTAAAATGGTGGTGATTTAGTTCATTTAGTTTTTAGTTATGTTTTTTAAGAGTGATGTATATCTTCAAAGACAGAAAATTGGAATAAAAATTACAAAATTTGAAGTAACTGTAAGTATTATATCTTTTACTTTATATATTTTTGTAATCTTTTTCTTCAATTCTTGTAAATATAGATCATAACCCCAATTTATACTTGAAAAAATTACTATAGTCGGTAGGTAGTAGGCCAGATTATAGCTTAAATAATAGATATGTGACTACCTAATCGTTTGAGTACCTACATCATATAACGTAACTATAAACTGTTTTTGAAATTCTTGATTTTTAAGTGAAATTCCCGTTGGCCGAAGCCAACCCTTAATAAAAGTGGTTACCTATATGTTCTGGAAGTAAAATAATTATAATTAGATACTAGAACTAGATACACGTATTTACTATAGAAATACATAAATCCTGCTTTTGTCTGTTCTACCAAGGGAAAATATTTTTATATTTAGTTTTGTAGAAAACAACCCTATTACTATAAATGAAAACCCAACCCTCATTTTTGTTTCATGTACAACTACTTACTGTATGTCAGGGTTTAACGTACTTCTCATGAAATGGATAGCAGTCGAGACTGAATTTCCCCATGAACATTTCGCTGATCGCCTTCTCCAGAGATACATTTTGGACTCCAACATTATCGATATATTTTGTTCGTTAGTAGCAAGCTCATCCATTAGCAATATTTGTACATACAAATGTATTCATTCATATAATTTATTTAGAATATCATTAATAGTACTTTTTTGTTACATCCCTTTGTTTAATAAAAATATTTTAAAAATATTTGCTTTGATTAATTACTATACGGTATAAAAATGTAAAAACCCATATATATGTGTATAACTATTTTTGGATAAGAATTATGTAGGTAAGTACAATAATTTTTTGTCATTCATTAATATTTTTAAATGTTTACATATTTATTTAGATAAGTCAAAAAAATTAAGTAACGAGATATTATTCTTGAAAATTATTTAAATATTATAATTTTGTGAAGTTTCAGTTTTTACTTTTCATTAAAACCCATAATATTTAAATATTCCATTAATAATAGACTCGGTACATAATTTTTTTGCTACATATCTAAATAAATAGGAGAAGTTACCTAAATTGAGATATTTAAATTTCCCGCTCGCCAAAAAATGCCAGGAATGAGGGCGCCACTGACAGTTTGTGTTGCCCTCCTTTTCTACAGAAATCTCATTTCTTCTTTTTCTGTTTTGTGGTGAGAAGAGAAAATTTAGCGCAGTAGTATTGTCGTAGAATTTCAACCCTGATATCGCGAGTTCGAATCACGACGAAGGCGAGTTTTTTTTTAATTTTTATCATAATTATTTATTAGTATTATTATAATATGTAGACTTTGACATGAGTGGTTAGTTATTCTGTTTCATTGCCCGTAGTTTTTATTCTTTCTGCAGATAAAGTTTGGAATTAATTCGTTCATTTTGGCGGTCTGTAAAATTCATCATTTTAGCTGAGAAAAGTAAATAACTTCTACAATATTAATTTGTTGCAACAATTATGACAGCAATATTTTTTAACGCAGCCGTTACACCTTTTCGAAGGACGGGCGCGGCTTCGACCCGTAGCGGAAGGCCCCAAAACGACTTTTTAAACGACCCTCGCCAATATTCTCATTTTTGAGTAGGTATACTGAACACGAATTTGAAATTATTTTTTTGCGGTCGAACGTATATTTCAAGAAAAATACCTTCACAAATTAATTTTAACACTAATTTGATCACTTTGTACCTAACTTAATGTGTCCACAATCCACAATGCTTATAATTAAATATATAATTGTTAAAAATAATAATACAAATTTGGTGCTTAAATTTAGGTAAAAATTATTTTAATTATTTGTATTTATTTGGTATCTTTTGTGCCACCATGTGACGTCACAATTATTAAAAATGACCGATTTAATTAGTTCATATTGATTACTTCACATAAGGTAAGTAAATGTTTTTTTCTACAATAAATTTATATATTCTTAACAGTTATATGTTATATATTTAATTATAATCATTGTGGACACTTATATCGGGTACAAAGTGATCAAGTTAGTGTTAAATGTTAAAATTAATTTTTAAAGAGTACTTACAGAGTATGACTTTTAATTATTTTTTCTAGAATTTTTAAAAAATTTGAGTTTTATGCTTAATTAAATAATTACCTTTATTAGTTCATAAAATTTTTTCCTTCAATATACACCAAATCTGTGTATCTTTAACAGTTACATATTTAATTATAAGCATTGTAGACATATATTGGGTATAAAGTGATCAATAAATTATGGAAGAATACAAGTTATGAAATTATTTTTTTTTTTGAGAAAACAGTTTCACAAAATGTTTACTAAAAAATGAATTATACTTTCAGCATTTAAAAAATAATGTTTTACCATCAAGAATAGAGTACACCTACAGTTCATCAAAATATTATTTAAAAAAATCGTTTGGTATAATTACATCATCATTCCAGATAAAAAATTTCAGCTTTCTCTCTCTAAATTTATTATTTCATGATTATCTCAAATTTCTTTAATACGTATGTATTTTCTTAAAAATAATATTCTAGAGGCTTTTGTCACCCGAAGGGTGACCCCCAGGCTGCAAGCCTGGACCCCCGGTAGGAAATGGGAAGGGAATTGGGACCCCCGAAACTAGAAATGGGAGAAAATCGCTATCGCGATTTTTCCATTTTAATTTGATAATTTTTTTATGTTTTATGTTTTTTAAGTTTTTATCTCTAACGAAAGAAGTTCTGCACCCAAAAAAAAATATTCGGTATGGATGGAACAAATCTAATATTAAACGATTAGATTTGCCCTAAAACCATTATTTATTGCTTAATGATAACCAATAAATAATGGGGAAATTTAAAAGTATTGTCCCGAATTTATAAGTACCTATTTATTTTAGGAGAACTACAAGAATGATATGTACATATTAAAAAATAAATTGAATGGTATAGAGAAGAAAACTGAAAAAGTTGATGATCTGATATTAAAATATGAAAAATTAAAAAAATGTGCCTTCTATAATAAAATTTGTTTGTAGAATTTGACTGATATTTTAAGTTTATATTGTGTATATGTATATCTTAGCTATATGTAATAAGTATTAAGTAAGAGTATTTCTCATAAACACTGCCATTTTGTAATGTGAATATTTGGATGTTCAAAATAAAACTTTGAAGTATAATGTGTTTAAATTTTATTTAAAAAGTACTTGATGATACCAACATGATACTACTATATGATATAATTAAATACTACTGGTACTATAATCTAATGAGGAATGATTTGTAATGTAATTTGAATTACACAGTCCATTAATCATAATAGGTATTCCATAATCCGACCATTTTCTAACTGATTTCTTAAAATTCTTCTTAATATCTCTCTATTCATTATCGGTAAATTAAGGTAGGTAAGTATCTCATTAAATACTCTGGAAGTTCTATTCATTATGTTGTTAAATACGCCATGTATAAATAATAAATTTAGAATGTAAGCATTTGAATACATGTTTTCATTTTCCATTTTTTAAATATAAACAATACAGGGTGCCCATTATCTATCTCCTGACATGGCTAACTTTTTTAATAGTGGAGATAGAGAATTGGTTAAATTAGCAAAATTGGGCAGAATTATAAGAGGAATTCAGTGCATCCTTCAGATTTAATTTTAATTTTCAACTTTTCGAAGATATTTTGAAAAAACTGAGGATCACCAAAATTTTTAAACTTGAATATCTCGAAAACTATAAAAGATACAAATAATATAAAAATACTGTATGATGATAGCGTTTTTTAAGTGGAATTAAGCGGTGATATTGAAAATTTCACGGGCATCTTAGTTTTTGAGTGAAGACTTACTGAATTTTACTATGAGAAATATTGCTAACGGAATCATAATAGTGCCAAACTGCCAAACAATTCTAATTACCAAAATACTGAAACGAAATGCTTTTCCAATTAAAATATCGGTAAAAATTAATTATTTAATTATTTCAGGTTAACACGTAAGTACATTTTACCAGAGACATATAGAATGTAGATTCTATATGTCTCTGATTTTACATAGGTACCTACTTAACTGTCTCAGCGTCAACGGGGTGGCGTAAAGGTGCGCCTATAAGTCGCAGGAATGAAACATCGTAATGCTGAACTTTTTTTTTTATTTTACTTTTTAATTATAATTATTTATTAATATTATTAGTGTTTATTTATTCTGTTTTATTGTCCGTAGTTTTTATTCTTTCTGCAGGTAAAGTTTGGAATTAATTCGTTCATTTTGGTAGTCTGTAAAATTCATCATTTTAACTTACAAAAGTAAATATCTACAATATTAATTTGCTGCAACAATTATGAGAGCATTATATTTTTTAGAACCGCCGTTACACCTTTTCGAAGGGCGGGCGGGGCTGCGAACCGTAGCGGAGGGCCCCATTGATAAAATTGATAAAAATATTTACTAAAAAATGAATTCTACTTTCAGCACTTAAAAAAATAATGATATTTTACCATCAAGAATAGAAGTACCTACCCTTACAATTCATCAAAATAGGGTGTCCCAAGATAATGTAACACATTTTAATGGTTTATAACTTCAAGGCCAAATGAGATAGCTATCAACGGTTTTCACTGGTGGTCTTAATTTTACAACAAGTTTTTTTTTTGTTATTGGTACTAGTTTGTTCTACTTCTACAGGTGCTTGCAAAAAAATTGCCACTTTTTAATTCAAAATTGTGATCATTTCTTAAATGGATCACCCTATAGTTAGATTATATATTAATATTCGACACTTTTCCTCTTTTCAAAAATGTATAGTTTAATAGACTTATAGCAAAAAATAAAGCAGTTATTTCAATTTACACACCACCCCTTTTCAATAGACCATCATTTTTTTTTTAAATCGCATTTTATTTTTTTTTTGTCAGTACAGAATAACGGTATGCATCAACTAAGAAAAGAACTAATTTAATGCAAACTTATACAAATTACATTACATAAATTACCAAGTTATTGAAACAAAAATGCCAATTAAGAAGAATTCAGTTTTAATATACCTACACACATATGTATTGTACATCTTTAACGTTTGAGGTTAAATTGCTGAATGTGCCCATTGATTTCTTCAATACACTTTTGCAATCTAAACTGCATATTGTTGAAGGCAAGTTCTAATATGTCCGGTGTTATGGTCTGAAGAACATTAATTATGTTATGTTTTAGTTGTTTTATATTTTGTACAACAGGACTATAATAACGACCTTTGACGTAACCCCATATGAAAAAATCAGGTACCATTAGTTTGGGCATTGAGTTTATAAACCAAGAGAGACAGTCCTTAAGAAATGTACTTATAGTTGGCACAAAATTGGTTAGATGTCTCCCTGTGTACAATTTACGAATTTATTTGAACGAAAGAAATTAATCGCAAGCCTCCGCCAGTAAACAAAAAACTTGTGCCCGGCAAAAAACTAATAAGGAGATCTGAAAGGCGGAGTCGATATCCCACCAAGGCTCAGCGTCCAGCCATCTCTCGATGTCAATCAAATATAGAAATTTATATTTGCAGTTTCTTATAGAATAGAATAATCTGATGGGGCCTCAAAAAACAGAATAAATATTTTTTTAAGTAGGTAATTTGTAAGCATATTACGTCTTGATATTTCTGGTATGCATTTTGGTTATCGTAATTTAATTGATAGTAGGATTAATATAATTATTTATAACTAGTTTTAAAGACATTATTTTTTATCCCAAATACATATTAAAAAAGTAAATATATATAATTATTATAATATCATGTATCATGATTACCTACTGACAAACCACGGATAAACTATGTACCTAATTTTTTGACAAATCAAAACCATTATTATACCCCACATTATTATACCTACATCCTACATTACATACCTATGTAGTATACCTATTTTGTAGGGTGGTTCTTTTGATAAATATATGTACACACTTCCAAGAATTTCAGTTTTAGTTTCTTTTTATTATTTTGTGGAATATTTCCATAGAGGAATTTTGGATGATTAATTATTTCTAAATAATAATTAATTAAATAATATAATATAAGTAATTCTTGGTATGTTTTGTTTAATTTATTTCTATGGGTTGCAGAAATATTTTTTCGATACATGTTGTAAAATAAGTGCCTTATATTTTACAATAATAATTTGTAAATTACCTATTTCTCATTTTATATAGTAAGTACCTCCTTTTAGTAACTTTCATTTAATTGAGCAAAAATAATAGGTATAGGTATGTAATTATTTAGGCACTTTTATCAAATAAAGGGTAGTTATAACAATTCAAAACGGTGTGAAAATAATGTATTAAACAAACAATATATTTTAGGTATAATATAATAAATATGTACGATTCCCATGTGGCTGAAGACAGACACAGAATCAGATTCGAAAAACGCCAAATTACAGCGGACCAGTTCGTTGTTGGAAATAAGGCGAAATTATTTAAAACAGCAGTTATTTCCCATATGAGAACTTATTAAATAATTAGTATTTTACTAGTCACGTTTACTTAGGTTCCTAAAAATGTTTTTCAACCCCCAAAAGCAATTTAAATAGCCTATATATAAATATATAAAGATCAGAAAACTAATTATCAGTTAGGTAGGTATACCTACTTATTTCTATGTAATTTTCTCATTGACTCTCACTTCTTCAACACCACAGGTTACAGACATACAGGCCTGGTGTTCTAAATAATAACAGTTAGGTAAAAACACCGAGATTTTAAGGGATATAATTTTAATTAAGGGAGTGAAAATCATTTTTCAATGAGAAGTGAAAAAAAAAATCGTGGATTTTACAAATAAAAGTGTTACACATTTTAATTTACAGGTTATCATTATAGACGTTCTACAATCGTACTGGTAGACGAAAATTTGAAAATTCAGAGTTTAAGGGGATGAAATTCATTATTCAATCTGAAATAATAAAAAAATCGCGGATTGTACAAAAAAGGGTGTTACACATTTTCGTTTACAGGTTATCATTATAAACATTCTACAATAATGTTGGTAGACGGAAATTAGAAAATTTTGAGTTTAATGGGATGAAAATAATTTTTCAATGAGAAATCATGAAAAAATCGCGGACTCCACGAATAAGGGTGTTACACATTTTCGTTAACAGGTTAACATTATAGACGTTCTACAATCATGCTAGTACACGGTTAACGAAAATGTGTAATACCCTTTTTTTGTGGAATCCGCGATTTTTTCATGATTTGTCATTGAAAAATTATTTTCATCCCCTTAAACTCAGAATTTTCTAATTTCCGTGTACCAGCTTGATGGTAGAACGTCTATAATGACAACCTGTTAACGAAAATGTGTAATACCCATATTTGTAAAATCCGCGATTTTTTTATGAATTCGGATTGAAAAATTAATTTCATCCCCTTAAACTCTGAATTTTCTAATTTCCGTCTACCAGCTTGATGGTAGAACGTCTATAATGATAACCTGTAAATGAAAATGTGTAACACCTTTATTTGTAAAATCCACGATTTTTGACTTCTCATTGAAAAATGATTTTCACTCGCTTCCTAAAAACTCGGTGTTTTTACCTGTTATTATTTAGAACACTAGGCATGTACGTCTTTAACCTGCGATGTTGAAGAAGTGAGAGTCAATGAGATAATTGTAAAGGAAGTAAGTAGGTATACCCTTAATCTATGGATCTACCTAACTGGTAATTAGTTTTCTGATCTTTATATAGTTATAAGCTATTTAAATTGCTTTTGGAGGTTGAAAAACATTTTTTGTAACCTAAGTAAACGTGACTAGTAAAGTACTAATTATTTAATAAGTCCTCATATGGGAAATAACTGGTTTTTTAAATAATTTCGCATTACTTTCAATAACGAACTGGTCCGCTTTAATTTGGCGTTTTTCGAATCTGATTCTGTGTCTGTCTTCAGCCACATACAATTCCCAAGTTTCACAGACCATCCTATCGTAAATGCACAGAGTAGTTAGTGCAATACAGTCTATTTGGTTTATATTTGGTCTAAATATCTAAAATATAAAATATTTTTATATAGGTAGGTACCTAGTGCCTTTATCAAAAATTTTTATAAGAATCATGTTGAGGATATCAGATTACTACCACCAGTTCTGTGTTCGAGATACATATTACATATTACATAATTATTGGTAGATATTTTTTGGTACCATTAAATTATCATCAAAATTGATGATGCTTTCATTGTTTTTCTTGAAAGGGGTTGGAACCTATTGTTTTTCCTGGAACCTATTGGAATTATTGTTTTTCTAGTAAACTGGACCCTACTTCAGGTTCCCGTCGCCACATTTTTAAAACAAATTACAGATATATATGTATGTGCAACTATAGCATTGTCAGTAATAAGTAAAATAAATACTAATAAACAAAATAATGATTTGCGTGTTTTGAAAAAATTTAGCAATTTTATTATTTTGTTTAATGATGTACTGAATGCATTGTTAATTTAATATTTTCAATTCAAAAATATAATTATAGGTACCTACTCAGATAAGTACCTACATACTATTATCTGTTAACAAATATTGCATTACCTACTAAGTAACAGTAACAGATTTTTACAGTTTTAAATAGTAGGTATGACAAATTATTATCTATTAGATAAATAATACTGTTATTTGAATTTTTGTTTCGATTAAAAAGGAGATGTTTCTCTATTGATTAATTTATGTTAAAATGTGTTTAAAAATTATAACCAACTGTTCTCAGCAATTACATAATTTTTAAAAATATTGGTAGTTTTGTATAGGTAATAAAGAAATAATTTTGATAAATTTATATAATACAAATTTGTGTAAAATATGCACAACTGAAATATACTACAATTACATTACTTTTTCCAAAATGCGTAATGGGACAATATTCTAAAGGGTTGATGTATTTTATATCGATCTGATTGAATAATTAAATACCTAGGTACTTAAATATGATATTATGTAGATATTGTATACTTAGTACAAAAATGTCTCCTTCCCAGAATTTAAAACCCATTGTCTTAATCGATTTTCATCTTTATATGGAAAACGGAAAAGTCTGAGTCTTGGAGAGCTTCTCTTGGTTTTATTGCAACTTAAATATACACCTTTATTTCGCGATTGCCTAGACATGGTAAGTAAATAACTAACAGTACCACTCGAGTTAAAGAATAATATAAAATGAATAATATGCCAACAGGTATCACACACTGACAACGGTAACACAACGACAATGCAAATTATAATTAGGAAAATATTTAAGGGGTTTTATGGTAAATAAGTAATAAAATAGAGCTATAAAATTCATGTGCTTCAAACCAATCATATTTTAAAGGCGGAACCTAGATTTTATGAACGAGAATTTCTGTGCAACATTACGCCACAGCATGCTGTGATTATGCCATCTGTTAGCGCGAGGTCCAAGCTTACCGCGACTATTTGAGTTGGTCTCCCATCAGCCGAGAAATGGTCTCCCAAACCGGCCAACCTAGTCCCGCATTACTTTGGCTAGTCTTAGTAATATAGTCAAAGGTTTGGGAAAATGTGCAGGCCATTCTATTGGTCCGGCTATCTATCCTTTGATGCATTTCATTATTCTGTATTGACAATGTAAAAAAAATAAAATGCGATCTTCCAAAAAAATTATGGTCTATTGAAACGGGCTGATGTGTAAATTGAAATAACTTTATTTTTTGGTACAACTCTATCAAACTATCGGTACATTTTTGCAAAGAGGAAAAGTTTCTCTATCGAATGGTAATATAATCTACAGGGTGTTCCTTTTAAAAAATGATCACAATTTTTAATTGAAAAGTGGCAATTTTTTTCAAGCATCTGTAGAAGTAAAACAAGCTAGTAGGTACCTATGACAAAAAAAAAACTTTTTGTAAAATTAAGAGTACCAGTGAAAACTGCTTGTCACTATCTCATTTTGCCTTGAAGTTATAAGGCTTTAAAATGTGTCATATTATCTTAACACTTTGCATTATTAAGAAAAATCGTTTAGTATAATTACATTATCATTCCAGATACAAAATTTCAGTTTTCTGTCTCTAAATTTATTAAGTATTTCATATACAAGGGATTATCTCAAATTTCTTTAATATGTATTTTCTTAAAAATAATATTATTCTACATCATGCTTTTGTCACAGGCCGCAGGCCTGGACCCCCGATAAGGCTAGAAATGGAAACAAAAACCGCAATAGTGATTTTTTCCCATTTCTAGTACTTAATTAAACCCCCTCTATAGGTGTTGGACTGAAAACAAAAAATAACTGATGACAGATTAGTTGTTTGCGTTGAAGTTCGGTTAAGAATTTCATAGCCAACCTTGTAAGAAATTAAATGATTTTAGGTGATTACCCAAAAAAAAGAGTAATGTCTTAAAAACTATAAGAGATAGGGGTATAGGGAACCATGATACCGTTCGAAAGAGAATAATATTGTTTACCAAAGTATGGAAAAACATACAGGGTATTCGAATTTAAAAAACAACTTATCATGGTTTGAAGGCAACTTAACTCAGCATTAAATTTCCACCACCCTGTATGCAAGCCACCTTGAAAATATGGATGGGAAGCTTAGAGGTCTAGCTATCCCTCCTATAAATATTGTCGCTTTATCTTTCTTACTGTAAAATACACATGGTTTTAAGATAGTTTCAACTCAAATTTTAGCTATACTACTCAATAGATAGCTAGTATGCTACTTTTATCCGTAACTCGGAAACCATAGGTGATATTGAAAAAACTAAGTACCTACTTACATCACTGTATATATATATAACTCATCTATAAACAACACTTATAAAACAATTGAATATTTTTTTGTTAAATAAGTTATGAGAATGTCTCCGAAATAACTAAAACCATTTTTAACCTTAACTCAGAAACAAAAGAGTTTTTGAAAATTTGCCAATTTCTATACTCATATCTCCAGCATTAGTGAGAAGTCTGAAAATCCTAATAGATTTTTTTACATAGAATTCAATAGTGTACTTGTATTTTTTCTACTATCTAGTGCTTACAAGTTATGAGTGTAAGACCAAATTGAATGTTTTAAGTAGATTAATGTATATTTAATTTTTTTTGTAAAATTTGCAATTCAACAATGACACTTTATATTTTATTTCACATAGGCCAACTCACTTACCTAATTTGAGTCCACTGAACCTTTTTTCCTCTGAACTCGGCCAGAATAGAATATTTATTACATAAATTGTTTGGATAAGTTCCAATATAATGTCGAGACCGAAACGAAAATTTAGTTAATGGACTTAAAACTGATGATTAAGTTTACTGACCAGAAAAAAAATATGAAATGTGATATTGTTGGAATGCAAATTTTATGCAATTTTCAAAAAGCGAAAACTACAAAATGTTCCAATTCAACAAAGCTGGAGAGAAAATGTAAGGATCATTAAATGCTATGTAAAAAATTGTAAAATGTAGGTGTATAAAAATAATTATTTTAGATATAGGTAGCTAGGTGCTCCCTAGCATTGAAGATAGTCTATACGAAAATGAACATTGACTTTAAAATAGTCAAAATATCTTCAAAATGGTAAAATATAACTAAAATATGTTGTAACCATCAAAGTAACTTAAATAATCAAGGTTCAAGATGTACAAGTTTCCAATCCATTTGCTAGTTCCTGTATACTCAGAGACACCCTAGATTCCCATAAAAAATGTGATAATTTTTTCTAATATTTCAGGATTATCCAAAATTCTCATTATTCAATGATAATTGTTTTTTGCTAATCAATAAATACTTAATTTTTAAAATGTATTACAAGAAATTTTATTTTAAAAAACCAATCCTTTACATCTTCACTTCATGAAGTTTCTATGGACATTCATTAAACATATATTCCCACAATCTGCTACGCTAAAATCATGAAAAATATTCAAACAGTAGCAAACTATACCTGACCAACGTAAAATATTAATATTAGCAGGCTTGTTAAATCAGAAACTTTAGTCAACACATAAAAGTCCATGAAAAATTGGAAAGGTTTATTTTTGCCGTATTTTTTACAAAATTAACACGTTGACTGCCGACTACGAGATAAATCGTATATTGCGTACTTACGGCAATTTGTTGGAAAGCAGTTTTCTACGTTTTTAAATTACTATGGAAGTAGGTAGGTCGAGAGGTAGGTACTAGATACATAATCTAAAAAAGCTAAAGTATTAAAAATGTATAACCTTTATTTTATATAAAATAGTGCAAACTATTAAATATTTTTAACAAATGCATAGCAAGAATCATAAAAATCTCATTTGTTCTTTTTATTTACTTTTCCTTTCGCCTTTTTTACTTGTTTACTGGTTTTCTTAATTTTACGTGGGTGTAACCAAATTGGATAGGCCCCATGCTCATTCCGCAATGTTTTGGTGTTAAATTTACTTTTAATCCCTTCAACTTCCATATTGCTAATAACACTATTAGTTTTAACTTTTATGTTTTCTTTCATTTTCTCTACAGATGTAATAGTTACCATGTCAGATATGCCCTGCATATTTATATCTTTGCTACCATCATTGCATTTTTCAGTGTCAATTCCTAATGTTTTCTTTAAACGCTCCAATTCCTTTTGTCCGTATCTCTCTCTCTTTACAGATCGACATTTCCTCTTCCACTTACTTCTAAGACTTTTGGCCATTTTAAACTAAAAAAAAATTTAAAATGAGGTAATAGGTATAATAAATTAGGTTATGTCCAGAGTTCCATCAGGTTAACTGCACACTGCACAGAATATCTATAAGAAGGTCATTCTCCTTGTACCAACATCGAAACAGCAATGACTTTTAAAAAGCGCCATCTAGTTGCAGGGATCATGGAAGAATTGGAACTAAAAACAATATTTTGTTCCATGGTACCTAACTCAGTAGATAACACAGCGAGTTAATTTAAAGGTGACCTCAGTATGACCTTTAAATTGTTTATAATACTTGTATTTACATTTATTTACAAAGATATTTAAAAGTACAAACACAAATTTACTAAGTAAAACTGTGTCTGTTCCTTTAAATATCAATGTAAATCAACATAAAAGTAAAAAAAATCACAAACGTATTTAAAATTTTTATTTAATTACAAAAAATACATAGACAAGTTTTTCTAACTCCGCCTCTATTTCTTTCATGTACCATTAAGAATACGTTCCGTATATCATCTAGGTTACTTCGGTTACCGATTTTGCGTTCCGTAAATAACAAATTCCTGAAAAATTGTACATTTACGGAATACGGTTTCTGAAAAATTGGTAAATTTCGTGCCACCAAAACAACCAATGATTCTGTGTGGTAAGTTTGGTAGTTTAGGTGGTGGGAGGTGTCAGATATGTCGAAAATTTATTTGACAGGATTATTTATAGACAGACACACATAATTAAAAAAAATAGGATTTTTATATTCCTCTATGGATATATATTTTTTGATGGATTATATGGACGCTGATAGAAGTATATGGGGAGTTGGTGCTATTTGTAACCTTTGTGTGTATGTTAATTGTTTTATGTGTATGTTGCTCAAAGTTATCAAGCATGGAAGTGTTCAACACTGAGGAGGTAATTGTAAGCTTTATTCAATTAACATATTAGTTAATAAATATTTTTTTAGGACCAAACAGTGTTTTCTTGTGGCCATTGCCATGAAGAACTAGGTACTTTGAGTACAATAATATCGGAAGAAACACTAGCTACACATCATTGTTTTCGAGCATGTGAAAATGTGTCTGTGAATTATGATAATAAAAATATATATCGTATAGATTGCAGTGACAAATTACTGGAAGTGAAGAAGCATGTAGATGCCCAAATGCCAGGACCGTCAACTTCGTCTTGTTCCTTAATAGACGTTTCAAACTCTAATGCGTCCGACACATTTACCTGGACAGATGATATGATCAAATTACTCATTCCATCTTATAAAGAGCATAAAAGTAAATTAAATTCTCCAATGTATAACAAAAAAAAAGTGTGGGAAGTAATTAGTTCAGACCTAGCAAAATATGGAGTAAATAGAAGTAGTGTGAAATGCGACTAAAAATGGCGAAATCTAAAAAAAACATATGATAAAATTCGTCTTGAAAAAAACAAATCTGGAAATTGTAGAACCAACTGGAAGTTTTTTGATCACTTGCATGATATTTATTATAAGGATCCTCATTTTGAAGCAGTTGCAACTGCTTCTAGCAGTGGTACATTTAAAAGAAAACAAGAAGATGGTGATAAAGCAGATGATACCGATTGTATTATTGAAACTCCAAAAAAAGGTTTTTCACCAGGAGAAAAGCAAAGAAGTAAAAGTAAAATGATGTCAATAAATGAAATTGAAATGAGAAGAGAGAAAAGACACGAAGAGAGAATGGCCCAAAAAAAAACAAATGTTTGAATGGTTTAAAGAAAATTTCGAGAAATAATATTGTAAAGTATTACTTTCACTATAGTAACAATATATTTAACTGTGCTAACTCAAACCATTAAAATAAAATAAAAATGTATTGGCTTTTATTTTTATACTTAAAAAAATAATATCTACTAATTAAGTTGACGACATATTTCATCTCTATTTAATGCACCTATTCGGTGTTGTTCTCTGTTCACTTCCCTTATTTCAATAGCATAGTCTTCATCTTCATGTGGTGCAAATTCTATTTCAATAATGTCGTTTTGCATAATACAAATATTATGTAATACACAACATGCTACAATATATTTTGCAGCCCATTCCATATTATGGACATCTAGTAAGTCCTTTAAACACCTAAATCTTTTCTGCAGAAGGTTAAATGCTCTTTCTATAGTACTTCTCGTAGATGATAATAAAAAATTAAAATTTCTTTGCGCAGGTGTTAGATGCCCATTGTCTCTGTAGGGAGGTATCAATCTACGGAGACAAGGATAAGCTTTATCCCCAATTAAATGGGTATTACCGGGAAACTTTTCTTCATTAATTTCATTAATATATGTCCATATTTCACTTCGCCTTAGAACTGTAGCATCATGGTTTGAACCGACTTCGCCAGCATAACAATGCGTAAACTTCAGTGTATGATCACACACACCCTACAAAATAAATTTCAATGGTACTACAGATGATTTATTTTATTTTGTATTGTATTTTATAGAATTCATACCTGTAAAATTATGCTAGGGAAATTTTTGCGGTTTATATACGATAGACCATGAAGCTTAGGTGTTGGAATTGGAACATGCATTCCATCAATGCATCCTATAGTATTAGGAAAACCCATTTCAGCAAACCCATTTTTAACTTCATTTACATATTCACCCACAGGCCAAGTGATTATATTTCTGCTTAACGCTAATAGAGCATTAGCAACTCGTCTCACCGTTCTTAAAGCTGTAGCTCTACCTAGATTGAAACGGCTGCATATAGACCTAAAATTAAAATAATGTACCTATACCCACCGTCCATTTCCAAATAAACAAGCATTTACCTAAACGAATCTGGGGTGCCAAAATACCACAATGCCAATAGCAGTTGTGCTTTACCACTAATTGTATGCCTGCCTTTGTCAACAATATTTGTCGATATGTCATTTTCAATCATTAATAGTATATGATTGAAAGTTATCCTGTTCATTCTAAAATTCTCTCTAAATTCTTCATCCCTATAACGATCTACTACTTCCTCAATATAGTTGCGTATTCTTGGTCTAGAAACTGGAGACTAATGTAAAATTAAATTATTTTAAAGTAAGTTTACTTACCCATGGGACCGCGAATATTAATTTCAATTTCATCATCACTACTTGATGTGTCTGTATCAAGGACCTCATTGAAGAAAAACATTGCCTGTGCATTATCCATTTTGCAAACAAAATAAATTTAAGTTTAAGTGATAAGTGTTTAAGTAGGAATGTTTTGTTTTATGTAGGAATGATTATGATTGTGATGTTGATTGAGGTTATGAATCAGAAATCCATAATCCATATCTGGTCTTGACAGGTACTTTTTACTTTTTATGTTTTTGCCGTTCCGTTAATAAAAAGAAACGGGAGCAACCAAAAAGAGATAGCTATACAATTTTCAGTAACCGAACTAGGTGACTTTTGTCTATTAACGGAACGTATACTAAGTGTCAAGTAACTATTTGGCAGATTAGACTCAAACATATAATGCTTGTAATGTTTTCTAATCTGCCACGTACGTACGTGATATTTTATGACGGAGAGGGATAGTGAAAAATATAGGCGATTATGATGGGTCACAAAAACTTAAAAGCTATCTGAAATAGTATAAACATATGTTTTACATCTTTTGCTTTAATTACCAGTATTACATTAATAGCAAGTTTTGAAACTTCTGCTCTCAACATCCAGTTTGTCTTAAAGACATTTATGGATATGGATTTTCAATGAAAATACATTATCTGCTTGCATAGTATAGAACATGTATAGAACTAATATTACGGTATTTCTTCAACATTACATTGTTTTCGTTGCTCGATAACTCTCTACTAAGAGATTTAGATAGTTAAGTAGTGATTTCTCAATCAAATAATAAAGACATTGTAGAATTATTGGGACTATAAAAATGTACTAATGTTTGTGTTTATGGTTTGCCTTATGTTATGCAATATGCAACATACACAACACATATTAAACCTGTTAAAAAGTTGAAAGCAGGTAAAAGTGATTGCTTCAAATAGCTATTTACCATTGCAGAATATAAATTGGTATTACAAACAAAACATTTTTTAACACAATAGCATTATCAAACTATTTCAAAAACTACTATTCTATGTACAGATAAGGTTCCTACTTATTAACAGTGATAAGAACTTACTTGTCTATATTTTCTTATACGTGTGCCTGCAATAAAGGCAAGTTAGTCTGTTACTTTCACGCCACTAATTTCACTTTAGTCATTACGAATATGTAATGAACAGTCATTCTGATATTCAATACGATTAATGTAACGGCACTCAAACTCCAAATACCGAAAGGGTAATTATTTACTATAGAGAACACCTCGCCAAATTTCTTGAAATTTTGTCTACCCCCCTATTTTCGGGTGTGCTGAACACGAATCTGACAATATTTTCTTGCGGTCGGGCTTAGTTTTTGAGAAAAAAAATAAACAAACTGGGGCACCTAGGAACATGAACAGTCATTTCGTTTTTGCACATCATTTAGGACACAATACACTAAATATACTTTTCAATTACGTAAGTAAATGAAAGCTTAATTAGTACATAACATTTTTTTTCAGTAATTTCATGAAAAAACATTTATTTAAGCAATAATTGTTTTTTATCTTCAAGTATTATCATCCAATCCGCCATTTGCATTTTCAGCTGACAGTACAACGTCACGACGGCATTGTTGCCAAGTCTTCATGAATGTCGGATAAATAGTTGAGTCGTCGAGTGCCATAATAAATCTGATATCAAAGTATGTATATAAACATTAAAACTGCCTGAATAAGTAAAAGATATTAAGTAAAATAAAAGTTAAATAAATGTAAAATCATGACAGATACGTAATTTCAGCTACAATGGAAAAGTACTGGAAACATATTTTTGTAATAGAAAAGAAAAAAATTAACAAACTATAGCACCTATGAACACTTAATTTCGTTTTTGCACATCATTTAGGTAGGTAACCCTTTTTCTGATTTGCCGATTTTATTTACTATTTGTATTTGTTATTTGTCTGTGATATGAGATTTCATGTTACTGTTATGATTGGAATCTTTATTTACATGCTTATATTTATATATTTATGTTTTCAAAAGAGTTTTTATTTATTTGAATCTGTTGAAACATATACCTACCTATTTTTTATTTTTATTTTTTTAAAGTACATATGTTTTCATTTACAGTAAAAGATGTATTTTTATTTATTTTGTTTAGAGATATATTTTATTTAATGAATAGATTATAATTTCTCTATTTTCTTATTTTCTAACTAACTAGCCTATCCTAAACTAAACTAAACCTTTCCTGGCAAGGACATGTCATTGGACATTGGACATTGGTCCTTGTAGAGCATATTATATTTTTTTGATAGAATATAGATAATAATCAAAGAATAGACAGAATATAGATAATTTTGGATAAGAATATATACCTATAGTCTATTCATTATATTTTTATAAAAAACTGCCCATTGGTATTTCACCAATATACCAATATACGATATTTTGTATACAATAATCAATCTAATAATTCAGTTACTGCAGTAAATAATTGGAATATGTTTTTTCCCAAATGAACATATAATGAGCATGTGGAATAATTAAATTAATGTTCAATTATTTAGTGCAGTAATTGAATTATTAAATTGATTATAGTATACAACTTTGGTGAAATACCAATATGGGTAGTTTTTTTTATAAAAAATGTTTCAACGGATGGAAAAAATAGACATTTGGTAACCAAAAAATATAAATAAATAAATATAAGCATATACATTAAATAAATAAACATCCCAATAATAACAGTAACATAAAATCTCATACCACAGATAAATAAACGAATAATAAATAAATCGGCAAATCAGGAGAAGGGCTACCTAATTTGAATTTTATCAAATACTGAATACCTACTCTACGTTAAAGTTATATATAAAGTGTTGATGTATTTTATCATTCTCTTACAAAAATATGTTTCATATACTTTTCCATCTTCGTTGAAATTATATATTTATAATGATTTTACCTTTATTTAGCTTTATTTAATATATTTTACTTATTCAGGCAGTTTAATGTATTTATGTACGTAGTTTGATATCATATTATAACACTGACGACTCTACTATTTATCTGACATTCATGAAGATTTGGCAACAATGCCGTCGTGACGTCGACTGTCAGCTGGAAATGCAAATGGCGGATTGGATAATAATACGTGAAGATAAAAGACAATTATTGCTTAAATAAATGTTTTTTCATGAAATTACTGGAAAAAAAATGTTATGTACTAATTAAGCTTTCATTTACTTACGTAATTGAAAGGTATATTTAGTGTATTGTGTCCTAAATAATGTGCAAAAACGAAATTAACTTCATCTTCATAGGTGCCATAGTTTGTTTATTTTTTTTCTCAAAAACTAAGCCCGACCGCAAGAAAATATTGTCAGATTCGTGTTCAGCACACCCGAAAATAGGGGGGTAGACAAAATTTCAAGAAAATTGGCGAGGTGTTCTCTATAGTAAATAATTACCAATGAAAGTAAACGAGACACTTTTTACACAATACACTGAAAATATTTTATTTTGTCCTTGCGGCTTAAGATTAGTTACACGACTCTTTCAGGTGTAAATTGCAGTGTAGGTTAAAATAAATCCCATCAAATCATATCTTACTTCGATAGGTTAGTACAGTTTTCAACATCAATCAAGAATACATTTTTGCTACTGTTACACTGATGCAATAGTATTCATAGACTTCTTTTTACTTCTCCAACATTTTGTTTGATATGTTGCATCAACTCATAATTGTAAATTATTTCTGGAACTACTGTTCCTTTCGTATTATACGAGTACCTCAAACAGCTAGCAATCCTTTGATTTACCTATAATTATATTAAAAAATGTTAAACAAAATGATTCAATTATATTTTCAGTTATTTATTGAATTGAAATTAAAGATACATTAGATTGGATCGTACTTGGATAAACTTGCTATAAGAATAATAGAAATAGCAAAAAAATCAATAGCAAAACATTTTGATGTGCCTAATGATATAATGGAATAAGTACTCAGTTATTCTAATGGCAAGCTACATAAATCCAGCGGAAGCATTAAGAATAATTTTAGACAGGTTCTAAGATATATTGAAAATCTACAAATTAAATCATAATCTTCTTTACTTACATTGTAATAATAATGTTTTATTTTAATTTAATTTTATTTATAATAATAATATCCTCCACTTCATTTGGACAAACACAAAATCCAGGGTGGACAGGACAGCTTAGTGTTTTAGTGTAGAAATTTTAACCAACTTTTAAGATAAAAAAGAACTAGAAATTTTCCTTCCCCTTACCTCATACTTCGGTTGCAGGGACTAAAGATCCATGCTGCTAAAGCGCCTATTACACTTGCACAACCCTGGTTAACTGTTTACAGAATTGCTCGATCCCTATACTACAATGTAATCCATAATTGTGACGTCATCAAAGATCCAAAGATCTCGAACTTGTAGAAATAGGTACAATTTATACTGTTATTACAAACTTTAATAAATAATAATATTAATAATCATTCAAATACGAAAATTCTTTTGCAAATGTGAAATATAACAAACACAAAATAGGTATATTTCGACAATTAGATTACATAGATCTTCGATGACGTCAGAAAGGCGGATGACAAAATTGAGCGATCGAGCAATCCTGTAAACAGTTAACAATCCTTGGATTCGGCAGCATACAGACAAAATCTCGTATTATGCCAAATTATGAAAACCTGGTCAACAGTTAAAAATCCTTGGGTGAATACTGCTTAGGACAAAACCAAACTACGATAGGTATATGAATATCCATCAAATTGATGCGATTTGATTTATTATTATATTATCCTCCACAATACATACCTATAACTTACGATCCTACGGTTAATAACAAAGAAAATATGTTAATCCTACCCAGAGACAATAAAAAGGCTAGTCAAAACCCTGTTATACGGTTGGCAATAAGAAGCACTGTGGCGCCCTCTAAGTCAGAACCCCGAAATATTAAAAACCGCCGGAGTTTTGAGATTTATTTACTTTTATTTAATGATTCGTATTGCATCGCATTAGAATAACAAAGTTCTCTATCTGAACATTCAACCATATTGAGAAATCAAAGGCTAAAGTTTGAATAACTTATAATCTATTATAAAATTAATGATATTCAATTGAGATAAATATTACCCCAATATTGCATAATATTTATCCCAATTGAATATCATTAATTTTATAATAGATTATAAGTTATTCAAACTTTAGCCTTTGATTTCTCAATATGGTAGAATGTTCAGAAAGAGAACTTTGTTATTCTAATGCGACGTCAGGTTGGTCGGTTGGTTGATTCGATAACCATTGGATCGATTTCAGAAAATATGTATTCAATGAGACCTAATATCCTGCATATAGATTACATGAAACATTCCTTAAATAAAAAAATAATAGTTGCAAAACCATATTACACAATTAAAAAACGAATTAAAATCAAGGGTATATTTCCCTAACCTAATCTATGGGTATATTCCCTCGATTTAAATGGAACGTTTAAAAATCAACTGAAATATACACTACTTATTAGCACACTTATTAGGTTATACTTAAATTCTATATTATTTACTTTTTAAAAATGTAAAGAAATAATTGAGTAAATGCAGCACTTGCAGAAAAGTAGGTCGTATCGAATAGTGATTATAGGACCATAAAAAATAAAACTACAAACTACACGTATCATGGCACGGCACCACAATACCACAGAATACACTCAAAATCCGGTATCTTTATATAGGACTGCACGGTATCCATGCTTCCAGCGCCCTCCAAGTTGAAACCTGAGAAATTTCCATTCTGCCTATATCATTGAAGAGTATTTTTATTGTCTCTGATCCTACCTAATATATGATCAGTAATTCACACGGTACGTAACACAAAACAGAAAAAAAAGAAATGAGATTTCTCTAGAAAAGAAGGGCAACACAAACTGTCAGTGACGCCCTCATGTCTGGCACTTTTTAGCGAGCGGGAAATTTAAATATCTCAATTTACCTTCTCCTACTTATTTAGATATGTAGCAAAAAAATTATGTACCGAGTTTATTATTAATGAAATATTTAAATATTATGGGTTTTAATGAAAAATAAAAACTGAAACTTCACAAAATAATAATATTTAAATAATTTTCAAGAATAATATCTCGTTACGTAATTTTATTGACTTATAAATATATAAACATTTAAAAATATTAATAAATGACAAAAAATTATTGTACTTACCTACATAATTCTTATCCAAAAATAGATATACACATATATATGGGTTTTTACATTTTTATACCATATACCATATAGTAATTATACCATATATATACCATATATATAGTAATTATACCATATACCATATAGTAATTAATCAAAGCAAACATTTTTTAAATATATTTATTAAACAAAGGGATGTAACAAAAAAGTACTATTTATGATATTCTAAATAAATTATATGAATGAATACATTTGTATGTACAAATATTGCTAATGGATGAGCTTGCTACTAACGAACAAAATATATCGATAATGTTGGAGTTAAAAATTTATCTTGGAGAAGGCGATCAGCGAATTGTTCATGGGGAAATTCAGTCTCGACTGCTATCCATTTCATGAGAAGTACGTTAAACTCTGACATACAGTAAGTAGTTGTAGGTACATGAAACAAAAATGAAGGTTGGGTTTTCTTTTATAGTAATAGGGTTAATGTTTTCTACAAAACTAAATATAAAAATATTTTCCCTTGGTAGAACAGACAAAAGAAGGATTTATGTATTTCTATAGTAAATACGTGTATCTAGTATCTAATTATAATTATTTTACTTCCAGAACATATAACCACTTTTATTATGGGTTGGCCTCGGCCAACGGGAATTTCACTTAAAAATTAAGAATTTCAAAAACGCGAGGTTGCCATTTATAGCGAATATTACATGTTTTCTTGCCTAAAATAGCCAAAAATGGCAACCTGGCATGCCTGGCACAGGTTGCGGACTTCATAATATTAGTTATATACCCCTGGTACGTAAACTAACAGCCACGCTGACAGCTAGCAGCTAACCTAACAGCAAACAGCAACAGCTTGAAACAGTAAACCACAGAATATCTATAAGAAGAAGGTCATTCTCCTTGTACCAACATCGAAACAGCAATGACTTTTAAAAAGCGTCATCTAGTTCCAGGGACCATGGAAGAATTGGAACTAAAATCAATATTTTGTTCCATGGTGTAGGTTCCAACTCGGTAGATAATATAGTGAGTTAATTTAAAGGTGACCTCAATGTGACCTTTAAATTGTTTATAGTACTTGTATTTACATTTATTTACAAAAATATTTAAAAGTACAAACACAAATTTACTAAGTAAAACTGTGTCTGTTCCTTTAAATATCAATGTAAATCAACGTAAAAGTAAAAAAAATCACAAACGTATTTAAAATTTTTATTTAATTACAAAAAATACATAGACAAGTTTTTCTAACTCTGCCTCTATTTCTTTCATGTACCATTAAGTGTCAAGTAACTATTTGGCAGATTAGACTCAAACGTATAATGTTTGTAATGTTTTCTAATCTGCCACGTACGTACGTGATATTTTATGACGGAGAGAGATAGTGAAAAATATAGGCGATTATGATGGGTCACAAAAACTTAAAAGCTATCTGAAATAGTATAAACATATGTTTTACATCTTTTGCTTTAATTACCAGTATTACATTAATAGCAAGTTTTGAAACTTCTGCTCTCAACATCCAGTTTGTCTTAAAGACATTTATGGATATGGATTTTCAATGAAAATACATTATCTGCTTGCATAGTATAGAACTAATATTACTGTATTTCTTCAACATTACATTGTTTTCGTTGCTCGATAACTCTCTACTAAGAGATTTAAGTAGTTAAGTAGTGATTTCTTAATCAAATAATAAAGATATTGTAGAATTATTGGGACTATAAAAATTTACTAATGTTTGTGTTTACGGTTTGCCTTATGTTATGCAATATACAACATACACAACACATATTAAACCTGTTAAAAAGTTGAAAGCAGGTAAAAGTGATTGTTTCAAATAGCTATTTACCATTGCAGAATATAAATTGGTATTACAAACAAAACATTTTTGAACACATTAGCATTATAAAACCACTTAAAAAACTACTATTCTATATACAGATAAGGTTCCTACTTATTAACAGTGATAAGAACTTACTTGTCTATATTTTCTTATACGTGTGCCTGCAATAAAGGCAAGTTAGTCTGTTACTTTCACGCCACTAATTTCACTTTCGTCATTACGAATATGTAATGAACTGTCATTCTGATATTCAATACGATTAATGTAACGACACTCAAACTCCAAATAATAAAAGTAAACGAGACACTTTTTACACAATACACTGAAAATATTTTATTTTGTCCTTGCGGCTTAAGATTAGTTACACGACTCTTTCAGGTGTAAATTGCAGTGTAGGTTAAAATAAATCCCATCAAATCATATCTTACTTCGATAGGTTAGTACAGTTTTCAACATCAATCAAGAATACATTTTTGCTACTGTTAGACTGATGCAATGGTATTCATAAAGACTTCTTTTTACTTCTCCAACATTTTGTTCGATATGTTGCATCAACTCATAATTGTAAATTATTTCTGGAACTACTGTTCCTTTCGAATTGTACGAGTACCTCAAACAACTAGCAATCCTTTGATTTACCTATAATTATATTAAAAAATGTTAAAACAAAATCATGCAATTATATTTTCAGTTATTTATTGAATTGAAATTAAAGATACATTAGATTGGATCGTGAAACTTGCTATAAGAATAATAGAAATAGCAAAAAAATCAATACCAAAACATTTTGATGTGCCTAATGATATCAATAAATAGCTGCATAAATCCAGCAAAAGCATCAAGAATAATTTTAAACTGGTTACAAGATATATTGAAAATCTACAAATTAAATCATAAGCTTCTTTACTTACATTGTAATAATAATGTGTTATTTTAATTTAATTTTATTTATAATAATATCCTCCATTTAATTTGGACAAACACAAAATCCAGGGTGGACACGACACGACGGTTTAGTGTAGAAATTTTAACCAACTTTTAAGATAAAAAAGAACTAGAAATTTTCCTTCCCCTTACCTCATACTTCGGTTGCAGGGACAAAAGATCCAAGCTGCTAAAGCGCCTATTACACTTGCACAGCCCTGCAGTAAACTGTCTTCGATTCGAGTTTCTGTGGTGCGGTAGTGCTGCCACTATGTACAGCACACAGAACTGATTTAAATGGCGCGCTTTTCAAAACTATACTTACACATTTCTGATTTAATTTTTGTTTACTTAAAATACAAAACTATTAAAAGAATCTTCTACAAGGTAAGTTATTCATAACTTATTACTTTGAAAGAGATACTTTTAATTGTTTTATATTATAATATGCAATAATGTGGGAGTGTAATAAAATACATTCTTTAAAAAATATATTTATTAATACAAGGGTTTAAAATAAACAAACATAAATAAATCTCTTTAAAAGGAAACAAATTTTTTCAATATAGGGTGAATGGTAAGTAGAGATATTTCTTTGGGGACGTATTAGTAAAGCTCATTAGCAATTAATTGAACTCTAAATGCCTTTATATTTTTTATTATTGAATGTCTTTTTTTATTTTTGACTTACTCTGATAACAGATTAGGTGCTTGTTTTGAAGTTCCACTAAAAATTTCACAGCAAACGTCTTAATTATTATATATAAGCCTTACCTTAAAAACCAGAAGAGATAGATATAGGGAACCATATAAATAAATTGTTCATAAGGCTGCGCATAAATATACAGGGTATTCCATTTAAAAAAAGATATGGTTTAAGATATGGTTTAACGTTGACTAAATTCGGCATTAAATTTCTACCACCCTGTGTGAACTTAAGTCATTTTAGAATTATGGCAGGGAAGCTTAGAGTTTTAGTTATGTCCCCTATAAATTTTATCGCTCTCACTTTATTATTGTAAAATACACATCTTTTTTAATCAGGCAGTGCTTTTTAATTTATTTTTTGAAAAAAAAATAAATACATCAAAAACGTTTAACTTTAAGAATAGGAAACCTTTATGAAAGTTCACCTAAAAATTGACGTAGAATCCAAAATTTCAATAATATACAGGGTTTTCCATTTAAAATAACGAAGATGACATCAACTTTCGGTATAACCGGAGTTATATAATAATGGCGTGAACGCCATTATTTTAGTTGAGAACTATTGCCCAAATTTTCAAAATTAAAATCAAAGTAGTCTCTGAAATATGTCTAATGCCTCGTCACCGTGGAACAGCCTGTATATGTACGTGTTTTATAGTCAAACTAGAAATGGGAGAAAATCGCTCTCGCGATTTTCGTTCCCATTTCAAGCCCTATCGGGGGCCCAGACCTGCGGCCTAGGGTCACTCTTTGGGTGACAAAACCATCTAGAATAATATTAATTTTAAGAAAATACATATTAAAGAAATTTTGTATCTGGAGTGATGATTATACTAAAGGATTTTTCTTAATATTTTGATGATGTAAGGGTACTTATATATACTCTATTTTTGATAGTAAAACGTAAAACATCATCATTTTTTAAGTGCTGCTGAAAGTAGAATTTATTTTTCAATAAAAATTTTTATCAATTTTATCGATGGGACCAAAAATATATTGCTGTCATAATTGTTGCAGCAAATTAATATTGTAGATATTTACTTTTGTAAGATAAAATGATGAATTTTACAGGCTGCCAAAATGATCGAATTAATTCCAAACTTTACCTGCAGAAAGAATAAAAACTACGGCAATGAAACAGAATAACTAAACACTAATAATACTAATACATAATTGGAATTAAAAAGTAAAAAGAAAATTTGCCTCCAGCGTGACTCGAACCCGCAAAATCAGTATTATGATGTTTGGAATCATACGAATCGAATCGAATCCTATCCCATTGCGCTACCGCGTCGCTTCTCAGAAGCTGACCCTGAGATATTTTATGTAAACTGTACGTGTTAACCAGAAAAATTAATTTTTATCGATTTTCTAATTAGAAAAGCATTTCGCTTCAGTATTTTGGTAGTCAGAAGTGTGTGACTGTCGGTACTATCGATTCCGTTAGCAATATTTCTCATAGGAAAATAACCTCATATATATAATACTATATCTACATGTACTATATCGCGGGTAGAGGCCCAAAAATTCCAAAAATACCACGGCGCCGACATACTACCTCTATCCTTATCGAGAGTACCTCAGTCAAATATGCGCATGCTCACGATTATCGCAACATCCAATAAGCATGCGGCATAAATACTGCATCTTTGTCTACCGACTTCTTAAAATAAAAATTGAAAGTTGGGAAGTCTGTCAGCCTATAAACAATAAATGCCCGTGTTCAGCAGACAGCAAACGGTTTATAACCTGTTTACGTTTTAAACGCAAAACGTTTATTCAGCGGTTATACAGTCTGCTGAACGATCTTATTTTATTTTCTGTTGGTTTGAAATTCTACACCATTTATGGATATATTTGGCTTAAAAAATGGCTTATATAAATATAATCTGTGAACATAACCTTTTTATCCTTTTTTATATGCTTTCAACATATTGAGAAAATTAAGCGTTAATATTTTACGCTTGCAAAAATGGCTACCGCTCATAAAACATGTTGACATTCAACATAATTTTCAACTATCGTTCAGCAGAACAATCACAAATTGTTTGTCAACGTTTGTTTCTACTGAACGCGTCCAATGTGTCACTTTCCGTAACCATAGATATCGACAAAATCTACCATATCTCTTGTCTTTTGGTGTTTTCGGAGAAACTTCTTATGGGCTAACATAGGAAATAGGCGATATAGTATTATTATACATATATACAGGGTGGGTCATTAATGCGTATGCTTACCATACCACGTATATCGTTAAAGTTATAATAATAATTTTTGGTACGAAGTTAGATGCCAGTTGCGTGCATATTTTAAAATTATTTTGGCACATTACAAGGTGTTTAATATTAAAATGCCAAACCGAACATAAATTTTTTTAAATGGAATACCCTATTTTTAGATTTTTTAATTAAGCGTACTTTTCTGAACGATTTAATATAGCACTTAATATATCTAAATTTACACGTGGCGATGTTGTTGCAAGTTTTCTATGAAAAAGGTCGTTACTTCGCATTATTGTAGTTCTCCATTTAAATGAGATATAACTTCCATTTTCTCATAAGATAAATTAAGAATATGTCTTTATTCAAGAAAATATAACGATTTAACAAAAAGTTACATTTGCATACATTTCGCATATCGTAATTTTACTTCAAAATTTTAAATGGAGCACCCTGTATATTATCATGTCGCCTTAATGGTGGGCTTAAATAAAATTTATTTTTCTAACTGTAACGATATAGGTGGTGTGGTCCGCATACGCACTAATGGCCCATCCTGAATATGGTTTTAACTCCGTTAAAGTTAATCTAGGCGGGGATGAATACAGCAGGTATCCTTTTAACAAAAACTCGTAAATGGCGCTTAAATCCCCACAGGGTACAGTTGATAATAACAAATTTCTATTTATCATCTAAGACGAATTGGCTCTATTACTTCTCTACCAAACTATCAGATAGCGCTGGTGCAAGGATCGCTCAAAATATTTGGAGATACTTTCTATTTCTATCTTGACAAATATATTTTCTAGGTACTTAACCCATATATATATATAATACTACTATATCGCGTATTTCCTATGTTAGCTCATAAGCGGTTTCTCCGAAAACATTAAAGGACAAAGATATAGTGCTATACTGTTCCCGAGACCCTTTGTTCGATTTGCGCATGCGCAATCTCCATGGTTACGGAACCTGCACACTGTTTATAGGCTGACAGACTAAGAGAGGTGGAATAGAGACAGACTTCCCAACTTACAACTTTTTTTAAAAGAAGTCGGTAGACAGAGATGCAGTATTTATGCTGCATGCTTATTGGATGTCGCGAAATTCGTGCGCATGCGCATATTTGACTAAGGTACTCTCGATAAGGATAGAGATTGTATGTCGGCGCCGTGTTGTTTTCGGAATTTTTGGGCCTCTACCCGCGATATAGTACTTATAGTAGTATTATATATATGGTTGGTACAAGGAGAATGACCTTCTTATACAAGGATTGTTAACTGTTTACAGGATTGCTCGATCGCTCAATTTTGTCATCCGCCTTTCTGACGTCATCGAAGATCTATGTAATCGAATTGTCGAAATATACCTATTTTGTGTTTGTTATATTTCACATTTGCAAAAGAATTTTCGTATTTGAATGATTATTAATATTATTATTTATTAAAGTTTGTAATAACAGTATAAAGTGTACCTATTTCTACAAGTTCGAGATCTTTGGATCTTTGACGACGTCACAATTTGGGATTACATTGTAGTATAGGGATCGAGCAATCCTGTAAACAGTTAACAATCCTTGCTTCTTATAGATATTCTGTGCTAACCATAGATTACATAGATTGTGCTAACCACCTAACCTAACTTCTCTTTAAAATAAAAATAACTGGAAATGTTTACCACGAAAGCTTTTATAAAAAAGACGAAAATTGGAAATTTTTTAAAAGTAAGGAGATAATCATATTTTTAAGATAGGTATTCAATTATAACCTAAGGCGGTTTACTTTTATTTTTAGAATGTTAGAGAGCACTATATTCGAGATGATATATTTTGTGGTTTTTCGAACTGTGACAAATGTATTCCAACAGAATCATGTTTATCCTCGGATCACCAGAACCAATGCTCATTGTTTAATTTTAATCATTATTTAATATTGGATACTAATGTTATTCTTGATCAGGTTAGTATTGTTTTATCATAGATTAATTGTGGTGTCATTTTAAGTGGGAAATTAATTTTTCTAAGTTTTTATTATTTTTGTAGATTGATGTTTTAGAAGAAGCAACTATAGGAAATGTTATTGTTTTACATACAGTTTTAAAGGAAGTTAAACATCGAAGCTTACCAACCTATAAGAGACTTTACAGCATTATAGAGAACCCTAGCAGACATTTTTTTGTTTTTACTAATGATCATCATAAGTAAGTTCTTTTTGAGAATTTTACATAACAATTGATAAACCAGTGATATGTTTGTGCTATAAATGCAAAAAGTAAAGTTTTTATGTCAACATAGCCATTGAGGTATTATAGTAAGGAAATGCTATAGGTACTAAGTATCCTTTATACATACAAAAAATTAGGACACCAAGTGTGTCTAAATGTAAGAATATGAATGCCTTGCCAGACCCAAACTAGACTTAAGCCATAAATGAGGAACACCTTATCGCTAAAATAATGTAAAATGCATTCTATAACAAACTAAAAAAAGCATTTTAAAATACCTAAATATATGTTATTGCCCTTTAAAAAAATACAATTTTATGTTTAGGTATATAATTTTAAGTTTAATCCCCCTGATCCATCCATCTTGTTACAATATTCAAGGTATCTAAAGATGTTCCCTCAATGTTCTGTTAAGTTTACCCCAAGCTAGTTTAACAAAGTTGTTAGCTTAGCCCAGTACTAGACATCTTACCTGAAGCTGCTCTCATTATTCCTTGCTGAGCAAATGATAAATCTTAGGTATGTATTATCAAAAGCTTTCATAATTTCCAAAAAGGCACAATAGCATCTCTTTGTCCTTAAAATCATAAAATAAATTAAATATGATGTAAGCCATTAAAATAGCAATTATATACCTTTTATAAATTGCTACTATTAATATTGCAGTATTTTATTGTAGTATTCTTAAGTTTTTTAAAAACACCTTAATATGAAAGCTTTTTAAATAATGTATAAGTAGGTATACCAAAAGCTACTTATATAAGGAATCAAACATGATTAACCTATTCCATACTTATTGTCATAAATTAATTAGGTACCTTAATGGCGAGCTCCATGGTCGAGGGGTAAAAAACACGAAGTTTTAATCATTCTGCCATGCAGTTTATTCTAACTACTCCTATATTAATTCAGTGCTCTAGCATTCTTAATATGCAATCCACCCTGTATAAATGGCTAAAAACTTACTGTTTCTTTAATTAATAAGATTTTATAGGTTTTCTATATTCTCATACTAAATGATAGTTAACGTTATAACGTAATTCATTACTGGATGCATTCGTTGCAATAATAATATGCCACTCCCTCTACCACACAAGTCTCAACTTTAGGGCTCATCATTGCGATGAGAATGAGGGATAAAGATATTATTATTATGAGGTCAAAAGTTGAAACATAATTTTTTAACTTAAATGAAATGTTAAATAAAATAAAAGTTGTAGCTAAATAAAAGCGTGTTAAATATAAAACACTATATTTTATAAATCTCCAAGCCCATTTCATTTAAGAATAACTTTGGTTTTGTTTAATTTGCATTGTTTATTAAAGATTTTTTTTTGTTCTTATACATGTTGGGACATTTGGATGAATAGTGTTTGACCAAAATTCTAGAGGGTGACTCATAAGTAGTATCAGAGCGCTATTGTTATCCACCGCATAAAATAATTTTTACCCGATAAAATAATTGCATATAGCGATCTTAATAATAATAATAATAACAATAATAATAATAGCTTTATTATCCAACAGAAAATCCATTTACAGGACAAAAAAATAAAAATACAATTTACATGTATGAACAATTACACCAAAAAAACAAGAAAACGATACAATTAATATCAGTAACAATTAGAAAAATACAGGGTTCTCAGCGTCAGGGAAAACCTGAAAAACCTGAAAATGTCAGGGAATTCATACTCTGTCAGGGAAACATCAGGGAATGTGTCGATATTCGTAAAAAATCAGGGAATTTTTTTTCCTCAGGGAAAAATTTGTTGGGCGCTCCCTGTATGTTAAGATTTAGACGCGCCCTTGCGATCGTAATTTATATATCTGTGGCTTGTTTGGTCTTCAAAGCCAAAAATATTATTTAATGAAATTTAAATATTATTTAATGAAATTTAAATATTATTTAATAACAGATGAAACTGTTTTACCCAAACGTGTTCCAATATTTATAAAATAATTTAATAGAACTGTTTTACCTGAAGTTGTTCGAGTTTCCTTGGTATTTATTGGGAGCTAAATATTTTTATTAAAATTGTTTCGCCTAAATATTTTTAATAAATGAAAAATCCATTTTCATGCCACTAGACAGGAAATTTTGTAAATAACATGTCAGGGAAAACCTGGAAATGTCAGGGAATTTGATATTGATAAATTGCTGAGAACCCTGAAATAATATCAAGGAGGATCTATATAAGTTAAATATTAAAAACCATTCATACTATATAGTTGTCAATGGCACATTGCTTAAGGAAATTTAAAGAGCAACAATTAATATCGCACCTACAACAGAAAATATTAAAATTCGTACACATAACAGGCACCGGAGACTTTAGTAAGATATTTGTTGTGTGTGCGCTACATTAAAAGTTACATTAAACCTTGAATTCATTCTTGGTACAAAGAAATTAATATAACTAAGTAAATCATTACAATCAATTAAATTATGCAACAACTTGTAAAAAAAAAATAGTTACTGGTAGGTATACAAAGTCTTCTTAATTCTAAACTAGGTACTTATAATATTAAACCTGTTAATCAGATAATTATAACTTATTCCCCTATCTGGATATACATCATCAACCTTAAATACCAAATAATTACGAAACTTTCTTTCTACTTTCTTCACTAAACATTTTTGATAGTTATAGTATAGGCACCATATTAATGCACCATATTTAAGTTTAGAATGGCCATACGAGAAAATTAAAGTTAACAGAGTGTCAACATAAGTAAACATTCTACAATTTCTTATAATACATCCATAACATTTCATAGCTTATAGTTTAATACTCAAAAAAACGGTATGGAGCTATCAGCAGGCACTCGCTCATTTGGGCAGAAAAAATAGAGTAACTCTCATTTCGGTCATGAAGGGAATGAAGTAGCTGACTGTCATCAGGAAGGGTGCTGCTTCTGAATTCCTCAGACCAGAACGGATGCTTGGCATAAAGAGCTCATAGTAAAAAATAGAATCGGTACCGTCATATTGATACACTTTTGTCAAAACTGACAAGTGGCTGTGCGCATACATCAATTTAGTAAGTGGTCTTTTAGTAAATTTGTGTTTCTTGGAGATTTTTATACCGACAATATTAAAAGGTAATGTTTTCGTACGCCCATTGTAGCTGTAATAAGAGACTAGATAAAATGAAATTAAGCAGAATGACATTTGACACAATATGCAGGGCTGTATTTGGGATATTACAAGTAATTATTTAATGTATTAATTTATAATTGATTGCTCAAATAGTATTTAATTGTGCAATTCTTTCTAACATTTGATAATATACAGGGTGAATCACGAGTATTGCTATGTATTGGTATCTTTGTTATTTGAAGAGATATGAAGTTGGTTAAATTAGAGAAAAGTTGAGCAATTACTAGCACTAAACAGTGGTCCCGGAAAATTGTTCAAAAAATCAGCGGTTCTCAAAAACCAGCAAAACAATAGATGTTCTTTAGCAAAAGAATAAATTTCCAAAAAACTTAAATTAGCTCTAGCTCCGTTATTTATAGAAATTTTCAAATAAAAATTAATTTCGTACATACATGCATAAACATCTTTGTTTTAATGCAACTACAGTGTGTCCCACTTAAGGTCTAACCACGCCCGTAACATTTTTATTTATGAACCGATTTCCATGAACTTTTTTTTGTTGGGTAGGTCCCAAAAAAGTACATAGCGGGCATGCTTCATTTGTTTGGTAAGTCGGCGTCATGGCCAACTACGTCCTATTTTTTTATGCAAAAAAACGAGATGTACTATTAGCGATTTTTTCACAAAAATTTTAATGATTCTTAATCAGGAGCACCTAAAACCTAACTGTACCAAATTTCATGGCGCTACTGTACAGGGTGTTCGTGTGTTCCACTTAAGGTCTAGCCACCCCCGTACAATCGTTATTTATAAACCCATTTCAATAAACTTTTTTTTGTTGGGTAGGTCGTAAAAAAGTACATAGTGGACATGCTCCTTTTGATTGGTAAGTCGGCGTCATGGCCAACTACGTCCTATTTTTTTATGTAAAAATAATAAAAATATATATAAATATTATATTTTTTAGTGTAAAAAAACGAGATGTACTATTAGCGATTTTTTCACAAAAATTTTAATGCCAGATTCTTAATCAGGAGCACCTAAAACCCAACTACCAAATTTCATGGCGCTACAATACAGGGTGTTCGTGATTCCCATTTAAGGTCTAGCCACCCCCTTAAAACATAAGTTATTTTCCTAAAACATTAGAATATTTTAAAATTGAAAAAATAAAATATCACTTAAAAAAACTTATTCTCTGGAACACCCTGTATTGTAGCACCATGAAATTTGGTACAGTTGGGTTTTAGGTGCTCCTGATTAGAATCTGGCATTAAAATTTTTTTGAAAAATTCGCTAATAGTAGATACATCTCGTTTTTTTGCATAAAAAAATAGGACGTAGATGGCTATGACGCCAACTTACCAATCCAATGGAGCATGCCCACTATGTACTTTTTTACGACTTACTCAACAAAAAAAGTTAATTGAAATCGGTTCCTAAATAACGATTTTACGGGGGTGGTTATAGACCTTAAGTGGGACACACGAACACCCTGTACAGTAGTGCCATGAAATTTAGTTCAGTTGGGTTTTAGGAGCTCCTGATTAAGAATCTGGCATTAAAATTTTTGTGAAAAATTCGCTAATAGTACATCTCGTTTTTTTTACACTAAAAAATATGTCGTAGTTGACCATGACGCCGACTTACCAATCAAAAGGAGCATGTCCACTATGTACTTTTTTACGACTTACCCAACAAAAAAAAGTTCATTGAAATCGGTTCATCGGTAGCACAACGTAGTTGGCCATGACGCCGACTTACCAAACAAATGAAGCATGCCCGCTATGTACTTTTTTGGGACCTACCCAACAAAAAAAAGTTCATGGAAATCGGTTCATAAATAAAAATGTTACGGGGGTGGTTAGACCTTCAGTGGGACACACTGTAGAATTTTTTTTCGCCTACTAGATTCTGATTTATGAATACCATCTTTTGTTTTTCTTATGGACGCCATATTAGAATTTGACATGGTTAGATAGAGAAAAAATCAAGGAATCCGTCGATGTGTCACACTTAAGGTTTTGAATGTAATTAAGGTCTGTAATTTTTTTTATTAATCATAACATAACATTTATTAATCATTCTTTGGACAGATGAGTTCAAATTTACCAATTCTGGAATTTTCAATAGGCACAATGAGGTACTATGGCGTCAGGAGAAATTACCATCTTCTTCAAGAAGCCCGACCCCAAATTAAATTCGGTTTTAATGTGTCGTGCGGTCTAATTGACAATCAGTTTATTGGTCTAATTATTTTTAATCATAATTTGAACAGACAGGGATATTTACACCTCCTCCAAACTGACATTGAAGATGCACTTGACGAGTTACCTCTAGCACAACTGAGAAAGATACTATGGTTCCAACAAGATGATGCTCCGCCCACAACACTCATCAGGTTGTAAGAGAACATCTAAACCAAAGATTTCTAGGGAGATGGATAGGCAACAATGGTCCAGTGTTGTGGCCGGCAAGATCTACCGACCTCACACCTCTCGATTTTTTCCTGTGGGGATATCTAAAAGAAAAAATCTATAACTTAGTTTACGAGACAATAGAGGCAGTTCGTTGGGAAATTACATCATTGCCACTGAGACAAACTAGGAGGGCTCTTGATAGTGTCGCCAGCCGCTGCAACAGCTGTCTACATAATAATGGTAGACAATTTGAATATATAAATTAATTTAAAGTTATTTGTCAGTTTGTTACACTATATTCAATTGTTTTATTCATTTATGTTATTTTGTTTATTGTTGTTTAATGTTATGATTAATAAAAAAAATTGCAGACCTTAATTACATTCAAAACCCTAAGTGTCACACATGGCCGGATTCCTTGATTTTTTCTCTATCTAACCATGTCAAATTCTAATATGGCTTCCGTAAGAAAAACAAAAGATGATATTCATAAATCGGAATCTAGTAGGCGAAAAAAATTCTGGTTACATTAAAACCAAGATAATTATGCATGTATGTATGAAATAAATTTTTATTTGAAAATTTCTATAAATAACGGAGCTAGAGCTAATTTAAGTTTTTTGGAAATTTATTGTTTTACTATATATTTTGAGAACCGCTGATTTTTTGAACAATTTTCCGGGATCACTATTTAGTGCTAGTAATTGCTCAACTTTTCTCTAATTTAACCAACTTCGTATCTCTTCAAATAACAAAGATACCAATACATAGCAATACTCGTGCATGATACAATAAAGGAAGGTATGATATTGCGCATATCCCTCCCACATCCGTGTCGTCACCGAGAGCGCAAATTTGACATTTTACAGTGTTTACATATATAAAGGTGTGAAAGTTTCGTGGTTTTTACTACATTTTGTCCTCTAAATTCATTTTTTTTGGCAGAGTATTTGTATAATTCTAGTGTATACTAATTATAATCATATGTGAGTATAGTTAAAGTTAATTTTATATTAACACGTATCTAAACTAAAAGTGCAATAAAAATGCGTTGTGCTGTGTGCTTGTATAATAGTGATAATCGCAACCAAGAGCCCAATAATTTAAATAATATTAGGTAATTATATTGCTATGATATTTAGACAATGTAAACATTGCACTATCTATTATGTTACAAGGTTTTTCACGATTCTACGGGATGGAGTAATAAAGAAACTGTGGGTGGTAGCTTGGTGTCGAGCAGAAAAGTTTAATGTACATACTGCCAGAATATGTTCCAAACACTTCACCGATGATGATTATGAGATAAATTTAAAGCCTGTAATAAATTATATAACCTGTAATAGATATGGTTCTGTAATGTGGTCATTAAATAAAAAAAAATGAGAAACATGTAAAATTTTCGAATAATTAAAAAAAAATGAATACATTTAATAATACAGTCAATTTAGAATCTTAACCGAGCTTAAGGAACAATTTTCACTTTTAGTCGTAGGTGTAAGGCGAACAGCGAAATATATGTATTAAAGTTAACTTGTTGCCCACATCCTATGTTTATGAAGCGTTTATCCTATATTTAAGTACTAATCATTTTACACACGAATCAGAATAACTAATTACTTATAATAAAAATTGCAATAATCACCGATAACAGTTATTATTATTGAAGTAGGTAAGAAATTAGAAGAGCCAATTTTAAACCACCAGGGATTACCAGGGCATTTTGTATATGATAGGTAGGTACCTACCATATGGAGTATATCTAATCTGTGCTTATGATTATTAAAGAACACATTTAAGGACACTGGTTAAATTTCCCAATGTTTTCCTATTCGGGACACTGTTTTGTGCCAATTATATAAAAGTTTTGATAATGTTTCCATTGAAATCGTATATAACATTTGTATTTAGCGATCATTCTGCGCTCTCGGTGACGTAATGCGCACAGCGGACGCATTTTCGTACTCACGAATGTCATACCTTGTACTTATTATATCATGATACTCGTGATTCACCCTGTATAATAAGATCTGTCATGAAAACATCCCTAGGTGGATATACTAGATACATGCTCAGGGAAAGATTGATAAGTGAATTAGTAGCTCGGGTGAAACGAGGGTGTCCGCAGACATTATTCTGTCTCTGCTTATTCTTCTGCATCTACATATTAGATTATTCTTCTCTACTGCTGTGAGCCTTGTGGTGCATGATGGTGAACAAATAAGAGGGGGAGGGTAAGCAAAGTTATCGGGAGGAGGGTATTATAGATTGAAGAATTACCTAGAACTAGGAGCTAGGAATATCAGTTCTTCAATAAAAATTTTCAAAATATATAATAGCATATATTGCAGGGTACATTGTTTAATTTTTAAAGAAAAAAATTTACTAAAAATGGACTGCTTCAGTAAAAATAAAATTAGGTATCACAATAATAAAATTGTATTATTTAAGGGACAATAAACATTTTTTTCATCTGTATAATCTTTCCTTATTTCAAACATTGTTTTATTTTATTGCGTGATTTTGGTTCCCCATGTCTGACTTATATTTGTAGATAATATGGGCCTAGCGAGGTAATCATAATCTTACTACACTTAGCCACTCCAAGTGAACCCTTTTTTTAATGCGGAAAGGATGCTTATAGTGTCTCCCTACCATACTACCTCAATTTTTATTTTCAACTGACATCTAGAAAGCTATAGAAACACATTTAGACAAAAGAATATCTTAATATTTTGAGGTAATTTGATTTTAACATTGGTTGTTTTTATTAGAAATTACTTAAATGATTTCCCTATGTCAGGTGACTAACATAACCATCCTGCCTCCTGCCTAAACATAAAATTATGGTTTTTGAAAAGTCACGTGATTGTAGTAATATTGCTTTATATAATATACTTCCAGTATCCTTAAACATTTCATTTTATGCAAACTTTAAAATGGAGATAAAATGGAATGGAGAAAAAATGTCTTATTTCAAATTGCTTTTATTACGTAACTGCGTTTGTAAACAGACAAAGTTAGTATAGATATTGCTGTTATTTTACTCTTAACTTTAAATCTTTTAGACTGGTATCGTCTTAACTCTCTCTTAATTAATAAAAAGGCTGCTGAAATTATTTCTAAATATCTCCTTTGCACTAAATTTTCAGTTCCTGTGCCAATATTTCAAATGAATAGAGATTTGTACGCAAACTTGTACTCAGAAGAACCACACGATTTTTCCCATTTAACCCTACTACAGGAAAGGGGTTTTTATCAAAAAAATCTCAACGGTAACTATAATATATATGACAATATGACATAAGATGTTTTGTATTAGTTGGGGATGCCAAAAACTTGGTTGAATAATTAGCAACTATTTTATTTGAAGGAGATGCTGAAAACAACTACTCCACGGACAATATGCACCGACTCGCATTGCATTACATCGGCATCTTCATAGGAGTCGCCACATCATCAAGACCTTCTACGAGACACTGACCAGTTTCGTGCTTATTGTGTGCTCATCAGAGTGCCATAGGTAGTGGACTCGATGAACGATGCTGCGACGTGATTACGTAATGGGCATCGTGTATGTTAGTAGTGGTGAGAAACACACCGTAGTGCCCTCTTTGGGTCTTTGCTACTATCTGTCTGACAATTATTGTCAAATTGATCTTGTCCTCCTTAAAGACAATAGAGGTTACAGCTGTAATGGCACCTTCACAAGAATCACACTTTTAGCGGGCAGCCTGGGAATGTTCTCATTGACTCATAAAACTCTAGTAAAGAAATCTTTTGAAACACAAGTTATTTGACTCTCTGAATCGATTAATGCAGTAACCGGGATTGATTCTACATTAACCTATATTGTTGGCACAACCGCCAGATGTTTTACTTCATTGAGGTTCTCTTCTAGAAGCATCTCTTTATCAAATATCGCATTAACCGCAGGTGTATTCATACCCTCCAGATCCTGAACCATCTGAGATCTACCTGCCGCTTGACTGACCTGATTTTCGTCAACTCGACGAACTGGTAATTGACCACTATTCAAATTAGTCCTCTTTTGATTACTATCAATATGTCAATTTCTATTATTATTAGAATTTTCATGGACTACTACATTGCCCTCATCGAAAGCATTGTCCAAATCGTGTAAATACTCTTCCGCTGAATCTAAAGTAAGCACACCTGATGCCATCATACCCCTTTTCACTTGTGGAGGAAAATGCTGAATAATCATTTGAACTGATTCTTTTTCAGAAAACGAAATCGTTAAATATCTAGCTTGCTTCAGCTACTAACTTTAAAAAATAGTCTGATTTCAAGTCACTTCGATAGTGCCCATATTTAATTTTCTTATACAATTCTCGTTCTTGAGTCGCCTGCCCAATATCTAGTTGAAAACTTCTTTAATCATAGCGAAGGATGCAAACGAGGCCTCCTTCATTTGAGCCCAGTTTTAAGCCGAATCTCTTAAACTATTAACGGCGAGACTGGTCCGTTTATCTAAAGTCACGCCAGCACCGGTGGAACCGTCAAATACCAATTCTAATTTTTTTTTATATATCATGAGGTGAAGTGACCCTCCTGGTGAAAAATAATAGCTTAGCCGCCCAGATCTTTTCATGCCGAGATATGAGATCTGTCGGTATTTGAATTTACAGGATCTGGTGAAGAAACCTTTCACTAACTGCTCCACTAACATTACTATTTTCTAACAGATTTTCAAACTAGACATTACTTACATTAGTATTAATAACTAACAGTCCTAGCTTTAGAATCCAATTTATCATCAATTTTTTTCAAAAGATTTTTATTTTCTGTTGAATTGGTATTAAAATTTTCCATTAATTTTGTTAAATTAAGTAAGGTTTAATTAATAACATCCATTTCAGTAGTTAATTTGTCAGAATCCTTACTATCATTATTTTTCTTGGCTGGCATTATATGAATTCACTTGAATACCTTTTTAAGTAGAAAATATTAATATTAGAAAATATACCTGTTTATAATTCGATAATTATTGAGGTGTTATTTAACAATGTTGTAAAATCTCAACTATCGCTTTGCAAAATACTAGTGAGGAAAGACTAAACAATCAGTACCTTTATTTTATGTTTACCTGACCAATCAAAAGAAATTTATTTATATAAATTTCTAATGCCATCGAGTTGACTTCCAAGTTGTAATAAATGTATATCTTTCAAATTATAAAAGAAAACAAAAAAAATAAATAAAAAAAATAGGATGGGTACAGAAGAAAATTAAAAATAACGTACTAACTTGCAAATTATATCTATATTTCAAGAAGACAAGAAGGGGCAAGCCGTGGTAGCAACTTGGCGTTCATATTATCGATATGAGCACCAAGCAAGGTAGGCCGCGGTTAGTACTTGGATGGGTGACCATGGAGGGAAGACTGTCGGTGCTTGCCCGCATCTTCTAGTGGCCTGTACGTCGGTGAATTCACAGAAGCTATGCAAATTTAGGCGAGATTTGCATAGAAGTCGTACCATCCCTTGGATAGGATGTAAAGCCAGAGATCCCTTGTCTATGAAATGATATTTCCAGGTTTGGAATTGCTCATCTCCTGGCCTCGGTGATTGGCCTTGGTCACGGAAATAAGCCGACGTTAAATAAACGAAAAAAAAAAAAGAAGACAAGAAACTCTTACTATCAAAGATTTGTTTCCCTAAAAGTCTTATTCCCTAAAGGTGAAACCAAGATTATTGTGAGTCCGGTGCACAGTGGGAGATGATGTAGAACAGCATGGAATGTCAAGACCAAGGGGATAAGGATCCAAGTACACTGGTACACTGGAACGGGAGGGAATCCTCAACTAGTTGTCTACTCCAATGGTTTAGTCGGGCCACAGATAAAATTATAATGAGAACACTGATATTACTGAGAATACTGATATTAAATTCTATTATGATTATGATTTTCTATTCGTTCTGACAATTTTATGTTCAGTCCAAATTCATTGAATAACGACCAGAAACATTGTAATTTTCTTCTTGACATCTGTGAAATCCAAATTCGTATCACGACCAAGTCAGCCACATTTCCCGCGAACACCGATCTCAACCCTTCATTACCCTCAACATGTGCAAGATAATATTCTTTTCCAATTTCACACAATAATTCAAATAACCATTCTTATTCTAAAGGATACAAAACAAACCCACAACTTAAATTACACAAAATCAAAACCTGGGCGCACTACAATATATACAGTTTTTAGTTAAATTATCGAAAAATTTCTTCTGTAACCCTATAAAGGTTTTTTTTCTGTAAAGTTTTAGTCAAAGATACGTAAAAAAATGTGTTTTTCATAAATTCCGAATAAAAAATTGGGGTTGCCATTTAAAAAAAAATTTTTTTTTTCACCTCGGTGATACGTCACTGTACAAATAAATCAATACCTCAAAAATACAGAAAAGTAGAATAAAAAATTGACGTTTTTGCAAAAAAACAATATTTTGAAAGTTATTTGGGGCGTTCCAGAGTTTTGAACCTCACTGTATATTTCCAAGTATATTTCTTACAAGTGTTGTAACAAATTTTTGTTTGTAATTATAGTCACCCATATTTATATTCTGTTTACATTACCAGGTAATTATACTTTAGAGTCATGCAGCTTAATAGTATTCTATCACAACTGAATAGACTAGAGAATAGAGTATTGTAAGACTTCATGTTACGTTTTACCTTCATTGTAAATTGACTCAGTTAAATACGGGAAGGCCACCTATTACTAACATTATATTACTATTATTAAAATGCAGTATTTGTAACTAAAAATATTTGAAATATATATTATCTGCCCAACCAAATATTGTATGGGACAAAAAGGGCAAGGAAAAACAAAAGAAGGGCCCTTTAAAATGATAATAGAATACGCTCAATTTAGTAGGCTACACATTTAATGGACTAAAATGTTTAATAAAAATTAAGGTTTTGCCATATTTTTATAGTCTACATCTATGTCTAATGTTTTATATTTGAACAAGTGCCAAACTTTCTTTTTATTAAACATTTTAGTCCATTAAATGTGTACCCTACTAAATTAAGGGTATTATATTTTTTTAAATGATCCAAATGTACTTATTATATGGATATAAGAATTATTTATTCCTATATATTATTATAACTGGGTAGTTCAAAATTATAGTTGTAATACTACAGAATTATGCTGTTTGTTTTTTTTAATATTTCACCACAATTAAAAAAAATTATATAGTTACATGCTACTTACATATGATTTTTTAGAGACACTTACATTTCTCAAGACGAAGGGGAACTTATAAATGATTACAACGACAGATGTATTAGAAAAGCATGCTTATGGTACATCCAACATTTACCATTTGAAAAATTTGTCTTCCTTAGTGATGATGTTAACAATAGAAAATTGGCCCTAGAAGAGAGCATTCCTTCTTGTTCAAGTAATAAATAAAAAATACAGCATGTTATCACTTCAATACTGAAAAGCTGCTTTTAGTTTCAGAATATGTAAGACATTTAAATAATAGTTCTGTTTTGGAGGACAAATTGTCTAGGAAAGACTTTCACATCAATAGTAATACAAAAGATGTTTTCCCTCCTCATTTGACGACTGTTGAACTTCTGACTGGCATCAAAGAAGGACATTTGCATCAGGGAACATTTCGAGCATCTAGGGATAATTTTCTGGAAGGATTTATCAATGTGGATTCTTTTGATGATCCTGTAAGTTAAAATTGTATAGCGAGTTTCATATGCGATATATAAAGTTAACAAGATAGTTTTGGATGATTTATTTCTTAAGAATGAGTAACATATTACTTAATGTGGTTCCTTCCTATTCCTATTTAATGTGGTTTAATAAGAAAATCTTTTTATTTTAAGGTTATTGTACAAGGGCGTGATGGTTTAAACAGAGCGGTAGATGGTGATATCGTAGTAGTTGAAATATATAAGGAAGAAGATTGGATTTCACCAAGTGAAATTGTTCTAGAAGATGAAGGTGTAGCAGAAGAAAATATTGATGAGGTTGAGATAAAAGAAAGGGAACTGAAACAGTCAACTTGTAAGAAAAAGGGTGAAATAAAACCAACTGGAAGAGTAGTTGGTATTATAAGAAGGAAATGGAGACAATATTGTGGCATTCTACAAAGCGGTATGGATGGTGTTTATCAATTATTTGTGCCAGCTGATAAGTCTATACCAAAAATTAGGATAGAAACACGGCAAGCAGAGTTTCTGAGAACTCAAAAACTGATTGTTACAATTGACTCTTGGCCAAGATACTCTAGGTATCCACATGTAAGTAGTTTAAGGAATGAAGGAATGTTTATTTATATATATATATATATATATATATATATATATATATATAATACCGTGGGTGGTCACCATGAGACACCCTGTATATATATATTGTTAGAGCCTTCTTCTGAATGGGTATAATTAAGGATGCTATTTATTAAATAATCTTATTAAGCAATTACTTTTGTTAGTGGGTTAAAAGTAACATAACATCTGTCTCGTTTCACAGTTAAAGATATATTATGAAGTCCGTGTGTCACAATACGAATCTCAGTGCCCTGTCCTTCAATTTGTATGGTTGTTTTATAAACAACGCCCAGAGTTAAAACAATCATCTAACATTTGGCCATCCTGCGTTGGTCGCAGCCTCGAGACCCCCCTTACAAGACACTGATTGTCCCTGAAAGACAGAAAAACACAGCAGTACATCTTCTAACAGGCATAGACTAACTTAATTTGTTAATCCAATTATAATAATGTAAATAATTGCAAAATACAACGCACTATTTACTAAAAGTAACAAAATTCTTATGAATCCTTTACCTCAGTTGCACAGCTCAGAGGCCAGAATTTAATTCTAACGTAACCCTCAAATAACAACCATGAAGGCTGTTTCGCACAAATTGAGTAATCACATTGGGTGATTGAATTTAACTTGCGATAGTCTACGCACATGCTTAAGTTACCTGTCTTTTTTTTTACTAACAAAACAGGACTCGCATATTGAGAAGTAGTAGGTTAGAGAATCTCATTTTCAGGAAGATCATCCACTGTATTTCGAACAATTTCTCTTTTATAGTATGATAATCGATAAGGGCGATAGCATACAGATTGATTACTTGTCAATTTTATATCCATTTTAATGTTAGTTTGTCCTAGAGCTGCCATGTTTTCAGCAAAAACAGACTTGATATTTATCAAGCAATTGAGCAAGACGTTGTTCAATCTTTTCACCCCATTTATTAAATTCATTGGTGTCGATTGAATCAGACTGAACAGATTGAATCAGTTTTATCAGAAGAATCCGATACAACACCTCGTGCAATACACTCTCCTGCTTTTAAATCTATCTGTACTTTATTAATACTTAATACAGTCAGAATACCTAATTTATTATTGATTTCCACAGTTTTTGGTGGAACCAGAATAGTAAAACGATTACGACATTGTTTGGAATTTTTTTTTTTTAAATTACTTGTTAATTTGTGAAGAAACTTGAATTTCATTTATCCCAGGAAATAGTTTAATTTTTGAACAAGTAACAAGAGGATATTTACACTTTTCTTCAACAATAGACGGTAACAGACAGATATTAGTATTATTATGAAATTTTAAAGATTCTCCAGTTTTAACAGTTAATACATCTGACAACTCAGTGAATGGTTGACCAATTAACAAGTCAGCATCTTTTAATGACTTGTTTACTTGTATCGATAGGTAATTTCAATGATACACCTTTGTTTAATTTCATAATACTACAGCCACTACCAAAGTCTACATATGCTGATATAATTGTATTATTTACCTTTGCCTCAATATGGTACTTTTTATCACCGCTGGGTATTTTGTATATTTTTGCAATGTTTTGTTGATCTAATTTCCTTTTAAAACAGTTCTCTTTTGTATGGCCCTCTTTCTTAAAATAAAAACAAATGATTCCCTTACTAAATTTGTTTGTTTTATTATGATTATTACGATTAAAAGTCCTAGCTCGATAATAATCTTTAGAAGTCTATGCTTTAGCGGGACTGCTGATGTAATTAGGTTTGGGCTTCACTTGTTGGTCCGCGACAATGTTTACATAATGCAAATGGGATAGGAATTCTAATAATTTCTCTGGCGTATCACACCTAGCCGCCTGTGGGCTGGCTTTTATTAAATTGTTATTAATGGTAGAAATAATTACATTTGAAATAATTGTATTAGGAAGATTACAGTGTATGCCTACTCGAAGCTTTTCATAATAAAATTCGACATTTTGTTCTGGTCGTCTTTCTCTATTAACAAAATCTTTTAGTTTTGCCGCGATTCCTTTATCTGGTGGAAAAGCAAATTTTAATTGTTGCTCCCAGTCAGACTATGTGTCTGGTGTGTGGATTTGACATTCATATCATGATTTGGCGTTCCCAGTTAAACGCGCGGTGGTACAAAATTATTTTACTTGTTCGTCCCAGCCATAAATTTTGCTGATTGAATTTACTTTTTCTAGCCACTGATAAAGGGTCAACCCGTCAGTGGATATCCATTAAATGATGGTACTAATTCTAAACGGCCTACAAATCCTGAACCTCTAAACTCCTGACGCGATGAACTAGGTCTTTGTTCGTTATCAATGTTTTCGTTTACATCACGCACGGGCCGTGGCGGTGTGTAAGACCGTGTTACATACTCGAGCATGATGCATTAGAATTAGAATTACAATGCGATTTTAAATTACCCACTACACTTTCCAAAAGTTTTAGTCTTTATTCGAGTAAAGAAGAATTTGATTCAGGACTTGGACTGTGCGCACGCTTACTGCATCGTCTAGAATTTGATTTTGTAGCCGAATGACTCATAATAATGAATAATTCTACGTAAACAGACACCAGACTAGATAAAAATGTTCAGTTGAGAAAACAACAGACTTAAGTAGGTACTCACCAAATATCCAAATTAAACACTCTAGCTGCACTGCATTGCACTTCATAAAATTCGAATTCTTGTGAAGACCTATAAATTGTACCCTATGGCTGGGTCCCCCAATCTCTGAATGGAATGGTTCGATTCAGTTGTAATAAGGCACGTTCTAGAGCTTTTCAATAGCCGTTAAATGTGATGCATAAAAATGTGCGAATAGTTTATCTGAACCATGTTTTACAAGTGTGGTGGAGCTAACTTCAAGCGGAAGCTAGCGCCTCCACAAACTAACCCACTTGGAGGCGAGCAGAAACATTTATAATAGGGACCAAAATAGCCTAAAAATAGCCGTTAATTCTCCATAGAGTCCCATCTCAAAATTCGAATTTTTGTGAAAACTATAAATTGTACCCTATGAGGGGGTCTCCCAATCTCTGGGTGGGGTGGTCTGATTCAGTTGTAATAAGGCATGTTCTAGAGCCTTTAAATAGCCCTTAAATCTGATGCATAAAAATATGCGAATAGTTTGCGCGAACCATGTTTTATAAGTGTGGTGGTACATTTGGAGAGGAGCAGAATAATTTATAAGAGGGTACCAAACTAGCCTAGAAATAACCTAGGTTAATTCTCTATAAAGTCCCATCCTAAAATTTGCTTCTGGTGGAGCTAGCTTCCGCGATGTGATATAATACACCAAGGTAATATTACTAGAGCTGACTTACACCGGTTTGCACATACAGGGTGTCTCACCTAAAACGCGGTGGACAATTACAGAGCCGCTATTAAATATTAGATTTTGACGTTTTAGGGTATTATTGGGACCACCTAAGAGCATGTTTAAAATTGTTTTCAAACGTACAGGGTGTTCTAGTGAAGAGGGACGAATCAAACATGTGTTTTTTTAAATGGAACACCCTATATATTTTGGCAGTGACAGATTTGTTCCTCTTTTAGCTACCAAACAATATGTTGTTTTTGAAATTTGGATGCGGCGTTGTCACGTTATCTCAGAAAAACGTGTTTTTAAGGGTTAATTGAAAAAAATTAATGCGGAGCCGTATTAAGAAATTAAGGGAAAATATTTTATAAGCTCGTAGAACATAAGTGGTCCTTAAGGACCACAGTATGAAAATTTATATTTTTTGTACAGGGTGTTTTCCACAGAGGTCACAAGTTAATCGACATTGAAACGTCCATATCTAAGTTTTTTTAAATGCAACAACAATATTTTTTTGTGGCATGTAATACATCACAAATAGATCTACAATATTCATTAATATTACCCTATACCTATCTCTCATATTTTTGAAGATACAGCCGTTTTCCCAAAAAACTAACTTTACTTTTAAAATTTTCTTCAGAGTTGGCTTTGGAACTGAGACAACATAATAAATATTAATGAAATTTGTAAGTAAATGACATTTCTAGATAAGTCAAGTTTAGTAATTATCTGGTAAAATGAATTACACGGAAGAAGAATTAGTAAATATGGTATATGCTATTGGTGAGAGTAATAAAAATTGTTTATTAGCATCAAGAATTTATGCTGCAAAATATCCAGCAGCGCGACATCCAGATGAACGCGTTTTTAAAAGACTTCGGGATAGATTTGAAGCAAATAATTCTACTTCATACAAAAAAAGACAAAGAACTGCAACTGTAACCCATGAAGAAAATTAATTTTTGGTACTTGGTAGCCTTATCGAAAATCCTCATGTAAGTGTTAGGCAACTCGCACATGAAATAGATTTAAATAAATCTTCAGTGTGCAGGATCATTCAACGGCACAAGTTCCATCTGTATCATGTTCAACTTGTCCAGGAGCTTGACAAAACTGATTTTTTGAGAAGACTAAATTTCTGTCAATGGGCTAATAATAAAATATTAGAAAATCCATATTTTTTTAACAATGTTCTCTTCTCCGACGAAGCAACTTTCCACAGAAATGGGTATGTTAACAGACATAATTATCATTATTATGCGACTGAAAATCCAAATTGCATTCGACCTTCATACTACCAACACAGATGGTCTCTAAATGTGTGGGCAGGAATTTTAGGAAATCGTATCCTTGGTCCATACTTTTTTGAAAGAAATATCACCGCAGAAAATTACTTGGAATTCTTTCGAACAGATTTAGAAGAATATTTTGATAATTTTCCCTTGAATCTATTAGAAATGATATGGTTTCAACAAGATGAGGCTTCACCACACTATAGTATTGCTGTGCGAGCTTATTTAGATGAACGGTTTCCTGAAAAGTGGATTGGTAGGGGAGGACCTGTAGCTTGGCCGGCTAGATACCCAGATTTAACGAAATTGGACTTCTTCCTATGGGGGTTCATTAAAGAAAAAGTTTATAAAACTTTTCCAACGACCAAAGAGGACATAAAGGTTAGGATTAGAAATGCAATACAGATCATTGATGAAAATATGTTTGGAAGAGTAAATTCATCTTGAACAAAAAGAATACATGCTTGTATACGTCAAAATGGCGCATATATTGAGAATGACTTTTAACTTATTTACATTTCTTTGTTTAGTTTAATTTGTGATATTATTTTTGTTTTTGGTTTTATTTACTATTATTTTTAATGTTTACTGATTATTGATATCCGATGATAAATAGTTTACATAACTTTATTATTTTGTCAAGAATATCTATACAACTTTTTAAATTTTTTAAATCTAAGAAATGGTTTTAAAAGATAAACTACAGTCTCATTTTTAAAGAGAAGAAAAAAAAATAACAGAGAAACGCCTTCTAAAAACAGGTTCATAAATTCTTTAGCTAATTAAGAAGAGGAAGATATTATGTTTAATAATTGCTGAATAATCTTAAATAATTTGCTTCAATTCCACAGCCAACTCCGAAGAAAATATAAAGTAAAGTTAGTTTTTTGGGAAAACGGCTGTATCTTCAAAAATATGAGAGATAGGTATAGGGTAATATTAATGAATATTGTAGATCTATTTGTGATGTATTACATGCCACAAAAAAATACCGGGTGTTGCATTTAAAAAAACTTAGATATGGACGTTTCAATGTCGATTAACTTGTGACCTCTGTGGAAAACACCCTGTACAAAAAATATAAATTTTCATACTGTGGTCCTTAAGGACCGCTTATGTTCTACGAGCTTATAAAATATTTTCCCTTAATTTCTTAATACGGCTCCGCATTAATTTTTTTCAATTAACCCTTAAAAAACACGTTTTTCTGAGATAACGTGGCAACGCCGCATCCAAATTTCAAAAACAAAATATTGGTTGGTAGCTAAAAGAGGAACAAATCTGTCACTGCCAAAATATATAGGGTGTTCCATTTAAAAAAACACATGTTTGATTCGTTCCTCTTCACTAGAACACCCTGTACGTTTGAAAACAATTTTAAAAGATGCTCTTAGGTGGTCCCAATAATACCCTAAAACGTCAAAATCTGATATTTAATAGCGGCTCTGTAATTTTCCACCGCGTCTTAGGTGAGACACCCTGTATAATAACAAACTTTGCTATACAGCTTATAGATATTTGAGAATCTGTAAGGTAGCTTGTCTGAAGAGCGAGGGCTGTATTGTGAACCGGTCTTTATGAATATAATGCACTACAGTGGCACTAAGAGATGTCACTTCATTTTACTAATTCATAGTTTTTTTACTTTAACTTATAAACTAAATTTGTCAATATATTTTAGGGGCATTTTGTAAGAGCATTAGGTAAAATTGGTGATCAAACTACAGAAAATGAAGTTATTTTATTAGAACATGATGTACCTCACAGTCAATTTTCAGAAGAAGTGCTTAGTTGCCTACCTAAATTACCTTGGATTATAACTGAAGAGGTAAGTTAAATCTTTTTTTAGTGAAGTAAGTTCGCTGAATCACTATTTCAGGGAGGTTTTTTTGGTATAGTAATCGAGTCTTGTAGTATACAGGGTGCCCATTTTTTATCTCATTACATGGCCAACTTTGTTAATATAAGATAAGTGGTTAAATTAGCAAAATTGGACAGAATTATAAGTGAAATCTAATGACTCCTTCAGGTCTGGAAGTATTTTCCAATTTTCATTTCCAAAAGGGTAGGAAATTTGTAAATTTGTAAAAGTAGGCTTTGTAGGCTTTTGGAAATGCCATACAAAGCCTTACTAGATAAACTCAATTATCATTATTCAGTTCAATAAAATAAGTTTTTCTCAAAATACACAAAGTAAGAGAGAAAGACATATTGAACCTTATACAGAGCCCCAAATCAAAATTTTTTCAATTTGGAAAAAAGGACAACATATTAGTATATGATAGTTCAATAAAGATAAATAACATAATACTTGAAAAATAACTCCTAATAAAAAATACTTTGGAATAATATTTCAACAGTTCCAAGTTTTAAGTTTGGTCTTTCTATATTTTATAGGATGTCAAGAAGAGGGTTAATCTTCGTCATATTGATATTTGTTCTGTTGACCCTCCTGGCTGTACTGATATTGATGATGCTTTGCACTGTCGACCTATACCTGATGATAAATTAGAAGTTGGTGTGCACATAGCAGACGTTTCTCATTTCATTCGACCTGGAACTGCTATAGACATAGAAGCAGCCTCTAGAGCCACTACAGTATATTTGGTTAATAAACGCATTGATATGGTATGTAAAATTTATTTTTTACTTCTACCTAGACTAGTGATTTTTATTCTATATATATTGCAGTACACCAACTATGACTTACATTTTTTATATCGTTCAGGGTGATACTTTTGCAAAACTTCTCACTCATATAATTTTTAATATTACATAAAAATGATAAAGTTATAACTGTTTATGACTTAAGATCCTCAAAATTATATAAAAAAATTAAAAATGTAATTTGATTTTTAAAATATAATACCCAGTATATCTTTACAAATATAATACCCAGTACATTAATATAATCCTGATCTACATTATGAAAGTACAACCACTGTTTAAGATTTGTAACTCTGAAAATGAAGTTGCAAATGTAATATTTGTCATAAAACTTTAAATATCTCCTCCACAAGGTGATCCTAAAATTGTATGTAAAATCCAAAAATGCAATAAAATTTGGGGTGTTTCATTTAAAAGAACGAAGTTGTGTCCACTTACGGTATAAACGGGAGTTACGTAATTTTGAAATTATTTTAGTTGTGTTGGCTACTGACCAGTAATTTTTTTTAATTTTTAACTACTTACATAGTTTTACCTGTATTGACATATTTATTCCCAGTGGAACACCCTATATATAATGTAATTTCTTGCTTAGCAGTACATTAGCAATTTTTAACTCGTATTGCTCTTATGGCACACTCTTTTGGACGCATGTCCATTAGTTAGGTACTATTAGTGATAAATGTAGCTGTTGATGTGTTTTGAGCCAGTGGGTTCAATATCAGTGTTTTGAATAACTTTCAAGGCGCACCTGAGTACCATAGTAACTTAAGCAGTTTAATATAATTATCAATAAATCTTTTATTTGGTAGCTGGAAGAAATATTTTTTAGAACAGTTTGTTTGCAAATAATATAAAAAAATAACACATTCTTCATATTTATTATAGGTTCCCGAACTACTTAGTTCTAACTTGTGTTCATTAAGGGGTGGAGAAGAAAGATTTGCTTTTTCCTGTATCTGGGAAATGGACAAGAATGCAAATATTTTAGCAACAAGATTTCACAAAAGTATAATTCAGTCAAGAAAAGCTATGACTTATGAGGAAGCCCAGATAACAATTGATGATAAAAGTAAAAATGATTCTATAGCTCTATCATTAAGAAATTTGAACATGCTAGCAAAAATTTTAAAGAAAAAACGATTGGAGAATGGGTAATAAAATAATAATTTTTCAGATATTTTTAACTATAAGTAGAAAGGTAGAATTAAGGATAAAACTATTAATACTTTTCTCGATATCCATAAGATCAGAGAATTTTAACTTATAATATTATTAATTCGCATTAGATAAATTATGTAGTTTCTTTCAAACTATATAATAATTTCAATTTCTACATTTTATTTATTATTTACTTCGGTTATTCTTGTCAAAATCAACTTAAAAATATTTTTCAGCTAGCAATAACAACCATTGGCACATATTGTTCTTTTTATTTCTGCAATATCCTTTCAGTCCTTTATTTTTTAAGTTTTTTAGTGACATTAGGGCATCATATTGACATATTTGTCATACAACTATTTTACGTGATATATTTTTCCATTAAACATATACGCGCTTTCGTAAATCCATCATTTCTCAAAAAGATGAAATCATTTCCATCACAAAACAGTAAAAGCCATTCGTAAATTCAGCGATTGCTTTATGATGGGCTATCAATGGGCGCATTCAGGGAACCGCAGCGCTTCAGCGCTTTATTCAACTAGCTGCAGCGCTTTATTAAAGCGGTAAAGCATATATTTTCCCCGCTGGATCGCTGAATAGTTCCATCAAGCTATAAAATTAATATAGTTTAGGTTTACGTTTATGGGTTTACGCACAAAATATCTATGGATAATATTAATTATTATTAATATTAATTACAAAATATGAATTACTGAAAATTATGTCACTTTAAGCTTGCGTTTAAAATGTCGATTCAGCGAACGTGAAGCGGTAAAGCGCTGAAGCGCTGGAGTGCTATGTTTCCCTGAATGCGCCCTATCTTGTTTGTAAATTAAGCACAAAATTGTATGATGTTCCATCAGAAAACCATCACTTCCATCATTAAATAGTTATGATGGATTTCAAATTTTGTGAAGGAAAAAAGAGGGGGAACAGTTATGTCATTAATTTTGAGGTTAGTATGTTGTTTTTTGTTTGGTTCAAGAGATGCAATTTTGATAAAAGCATAAAAGTAAGCACAAAGTACCTAGTAGATTTGTTAATCGCAATGGAGGGTGAACAAATTCCAGTGGATATTTTGGTTGGGGAGACAAAATTCTTACTCACAGAGATTCATGAAATGGACGTTTATGCGCATGTCTCCATCTATCATTAAACATAACTTCAGTTCGTAAATTAATCTTAACTGTGAATTGTTCTGATGGAATCACATGTCCAGCATAAATTCATCACATCCATCAGTTACGTCATCCATCATAAAACTGTGCTGAATTTACGAAAGTGCGTTTCTGCTCTTCTATTGACAAATCATGGAGAAGTTGACAATGGTTGTATTGCATGTGGTGACACCCGATGTGGTTTAATTAAATTGTAAATAGGTATTGTCAATCAGGAGAATTTTCAAGAATTTTTCTCTATAGACTGGAAAAATGAAATAAGTCAGGATGAGGATGAATAATGATCTAGATTGCAGATCCTACTGAAAGATGAATAGAAGTAGTTTTGTTGGTGAGATTGACCCTGTTTGAGGGGTCAGTCGGGATCCATTCCGAATCCATTTAATTCGCATGTCAAGTGCACGTAACCACTCATATGGGGTCAATTGAGACACCAACCGTAAAAAAATATTTTTTTAAACACAAAAGTAAAAAAAAAAGAAAATGTCAACTGTAGAAAACCTCTTACATTCTCAAAAATAGTTAGGTAATGGTAAGGTAACATATAAGCGTTAAATTTTAAATGAACAGGAAACTCATGTCCATCGTATCTTAGTATATTTGGTGATGGCAGCTTTTTACCATTTGACATAAACTAATAGTGTTTATGTAGTCCACAAAAGGAAAAATAAAACAACCTTTTTTTTCTGTTGGGGGTGGAGAAAGTTAACTTCAATGTTGTCTAGTTTTTGAATTTGACCAAGAAAGAATTTCTTGGCCTTATTGGTTTCAAATTGGACTTCAACAAGCTCCCCAATGATAGGTTTTCTTTGGTTACCTCTCCCAAACAGCAAAGACTGCAAAGGTTTTATACCTCTCCCTGCAGTGGAAGGTTTTATATTTATATCGCCACCTCAGAATTAGCAATGATAATTGCTCCCAAAGAGTGTCTCATAGTAGCGAGTACCAATTTGGAACGTAATGTAACGAATTTCTTTAATCGAACCAATTTGTGGAAACAGTGGCCCAGCAAATTAGCTCTATATTGTTATTAATAACATCCGAAGTGAGTAAATATCAAATAATTAAATCTAAATTTAATTTATATCTCTAAAATAGTTTTTGAAATAATGTAATATATGAATATTATTAAATGCAAATATAAATATTAATGCTTAAAAGTGAGTAAAAATAAATCTTTCTAGTAAGACAAACAAGCCACGTGGTGAATAAATAAACACAGAAATTTAAATCTATTAAATAATTTTTGGAGTAACAATGCAAATATTAACACTTAAAGTGGATTCAAAATGTCTAAAATGAATTATCCAAGTTATCGAAAAACGTGGTGAATAAAGAAATGCCTTTAGTACATACCCAGATAAATACAGGCACTCACAAAATCACAACTTAACACCGACACCACGAGGGCCAAGACAGATTTTTGCAAGCCGGGTTTCTCGACCGTGTTTACGATGGGGATGGCCCGCAGATGCCTGGCGGCGCATCACCTAAATGTATACAAGGGGTAGGTAAAATGACCGTTCCGGCGACAAACCAAATGTGCATGCTCCTCACAAAGTTTAACCATTCTGTATAAGTGCCTACATAAGTTGAATTACCACCTTCTGTTAAACCACTTCAATGGGTGCTTGATCGAACAACCCACTTTTATTTCTACCATAACACACTTTGGTCCATTTTGTAACCAGATGTCATAGAGATGATCATTTTTATAAACCAGAAACGAGGGAAGAATTGCGCCTGATGCACTTATTGAAAACATCACTGATGTCAAATAGTATTTATTTAATAAGTACTATTAAAAAATGTAACCCCTATATTAATGTCGAATTACTTACAAGAAAACATTTAAGATAAATTCTTTAAAAATAATTTTGTAAGAGATTACTCTTACAAAATTATTTAATAATGTAACAGTCGGTATAAATTCAACAAATTTGTACCAAGATATATCCCGTATACTTAGGGATCTTATAGAATTAATACCTTTTTCGATGGTTAAATAAATTTTGTTCTACATTACAATGAAATGTGTTAGTAAATGTTCCTCAAAATGATATTTCTGAAATAACAGTTGTCATTTTAACTATTTTTATATATTTTTTTTAAGAACATGCAGAAATATAGAAATAACATTTAGCATTCTAATACAGGACATTCAATTGTCAGAAATTTAAGGATGTTGGAATATTTATGTTGTTGAATGTGGAAGCCACTTTAATCTTTTAGTGTAATAACCTTAGAACATGGAATTTCTATGAGTTTATAACATGAACTAATATGTCAAGAAAATAAAAATATTCTGAACCTATTCATTTTTATTGTTCTAAATAATGTAATATTATTTTTTACCTGTATATTTACATAAAATAGTTTGTATTAATTGTTAATTAATTGTTCTTTTAATTCATAGTGCCCTCGTCTTGGCATCACCAGAAGTAAAAATTCAAATGGATTCAGAAACAATGGAGCCTCTCGATGTGGAAGTTAAAAAATTATTTGAAACTAATTCGATGGTAGAAGAATTCATGTTACTAGCAAATATAAGTGTGGCAGAAAAAATATTACAGGAGTTTCCAGAATGTGCAATGCTTAGACGACATCCAATTCCACCTTCTTCAAATTTTGATCCATTGCTGAAAGCTGGTAAACATCTTGTAAGTATTTTGTTTTTATGTATGTACCATAAACAATATTAAAAAAATATTTTATACGTATCACTAGGAAGTACCTAGCTATTTTATGAATATATAAAAATGTTGAAAGGGCTGAAGAATGTGTATTGAACACATGATACAAGTACACTGATATGCCAACTGAAACTGAAAAACTGATAAAACTGAATCCAGGCAATCACTTTAACACTTGTAAAATAAAATAAAGATAACAAAATAAAAATAAGAAAGTTGATTATAGGAATTATAATTCTACGATTCATACAGGAAAATTAAAATAATAGTTGACTATTTCAATCTTCCTTATTTTAATTAAAAACAGATTCTGTGCACACGAATATAATTCTTACTAAAATTTTTTTTGTTTGTAAACAGTCTGTTTTTTATTATGGCTGACAAGTAACAAAAAATATTTTTAAAAACGTACACCTAAGTACATGGTTGTAAATGTAACACCTACAACAAAATTTTCATTGACTGACCTTATGTATTGTTTTATTATATGTTGTTATCACAAAAATAAAGACTATCAAATGGAAAAGTCTTATACAAATACTATGATATTTTAAAGACCAGAAATTTACAATTCGGTCCGGTATAGATTCTGCGCAGTTCACGTTTTATGACCGAAGTCGGCACTTTGCTTGGAACTTTGAATGATACACCATGAAGTGACACGATATTTATGAGAGCTCAATAGTATACCGAGTTTCTTCATACACTCTAACTTTTACTTCAAGAAAAGAAAAACCCACAATGCAGTTTATATGTGACTTGTTTGCAGTTTATATGTAACTTGTTTGCAGTTTATATGCAACTTGTTTGCAATTTATATGTAAATAGCTAACTTTATATGTAACTTGCTTGCTTTATATGTAACTTATATATCATTTGCTCGATGCCCAAACTCCTCACCAGACTGAGAAGCCATGTTGTAGTCACAGAAATCATATGAATGGTAATATACTTTTTTGCACGACTGAGCTTTTTTTGTTCACTTACCATGTTTGTTTCTACGACAGTAGGATACGCTTACTGATTGCCAAGGCTAACAAAACCGTAAGTAATTCTTACTGTTCTAGAACGATAAGTACATAATTGTCAAAATAGACATTTTCAACGTCGCATCGATTTAGAATGGGTTCTCTAGAATTCAGTTTAAAATTTAATTGAATTAAAAGAAAGATGTATTTTTGAAATATATCTATTGATGTTGAAATTAAATGTGCAGTTTGTACAATTACTTTCAGAAATTGGAACATGTCTTTCTTAGTAAACACTGGCTTTTTTTGATCGATAACCAACATTTTTCCATTTGAGGTAACCAATTAATGTCACAATCTTCTAAATGTTAAGCGAGTCATGTACAAAAATTGTACTTTTTTATCATTGAATACTCTGCCCAGAAGCTTCCTTGAGCTTTTAATTTTTCGTTCCTTTGGGCAAAATACACCACCATAATTTTCTCGCTAATATGTTGGTTTTCTGACTCACACCATTTCTTGAAAATCTTGTATATATTTTCATATCGCTCCCTTGATTTCTCGGAAATTAATGTGGAACATCCAACACTCCACGCTTCTTCTAAGTCTGCATCTAAGGACGAGTCACTCATTTTACAAACACTTTGCTCTTTCGTCAATTAAGAAAGCCGTGACTGAACAATAAACATCAATAGATTTCAAAAAACCTTCGCAAATTTATTCAAAAACGTCATTTTTGACATTACATAGAAAATTAACTATGTATGTATAACTTCGTTTTAATTTATTGCGATCATGCAAAAAATAGTTTAAGCATCACGAACGGTATAACCCTTTACGTTCGTGATGCTTAAACTATTTTTTGCATGATCGCAATAAATTAAAACGAAGTTATAACAAACAAAGTTATAAGAAAACATTGTCTTCGAACGGTAAATTACCCTTACCGTTCTTAATACTTAATATACTATTTCCATTCTATAGTTTTTATTTCTGTGCTTGTTGTATATATGTATATATGTACCTACATGTCATTCCAATACTGGTTGGCACTTATTTTCATAATAAATTGTTGTAATAGGTACTGCTATTTTGTTTTTTGGAATATTGCGAGTTACTTAATTTAAAAGGAAGCGCAGTTTACTTTGAAAAACCATTTTTATATGAAAACTAAACACTTCCTTTGGAAGCACCTTTGAAAATTACATGTTTCGCATTCTCAAATTTAGACATTTTCTTTTTCAACTTCCTTTAACAGTTAGAGAAACTTATTTTTCAGTTAAAGCCCTCAATCTAATATAAGTCTGCGTTCTACTTCAACAAAGTACAACCTCATATGGAATTGTTCTCCCTAATTTACATATGATCCGTCGTCTTATCAATTATAATTTCCACAACCAGCAACAGCACAAGATGGCATTTTATTTTACAATTTGAAAAATTATAAGCACTATTATAAGTAAATACCGGGATATCAAAAATTATCTTGGTCAAGGGTGGTTGTGGAATGTAAAACGTGTGTCTTACTTTAAATTTGAAATAATTATGTCACTGTCACACTGACATCATCAATAACCTACAAATTTCATACCTATTTATTTCAGTTGTAAAACAATAATGAACTACAATTTATGAAATAACGGTTTTAATAACAAGAAAAACTAAATTACAGTAATTGTTGGAAATGTCCCCCGTTTTGTTCGATGCACAACTTAACGCGCCTCCTCATGCTGTGAAAAGCATTTTGCAGCGTTTCTGGCGTTATGGTTGCACATTGCTGAACAATTCTTTGTTGCAGTTCTTGCAAATTATTTACCGGAGTTGCAAAAATCTTGTTTTTTAAGTAAGGAAATATAAAATAGTCCATAATTGTCAAACAAGGTGATCTCGGAGGAAACTCAACTTCTGTATGCAAACTTATCAGCCGGTCATCAAAAAACTCGCGGAGGAAAGTAATATTTTCTCGTGTAGTATGTGCTGTTGCACCGTCATGCTGGAAATAACCGTACCGAAGTTCATCATCGTTTAACTGTTGCACAAATTCAGCCAAAAAGTTGTGTCTGTACCTTTCTGCGTTGACGGTGAAATCGAAAAAAATTGGCCCAATTATTCTTCTGCAGGAAACTGGGAAGGTTTTAAAAAATTGGTGTTTGGATAAACACCAATTTTTTGAGCATGTAGTGGCGATTCATTAAAAACATGAGGGTTATCATTGCTCCACATTCGCATATTTTGAGAATTGATGTATCCCGAAAGGTGGAACCACGCTTCGTCAGAAAAAAAAGTTAAGTCCAGAAGATCGTCATTCATTAAATTATTGACAAACCAATGGCAGTAAGCAAGGCGTCTGGGGAGGTCTGCGGGCAGAAGAGCTTGATGTGCTTGCATCTTATATGGATGCATGTTCAAGTCTTTCTTTAAAATCTTATGACATGTTCCATAAGAAAGTCCAATTTCCTGAGAAAGACGTTTTAAAGGTTTTGCAGGCTCCTCTTCCATACGTTGACGAACGTCATTGACAACTTCTTCTGTACGAACTCTTGGTCTACCAGCACCTTTTTTATGATTCACACAACCAGTTTCGCGAAACACTTCAACACAATTTGTAAGGTACGCATAAAAATTGTCCGGTAATATTGTCACGTTTGGGAAGTGCTCTCGAAAATTGTCCAAACACAAACGTTGACTGTATTGCCAATTTCCATTAACTAAGCGCACCCGTTCGAAAATAGGCTTCAATCATGAAAATTTTGTGCTGTGTGGTAAGAGGCATGATTCAAAAACTGGATTAGAAAATTTCAGCACAATGACTTGACAGATTCTGACACAACAAAACATATTCAAAAATTTAAAGTAAGACACACGTTTTACATTCCACAACCACCCTTGACCAAGATAATTTTTGATATCCCGGTACCACCTTATAATATAAAAATAATGGCCTGATAATCTCACAATTATAATAATACAGGAACACTTCTCAAATACAAAAATAGCGGTAACACTGCGTATATACGTGTAGGTATTTATATTTTCATATTTTGCATCACAACTGACATCATGCACAGATCACACGACATTTGGTGAAGTTCTGAGCATATCAGTATAGCTTTATCATGTATTGAACACTATTTTTAGTGTAAAATGAGCAAGTAAATTTAGTATTTTCATTTAATTTTCTTATTTTATTATTTATTTATTTTTTTTAATATAGGCATATATTTTGTTTCTTATTTAATGGGTTCCTATCCATTATTCTTTTTCTGCAATTGTCTTTATGTAGTTTTTATATGTATATTTATAATTCATTTCAATATTTTCATATTGTAATTAATAAATAGTGGTATATCAGTTCAAAAGTCATTATTATATGTTATTATATTATATGTTAATTTTAGGGATTCGATATTAAAATAGATTCTGGTAAAAACTTGGCAAAGTCTTTAGATGAAGCTGTAAATCCAAGTAATCCTTACCTAAATACTATGTTAAGAATTTTAGCGACTCGATGCATGTTGCAAGCTGTATATTTTGCAAGTGGCACATTACAAAAAGAAGATTTTTTTCATTATGGTTTAGCTGTTCCATTGTATACCCATTTCACCTCGCCCATCAGAAGATATGCAGACATAATTGTACACAGACTTTTAGCAGTAACTTGTGCAGCTGACGCAACATATCCTGATCTTTTAGATAAAGACAAAACAAGCAACCTTTGTCAAAATTTAAACTATAGAAACAGGATGGCCCAATATGCTGGTAGAGCTTCAGTTGCTTTTAATACACATGTATGTATTCCAATTTTATTTATGCCATGTGAAATACTAGCGATTCTGTTTTTAGTTATTTTTCAAAGGTAAACTTCAAGATGAAGAGGGTTATATTTTATATGTCAGAAAAAATGCTTTACAGATATTAATACCAAAATATGGTTTAGAATGTACCTTATTTTTGGCACAAAAAGGAGAGACTTCTAATATTTTTGAGTACAATGAAGAGGTATGTATTGATATTGCATGAGGTAACCACAATTCATGTAAAATTATTATTTTATTTTTTTTTGACATGTCTTTTCTTTTTAGGATCAAACTCAGAAAGCGGGTGTTATTGTACTACATGCTTTTGACCCAATTAAAGTTCGACTCAGCCTTGACTGTAACAACATCCAGCATGAAAAATTTGCCCTGCAGTTGGTGTCACCATATATTGAGGGCTTTAGTGTTTCGCCATTAACCGAAGTAAATCCAAATGAAAATGAAAAAAAGCGAAAAACTACAAGCAATGGGCATAAAAAGAAAATCAAAAAGAAAACATAACTTAATAATCCTATTGTTTTTATGTTTTATAAAGTAAAATTAATTCTTTTTTATCTCGAAATTTTCTTTCAAATACCTAATTAGGATAGTTGCATTTATTAAAGTTTTATTAACCCTCAGACTTGTAGTATAACTTTCTCTTGTTTGCTTTTAAGTATAACTCGCACATTCCCAGCTAGTTTTCTTTTTTGAGTTTTTGCTTTGACAACTAAAGTTTCTTAAATTCTCTAGTATGCCTCTTACAGCATCTCTTGACGTTTTTTGTTCTGTGGATATCAAACAGCAAATTTATCGCAAATTCTTGATATTAGTTTGTCACATTATTCATAAATAATAAACAAATTTAAATAGTCTTCATAAGTATAATTTAAACAAGTTACCATTTTTTATTAATAGGTATATTTACGGTCTTTCAATATAACCAACTGATGTGAAAATAAACTGATTTTGTTTTATTTTATTCACAGACTATTTAAAAAAACCAAATAATTTAATTGCTGTACAATTCTATTATAAATCTTGATGAACGTATGGTATGGATAAATTTTTTCTACGCCTCATTTCATAGTTGTGTTCTGTGATGGAGTTGCACAAAGAGAGATTTTCTTTTGTAAATATAATTGACTATATATTTTCTATATGTAACAGTGTATCTTATTTTATTTAAAAATATTCATATACGAGTCCAAACGGACCAAATTAAACATATTCTTGATGCATTTTTTCTGCAAAATTAATATTTTTTCATGAGAATATATGAAAGTTAAAACAATTTATGAGTAAGATCCAAATTAAGTTGGACATTAATTTGTCCTGAATAAACTTTTTTATTTGTTGATCGATTTTAATGATTTTTGGATGTCAATAGTTTACTTAGAAGAAGTAAACATGTTCTTACGCTTGAATAAAAAACTGTTAAAATTTTCCATTTTTGATATTGATATAATTTGTTTATTGTGAGATGTAACATCACTCCAGTGACGGCTCGTGGATCAGTAATTAGGTGACGCGGACTAAGGTGCGGGCTGCAGGCTCGGAAACGAAAACAGCGCCGCAGGTGAAAAATTCAAGCAAATTTAAGGCCATTGCAGTTGCCTGTGGCTTGTGAACTTTATTATAGGTGAAGCAGACAAATACTAAGCGGTGAATTCGCCATCTTTAAAAGAGTATCTAAGGAACTTACCTGATTAACCCTAGTCCACGTTCATCTACTTTTTAAATATAAGATGTATTCTTCTATCCTTTAACGCCACAAACTTATAGATGATGTCATCATAAAATGGTTCGGCACTTATAAGCCCTTTTTCGATAGAAATTTTTGCTAAATTTGTAAGTCTGTTTTCTGTCATCGAATTACGCAGGTAAGTTTTAATTCGTTTTAAACACGAAAAACCGTGTTCAACCTAAACACTAGTAGAGGGAATCGTTACGATTAGGCAAAATAATTCATAGGCTTCTTTTAAAATGTCTCTGTTCTCGTGCAGCACTTCCAACATCCGGGGTCAAATTCACATTTCTCGATTCGATAGTAGTCGACGAATTAGAAAAAGAAGGTATTACGAAATGTGTTGGATCGTAAAAAGGATACACGGTTGATTCGCTATCGAATCGAGGAATCAGAATCTGGGCTCTGATCTGAACTCGATGTTGCGGTATTTTTCATCATTATGAATAAAATATCTCATTTTTTAGTCTTGGTAAGTCAGAGAATATATTAGGGAAACAACTGTTTAAGTGACTTAATGCGTCTTTTGACTGTCCCTTTTTTTCGACATCGAGAGAAAGCACAGGTCTCTCGCAATTTAAAAAATCTTTTTTTTGTGCTCATTTTCTCATCTAGAAAATGGTGTTTCTAATAAAACAAACTGGATCATGCATAGGAAACATTTCTACGATTGATAGAAAACAGTGATTATTTATTATTAAGAATTGTTTTTTATTCGGCGCGGCGACGCGTATAGAGGCAAAACTGGCAGGACGGTAGGAATGATGTGATGCAGCTAACGAAATCCATGACACTCATTCACCCACAGGGCAGTTTAGTCACGTATCGACTGCCTTGTTGCCATGGCAACCGTCCTTATTTCTCCAGCGCTATGGTTTTTGATTTACGTAGACTTGATGTCATAACTTAAAAATGACATATTACAATAAAATTGGATTAATAGAAAATCGGTATCTTGTAAATGACAGCATTTTCTACAACTTTTATACTCTCACTGTTTTTGTAAAACCAATACTGCCGAAACTACATGCACTTGATCAGAAATGCTATAAAATTGGCTTTTTTAAGGGGATATATGGAAATTAATTTTTGCAATGTTATAAAATTTCTAAAGATCTGCAAAATAAAATTATATTTTCAGTCATACAGGGTATTCCACTTTTTATAGGGTGTTTTTTAAATATAACCAAGGCCAACGCCATTCTATGTTTATTTTCGATTCTACAAATAAAATAAAAGGCACTTTGTGTATAACATTAATATAATGTTAATTGAGTTGAGTATAATTTGTTTCGTCAATACTTGCAATGTTTAACATTTTTAGATAATGTTAGCAACAACCGAGCTCTATTTTAGAGCAAACATTGTCCTGGGTTCTCAAACGACGAACAAAAGTAATGTCAAACATGTCAATATAATTTTAAAATCTTAAAAAATTCAAATTCAACACCCTGTATATTTTTATAATATGGCCTGCAGAATTATATTGTTATTTAATTTAAACATATTTCAAAACAAATATCACCATGGTACCATAGTGCAACGTAATAGTGAAAATATCACTGAATTGTCTAGTATTTCCGACTATAAATTCGGACGTTTAACACTGGTATTCATAGTCGGTCGCTGAGTGCCGAGGCGCGAAATGATGTTCATAAACACTTGACAGTTTACAGTGTATAGCGTGTGCAATCAGTATAGCCAATTACTTCTGGAAAATGAGCAATTTTTTAAAATTGTTCGAAACTGCTTTGCCAGATTCAGGTGATGCAGGCATTTTAATATTATTTCGAGTCACATAAGAAATGATTCTAGAAATATTATTTATTATTCTGGACTCTGTAGGCTGCAATATACCTCTAAGGTCCCATGTGTAAGCTGTAAAAGACAATAAAGATAAAAAAGTTACACCATAAATACTCTTTAATCACAAACCCTGAAAACTTTCTGTAGCATAAAATCTTAAAGCACATAAAAATGCAATTAAAGGTGGTTCCACTAATGGCATAAAATGCTCCATAATTTTATTAAATCTGTACCTGCGCTTGAACTTGAATTAATATAAAGTTCCACAGGGTTTTCCATATCCCTTATGTATCTCTTCCCCATGCGTGCACCTCATAACAAATTAAAATCTTCCAATTATGCATTTTCTGCATTTAATCGCACAACGTTATATAGGAGACCCATGACAATGACCGTTTTAATTTTAAACTGTTAAGTGGTGGGACTGGCGAGCCCCCCGGAAAACCATCAGCGGTTCTCCCATAGCCAACTAGGAAATAGTAGTACTACGCATGTGTTCTTTGGCTTGAGATCGACTATGAAACACTAAATTAATTATCGCGGAAACCACAACTCTGGGATAAATCTTCATCTTCATAATGGCTTATAAAAGACAATTTGCACTAATGTTAAAAACAATATTTTCATTAATGATATTGTTTTTTAACATCAATATTGTCTTTTGTACAGAGTACTTATCTTTTATATGGCGACGACATGAAAATCGATTCCAGAGGCCTTAATAACTATTTAATTTTAGAGAATAATTTAGATCATCTTAGTGTTTGGTGCACACCGAATATGTTTACCCTCAATGCTTCCTAATGCAATATGTTAGCTGTTTCTACTAAACAAAATACGGTCATTTATAAAATTTCTATAATATTAGGGAGATTTTGAACCCCTTAAATTTTAGCATGTCGTTATCATTATCGTTATACTGAGCTTGCGCAGTACCGAAAAGAGTATCTTTTTTGGCACTGCGCATGCTCAGTGTAGGTAAAAAGTAAGAGGTTCAAAATCTCTATTGACTAAAAAACATTTTTGCACATTTTTATACAACACATTCAATACTAGAAAGTTTTTTATACTAATTAGATCATCATGTCCTAGTACATCCTTGGACTAATTTTTGCACTATAATTTTGGAGAAACATGAAATTGTCAATTAATAATATTAATATATTAACAATTTTTAAATTAAATGAAACAAAGAATAGAGATATACATTATATATTTTATTCCAAAAATTTAAAATTACATATACTTAAATTGATTGATAACTATTCACATTTGCTTACTATGTTTAATTAAACATTTGCCGAAACCACATGAATATAATGTCCCTGCATGCCACTTCACGTCTTTTACAGGCCCAACATGTTCCGAATTTTTATAAAGTACTTCCAGTGAGTTTTTATCAGTATTAACAATTAAAACATCGTTGACATCACCACAAACTGCAAACTGTTTTGAGTTACTGAATGATATTTTATTAACTGTACTATCAAAACAATGAAGCACTGACACAAAGTCTTTAGGTTCTCTTTTATCTATTAAGTACACATCTCCAGCTTGGGTTCCAATAACTACATAATTATCATTATCTTGATTCCATGATATACTACTTATTGAACAAAATTCACTTGCATAGAGCACTAGAAAAATACAATTATCATTACTATTATTACAAAACATAGGTAAAAATAAATTTGTATATTTATGAAATTATAAAATTTATTAAAGTAATAAAAAATGTTACTTCTGAAATCATACCCAAGATAATATAAATTTCAATTATATTGATTATATTATATTTTAATAACTAAATAATAGGTATTATTATATAATTATAATTTTTGTTAATTTTCGACATTAGATATCAAATATTTTTTTTAAATATGAAGTGTGAGGATTTGCTTTAACAAAAAAAAAATCAGTAATGTAAATCACACATTTTTTTGGTGTAGCTATTGATATATGACGGATCAATATTGGATTCTGGTTTCTATTTTGTTGCTACATATTATGGTAGTAATAAAGTAATTAGACATCTGTCTCATCTTTAGATGAGACAGAGTATCATCATGATTATACATCTGTCTCATCTTGTAATAAGAGTACCTAATATGTGTGTCTATTTTATTTATTTAATTTTGGAAAAAACAGAGTTATTTTAATAATCGACTCATGAGTATTTAAGTGATTTAAAAACTGGATGATCACTCGAATGGCATAACGTAAATAATAATGATCTATGGACGATGGGCATATTTATAAACGAGACTTAAGACGTATGACTTATGTTAGCTTAGTAACTATGTAAGTTCTAATGTTTAAGACACAATTCATACTTGTGAGGTATCCAATTACCTATCTGATAAGAACACATATTTTGTATGTAAATGATGTAAGATGGGGTACGCGGTACAGATGAGTTACGAGTTATACAAGTTGCAAGTGATTTGCTGTTACTTGTACCTGTCATCACTCTTTGACACATTAGTGTTCGTCAATTGCATGAAATGATCAACTAAAATTAAAACTCGTTATGCATCATTTGAATCATTATAATTGATAACCGAGTAACTTGGGTTATTGCAATAACCATATAATAGGTTATTTTCCACTCAAGTGATCTCAAACTATAAATAAGTGTGACCATAAATAAAAATATAGTGTGTACTGTAAAGCGTTGCTTCATGGCTAGTTTCTAACTTTTTCCACTTGAGAATGTTTCATTACTTGTTAATACATTTTATTTTGATAAAATAAAATTTACCTGAACTTATTGCTGGACTTCTTAAATCCCACATACAACATATCCTGTCTGTCCCTCCAGAAAGGAATGAGTTTGTATCTTTTCTCAATGTATCTATGCATGTTATCCTCTCAGTATGATAATTCCTAAAAAAGAGAACAATATCTAATATAAATAATTGTTATATAATGGAATTAGTTCATCTATAACAAACTTTTCATATGAACTCAAAAAGCTATTTTTTATATTGTTTTCGACTATGCATTAGTGTCTATTGTGTTCACAATTAAATTAATCTTCAAAGTATTTTTAATATGGCCACAGCACAAACTAACCCCCTTGACATGTTTTCTAAATATATACAATGGCTATTACCTACAAACAGGTAGAGGACTTGCCCAATATATTTTTCTATACTGTTTCTATACCCAACATAAAAATTATGTAGGTACTATAAAAATAGTCATGGTATTGATAGATTCAGAAAAATTAAGGCTACCATTACTTTTGTTAATCCTGCAGTAGTTGCACATGTAACAAACAGGTGACAGGTGCCATAGCACCTTTCAGATCCACATTTTTTTCTTAATCTTAATGTATGTTTTTGAAGTCAATCAAAGGCCATTAAATTTTAACATTTCTATGTATATATTTGTGTTTATAAAAATGTGGTCAAACAATTTTAATTGTTATTTTTGGTGGGTAACATTGATGTGACACTGTGAGAGGGATAAATTTAACTCTATTAATTTTTAAGTTATAGAAAACTTTGTGATGACGGGGCTGAGGGTAAATAGAGAATTTTGGTATTGATATTTATTCTGACATGCTTACTTACTGAAGTATTATTTTTGATTTGATTATTCAATATATTTATGTTAAATAAGACATTGACCATGATCTTTTTTAAATTTTCAATTTTTTAAAAATGTTAATTTTGATCAGTATATTATTCCAGTATGTATAATAAAATTCGCTACAACTCCTTATAACAACCTTTCTTTTTAATTTTGCAATGTAAATTTAACTTGTTGCATTAGTGCCCACTGAGTCTACACCATCTATGTAGCTAACACAAATAAGTACATTAATCTTAACCAATGATCGAACTCATCAACAGCAACAAGTTTTCTATATTGCATTTCATCAAAATCCCAAATTTTTGTATGAGCTTTCTAGTATTTGTCTACTCCATAAATTACTATCTATGGAGTTTACGTTTATTTGCATTTATTAAATCAAAATAGATTTAAGGGATCATTTTTGTCACTTTTTGCCGACGCGATAAAGTTCCGCCTACTAATAATATATCTTATTTCGTCCAATTCAGAAGTACGTACTCCACTACCAACACATATAATATGATTTGGTTATTTTAGTTTATATTAATAATTTACTCGACATGCTATTATTTACGAATAACGAGTAAACCAATACGGTATAAGTATAAGCGGAGATTCATGGTAACACTGCTCGGGCACAAAGAATTTACACAAAGAGATTCATAAACCGCCCTGTACTAAATGTTGGATATGTGCATTTTGTGCAACATTTAAGGAATAAAGGCTTCTTCAGGTTTTCAACCCACCATAGAGGGAGCGTATTGAATCGCGTCCAGGGACCATTATGTAAAGGTTTGAATCGCAACACGATTTATCGCACTAAACAATGTGGACAATTTTACGGGAACAACTTTATCCCTATCATATGCAATAAGTGCACTTTTGCAGCCAGTTTATTTACCAAGAAAATTTTTTGTGAATGGGCCTTGGCAATGTTTTGGACGATTTTGGCAAAACACAAGACTGGATTCACTAGAGAAGGGGTCTTTAATATGCATAATACTCATATGTTTGGCAAGCAATATTAAGTGGTGGGTTGATCGGACTACACTTTCTATAAAGACAATTAAATGGTGGAGGATATTTGGGCTGGATGTCCCTTTACAAACGACAAACATGCAAAACATGTAGTACCTTTTTGACGGTGGACCATGTCACACCGCCCAAATTGTAAGAAATTGGCTTAATGAGCCACATTGCTTGGCGTAATGGTCCTATAACATAGCCCACTAGATGTGATTTTTTTTTTGTGGGGATAGGTAAGACTTGCTGTATTGAAACCCAGTGGAAACAATACAAGCCCTACAAGAAACAATACAAAATGCTGGACTAACAATTCGATAAAATGGAATAATAGAACGGGTTGAATATTTTTTCGATGTCATTTACAATATTGTATTGACAATAACGAGGTACACTTTAAACATTTATTTTAAATTTTTGCCAGTCATTGCTTCACTTCAGTTTGCATGTAATGAAATGGATCAATTTGATTTACTGTAAAGTTTCAATAAACCTAATTAACAAACAAAAAGTATCATATTCACTGTAGTAAGAAAGAAATCTAATTGATACAATACCTCTATATCTTGATCTAATAATTGAATATGTAAAATGTTGAAATTTACTATATTCAACAAAATGAATGTTAAACAAATGACTTTTATAAGCCAACTATGTGAGCGAATGTATCTTTCCCTACTTGTAATTAGTGATTCCACGAGAAACAATATTTTTGAGATGAGACAAAATGAGAAATTTTATTTGAGAAATACAAATAAGACAAGATAAGAAAGATTAAAAAATAATTTACTAAAAGTAGAGAATTAATTTTTTTTTACAAATTATTGACTCTAAAAGGAATGTAGGTTAACCAAAGAACTTACAATTTTATGACTAACAAATGTATCATTCGAACGTGAAGTATTTTAATAAATAAAAATATTTAAAAGTCAATATAAAAAATAATTACATAGTCAAAGGGCTGTAAATTGTACCTTGTATTAAGAATGTTCAAAATTTTATATTTCACAAAACAAATCAGTAGGTAGGCAATACAAACAATACGAAATAATGTGGGAAATAAAAATGTTGTAAATCATTTTTGAATTGAAAAGTTGTTTGATAGATAGGTTCAGTTAATGATCTGGTTGATATAAGGCAAATTGTACATAATGAAATTACAATACAAAGTACATATATACAGTTCTTTGTATGTACAGAATTATATACATAAAATGTAAAAAGCTCGAGTACCTATACAGCGTGAGTCTTCGACTTGTACATATATTTTAAAGAGGGATATATTTCGACATAAATAACACTAATATGGTAGTTTTCTTTTTAAAAATGGGAAATTAAAAAAACTATAAAAATGTATATTTGACGTAACAAATTGGTCCACACTTTGACTACCGCTGACTGGACAGGAATTTAATATCAGCTTATTGACGTTGGCTAGCAGAGAACTAAGCAGTGTTGCCAATAATTCTACTATGTCAGAAATATTACTTATTACAGATTATCTACTATTACTTAACTTTTGCATCCAAAATATTCAGTACAATATTTTTTATTTGTCTCGCTTGTTCACCTCCATTATCTTAGTAATGGTGTCTAAAGCTTCCCAAGTCCAGCAGTCATTGTAATACTCTTATAAACGTTCGTTCGTTTGGGAGCTGCCTATTTGGATATCACTCAGCACACAATCTCCTTGCTACATGAGCACTTTCGTTGGCTAAAAAGTAGGATTTTAGCATATCTACCAATTCCAATTTTTCATCCAAAATTGATGCCGCATTACACCACCAAACACGTGATAAATACTAACTGTAACTATATAACCCCTAATAACCAGCTGCAACTGTACCGTGTTTTTGTTTTTGTATTTTTCTAGACAAGCTGAAACGGGGAATAAGGAACTCGTCGCACCAAACTTTTGTCCAGCAGTTTGCCAGTTTTACAGGTTAAAGACCTATGTTCACTTTTTATTGTTGAATAAAAAGTCAGACCAATAAAAATAAAACTATTAAATAATTGTCTTATATTCTTTTGAAAATGATGCAAATAAAAACAAAATTAAATAAATTTTATGTTAGCGTTCATATCTTATACCTACATTATTTCTATGAAAATTTTAAGCTTATGAAATGAATTTAAAAAATTTATATTTAAAATTAGGTCTAAAAAACGACGCTTTGACTGAAGTTAAGATCTTAGGGCACAGAGATTGTTTATCTATTATTTTTTTTTAGTTCAGCAATGAAGTGGAAAATGCCACAATTAACTCAAACAATTTATGACAAAATCCCTAAAAGCATTCTTAAAATGCCATTCTAGAATATTTATAAGCCCATTAAAATTAATTAATTAAATAGTATTATTTCACAGTGTTTAATGGATAAAATAAATAACAAATAATTTTTCTTTGAGGTAAAACGAATATCATAAATGTAGTAGTGAAAATCCCGCTATTTCAGTTATGCGGAATTAAGTATTTAGTTTATAAGAAAGAATGAAAAAGCATGCAGGTAATTAATTTTTTTTTTTTTTGTAGGAAGGAATTTGGGTAACTTTATGTGGTGATTACTGATTACGATTATTCATGAAGAATTATTCTGTATCAGCCTAAGTTAGATGATTAATGTAGCAACATAGTCAAGCCACCAAAAAAAATCGTATCATAAATCAAGCGCTGCCTGTTGTCTTTGTCGCTGATGTCTCATGTATTTAACTACATTTTATCCAGAGGTTCTAAAACTTTGCAATTAAAATAAAAAAAAAAAAAATTAAAAATTAATAACACTTAATATTCATAATTTTGAGAAATTACTTGTACTGTACTAATTTATTACGCAAAATCTATCACCGTTTAAAATATATGTACACATCAAAGACTCACCCTATATTTAGCATAACTGATTGAGATATTTTAAAGTGCTCGAGGTTTGTAATACAAACACTTTAAATAATAATAATAATAATAATAATAATAATAATAATAATAATAATAATAATAATAATAAATTAGCTTTATTGCCCAACGGAAACCCATTTATAGGGCAATACACAAGAAAGTACAATGTATAAGTAAACGATAAAATCTATTGGGGTAGGTATTATTTCACCAAATAAAGTCTATTTTTCTTAAATGGCATGTTTCCATTAATGTTTATAAACATATGTTTATTCACTAATGCATTGATAATATACTTGATAGCTCATACATCATAAACCATCTTATAGAAATACAAGATATACCTATTTGGTGAAAAAAATGTTCCATAGTATTTGCGTGTTATAGCATTTGTGTTCAATGTTTTAGTTCAGTGGCAAACAGATAATATTAGGTAATATGGAATTTTAAATATGTATTATTCTTAATACTTATTTTTAATAGGTAATTGCACATATAATGTTTATTAAAAAAAAATATAGTGTTGCCAGCAATTAGGTAATATAGTATACTTGTTCTTATCTTACCATGCCATCTTAATTGTTGGTCATTATTTATAAAATTATTCAAAGTGACCAAAAATGACCTACCTAGTACTTTTTAATGCGTTACGTCATTTTTAAAAGTTGCCGCCAAAATTACACTGGTCTAAGATAACCTATAAGAACTTGATTACTTGTTTTAACCTTAGACCAGGAAAGAGAGGGGACTCGTAATCGACGACTTGCATCTTATAGTTCCATGTGACTCCATATAGTTCATTATAGACCCATCTAAAAATTCGTCGCCTATCTGCATCCTCTAGTCCTGTCCTTATTATTGGATATTGGTAAGCTCATTTATTAAGGGCTCCATTGATACCACCTTGCGTGATTCTAAGAGTCGGTTCAGGCCCCGGTTCCCCGTATCCAAGACAAGCCAGCTGATCTGCTTTCTCGTTACCAGGGTTTTTCATCTGGCCCAAAACCCAAACTAGCTCCACCTCTCTTCATCTGGTCAAGGACTCCAGGGCGTTTCCACACTCCTGAATAAGAACAGATCTTGTCCTTGGGGGAGGTAACTGTCCTTAGTGCTGCCTGACTATCAGAACAAATCAAAATCTTTTCTCCTTCAAAATTCCTTATATCTTCCCTGTTTGATACCATCAAAATAGCAACCTCCGCTTGGAAGACTGTGGCATACAAGCCTAGGAAGAAACTCTGCTGGGCATCACTGTTTTCCAAGTATATTCCTGCTCCCGAGTACTCGTCAGCCACCCGGGATCCATCGGTATAACATACCAGAGATCCCTGGGGGAACATGTAGCCTCCCTCACACTGATCCCTTGAAGGGAAGGTGGTAGCATACTTTCTTTTTAACCTCATCCAGTCCTCCACTTCAGTGACCCTCATGGCAGACATTGGGATCTCCCTCTGCGCCCTGAAGGCAATAGCGGCATGGCCCTCTACTCTTCATTTGCCTTCCAACTGCCAGCATCCTTTATTCTCAAATAGGTCGCCATGGCCTCTCTCACAATCCATGTAGTGAGGGGTGGCAACCCTAAGAGATCTCCAGCGCAGGCAAGCTTTGGATTGTCGATAATCTTTTGGCTGTCGTTACCCAGTCCATACTCACCCACCAAACCAAGACCCTGTATTGCAGCCTTGGTCCGATCACCTCGTGGTATCAATCTGAAGGCGCTACACTGAGTGTACATGGCACACTCAGTGAAGCGCCTTCAGATTGATACCACAATTTTTACCCACTACTTTCCTTAGTTGCCCGAAAGTTGCCATTGATTTGACGAGTTATGAAACTCTTGACGAGATGATTCATATTTTATTATCTTAATCTAAAAATTACTATAAGTGACTGGAATTTTCACTGGTCATTTATCCCAGTCATTATTACTTTTAAAAAAGACCGGTCGTTTGCCATCATCATTAATTATGGAAATATGAAGTATAACTTTAACATACTTACTCAAATTTTAAACATGGTTTCCGATCTATACTATCCACATCCCAAATTACAACTGATCTTTCTGAACAACTTAATATCTTGGATGAATTTTTCCAAACACTTAATTGAGGAATGCGTTCAATCATCTTGAAATAATTGATAGATCTTATTGTCAAATCCGGATCAAGTGATAACACATTTATGTTCCCAGTATCTTCTGCTAAAGCAATCTGTAAATTAATATAAAATTATATAGCAATGGCTATGCAATTGATTTTATTACGTACAATATCATTCTTCACAAATTTGCCATCTGATGTAGTTGCAAATATATAATGTCCTGTATAATCAAAATTTTCCATATTCTTTTCATCTTTAAAATACAGCAAGGTACCTTCCCAAAATGTTCCCGCAACTTCAGATGCTCCAATAATGCAATTACCTTTAAAAAAAAATAAGAGTAATTAAGTAGGTTGGAATTGAGATCTGCGATTTACTACTAACCATTTTCATTAAAATCTAAAAAAAATAAAGGATCGTACACAATTGGAGTTTTAGAAAATTCAATTCTTGGTTCAAGGGGTTTATTTGGTGGAAAAACAACGCCTTCCACTTCCAAATATTCTTTATTACATGAATGCGACATTATTTAAAATTTAAAATAATTTAAGGTTAGATTTGTTTTTGTATTGTTAGGTTAATGAAATACCATGAAATACATAAAATAAAATTCCCCAAATACAGCCTAGCATGTTCACCAATAATAAAAAAAAATATCCTAAATATTGGTAGTGTCTAAAATGCCAGTATAATTATAATTCTTAAAATTCCAAAATTTACTGCATTCTAAATAGTAGTTTTATCTTATATAATTTGCAAAATACTTAATATTATATTTACCTAGTTTGTAATATTTATTAATATAGATAAGTACTTATATACTTGAATATTTATAGGTATTTGAGGTTTGGCATCATAGACACACAATTTTGCTGACTTCTTAGTTCTTATTTTTCATTTGCTAAGCTCGTCTGTCTGGAGATTTGTAATGGTGCCAATAAATTCTAGTATTCTGCTGAGAATGGCCGTCAGTGTCGTATTCTGAAAGAGGTAATAATTCTTTCATCAAATCGATGAATTTTCTTAGTGAATCTGTTATTGTTGGTTTCCTTCAGATGTCCGGAATTTTCCATGTTAATTAAAGATATTTACAAGTGTTTACTGATTTTTTCAGGGGCTTGGTCAATTTTTGTAATGCACCTGCAATTAACTAATCGAAGTTATTAAGCAAGTTGCTATCGATTATTGTAACATAATTAGTTTCGTGAAGCAGTATTACAATGATAATAAAGCAATTTTAACATATTTTATATTTGTGGTACAGAAACGTGCTGTAGGTAGGTATATTTTTTTGTGACTGCCAGACCAGCATTACACAGATACATCTACCTGCATAGCAAATAACATGGTAAAATTCGGCACTCTAAAGGGTTTATATAAAAGTATGTCTTTATTTATGAATAATTGTTAATGGTTAACTCAAGAATTCAATTTATTAATATGTACATTAGCTTTACCTTGCTTATTAAATACCTAAAATTATGTTCGTTAAGGTGCATGTTAATGTAAATGTTTATTTAGATGGTTTATTACTAATTGTGAGTAATGATATTCTTATATTCTCTAATTTCTTTATTTAGGGAATATGTTATGAAAGAATTATTATATATCCTGTAGATGTATAGAATGGCAGAATGTATTAATAGAAATTCGGAACTTCCTAAACAAGACTGTACAAGCCCTAGCCCAACAGAGACAGTTTGCTTGGAAACTTTGTATTCAGATAATAATCCAGGTACGTAGAATAGATTAGATTGAAGTGTTGTTTTCATAGTTTAACATTAAAATTCTTTTAATAGTATACCTATACCTAATAGTGGCGGCTTCTCCTTAAGGCCACATGGCCGCGTAACCGCGTGCCCCTCCTCCGAAAATACCAAAGAAATCCTTATTATTATCATTGTAAATTAAATGCAAATGTTAAAACCTGTTTATTGTGGTACAAAACTATTATTAGGAAGGGCTGGAGCGCTTGAGCTATCGTACTCATAATGCCACAGTCCACATTACTTGATCACCACAACACACTGCACAGATGCTACACAGTGAGCAACGCATCACAGTATCACAGCTTCATGGGCACATTTTGAGTCGCGGCCCAGGTAACTATGGCAACCGACCTGATCTCCTTTTCGACCAGACATGTTAGATACTTTCGATATGTGCTTATATTATGCAGATTTGGCCGCAATTATTTCACGGCACTACACGAACATTATTAAACATTATAACATACTTTTAACACATTACATATTTTTAATATTAAAATACTTATTTAATTTTTATGAAAACACAATTTTATATATTACTTAACATGAATAATGTTAGTGATATAATTAGATCTAATTTTCCAAATCTTCCACTGGAAGATAAAGTACAAATAAAAGAATTGGGCATTGCCTACCCAATAAATAATTTAGATGAAAAAGTTATGGAAAAATTTATTTTTATGAAAGACCGTAGAGCTGATTTCAATTTTAGAAAGTGAGTGTACCCGTGTATAAATAACTATGAAGTTTGTTTACCTAAGTAATAATTTAATGTGTCGTTTGATAACTATGAATTAAATAACTAAAATACTTTTGAGTTTGTGATTGTGCCATATCATTTTTAATTAACGGATATCTAAAAACTAAAAATAGTTACGTTCCCGCTTCCTGAATTCTCGTTTACAGCTTTTTTAAGGTAACGTATATGTAAATTTTTGATATCTAAATATGAATTACCTATTTAAATATTGTTTTAAATAATTTTTTTCGAGATTTCCGTCGATCGTATTAAAAAGGAGGATTTCGAGCAAATATTTTGGTCTGTGAATTTCCAAGTTATAATTCTACGGGGTTTGACCTTCAAATATGCAAAATTTTCGCCTACGCCGCATTTTGTTATTCCTGGCTCCCCCTATATATATTCCTTTGATAATATCCACTAGTTAGGTTGAATATATATTATATACTTATATATAATTTATTTATTTTTTGTAGCTGCACATTTTGACTAAATATGTATATACTGTGTTTGGTTATCTATTCTGCTTGGTAACCTAAAGTATGGGGCCATCCTAAGTAAGGGGTATACTTTAAAGTCTTATATAATTTTAAGAAATCAAGCTAGTAGCAAAAAGTAAATGAAATCTAGTTGCTTTAATAATTGGATTTTACTGTATCTATGGAAAACAAAAGAGTTGTCGTGTCAATTCTTGTAGTCGACTCAAGTGTCAAACATAATCATTGCAGTTTAGAGAATTGTTCTCAAAATAAAACTCATGTAAATGTAAATTGAAACGATTTAAACTTTAATAACATGAATCTACAAACAAGAATTGGTTTAGTACAATTTATTACAAATGCGGCAGAAATTACAGTGCTGGATTACGCAGTTTTTTTACAAAAATAAGTTTGAGTGCAGGGCCCTGCCAAATGAAAGCATACCATAATTTGATTATCAAATTTGAAAGATCAGGGTCTGTAACTGACCTAAGTTGCAGAAGTTCTTCGAAGCATAACCAACATTAATCCATTAGCAATCAGAAGTGTGAATTCGATGTCGAAACTATTGCAAATGCCATACACCACGGTTTAGAAAATTTTATGCAAAATCCTAAAACTGTATCCCTATAAACTTGAACTGCCGTTTGAATTAAATGATGCAGATTTTCCTCTCAGGTGTGATTTTTCTTTACAAATATTGGGTCAGATGGAAATTGAACCCGAATGGTTATCCCGTATTTTATGGACAGATGAGGCCCAATTCTCTCTAAATGGTGGAGTCAATACTCAAAACTGTCGAATATGGTTAACAGATAATCCACATGAAATCATTCAGGAAGGTCTTCATGACAAGAAAGTCACCGTTTGGGATGGTTTCACATCTAATTTTAGCATTGGACCATACTTTTTTGAGCGAGATACAGAATGGAGAGGCCTTATCTGTAACTGTTACTGGTGAACAATACCTGCATATGTTACGAGATTATGTCATTCCACGAATACAAAACAAGCACAAAGGAATTGAAAACATGATTTTTATGCAGGATGGAGCACCCCCACATATTTACTGACCAGTTAAAGAATTTTTAACTGTTTTTCAAAATCATGTTATAAGCAGACATTTTGTAAATTCATGGCCTCCAAGATCACCTGATCTTAAGCCAGCGGATTACTGGCTGTGTGGTTATTAAAAAAATTTGGTGTTTAGAACACGACCAACAACACTGGAAGAATTAAAAGACTATTAGGGAGAAAATTGCTGCAATTCAACCAGAAATACTGAATAATGCTGTATACAATTTGGAAAAAAGGTTGGGGATTGTACAGCAGCAAAATGGACAACATATCGAACATTTGCGTTAACCACTGTTGATCATAAGAAATCCCATTGTTTAAGCAATTGAATTTCTTTCACATCCTGTTATAACTTAATTTGTTAAAAATACATAATAAGCTGAAATATATCCCTTACTTTATGATAACCTTGTATTTCAGGTTTTTTTTTATAATTATTGGGCTACCATAGGTAACTTTGATAAACCGTAAATCTGTGTAAAACAAATTTCCTTGTAATTAGGCATTGGTGCCTGTTTGGAATTTAAATAAATAAATAAATAATAGAAGGAAATTGAATGTTAGTGTGATTATGACTTGCTATGATTGTCCATCCCATACTGAGATTGCATACAATAAATAAATCCTAAACCAAACATTGCTCTCCATTGGAAAGTATAATGCTGAAAGATAAATAAAATAAAAAATTATGAGTACATTGTAAAGAAATACATGTTTTTTTATTTCTTAAAAAAAAAATATCCCTCACATTGGAGTAACATTTAATCATATAATATCAATGTGCTTATGAGGCCAGCTGACTACTAATTTTACGAAGAAAATTATGTACAGGGTCATTGGTTATATTTTAGCCACCCACCTAGAGGTTCTCCCTTTAATCTCAGGAAAAAAGTTAAATACAAAAGTTGTAGAAAATCAAGTGTAGTTTATTCCAGAATGTAAAATCTTTATACAGGGTGTTTCGAAAACGCGTGTCATACCAAACTTGCATTTTCTTAGATGGAATACCCTGTACCCTTAAGTTTTCCGATTTCACGCATAATTCTACGACTTTCATATACCATACCTTATATCTAAAGTTAACCGATTTTTAATAAATGATGGTTAAAGATATAATATATAAAAATAAAGGAAATGATAAATAAACTAATTCGGAATCGGAAAACCTAAATATTTGAAAGTGCATATGATGTATCGATTTTGTGTTTTCATGGCTAACTAGGAATAGTAAGCGCGCGTTGCACAGATCAATTAAATTATTACAAAGTTATGATAGGTATATCTTTAACCATTATTTTATGAAAAAACGGTTAGCTTTAGACAGGGTATAGTATATGAAAAAGTCGTAGAATTTTGTGTGAAATCGGAAAACTTAATAATATACAGAGTATTCCATTTAAGAAAATGCAAGTTTGGCATGTCACGCGTTTTCAAAACACCCTGAATAAAGATTTTACATTCTAGAATAAACTACACTTGATTTTCTACAACTTTTGTATTTAACTTTTTTCCTCAGATTAAAGGGATAACCTCTAGGTGGGTGGCTAAAATATAACCAATGACCCGTACTTTACACTGGTAACCTAGTTGATGTCGTGGCTGTCGTACTTGATGCTTGAACATATGACAAGTAAGCATCGATCACAGTAGTACAGTCTAGATCTAGATTATCGATTTATTGTACTTTGCATAAATAGTACTAAAACTTGAAATTTCCAGTATCACAATTTACTTTTTAATTTTTAAAATATCTGTCATGTTTAAACACAGTTAGCATGTTTTGCCCAGGTAGTTAATCGTCTAGAAAGTAATATTAAATATTTTATAAAATATATACGTATTGGACAACTGTATAAGAATAACATCTGCAAGTTTAGAGTTAAAAAGGAAGACAGAATTATTTGTACAAGTAAAACAAGCTTAAATACAGTTTATTTTAATAAATCAACAGAGAAGCTCTAGTTTTTTTTTTTATTATTAAGAACTGAATGCACAGCAAAAAACATCCTTATAATATAATCAACAGATACAAACTGGGATATATTTTTTAATATATTCTGTGTAACCAACCATCCTGCATAATGCAGTACCAATATATAGGGTGTTTTATTTGATATAAGAAAGTTTGTACTGAATAGATCAAGTGAAATATTATTTTTTTCCAATCATACGAATAAGACACTAACATTAAATTATTTTGTATAAAAAGAGGGCCATTTCGGGACTGTTTGAGATCGCCATAGCAACTGTACAAAAAAGAGATTATTGTACAGTTGTACAATACCGAAAAGTAATTGGACATTGACATTGCATGTCATATAATATATTGAAGTTTAATTAAATAGAAAAATAGAAACGGATAGTGACTCCGATGAATTGGTAAACCGGAGGTGCTAATAAGAAGCGGTTGAAAAAAAATATTATGTTAAACTCGTACAAAAAATACGTTTTCGAGACTCGTAACTCTTTCCCTCGTCCCGAAAACGTGACTTTTTTGTACTACTGCCCTCAGTAAATATCAACTATTTATCTTGTGATGAAATAATAACATCAGCAAAAAAACTCAAGGACAAATTAACTTGCGGTCCGGACTTGATTCCTAGTTTCTTTGTTAAGGATTGTTGTCACGTGTTAGCGCAACCATTAGCCACATTGTTTAATCTGCTACTTAAACAGGGCAGTTTTCCTGATGTTTGGAAAGTAGCAAGTGTCTGTCCCATTCTTAAGAATGGTGATCCAGTTGATATAACTAACTATAGACCCATCACTTTATTGTGCAATTTTGCGAAGGTTTTTGAGATGTCCCTATACAGTCGAATTTATCCTCTTTTTAAAAATATTATATCACCTGTACAGCATGGTTTCATGGAAAAAAGATCAACTAACACAAATCTTGTTTGCTTTAACCAGTTTATTTCTAATGTCATTGATCATCACGGTCAGGTGGATGTATTGTATACCGATTTCTCGAAGGCCTTCGATAGGATTGATCATAACATACTTTTGCATAAACTTAAGAATTACGGATTTTGCGATAACTTACTAAAGCTCTTTTCGTCTTATTTATCATGTCGTTTCCATTATGTCACATATAGTGGATACAACTCGAGTCACTACCTTATTACTTCTGGAGTACCTCAGGGCTCTAATTTGGGTCCTCTACTATTCTCTATTTTTATTAACGACATTACTACTCTTCTCAATTGCAATCAGTTAATCTATGCGGACGACTTAAAACTGTATTTTTCTATATCGAGTATAGATGATTGTGCTTTTCTTCAAAATGATTTGAATGCGGTTGCGAGATGGTGTGATCTGAATAACTTACATTTAAATATGTCGAAGTGTAAAGTAATTTCTTTTACACGTAAATTGAATCCTATACTTTTCAACTATGAAATTAACTCAGACTTCTTGATACGTGCAAAGTCCATCAAGGATTTGGGTGTTTACTTTGACGATAGGTTAACATTTTCGGAGCACATACAACGTATAGTTTCTTCTTCTCTTAGGATGTTAGGTTTTGTGATAAGGCAAGGTCGTGATTTCCTCGGTAATGATGTACTGTTCAGGTTATTTTATGCATATGTCCGCTCCAAGTTAGAGTATTGTTCACTTGTTTGGAATCCTATGTATAATGTTCATATCAATCTCATCGAGTCGGTTCAAAAAAGGTTTTTAAAATTCCTCACATTTCGTTCAGACAGAAGATATCCTGCAAGAGGCTGCGACTATAAACTTTTGTTAACTCGTTTTAATTTTGACTCACTACAATTTAGAAGATACTTCCACAGTCTGAAATTTTTACACGCACTCTTGCATAACCATATCGACTCTCCTGATATATTAAGCCAGTTAAATTTTCTAGCAGTTAGATCAGCCAGTCGTGCTCCACTAACATTTTATTGTTCTGCTGTCGACACTAATCTTGGATTAAAGTCTCCCATTAGCGTTATGACACGTAGCTATAATGGCATTTGTAACTCCTGTGATGTCTTTAACTGTAATGTAAAAAGTTTACATAATGTTTTTAGAAGCGTTAGTCAACTTTAAATTTTGATACTTTAATTAAATCGAATTTGAGCACTTACTTATATATATATGTTTTTTTTTTGTTGTGGTTTAAGTCACACTGTAGGTTTGCATACACGTATTTTTTTTTTTCACTTTTGATCTTTTCATGTTCTTTTATATTATACTTTGTTCTGTAATTGGTGTTTACACTGTTGGACAAATAAAATTATTATTATTATTATTATTATTATTATTATTACTACTTAAACAAATAACTATTTTGACCATGTTAAATATATACATGTCTATACAGGGTGGGCCATTAGTGCGTATGCGGACTGTACTACCTATACCGTTAAAGTTAGAATAATAATTTTTCATACGAAGTTAGATGCCAGTGGCGTGCATATTTTAAAATTATTTTGGCACATACAAGGTATTTAATATTAAAATGCCAAACCGAACATACGTTTTTTTAAATAGAACACCCTATATATTTTTAGATTTTTGAATTGAGCGTACTTTTCTGAACAATTTAATATAGCACTTAATATATCTAAATTTACACGTGGCGACGTTGTTGCAAGTTTTCTATGAAAAAGGTCGCTACTTCGCATTATTGTAGCTCTCCATTTAAGTGAGATATGACGTCCATTTTCTCATAAGATACATTAAGAATATGTCTTTATTCAAGAAAATATAACGATTTAAACAAAAGTTACATTTGCTATACAGGGTGATACATTTCGCATATCGTAATTTTACTTCAAAATTTTAAATGGAACACCCTGTATATTATCATGTCGTCTTAAAGAGTTCCTTTTCAGCATTAATGTTTCTATTGTGTTGGTTTTATTGTATCAGTCAGTATTCCGAGTATTGTATCACTCCGAGAACTAATATCATGTTTAGCATTTCTTCTTTAGTAAAATTCATTTTCGATAATATGGGTAGATTGAATATTTCCTCTAATACTTACTGATACAATAAAAGCAGAAACATTAATAATGACAATGACAGTTCCCCAAGCCACTTTTCAATTTTGTTTTCAAAGCACCCTATATAAGAGTATATATAGTAGATATCCCTATTAATAATAATTTATCTTTACAATTTACAACCAACCACGAAGACATGGTTATTTTCGTTATTTATTAAAATTTGAATTATTTTTTTATTAAGTGTGACTTAGAATTTGTTATTAACAATAAGACTAATAATAAACTGCCAGTATAAACTTTTTATTCAATTATTTTTTTACAACTTATCTTAATTTCAACGGTTCTTCAAGTTTCAAACCCTTTTTTAACAAATAAATTTTATTTAAACCCACCAAGTATTGTATCGTTAGAAAGCTGAAAAGGAGCTCTTTAAAACAACATGATAATATACAGGGTGCCATTTAAAATTTTGAAGTAAAATTACGATATGCGAAATGTATCATCCTGTATAGCAAATGTAACTTTTGTTTAAATCGTTATATTTTCTTGAATAAAGACATATTCTTAATGTATCTTATGAGAAAATGGACGTCATATCTCATTTAAATAGAGAGCTACAAAAATGCGAAGTAGCGACCTTTTTCATAGAAAACTTGCAACAACGTCGCCACATGTAAATTTAGATATATTAAGTGCTATATTAAATTGTTCAGAAAAGTACGCTTAATTAAAAAATCTAAAAATATATAGGGTGTTCTATTTAAAAAAATGTATGTTCGGTTTGGCATTTTAATATTAAACACCTTGTATGTGCCAAAATAATTTTAAAATATGCACGCCACTGGTATCTAACTTCGTACAAAAAATTATGATTCTAACTTTAACGGTATAGGTAGTACAGTCCGCATACGCACTAATGGCCCACCCTGTATACTTGTTTTTGGGTATATTTCTTTACAGTGGTTACATTTTTCTGTATCGATAGACATTAACACCCGGATTCATGAAAGGGGCGTAAGGCGTTAGTCGGACTAACCAACTTTGTGCCGCCAGCTACACCTTTTATTTTAACACGCACAACAACGGCGCAAAATTTTCGCGTAACCTTCGCTAGTCGGACTAACGTTAGGCCTCGTTGATGAATCCGTATGTTAATATTTAATTCTCTTCTAATATTTTACAATACATTCCATTTTTTTTTTTATTGCAATACCATTTCTACTTATGAAGGTCTTAGGGAGAACTAGTCATAATATTTCTTAGATGGCAACACAGTGGCCTTTCCGTTATTTCACCTTAGAATTTGAGAGTGGATTTTTGGCAAACAAATCTTCATATTTTATATTTAACAACAGAACTGTCTATTACAACATTCCACATTATAACACCAGTGAGCCAAACATTTCTATAAAATTTACAGAGTAGGTAAATAACACGACCAGTACAAAATAGTTGCTTTAATTATGCTGTGATATGATAATTCATAATAGTAGCTTTTTGTGTTTTTGTTTTTACCTTCAATTAAAAGTTAGTTGTAATATCTACACTGACATCAAGTGAAATATTTTGAAATGTATCTGGTTTGGTGACAAGAACTGTTAACTTAATTAGAACTTAAAAGGACTAGTGAATACACATAACTGTCAATACTTACTGTCCTATATATAAGCAAATTACATCTTTAGGAATATTTTACAAAAAACGTTAGGTCCCATTTATTTAAGTCCCATGCAATTGCATTATTCCCATATGTTTTCCAAAATCTAGTGGATATAGGTAACTCCCTTTAACTTTATATAGATGAAGAACTTAGCTTAGCTACTCTGTCACACAAACCATAACAGTTCTATAAATCAAATTGTCTTAAATTGTATTTAAATGAATGTTAAACAATTCTAAAATAAATATTTTTCAGGAAGCATGACTTATTTTAGTAAATAACTGACGTAATGATGTAGGACTTCCTCGTAGTCGATTTCCTACAATTTCCAAAACCAATTCTGTTAAAACAAACATTCTTTTTTGGATTTATCGTTAAAAATGGTGCAGTATTATAAAAGCACCTACATAATCGGCATATAAAAAGGTTTTGTACTAGACTTCTTTATTGTAAATTTTCCTTAGACAAAAAATGTATGATAATTACATGTGTTACTTAAATACAAAGTTACCTACCAGTAATTTAAGGGTTCTCTGAAACTGTTCACCAGCGCTGCTAACATAGTGGTAAAAAATACTGTTTACAAAGTCAAAATATATTTTAAAACAATTCGCTAATTTTAAACAGGTCACGGATAACAGTTGCTGAATAAAATGCCAATCACTATCAAATGTAAAAATTCTAAGTTGAAAAGAAAATAATATTTAGCAAAGGAAATGAATTTTCATTTTACATTACATTTTCATTTTGATTACATTTGTGACTGGGTGTATTCCCATCCAGACAATAATTCTAGATTTTTCTTTACAATGGTACATATAAATAGGTCTATACACAAATAAATAAATTATTTTGTATTCTAATCTAAAAATGTCTTATAATTTATAAGACATTTCTACTTATATATGAAATTTAACATAATATAGAAGGAACATATTTAATTTGACATTATTTATGTTATTAATTAGGTACATCTCAGAATATTACTAATCCAAAGGTAGAATTGATTACTACTTACAATCACCTGGAAGAAGAAAAAGTTGAAAAAAACAATTTCTTAAATGAACTGGGATTAATAGAAGAATGTGATGATGACACTAGTACCAATAAAGATGAAAATTGGGAAGACTGTATTGATCAAGATTTTCCAGAAGAACTACCAGCAGACAATGAGGTAGCAGAAAATGTAAGTAAAATTAAACTGCAGTTCTAAAGTTCATGATGAAGTGTAAAATATAAATTGATTAAAACCGTTTTTTATCGACTGCTGCTTAGTGCTGTTTCCACCAGCTACGATTCGCGGAAGCGCGCAAAAAATTTGCGTCGCGGATGTTGCAAAGTTTATGAATTTCTTATTTACTTATTATTTTATAATTTCAGATTTAATAACATACTTCGTTTTCTGTCGAGTTCTATTCCTAGAATTACGAGAATATTTTTCTTATTTATTTTAAATATTTCCTTACATAAATATTACAGGTATAAAATCCTGAAAAATAGCATGTTTGTGTGTGAAAATATAAGTGTTGATATTTATGTTCCTTTCATAAAGGTTATAGTCAATTAGATAACAAAATGTTTCTTCAAATTTTTGTTTAGATCTCATTTTCTATGTGAGATTTCGTTTCCATAAAACCAAGTCCTGAATTTCATTTACTATTGTATTAGTTTTTGCAATGCATTATTAGAGATTATAAATGATAAATTTTTGTTTACCATAAAATAATGTGTGTTTCTTTGTCATACAAACCATTTAATTACTGGAAAAAATAAATATTTGTCTGGAGAACCTGGAAAAGTCAGGGAATTTTATATAGGCATTATGCTGGACACCCTGTAGAAATCCTATCTATTTAATTTGTCTTGTCTACTAAAAGTAGATGTTCAATTTTTTTTTACAATTTTAAAGGGATTTATCATCTCCGCAATTAGGAATGAAATAAAAAGTCTTTAGCTCCTTTTTCTTTTTTTTTTTTTTTGTAGAAAAAATGTAGATATATATACAGTAGACTCCTGATTATGCAAACTTCGCATTATCCGAAACGACACATGAACCGGATTATCCGAAATGATTCTCGCTATGCCTCCGCATTATCCGAAATTTATAAAATATGTATGTAAATATATATTACCAATTACCTCTTTCTTGAATTTATGAATATGAATATGTATTACCATTATAGAATGCAGATTATATATTATTTTATTATGATTTATTTATCCCGTACAGATGTATGTGTATTACACATGATGTATTGTTAAGGTTTATTACATACATCTATAAAAGCATATGCAGTTACTTTTTCCTATGTGTATATTTAAATTGAAATTTAATAAATACTCTTTAAACAAACATAATATGTACGTCATGTCAATGATTTTCCTCAATCTCCGCATTATCCGAAATCAGTCCGGTCCACATTATTTCGGATAATCGAGAGTCTACTGTATACAAATCAGAGTAGGAATATTTAATAAGCATAACAATTATTTCTGTATTGTGTTCCGAATAGGAACAAATATTGAGTGCTATTTAATGGCTACTTATATAAATATTATAAATATGTTTATTAATATATATTTTTCTATTTGGACTTTTATACTTTCTTATCAAGTCAAAATAATGCATTAAAATTTTCAGAAACAGAAATTTGTCGCCTGGATCTTAAATTTTATGTAGTTTATTGATTGTTATTACATTTTTTAATTCATTTTTAGTTTGAGGATGTAAGCAGTTCAGATGATATAGAATATAGCCATGTTACTCCAAAATCTTCACATCTGAAAAGAAATTTAACTTCAGCTGAGAGAAATCTTGTAAGTTAATTGTATGTTAAGATAAAGACAACTAAAGAATATTCCGGTATTTCTTATATAAATCTACCAATAAAAGTGTGACATTACGTGTCCCCTGTGCCTCTGCACTCCGCACCAGCAGTTACCCGACTTTCATGAGCATTTGCTGTAGTTCCAAAACTGCTGGTACGGAGTGGGGAACTGAAAATTAAAAATGCTTGTAAATCCATGAAATCTAAAGGAAACGTGCAATTAGAGTAAATTTTCAACTTATTACTTTTTATTATCTGTTACCTGACATTTTTTAAGGTTAACTCGTTGAAAATCGAAATCAACAAAACAAAGCAACACTGACCGGATATTATATGAACTAAAGAATGCATGAATCGCATTTGCTCATTAAACCAGTGTTGCAAACTATCAGAAATTGCTATGTTGGAACAAACCTATTAACATACAGGATAATAATAATATTCCCTTATTCTCATCTTAATGATGAGCTCGGAAATCAGAGACTTGTATAGGAGAAGGAGCGGCATATTATTATTTTGCGGGCCGCGAGTGCACCCAGGAACGACTTACAATGTTTTACTTTAACTACCATTTAGTATGAGAATAAGGGAAACCCGAGAAACCTTATTAATTAAAGTGTACAGTAGGTTGTTAGCCATTTATACAGTGATATTGTAGTACTACTTGCATATTAAGAACAAACACTACTAGTTTTATGCACACATATTTAATATTGGAGCAATTAGAAAAAGTTGACCACGGTGAGATTCGAACCGTCGTCAACTGCGGAGAATGTATCTCTTCACTCACATGAAGAGATACATTCCTTCCTTCCATAGAAGTTCCTTTCAACTCCTTCATATTCATTAAATTATGATGATGAAAATAACTGTTTGAGTTAGTATCATATAATGTGTTGACTAACAAATGATCAACTTCTAATCTTCTCTCTGATATGTAAAAGTAATGTTTTACTTATTCTCTTGACCGTTTAAATTATTATACAAGTACCCTTTCTGTTGTAGAGGAAAAGAAAACTAGACATTAATAATGGATATCCAAGTAAAAAAATCCAATCAGAAGTATGCCCCATGTCTACAGTTTCCAATAATAATCAAAGTGAATCAACTTCACCTTCCCTGCAACTCTCATCAACAAATACAACACCTAGTAGTCGAACCCGTGCTGTAATCCCGACAAAGGATAATCCACCTCCTGAAATGTCAGAGTGGTTATCCCAATTCACTACGTGGTCAAATGCAGAACGAATTATGGCAATAAATGAGTTGATTGCTTGCTGTGAGCCAACTCAAGTTCGCCATATGATGCAAGTAATTGAACCTCAGTTCCAAAGAGATTTTATATCATTGTTACCAAAAGAATTAGCTTTAAATGTTTTGTCTTTCTTAGAACCGAGAGACTTACTTAAGGCAGCACAGACTTGCCATAGTTGGCGTGTTTTAGCTGAAGACAATCTATTATGGAAAGAAAAGTGTAAGCAAGCAGGAATAGAAGAGATTCCAAGGAAAAGAATGTCATCAAGATCTCCCAGTTCTCACATGTCTCCATGGAAGGTACACAACACAATACTTTACTTTGTGTATTTTCACTGCATAACTCAAACCTAACATTTTAATTTGAAGGTTTGGTATTGTAACAATGAAAATATTTTACTTTTGTAAAAAAATGCATCACATTACAAAGATATCTTCTTTACAACATGATCATTTTATATTATTTTTATTGGGTATTTTGATTTTGTCGTGAAAAAAATTGGAAATACATTTTTACTATCCTTATTTGATAACTTGTAAACTCTGTCAAAGAAACTTATGGATGGTGTATAATAGCTGTTCGGTTGGCTGTGATCTTGAATTAAAGGAGGTTATGATTATAAGTATACTCGTCGGCTAATATAATAGGCAGTGACGTATTACCGGGTGACGTATTAAATTGTGGTGGGGACTGTAATTCCATAGGTGTACGCAAAAAATCATTGGAAAGGTGCTAATATGTCAAATAAATATAAAAAATATCAAAACATGAACGGTGTTATAGAAATTGTGAATTGTTTTTTAAATTCACCTTATAGATTAGTTGTCATATCTTCGTGATAATCCCTAGTCTTTCGCGACTCAAACATATGTAGACCATTTACCAAAAATCCCGAATCACTTCCAATATGAGTTATTAGTCTTCATCCTTTTCCGGATGTGCTTTTAAACCTGTAGAAAATCCATCCATAAACGCTTGCCTTCTGTCCTGTACGTTGCAATCTTGTCATACTTTTAGCACAGTATAACCTTCATTTAACCATGTCTCATCCATATAATATATTTTCCTATTTAAAGCGCGAAATTCTCTTATCTTCTCCAAATATTCTCGTCTCCATGTCACAATCTCATTTTTCTCTATAAGCATACTCTTCCGATTCCGTTTGCAATATTTGAAATTCATTTCATACATTGTCCTTATAAGCAATTTATACGAGAGTTTGGGCAAATCGTTGTCTTCTGCCAGAGCAACCTGAACTTTACTTACTGTTGGGATTTAATTTTTGAAAAAGAAACCATGAAATTATTTGACGAAAAATAGAATATTTCACATTTTCGTTCACGGTAATTTTTTTTCTTCGCCGTGTTTCTATTTTCTTCTTCTTTGCGTCTGTGTCGCCAGATTTTATTTACTTTACTTTACTTTACTTTATTGATGTCACATACAAAACAAATTTGTTTACACAGGTCAATTCAATAGAATACACTACAAGATCATTAAAAGCACATAGCATATAACACACAACAGATTAAAATACCTTCATACATATCCAAGAAGGCGATATACACACCACCTAGACGGCAGCAAAAATCACACAATACGCACTTCAAATCAAGAAATCACTAAAATCATTATTATAATACTCGTCTATCGAGAAAAAACATTTTGCAACAAGATAACGTTTTACAACTTTTCCGAACACGCTTATTGAAAGTTTCTTTACACTCATAGGCAGAAGATTAAAGGCTTTTGGTCCATAATAACTAGTTCCTGTTCTTGTTTTTTAAGCCTAGAAAACTTTATCTCTATATGTCTATTATTTCTAGTCTGATAATTATAAATATCACTATGTTGGCTGTAGCTACTTTCACAGTTTTTGACATAAACAAGATATTCGAATAAATACATACATACTAGGTACCTACTGTCAGTACATTTAACTTGATAAAACTGCAACGACATTCATCACGGTATTTTAAACCATCTATTATTCTCAAAGCTATTCTTTGCAATCCAAAAATTCTAGCAGCTGAAACAGCATGTCCCCACACCAGTATTCCATAAGATATAACCGATTGTATTATAGCATCGAAAGCAGAAATGAGCACTCGCCGTGATACACTTCTCGACAAGCTAAGCAAAAGATAAATATTAGTTCTTAATTTTTTAGCTATGTGATCAGTATGATAAAACCATGTCAATTTAGGATCCAAATATAAACCAAGAAACTTTACACAATTATAATTATTAATAAAGTTTACATCCCGCATCGAAAAAGCCATTTGTTACGTCTTACAATTGTTCAGATATAATTGGTTTGCTGTGAACCATTCAGTTACACTTGTCAGTGCCCCTTCCAGCATTACCTGTATAGCATTTAGATCCTTATTTTTAATAGCAATTGTAGTATCATCTGCAAACATAACGAGATCAGTACCCGGACTACCGCATTGCATATCATTTACATAAATAAGGAACAGCACCGGACCCAATACTGAACCCTGTGGCACTCCATTTTCAACAGATACTAATTTTGATTCTCTATGATTGTATGTCACAAACTGTTGCCTATTTTCCAAATAAGATTTTAATACTGACACACTTCCTACACTAATCCATATTGCACGAAATACATTTCGAAAGGAAACTCTTATTAATTCACTACCAGGTCCATCGCATCCACTACATTTTTATCGCACGCTTGTAATCCCTCATAGACATTTTTTATCATATGAGTTTCTTCACTTGTCAGATCAGATATCGTTTACGCGTTTCTAATCCACTACTCCCCTCAATCGCTTCCATAATAAAATCCTTTTCGTCGAAACACTAATTAAACTAAGTAATACTTATCACTTCACAGTAAACATCTACAAAAACAAGTTAACCAATTAATTTATGCAGTTCAGCCACAAATTACAGCAATTCCCCGGTACTACGCTTATGTCAGGCTGGGATGAAATACTTGGATGTGTGTGAAATGCGCATGTTCGATCTTCTTGACACTCTTGACTTTTGTTGCATAGGTTGCATATCTCCCTCTTCGTTCTTTAACCCGTTAAACAAAGACGAAACTATATCTGACGTAAAGAATTGTGGTGGCATGGAATAGAGAAGCATGGAACAGACAATTTATAGTTCTGTTCAATAGTAATGCGTAAGCGGCATCACTTTTCTATGTGCTAACATTTGTGCCGCTATGTATTAAGTATTTACACTTCGTCCTTATTCTGTATCGAATTAGATCATACGTCACTGTCTATTATTTTAGCCGACAAGTATAGGTTCTAGGTATATTTATTTTCAATGTGAGGCATGAAATTAGCATTCCAAAACATATAACTTACTAAATTAAGATTAGTAAGCCATGTTTTTTTGGGGATCGAGATGGCGAAAATGCTGCACTTAGACTAAATTGACCATCTTGCTGTACATTCTAACCCTGCTAGCAGCAAAATTCTTTTGTACCACGTGTTCGTGTATGGCAGGGACATACATATGTATCATACTATAAGTTTAAGAGGTCTCATCATGAGCCATTACCCACATCCAACACTACTATCTATTTTGAAAAAAACCTCTAAAACGATAACAATTATTGTTTATTGAAATTTTTTTCCCACCATTTTGGGCTACCAAAACCTATGACTTGAATTAGTGATTGAAAAATATATCTGCAAATGAGTGGAATCGAGATTTTTTGATACACTATTTTTTAAGAAAAAAACATGTCTTATTCATTTTTGTAGATAGATATGGAAGTAGCTATCAACTGGTAATATAATACCAAAGTTAATTGGGAAATCGAGAATTGTTAGATAAATTTAAATTACTACAATTTTGATTCTACCCAGTTGCATCTTATTAAATGCTTCAGTCAATGCTTCAATTTGATAGCCAAGTTTTGATAGTTTTCAAAATAAGATTAATATAATGTGTTCAAATTATTTGGATTAAAAATTTTATGTTCCATTTAAAAAGTTAAACACATTTCTCACACTTTTGCTTGAGTTATATTATGTATAACAAAATTCACTGGGTGAAACAGGAAAGTACCACTTTTATTTTACAAGATATGTCTACTAAATTTGGGGTGTGCTTAATAGACCAAAAAATGCATTGGTCTAGTGGCAATTAAATTTGAATGAAGAAAGTTAAATGGAACACCCTGTATACTTTTACATATTTGGATTCAGCGCGATTTTTTACTTTAATAACAAAATTTTAACCTTTTAAGATTATTCTTATTATAATGCTTTTAACAAACGTTACAAACAAATGTTTTCAAAAAATTTTATGGGATGTGTTTACTCCAGTGTCTTATTGTTGGTATTGATACCATTTTTCTGTTTCACCTGGTGTAACTACTTTTTTAAATGTAGTAATATCTTAATTCGCAACTGATACATCTTGAAGCCAGCTAAACTGAGTATGTTGATAAAAATTATTGGATTTAGTTATTTTTATAATTATTACACGTCTATAGTGATGCGACGTTTTATGTGATGAATTAATTAATAAAATTTATATTTTGTTTAGGCGGCTTATATGAGACAACATGCCATAGAGATGAATTGGAGGACAAAACCTATTAGAGAATTTAAAATGCTAAAGGGTCATGATGATCATGTCATAACATGTTTACAGTTTTGTGGTAATCGAATAGTCAGTGGATCTGATGATAATACTCTCAAAGTCTGGTCTGCTAACACTGGAAAGGTATAATGAATATTAATGTTGTTTAATAATGAAATAGTCTTATAATTTTTTGTAGACTTCAGTAGATTTGTGTATTATTTTTTACGTTGAGGAATGTAAACTGTACAGGTTTACACATTACTTGTCTTCATCTTATATTTTTTAATTCACTTTAAATAATTGCAGTGTCTACGAACATTGGTTGGTCATACTGGTGGAGTTTGGTCATCTCAAATGGCTGGCAATACAATAATAAGTGGTAGCACTGATAGAACCTTAAAGGTGTGGGATGCAGACACTGGGATATGTAAACATACTCTCTATGGACATACCTCTACAGTTAGATGTATGCATTTACATGGGAAAAAGTAAGTTTTAAAGAACCTGTCGAAGAACTGTATCTTATTAAATTTGTCTGTTCTAAGCTAATGTTATTTTGTAGGGTCGTCAGTGGGTCCAGGGATGCTACATTAAGGGTGTGGGATATAGAAACTGGAAATTTCCTGCATGTACTTGTAGGTCATTTAGCAGCTGTTAGATGTGTGCAATATGATGGCAGATTGGTTGTCTCAGGAGCTTATGATTATATGGTAAAAGTATGGAATCCAGAGACTGAAGAATGCCTCCATACTTTACAGGGTCATACAAATCGGGTTTACTCTCTACAGGTAGTTGTTATTATTATTATTGGTAAATTGGTAAATTGGTAAAATGGTTGACTGACAACCAAATTCTAGATACCCTGTATAAAAATCAAAGAATGTTTTAACTTTGATAACTAGTATGTAGGATGTACAGGGTGTCCAAAATAAGATCCTTTATCCCCTTATCTCAGAAAGTATAAAAGGTAGAGAAAAATGTTAAATATGAAAGTTTTTTGTTTTTACCTGAATTTTTCATTTTTATAACTTTCTTGAATACAGGTTGTTCAGTTTCTCTGATCCAGGCATCAACTTTCTTTTTTTAAATGGGAGACCCTATATTCAATTACGTTTTTGAACTCTCCTTAAAATTCTAGGTCGACATTGTTAAGAGTACCCTATACCTATCATTTACCGTTACGAAGATATTAGCATTTAAAGAAAAAAATCTGTAAAAAACACCTGCTCAAAAAATCTCGGCAAAACAAATAAGACGTCCAAAAAAAGCTAAATAGGGTTTATTTCGTAGACAATTAGACTCAGAAATTACTTCTATGGATCGATATTACCTGATTAATATACAGGGTGTTTTTGACAGACGGCTCAAACATGTATATGTTAAAACTCCAGAAAATCGAAAATCTCTTATGGAACACCCTGTGTATTATTATATTTTTGGATTCTCTATTAAATTTTAACCATACTCTATATAACTTTCCCTATTCTTATTTTGCTTAGTTTTCAAGATATTGACGAAAATGTGGAAAAAATGTCAGCTATTAATCATTATCGGTTATTATTAAAAATATATCTACTATTGTTTGGTATATTATAGTAAGTGTGCCTTAATACTGATTAAGAATATATTATTTTATTAAAAACTAATATTTGTTTAAAATTATTTCATTAATTAACTAATATAAACAAATCTGTTTGTAACTTGAACCACAAATAACTAACAATAATCAACAAATAACAATAAAAATAATAAATTAAAGTGTCCTATATGTCCTCGCGCTTCAATTTCCATCCTGATTTTAATCTTTAAATTATCAACATTATTACTCTGAATTTGATAAACTCAGGCTTTCAATGTACCCCATAAAAAGTTATCAAGTGGAGTTAAATCTGGGATCCTCGGCGGCCATGGGATATTCCCGTTTGGCCCTATCTATTCCACAAAATAGTTCTTAATAAAATTCTTTACAATTGCAGTATTGGGGCATGGAACTCCATCCATCTGATAAATGATCTGATTGGCATCTTCTTCGGCATCCAATAAAAGTAAAATGCAAGTTTGTAATGAATGCCATTTTCTGATATTTTACCTAAGGTACCTGGGACCATTTAAATATTGGCCAAGAAAGACCGGGCCTAAAATGTGTCTCTTATAAGTAGCGCAGCAAACATTTTCGTCAATATCTTGAAAACTAAGCAAAATAAGAATAGGGAACGTTATATAGAGTAAGGTTAAAATTTAATAGAGAATCCAAAAATATAATAATACACAGGGTGTTCCATAAGAGATTTTCGATTTTCTGGAGTTTTAACATATACATGTTTGAGCCGTCTGTCAAAAACACCCTGTATATTAATCAGGTAATATCGATCCATGGAAATAATTTCTGAGTCTAATTGTCTACGAAATAAACCCTATTAAGCTTTTTTTTTGGATGTCTCATTTGTTTTGCCGATATTTTTTGAGCAGGTGTTTTTTACAGACTTTTTTCTTTAAATGCTAATATCTTCGTAACGGTAAATGATAGGTATAGGGTACTCTCTTAACAAAGTCGACCTAGAATTTTAAGGAGAGTTCAAAAACGTAATTGAATATAGGGTGTCCCATTTAAAAAAAGAAAGTTGATGCCTGGATCAGAGAAACTGAACAACCTGTATTCAAGAAAGTTATAAAAATGAAAAATTCAGGTAAAAATGCTTAAAATAAAAAACTTTCGTATTTTACTTTTTTCTCTACCTTTTATACTTTCTGAGATAAGGGGGTAGAGGATCTTATTTTGGACACCCTGTACATGCTCTCGTATAAAAATCACAGATTTTTAATTTTTCTTCAAAAATGTCAAAGCTACACAATATCGAATATCCTTGTGTTAATTCAACAGTTCAAAAACAGTCAATTGCAATAAATTTCAAAGTCAGTCAAAAAATGCAATAAAAAATATAGCATTCTATTCCAAATAAGGAAGTTGTGGCTCACTTCGAGTATTATCGGAAGTAGTACAGGTAACAAAAAAGTTGTATCTTCAAAGATTTATATTAACTTTTAAAGATTTTAATTTTTACTGTGGCGTATTCCCTGAAATTAAATAATTACTTAAGTGGTTTCGATCCATACCATATCCAAATAAAATACATATAAAATAAATAGCAATGTTAAGAAGTGTGCACTGCAATTTATAAGTTTTATTTCATTTTATAGCTTTTCTTAACTTTCCGAAATTGTAGAAGTTATATTAATTAATGGTTGACACAGTGTTTTTATTGCAAAATATACATTATCTGGATGACAAATGAGAAAGATAGAGCACAAACAGAAATCAACTTAATACAAAATCTAGACTTTGGTTATTCATTGATATAAATATATTTTAGAACATCACTTTGGTTCTAAGCTAGAAAAATATTGGGTATTTTTTAACAGTATATGAGGTGACATCAATGGACGTATTATTTTTGTTAAAAATGGATAAACCATAAAGATATATACATAATGTGGCTGGCTTCTGTTAAAGGACATTTTAACTTACATCTTTGCAGTAAAAATAAGTCTTTTCAGTATAATAGAGGCTAAGAAATACAACACTAATAATTTTCCTATGATTATTTAGTAAAAGGTTTGAGGTATTTGTAGAGTTCCTAAGTTGAATTCCAAATATTTATGATTACAAACTTGTACAAAATGAGGAAGTTAATTATTAAATTATTTCATTGGTGTTTTGTAAATTTGATTTTTTTTATTTCTTGTGTTGCAATTTGATTATATTACCGAAAACTCAAAGACTAAATTAACATTAAATAAAAATTTTCAATTTTTAGTTTGATGGGGTTCATGTAGTAAGTGGTTCCCTTGATACCAGTATCCGGGTTTGGGAAGTTGAAACAGGAGCTTGCAAACATACACTTATGGGCCATCAATCGCTTACATCAGGAATGGAATTAAGAAATAATATCTTAGTTTCTGGGAATGCCGATTCAACTGTAAAAGTATGGGATATAGTGACTGGACAATGCCTACAAACACTCTCAGGTAAAAGTTGATTGTTATAACTAGAGTTCGAAAAAATACATACACCGCAGTAACAGTTTTTATTTGTATATTATTGATATATTTCTATATATATATATATATAGTCAGGCTAGTCAGGCCGGTGGCTCAGGGTGATCACTTAATCCAGAGATCATGGATTTGAATCCGTCGGACCATTTTTATTTAAATTGTCTACTTGTATACCAAGGCTTGTTCAGAAGGATAGGTTGGCAACCCACGGTCCTTATACTGCAATGGTTACCTCATCCGTGCTCTGACCAATGGCGGCGCATGACGTCATCACCAGGCCTCCCTCGCCAACTTTCTTTTTCTCGTGCACGCGACGGCTCACGGCTGTATGTATATACGGCTCTATTTCACTAATAATTTCCATGCGTATTTAATATTTAAAGCAATTTAATTTAAAAAAATTGTGGAATAAATAATTAAACAATTAGTAATGCAATTTATTAGTAATGTAATGTTATAAATTGCTGGGAAGCATAAGTTTATAAAAAGATGCCAAATGAAATTAAGTATAAATAATAAATAATGAATCTAGGACATCGTTTCTCAACCTGGGGGTCATGAACAGGTATAGAGGGGGCTGCAATCTGTAAAAAAAAGGCATCCACACAAAAACCCTTTGATTAAATAATAAACCTTAAGTTATAATCATCATATTAACTTAGTGATGTAAAACGGATTTTTTTCCACAGACAAATTTGACATTTTTGAAAAAATCTGGTAAAGAAAAATATGGTTTTTTCCCCAGCAAAATATACCTTTTTGTCCATTGCAAAAAAAATTAAAAAATCCAGACAAAAACAGATATTGGGCAAAAATCCGAAAATTTTAGGGCAATAATTGGACAAAATTCTGACTACCCGCTTTTTTTACTGTCATCTATTATTAACTTATAAAACTTGTATTTGGCCTTTCTGCTTTGCTTTCATTAGGTATAAATAGTAATTACAACATTTTATATTAAAAATTTATTTTGGTGACCAGAAGTTTACTGAAAGGTAAGTAAATACTTAGGACTTGGGTAGATAAGTGATTGTTTTGTTGGCTGTTAAAATAATATGAATAATAGGTGGGTACTTGACTGAATACTGTGCTTTAAACGATAATAAATATTTACTTTTAATCTTTTTAATTTTAATTATTTTATTTTTATTAACGGTTTGCCTAAATGACTGCCTTTGGTTTGCATTTTACTGTTCTTATCAGCATCAAAATATAGTCGAAAGTTTTTTACTACATTATATTTCTTAATCGGCTTAAATTACTATTATAATTATATCACAACTATTGACTCGTATTAAAACGATTCAGTTTATTTTTTAGACTTAAAAAAAAAACAAAAATATAGATAACTAATCATTTTCTATTTTCTATCTTTAATAACTCAATTAATATTGGCTAATACGTTGAAAATGTTAGTTAAACGGCGATCAAAACTAAATTTCCAATATTTGATTATACCATACACGTATTTGGTATTAAATTGACCAGAAAATTATGTCTAATTCAATTCTTTACCTCAAAAATGATTTTTTTTGTCCGATTTTGGTCCAATTTTTGTCCGGAAAAAAATCAGACAAAAATGACAGAAACATTTTTTTTCTCATTTTTACATCACTATATTAACTACATCATGTAATAAAACAAACTAATAACTAAATAAATGTTCATTTATTAATTAAAGTGAGGTTTGTGTTTGTTTCTCATTTAAAAGTTTTTCTATACATAGATTAAAATCGGAAACACTACTATAGATTATACACAGGAAGTTAGTAAATTATTTTCAAGTGATAATAGCCAATTTCTATATTTAGTTTTTTAAAGACACCAAGAGGAAAACTCTTTTTCGTATAAGTAAGAAGTAGCAAATGGAATGAATGTTTTTAAAGCTTCCATTACTAAGCTTCCGTATTCACATCGTCGTGCGAGCCAAAACTTATCTAAATCTTGAGATAAAAATTCTAGTTGTAAAGTTTTGTCTGTGAGGGGGCCGTAAGGCTTTTTACTTTATTTTTTGGCTTTTTAGGGGGTCGCGACTCTAAAAAGGTTGAGAAACGATGATCTAGGATATAAGTGTTTTCATTTTCTTGGCAGTTTGTGCATGTAATATGTAATATGTAATTCTTTCTTTTTAAATTAATGTTCAGTTTCTTTTTGATGTTCAAAAATTTCATTCTGATATAAGTTCTTTGTAAGAAATAGGCTTTTAGGATGTCAGTTATTGGTATATTCAAGCTTTTTTTTCCCTTACCTAAAAGGGATTTTAATTATGGTATTAATGGTTGATAAAATGGTATTTTACTGACCGAACAAAATTAATTCACGGGCGATTTAATCGCAAATGAATTAATTTCGGGAGACGATAATGGAATTTGATCGTCGTGTGTAAAACAATGTTTTTTTCTATAGCCCAAATATCAAATATGGACGCGTTTAATGAAGAAAAATTTAAGAATTATCTGAAGGGATTTTAAAATAGGAAAACTGTTATACAGTGTTATTCAGAACTTATCGATAATAAAATTTGGGGATGTTCAACATACATATACAAATGTGGTGGTGCAAAAAAAAATTTTTTTGGCGGCTTCTGAAAACTATTAAAAAATTTTTCATTGCACGCCGCTGGATACTGGTCCACTGTAATGGAGTGACCTTGGGACTGACAATGCAAACTGGCTAGCACAAAAAAAAACTTCGGAAGTTCTGAGAGTATACCGACACCCGGCGCAAAAAAGATTTGCAGCATTTTTACTTTAAAATAAACTTAAAGATAGATAGATCTGACCAAAGTGACGTGTCTTTAAAATTAATAAAATTTTGTTACACTAATTTTGAAGAATTGCGCTACTTGACTACTAGGTATTAGAAACATGAAATTTATAAAAAATTTGCACATACCTTGTTACAAAAGTTGTTCGAAAAACGGTGTTGGAAGTGATTTCGTTGAATTGCATGCGGATTTTCGAGTGCCCAAACGTGTGTATTGTGAATGTTCTGTATTCCATTTCGAGTAAACAAAACTTCATCTGTAACTAGTACATCAGCAGTAAATTGCGGATTTTCAGCATTTTGCTGCAACAACCACTCACAAAACCTAACTGTCGATGTGTCGGTGTGTCGATTGGGAAATCGTTCCGCATACAAATGCGAAGCTGCCAATGAATTTTGTTCAACTTCGCCCTAAATAAGAATCATGTTGATTAACTCAGCATTACTGTACACATGAGCCATTTTGAAAATTGAAAACACCCGCACTGCGAGAGTGACACACATAGACTGATAGACAATAGAGATATTATCCCCACTCCAATTCGATTCGCTCGGTCTTAACCAGGCGTTCCAGGTACAAAAAAATTTGTTTACTGTTTTTTACTGTGGTATATCAGATGTCGTTGAAGTGAAGTACAGTTGCCCATCTACGTAGTCCTTTATAATGGTATAACTTTAAACATTGTTTACGGGAAATCCTAAGACTTTTATTATAAATTTTTTGGTGATATCGATTTCTGATTTAAGGATGCACATATCCTCAAAATTTTAGAGATAAGTTCTGAATAACCCTGTATAGTTACAATTGGTTTTTATGGAATTTGATGGTAAATTATTTTATCTACCCTTGCGGTTGAAGCACTATTTTATCTACGATTTTTAGTAGATAAAAGACAACTTTCACATTCGCTATAGATAAAACATTATTAGTTTACGGGCTGACTATCGGGACAATATAAAGCAAGTAGACAAGAAAAGTTAAATCTTATAACATAATTAAGAGGTAATGCCCGTTGCTAAACGCTCAGATAGGCTTGGCGCTGATGTCACATATCGCCGATGAGGTAACCATTGTAGTATAAGGACCGTGTTGGCGACCATCCTGGCGTGTATATCCAGGATGGGAAGAATGTCAGCTTGGTATTAATGTGAGACATTAATACTAATTGATATTTGACTGTCCCCTAACTAATGAGGTTTTCCAGGTATTCCTCATTCTAGCACTGAATGGTGGTTAGGGCTTACCAATATAAGTCGTTCCTGAAGTGCAAATGCTTCCTACTGGATAATAATATGCCAACCCACAACACTTTCTCTTCAAAGTGTATAAGGAGTCAAGTTATCAAAACATTCAACATGTTTGTTATTATCGTTGACTTAATTTGATGACTAACTACTTTTATTAGTAAAGTTATTTTTTTTAAACATATCCTCTTATTATAGAAAAGAGTAGTAGAGTTATTAATCATTAAATCATATTAGTTTTACCGTACATAGTATAACCTTGGATATATTTATGTTATATAAAAATAACTAGGTTAGATACAAATGAAAGAAAAATTATGAGTGTGGACCCTATGACTTTCTTCATCTTAAATATTTTTTTTTATTATAAGGCACATTAACATGTCTTATTTCTTTCTAGGTCCATATAAACATCAATCAGCCGTAACTTGCCTGCAATTTAATAATCGCTTTGTGATAACTTCGTCTGATGACGGTACTGTTAAACTATGGGACGTACGTACAGGTGAATTTATTAGAAATTTGGTGGCTTTGGATAGTGGCGGTTCTGGTGGAGTAGTTTGGCGAATAAGAGCCAACGACACTAAATTAGTTTGTGCAGTGGGTAGTAGAAATGGTACCGAGGAGACCAAACTTCTAGTGTTAGACTTTGATATTGACTCAAATTCTAGTTCTAGCATCTCTAGGTAATTACGGACTAAAAAAATTAAGTGTGATTGTGGGTGTGTTTTTAGGTATTACGTTTGTCATTTATATATTATTGATGTTATTTTCAGTAATAAAATATCATGTTCTATGTTTTTTACATCTATTTGTACCATATGAAAGGTTTTTATTAATCAGTGAAGCCATTTCTTGATATAAAATTTAGCTATCAAAATTAACTGTGATATATTTGAACACATAACAAGTGGCTTCTATTAACATTACAAATAAAAAATATTTTTATTTCACAATAACATCATTTGTATAAAAAATGATAAATGTAGATATTAATAACAAAATCTTTCTAAAAGTTTTATTATAATAAAATCTGGTGCTTTCATAATTTTTTATTTTATTTATAATTGACCATTTTTTTAGTACAAATTATTAACTTAATATAACTCATCTCGGACAAGTGTCAGAACTGTTACATGTCGTGTATTTTTATTTAAGTACAAAATAAAATATTGTATAGCAGCAAAAAATTAGTACATATTTTGAATATTATAAACTTATAAAGTATTAACTATCCATTTTTTACCAATGTATGAAATGTTTTTTTGATTCATTAGGTTTTCTAATATAGTCTTTCTGTTGTGACAGAATTTGGATTGGTAATGTAAAATCAAGTGTATAATTGGACTCATTAAGTTTTACTTATCAATTGTAGGATTAGAAGCATTGTTATACATTGTTTTTAAATCTACTCTTGAGCAAATGTAAAATAAAAAATAAATTTCTTAATCTATGCCATAAGATATTTGAATTTAGGAATTAAATATAATAGAATGGGAAAATTATTATAAAAAGTAAAAAGGAAAACCTAATGTACAAAATTCCAGTATTTGGTCCTACGTTTTGTGACTATCTTACTTTGCATTAATATATAGGAGGCACCTATATTTTAATGATTTTTTGTTAATGATTATATTTGGTTAATGCCTATAAATGTGGGGTTCATTCGTTTGATAAATTAGTTTGTTTTTTGTTTCCACTAATTATAATTTATATGAATCTCTGTTCCTAAATCTAGTAGTATATAATATTGCACCAGAGAGACTGATAGTATGTTTTAAGTTTCAACATTTTAGGAAAAAAAATACCAATAAGTTGTAAGTGCTATTTGAATGATTTTTAAAGGACAAAATATATGACACGTACATGGAAAAATAATCTGTTATCATATTTAAAATTTTACAAAATAAAAAATTGAAATAAAATTTTAATAAAAATATTTACTAATTCAAGTAGTCAAGTAGTTATTAGTTGTCACAATTAATATATTTTCTCCATTTACATTGCTAATAATCGTATCTTGGAAAACCAAAATTTACTTTTTGTAATACAATTATAGAATACCAGGTTTGGTGTGTGGGAACTTTGAACAGTCACCATTTGTTATGTGCACTTCAAGTCAGCTGTTAAGGTTAGTATCTGGTGCACATGTCAGTGACCTTAATGCTGAAAATTGTCAATTAATTCATATAATACTGTAGTTCTTTATGTATGTAGAATATTAGATTGTGTTTATTTAACGCAAATAAAAAAGTAATGTCCAAATAAAATAAAACGCAACGCAAATAAAATAAACCGTTGCAGGAATGGTTTTTATATGAACTCCTGGACACTATTTTTTTATTTGCGTTAAATAAACACAATCTAATATTCTACATACATAAAAAACTACAGTATTACATGAATTAAATCAAGCATAACAAATTGTGACAGGGTTACCCTATCCCTATAGTAACTGATAATCTGGTTTATAATAGAGTTGTCGAACCAAGATGACTGCTGGGGTATAAACATCATTTTGACATTTTGTGCTTCGGTTATGTTATATAAGTATTAAATATTGTTTTGTACCTTTGTGGAACACAAATAACGTTTAATATAAACGTGGCACGGAGTGGCATTGTTTATACCACAGCAACCATATTAGTTTAAGGAGAGTGACAGTACATTCGACTGAGTGATGGACGATATTTCACAAACAGTGATTTAATCAGTGACATTATAAAATCCACTAGTAACAACTGTTACTAATATCACTATAAAACCATTACAATTACATTATCACGACATTCCATTGGCTACTGGCTTAGTTTCGTGGGTAATTCTACCAGTAACATTCACAATATGTCCCCACAGGAACGAATCATTTCCTCTATTTCAAATTTACTTTTGTACTTAAAAATGGCTTTTGTGAATAAATATGAATTAAATTTAAAATTTCTGTATGCACGATGGAATTTTGTGTTAATAAAATCCACATGTCAGTTATTTCATTATTTGATGTAGTTGATGATAGTAATATTTATGAGTACCTGAAAATATAGTTTATGTTTTTAAAAAGATCAAGTAAAATAAGTTATCAATAAATGTAAATTTCTATTATTAAAGTTTAAAAAATAGATGAAGAAGAAGTACCCATCTCGGTACCCATTTATTATTTTAATTTTAATTAAAAGTGCTTATTTATATGATGTGACCAAATTAGTATGATGCCGATGTGCTTATACTACTCCTAGTCACGGCATATCGATGGTATCACTGAGAACAATTTAATATATACTTGATTTGTATTTATTTTAAGATTTTAAAAAGCAGTGATCGTGTCACACTGTAGTATCACATATAAAAAAAAATCACAATCCATGTAATTGAGAAATCACGATAGATATCGACTATCACTAATTAAGACTATTTTACTGTTTTTGTCTTTATCATACTAAGGTTAATAGAAAGCCAAATGTACTATTGATTTCATACCTTATATTTTTTTACTGCAAATATTATTTCCTAACCACAGGAGACTTCTTTGTTTCAATATAAAATTTTATATCCATTTATTGTTAACTTTTTACTAAGAAATACATTATGCAAAAATTTCGACAAAATAAATGTTTGCGAACATAAAACGATACATTTTAGTATTTCATATCCCAGTTTATAAATTTATGCTTAGTCAATCCATATACGTGTATGTGACAGATAATGTTTAAGCAATAATTAAATTACTAAATTATGTAAATATTTTGTCTCTTGAAAAATCCCATAATTTTTTAGCATTAGGAAACACAATGTGGTTCATGCTCAAGATTCTTGTCATAGCTCAACTTGTAAATAGTATTTAAGCTGTCATTACATCACTTCTAGTTATTTTTCTGTTAAGTGTTTATATCTTATATAAAAAGTATTTTTTCATTACCCATTTGACTTTTCATAATAATAGCAATTAGTAGAAATCAGTCATGCTTATAAATAAGAAGGTAACATTTTCTAAATAATTTTATATGCAGAAAACCAGTAGTAAGTAATAAATTGAGTTCTTAGCTTTTTATTTTTAAAAATGTTTCATTAACATTCTTGTTAACGGTGGTGTTTGCAATACTTTCCAGTTTTTTAGTATAGCATTGAACGATTCTGTTCTTAATCTTACGTGGAGTTATTTCTCCATTATACGTTCATTTTACTTGTCATGCAAATGACTTATTGTTAGTATTCAAATATGACATGAATATTAAAAATTTGGTTGAACCAATAATTTTTGTGGTATTCATTCACATTGATTTTTATTTCTAAATGAGATTGAACCGGAGAGTAATATAAACTATAAACCATTTTAGGAACCAATTATCTAAAAAGTATTTTAAAAAATATACTTTTCAGGACTTGTTTGTGTCATAAAATTTGATGATTTTTGTATTGTTCTGAAAGTCTGGTGTTGTTAATGTTATAATTACTTAAAGTGTATTTGTTGTATTTATTTTTAAAAATATAAAATAATGATTTGTAACAATTAATGTGTTTTACTTCATTTATTCTAAGCATTATAACTAAAATTAGAACTGTATTTTTGGAAATAACCGAGTTATTATCAAATTTGGCTAAAATAGTGACTGGATAACTTTTCCACTAAATTTATCTTTACTTTTAAAAACACATACCTACTTATATAAAAAAAATAAAATAAACAAAACAATGTTTTTTAAAATAAGAAACGCATGGGTTGCTGATGACTAATTCCATCATTTCTACCCTACTAACAGGGAGGAATAATGTAGATCGCTTTACACTTTCACTGGTGAGATGTGCTACGATAACCGTTTGCTGGCGAATTGTTTAGTGGACGTTGGTGGGATCGTCAAGTTCTGTACCAACCAGATTATACATTGACCATGAAATGTTAACCAAGTGCTTCCATGAAACCTGGTTGGAATATCTAAAAATTGCTATCTGAATTTCAGATAAACCCTCTGGAAAGTGCCTGAAGATTGACCGTGAATACCAGTGTTAGTGTAGGTATTATCTGAATAGAGGCTAATTAGAGTTTAAAGTTGATCAAATCATAATTTATAGTGCTATCAGGGGCATCTGGTACATAGGTGCTACAGAGCTGCAGAACAACCAAAAACTTCTAATATTTATTTATACATTTAATATATTATTTTTATGAGAATAAGATTATTTTACTATAACTTTCTTTGAATTATTGTGTCAAGGGAACAGCTGTAACCGGCAATTTTAAAATGTACAATATCAGGTGAATGCCAATACAATAGACCAGACAAATTCTCTAATCGCCTTCGCGGTATCTTTTACATTTTTTTAACTGATCCGCATGAGGCAGTTCTGTGCATTGCTTTTGACACCTGTGCTCTTCCCATTACCTCCCCTCTAATAGCTCAGGCATTCAAAATTTTAGACTGCTTATCATTAAATAATAAAATCCAAAGAGACGCAAGACTAATGTAAAAACTAAGCACCTGCTTGCACCCTCCGTTTAAAAACTTTAACTGGGCTGATAGAATCCAGCTGACGTTGCAAGAAGCTTTTCTGGAATGTAGATGAGGTTGGTGAGGAATATATCAGATCCAGGGATTTAAAGGAATTTTATAATTTTAAATGGAGTGTGTTGAGCGGTGACAGTACGAGTACGATGAGATATCTCTTCCCTCTTCTTACTTTTGGTATAAATAATTACATATTTTTTGTTTAAATCTGTCTTATCAGTTTGTCAATTAGTTGAATATACAGGGTGTTAATGATTTAATACGAAATATTTTGAGAGGTAGCAGAACACAGAAAACGGGCGAATGACAACTATATCAGGTAAAAGATTTGTAGGATATGAACAACATTATTCTCAAATATATTATATTTTAAATTATCGTTTTGGCATAATGTGCAGTCATAAAAAAGTTGTAACACCTACAACAGTTGGAAGCAAACTGAGAAATCTCGGGCCCAATTCTGTGACAGCGCCATCCAAATCTCCAGCCCAGTATAATGCACATTCAGTTGTACTTGGCTGCATTAGATTTTGTTACTCAAAGCTGAAGCTAATGCTTAGTGACCTGCATCGTTTACAGTACTTGCAGTTAATTTGCGTATAATACAAGGGTGTTTTTCATGCATGTACGTAGAATTAGTTGGTGTGTAAACTTATTATTTATATTGACAATGGATTTAGTTCACAATTTAATTAATGTAAAGATTTTTTAAATACACTTACGAGGAAAAAAATTAAAAAAAGATTTGTCGGGGAGAAATATACACACCAGTTGGAGAGAAATTTATATACGAAAAAATTGGATTTGCGGGTGTACAATGCACTGTTTTGTTTTCTTGTATACTTTTTGCCGCCGATAAAGCAAAAGCGGAGGTAAAGGTGACCGATTCGACACCTAACTAAAAAAACAGAAAAAACAACTCTAAAAGCCATCTTTAATGAACTTAAGTTTTATTGGCAATAGGAACTACCATATTATAGTTCAATTAGATTCAGCTTATTGGATAAATTATTTACAAAAACATAATGACAATGTGTCAAAAATGGATCTATTTTGCACAAGATTATAAATTGCATAAAATTTTGCGGAGCTGTTGAATTGGCATTGAGAGGGCATTACGAATCTAATATAAAGAATTGTGGAATCAAATTAATTTTTAGAAAAAAAGTAGTCAATATTTGCAGAACACCTACTTTATTTCATTTTGAGCTGCCCTTGAGTGGTACACACTCCAGTTTAAGATGAACCATCAAGAGATACAGAGTTTGTTAAATTGGAAAAAGTTGGGCGGCCTAATGGCCCCGTCACGCCTGCCGAAATCCCGACTTTTTGCGGGACCACCTCGACCCTTTTTCTAATTTTTACAGCTTCGAGAACCGCTTCACATAAAACTTTCATCCTTTCTCTAATCCTTTGAGATTTTTTTTCCAAACCGTACAACCACTCCTAAGTCTATTTCGTCTTTGAAAATCTCGAGTCGTGTCCGTCTCAACTTCTTTCTCATTTTATCTGCCGATGTGAGATTGCTCTAATGACAAGCACTTCCTACGAAAGCTGCCAAATTAATTAAACTTCAGAGAGGGTATTTTCCTATGAAAAATATTATTAACGGAATCGATAGTACTGACTGCCAAACACTTCTGATTATCAAAATACTGAAGCGAAATGCTTTTCCGATTAGAATATTGGTAAAAATTAATTTCAGGTTAACAAATTAGTTATCTCATTGTCCAACAAGAACGAGTGACGCTGTGGCCTAATGGTATAAGTTGCAGTGTTTCAAACATCCAAGTGCAGAATTTCACAAGTTCAAATCCCGCTGGATGCAACTTTTTTTTATTTTACTTTTTAATTCCAATTATGTATTAGTGTTTATAGGTATTCTGTTTCATTGTCCGTAGTTTTTATTCTTTCTGCAGGTAAAGTTTTGAATTATTTTGTTCATTTTAGCAGTCTGTAAAATTCATCATTTTAGCTTACAAAAGTATATTTTCACAATTATTAATTTGCGCAAACAATTATGACAGGAATATATTTTTTAACGCTGCCATCACATCTTTTTGAAGGGCGGACAGGTCTCCGAACTGTAGCGGAGAGCCCCATTGATAAAAATGATAAAAATGTTTACTAAAAAATGAATTCTACTTTCAGCACTTAAAAAATGATGATGTTTTACCATCAAGAATAGAGTACCCTTACAATTCATCAAAATATTATTAAGAAAAATCGTTTAGTATAATTACATCATCATTCCAGATACAAAATTTTTCAGCTTTCTGTCTCTAAATTTATTATTTCATATACAAGAGATTATCTCAAACTTCTTTAATATGTATTTTCTTAAAAATAATATTATTCTAGATGCTTTTGTGGACCTCCGTTTGGGCTAGAAATGGGAACAAAAATCGCGAGTGATTTTTGTTCCCATTTCTAGTATTCATATTATACATGGTTGAACCCTAGAGAAAGAAGGACTGATCAATCAGTAACAGCCAATCACATTTGTTTATCACTTATGTGACGTCAGTGGATTCCCTTTAGCGGGAGATTTTAAATTTAATTATCCTCTTTGTTTTCATATCATAGTAATCTGTGCACCGATTAACAAAACACAAGTTATCACAGTTGTCAAATCGACAACGATTTTTGCACAACGCACTTCAAATCGTAAGATATATATTGTAAAACACATATATAAGTACTTTAAAATCACATTTGATGGCATTACTACAGTCTCTGAAATAATATTGGGTTGGATATTTTGACTGAAAATTTTTGAAATTGCAATTAGAGGCAAATTTGGCAATAGGGCAGATTTATTTATTTACAGATATATATATTTAAATTTACCGCATGAATTCGACTGAAACATAACCTCAAAAATGAACATAATCCGTACGGGATGCAAACTTTTTGTGACATTACAGCTGTCAACAAGCAGTGGCACTGACGTGTTACGAGAAATCTGTTGAAAATGACCTTCAAATTTTTAAGAATGAATTGATCAGTCCTTCTTTGTTTAGGGTTCTTGGTTGAAAAGCACTTTTTACGGAGCTCTCAAAAATGCAAAAATTCAATATGGTGCTCATAAGAAAAACAAAAGTTGAGTGTGCTAGCGCAAAATTTAGTGGGCCTAAATTTTTTTAAATACAAATTTTGAAGTTCTTGCCGAGTATTCCTGTCCTGAAAATTTGATAAATGTATCTTTAACAATAAACAAGCTATGGACACACCTCCATAAAATGTTATAAGGTACAGAGAATATGCACATTTTTGTTTCCAATAATGGCCAGATTAGGTAAGCTAAAATTTAAAAAATGTCTGTTAAAATTAAAAAAAAAACTTTATAAACATCAAACATGTTATAATGGTGATTCATAGTTTCTTTTGGGATTACATCACCTGTAAAATAACAAAAAGCAAAAAACCAGAAGCATACAAATTAAATATTCAAAGTGCAGTATCAAGGCTAACTTTGAATATTTAATTTGTATGCTTCTGGTTTTTTGCTTTTTGTTATTTTACAGGTGGTGTAATCCCAAAAGAAACTATGAATCATAAAAACGCACCACAAATAAGTTACAGACATTATGTTATAATGGTTTTGACTGCAGAATTTTATTTTATTTGAATTATCTACGTCAAAATATAGATAGGTACTGTTCCAATTACAAAATAAGTACCAAAAACAAGTAATTTGATCATAACTTATTTTGTTAATAAACTTGAAAGTAGTAAATTTCCAAGTAGTGGACAGGGAAAAGTTGGGTAAGGAGTGCTAGTTTGGAAAATAAAATTTTCAAGTAATTCTGAACTCATTTTATTGAACATCAAATGTAAATCCTTACTATAAAACACTTTTTGAGTAAACAACTTTATGAATAAAAAAATAGAACTAAAAAAATTATTACACTTTTTCTATCCGTCAAGGTTGATCGTATTTTGTTAAATCAACAGTAAGTACTTGACTTACGAGGCAATCCGCAGGCTGAAAAACAATATCAATGATAATAATTTGTGCAAATGCTAAATAAATATTTATGTATAAATGGGTTGGTTATTTCTGATCCCAAAATATAACAGAACGGCCATTTTTAAATTTAGTTTTCAAGATTTTAGCACGCAGTTTAAAGTTTTAAAGACTAACTAGCAAATTCACTCTATTTAAGTTTTACAGACAGGTCTTATTTGCCGTGCTTTTATAAGAACACAGTAAATCCATATTTAACAAAAATTGTTGCTGTTTAAATATTATTCATTTTTTTAGAATTATATCGCGTATATTTAATTATTTTAATAAGCTAAAGATATTAGTCCAAGCGGTAACTGCATAAATTATAGTAGAGTCAGGATTTTAAGTCCTACACATCATGACTATTTGTAAATAAATTGTAAGAATAATGAAAATATCTAAAGGCGTATCCACTTTTAAGCACTGTTATTTAAATTGGTGTACTTTAATCCATTAAATAATTTAAAATTAAGTTGGCAAGGGTTTCATAGCTTCACTCATATGTAGTACTTGAAATCTTGACAACTATATCTAACTATTGCCAATAAGAAAAAATAATATTTAGATGAAATATATATTATTCGGACCAAGATCACCAGCAGGGTTATTATGCTAATTTTGTAGCTAGGTTATAAAACATCATTGAGGCTATCCATCACTAGGCAGCTATTTTCACTTGTAATACCACTAGAGGTCAAATTATAACCGGAAATTATTTAGAGCTCATGAATATTTTCAAAAATTAATATAAATAAATAATAATTAATTCTGTAAGAAAATTTTACAACAAAATGGGTTTACAATAGAAAAATGCTATTTACAATATTTATCATGTTTACTCAACAACACCGATAATAGAGGTGATTACAAGTATATAATATATATAATGCGAGGGGCGATCCGCTGAAATCTTTTTGCAATCATTATAATCTTTGATAAATCTTTTGAAATCTTTGCAATCTAGCCAAAATTATGCAATCTCTTAATGTAATTTTGTAATCTCATGTAATCTTTAAATCTTATTAAAATCTTTGCAATCTCAATTGCAATCCTTGCAAACTCACTCTCAATCCATGAAATCCTACCAGCGATCTGTGAAATCCCACTTAAAATCTTTGCGCTCTTACCTGAAATCTATGCACTCTTTTTGCAATCTTTGTTAAAATCACGCATAAATACCTAATATCGTGCTTTTTCGTATTCAGTAGTTGGTAAATCGCATTGGTTCTACAGTTCTTGCCCTCGTCTCTCAAAATTCTTGAGCATTTTAGACAAGTGTGTGAAGGTAAGTAAATTTTGTTGTTGACAGTTAACACATTTAACAGAATGCAAATCTCGATTTTACCGTAAGGTAAGAGGTAGATTTTATCGGATTTTGTTGATGCTTCTGAAAATAATATAATTTGAGAATGCAATTCTTTGTTTGCAGTCCGCCTTTGTCGTTGCTTTCCCTTTTTTGAAATTAGTGCTTGCTTATTAAAAAGGAGGACGGTTTATTTCTCGGTTTATTTTAATATATTATCTACAGGGTGATTCAGATTTAATCTTGATAACTTCAGGAATAAATTTATTACCTAAAAATAAGTATAGTTTGCTCTATAAACTTTTTTGCTGGGGGCGCGGTATTCGAGATACAGTGTGAAAATTTACAAAAAAAAATCTATTTTCTGTTATATCTTCATAATGCACTGACGGAATTTAATGAAATTTACTACAGTGTATTCCGAGGTTTATTCACTAAATTAGCCCTTTTACTGAATGTAGCATCAACCTCGTGGCTTTAACCAATGGCGTGTTACTGAAGGGGCCGCTCTCTTTTCCCAAGAAAAAAATACGCCACTGACGACTTTTTGTAGAATAATGTTAAATTCAGGTACTGAATGAAAAATGTTTTTTGGTGTTTTTTAATAGAAGCAGCCACTTACATATTTGGGTTTGTTTTTGCGTTTTGTTGAGTTTTGATATTAAATTAGGCCGGGGTGGTTTTACTTTAAATACAGAAACTGCAGGAATAGATTCATTACCAAAAAATAAGTAGAGTTTGCTCTATAAACTTTTTTCCTGGGGGACGCGGTGTTCCAGATACAGGGTGTCTAGGTTTGTAATAAAAATTATATTTCCTAACACCCTGTATCTCGAATACCGCGTCCCCCAAGAAAAAAGTTTTAGAGCAAACTCTACTTATTTTTTGGTAATGAACCTGCTCCTGCAGTTTTCTGTATTTAAAGTGAAATCAGTCGGGCCTAACTCGAGGTCTTATTTCGAGTCTAATTTATTATCAAATCTCAACAAAACGCAAAAACAAACCAAAAAATCTCGTAAACGGCTACTCCTATTAATAAACACCAAGAAACATTTTTCATTCATTTAACATAGTAGTATCTGAATTTAATATTATTTCTACAAAAAACCACCAGTGGCGTATTTTTTACTAGGGGAAAAGGGGACGGCTCCTTCAATAGCATGCCACGAGGTTGATATTACATTCAATAAAAGGGCTAATTTAGTGCATTATGAAGATATAACAGAAAATAGAATTCTTTTTGTAAACTTTAACACCCTGTATCTCGAATGCCGCGCCCCCCCGTGCCCCCAAGTGCCTTGTCATATAGTTACGCTATTGGATTTGTCTGACAAATCTGGAAGCAATTTGTTAAAAATTAATAAAATGTATAAAGCTATAAAGCAGTCTTTTAGATAAATGTTTCTTATATTTAAAACTAAGAAGAAATAGGAAAAAATAAAGCTGTTAATTGATTTATTTCCATCAATATATCAGACATGCGAATGCCGATTTTGTGCCGAGTTTTGTACAATTACATTTTTATTTAAACAGGGTACCTACTTACTAGGAATTTTCGAGAATTGTACAGTTTGCATATGTATGTAAGTAAAAAAATATGTGAAACACAATTGAAAAGTAAAACCGAGAGTAAAACATATTTGCAGTATTTTTTTACCACGCAATATTGGAAAATATTTCGAGCCATTTATATTAATTCATATATATGAAACGCATTCATAATGTATACATAAATGTATATTTATATAAATAAATGTTATGTTTGTTTGTAAATAAAAAGTTAATATCAAAATATTTTATTCTTTTTTTCATGCAAGTAGATTTATAGAAATCAGGAACCCCCAAAACTGAATTATTTTATGGATAGATGGATAGTTTATGGATGGTTTAATCGAGGGTTTAATTCTGTAGGTTCTTTCAAAGCTAATGAATTGGTACCTAGGTACTTTAAAACTTATAGAATTCTTATATAATATTTAAAATTTACTTCTATCGGTCGTAACTGAGGTAGTAGCATTAAGTCTCGCGTTAAGTATATGTTTGTGAATACATTTTCCTAATAATTCTCTATACCTAATCAAGTCGCGTATGAGAAAAAATCATTTACAGTCTATTTGATCTCTGAAATCAATGTGAGCTATCTAAAACCCTTTGAAATCTCATAATATTTTTATACAGTTACTGGATTCTTGCACTCACTTGAAATCCCTTGCACTCACTTGCAATCCTTGCACTCCCACGCACTCGCATAGAATCTCTTGTCGTCTAATAAAAAGATTACAATGATTTCACAATTCTTGCAATCTTCGTACATTTTTTCTGTTAGCGGATCGTCCCTCGATATAATGTATATAATATTATCGGTGTCGTTGGTTTACTTCGTAGTAGTTAAACATGCTTAAATATAAAAGGCTTTAATTTACCTTAAATGTCAAATTTTGAAAAAAATATCAGTGGTTGTACTTATATAAGCAACCACAATTGTAGTCATACAAATAAAAAACATTAACCTGGCTTTTGGAGTTATTATTATATTTTATTTAGTCATTATCATTACATAAAGTTCCGCTGTCACTTTTTATTCTGTCAAAAAATTTCCACTGTAATACCTTCCAGCCACGGTGCCCCAGTAGGAGAAAATTTCCGAAGAAATACATAGGTTGTCATGGCAACGTTAAGAAATACTCCCATTTTATTGGTTAATATATGTTGAAGTGAAATTTTCACTTATAAGTTCACAAGAGCTGAAATTATTTCCGAAAATTTTTTTAAGGTCACGAATATTTTAAAAATTATCCCGAGTCGCACAGTGACGAGGTGTGTACGACAAGATTAATAATCAAGTAAAAGGACCCCATAAATAACAAGTTGTTATGGTATGTGGTTTATTTAAGAATTGGAAACAACTTGTTTATATTGATTTTGATCATAAAGTGACAAAAGGAATTCTGAATAAAATAATAGTTGAGTTTGTAATGAATGAGTAGTAGCATGCGTTTCAGATTGTACAGATAGTAGAGATGGATTTAAATACCTTTGTGGCTAGATTATAAGCAAGGAAATTTAAGCATATGTATCAAAATCTTGGAACTTATACAAAAGCCAATCAATCATCCCCAATCAATATGCAATTTCTTATTTCTGGTTACAACATGTCATTTGGTGGTTTAATGCAACCTAGTGCAGAGTGGCTTGAAAAAGCAAAAAGTTATGAACATATTTTTATTAAATAAAACAAAGACAAAGTATGTAAGAAGAAACAAATTATTGTAAAGAGAATTACAAATAAAATATGATCTAAACATTCCGATTTTGCAGAAGAAATTATTAAATCCTATGTTCTTCATAATATTGAAACACGTGAACTCTAGAAACATAGTTTCTTTTGCAGAAAAGAATTTATCATTATTTCGAGAACGAGAGAATGATATGTAATTGATTTGGCCAAGTTTAATTCCATATCATTTTGAGAGCACCAATTGTTAAGGTTATTGAAGTCAGATGTACGAAGTAAGCAATCATCCAAATCAGTTACTTTCATGTAGAGTTTAAGATCGTCAGCAAAAAGTAGAAAATTACTAGGGGTAAAACATTTACCAATGTCATTTATGAATACATTAAATAACAATGGAACTAAATGTGAACCCTGTGTTACTCCAGATGTTACTTTAATTTCTCTGGATATGAAGTTGTTAATTCGAACAATTTGTATACGCTGTGACAGATAGCTTTCTATCCATTGTAAAAGAAGACCACTTACACCCATTGATTGGAGCTTACTCAAGAGAAGTTGTTGATTAACCCTGTCAAAGGCTTTGGAGCAGTCTTTATAAATAGCGTGAAGCTGGGCTCTATTTTCCAATGCTTCCGATAGAAAATCGACATATGTTAATAGGTTAAGCTCGATTGATTTTCTGGATGTAAATCCAAACTGTTGCTCGGTGATAGAGCCAATATCGAGGTTAAATACTGAGTTACTATATTTTCAAACAGTTTAGGATTTACACTAAGAATACAAATGGGTCTATAATTTTTTATGTCGGAGATATTCCCTGATTTGTAAATGGGGGTGATGTAGCCAATTTTTCAGAATTCCAGAAAAATACCACATTGAAGGGATGAATTGAAGATAATGAATAGGGTCTAGTTAAAACAAAATTACAATATTTAAACAAAATGGGAGGTAGTCCATCCGGCCCGGGGTCTTTGTTACAATCGAGTTCAGCTAGCTTTCCGTAGATTTCAGAAATTGATACAAAACAAATATTCATAATTAAATGACTGGATGTATCTTCATCAGCAGTAGACAGGTAGAATTTGAATAAACACTTGAAAAATATTCAGCAAACAGATTTGCCAAGTCATTGCCGGTAGTACAAGTACGATCATTGTAGTGCATTTCGTTGCGGAGATTATTAGACGTGCATTTAGAATTTACAAAGTTTCAGAAGGACTAAAGATTAGACGAGATACCATGCTCCGTGGTTATTACATAATTAGTGTAGCAATCCTGAGAGAAACAGATCGACCTTAATCTAGAGAATTTATTATAGATGATGATGTTTTACCATCAAGAATAGAGTACCCTTACAATTCATCAAAATATTAAGAAAAATTGTTTAGTATAATTACATCAACATTCCCGATACAAAATTGCAGCTTTCTGTCTAAATTTATTATTTCATAAGGGATTATCCCAAATTTCTTTAATATATATTTTCTTAAAAATAATATTATTCTAGATTCTTTTGACACCCGAAGGGTGACCCCAGGCCGCAGGCCTTGACCCCTGGTAGGGCTAAAAATGGGAACGAAAATCACGATAGCAATTTTCTCCCATTTCTAGTTTTATTTAATTGTCATAGTTGTGTACAAAGTGTAGCTGTTAATCTTTATTAATATTTCAAATAAATAACTAATTTAATATTTGCTGCTTAATTTTATTTTCTCATTCAAATATTGAGTACTTTAATAACCATTGAAAACTAAGGGTCGGCTAATTCCAGAGGCATATTCTAATTGGTTTGCTTCAAGCTCCAAATACTCAAAAAATCCAAAAAATATTGTTATTTTCACATTGAAAATTATGTCTATAATTATGTTATTTTGATATGCCTCTGCTACTAGGCGATGTTCTTACAACAAAGACCTGATTTGACAGCCCCATACTTTCAGTAGGCTGGCTAGATGTAAAAATTTGTGTGCCTCAAATTATTTGGCACAGTGATTATGCTGGTTAGTCTTTTGCTGTGGTTTTAGATCATTTTGTATGGTTACTTACCTGTGGGCAAATTCCGATCAGTGCATCAGCGTGGGAATAGAATTCTTCTTTAAGGGATATGACGATGGTTTGCAAAGATTCTGTCTTTTCTCTAATATATTTAGCCACTTTTCCAATATTGGTATTATCCAAAGCCGCATCAACTTCGTCAAGTACAAAGAATGGTGCTGGTTGATAACTATGAATGGCAAATAGTAATGCCAAAGCAGCAACAGTTTTTTCACCGCCAGACAAATTAGACATAGGTTGGAACCTTTTTCCTGGTGCAACACAGTTGTAGTTTATTCCATCCAAATAAGGTTCTTCTGGATTTTCAGCACCTAAGAAAGCTTGGGCTGATTGATTTTGAGCTAAGGCTTTATAAATATTATCAATTTCATTTGACACATGGTCAAAGCACCTGGTAAAACGTTCATATCTTTGCTGTTTAATCCTCTCAAATGCAGCTTTAGCCTTTTTATTTTGTTTTCTTAGATTTTCAAATTCCTCATGAGTAGATTTCAATTTGCCTTCTGCAAGTTGGAATTTCTCTATGGCTTTCATATTTGGTGCCTGAATTTTTGTTAGGGTATCTTGTAAATTATGTATTGATTTTAGAAGCTTATCTGCCATCTTCTTTATTTCATCTTTCTCTTCCAAATCTTTTAAGTTATCAGATAGTATGCTATAATCAATTTTAATTCTGCAAATAAAAAATGACAACAATATTAGTACAACCACACACAGCAAGCGTTTTTGGCAAAGGACAGTTTTGCCAAAAAAACCTAAATTTTCTATTTCATTACAAACTTAAACCATATATTTAACCAATTTAATAATTATGAATTACCTGGCCTCTTTTTCATACTGCTGTACTGTACTATTTGTGTCTCCACCAGATGATGACTGCGATGGGTCACTTGCTACAATATCTTCCATGTTTCCAACTATCATAGGAATAGCAATATCATCCATCTAAAGAGATTATCAGAGTAATTTATTGATGATAATTTAATACTTATTTAACTTACCTTGCACTGCATTAGGATAGTGTGTCGTTCACTCTTTTTGCTTTCAATTTTAGCTTCTAAAGACACAACTGCCTTTTGGGAGGCTTGAACATCCTTAGCAACAGCACCCACCTCACGTCTTGCTTTACCAACTTCTTCTTCAGCTGCCTCAACTTCTTGTTTTTTGTTCAGTCGAGTTGCTTTCAGTTGTTCAACTTGCTGCAAGTCTTTGTCTATTTCATCTCTTTGTTTAGCCTCTTGTTTTTTGCATGTTTCCAATTTTTCCTCTTCATCATTAACTGTACGTTCCCAACGACTTACATTGTCTACGAAGAAAAATAAAACAATAAAAAAATTATCATTGTTATTATTACAAAGTCAGAATACAAAGTAGGTACATACTTTGCGTGTCTCTGCTTCTCTCAAATTCTAAATTGCTACTAATCCTGTTTATCTGCTTCTCAAACTCTAATCTTTTCTGTTTACGTTCTTCTTGAGCACGAAGTTCTCTATCTTCATACTGTCTTATGTTGCGCACACCAATTTCCCTACAGAAATCTGAGAAGACTACGTCTTCCACACTATTCATCTTTAATTTTATTTCCTCTATTTGCTGCTCACGAGTCTGCATGCTCTTTTCAATTGCTTCTATTTGGGGCCCATATTTCTTCATCTCATCGTTTAATCGAGTTAATTCTTTGTCAACAGTATGAATTTGTTTGGTCTAAAAATAATAACATATATTTACTTAAATTATATTTGTTTAGTAGCAAAAGTAAATACCATTAGACTGAAAAACAAAAATTTATAAAACTGAATTTATAAGAAAAAAATATATATTTACAGTCCCTTCCATATCTGTCTTAGCATATCTCAATCTGGTTTCAAGTCCACGAATTTGAGAGTCTACTGTATTTAGCTCAGATTCTTTACGTGACTTCTTCATGGCTTCTCTTAATTCTTCTGTTAATTTTTCCTAAAAAAAATATTGATTTATAATATAATTAATATTTTATAAAAAAAAAGTTTACCTTCTGGGCTTTAAGTTGAGCCATATGTTTTTCATCCCAACGTTTAGCTTTACGTGCTAAATCCAAACTTCCACCAGATATTATGCCAGATTTTTGATAATATGTACCATCTAAAGCTACAGCATCATACCTCCCTCCAAGCTCATAAGCAACCTTCATTGCATCCTCCGGTGTTTCACAAACCAAAGCATTATTAGTAGCAAACATAACAGCTTTTGCAATTGCTTGAGGCTCAAATTGTAGTACATCATAAATTAATTTTACTCCTCTTGGTTCAGTAATACTACGTAATCGTTCTTTTACTGGTTTTGTTTGCAAGTAGTCCAAAGGTAAAAACGTTTCAGGTTCCAGCATCTGCTCTTTTAAATATTTAATACATTGACGTCCTGTATGTTCTGTGTCTACCACAATGGCTTCCATATATTTACCCAGATTTTTTGTAATAGCGACATTATATCTCTTATGAATTGGTTGACACATATTAATCATACGGTCATACTAGAAGAAACATTAAACACATTTAAATATATATATTTTGATAGATATATTTTGATGGAAGTAATGCATCCTTTGCTTTCATAAGACATCAAAAATTTTAGTTGGGTTTGTATTATATTGTAGGAGAATGAAAGATGTTTTGATGCAGCCGGTAACTGAGCTACCATGCTTCCACACTTCCATTCTACTAATCAGGATACCGTTCTAAACATAATTGACTACAGTTCGGCCATACCTGACAACACAACCGGCCATAATCCGACACCTTGGTGAACAATTCATAAATATAAGGTGAACGGTGCTATCAGGTGGATTCTCTATCCCACTTCTGAAGCTGTAGGAAAGTGAAAATGTATCCCTAATTTAATTAAATCTAATTTGGAGGTTTTAATTTTACTTTCGTGTGTAACCAAAATAATTTTTAATAACATTTCCATGATAGGCTTCTATACCTCTCTTCAAAATAAAAAAAGATGTAAAGGTATTTTGTCAACTTTCGGTTGTAGGTGGTAACCATTTTATTTATTACTAATGCAAATAAAACAAGTATTCAGACCTTATATCATCTAACCTTGCTTCTAGTTACAAATATAACTAGAAGCAAGGCATATCTAACTTCTGTATACATATCTTCTCAAATAAAAGAAATATAAGGTGTACTTCTATTTTAATTTTAATCATAGCGAAATCAACTCAGTAATTACAGTGAAAATGACACCTTATAAAATATTTTTCTTCATTGTATTTAAAGTACTTACATTACCTTACTACAACAGTTAAAAAGTTAATCCCAATACTAATAGAATGTGTGACCTACCACTCCAGGATAGTTGCTCTTAAATCTCTCCACAATTTCTTGTTTCTTTTTACGTCTAGCATCTTCATGTTTGTCAGTTCTTGCATCCCCAAGTTGCTCCACAACATCATCCAGTTGTTTTTGAATTTCATGTACCCGATCCTTTGAAGAACCAACATCAGATTGCAGATCTTGCCTCAATTGTTTTTGATCCTGCAAGGCTTGCTCGCTTGATCTGAATAAAAAATATATACAGTTTGCTAAAAAGACAAATTATAAACTATATTTGTGAATACTGTAGTGAAGACTGTAGCAAATAATACATCTCTATAATTTAAGATTGGCAGAGAACCCGGTATGCCGGGACTCTGATGATGCAGATGAGACTGCGCTGCACATTCTGGGTGAATGTGAGGGCTATGCTCGTATGAGGCCTCCTGGGTAAACAATTTTTGGAACCTTGTGAACAGAGAGGGAAATTTCAGCGAGTAGACTTTTGGACATTATGCAAAGAACAAATATGCTTACTGAATAGGAAATTTGTGGGATGCACAATAATACGTCTAGCTGTGGCCTAAGTGTTTTGGGACTGGCTTAGATAAACCAATGCAAATGAAGAAGTAGCAAATAATAGATAATGATAAAAATTATTTTCAATATTTGCCGTACAGTGTTTCTAAAAGGTTTTGATAGGACATTGATCAGCAAAAAGCTACAAACTACCTGCTGCATTGTTATCACACTTAATTTTCCAATATTCTCCATCTAATTTGACAATACTATATAAATCTTATTTATATTTACGATTATCATTAAAGAACATTATAATTTCATTATAAGAATCATAAAAGAGCGCACAAAAAGCTTTTAAACACACCACTCACATCTAAAATTAATATTGTTTGTACTATTATTGCTATAGTTGTACTATATTATGATATAATATTGCGCATACAAGTCGAGTATGTCGGCCTGTTTCCCGTTTTTATGTCAAATGCAAAAATGTTTTCTTTACTGACTAAATTTTATATTTCCTCATTTTTAGAATTGAACGACTTTTCTTAAAAAATAATGCCACCCATGACGGGTGTGGATGGATAGTGTTTGCCTATATTCAACTCATTGAAAATGCTGTTGCTGCTGTCTGTCTTACTGGATTTATCTACTACCTGTGTAGACTTCAGGTGCGTAACACAGTTCAGGCACTTCGCGCACAGTTTTTTATTCATGTCTTTATGTTTTCTATTGTTTCCTTATAGCTTACAGGAAATAAAGTGTTAAGTGGTGATATAGTGTATGTTTGCAATCTGTGTAAAAATGCGTCCACCCACGACCAGCACCGACCGTTCTATGGTTTCCAGTCGTTGCAATATCAAAACCTTTTAGAGGCACTTTAGACAAGTGAATTAGGCCGATAAAGACCGGCCAAAACTAGGTGAGCTACCTTTTCAAGGGCTAACCAAATCTTTGGTTGCTGAGTTTGTGAAACAAAGAACTTTTACAGAATAACATATTAAGATTAGGAAAATTAAATTCAGATGAAATTTGGGAAATAAAAAGCAAAGAACAATGAAAATAGAAAATATTTCTCACACGCAAAACTATTCAGTAGTGTGAATATGTTATCTGTATAGGGTAAAAAATAGTATTTAGTTATTTTGTAGTATTTGTTAGAAAAGGTATTAGGACAAGATGTGATATATACAACATTTAGTATATTTTTTATAGTTCAAGACACCAAAGTTTTTTCAAAACTATAAACAAAAAACAGATCAATCCACCCAGTAAATTAATGTTAAAGCAAAATGCAAACCAGTAACAAAGACTATTGATGATTTACACAAAATAAAAATATTGAATAATAACAACAATATTTCAGATATAATCCCTAGTAAACTTAAATAACAAAATCATATCAGCAGAATTACCTACATTGAACAACAATTAAAAAATATGCTTGTGTTGCACATAAATATGGCGTAATAGTTTTAAAGTTGTACAAAAAAAATCACAGAACATACTAATTTTATTTGGATTAGTGCATATAGTATGTAAAGGAGATTGTAATAAAACATTAGTTTTAGCTACTGGTAAACTGAACATCTCAACCTGTCTAGATGAATTTCTTGAAATACAAAATCTAAAACAGAAACTCTGGTCTGGATACCGAACCCTCCCGGCCTTGAAGGGAATGAAGCAGCCGATTCTCTAGCCAGAAAGGGTGCTACTTCTGAATTCACCGGAACAGAACCGGTGCTCGGTATATTCTTGAGTACTGCCACAGCAACTCTCTTGACCTGGGCTGAGGGAAAAATCCTCCAGTACTTGCAAGAACCAAAATTAGTTCATTCGAAGGCGTTCATAATAAACACTTCAAAAACCAGAACTAAATAACTTTTAGAGTTAAATCAGTTGCTACGAACTGTAATTGACTTATGGAACTGCCATTTAAAATATCATTTGCACAAATTCGGTCTAGTGCAAGATGCTGAGTGTTGCTTGTGCTTAGAAGATGCTGAAATGGCAGAACACAGTTTATGCTGGGGAAAAGATCAAGATACTCAATATTTGGCAAACAACTTCCGCCAGAGGATATGAATATCAATCAGCTTTTTTATGAAGCTAGACCTGTTGGGTGAAATATAATTAAACGTGGGCCACAAACTTTTGAATCTAACCGAGTATTGTTGCCAACTATTGCAAAAGTACATGTGATGTCATATGGTTTATTAAAATTTAATATTTTATAGATTGACAAGTACATAATTATTATTTTTATAAATACTATTGAAAGTAGATAGTCAGTTTTTTTATTTATTTATAGATTTCAAAATTGAAGCTTGTACCTAAAAACTTTTTTTTATAAATATATGTTTTTAAAAGCTTTGACAAGACGATTCATACAGTACTATTATAGGCATATATAAGTTATTTATCCATCATTATTCTGCATCAAACTTTCTACTGAAATTGTTTAATATTTAATGAAGTTTATGTTTTCCTTGTTACCTATAACCTAGGTAGACAAATTAAATAACCTTTTTAATTAAAAGGAAATGATGGAAAGAAATACTTTACTGACTACCATACATAATAAATAACTGATTAATAAATTATAATGAATATTTTATGAATATATCTCTCAGTTCTATTTTTTTGGCTAAATACCTAAATAAATATGAAAAAGAGACAAAGGCTGTAAATAGTAAGTATACAAAATTGATTCCTAAAATTTTTACCTTAACTGCGCCAGTCCACTTTGTTTGGCATATCTTTTATAACAATATGTAACAAAAACACTTCTTTTATGCATACTATATAAATATAAAATATGAGTACATTTTTATTATTACCTTATATGTTCAGCTAACTTCTCAATTCTCTTTTCCATTTCTTCCTTCTCATGAAGTTTCTGACTATGTTTATTTTCAGCATCAGTTCTCATTCTAGATACATTATCTAAACGATCCTGATCGGCTTTTTGCTCTCTATTTACAGAGTCTAATTCTTGCATGTAACGTGCTGATCTTTTTGCTGCTTCTTCCTTTAATCTATGATACTCTCTTACCTGAAGGCAAAGTAAATTTTTCATAGTTTAAATAAAAACGGAATGTTTCTACACAGAGTAGGTGTGTTTTGTATACAGATCAGAATCGAAATAAAAAAATCTAACATTTATGAGTCTTTTATTTAACCCTATTTAATACCACGGTTCCATTTACATGGGCCACTGTTCTATCCGCATCTGCAAAAACATGTCGACATGTTTGAAAAACTAAAGCCTATATTACAATAAGATTTCATTCCATAAGAGTGCTAGTGGATATAAACTATGCTGAAAATATTATGAAAATAAGATAAATTTTCATAGGCGAAGCACACCAATATTTTTGTGACTGCTATTCATATCATGTATAAAGTTGTGGCTGATTTAAGGAAACACAGAACTGTGTTACATGCCTTTATTTCGCATTGTACAGGGTGGGTAAATTTCAATGTCTTTATAGGCTACCTCGTTAACTATAGAAGATAGAAGAAGAAAATGAACACCCCTTTCCAGATCTCTTTTATCGTAACCAACTTGATAATGGCAACCCAAATAGCCTATCCTCTTTTGTTTTCGAGAAATATAGTTATTTGTTTTACTAGGCATAAAAGCACAAGATTTAATGCCGCGGCTGGTTTTTCATAGCCAAGGCGTAGCCGAGGCTAAGGAAATCAGCCAAGGCATTAAATCTGCTTTTTTGCCGTGTGAAACATATAATTATTTCTCCAAATTTGTTCCAATTTCACGCAAAATCGTCTTTTTTATGTTTATTAATTGCGTTTCATTATCAATATCCAAATAATTAAATTATTTTAACAAAGCTAACTGCTCTTCGTTACTATGTTTACCGCTGATGACGTTTGTTGAATTGTTTGTGTTTACTTTAGTCATTGTCAATTTTAAAAAATTGTCAAGTAAGTGTTCGAAATGGATCTAATTGAAAGTGAGGATGAGTTATTACTATTAACACCACCTGAGATAAAGAGACTTCCATCATTTTTTGTTTACTTAATGTCATTGTCAATTTAAATTACCAGTTTGATTTAAATTATTACCTGAAATGTTGCATAGTGACGAACTTTTTCTGCCTAGTCATAAAAAGTCCACTTTTTCTGACTAGGCAGTAAAAATTCACCTTTTAAGCCCGTCAAGTGTCATTAAAAAGCCGCTTTCAATGTGATTTGGAAGAAAAAAATAATTTTGATCTTTCAACTTTGGGATACATGTCTATATCTTGGTTGTTTGTGGAGATAGAAAATAATAATAGATATGTTATTGAGACACTATTGTTTTTGAGTAGAATTCAGTGACATGCGAATTTTTTTGCTTCTTCAAATTTTGAGTTATGAGCTAAAGTTGAGTTTTTAAATACAAGTCATAGTTGGCTATGGGTTAGTCAAAAAGGTTATATTTTCTCTTTTTATTGATTTTTAATATTAGGCATTCCAGAACGTGACGAAAATAGCTTTCGTGGCTCAAACAAAGTACATTTTTATGCTTTTTACTACAAATATCTCTTATTCAGAAATTCTAAAACCACTTTTAATCTTCAAATAACATTAGGGAAATTGAATCTTTTACTAGAATTCAGAAATATTGAAGGAAATGAGTTTTATGGTAAATTTTCTTGTCATAACAAAAAAGAGAAATCTAATAAAATATACAGGTAAAAAGCACTTTCATGTACTTATAAGATGTATCCTACCTTTGGCAATTAAAATATGTTTGTAAATAAACTTGGAGGCATTACTAGGTACTCTTCCTCATACACATTTATAAGTTCTGTTTGGCTCACGACGGCTACTTTTGATTGAAATGCCTAATTGACATGCACAAATGAATTTAAAAAAGAAATTAACCAATAATACATTGGGCCCCTACATAATATATAAAGAGAAAAAAATAACCTTTTTAACTAGCCCATTACAATTATTTTTTTAATCTCATGGTCTAAATTTTAACCTATGGGCACATGCAAATAAGATCCATTCCGAGACTTTTTCTTGTAACTTGGTAATGCATTATAAATGTAATATAACTGTACTTAACCTTCGTTCATTTTAGATATTGTAATTCACATCCTAGGTACCTGTAGCTGTGTTGTAAAAATGGCACCAATCATCAAGATTGGATACGTAACTCACACTCTGAGAATTCTTGCTTGAACGCTAGTCAAAAACATAACAGTGGGAAAAACCACATAGCAACCATTGTATTTCTTTAAAAGGTTTTAATTCTTTTAAGCGTTGAAAAATAGCATTCACTTTCAACCCTTGTCATCGGTATGGTACAAATTAATTTTAATAATAAAACAGTTTCACTGAAACAGTCCGTGAGATTTCGATCTATGAATAATTGCAAAATTGCTAAGCAACTTGCTGTTCCACGAAAATCTTCACTGCTGTATATAACCGTTAATTCACTTTTCAGTTTAACTTTGTCCAAAAAGCAATAAGTTTTCGTTACACTGTCAAAATCTTGAAAAGGAATGTTTTTGTCATCAACACTAAATTTATTGGGGAAAAATAGTTTTGACGCTATCAGGTGTTCTCTAAATTCAAATTGGTCTTTAGCCTCGTTAATTAATATATCACACACTTCCTTTTGTACCGAAAATGATATGTCGTTACAGGGCCAACCTGTATTTTTAGCTGACAAAATTGGGGAATCAGATGTACAGATTTTTATAATTGCTTTTTCAAAATTATTCAAGTAATTGTTCATCCAAAGATCGAGATTGAAATTCCTTAAAAAGGATTTCACAGTGAGGCATGACATTGGCAAAAAAGCGCGTCAGTATTTGAAGTAGTCATTATTAAAATAACCCAACATTTAAGCCTGATTTTTTGTATTGTACTCATTTCCCACAGTGTCAAAAATACAGTCTAAGTACTCTTTTAAATGTTCAGCATTTTCAAAAACAGTTCGTACAGTTTGTGTGTTAAAATTCCATCTGGTCACTGGCGCCGCTCGGATTCTCTTTTTTACTATATTATCTAACACTTCTGTTTGCAATTTGTAAGTTGTGTGTATATTTGAAAAAAAGTTTTGAACATTTGAATTGATCAAGACACTTTTTTGTAAAATTAAATTAAATTGGTGTGTGTAAGCAATGAATAAAGAATAGGTACAGAAAATCAGTTTTTATAATATTTTGTACCTCACCTACTTTCCCGGACATAACAGAAGCCCCGTCATAACTTTGACCAACTAATTTATGAGGAAATATTTACCTCTGTAATTTTTTTTTATTTCTGTTGCAATGCACTATATGAAACAGGATTTAAAAATTTCCAAAATCGTTCATGTATGTGACCATTAAGTTCATACCTTAAAATTAATACGAGCTGTTGCTCTGAAGAAATGTCCGTCATTTCATCCGCTTGAATTGCTACAAATTGGGTCTCTGAAATTTCTTTTTTTATTTCTCCTTGATAATCCTCGAGAATTACATCCAGTATGTCGTTCTGAATCGATTTTGAAGTTCCTTACATTATTTCCCTCCAAATGTTATTTCAAAACTATATCAATTTCCGCAACAAAATCTATAAGCCCCATGTATACACTACGGTTTAAACTCTCTGAAGATTCTAACTCAAGCTCGAATACACCACAAAATTGAATACATCCGATTAGTCGAGACAGTATATCAGGAATTTTTGTTTAACTTGCTCATTAAAATCTTTAATGATTTGCGATATGCAGAATCCAATAGCTGTCGAACATTTACATTACCGATGTCAGACAACTTGATTTCATTCTTCATGTGAATTTGAATGCATGTTTTTATTTTTTACGATAAATTTGACAAATCTGTAACACCGGTTTTTATCCACTAAACACTTACACTTTCTTCACAGGAAAAAATAGATATGAAAAACAAAACAAAGCATTTAGTTTTTCTTTATTTTTACACGAGTTTGGAAACGTTTTGCGTTTTCTTTAATACATTCTATCGAATATGCCTCCATTGCGATCGCTTTACTCTCGCCGTCTCGCCGTGGTTACAACTCGTGACCTCGTCAATATTAGGATCTCGCAGAAAGAAGAATCGACCGACTAGACTGACAATCAAATACAAGCTGAGCAAGTGCATTGCGTGCAAAACTCAAAACTTTTTTTAACACATGATTAACTGGACCACTGTTGGGTGCTATTCGAAAATTGAACTCGCTATGTATTTTGGGTTGCAGAATCAATCCCAATAATTTAATATGTTAAGTTTTAACATATTAAATTAAGTATTGATATTAGTTTCGATTATTAGATTATTATCGATATAGTTAACCTAATTTTTACAGGAGTGCATTGCACAAATGCACCTACAGTAAAGCCACCACTGTTCAGCAAATAGAATGATGGGATTGATTTTCGTTACATGTCATGATTTCACCACCAAAATAGCTCTAATAACCCTGTACAATGCCTATTGATCTGAATTGACTTAAATAGAAAATAAATAAATAAATTCTTATCTTCTGATGTGATACATTTTACGCCCCAAATTTAAAATTTGTGAATATTTCTGGGTGTTTTAAGAATTTTCATATTTGTATTGGAAATATTTCTTTTAATCAAAATTTAATATTCTCAGCATCCCAATTCTATATGGAACTCATTGCTATTAATGCAAAAATAGATTTAAAAACCAAACAAAAATATATACCTGTGCATCTTCTAAATGAACATCTCTTCCTTGACTCTGAGACTCTCCAGCAATATGTGCTTCATATTCTTCTTTAGCTGCTTCTACTTCTGCAAGTTCATCTTCCAGTTTTTTAATATCATTCATATGAGCTTCATGAGCCTTGCGTGCTTGTTCTAACGTTTTTATAGCCCCATCTAATTTCTTCTGCATATGAGTAACCCTTTCCTTGGCTTTAATGAACTGAGGCTTCTTTTTTGAAATCTCCACTTCAACCTCACGAATATCTTGTTCAATTTTAGCCAGTTCTCTATTATATTTCCCATGTTCTTTTTTCTTTTCTTTTAGCAATTCCTCAAGTTTTTCTTTCTTTTTTTCTATTTTGTCAACTTCCTTTTGTTTGGTTTTCAATTCTTGCTCCAGATTTTTCATACCTCTTTCATTGTGAAATAGTCTAAATAGTTGATGTTCAATTAACTTGTCATTCTGTAAAAAAGTTCATTAAGTCTATTAAATGCCGCATATCAAGGTGTCAATCAAGGTATCAATTTTTAAAGTAAATAAATATGAATTATAAATGTAATGAACAAGCATAGCTAATCATTTGAAAATATAAAGTTGAAGTTAGATGTCTTAAAATGCCTAAAAACATGACTTTATTACATAAACAAGGTTATACTTTTGTGCTTATTTCAGCTGAAAAAATTTATCAGTTTTAATTAAGCAAGTGTTTCGAGACTGATTATACAAAAGTCACAGTGATTTTTTTTTTATTTAAAATATTTTTAATACGTTCACCAAAACTATAATTTTTTAGTTTTCATTTATTCATACAAATTATAATTTCATTATAACCTATACTATTAATTTTAACAAATATTAAATATGAGAATTGCTCAATGCTAATTCATTTGTGTATACCTATTGTTTGTTGAAGTACTAAAGTCATATCTGTCAAAAATATTTAGTTTGATCTTTTCTATACATTGCTGCTAAGTTGAAAACTGGCACCTATTATAGAAAATTCGTCCAAAGATAATCTGTTTGCCATTATTAGTTTTTGGCAATAAATGATAAAAAAAATAATTAAAAAGGTAGTGCATTAATTCGGATGCAGAGGTAATTTGTTATTAGGGAATGGTTCTGCAAACAGCCACAAGAATTCTACCGGCAGGGAATCTATAGTTTAATAATATAGTGAAATATATAATTTAATTTAAACAATGGTACTCATGCCATAATGTTGATGAAAACTTCTTTTAAATTTGTCGAATAAACACTGCCTTACAACCTCTAAATGTATTTCTACTGAAAAATCCTTGTAATGTATCAACATTTCCTGTCTGGTTTTATTATAAATAACTCTATACCTACTATATACTATTATAATAATTACGGCAAGTTCGAAGTATAATGCAGACAGAAACACACAATAAATGCTGAACCAATGAATAATCATTGAAAAAATTGTGAAGGTGTAGTGCTAAAACACCCAGGAGAAATGTCATCCTATTTTTATTAATATATGGAAATATTTAAAATGAGTCGAGATCGATTTTTCTTGGTAATAAACGAAACAGCTTTGACCTAGGATGGTGCCCTTAAAGATCGAAATACATTATTACATACCAAATCATCCTTTAGACGAGCATATTTATCGGCCTCCTCTTTCTCTAGCCGAGCTTCTTTTTTCTCAGCATTTATACCTTTTTTCTTTTGATAAGCAAAATTTATTTCTTCCTGAGCTTTTTGCATTTCTTGTTGAAGCCTCATATACTCTTCTTTTAAAGCTCCTGAGCTGAAATTTATACGGGGTTAATCCAATTTCAAGTAGGTATATACAAAAAATCAACATACCCACTAATTTCTTCAAATAAAGTGGTCATTTCTTTAGGATTCTTCATAGCAACAGATTCTACTGCTCCTTGAAAAACTAAGAAATTTTTGGCTTTGACGTTTATTTTTAATTTTTCTAATTCCCCAAGATATTCATTTGTGGAAACAACCTTACAAAAAAAAAAAAAATTAAAAAACAAAGTGTATTTATCAATAAATTAGTTATGGTAACACAAAAAAGTAATTTACTATTTTATATTCTACTATACAAACTGGATGTAAACTAGTAATACTATTAAATATACGGTGTGCCCACAATTGGTGATGCATGTATTTGGATCTCGGAAACTATAAGAGATAGAAAAACGGTCAATGAGGAAAAGTTTTAGACAATTTTGTTTGTAATCGAATGCCGTTTTTTTGCGATTTTATCTCTTTTGGTTTTTGAGATATTGTGAAAAAACTAAAATGATGCATTTTCGAAAATACCCTGTAATTTCTTTATTTAAAACAATTTTTAGATTCTGTAAAAACTTTTTTAGGGCAACTTTTTACTTAGAAAACGCCTGTGTAGTCCGATTTGATTTGCAACGTTTCGGTTTTTTGGAACCATCATCAACTTTGTTTTTTCATATGGGCGCCATATGTCTGATGCCTGATGTATTTTTACGGTTTTGAAAAGCCTCTTTTTTTAGCTTTCTAATGATGTATCACAATTAGTAAAAAAAAGTTAGGTTATGGTTAAAAAATCAAAAATTTATATTTTGTTATAAATTTGGCAACGTCGCACATTAAAACACTGAAATTCTTGGTCATATTAAATTTAATCTCTATCACAATAAAACATTAAAATATTTGTTGAAAGTTTTTACCATGTAACAAAAAGTAAATTTACAAAAGCCGTAGGTAAGGATAAATACATTAACTAATAGTTTTCAAAACACCTGTCACCTAAAAATCATTTAATTATTATGTATAAACAGAAATTCAGACCCATAATAAAAAAATGTCAAAAATGTATGGAAGCAAATGGGCGACACTTTGAACTTTAGATATTTTATTTCGGTTATTAGTCTTTATAGTTTAATTATGTTTTAATTTGTGTTGATATTTTGTTATTATTTGTAGCTTAGAGTTTAAACCGAAAATGATCTACTAGGGAACTGATGTATTAGCAAAAAATTTATTGCGTTAAATTATGTACTGAATTTCAGTTTATACATAATAATTAAATGATTTTTAGGTGACAGGTGTTCTGAAAACTATTAGTTGATGTATTTATCCAAACTTACGGCTTTTGTAAATTTATTTTTTGTTACATGGTAAAAACTTTCAACAAATATTTTAATGTTTTATTGTGATAGAGATTAAATTTAATATGACCTAGAATTTCAGTGTTTTACTGTGCGACGTTGCCAAATTTATAACAAAATATTAATTTTTGATTTTTTAACCATAACCTAACTTTTTTTTAGTAATTGTGATACATCATTAGAAAGCTAAGAAAAGAGGCTTCCCAAAACCGTAAAAATCCAATATGGCGCCCATATGAAAAAACAAAGTTAATGATGTTTCCAAAAAACCGAAACGTAGCAAATAAAATCGGACTACACAGGCGTTTTCAACGTAAAAAGTTACCCTAAGAAAGTTTTTACAGAATCTAAAAATTGTTTTAAATAAAGAAATTACAGAGTATTTTCGAAAATGCATCATTTTAGTTTTTTCAAAATATCTCAAAAACCAAAAGAGATAAAATCGCAAAAAAAACGGCATTCGATTACAAACAAAATTGTCTAAAACTTTCTCCCTTTGGCCGTTTTTCTATCTCTTATAGTTTCCGAAATCCCAATACATGCATCACCAATTGTGGGCACACTGTATATAATAATTAACAAAGCAAAATTTAAGTATGTAATCTGTACGTGTTGACCTAAAAAATTAATTTTTACCGATATTTTAATTGGAAGAGCATTTTACTTCAGTATTTTGGTAATCAGAAGTGTTTGGCAGTTAGTACTATTGATTCTATTAGCAATACTTCTCATACGAAAATTTGAAGTTTAATTAATTTGACAATGATGTAATAGTTTGATGAGTCTATCTCTAATAAGGGAGATATGCTGAAATTATCAAACAATACATTTCCTTTAATTATCTACTGCAATATTTTCCTGAAATTTTTTAAAAAAATTTTATTGTCATACATTGAATCATATACCTCCTATTTGATTCTACTTAATTGTCTGTTTCCAATAAAAATTTAAATTTCTATTCTGTTTTAATTAACCTTGACATAATTAGCTAAGTATGATTAAATAATTCTAATATACCATGATGTCACAGTATTATGCGAAATGTAATCATTCTGTTAGTTTGACAGATGCTAACTAGATTAAGAAGAAATAAGTCTACGTAAAGACGTGACTTATATCATATTGATAGAGTCGGTGCTTAGTGTTTAGTGTTTCGATCGTTCAATCCAGAGGGTGTGGGATCGAATCCCCATTCCACCAAACAATTTTTAATTGAGTGTCCGGTTGGTGTTCATATGAAAGATTAACATTCTCAAAGAAACATGATGTTTCAGTGAGATTTTCCAGGTTTACCTCATTCCAGTACTGAATGGTGGTTAGGGTCTACCAATGTAAGTCGTTTCTGATGCGCAAATGCGACTTACTGAATAATAATGCCTCCTCTTCTCCAATAAAAGTCTCAGACTTCCAGGGTAATCCTTGTGATTAAAATGAGAGGTAGGGATTTCGTTATTATAATATAAGAGCAGACCCTTCATAAATGTTCACAAGCCACGTGATCACCAAGTATAGGCAATCAACCTATAGCATAGGTATTTAATAATAATAATAATAATAATAATAATAATAATAATAATAATAACTTTATTCACACAAGTACACAAAGAAATGTATATTACAATACGTAACAGAATGGATTTGGTAAATTAAAAACTCCTTAGATTCAGTGCAGTCCCCACAACAAGTTTTGAAGTTCAATTATATAAAAATATCTTGACAGAATTAACCTCACAAGTGAACTGTTCATGAATTTGATGTTACGTAAGAATTAACAAAAAAAAAGAAATAAAAAAAATTTACCAAGTCAAACTTCTAGTGATTAGTGAATTTAATTTTTTATTTTTATTTTATTAATCAACTGTATCAAAAAGACAATACAAAAAAACTTCACAACTTTTAATAGGAATAAACCAAAAGATAAATTAAATAGCTTTAATTATAATTTTTTTTAATTTAATATTCAGAGTAAAGAAAACACATTGTGACAAAGGTATATTTTTTATTAGCTACAAAAAATATATATTGAAAAAACATATAGGTACATGGTACTCTCTGATTCACAGTATTATTGCATGAACAATAAACCTGAAATTATTTAGAGTACATTAAAAAAAGTTGCATATTATGTTGAAACTCATGTCCTTCACTTGCTATACACAAGTTTATTTCCTTTCTTGCATATTTTCAAACATATTTTGCAGTTATTGGTCAGTTATATTATTCAATTCTCTAATAATCGCTATTTCTAATTCCTCAATATTATGCATAGCAGTCTTAAAATCGTTGTCCTTTAAATGTCTAAACAGACAATAATTTAATAGCCAGGCGATCTGGCTGGCCACAATTCTCGACTGATCAGTCTATAAAATTCCTGTAAAAACTGATATCATTTTGCACAGTTGTACAGTTGCCGATTGCCCATCTTGCTGAATGAAACCGACTTATCACTCATCGTCATGTACCTAATTGTGGTAAAAAAGGCTCTAAATAGCTCTTCGATATTTTTCACTATTTATTGTCTCATATCATAAAAATATAGGGCTTACTTCTTCTTAACATTGCTACCTAAATGGCAACTTATGGAATATAAGCTACTTTCTACAAATGTGAGGGTTTGCTGCAGCCCAAGTCCTATAATTTTGGCTATTTACATAACCTGATAAGTGGAACTATGCTCAATCAGTAAAAAATGTCAAATCTAATAAATTGTTATTCATGTTTTTGAAAAACCATTCACAATAACGTCACAGTCTTCTGTAATCAACAGGAAGCAACTCCTGTACAACAGTTACCATGTAGGGATGGAGATTCAGTAGTGTTTTTAAATCTTTATGGCATGTTCCAATTAAAAACATACAAAAAAGAAATTTCATTATATATAGATACTACTTGATTTTCATTTCAAATACCATTTTCAAGCTGAATATAGGTATTTTGGCAACTATATATTATAAATATTCAGCAATTTTATGCTGAACTAGTGAACTTTGGATCAAACATAATATGAAAGTTACCTTCCTGAGCGAACAACTTTCAGCTTTGTTGGACTTTGATTCATTTGTTGCTGTATACCATCGATAACATTTCCTATGAGAACGGCAGACCTGCTAGTCGATTTACCCTTGCAAAGGCAGTATTTGGTTTAAAATCTTTTAACAATTGCACATTTGTGGTTTCATAGTTAATATATTTCTCTAAAAACTGAGTCATAAATTGCTCGCTACAAGATTGCAAGAAGTATATCCATAATTTGTCTTTATTTCTAGTTCCACTCGGAAAAGCCATTAAAATAAAGGTGTCTTATTTTGCAGTAAACAGCATGTGTCGAACTGAAATACGAATTTTTTTGTTAACCTTAAAATTTTGTTTTTACTTCTACTTACCAAAAACTTGAAGTGCAATGTAATTTATCTCTGAACAGAACCGATTGATTTTAAATATGTAGGATATAATATTGAAGCAAAAGAAAATACAGAAAGACTAGAAGAAAATCACTGAAAACAAAGCACAAAATTTCAAATACCGCCATCAATCGTAATGTTTCGTTTACAGTAAAGTAACAATTTATATAGGTACAATCGCTAATTTGTAGCTTTAAATGTCAAAATGACCAAATACAAAATAATGTCAATTGTGAGCCATAACACGTAACCTTATGTTTTAATCTAATCATCATCTTATTGTTTTAGTTCCGTTAAAAGTTACTTGCATTCAGACGCCAAGTAAAGAAAATAAATTTGCTGTTTTAAAAATAATTACTGGTAAAGTGGCTTGTGAACATTTATGAAGGCATGGTACAATCACCCTTGGAAACCCTTTGTAGTCAATCATAACAGCATATTTTTACGAAATCCCAACTGTTTCAAGATTACCAAATAAGATGATATGCTCAATCATATCGAATATTGAAAAAAAAAAAATCCATATATGCATTGCATTTAGTTGTTAAGATTAATTCTGATTGATATAGTTATGGTAGGTAACTGAAATATGGTTGCCTGATGTTGGTTCAAATGAAATAGCTTTAACAGGTTATCGTTTTCTTTTTCTTGTAAAGATAGATCTGAAAGAGGAAGTGATGTCTGAGGTTTTGGAAAGTTGATATATAATTCTAAAATTATTTTAGTTAAATAAGTAATTATTCGTAATTAATAATTTTATAAAATTTATTTTTTTCCTCTCATATTTCAAATCTCATAGTAATATGAGATTTATTATAAATCATATTTGAAGTTATCGTCCACGTGACAACTAAAAAAAAAATAAAAATATCATATTGGTACATTGGTTGACATTAATTCTCATTTTAGTTGTTAGGTAGTAGGTAGTAGTCATGATACAACTACACTGATATGCCTATGCGCATGGGGGCGTGGTCTATCGATGAGCGTGACGTCAGTTTTGATAAAAAATTAAATAAAATACTTGTAAACAAAGATAACAAAATAAAATAAACGTCGATTATGGAATTATAATACACGATTCATACAGGAAAACTAAAATAATAGTTGATTAATATCAATCTTTCTTATTTTAATTCAAACCGCATTCTTTGTACCAATCTACCTACCGAATATAATTCTAACCTAAACTTTACAATTTGAAGAGATAATAAGAAGCACTACTATAAATAAATACACCCTATAATATAAAAATGACAACTTGATAACCCTCGGGCCTCACAATTATAATAATACGGGAATACAATTGACAAACATGAAAATAATTATATCACTGACAGTCATGCTGACAGTAAGGTATTTGAATTTTCGCCATTTTTGTATCAAGAATGACGTCGTGCGCAGAACAAACGAAATTTGGTCAAGTTATGAGCATATCAGTGTAGTTGTATCATGGGTAGTAGTAAGTTTTTCCAACAATTAAGCGGACCAATGAAATAAAAATAAAATAGTCAGGTCAATTAATATTATAAGTCTCAGAACATCTAGTGGTTATTTCACTATTTTATTTGCGAGGTAAAGTTTTCACAGTTTAGCTGAAGATGTTAAAAGCTGCAACATGCTAACTCGTAGAGAATCACTACACATAATTGTACCTAAATGGCAGTAGTATCAATACTAAACATAATAGGGCAATTCTCTATGTGCTCGCTCAAACAACATTATTAAACTCAACAAATGCTGTTCTGATGTGCACAATAAAATAAGGAACATTTAAAATACATACATTTTTATTAATCCTGTACTCAGATGAAGATCCTTGAACAGATCTTTGAAATGCAACTTCTCTTCCATCTTCCACTATGAAGACTGCTGTAACTGAAGCACTAAAATACAAACATACTTATTTATGGTTACTGTTACATGTTTTTCGTATTTACACATTCTATTGTATACCTTCTAGAAACTGGTTTACTAATAGCAGCTCCGTGTATTAAATCACTTAGCCTTTTTACACGTAAACTTTGAGTTTTTTCACCCATAACAAAACTGATAGCGTCCATAAAATTAGACTTGCCTTAGAAAAAATAATAAAATTAGTATATAAATAATTTTGTTAAAAATGAAAAAATTACCTGATCCATTGGGTCCAATAACTGCATTAAAGGGTTTTAACGGGCCTATTATTCTACGACCTCTGTAGGATTTAAAGTTCTCCACTTCAATATGTTTCAGTCGCGCGGACATATTTCGCACAACTTGTTTTAGGACAAATATAATATAAAACCTATAACACAAGAAACATGAAATATAGGATCTCGGACCGCCAAAACAAATTTAATTTATGTTGAATGTTGAATGTTGATTGTTTTGTTGATGTTGATATTTGCTAAATAGCGTCAGTGTTGCCATATAACAGAATGTTGAAGTAACCATAAAACCATAGACTTAGTATGTATTCAACTAAAAACTGGGCGCATTCAGGAAAACATACCTAGCACTCCAGCGCTTGAGCGCTTTACCGCTTCACGTTCGCTGAATCGACATTTTAAACGCAAGCTTAAAGTGACATAATTTTCAGTAATTCATATTTTTTAATTAATATTAATAACAATTAATATTATCCATAGATATTTTGTGCGTAAACCCATAGACGTAAACCTAACCTAAATTTATTTTATCCCTTGATGGAACTATTTAGCGATCCAGCGGGAAAAATATATGCTTTACCGCTTTAATACAGCGCTGCAGCTATTTGAATAAAGCGCTGAAGCGCTGCGGCTCCCTGAATGTACCCAATGTCAGCACATGTCAAGGATTTTTAACCATAATAAAAATATCGCGTATTTCCCCCTATGTTAGCCCATAAGCGGTTTCTCCGAAAACACGAAAGACAAAAGATATAGTGCTATACTCTTCCAGAGGCTTTTTGTTCGATTTGCACATGCGCAGATTCTGCATGAGGCTGACCAAGGAATTTACATAATATATATCGTCACAGAATCTGGCAACACTGGATGGCCTTGGTGTTTTTTCAAATTTCAAATTTTTGACATGTAGTATTATATATATGCAAATACCCAAAATAAGAGAGTTTCTATTCCAACTCTCTTATTATGTCTATGCAAAATACACGAAAATACCAATAAAATACGTAGAGATGAGTAGGTAAAATAATAAGAGAGTTCTAGTAGAATGTAATACCCCCCTATATGGTACCTACAGTATTGTATTATTTTACGTAAAATTTAAGAAGTATTCGCATAAGCTTTCTTACCGTACTTGTTTCACCCAAAATAAGTGCCAAAACGGATAAAATTTTTAAACGTTGAACCGCTGGAAAGTGGAAAATCGTTGTAAATGGAGATTACGCTCACACACGGAATTTAGATAATTTCAAGACCTTTTAGTCAAGACCAAAATGGTGATGTACAATTCGATATACTTATCTGCAAGTCTTTTTGTGGTACATACCATTAATGATGGCATGCAAACATATCTGACATTGACATGTGAAACATTTTATATACGCGATTCTTGCTAAGCAATACGCTACCTACTGGCGGCACGCACAACTAACGCTTGGGTTATTGGTTCAGTTTTGCATATGTTATGTATATTTTGAATTTTGAAATATCCGTTGTTATATTATTTAATTGCTTTGATTAGATATGAATCATTATTGTTGTGAGCGTCATTGTTCCTCTTGTACAAAGAAAAACCCCGAAATCAGTTTCATACTTTTCCAAAAGCGGGAAAATCTGGAGCTATCGCGGAAACTATAAGTTGAGCATTACAGAGTTACAGGAGACAAGTATGGATAAAGAAACTAAAGAACGCAGAGTAGAGAGTGTGCTCTTTACCTTTCTCTAAGGATGACTAGTTCCATAAAGGTATGTATGCCGTATGCCCAATAAAGAATTTGACATATTTTGAGGTTAAGTTTCATTTTCAGATTTGAACGCTCGAAAAATATCGAAATCTATTTTAATTTTATATCAGTACTTACCTCTTTCAAAATAGTTTTACAAGCTTTTTACCTGGTTTAAAGTTCTCGGCAACAAATATTTGATGAATAAAATTTCAAACGTCAGTGTCAGTGAGCATAGGTTAGTATAGATTTCTGCCATTTTGGCGCTACGATCTTAAAATGAATCGCGTATACATTGGACATGATTAATACTAATGTGAAATCGGCTACATCCAAGGAACAGCATTTTGTTATTATATCATGTATATAGATAGATACAGTTACATACATACCTTGTATATAATTAGTCGTACCGGAAATAAAAACAATAATTTATGTACCTGGTATATTGCGCCCGATATGTTAAAAAAAGTATATATCTAGGCTGTCTATGGTACATAAGTATAGTACCTACGTAATTATGTGCTCTATAAAGTATTTGGTGCGGCAGCATAACTTCCTTTTTTCAAAAGTTAATAAAACCCATTGTATGAATCAGAACATTTTTATTTGTTTCTTTATAACGTAGGCGCATGCCTAAAGTTTTGTTTTTCATAGTTTTGAAGATCAAATCAGATAGGTGCGTCCCCCATTCTCCATACACTGAGTAAACCGATTTCTGGCGTTTGTCATGACTCTTGCCAGCATAGCAGGCTTTATGTTGGCAATTTCTTCCTGGATGTTAGTCTTCAAATCTTGTAGGGTCCTTGGACGGTTTACATAAACACGGGATTGCAAAAAACCCCATAGAAAAATCACTAGGGGCCAAATCGAGAGAGTGGGCTGGCCACCTCAAATATACCCTAATTGAGATGAGGCGCCCTGGGCAGCGTTCCCTCAAAACAGCCATCGATGCTCTTGAAGTGTGTGCCGTTGCATCGTCTTGTTGGAACCAAATGTCCCCTAAGTCCAACTCATGTACTTAGCCGTGGAAAAAAAATCCTGTATCCACGGATTTCTTAAAATAAACTGGATCGCTGATTCCTAACTATCATTTTGTCAGTTGTAAGGTGGTCGCCACACTGTGCTAACATTCCATTGGCTAGTTTTCAGCTAATGATGTTGAGGTATTTACAGAGGGAAATTTTGAAAATAGTTTGGTCAGATATGATCATATGACTAACTAAATATTACTCATATGGATGGATATGGGTATAAAATATGTACACTGTTGTAATAAAAATACTTTAGCAGCGGGTCTAAAAAGTTAACTTAATATAGGGTTATATCAAAGATTAAATTGTATTATTTGTGCATTAGATATGACGAGTAATTGACAGGACTGGACTCAAGAGTTATATTTGTGCAGCAAAGGTACACATAATTTTTTTCTATTTATAGTGCATTTCAAATAATTGGAATCATCTCTTTTTAATTTGACTTGAAATGATTTTCGACAAAGTCGAAATTTATGTGCTTGTAAAGACACTCCCTACATGTACAAATCTTCCAATGGTATGTCTGGTAGGTACCAATGTATATTAAATTCATTGACGACACTCTTTATTTCTCCTGTTACAACTTCATTTTTTAAATAAATTTTACATTAGCCGGAATTATAATTGGTTCATAATAGTTAGGTACTTGTCTAAACATAATTTAGTAACTAACCCAAAAAACTTTAAAGTAACATGGTTTGTCAACCAAGTATTTGAACCTTGTCTGATTGTAGTATAAAAATTAGTTAGGATCAGTTTTGTATATTGTTTTGAGGAATTCTAATATCGATACCTTTTTGCCAAAATATCGTAAGTCACTCACTAAATTTTACCTTAGGCTACTTACGACAATTCTGCCACTCTGCCTATTACAGTTTTGTTACTTACGATAAAATGTATGCAGTTATTTAACCGTGAAACACTTAAATACGCTTACATATTTATGAATCTATCTACCTCTGCCAAGATGTGTATTTGCATATTATACTTACGATAGATCCATAGTCATTTTCATGGAAAATGTCACTTACGATAGTTTGGCAAAAAGGTATCGATATAAGGTAGGTATTTATCGAAGAATTAGACATATGTTTGTAGTTATTTTAATTGTGGCAGGAGCTGCATATATAAAAAGCCACAATGAAAGTAGCTGCACGTCTTATCAGTAAAAACGGCACTAAAAAATATTTTTTAACTGAATGACATCATACAATTAGTAATGTCAAGTAGTTATTAGTCAAATTTATACTTTACACTGTTAAGATATATTAAATATTGTGAATGAATTGGGATAGGTTAATCAGTTATTTTGTTATAAAATTACTTGAAGTTTATAATACACAATATGGTAATAACTGCTTTTCTAGAAGATAACATTAACAACTTCAAAACTCAAAATCATGATTATGGTAGGAATTTAATAAAAACACATTTAAAATATAATTTATACACACAATCACATTATAATAGGCGTTTTATCCACACTTATAAAGCATATAAAGTAACCTATTATCCACTACTGAAATAATAAAAAAATATAAACTTAAATCAACCAAATTTAGTTTACTTATTAAAATTAACATTAACATTTATATTAATAGACATTTCGTTCTTCGCTTTTTCATATTTCACTTCGTTTCCGTTAATAGGAAGCTTGTAGTTGCTTCTTGCAACAAATTTTGGATGTCTCCTTCTCCTGAGGAATGACTTGAACGAGAAGAACCTTGGATTTTCCTTGCAATACCAAGTTTGTTAGATACGGAGTCTTCAATATAGCTCTCTGCCACAGCAGGGCTCTTCCACCCACCATGCCGCTTGATGGGTGTAAAGTCGGCACCTTTATTTCCCAATAAAGTTATTGAAGTGCACCCTCATATAGTGGCCAATATAAGCTTCCGCGTTTGCCAAGTTCAGAAACGATGCAACTTTTGATGGAACTTTTGCCAATGTGTTGATTCCAACAGGCTGAGAAGTACATTTTTGATTCTTATAATGTTAAAAGAATCTGTTTTGTGATAAGTTCTTTGGTCTTAGGGAAATACATTTTCTACACATCTCTACGTCGTTGATAGAAAATCCTTCATTTATAGTAGATAAGCAAAACCACTATCAGCTCACTTCAAGGTCACCAAGCTCCGGATGGCATGTATCCATCAGCAGAGACCATCAGCAGCTAACTTCAGGATAGAATCTCAGGATAACCTCACCATAGGGGGATGTTGATGCGGTCTTCGGCTAAAGAGGGTGATCTTCAGCATGGGGGACAGTGACCAGAGGCTGTAGTTCAGAGTTCTGCCGCCAGGATGTTATAGGGGGCGCTGTTTAGGGGGAGGTGGGGTGCAAAGGGGGTTGTGGTACGTGGGGATGATCTTCAGCGTGGTCGACAGTGACCAGAAGGTGTAGTTCCGAGTTCTGCCGCCCAGAAATTATAGGCGGCGCTGGTGTGTGGATGATTCATTACCTTATCCGAGAGTTGGTGAAATTCCAGGAAATTAGTCTAATAAATCTGTCAATTAAATGTTAACAACGTGTGATTTATTGATGGCGGTTTTCTTTGATAACGAAATGCTTAGAAATGTAATTTGATATCCCAGGATGAACACCTGCATTCAAGGTTAAGCTGAGTCAGTAAGTTCAGATATTGTAGTGTAACTCATCGAGAGAGTCACGTGATTCACAGCTCGAGGTTTTATATTACATCACACTAGCAGTATTTTGTTTTTAAAAGTGGCATTCGATGTCTGGATTTGATTATAATATTTTATAGGTATATAAAGGTGTGTATTTATATATTGTAACTAAGAAATATGTATTTAACTATATGACTTCCTATGCTTTATTACACACTGGTACCTACCAACGTGTCCAGACAGGTTGGAAATTACGCATCCGATAATTTCTCATTTAAAACATATTGCACAACGCATTTCCTTCTATTGAATTTAACTACCTACAATAGCGGTTTCAATCGAATGTTGTCATATTCTAAATACAGTAATAAATTAATACATAAATGGGTCGGCATTGTCCTCTGTCGGCAATGATAAAATACCAGGTTTGTTTATATAAATAAATATACTGATTTTTGTCAAATAAGCATTCTGACTCAATGTAGATATATAATTATGGGAGATAAAAACGTACGTTTTGTTTTTACCATATGAATGTAGAATATTAAAATAACTTATTACATACAGAGCGATTTAATTTACGTGGTATTTCATAAGCAGATATTATTTATGTTACAAAGAAATGTACAATTTAAATTGATTCATGCAGACACTTCAAGATGATAAAAATATTGTTTTAGGTATAGTAATCTTTAGATAGTTCGGTTCCAGGAATAGCGGCACGGTGCAAAGTAAATATTGTATACATAATAAAATATTTGTTTATATATGAATTTACAAAACGTATGAGCTTTCTCACGGTGCCCACAAACAGATGTCGAGTTCGAGGTTAAAATGACATCACCACAGTGGTAGAAATAAAAGAACCAGATTATATTAATACTTTATTCAAATAAATTACAATATTAATCTATTTCATCATAACCTATATACTGTTCGATATTATAATTAAACAAATCTAAGACGCTGCTAGTTTCGGATTCTGGGGAGTAGTCACGTGATTCATAGATTATATTATTTAGAGTATGTACCTAACCAATCAGAGTACATCATCAAACTGCGCGAAATTCAAATATTAGTATACAGGGTGTATCAAATTAAAAGCTATACAGGGTGAACCATCTTAAGGAAAAAACCAGCAGTGTTTATAGAGGTCTTTCGGTAGATGAGGCATGAGCCAGACACTTAGAACCATGAGCTGGTATGGAACAGGAAACAGGTATATGTAAACAGGTATGGAACAGAAAAACAGGTATTTTCAAACAGGTATGAAACAGAAACACCTGTGTAAGCAATAATAAATCTGTCAGTTAATATTAACAAATGACTATTGTAGTTTGACACCTAAGATAACATTAATTTTAATGTCATTGTAGAAACTGCATTAAGCTGTCATCTGTCGGTAGACAGTAGAATGTAATGGTGAAAGGGATCTGTAATGAGGTTGGAGACTTTATCTGTAGGTGGTAGATCGTAATCAACTTAGTAATAGAGGGAAATTTGAAGACTATAAATTTGATTGATCAAATATGATAAATAAATATGATTGATATAAATTATAATTAAACAAATCTAAGACGCTGCTAGTTTAGGATTCTGGGGAATCCTAAATCACGTGATCCATAGCTTATATTATTTAGACTATGTACCTAACCAATCAGAGTACATCATCAAACTGCGCAAAATTCAAATATTAGTATACAGGGTGTATCAAATTAAAAGCTATACAGGGTGAACCATTTTAAGGAAAAAAATTGCAGTGTTTATAGAGGTCTTTCGGTAGATGAGGCATGAGCCAGACACTTAGAACCATGAGCGGGTATGGAACAGAAAACAGGTATACGTAAACAGGTATGGAACAGAAAAACATGTATTTTCAAACAGGTATGAAACAGAAACACCTGTGTAAGCAATAATAAATCTGTTAGTTAATATATTAACAAATGACTATTGTAGTTTGACACCTAAGATAACATTAATTTTAATGTCATTGTAGAAACTGCATTAAGCTGTCATCTGTCGGTAGACAGTAGAATGCAATGGTGAAAGGGATCTGTAATGAGGTTGTAGACGCTATCTGTAGGTGGTAGATCGTAATCAACTTAGTAGAGGGAAATTTGAAGACTATAAATTTGATTTATCCGGTTGGTAGCAGAAATAGGATGTTGGTAACAGCGTAATATTGAATGAGATATATTTAAAATCTTGAACTATGAACTTGATTTATACGGTTGGTAGTGGAGAGAAGGAGGGATATTTGAAATTTGTAGAATCGAGGAATAGATTTATACAGATTGAAGCTTTATTAAAAACAATGTATGTCAGAACTCGGATTCGAACCAAGGTCTTCAGATTTTCAGTCTGTTGCTCTCCCAACTGAGCTATTCTGACAAGTAAATAAAACAATAATTATTGATATAAAATATAATTAATCTCTTGATTACAAACATATTTTTACAATATATTCATAAGATATGACATTCGCATTTGAGAATAACATGAAGGATTTTGAAATTACAATATTAATCTACTTTATCATAACCTATATATTGTACAACAGATAAGCCTTATATTAATCTATTATTCCAGCTTCACGTAATTCATTAATAATAGCTAAAATTTCATTATCGTGAGAATCGGTATTTCCTGCAGCCTTTGATGCATTCAAAAGTTTCAACCTATCAACAAGCTCGTTCACATCATCCCAATAAATATATTCAACAGGTTTTTCGTTGTAAACCATACTACTTATACCTGATCCACTATGAGATTGAATAGATTTCCTACTCAGTTTACTACTTCTACTCTTAAATAGTGGTTTTACTATGTGTTTATATTTAGAAGACCGAGTTCCATTAAACTGATTCGAGGAATCATAATTTCTTTTATGTGCACTACTAGCTTCTAGAATTTCCTTATAATCAGCTAAATCTTGTTCATCGTAATCTTTTGGATTTTTCATAAATAGCAGTTCGTATAAGCCTCGTTTTCCTCCATACATTTTATTGCCGATACTTATACCTGCATTGGAACCAATATGTAGTACCGTATTACCAATGTACAATTTATTCATTTCATCACTAAATCTGACTCCATAGGTTTCATCATAGTCATTACTTCTATTATAGAGTCCCTTTACGTAACTTCTAGCTAAAGGGGGATACTGTTCACTGTAGTCATTTCTTGTACCTTCGTACGTATCTTCAATAAATTTCTCTTCTTCTTCTTCTTCTTTTGGTTTTAATACTGCTGTTGGAAAAAATATCTTACTGTCGTTCTCTACTAATGGAACATTTAAAGATTTGAGTTCTTTTAGAGGGTCGATAACGGGTTTCAATATTCGATTAATAGTTTCTTCTTCCTCAGCTTTTCCGAATTTTAACGCTAGGTACTTCTTTCTGATAGACTTTGATGCTTTCTTGATTCTTTCTTTAAGTGCTCTATCTTTTTCCAAGTCATATGGTCGTCTTTCTTTGATCTGATTATACTTTTCGAATGTTATCTTATTGGACTTCATTGTTGAACAGAAACAGGTATTTTTCAAACAGATGTAGAACAGCTGTTAAACAGAAAACAGGTATTTGCAAACAGGAGTAGAAGAGCTGTTAAACAGGTCTACATTGGTTTAGTGTTGAACTAATACTAACTTAATGTCTCAAATCATATACTTATATATGTACTGATCAAAACCTATTTTTAAATCATCCATAAAGAAATAGTAATTATGATTGTTATGTAAAGAATGCGGGATGGAGCTTCCCGAGGGTGTGAGGGGAGGGTGGATGTGGGTGTTGTGCGCTCAAGAAAAAAGATGGCGGCTAGCAGTTGTTAGGTATTAATAAATAATTAAAAATATTAATTATAATTGAGAATATTAAATAAGTGTATGCTTCTCGAGGGGGGTGTTGATTTCGGGTGGTGATTTATGATATAGCATTAAGAAATTCATATGATTGGTGTGATCTAATATTAGAAAACTACGTAAAAAATAAAGCTGAACGTAACCTCAAACCATCTTTCAGATGTTATTTTAAAAGTTATGTAATATTGTGTACTTATAAAATAGAAAGTATGAGTACTTTTTCACTTTTCGAACTGATATATTAAGTTGGTACTTAGGGTATGGTTCTAGCTACACGAGGGACCAGGTAATAATAATAATCAATTAAAACAAGTTAAATAATATAAAGTCTTTATTTACATCACAAATCACAATATACAATAGACATTTTATTATGGGATACAATTACAGTAAGTGGTATTATAATTTTTAGATATATTTTTCAAATACTTTTAGCTATCTCATTACAACAAAATATTGTACATGCTGATTGAGATGTTTCACTATCAATGTTGTTTATCCTTTTCTAGTCTTGTAAAATATATATGTAATTCAGAGTTTTGGTTTTGTGAGGGGGACAAAGTATATTTTCACTATGTTCATTTGAGTGATTATTTTTTATGTGAACTTTCAAGTTATCCTTACGCGTAAATTTCTGGTTGCATATGTTGCAAACAAAGAATACATCCTTGTGTTTGTTTCTGTGGCGGCTTAAAGCGCTAGGCCAGGAAAATTTTCTATCACAGGTGTTGCAAGCATACATGTTTACTGTATGAACCTCAAATGTTCAATAAGTAAGTTATCATATTATACGCCCTTATATACCCTTGTCGTTTCCTTACCTTATACACCCTTAAATGGAAGCAAACACTATAAAAACAATTATTTCCTATATCTATATTCAAAAAAATAAATATCCCATACTCTAGTCTATGCCATGTATAATCACAATGTTAGTATATCACTCTGTCTACTTATGTGAGGGAAGAGGTTTTAGTCAAATGGCTAGAATTTGATGCATCTCACAACAGTTGGATTGATAAAATTTATATTGTTTAATATATTTTATAAGTACTATTATGTATTATACTTATCATTATTATTATTATTATTATTATTAATGTATCACTAATTATTTATTAAATAAAAATATTACATCTGAAATTTGTTTTTAATTATTTTTTATATTAATTAATTGGGAATAAGGGTAAAGAAATAAAGAAGATTTTTTAATAATTATTTTATTTATCATTTAATATACAAAACATATTGGTTTATAAGAAGAGGTTACTTTTCTGAAATTAAATTACATTTCCTGGCCTGGCCTAGCGCTTTAAGCCGCCACAGAAACAAACACAAGGATGTATTCTTTGTTTGCAACATATGCAACCAGAAATTTACGCGTAAGGATAACTTGAAAGTTCACATAAAAAATAATCACTCAAATGAACATAGTGAAAATATACTTTGTCCCCCTCACAAAACCAAAACTCTGAATTACATATATATTTTACAAGACTAGAAAAGGATAAACAACATTGATAGTGAAACATCTCAATCAGCATGTACAATATTTTGTTGTAATGAGATAGCTAAAAGTATTTGAAAAATATATCTAAAAATTATAATACCACTTACTGTAATTGTATCCCATAATAAAATGTCTATTGTATATTGTGATTTGTGATGTAAATAAAGACTTTATATTATTTAACTTGTTTTAATTGATTATTATTATTACCTGGTCCCTCGTGTAGCTAGAACCATACCCTAAGTACCAACTTAATATATCAGTTCGAAAAGTGAAAAAGTACTCATACTTTCTATTTTATAAGTACACAATATTACATAACTTTTAAAATAACATCTGAAAGATGGTTTGAGGTTACGTTCAGCTTTATTTTTTACGTAGTTTTCTAATATTAGATCACACCAATCATATGAATTTCTTAATGCTATATCATAAATCACCACCCGAAATCAACACCCCCCTCGAGAAGCATACACTTATTTAATATTCTCAATTATAATTAATATTTTTAATTATTTATTAATACCTAACAACTGCTAGCCGCCATCTTTTTTCTTGAGCGCACAACACCCACATCCACCCTCCCCTCACACCCTCGGGAAGCTCCATCCCGCATTCTTTACATAACAATCATAATTACTATTTTTTTATGGATGATTTAAAAATAGGTTTTGATCAGTACATATATAAGTATATGATTTGAGACATTAAGTTAGTATTAGTTCAACACTAAACCAATGTAGACCTGTTTAACAGCTCTTCTACACCTGTTTGCAAATACCTGTTTTCTGTTTAACAGCTGTTCTACATCTGTTTGAAAAATACCTGTTTCTGTTCAACAATGAAGTCCAATAAGATAACATTCGAAAAGTATAATCAGATCAAAGAAAGACGACCATATGACTTGGAAAAAGATAGAGCACTTAAAGAAAGAATCAAGAAAGCATCAAAGTCTATCAGAAAGAAGTACCTAGCGTTAAAATTCGGAAAAGCTGAGGAAGAAGAAACTATTAATCGAATATTGAAACCCGTTATCGACCCTCTAAAAGAACTCAAATCTTTAAATGTTCCATTAGTAGAGAACGACAGTAAGATATTTTTTCCAACAGCAGTATTAAAACCAAAAGAAGAAGAAGAAGAAGAGAAATTTATTGAAGATACGTACGAAGGTACAAGAAATGACTACAGTGAACAGTATCCCCCTTTAGCTAGAAGTTACGTAAAGGGACTCTATAATAGAAGTAATGACTATGATGAAACCTATGGAGTCAGATTTAGTGATGAAATGAATAAATTGTACATTGGTAATACGGTACTACATATTGGTTCCAATGCAGGTATAAGTATCGGCAATAAAATGTATGGAGGAAAACGAGGCTTATACGAACTGCTATTTATGAAAAATCCAAAAGATTACGATGAACAAGATTTAGCTGATTATAAGGAAATTCTAGAAGCTAGTAGTGCACATAAAAGAAATTATGATTCCTCGAATCAGTTTAATGGAACTCGGTCTTCTAAATATAAACACATAGTAAAACCACTATTTAAGAGTAGAAGTAGTAAACTGAGTAGGAAATCTATTCAATCTCATAGTGGATCAGGTATAAGTAGTATGGTTTACAACGAAAAACCTGTTGAATATATTTATTGGGATGATGTGAACGAGCTTGTTGATAGGTTGAAACTTTTGAATGCATCAAAGGCTGCAGGAAATACCGATTCTCACGATAATGAAATTTTAGCTATTATTAATGAATTACGTGAAGCTGGAATAATAGATTAATATAAGGCTTATCTGTTGTACAATATATAGGTTATGATAAAGTAGATTAATATTGTAATTTCAAAATCCTTCATGTTATTCTCAAATGCGAATGTCATATCTTATGAATATATTGTAAAAATATGTTTGTAATCAAGAGATTAATTATATTTTATATCAATAATTATTGTTTTATTTACTTGTCAGAATAGCTCAGTTGGGAGAGCAACAGACTGAAAATCTGAAGACCTTGGTTCGAATCCGAGTTCTGACATACATTGTTTTTAATAAAGCTTCAATCTGTATAAATCTATTCCTCGATTCTACAAATTTCAAATATCCCTCCTTCTCTCCACTACCAACCGTATAAATCAAGTTCATAGTTCAAGATTTTAAATATATCTCATTCAATATTACGCTGTTACCAACATCCTATTTCTGCTACCAACCGGATAAATCAAATTTATAGTCTTCAAATTTCCCTCTACTAAGTTGATTACGATCTACCACCTACAGATAGCGTCTACAACCTCATTACAGATCCCTTTCACCATTGCATTCTACTGTCTACCGACAGATGACAGCTTAATGCAGTTTCTACAATGACATTAAAATTAATGTTATCTTAGGTGTCAAACTACAATAGTCATTTGTTAATATATTAACTAACAGATTTATTATTGCTTACACAGGTGTTTCTGTTTCATACCTGTTTGAAAATACATGTTTTTCTGTTCCATACCTGTTTACGTATACCTGTTTTCTGTTCCATACCCGCTCATGGTTCTAAGTGTCTGGCTCATGCCTCATCTACCGAAAGACCTCTATAAACACTGCAATTTTTTTCCTTAAAATGGTTCACCCTGTATAGCTTTTAATTTGATACACCCTGTATACTAATATTTGAATTTTGCGCAGTTTGATGATGTACTCTGATTGGTTAGGTACATAGTCTAAATAATATAAGCTATGGATCACGTGATTTAGGATTCCCCAGAATCCTAAACTAGCAGCGTCTTAGATTTGTTTAATTATAATTTATATCAATCATATTTATTTATCATATTTGATCAATCAAATTTATAGTCTTCAAATTTCCCTCTATTACTAAGTTGATTACGATCTACCACCTACAGATAAAGTCTCCAACCTCATTACAGATCCCTTTCACCATTACATTCTACTGTCTACCGACAGATGACAGCTTAATGCAGTTTCTACAATGACATTAAAATTAATGTTATCTTAGGTGTCAAACTACAATAGTCATTTGTTAATATTAACTGACAGATTTATTATTGCTTACACAGGTGTTTCTGTTTCATACCTGTTTGAAAATACCTGTTTTTCTGTTCCATACCTGTTTACATATACCTGTTTCCTGTTCCATACCAGCTCATGGTTCTAAGTGTCTGGCTCATGCCTCATCTACCGAAAGACCTCTATAAACACTGCTGGTTTTTTCCTTAAGATGGTTCACCCTGTATAGCTTTTAATTTGATACACCCTGTATACTAATATTTGAATTTCGCGCAGTTTGATGATGTACTCTGATTGGTTAGGTACATACTCTAAATAATATAATCTATGAATCACGTGACTACTCCCCAGAATCCGAAACTAGCAGCGTCTTAGATTTGTTTAATTATAATATCGAACAGTATATAGGTTATGATGAAATAGATTAATATTGTAATTTATTTGAATAAAGTATTAATATAATCTGGTTCTTTTATTTCTACCACTGTGGTGATGTCATTTTAACCTCGAACTCGACATCTGTTTGTGGGCACCGTGAGAAAGCTCATACGTTTTGTAAATTCATATATAAACAAATATTTTATTATGTATACAATATTTACTTTGCACCGTGCCGCTATTCCTGGAACCGAACTATCTAAAGATTACTATACCTAAAACAATATTTTTATCATCTTGAAGTGTCTGCATGAATCAATTTAAATTGTACATTTCTTTGTAACATAAATAATATCTGCTTATGAAATACCACGTAAATTAAATCGCTCTGTATGTAATAAGTTATTTTAATATTCTACATTCATATGGTAAAAACAAAACGTACGTTTTTATCTCCCATAATTATATATCTACATTGAGTCAGAATGCTTATTTGACAAAAATCAGTATATTTATTTATATAAACAAACCTGGTATTTTATCATTGCCGACAGAGGACAATGCCGACCCATTTATGTATTAATTTATTACTGTATTTAGAATATGACAACATTCGATTGAAACCGCTATTGTAGGTAGTTAAATTCAATAGAAGGAAATGCGTTGTGCAATATGTTTTAAATGAGAAATTATCGGATGCGTAATTTCCAACCTGTCTGGACACGTTGGTAGGTATCAGTGTGTAATAAAGCATAGGAAGTCATATAGTTAAATACATATTTCTTAGTTACAATATATAAATACACACCTTTATATACCTATAAAATATTATAATCAAATCCAGACATCGAATGCCACTTTTAAAAACAAAATACTGCTAGTGTGATGTAATATAAAACCTCGAGCTGTGAATCACGTGACTCTCTCGATGAGTTACACTACAATATCTGAACTTACTGACTCAGCTTAACCTTGAATGCAGGTGTTCATCCTGGGATATCAAATTACATTTCTAAGCATTTCGTTATCAAAGAAAACCGCCATCAATAAATCACACGTTGTTAACATTTAATTGACAGATTTATTAGACTAATTTCCTGGAATTTCACCAACTCTCGGATAAGGTAATGAATCATCCACACACCAGCGCCGCCTATAATTTCTGGGCGGCAGAACTCGGAACTACACCTTCTGGTCACTGTCGACCACGCTGAAGATCATCCCCACGTACCACAACCCCCTTGCACCCCACCTCCCCCTAAACAGCGCCCCCTATAACATCCTGGCGGCAGAACTCTGAACTACAGCCTCTGGTCACTGTCCCCCATGCTGAAGATCACCCTCTTTAGCCGAAGACCGCATCAACATCCCCCTATGGTGAGGTTATCCTGAGATTCTATCCTGAAGTTAGCTGCTGATGGTCTCTGCTGATGGATACATGCCATCCGGAGCTTGGTGACCTTGAAGTGAGCTGATAGTGGTTTTGCTTATCTACTATTTATAATTTTAAACTTTCGTGAAATGCCGGTCTTGGTATCTAGTATCGAAATAACTAGATACGCGCCAGTGTCCTATACATTAGTGATTTTCAAACTCGTCAATTCGTAGCATCGACAAGCACCAGAGACTCCTATTACTAGCGCAACCTAAAATGATTCAAAGTATTATTAATACATATTGTCTAAAAAGTTAAGAGTTATTACCTTAATCATAAAATATTCTTTATCACAAGATTCAGTCAAAAATTCTTCAATTTGCACTTTCCAAAACTGCAGCCTTTTTCACCTTGTATCTTTTCGATTGACTCTTCAGGTAACAGATATCTACGTTTTTAGACTTTTATCGCAACCTTCAACATTGAATACTTCGACCAAATGGATGAAATGGCATGTTTTTTCTTCAGATTAAGAAATAAATAACTTGCACCTTGCACACATAACTTCATTTTGTTTATAAACCACAAAACAAAAAGAAAATATAAAAGCAGTGATGGTAATTCAACAGTGTTACCATCATTTAGTTCATAAAATACCTAGAAGTTAGCACAGTATGGCGGCCGCCTATCAGTTGTTATTTTTAGCTACCCCCACCAGTATGTATTAGCGATCCAGTTTATTTTAAGAAATCCGTGCCTGTATCATATGTTTACTACCGGTCTGAATTCACTGTCACTGCGACTTCATTTTCCTCAAAGAACCAGGGACCAATAATTCCAGCTGAGGAAATTACACACCACACTGTGACTTTAGGTGAATGCAAAGGCCTTTGATGCAATGTAGGTGACTGACTATGTCATTAATGAAAATATTGAAGAGCAGCGGACCAAGAACGGAGCCTTGCGGAACACTTGATTCAGCCATAAATTCGACAGACCTGTGACCATGGTAGTAAACATATTGCAATCTATTACTTAAATATGATTTAAAGAAATATATAAATTCTTGAAATATTGTTAGGAGGGTTGATAGTTTCAGGGACTTGGGTGTGACATTTGATTCCAAAATGACACTTATTATTTCTCATATAAATGCAGTTTCATCTTCAGCATATAGATCTTTGGGTTTCATCATGAGAAATTCCAAGGGCTTTAGAAGTGTCAGCACTTCAATGATTTTATTTAATTCTCTGGTTAGAAGCAAGTTAGATTATGCAGATACAGTTTGGAGCCCACACTATATGGTGCATGTCAACCAATTAGAAAAAATTCAAAGAAGATTTTTAAAATATTTGTGTTATGTGCAGGATAATGTTTATCCACCTATAGGGGTTGATCACAATAGGCTACTCGGGCGATTTTCTATTGGCTCATTGCAAACAAGAAGGGAGATGCATGGAGTTGTTTTTCTGCATAAGATTTTAAATAATTTCATTGACTGTCCGGATCTTCAGAAACTTATACTAATACATGTCCCATCTAAATCAACTCGACTCCATCAAACTTTTCACATTCAGGCCTCACGTACTCTCTTCTCTCTTATCAATGTTATTTGTAATAATTTTAACAAGATACAAGATTCCATAGATATTTTTTGTTGTAAAGTCAGTAAATTTAAAGTCTGTATTTAATTAACATTTGTATTGTTTATGTTATAATTGTATACTTCCGACTCTGTAATATATATGTATGTATGTATATTTACAGAAATCATACAATCCTGAGCCACAAATATTAAAACTTATACAAAATCCTGAACCACCTTGACAAAGCTGAGCCGTATATGTGGTTCAGGTTTGTTTTGCTTAAAAAACTCTTTACTGACTTGTGACAATTATTAATGTTATATTTGTTTCGAAAGCTTATAACTGACTGCTTGCATATGCATTTAGGGGTAAAGTATCTACAGTAATAAATATGATTATTTTAAAAATCGCTCAGATTTGATAGAAAGATGTGTTTTTAGATTAGAAGGTTGCTCACATTAGTGTGTGACGCTGTCTAAGTGATATACCAATTATTGAATTATATTTAGTACAAACTTGAACCAAAATTGTGGCAACACTGTATTTATATATGATAATTGATTTGCGACCTTTGTGAAATTGTTATAAAGTTAGATGACATTTTGTATTTCTTAGTAGGTATTTACTCGATATATGGACCACAAAAATTTAAAAAATTTGGATCATCAAAAGAAACAGTGAAGGTTTAGTTTTTTAGTCCAATTTTTGCCCATATACTCGTAAAATTAATGTAATATCCATTGACAAAGCAGAACAAAACCATTAGGTATTTAATGTTCGAAAATATACCTGTTTGTTTTTTTTGAATATAACTTCTTTCAGCCGCCCTTGCTAAACTCGTATTATTTACAATTGGGAATTTCATAATTTTTAATTCATAAAAAAAACACGCCCACTTTGTATAATTGTTTCAATGAAGGAGGGCTACTTTAATCAAAGTAATAAGGATCGAGTTAATGAATACTCGTAGTAGGTGGTCCTATGTATACAAGGTGTTTTTTTTTGGGCGTCCATTAGAAATATCTTCGAAACGCAAAACTATTTTGATATGAAAATTTGACTATGGGCATTCAGTGATGGGATCCCTTTATTCTATCCTTCTATCCTTCCAGAAATACCAGAAGCTGTCCATAACTCCATTAATCTTAATGGAATGACCAACATGACCATGATAGTAGTTATTATTGGCTTAGGGACTTACTTTCGCGCAAAAATAAGCGCCAACCGGTCAGTGTCTGGTAGTTATGGTCTCGATGAACGATGCGGCAACTCCTATGGAGATGCCGATGTAATGCAATGCCAATCGGGGCACATTGTCCGTGGAGTAGGTAGTTGTTTTCGGCATCTCCTTCAAATAAATAACGATTGTTGTTTAATTGGAAAACAAAATTGGGCAAATTAGTTTTCTATCATTATAGGTATTTTTACCATACGATCGAATATATTGTAAATATTGTAATACAAAATATGCAAAAATATATTGTAGTTTTATTTATTTCTATGTTCATTAAAAAAGTTACATAAGTTACAATGGTTGGGCGGCTCTGCACAAAATTTTAAAAAAGTTTCACTACATTTCTACAGATATTATTTCTGGGTCTTTTTCTACCAACATTGCAGATTCCTATCTACCCCTAGCCTAATCTATGACAACCCCAATCATCAATCTCATGAAATTTCTGTCACAGGGTCCTCAACTCCATAGATATATACCCCAAATATGATATTATAAGGCGGATACGGTATTATGGGGCGTCCCAAAAACCTACCGACAAACTTTAAGGGGTAGGACATGAAAACAAATCCTTTTTGTTTAACAAATATATGTCCGAAAATGAGCCATATGGGTTGTAACAGTAATAAAATGTTTTAAATCATACCCAAATAACTAAATTAATTCTTGATTTAGTTGGACACTTATGTATTTCGTTCAACATTTTTTGTTTCAACAACGGTTCTTGTTGGGAGAAAAAATTTCTTTATCACAATAAATATTTCAAAGATGTCAATTTTAAGACCGTAGTATGATTTGTGACCTATTTAGTTAGCATCAGAATTTTAACTTTATTGATTTTGAATTTAAAATTTGTATTGAAAATGAACGATAATTTCTTATTTCAAGAATTTACCGATATGCATCTTGCTTATGGTGCAGCTAATTGTAATGGAAGAAAAGGCTGCACACTTGTATGGACAGAGATATCCGGAACGCCTGTAACCTCATCATACAACCTTTGCTTCCATCCATCGTCGCCTTAGAGAAATAAGTGACAACCTAAAGCGTCCAGGTGGTGGTGGTCGTCCAAGAACAGCTCGTACGGTTGAATTTGAAGAAAGAGTTCTACATTAAGATTATCCACATCGATTAGCTTTTTGCAAATAGTTTTTGGGTCACAACTTAAGAGAATCTAACTTCTGGAGAATAGTAGTGTTTTCTGCTGAGGTATGTTTCACACGCGATGATCATTTTAATAGTAGAAATAGCCACATTTGGTATGATGAAAATCCTCACACTGTGATTTCTAGTAGGCACCAGTAACAATGTTCTGTAAATATCTGGGGCGGTATTGTCGGAGAGAATCTAATAGTTCACTTGCTGCTGGATATTTATCTCCATTTTCTGCAAACATTTTTGCATCTATTAGAAAATCTCCCTTTAGATATTAGAAATAACATGTGATTTCAACATGACGGGGCACCTCCACATTTTGGTTGGAACGTAGTATCTGGACCAACAATTTCCCCGCCGATGGATTGAAAGAGGAGGTTCCCAGGCCTGGCGCGCGCGTTCTCCCGACCTCAACCCCCTGGATTTTTTCTTTTGGGGTCATCAGAAATCTTTACAAAACACCTATTCGTAAGGAGGAAGATCTCTTAGCAAGAATAATAGCCAGTTGTATACATGTAGATGCTATTCCATCCGCGAGTCAATGAACCAACGCGATGGTGTAATCTTCGTATTGAAGCAAATGCTCAACATTTTGAACACTTATTGTCAATCAAACCATCATTTATTTATCAAGGAAACAAAGTCCAACACGAATAAGAAGTGATTTATTAATGTCCAGCTGAAGATTTTTTGTAAATGAATATTAATTATTTATCACTGAAATAACCAAAATTAAAAAAAAACATTTTTCTAGATCTACTAGTATTGGAATACCTATAATAAATGTATTATTTATTTTGTTACACAATGCCATTTATTTATAAATAAAATATTTTCTTACAAATCCATGTGTAATTTCTCTTAGATTTACCTTCAAAATCAGTCCTAAGGTTAAATCTAATGTCTAATATATTATCTAATAAATTTTTAAAATAAATGTGTCCGAATTCAACTCTATTTGCGTTATAATTCTCATTAGGTATAAAGTGTATGGGGTGGTATGTCCGAATTCATTTCAAACATGGGGCGAATTCGGACACTTTGTATGGAAAGAAATAATTACAGTATGACAAAATTTTTGAGTTTTTCTTTGATCAATCAATAAAAAGCATGTTAAGGATTATATATTATTATTTGTTTATGTTTTGTCCCAAAAGGGAGGCTGTAACATATAAAAAACTTAAAAAATCGGCCGAATTCACCCCATGTTACGGTATCCTTAGTTCTAAACGGTCCGCCGGTTTCTTTTTTTTTCGAGTTTGGAGTGTCTGCACAGCAGAATGGTACTGGATGGAACTTGCGAGGTAATTAGGAGTTCGGATCTCCTCTTCTGCATGGTCCAAGACCATGAAAATGCAGGGTCGGAGCATTTCTATTTAAGGCAGCACGAAGAGCAGCTGATGAACTCGGTCTCATCTTCGACGCTGAACGGAGAAACCCAGACTCTGTCACCGAGCTGGGACTCGTTCAGCTGAAAGCCCAAGTTAAAACTGCAGAAGGCCGTAATCTTCTGCAGCTGCATAAGGATGAGCCATTGCACGGTGTCTTCTATAAGAGCCTTGAAGACCATGGCTTATCCGAAAGGCTGACCTTTGCCTTTTTAAGGTCAGCGGGGCTTAAGTCGGAGACCGAGGGATTCATAATGGCTTGCCAGGATGGTGTATCGTCTATCGAAGCCGTGTCATGGGTATGAAGGTCCCTGATGTCAACTGCAGGGCCTGCCATAGGGCGCCGGAGACAATAATTGTCTCTCGGCCTAATCTATGGATATAGGCCGAGACTGCATATGCCGAACAAGCGCGGAGAGCAGATGCATAATTATTATGCATCTGCTCTCCGCTTGTTCGGCATATGCAGTCTCGGCCTATATCCATAGACACAATGCGGCTTTACGAGTGCTTTACTACTTTCTACGGCACTCGTACGAGATAGACGAAACACCAGTGCTGCCATACGCTCCGGGGGATATTGAGTCCGTTGTGGGGAATGACAAGTGCCGAATTTATTGGAACTACTCATTTCCCACGCTCAGGCAGATTCGAGCCAATAAGCCTGATGTAGTCCTCCTCGACCACCAGCTCAAGACAATGTTTGTCATCGAGTTCTCGGCTCCTGCCGAGAACAACGTTGTCTTGAAAGAGGAGGAGAAACGGACGAAATATCGAGACCTTCTCTTCGAACTCCGCAGACTCCATCCAGAACATACTGTGAAGCTTGTGGTACTGATAATAGGAGCCCTCGGTGGAGCAAGAGATACACTGCTTTCGGAACTGAAGATCATACCGGCATGCCGAAATTCGGCAGATATTCTAGCCGGAAGAATGCAGAAGGCGGTCACTCTGGGCTCATTACGTCTACTTAGGGCACACGATTCTCGGACTCAGTAGTTACTCATCCTACGGACGTGGGGAGTAGCTACTGATTATCACCAGCGGACGACCCTGAGAATCGGAGCCAGGGAAACCAGTCGACTGGATTTCAAAAAAAAATAATAATAATAATAATAATAATAATGATAATAATAATATCTTTATTTGCAACATTACATGATTAAAAAGAAAATAATTAAATGATCATAATATATCTAGCCATAAATGCTCTCATCTGATCTAAAACTCAACCATGAAAAAAATTAATTTAATACCAAACATAGAGAATGAGACGCTTTTATAGTACCTAGCTATAGTACACTAATTTCTGATAATTAAGTGATTTCATTAATCATCTAAGAGAATTCATCTAACAGAATACAACTACAAGACTACAATACAGTATAAGAGAACACAACTTGTAAATCTGGAGGTTAGGGTAAAACTGAAATAGGTATTTAAATAAAATACCAATAATAATACAGCAATCCAAGAATTTACACCCAATAAATGTCTCATTTCATTAAACAGCTGCATCGTACTAAAATTGGGACTTTTTAGAAAAAAAACAGAGAAAATATTTTTCTCTTAAAGACATGAGTAAAACACAATTTTATATGTGATGGAACGTTATTATACATTTCAATACAAATATATTTTCAATCAAGAATTTTGCAACTTTTGTATCTTATATCTATGTTTACCTGAGATAGAACCAACGATTGGGTTAACATTAACGTTAACGGTTATTTTAGACATACTCCAGTACAATCTCTGAAATTGACATTATGGAACACTTGGTATATATTTGTTGAAATAATAATGGCAAATAGAAATATACATCTATGAACCTTAAATTATGTGCTGATATCTTGTATAAAAAAAATAGTAAAACTTTTGCAAATTGCATCAAAATTTAAAACAATATCAGATAATTTCGAAATACCTATAGTTGGGTTTAGGTAACGGGAACGCAGTACAAGTGACCCAAAAGTTGTTTATAAAATCCAAAATATACAGAGTGTTCCAGTAAAAATAACAAAGTTGGTGTCCACTACAAGTATAAACGAAAGTTCAGAATTTTGAAAATAAATTAAAAATATTTAGCAAAACCACGCATTTAGGTAATTTATTTTTCTAGTGTAGGACCCTACTTTTCTAGATATCGACCGCTCTGATTACCAGTAGAGGTTCCTGTACATATAAGTCTAATCATAGAGCAGAGATTGCCATTGATTACAACTTTTTAGATAATTACGAAAAAAGACAGCATTAAATCCATAATGTTTCAATTTTGGACACAGAATATCATAAGGTTAAGATTAAGATTATCAAATGTTTTCTATACTATACTACTAAACAGGAATTTATTTGTTTACCATGGGAACGAAATAAATAATCTGCTACACGCGGAACTGCCGTAGATGTACTATGTCGATAATGAAATCTGAACTGCATGGGCGAAAACTTAAATTAGTATTTAAAAAGTACCACAGGACTTACTGCATTAGATTTAAAGTTTATTTTTAAAGCCTATTTTTAAGTCTATTTTTCCATCTCCTGAGATTTGATGGAATTTAAAAGGAACAGTAGATATATAAACAGTTAAAATATTCATAATAATCAATTAAATGTTCATTTACATTATTAGTCTGCAAATTCGATTCGAATTGGGCGCGAATCCACTGAAGTGAATCCACATTTGCATTGTCAACACTTCATGCGGAGGTGTTTATTGTCAGATTTAATATCCAACTAGTCTCATAACTCCAAAATTATTTAAGTCCGGTCTTGCATTTTTAGGTTAAATAGGGCTTTTTTTTCGGCTTTAGGACTTTAATTACAAAACTACATCTTTTCTAATACTTATGCCAAGAACCTTCATATTTAGTTCTCTTATAATTCAGACAGGTATTATTTTTATATTTCATAATTAACTTAAGGTTCTCAGTCCACCATGGCATCGGAGCCGGATATATTTGATGTTTTTAAAGGTTGCTTGGCTTTATTGGCTATTTACAAGGCTATTATGAGAAATACCTGCAGGATTATGAGATAATCTTGTAACATCATGTAACTGCAGGATTATGAGATAATTCCGAATTAGAAGAAATTAGTTAATGGTTCATCAACCAATATTTTAGATTTTTTGCAATGGGGTAGTAGAGGCATTACTATTGTTCTATAAAAAACTGTACTTATAGGCATTACTTAATCACCAAATAAAACATAAACAAAATCAGGCAAAAATTGAGATAAAACGGTATTCAAGCTATTTAAAACTTAGTAGATAATATTACTCTTAGGAGAGTCTATAAAGTGTTTTTATAAGCAAACATAACTTTTTACCCTGTAGGTTAACGCTAATCCATAATTGTTCAAGAAGATTGAGATGATTAGGCAGTTGTAGCACTATACGAATTTAATCGAGTTCTTGATATAAAAGGCAGCCATACCTCTATTATAATCTCTGGTCGTCTTTACCAGAGAATATTCTCTAATGAAGACAGTTCCATTAGATATATGTTCGCTGAATCAGGTGTCTGATGCATACGTCTTCTTATAAGAAAGAATATAAGAAAGAAATGTTATAAGAAAGAATATCCAGAAAAAAAAAAATGTACAGAGCAGTCCATTTTTTATAAGAATCCAGGATAACTCAAAAAGTGTAAAAGTTACGGACAAATTAATTACACAGTGTCGACTTACTGTTTCAAGGCTAAGTTGATGGTGCTATCAGATCAATTTCTATTGTCACATGTTTTCAAATCCCAGAAAGATGCAGGGCCTTGTTGAAATAAACAAAATTTCAAAATCACCCTGTCATTTGGAAACATGTGACAATAGAATTGATCTGATAACACTATCAACTTAGTCTTGAAAAAGTAGGTCAAGACTACAATTAATTTATCTATTTTAACTTTTTTTTTACGTTTCCCTGGATTTCCATAAAAAATGGACTCCTCTGCACAGGATTTCAAAATTCCATTGCTTACCTAAATTAAACTAAAACTAAACTCAAGTGCCTAAAATGTAAATCAACCGTTTCAAAGCAGAGATAATATCTCTTTACAGTAGATTCTAATATCTAATATGTTGGCGAAATAGACTCCCCGATCTTGCACTTATTTATCTTGATCGGTGCACTAGGAGTAGGTACCCATATATAAAATTTATATAAAATATATTAAATTTTACAAAAATGGATCTAATGAAAGGTTACTCAACATTTCAAATATGACTGACGTGGTTGAGTCGTTCAACGAAGCTTTTTGATTTATTTATTTAGTTTGTATACCAGTGATATATACGAACAATAAAATAGTAAACAACAGCATATAGACAAACCAACAAAAGAAAAGGCGTTATTTTATATCTGACCTACCCTTTTCATTAATACATGACTAGTATTAATCATTATACAGAGTTGTATGTATTTCAGTATCTTTAGCTGTTTATACCATAGCATAGCATCATCATTTGAAAGTTGCCGAGTACCTATCTAATTTTATTGAATAATAATAGTAGTTTTAATTATTTTATTTTTAGTGCTCATAACATATCTAAATTCTTTTCTATTTTCACTTTTGCCACACATCAATAAAAAAAAAAACGATCTTATGTTGGAATAACGATAATGTTGGAATTTGGAATATAACCCTTTTTGTGACATGGAATTATTATATTTTCTTTCCATTCGATTCTTTTTATGGTACCCTTTCTCATTGCCATATTTAAGTAATGAAGTTCATATCAACTTCCGGTACCTATACCATAGAGTAAAGGGTGTTTTTTTAAAGTTAGACAGAACTTTTGATCAAAAATATTTTTTTTTGATAGACAAATACATGGCGTTAAAATTTGAAAATACTTTGGAGAATATGGCCACCGGTTATTTTAGCATAAACCAATGACTTCACGTAGTGAAAGGTCTGGAGATCGAATCGAAGGGCAGTTGACAGGTTCATTTCTTGAAATCAATTCATCACCAAATCTTGTTTGCAATAATAATACACCAGGCAAATTTTAAAGAAGTACACGTTAAGTGTGAAGTTTTTGCGGACATTATTTTTTTTATTGAAAACGATAGTTCTCTTATCATAGAATGCAAATCTAAAAATTCCAAAAAATCGGAAGTGAGCTAAAGTCACCATTTAAAAAAACATGGCCGCTCGCGTTATTTTTAAGGTATTTAAGAAGCATACATTCATGTATGACAAATTGTTAGTCTGCAGTGATAAAAATGCGGATCTAGATGAACTACTAAACGTTGGTTATATATTTGTCTCCTTTATGTACGGATTAGACGGATCCCGAGACATTATAGAAGAACGATATAGGCTTTACAACATTGGTATAGCTAAGCGGACGCTCGAAAAATCTTTTGATTTGGACGTTCTTCCCCCAACGAAAGTTGCACTAAAGCAACATATTTTAAGGTACTTTCAAATGGTGATTACATTAATAGCAAATAATTTTTTTTTATATTTTCAGGACCTATCTTCAAATACAGCAATGGATAGGAAATTTCCTAGCCCCGGATAAAGGTATTATAGGCACAAAAATAAATACAACACAAGGTTTAAAAATGTAGGGTTTTATTAATGCAGTCAAAATTTTATTCTTTTTTTTCTTAACCAGTTTAATTTATTTCCTTTTTATATATCAATACAATGCTTGCATAAAATCAAACAATCTCCAAGTAAAAAGTATCCTTATCTAACCAAAACCTTAAGTTTAGGGGAATTCTGCCTAAAATGACATACTTGGGTAAAATGACACACTGAACTTTTTTGAAATTGGTGCCTCTAAGAGGCCTCGACTTGTGTCTGTCAAACCTTCCGTTGGCAGCACTACAATCGTACATGATGGCGTGATTCTAACACGGACGGTGTCTTGGTAGTGAATGAATTTTAAAATCGTGAGTGCTCGTTATAATATTTTCAATTAGTTTGAATCAAAATTCTATAAATATGTGAGACCATATTGAGCTGCGATTATGGCGAATACAAGTGTGGTCATTATTGTCCACTTTACCTATAGATCTAAGTAGTTCCTTTATATGCATGTGAAGCTGAGGTTATGTTTATGTTTTTTTCGAACGCTGGGTAAAACGACATACCTCATATCAGGGCAAAATGACACACATGATTCTGACGAGGATCCATTTGAAGATGATGGCGAAGAAGATGTGGGCTGTCTCTATTGCAATTCCCTGTTTTCGAAATCCAGGAGTAAAGAAAAATGGATTAAAAGTATTAAATGCAATCAATGCGAGTGTGCTGATGTCACCCCAAAGTGTAAAGTTTTCATTTGTGAACTTTGTCTTTGAATAATTCCTTTATTTTTGTACCTTTGATTGTTTCTCGATGTTCTAGAAGGTTTCTTTTTGTTTATAAATTAGTTCTCTGAAGTTTTATAGCATTCTTGAAACTTTCCTATACCTATGTCATTTTATCTGCATGTTAGCCTAAAATGACATACCAAGACCATTATTTTAGATTTTCAATTATTTGCAAAATACTCAATGGGAATGTTTTTTTCTAGTGTAGTTAAGCGTGCTTACTTAATATCTGCCAATTGTGTAGGAAAAACTTTCTGTAACATAATTCCCATATCTTTTGTGATCGAAAATGCTTAGGGTATGTCATTTTAGGCAGAATTCCCCTAAAGGATTGGAATTGGATCATCATACTTTCGATCATCGAATTATGTGTTGTATTTTTATGTAGGTATAGTGTATACTTTAAATTGCGTGTTTTGCAAATACTGTCAAGAACGGTGTAACAATCCAGGAAAATATTAATAAATAAATAAATTGGTGAACTTGTCTAATTTAAATTATTTAAAATTAAATATTGGTAAATTTAAGATTATGAGGTAATTTAAATATAAAAGTCCGAATGCTATGGACAATAATAAACTAGCATATGTAAATATTTTTTAAAATTTGGGTAAGCCATCATTTTGGCATATTTGATATATATGGATGGTCCTTACTTTCCAATCCTTTAAACGTAAGGTTTTGGTTAGATAAGGATACTTTTCACTTGGAGATTGTTTGAACTTGTGTTGTGTTTATATTCGTGCATATAATACCCTCCCATAGTCTTTCTTGTAGTATATTTTGTGCTCTACAAAATAGTGTATGTACAATTTCACTCTATATTTTACAGTTCTCCCGAAATTCGTGGCGAAAACCTTAGAGGAACAAATTTTATAGTAAGAATAATGTGTTTAACAGCTCAGCTTCGCGAAATTGAGACATTTTATATTTTTAAGTTATAAAACGAACCATAACAAAAATCTTTTGCGAAAAACGCACAAGATGCGTATCCCCATAACGAAAAGCACTGTCTGAGTGACGTAACGCGTCATGTTAAGGATCGCCCACTTCGCACAACATCCTACCTTCTGTGTGTATATCGTGACTGTAAATGTAGAAATGGCTGCCAAAAAAAATATATATGTATGAGGATCTTTTAAATGACTGAGTTTTTGTAGTTAACTAGATTGTAAAGTTAGTTAGTGATATTAAAAAGTTAAATGTAGGAAGTCAAAAAAATTTAAAAAAAAAACGTTTCCTTTTTCGTTTTTTTGGTATATCTAAATTAAAATATCATTTTTTTCTAATTTTTAAACTTAAAATCCTGTAAAAATAAAAAAAATGTTAAAATTGCTCCAAGATATAAGAAGATATTTCATTTTTAAAAATTTTAAGGGGCGGCCATGTTTTTTCAAGATGGCGTTTTTAGCTCACAACGGATTTTTTGGGATTTTTATATATTTATTTCTGAACATAAAACCTATCGATTCCCATTGGAAAATAAATGTCCCCTTAAACTTCATTGAAAAAATAAGATTTGCCTGGTCTATAAGTCGATAGTTTCGTTCGGTGTATGGGATGTAGCACCGCCCTATTGCATCCACATCTCGTCCGGATCAATGTCATCCATATTGTGAAACAAATAGCTCCAGATAATCTTAGCTCTTGCCTTATTTTTAAAGAGATAAAGTCCTATGATACCACTAGCGTGTAAACCGCACCAAACGGTGCATTTTTCTGAATATAATGGGGCCTGTAGAATGTGTTTTGAATTGGTAGCACTCCATATCCGGGAATTCTGCTTATTAACAAACCCGTTAAGCAAAAAATGACCCTCATTACTGAACACAATTTTGCGATTAAACATCGAGTCAGCTTGCACTTATTTTAAAGCCCAATCAAAGAAAAAACGACGCAGGGGATGGTCTCATGGCTTTAATCCCTGCACCAGCCGGATCTTATATGGGAATAGACCAAGATCTTTGTGCAAAATTTTCCCTGTAGTGGACGGACAGAGTCGCAACTGCAGCGATCGACGACGGTTTGGTGTCCTTGAATCATTTAGAGAATATGTGCTATACCTGAGCATTGACGACAGACTTGAATAATTTGATAGGATTGTTCAAGCATGAATCTATTCTCGGTGATTTGCCACACTATATAGGTACTTACTTAATACAAATCACTTCTAGCGCGTAAACTGACAGTTAATTTCACAGACATCGCGATTGAAAATTCTATCATGCTTAAAAAACACCCTTTATAATGAGTGTATAAGCAGAATGATTAAAATAACAATGCAGAACTTCTATAAATAGGGCAAGAATGAAAAAATATACATCTGGATGCTCATACTTATATCTATCTGACTGCCCAGACTTACATTTGGACTATCTCACTTGCTGTGCTACATTAAGATTAAGCTGTCTATATTATGGTGGATTGTATAATAAACCTGATAGGTTTTACTGAATTGTATGGTGATGATTACTTTTGGTGCGACTATCATGTCATGACTATCATAGTCATAGTATCCTCTCTCGTTATCTTTCGTGGGTATAGATTTTTTCGTGGGTATCGACCAACTGCATGCAGAGTGGTTTCTAGCAACATGGTGTCATATGAACTTGATTGGGTCTTCTTATTGGGTATTTCTGATTTGTTATTTACCTAGTTTGCAATAGTGATCCTTCATTATTATTATTAAGTATTTGGTATGATTAACATCACTAACTAGTGTCCTCTCTCGTCATCTTCCTCAAAGAGTTTTTTCGACAGCAGGGTGGTTTCTAGCAACGTGGCGTCATCTGTGAGGGCGGTCAGCGACCGTCGAAAGGGCGCGACTTCCAGGCAGGAGACCTCAGTGTGTCCCGGCCGGCTATTGATTGCAGGAGCGCGCAGTGCTGAGCCACAGCCCGTCGACGTACCTGTTCTGTGTCCCGTGTGTTCACTTGGGGCGTCACCACATACAAGAGTGACATAGCTGGTCGTCGTGACGATCGAGGTGTCGGTGTCTAGGTGGTGCGTGTAGTGCGAAATGTGATCGAAAACCTCCTCCAACCAGCTGCCTAGGGCCGGATCTGGGCCTGCACACCAGGTAGGTGTTTCCATCGCGACATCTTCTTAGGCTCGTTCGATCACCAAGTTCATATATCTGCATATATTATTGACGTAAAAGTTGGAATATTCATTTTCACGTTTCTTGGAATTCTATTTCAATGCATTTGTAGAAAACAGTTTATTTTGTAAATACCCCTTGTATTTGGTATAATTATGATATATTTTTGCAGTGCATACACACAGATATTATATATATATATATATATATATATATATATATATATATACATTGTCTAGTTTATATAAAGTTGATCTTAATGTACGTTAGGCGTACTGAGAATTCACCACCACCACCTAACTTTGATTTCCATCTTTCAGTCTTTTTATTCCTAGAATTTTACAGGTAGGTACTATATTTCATATTGTCCCTAATTGTTTAAAGTAAGAATTGCTTTATATTATAGAGGATATTAGGTGATAAACACATGTATACCTGTTCTTCGATATAATAATACCTACTATACATATATTGGCATATTATTAGTAGTAGACATGTAGGTACTTAATGGTATTCCAACTATTTTAAATTTAATCAACTTGCAATTAAAATATGTTATTTCCATGAACATTTTTATAATTAAACTGAAAACTTACAAACATAGAAGTGCATTTTTAAGGTGTACAAGAACTTCAATTTATTGTTTACGATGCACATATGTTAATGTTCTTGTACAACAAATTTATAATAAAAAAAATGGGGACTGTATATTACCTAATTATACCGTATATAATTTGCTATACTTAAATGCTAATAGGCATCGAATACTGATGTTGAAGACAAATATAATTTAAAAATAATTTTCAATAAAAATAAAACAAATTGTAGAAATATTCCAGAATATGGTTTTACATGTACCTTTATTCTTAAGCAGGAAAAAATACTTTACCTACTGGTTTCTACGTTCGTGGTTGTGTATTCTTTTAGAAATGATTATAAAATGATCAAAGGTAAACGTGCTTCTTTATATGGATTAAACCAAAAATAGAAATATTATTTTTATATAGATATTTATATCCTCTTCCGTGTGTTTACGAGGGGCGTCACCACGTACAAAAGAGACACTGGTCGTCGTCGTGACGATCGATTCTCGCAATCTAAGTGGTGCGTGTTGTGCGAAATGTGACTGAACACCTTCCCCAAAGAGTCACTTAAAAATTTAGGGTACATTTTCTTTTCAATTTGTTAGGAATTTAGTTCAAATTCCAAATACAGGCAGCTCAGTGGCAACTTCTATTAAATTTTTGCTCAAGTAAATGTCGGAAAGGCGCTGTAAGTTGTACCTATATAAAAATAGATATTTTCACTGGATGACTGATTGAAAAAATACAGCTAGTGGATCTTAGGATTCTCCTAGGGAAAGGAGATCCATATACTCGTACTACACGAGGAGAGGCATACTGAACGCAAATTGATGACAGCGGAACTTTATCAATTAGTTATTAGTCATGTCTCATTGTTGCAGTATACAGTATGTCCAGTTCGATTTATGCACGATTAATTGGCTGAAAATGTCAAAGATATTGAAAAAAGAATATCTAACACTTTTTCGCAGCAACTTTTTGTGCAATGGTATAATTATATTTTTTATAAAAAGTTTTGTCTTTCCAGGGCCATCATCACTTCAAATTTTTTAAATACGGCCCTGGATGTTTTATTACATTTTTTGAAATCTCTATATCTTCTGATAGTATGCTGCGGTCGCCCAACGCAAATTCAGATGTATTCTCCCGAAGAATCCACTTTTAATACTTCCATTTTGATAAATCAATTTTTTTTATTCCGTCTCTGGTTTTTTGGGATTAGCTTTCGTTCAGTGTGTCGTATTCCCCAAAATAGTCCAAAAAATTGTCAAAAAAACACTCATTTTCGTGCTACATTTTTTTTTTTTTATAATAAAATCAAAAATGGATTTTAAATTAAAAAAAAATTAATTTAAGTAAATAACAATGAAGACATGACAAAAAACTTATAATAGATGTTGAAACTGATACCTTGTTCAATACATTTGTTAATTATTTTATTGATATTATTAATAGAGCGTTCAAGGTTTTTCTGCCTAACCGGACTTAGAGCATTGAGAAAAATCATTGCTTAAGTTTTTGAGAAATACTCACGAAGAACACTAAAGGTCCTGTAAGGTGGCCATCGAGGTCTCCTGATGTTATAGTATTATCAAATATTATTAATAGAGCGCTCAAAGTCCCTCTGTCTAACCAAAGCGTCTCTATACCCCATAAGAAATAATCTTGTACTGTAAGATCAGGAGTCGTTGGTGGCCACTGTATAGGATCTTTATTTTCGATCCATCGCCTTGGAGATTCCTCATTTAAGTATTCAGATACATACTTCCCTTGAATTATGGGATGGAGCTTCTCCGTTAAGTTGGAGCCATATTCTATTACACTCCGTTAAGGGTATATCGTCCAAGTATTCTTCCAAAATATTTCTCAAAAACCTAAGCAATGTTTTAGTTCCAATTAGGCAGAGCGATCTTGGGCGCTCTATTAATAATATTAACCAAATAATTAACAAATATATCAAACAAGGGGGCATTAGTTGGATGCATATAAGTTTTTTGTTGGTTTTATTCTTATTTACTTAAATAAAATTTTGTTGAATTTAAAATGCATTCATAATTGGCTATAAAAATGTGTCATGAAAATGAGTATTTTTGAGAATCTTTTGGACTTTTTTTGGGAAATACAACACACTGAATGAAAGAAAACCTCAAAAAAAGAGAGATGAAAAAAAAAATTATGTATCGAAATGGGAATATTGAAGATGGATTCTTCGGAACAAAACGTCTAAATTTGCTTTGGGCGATGGCAGCATAGTGTCAGGAGAGATACATTTCAAAAAATTTAATAAAACATCTAAAGCCGTATTTAAAAAATTTGAATTGATGATGGTCCTGGAAAGACAAAACGTTTTATGAATAATATAATTATGCCATTCGATAGAGCACAAAAAGTTGCTATGAAGAAGTGTGGTTCTTTTTTCAATATCTACTTAAATAAAGGTGGAATAAAAAAAATTTATCGAAACATATAGAAAATACAAAATCTAATGCAAATTACATTAGTGCAAATTACAGGGTGTCAAAAATGGGCCGACCAACTGTAATAAAGTCAAAACCCAATAACCCACTTATTGTAAATGGAATAGCCTGTGTTTTATAATGCTATTGAAGATATTTGAAGATAATGCGATTTGAAGATATTTGGACAAATTTATAGTCAAAATACAAAATTTTATCATTAGCGAAAAGAAGTTAATAATAGAAATAAATTTAGACATTGGAGTGCATTTCAACCTATTTTAATATTATGGTTCAAATTCCCAATTTTTTACGTAAATTTTAATAGTTTTTTAGCATAGAGTTTCAATTATGAAAACAGTGAAAATGAACCAGACAGAAGTACAGCAATTGTACCGTTTGACGTACCTAATTGACACAATAATAATTGTAAAATTCATTTATTATAAATATTTACATTTTTGAACATTCACTAGAATTAATTGTAACAAGAAGACAAATAGAAACACAAAATATCAAAATGATTGAGAAGAAGGATAGGGTATGCTTATGAAACTTACCTTTAAATTTGATATGGAATCCAAAAACGAAATAAAATATAGCACATTTCATTTAAAATAAGCGAGTTGACATCGACTTCCGTGGAACCGAAAGTCGCACCTCAACGGCAACATTTTTAATCGACGGAAAATTGCGAAAAAAATTTCAGGATTCCAGTACTTAAGCCTAGTATTCTAGAAATGGCTAATTGAAGGTCTACGTGGTACACCGTGTATATTATTATATTTTTTCTTGTATAATACTTACTAGTATTTCTTGAAACAGAAAAAAATATTAAATTAATTGCATATTTTTTACACTTTGCAGTTTTGACTAATAATAACATCTCTACCCCTCATTCTAAACATAATAGCCCGGAAGTCTTAGACTTTTGTAGGAGAGGGGGCGGCATATTATTATTCAGTAGGGAGCAATTGGGTCTCAGGAATGACTTAGGTACGTTGGTAAGCCCTAACCACCATTCAGTCCAGGAATGAGAGAAACTTTGAAAACCTCATTAGTTAGGGAGGGCAGTCAAACATCAATTAATATTAATCTCTCACATTAACACCAAGCCGACATTCTTTCCATCGTAGACCCCGCGCCAGGATGGTTGCCAACCCATCCCTTGCGAGCAAGCCTTAATATACGAGTAGAGAATTTAATTAATAATTGTCCGGCGGAATCGGGATTCGAACCCACGACTTCAAAGTGGGTTGAGCGATCGAAACACTAAGCTCTCCACTCCGAGCTGATGAATGTTTATAATATATAATATATAGGATAATATTTTTGTATCACAAATATCGGTCTTATTTTAAATCGAGAACTTTGTATATTTCTACTGTTACTGACCAAAAGTCATACAGATTACAGGTCGAAGTTTTCCTATTTTTTGCAAACTTTAAACAAAATCTTTTAATTGATACGTGACAGTTGGTTAGTATCTGTAATTAAAGATGCAGTGTAATAATAATTGCTGTCCATATTAGTGTTGCCACGAGATAAAAAGAAGTCTCGTCTCGTTGCATCAATATGCACGAAATGGAAACCTTTTTTATAAAAACACGGTTATAAATACGTAAGTACATATTTATAAAAGTAATATGTTTTTTTTATCAACAATCAATATTCAATAATCAAATTCAATTCAATTCAATAATCAAACTTTTTGTTCAATTACATAAGAAAATTTCCACAAAAATTATATTTATATTAATATTAACTCTGCCCTAAATTATTCTAACACAGAACAGAATAGTATTAGTTTACTATTAGTAGAATAACCTTTCGTTTCATTAGACGAAATTATTACTTAAAAGAAACATTTTGAAACAACGATTTTTAGGGAAAAAGTCTCGATCAGTCTCGATCCCGCTTGGCGGCACTAGCGGAGTAGTTCAGTACTGGTTGAAGCTTTTTCCCACAAACCATTTGTTTCTGACATTTACTTTTATGTAGTAATATACTTATTAGAAAGTGATAATGATCTAGGCCTACATGAATTTGCTTTAACGTCTTTTTAATAAAGGTTTATAATAATTATGAACGAATAATTAATAAGTAAATTTTTTCTGCTAATATTGTATTTATTTTTTTAATAAATAAATAAATAAATACATTAATTCATGTAAAGACTAACATCATGCGTATTTCTGAGGAGTTATGGAAGTTATACAAGCACGATTCGCTAGTTAAAAACTAGACAGTCATGCTTAAAAACCTCAAATATTTAAAAAGTATTATTACCCAAGACCTTTACCAGGTAAAGGTCTTGGGTAATAAAGAAAGAATATTTTTTATTTTAGTTCTAGCTTTCGAAAATTTAATTTTCTCTTCCTCAAGAACTAAAATGTAAGGTTGTGGTTACGCAAATTAACCATCTGAGAAAAATATTTAATTTTCGTAGACGTAATCTCGCATATTATAGTTATATGTAATATGTACTTAAAATACTTTTACTAAATTTGCTGTTTTTGTCCAACATAAGAGAATACCTGTGTTGGTCAATACTAATTAGAAATTATGGCGAATGCGCAGGTGTCGTTCGTTACATTTGTCAAGACTATAAATACACTTGAACTTGTGCCGATTTTCCTTTAATATTGAGTCAAACGAGATTTGATGATTGACAAGTAGGTATCAAATAATTCTATCAAAAATTGTAGAGCATTATTTATTAATTTTAATTATTTTCGTTTTAATTAAACAATTAGTTTGTTATAAAACATTCACTTGTTGATATTATTTTCATACCCCATCCTTTCGAAATTATTAAATAAACAAAAATCAAGATATTATTGAAAAAGTTACGTTTAGGTAGATACCTATAGGGAATTTCATGTGAAACTCCCATTAAATCAACGAGTAGAATGTAAAAATGTAATAATAATAATAATAATAATAATAATAATAATAATAATAATAATAATAATAATAATAATAATAAAATAATAATAATAATAATAATAATACTAATAATAATAATAATAATAATAATAATAATAATAATAATAATAATAATAATAATATTTTTATCTGCAACATTACATTCTTACATATATAGTTATATATATCGTCCCCTGATCTACCATTCAATCACGGAAAAAAGTAAGATGCTGTTGTAGTAACAATTATACTAATTAATTAGTTAATCATTTTAGAGAATATATTGTTTACATTATTACCAGTGTAATTTAGTTCTAACTTGTAAATCTGGATGTCAGGGCAAAATTGAAATACCTACTTAAATAAAATAGCAATACATAATAATGCAGCAATGTAAGAATATACACCCAATAAATGCCCTAAGGAAAATACATAGTACTAAGATTGAGACTAAAATAAAGTAGTCAATATTTTTCTCTTAAATAAATGAGCAGGAAATACTTGTATATGTGGAGGAATGTTATTATACATTTTATGAATATTGAAAGTAAATGACTTTTCATAAAGAGCTAGCGTATATGAATTGGTGGAGATATCATTTGATCCTTCCTTCGGATATTGGTATTATGCACATCTGACCTATAACTAATTTTATTGCATAAATAAGGAGGCACCATTGTATTAATTATTTTATATACAGGGTGTCCACCTAGTGCGCGTAAGTCCAATATCTGGGTTAATAAAAGAGATAACTTAATTTTTTTTTCTACAGGGTTGTCTAATATCCCGAGCTGCACAAAATGAAAATATATTTACATATTCAGGGTGTTCAGTTTTTCCTGGACAGGTACCAACTTCGTTTTTCTAAATGGAAATATACATTTTTTATTGCTTTTTCGAACTAAACCCTTGATTTTAGTAGGACTTTCATCAGCCTTCCCTATACCTAACTTAAACTGTTTTTGAAATATTGACGGGTGAATATTGACATTTTTGCAACTTTGACACCCTGTAAAATCTAAACGGTTTGAGATCAAGCAAAACGGTTTGCACATTCCTATCTTAACTTTTTATAAGCTATCGTTTGATACTAATTTTAAATTTATCCAAGAATTAAAAATTTTCAAAATTTTCGGAAAATTTTTAATTCCTGGATACATTTGAAATTAGTATCAAACGATAGCTTATAAAAAGTTAAGATTCTATGAAGTTATTATCTATTGAGTTAGGTATAGGGAAGGCTGATGAAAGTCCTACTAAAATCAAGGGTTTAGTTCGAAAAAGCAATAAAAAATATATATTTCCATTTAGAAAAACGAAGTTGGTACCTGTCCAGGAAAAACTGAACACCCTGAATATGTAAATATATTTTCATTTTGTGCAGCTCGGGATATTAGACAACCCTGTAGAAAAAAAAATTAAGTTATCTCTTTTATTAACCCAGATATTGGACTTACGCGCACTAGGTGGACACCTTGTATAGGCATACGCAGAGTATAACTGGAAGCGATTTTTCATACTAAGCCAATTTAATTCCTTCAGTTTATGTGTTATGTGTTGGTAGGTAGGTACTTTCTTACTCCATATGAAAACCTCAAGCAAGAATTTTGCAATTTTTGGCCCCTATCTAAATCCTAATATGCCAGGAAAATTGAAAACACTTGCAAACAGTAGTTTACCCATATATATAATACTACTATATCGCGGGTAGAACCCCAAAAATTCCTAAAACATCACGGCGCCGACATACAATCTTTATCCCTACCGAGAGTACCTTAGTCAATTATGCGCATGCGCACGAATATCGCGAAATCCAATAAACATGCAGCATAAATATTGCATCTCTGTCTACCGACTTCTTTTGAAAAAAAGTTGAAAGTTGGAAAGTTTGTCAACCTATAAACAATGTGCCAGCTTCCGTAACCATGGATATCGACAAAATCTGCGCATGCGCAAATCGAACAAAGGGTCTCTGGAAGAGTATAGCACTATATCTTTTGTCCTTTGATGTTTTCGGAGAAACCACTTATAGGCTAACATAGGAAATACGCGATATAGTAGTATTATATATATATGAGTTTACCTATAAGATAGTACCAACAATAGTACCAAAAGGTACCCTACTATCCATTTAACTTCTCTAGTCAAGTGAGACCATATGAACATATAACATTTTAAGGTTACTAAATCTCCTTTGAAGACAATTGTTGAAATGATTTGTGCATCTAAATATATTGCCCATTATTAAATCTCAATTCTTACACTGAGAAAAAAATTCGCTAGTGGCAAGTGAAAATTCACGTGGCCCAGCAAAAAAGTTGTATACTATATGGGACAAATAAACAAGTCAGTTATACTAAGTAAATACAGTTTTTTAAACCTCTGTCACTTATGTCAGGTGAACAACTCATTTGAACTATAGTCACTAATGGTAAGTGAAACAGGTTGCTACTTTTAATAGTATTGTATTTCTGTGGTTATTAAACTCTTTAGCTGGGAGTAATGTACAGTTCGGCATAAAATATTAAAGGTAAGTGAACTGTATTGCTGCAATTATTGAACTTGTCAGCTCTGAAGAATGGACTTTTCTGAATAGTACATTAAAGGCAAGTGAGCTGTATTACTGTTGTAATTTAACTGTTCAGGTATAGCGAATAGATTATTTTGGACAGTGCATTAGTTGCAACTGAATTATGTTACTATAGTAAGTTGACTCCTTGTTTGTATGAAGCAATTAATTTGGGATGGTACATTAATGGTGCGTGAATAGTGTTGCTATTGGTATAGAATTTTATACTTACCTTTTAGCTTACTTATATTTAGCACAAGTTAAAAAAATACCAAAAGAAAAATAATACAGTGTATTTTGATAGAAATTACGAATATTGTAAGTTATGATACATACACATTATTTAAAAAAAATAAATAAGTATTATTCTCAGCATTTATAAAGATACAATGTTATTCAATTTTATGAGGCATATTATAGTTTTATAAGTATGCGTCCATCATGCAGTCTATTTTGTTCTGAAGGAACTTAAAATTTTTTATTTGTAACTAAGACTGAATGTACCTTACAACCACTAAGAACACTTACGTATTTACATCCACTTGAAAATGATGTGCACTGCCATATGTATATACTATAAAACATTGACATAGAACCTGCTAAAGCACACTGTACATTAAATTATAAGTATTTTATAAAAAGTAAATTACTGTAAATTCTTTCACAAGTAATCAATATTGTTAGTATAGTGTAAATAAAACCTTCACTGTCTAGATCTTGATGTTTCAATCCGCAAGGCAATTCCAAGATGGTTATCCAATTATTTCTATCGCACTATTTTAATGAAAAAAATATTTTATGTTCGTTATAAACAATATACTTCACATAACAAGAATATTTTGTTGTTATCGGAGTTTTTTCATTAAGTATTTCTTATTATTTTTATTAGTTAGATGAACTGCATGGAACAAACTCTGTGTAACAACCTCACTTTTCTAAAACACCACTTTGAATGAAAATGTCGGCGGTCTGCAGAATTTTCGTTACCTTCTTCGAGACTTTTCGTGTGAACTCGCAATATAAATTTGTCAAAAAACAAAAAGCTTCACTTGTGATAGGTGCTCAGAGATATTGCTGTAAGTGCCTATATTTCTACACGAAATGATGTGTTCACTTCTGACAGAAACATTTCTTTTAGCAACCTTATTTAACTACTACTGTTAGTAGTATGTCAACGACAATTGACCTGATCACTTACTGCAAGTGATCATTAAAATTCAATTAAACATTTCTTTAATGACAAGTGATGTATTCATTTATAGTAGTAGCTTAGATTTGGAAATCTTTTTCTACTTGTGGGTAATGGTTAAGGTACCTGCAATAATTATAATATTACTCGGAGCAATTGTATTTTTTTTAGCAACATAGTTTATTTGGACGGTTTTTCTCAGTGTAGCTGATTCTGCAATAGAAATAGGGACATTATTTACATGTATATTAACAAGTGGCTTTACTCTATTACATGAAGGTATACTACCAAAAAAAGAAGAGCACACAATTTTGAAGCATTCAAAATAAGATTATGCTGGTTTGATAAATAAAAATAGTTTCAAGGCCTTTGTTAATTTTAGACAGAACATCACCTCTTACATCACCACCATACATCTTTTTCAGAGAAGGATAAGTTCTCTATCTGCATAGAGATGGATACTACAGAATTTAACATATTTGGAAATTGCATGCCTGTAGATAGTGAACAGCAGCTGACCCAGTATTGACCCCTGCGGAACACCACTCACTATGTTCCTATAGTCAGATGTTTGCCTCAGATTTACTCTATGTTTTCTGTCAGTTAAATAACTCTTTAATAGGTCGATAGCTGGTTCACAAAATCCTTCAAATGTTCTTAAGTATTTTATATAAAATGTCATGGCGTATCGTGTCGAAGGCCTTTGTAAAATCTAATAGTACCGAAATTGTAAGCAGTCCATTTAACTCTTGCTGTAATAATATCATCATTAACTTTAAAAAGAGCTGTAGTACAACTATAGCCGCTTCTAAATCCAAACTAAAATGCTTCTAAAATGTTAAAATATTATATAACGGAAGTAGCTATGTAAAATACATACTTAAATTAATTATATTGGTAATATAATTAACAACAAGACGTTCACGTAATCGTATCAGTTTATTAATATTATTACTACCACTTGCATTGAAAGAAACATTTCTGATTATACGGTCAATTGTAGAACTGTCTGTTAAGATAAAATAAAAATTTCACCTATTTCTGAGGAGCTAATGTTAGTATTTATTGGCCCATGAATATGGGACACTCAGGACTTCAGGGACACTTTCTATAAAGAAATTCGATCCTGCATATCTTGTGTTAATGTTGTTTTTTTTGTTATTGATATTGAGAGCTTTTATTCTTTGTAAATCACTTTGGTATTTTTTGTTGCAAACCTGAACTGAAAATATATGCTTTCTTTTCTCTTTGTATACTTGTATCTGTTGTAAAATTTCTAAGCATTTTGTAATATTCCCAGTCTCTGCTTAATTTGGTTTTCCTATATTTTGATGTATTATTTCTGAGAAAAAATAATAATTTTACACTGGCCGTTATCCATGGTAAATATGGTTTAGAAATTTTTACAGATTTTTTAGAAGCGTGTTTGTTAGATTTTCATTAAAGAATTTAATTTTTTCATCAATATCAGTAATGTAATATATGATATCGAGATTATTTATTTATTTATTTATTTATTAACATTAAGTAAGGGCAGAGGAAAAAAATTCCTATAAAGCCCAAAAAAGAATAACGATTATCAATAAAAAGTAATTAAAATGGCTAATTCTACAAAAATAAATACTTATGCTACAACAGGTATTAGCAATAATAACATTTGAGGAGAAAAAAAAAAAGATATAATAATTAGTGAGATTTCAAAAGTTATACAAAAAAAAAGGAAAAGGTTGATACAGGTCATAGTAAAGTATCAATATGATTTTTAAAAGAATTTGTAGTTGGAGCATTAACCGTATTTTCGGGTAAATTGTTCCAGGTGATGAATACACGATTACTCAAGAAAGATTGTCTAGTTTTAGTTTTGAAGTTTTCTTTTTCTAATTTTAAATGGTGGCCCCGTAAACGACTCTCAGCGTTCAGTATAAACAAATTAGACAAACTCACAGAAAAGTCGTTTTTAAGGATGCGATATGTTATAATAAGGTCACCTCGAAGTCTGCGGCGGTCAAATGTAGACAGCTTGGCCCTAGAAAGTATTTCTTCGTACGATGGACGAATAACACCAAAAGGCAACCGAGTAGCTAGACGTTGAACATTTTCAAGTTTATTTTTATCACTCACTAGTTCAGGACACCATACACTGCCGGCATATTCTAAGATAGGTCTCACATGTGTTTTATAGTGTCTGATATAGGTTTCGAAAGACACATTAACAAAAGATCGTGTTAGAAGGAATGACATATTATTAGCGGCTTTAGAAATATGCGATATATGGTCTGTTCAAGTCAGATTTTTATTGATTATGACGCCTAAGTCATTTTGAGAGTCGACAATTCTTAAGGGTTTATTGTTAATTTGATAAGGCAGACACGGATTATTTTTCCCAATATACAACACAACGCACTTTTCAACGTTTAGTGGTAGAAGCCAGTTAGCACTCCAGTTACTCACAAAGTCTAGGTCATTTTGTAGAATTTGATGGCCTGACGTAGGGTTGTTATAAATTTTTGCATCGTCGGCGTAAAATGACTTGCTAGATGTTATAATACGTGGCAGGTCCGATGTATATATTATGAATAAAAGGGGCTCGAGTACCGACCCCTGGGGGACACCACTGAGAACCTCCTTCTGGGAGGACAGACTGCTTCCACTTTAACTTGGAAAGTTCTATCAGATAGAAATGCTTCAATCCAGAGTAATAAGTTTCCTCGTACACCCATATTTTCTAGTTTATATAACAATCTTCTCCTTGGTACTCGATCGAAGGCCTTTGAAAAATCCAGATACACAACATCAGTAGCTTCCTTCTTATCGAGAGCTAATGTCCAGTCATTTACACATTGTAAAAGATTAGTAGTGGTGGAACGACCTTGAATAAACCCATGTTGCTCTGGAGGAATCGCGTTAGCTTCAATTAAAAGGATTTCATTTTCTCCGTAATTATCGATTCCATCACTTTACATATTATTGGTACCAAGGAAATTGGCCGGTAATTGGTTGAATCGAGTTTGTCGCCCTTTTTAAATATTGCTGTTACAATGACTTGCCTCCAAATGAAGGGAACGGTAAATTTTTTTAAAGACAAGTTCATTATGTAAGAAAGAGGAGTACAGAGGGGTGCAGCACATTTCTTTAGAAAAAATGCAGATAATTGATCGACACCAGGAGCAGAGTGGATTTTTAGTTTCCCTAGATGCTTGGCAACGATATCAGGTGTAAAAATAATATCAGATAGAGAATTGCAGACTTGATCGGTTAATAAAATAGGTAGAGGGACATTGGGAGGTTCTTCGGTGAAAACTTCTGAGAAGGAGTTGGCCAAAATTTCAGACACCTCCAACATATCTTCACAGACGCTACCATCCTGCCTTCTTAACAGTGGTACCGAAACTTTAGAAACTAGCGAAGAACGAATAAATTTGAACAATCTCATATTATTATCACTGTTAGCTATATTCTCTTCATAGCAGCATCTGGCTTTTTTGATCTTTAAACGTAATGAGTTTGAAAAAGTGTTATGTTCAATTAAATGGTTCCTGTTACCAGTTTGTCTATATTTCCTCCAAAGGCTCTTCTTGTGTTTTACCATTGAGATTAGTTCGGCATTAATCCAGGGCTTTAGACGATTTTTATAAATAGATTTACGTATTGTGTTTTTTTCTATGTGTCCCGTGACGATATTGTGAAAAATTTGCCATGCAAGCTCCGGGTCTTCAGATGCCAATAGATCCCCCCACTCTTGTGAATTTAAATTTGTATTAACATTGTCGTAATTAATGGAATTGTAAATTACATAATCTGAATTTGGTTGTGGAATATTTAAGTTGAATTGAATTTTGGTCGTTAAAACTGCATGATCAGACTTTCCAATTGGCGATAAAATTTCTGGGGTTGTTAATATATGTGCGTCATTAGTTAGAATTAAATCAAGGGTAGATGATTCCTGATTTATTCGAAATGGAGTAGGTTTGTCAATAAGTTGAACTAAGTTGGAGTTCAATATGAGATCAGCAAAATAATAAGATGAGTTTAAGGTGTGTGGTAAATCTGTTACTGGCCAGGACATGTTCGGAAAATTAAAGTCGCCGGTAATGATGAGATTGTCCATAGAGGCAGATAATGTGGATAAACAATTGAAAAAACAGTATCATCTTCTAAGACTGTTTTGGGCGGCCGATAAAAACAGGCAGTGGTGAGAGAGAATTAATTGTAAGACAATTTGAGGGCTATTGAATCAATATTAGCTAAAGAGACGTCAACCGGGGTTACATTGAATTTTGATAAAATTTCCGATGACAAATATATGCATACACCTCCGCCGGGGCGGTTTATACGATCCGATCTAAAAATAGAATAACCTGGTATGTGTATAATAGAGTCGGGGATGTTAGGCTGAAGCCAGGTTTCTGTTATGGTTATGATATGAGGTTTGAGAGTGTTAATAACGCATACAAGATCATTAAACTTAGCCAACAGAGAGTCGAGGTTGGTATAAAAGAGTAACCACTAATTGAAGTTATCTATTAGTTTTTTTGGTTGGGGTGGTAATTATTTTCAACAATCATAGGTTGGCCCTTAATATATTTAATAGTTATGTTGTTTTCTCCGTTAGTTTTTCTTGTTTCCAGTTCCATCCGAAGATTAGCTAAAATCTGTAGTTGAGATGGTGTTTTATCGTCAGTGATATTGATATTTTTTGTGCGTTCTGATTCAAGAAGCTTCCTCTTGTTGCGTAAAATATACTTGGCATCATATTCGTTTGGCAGGACAACTTTAATGCAACGGGGGAATCTATTATTTGCTCTACCAAATCTGAAATATGCTAATGGTACACTATTTGAACCTAATTTATTGAGTACCTCTTGAATTTGAGTTTTATCATGATCGTTTGCGTTGTCTAGAATTCCAGGGACTTCAGGAATACCTTTAAGAATTAAATTTTTGGCTCTAGATGTTCGATCGACAGCCTCAGATGCAACCATGTCCAGAAATTCGATAGAATTAACATAATCAACAGAGGAGAGCTTATCTTTTATGTCCACGAGTTTGGCATCAAAAGAATCAATTCTGATTTGAATATCATTTCTCATGGATTCAAGGAGAGCCCTTATATCTCCTAATTTATCAATGTTAGAACTGCATTGATTGCAAACAATCTTAATATTTCGTAGCTTGTTGCGCGTAACCCTATCGTCATTTGGCAGATCAGTACAGGACACGTGAAGTTCTTGCTTACAACCGTCACACTGAAGGCAGGGTCGACCGCCCAGCTGTTTGCTACAGTTCACGCACGCGGACATCCTAGCGGAGTTTTTGTGAAGACTTCTTACCGTTGATTGGTAGATTGCAATATTTTGTTTCCAGATTGTTTATGTACTAGATCTAGAAGATCACGATCTTAAGAGTTCAAATCACCAGCTCACAACACTGTAACTCTTCGGGATATTATAATATATAAGAAAAAAAAAGAGCTTAAAAATCAGATTATTTCTACAATATTCACAGAGCATTTAACACACGACCTGTTGCCAGCACAAGTATACACACAATACCACAATTAGTATCCATTAAATCACTCATAAAGCTGTCCTCATCAAAATTTTTAAATATTCTACCAGTATGAATATATTACGGTTCCATTTTAGGATTTTTATATTTAAAGTAACATAAACTCTATAATGATCTCAGTAATCAGTTGAAACAACTCCAAAATTCAAAACATACTGATCATCAGATACTAAGATGTGATCTCTTATAGAATGAGATGTTGAGGTCTACGAGTATAGGGGGGCCTCTAGTAGCCTCAGTGATAATTTGAAGCATACTAAGTGATTTAATTACATCCAAATATGTTTTACCTATAAGTGATTCATTACAGAGCAAATCAATAGATATTGGTATCACCCAACACAACCAAATATTCAGATATTAGCAGACACTCTCCTACAATAATTTCTAAATATGTCCTATAACCTATATCATGGTTTCTATATGTAATGTATAAGACAATTTTAATTGAATTTATGTTTACTGAAAAACAAATATTTTCTATATTATTGTATAATATGTAGTAAAACCAATTGAGATAGTGTGGTAGAGAGACGCCGTAAGCATGCTTTCCGCATACAAAAAACGGGTTCACTGGGCGTGGCTTAGTGTCGGAAGAATATGGCTGCCTCGCGAAGCTCAGATTATATAGAATTACAAGTCAGACATGGGGAACCAAAATAACGCAATAAAATAAAACAGTTTAAAATAAAATGGTCATACAGATGAAAAAATATGTATTGTTCTTTAAGTAATACAATTTTATAGCTATAATGACTAATGGTTTCAAATGTATTCAAATTTTTTTTACTAAAATAGTACATTTTTAGTAAATTAGCTTTAAAAATTGAACAATGTGTCCTGCAATATATGCTATGATATATTTAGATAATTTTAATTGTGGATCTGATATTCCTAGCTCCTGAGTTGAAGGTAATTCTTCAGTCTATAATACTCTCTCCCCGATAACTGTTCGCTCTCCCCCTTCTTATCTGTCCACCTTACATATTCAGGGCCCTGTGCATAATATGTTCCATCACTGTGCTGTTTAATTTACCCTAAGCTAGTATGACCAAGTTATCTTGATAACTGATAATCATCCACCACAAGGCTTACAGCACTAGAGACAAAACAACGTTTTGCTGCGTACACCCTCGTTTCACCGGAGCCAGTAATGTGTCCTTCAGTATGGATATACGTATTAATCTTTCCCTGAACATGTATCTAGTCTATCTACCTTGAGACGTTTTTATTTTAGATCTTATTAATTAGATCTGTTAGTTGTTATCAAATGTTAGAACGAATTGTATTATTAGATACTATTTAAGCAATTAATTATCAATTAAAATATTAAATAGTTACTTGTAATATGGCAAATACAGCTCTGAATATTGTTTACTAATTTGTAATGTAAACCTGTGAAATGTTATTCTGCATAATTTATTTTTATCAATACAGTCTCTGCTATTACAGCTACCTACTATGAGCGCATGAAACCATTATCTTTTAATATTGTAGGTACATAAATCTCCAAGGCATACAAATTTACTAAAAAACCCATTTAACTAAATTGACGTATGCGCCATATGCGCCATATGCGCCTGTCAATTTTGACAAAAGTGTCGTATCAATATGGCGGTCCCCATGCTATTTTTTATCAAGGATGGTTAACTGTTTACAGGATTGCTCGATCCCTATACTACAATGTAATCCATAATTGTGACGTCATCAAAGATCCAATAAAGCAATCTGTCAAAGTCAAACTGGAATTTGAATTTAAAATTCTCGAATCAATAGTTAATTATTCTTATATAATACCTTTGTTGTTTGTGTTTGTGGGTAATAGCAAAGAGGAATTAGTTTATCCTCTTTGGTAATATTTTCTGTACATACCTATAATAAGTAATTACATAATATTTTCCTTAGTTTCTTTATGTTCTTTAATTCTGTGTCTACCAACAAATTGAAATTATATGCACATTTTGATACAAACTATCCGAGTATATTATTAAAATAGGTAAGCATATGCATACTTTTTTAATTATGAACATATTCGGAAGCAGAGATTCTGTAGAGAAATTTGTTAGTGCTTATCTTTACCATCTTCTTAATAGTTAAAAGATACTTATATACAAGGATGATTAGTTTTATATATAATTAATAATGTTAACTACTTTTTTACAATAAGCAAAATGTATGTATACTGTTCGCAGGTATACTATATAATGCACAGAGGCCAATTTGTGATCTCGTAATTGTAGAAATAGGTACAATTTATACTGTTATTACAAATTTTAATAAATAATAATCATTCAAATACGAACATTTTCTTGCAAATGTGAAATATAACACAAAATATATTTTGACAGTTCGATTACATGTATCTTCGATGACGTCACAAAGACGGATGACAAAATTGAGCGATCGAGCAATCCTGTAAACAGTTAACAATCCTTGATTTTTTACTACGAGATAGCTCCTCCCTACTATCCTAACTCAATGGTAAAAACCAATTCCGGATCAATTTCTGCAATAGTGGAGAGCCTTATGGATCGGCATTCCGCCGTCCATCCGCCGTCCTCGCTGGCCCTGTAATTCCTTCTCACCAAGTCATAAGAACAAATAATGATAAATAATAATAATAAATATAAGAGTACCTATTAATAATAATAAAAAAACAAGAAATAATGAAAAAATTTAGGTATGTATATTCCCAATGTGGCTTAATTATGTCGTTATTAAAAATAACGAAATTGACTGCTGTTTCTAAAAAATGTATATTACAACGTTACTCATTTATAGAATATGTTAAATATAATTTATATTGCTAAATATTTTGTAAGTAGGTACTGTTAATACACACAAATGCTGATATTCCTAACAAATGAAAACTTGTGGAAAACGGCAAACTTTTACAGTCGACACGAAGACCGCATTAAAGTAATATCGGCAACAATTTACATATTTTCTTATTTCCATGGAGAATGACCTACTTTCCCATAAACAATTTACAATCCACAGAGTAATTACGAAACCCTTATTTGTTTTTCCATTTTGATAAGTTCAGTATAATAAGAGATAAAGAAACGGTTAAATAGGACAAGTTTTAGACTATTTTCTCACTAATTTTTGTTTGCGTTATGGAGATATTTTGACAAACACCAACGGTTGTATTTTCTATAATCTGCTGCGACTTTTATTTTGTTTGTATGTTTTTAAATATGTAAAAACATTTTCAGAGCAAATTTATGGAAAAATATATTACTATCTATTCTGATTTTTGTTTCAACATTTCGATTAACATCAACATCAGTGTGTTTTTACTTGTGGGAGTCATGGTAAAAAAATGGTATAAAAATGATTTGCAAACAAAAACTATAGATTTTTTTTTTAATTTTATAAATCAAAAGATAGCATTGAATTCTCGCATAGATATGGCAACATCTCAAAGGATTTATCTACTATATTACAGTGAATGGACTTTATTTCACGTAAATAAAAAACTACTCTTGACGAAAATCTTATTTATAATGGTGGTCCAATATCATAGACTGCCAAATCACCAGACATTAGTCATTTGATTATGGATTTGATGTATACCTGTTAAATGGAAAATGGTCATCTTAGCTTAGATGCCAAAGCAGAGAACACTGCAGCTGGTGCAGTGTTCTCTGGTCAAAGTTTCTCAAGCTACGTGCGATACAGATATAATTAATAACGTACAGTTGTTAATTCTAGAGATAAAATAGTATTAAACTGCAAGTTTGAAGATTAGCTAATAACGTTTTTATCAACAAAAAGAGCCAAATTAAAACTAACTGTTGAGCGCGTAAAAGAGAGACTTGAGCGATCTATTAAATATTAATAAAATACTTAATGTATGGAATAAGGGGGTATCAGTTTCAACATCTATTTTCTAAGTATTTTGCCATGTTTTCATCGTTATTTACTTAAATTAAATTTTAAAATACATTGAATTGAATTTAAAATTAATTTTTGATTGGTTATCAAAATATAGCATGAAAATGAGTAAATTTTTTGATAATTTTTTTGGACTTTTTGGGGAATACGGTACACTGAACGAAAAACAAAACCCCGAAAAACGAGAGACGGATTAAAAAAATTGACGTAACAAAATGGAAATACTGAAGGTGGATTCTTCAGGACAAAAAGTCTAGCCTTCTAGAATAGAAATCCAGATTTTTGTAACATTTCAAAATATAAAGTGCATTTCCCTTAATGCTGGCCAGCATACTATTGCTGCTGTCTCGAAGCAAATTGGGAAATATTTAGGTTTAAAAGAACGAGAGTTATATACCGGTCAGTCTTTTCGCCGATGTGGTGCAACTATATGGTTGTGGATGCGGGAGGACATATTTTAACAGTAAAACATGCAGGGGAATGAAATTCCAGCGAAATTGCCAGGAGTTATGTCGATGATTCCATTAATAGCAAAATTGAAATGTCGAAAAAATTATTTCCTAGTAAAGAGTCTACAAATAGTATGCCGTTGTCTTCTACTTCAGCAGTTTCTGCATCAGCAGATGGTTCAATTTCAACTAATTCATCGTCCAAATTTTGTATTACCGGAAATAACAGTTGTACTATGATCTTTAACTTATATGATACAAATAAAACACAATTGTCTAATATAAATAATGCTACTGACTTGTAAAACTGACAGTTAACTTAAAAAAATTGTACAAGTTAGTAGCTTGTAAAAATAAATTTTCTTAATTAATACGGTGTTTTGATAAATTGGCGTTTACAAATGAATAAGTAACAAATAAAACAATTACCTATTTATTAGAAATTTACCATTTTAAATGTAAAATTTATGATCCTAACCTCTGAGATCTAAGGTATTCTAAAATTTGCATTATGAAATGTTCCATTTTATATGTTTAGGCATAAAAAGTGGCAACTTAACATGTCTAAACAGATAAAACAATACATCTGCATTGCCTATAACTTATGTGATGTTTTAAAAAGAGAAATTTTATTTGTTCTACTGAGATAAATAAATTTGTATTTAATATATCCCTATAAGTTCTTAGCCTTGTACAAAAGATCGTAAATAGAAGATTTTAAAAAATGCTCACCCTCCATTTTACTTTTGTACATAGAATTAAACCCTTTTGGCTGTTAAAATGCTCGATTGTATGAATTTTTAATGTTATCACATTTAAATCAGCTTATAACGCGAAAACCCGGGAGTTAAATGCAAACCTCTATCAATTTTAATTAAACCATTTTCCAGAGACAATAGAAATTTTCCCAACGCCATTTACTCAGCAATGCAAAAATTAAAAAAGTAGATGTAATATTTTCAGAAAATAAGATTTGTTGACTCCGTCATTTTAATTATTGAAAAAACAGTTCAAATTCTAGTTTTAAATATTTTGCAGGTTGAACTATACCTATCTAGAAAGCGACATTTGCATTTTGTACGTGTACCGTAGTATTCATGTTAAAACAGATACATGGTTAATAATAACTAATGAACTGATATTTTTCATTGAGAATCCAAAATAAAGATACTATACTATATATGAGCAGTGGCGTACTAGACCTCCCCAAAGGAGAAGCTGATTACGTTTTTTGGGAGCAGAAAATGTGAAACCCCAAGTAGGATACCCCAATGTTTCTAGGGGTTTCAATTTCATAAAATTGAACTTTTCAAATTAACAATAAAAAAGATAGGAGGTGTATGAAATTTTAGTGTTTCGTCGTACTTTACATAAATATTTCTAATTCTACGCAGTTTCTCATGTTTCAAGATTGTTCGGTTCGATTTACTTGGTTTTTGACCAAAAAATACTCCACCCAACAAGTGAGGGTAGCGAAAGATACTGTTCGCTGCAAATATAGACAACTTCTTCGGCATATTCAGTCCTTGAAACTGGGAAGAACAAGGCGTGTGGAACAAACATACTTGACTGACTTGACTCCTTCGGAGTACTAAAATAAATACACGAAGAATTACCGCAACTGGTCGTGGGAACTAGCAAGTTATGCATGTGATTCTCTATACAGTGTGGCCCATCGAAAACGTATCGTATGGTATAAGTGCCAGGAAAAAATTTTGTCGGAAAAATGCCACGTCGATTTTTTTTGTGAGGGGGACAACTTTTGACGCAAAAATCATTGCCCAAATTTCATTACCTATATAGATTCACATATCATGTGATTATTTTTCATTTCAAATCGTTCCTTCGACAGTTCTAGAGTTTCTTCACAACAGAATGGTCCTGGATGAGGTGTGTAAATCATTAAGAGTTCGGATCCCCCTCTCTGCAATCTGTGACATTACTAGAATGCAGGGGAGGAACATTTTTATTCGACACAACACAAAGGGCAACATAACTTGGCCGCATATTCAGTACGAAGCGGCTGAATCAATATTTAGCCACCGAGATAGAATCCGTTAGCTTAAAAGCCCAAATCAAAGCTTCAGAGCACAGTCTGTTTTTGCAGCTTTACATGGATGAGCCAATGCACAGCGTCTTTTATAAAAAAAAAGAAGACTTTGGCTTATTCGTAAAACTGACCTTTGCTTTTTTGAGGTCAGTAAGGTTAAATTCTGAAACCGAGGAATTCATAATGGCTTGCCAATAGGAGCTCCTGTGTGTATTGTATTAGCATTTTCGACACTCGTATTGGATGGATAAGATAGCAGTGCTGCCATACACTCTAGGTCTAGACTCTAGATAAAATTGATTGCTTTGTGAAAAATGAGAATCGTCTGAGTTATTGGAACTACCGACTATATAGGCATATCAAAATTCCAGTTGACTTTGACATTTTGTTACTAGTGGTTTATTCCATTTTTTGTAAATAAATTTTTATGGTACGGCTATTTTATACCAATATAACAATACAAACAAAATATATTACTTGCTTCTATTACCTAAAACTTAATAATCATTCCTGCAGATTCTTGATTCACCATAGTCTATGTAAATCTATTTTATCATTTGATTATTCATGTGTGTTTCTGTGTACCTGAATAAATAATCAACCACTTAAGTATATGCCTAAGTTTTTATTAAAAAATCTTACAACCTTCAAAATATAATGAAACTTTATTGCTCCAATAGAATAGATATTGCCAAAACTGGTTTTACCATTCCATACATAATCATGCAATTTTTGTTGGGGGTGGAGACTATTATTTTAGATAACTACAAGAAATGAAGATGGTACTACATAAATTTTAAACATAACAAATTTGCGATATTGTGGCAAATTTGGTATGTTGCATTCTTTCTGGCTCACCTTGTAAAGACGACTATTGGCGGAGTAAAATTTAATAAACATTGTTATTTTGAATTGGAATCTTAATATGATTCGTAGCGTTGATGCAAAAATAATTTATATATTTTCATAGTAACATAAAACACATACGCATCATCATTACCTATTGTTCCCATTTTTATGACTTGAAATTATTAATGCTCCATATATCTCCCCACAATGAACTCATAATCAATCGATGCCATGCACTAATGAAATTAAATATACCTGACGGAGTATTACGGAGTAACCGATTATATTTTTATAATGATATATTTTTAGCAATACTATCTACCGTTGTAAAGTTGACCCTTCGTTTATAAAAGCTACTAAGAAAGGTTAAGTAAGGGTGAGACCTAAAATAATTGAAATATATTGGTCCTAGTAACTTAAGGTAATTTGTAATCGATATTATTACATTAAGGTAAGATTATAGTTTTCTATACGCGACATGAACACAATAAAAACAGTATAATAACAGTATATAATATTAGTGACGTGATAGAATACGCAGAAAACTCCCAATGTGTTCACTTAATAGTTTATTAGGACTTAAATTTTGCTAGCTCTGCGTGAGCAGTCACTTTATATTATTTTATTCTACAATTTAGCAATTTCTTATTTACAATTCAGTACTTGATTATTCATAATAATATAGTCATATAAAATGTTTGTAAGGTAATATAAAAATATATAGGGTGTTCAGCGTCTAACTAATATTACTTACGTCTAAGAGACGGTCATCATAAATGAAAAATTAAATTAGATTTAACATTGCCACTGTCGTACCCCTGTATATACATACAGTGTGTCCCACTTACGATCCAGTCACTTTCGTTCACTTTTTTATTGATGCACTGATTTCCATGATTTTACTTTGCTTGGATAGTATTCAAAAAGCATTAAATTAAGTTCAATAAAAATTTAATTATAACACAATATCAATCAGACAGCTCCCAAATCAAAAGCCAAAGGCTGTCCAGAAATCGGGTCGGGTCTTCGTTAATTTAAATGGAATACCTGTATATTTTTTGATTTTTTGGATTCTACATCAATTTCTGAGTGCATGACTTTTGTTAATATTACCATATACCTATCTACGTCAAGCCGTCTTCGAGATATTAATTAATTTTCAAATTTATTGAGCAAAATCCGTCTTTAAATGTTGCTCATGCGTCATATTGCTTCTCTACCACAAAATAATCAGAAGATAAACTTTGGGGTACAGTTAGCCAAGGACTGAAGGCCTCTTACCCTTTAGTTAAATATTTGAAGTAATATACAGGATCGACTAGAAATTATTTTTTTAAATGACTTATAAAAGTGAAGTGTTCAAAAGTCAATTCTCTTAACTAGAAAATTCTGTATATTAGGATATTGCCCTGTATATTATTGCCGATTCAGAAAGCTGACATATTCAACTATTCCTCTATATATACTGTACACTGTACCTATACCTAACTAGCACCGTTTTCGATTTATAAGTTTTAATTTGCTCCAGAAATACATAATGGCAGAGAATAATTAATTATACAACTACAGTTTTAATGGATTTATTTATTATACATGGGCAGTGTGATAAGAATATCTGGAGCAAATTTATAAATAAAAGCTTATAAACCGAAAACGCAGCTAGTTAGGTATAGGTACAGTATACATCGATGTATAGCGGAATACGTCAGTTTTCTGAATCGGCTGTATATTATTATACATGGCATAATTTAGGAAAATTGATTTTTGAACATTTTTATAAGTCATTTAAAAAAAGTTATTTCTAGTCCACCCTGTATATTATTTCAAATATTTGATTAAAGGATGAGACACCCTCAGTCCTTGCTTAAGTGTACCTCAAAGTTGAACTTCTGATTATTTTGTGGTAGAGAGGCAACACGACTTATTTAAAAACGGATTTTGCTCAATAAATTTGAAAATTAATTAATTTCTCGAAGACGGCTTGACATAGGTATAGAGAAATATTAACAAAACTTACTCAGAAATTGATGTAGAATCCAAAAATTGAAAAATATACAGGGTATTCTATTTAAATTAACGACAACGTGGCCAGTTTTATGTACAACTGGCAACACCGCACTCTCGAAAATATTTTAGATCTATAGAGCATATCTGGTTACCTTGATCTTGGTAACCATATTTTCAAATCGATTGGCTGACCTGTTATTTATTATGTATACTCTATCCACAGTGCAGTTTTATAAAATTTTAAGAAATCAAGCTAGTAGCAAAAAGTAAATGGAAAAAATTTGCTTCAATAATTCGATTTTACTGTATCTATGGAAAACAAAATAGTTGTCGTGTCAACTGCTGATACAAGTGTCAAACGTAATCATTGAAATTTAGAGAATTATTCTCAAAATAAAACTCAAGAAAATATAAACTGAAACGATTGAGATTATGCCATTCCACGGATACAAAACGAGCACGAAGGAACAAGGCCAGGACAAACGCCGGTGCTAGCCGTATCTCTCTCGCCGACCGGCGATCAACGAAAATTTTGCAGAGGTTTTTTGAAAAGGCGTTTAAATTTGGAAAACACGTAGGAAACGGGACGAAAATACCCCTACGCATTGGAGAAAGGCCGGGGGCGATCTCTGGTCGCCCGTGGGGATTGCTCCGCGATCCCCCCTCGGAGGAGATATTTTTGAAACTTTGTGCATTCGACGACGGAATTTATAGCGAGACAGAATGGACGCGTTTTAATATATATGAATTGGTTGAAAATTTGTTGAAAATTTGTTGTATTAAAATATTAATTCATATTTTATTCATGGGTCAGATTAGAAACAGAAACGTTTCTAACTAGAGAACGGATAACTCGAGTGTCATTTTTCAAAAACGAAAATATAGAGAATTCAATTACCTTTTAAATGAGGTGCAACATGGAACACTTTGTGCCATTAAAAAAAAATGAGTTGTCCGTGGCGTTATCTTTGAATATGAAGAATCGAATTTATCGTCAGATTCAACTTCATTTTACGTGATTGACCCTGTATTTTGTTAAAACTCTCTAAAAGTGTATAAATTTACAAAATCTACCTATATAACATTCTCTATCCCGAGTGCATATGCACGACTACATGAGTACCTAATATATTCAAACATAAAATGGATTATTTATCTGATTGTGACATTCTAAGGATAATTTGCAGTTGTAGATCGTTGATATCATAGTGCAGGTATTTCCAAGTCAAGAGAATGCATGATTTATTAATTTGGCGTGACGTGTGTTATTCATATACATATAACAGAGTTGAATATGGAGGTATGAGCTGCAAAGCTGCAAATGTCACCGGTTAGTAAGCGTAAATGTCAGTGACCATTCTAGGGCCCATAATATAGGTATATCATATCACATACATCAAAGAAATGTCACAAAAGGTTCTATATTATACATTAACACAGAATAATTATTTAAAATGGTTAGGTGAATAAGTACTTGATAATATAAATTACAGATTTAGATAGCAAATTAATAAATTAATTTTTAATTTTTGTTGCATGTACAGGGTGTCCAAAATAAGATCCTCTATCCCCTTATCTCAGAAAGTATAAATGGTAGAGAAAAAAGTTAAATACGAAAGTTTTTTGTTTTTACCTGAATTTTTCATTTTTATAACTTTCTTGAATACAGGTTGTTCAGTTTCTCTGATCCAGGCATCAACTTTCTTTTTTTAAATGGGACACCCTATATCCAATTACGTTTTTGAACTCTCCTTAAAATTCTAGGTCGACATTGTTAAGAGAACCCTATACCTATCATTTACCGTTACGAAGATATTAGCATTTAAAGAAAAAAATCTTTAAAAAGCACCTGCTCAAAAAATCTCGGCAAAACAAATAAGACATAAAAAAAAAAAAGGTAAATAGGGTTTATTTCGTAGACAATTAGACTCAGAAATTACTTCTATGAATCGATATTACCTGATTAATATACAGGGTGTTTTTGACAGATGGCTCAAACATGTATATGTTAAAACTTCAGAAAATCGAAAATCTCTTATGGAACACACTGTGTATTATTATATTTTTGGATTCTCTATTAAATTTTAACCTTACTCTATATAACGTTCCCTATTCTTATTTTGCTTAGCTTTCAAGATATTGACGAAAATGTTTGCTGCGCTACTTATAAGAGACACATTTTAGGCCCTGTCTTTCTATTCGATTTTTATAAAAGAATAGGTTCGCCGACGAAGGCAAACACTGATGATGACGATATTGTCATAACTTTTTTAGGAACGAACTTTTTTTCGCAAAAATTGGTACAAATGCATTCAAGGGGCTCCTAAATCCAGTGGTGTAGTCAGATTTTTTATAAAAAAATCGCTAACAAAATTTTGCTACTTTTCACTTAAAAAAAATTCGTAGTAGGTCTTGAAAATCCAAATTTCGTCTTCAAATTTTGCATCAACATAGAGCTTTTGGAGATCTATCTTAAAAAAAAAAAATCCGGTTTAAATCGGTCCATAAACAACTTTTGTACATGAGCGTTTCCATTCTTAATGGGTCACCCTGTATATATATCAAAACGCGTCGATTCTGTCTCGCTCTAAATTCCGTCGCCAAATCGACAAAGTTTCTAAGCTATCACCTCCCCCCCAACCTTTCTCCTATCCCTAGGCGTATTTTCGTCCCGTTTCCTATGCGTTTTCCAATTTAAACGCCTTTTCAAAAAATCTCTGCAAAATTTTCGTCGATCGTCGTTTGACAAGAGAGATGCGGCTAGCATCGGTGTTGTTTGTTCTCGTGCCTAATGGCAGCGTCACGCCTGCCGAAATCCCAACTTTTCGCGGGACCCCCTCGACCCCTTTTCTAATTTTTACGGCTTCGAGTACAGCTTCACACGAAACTTCCGTCTTCCGACTTCAGTCCTTTTTCTAATCCTTTGAGATTTTTTTTCGAGACCGTACGTCGAGGTTTTCTACGTCTATTTCGTCTTTGAAAATCTCGAGTTGCGTCCGACTCAACTTCTTTCTCATTTTATCTACCGATGTGAGATTGAACAACAACAGGCACCTCCTACGAAAACTGTCAAATTAATTAAACTTCAGATAGCTTATTTTCCTATGAGAAATATTGCTAACGGAATCGATAGTACTAACTGCCCAACACTTTTGCAGTTTATTATTTTGTGTGTCAAGTTAGTATTGACAGTCGTAGGTATTCGTCAAAGTTTCCTTTAGAAAGTTTTTAGTTCTTGTTTTTGAAGGGTAGGTATTATAAATGCCTTCGAGTACCAACTAATCTTGGTAGTTTCTGCCAGTAGGTACTGGAAGATTTGCCCCTCAGCCCAGCTTAAGACAGTAACTTTGGCAGTACTCGATGATATCCACAAGCACCGTGCATTTAGACTGAACTAAGCTGAGCTAAACTCTTGTCGATGAATAATATTTGTTATGCTTGTGATTTACTACTTTTGTTAGGAATACTAAAGTACATAAATTTCTTTATAGCACCATGCGCAAACAACCGACTCTGCTTCTTGTTATGATATAGGTAATTTTGACCTCTTCAGTCCATTTAGGTAGGTACCTAATGTGGTTTTTAAGAGCTATTAGGATTGTGTTGTATAAATTAGGTTTCTATTTTTTGTTAATGCATTTTCTAATTATATAGCGAACCGACAGTAGGTATTTAAGTAATTGAAATTTATTCTATCTTATACTGGCGCCTTCGCCAAAACACAGAACAGTAATAATTTTTAATATCTTTTATCATATTTATATTAGTCAAAGGTATCTAATTAAGTAGGATATGGATTCATATATATAAAATAATAAATTATAAACTTTAAATTATAAAATTTAAAAATAAGTTATACCTATTGTTATCAGAATTAAAGAATATAGTTATCCCAAAAATTGCGTCCAATTTTAAAAAAAACTGCAGGGTTGATCTGGATTTCTATTTTTGATATGCGCACCGCAGAAGATTGTACACGAATTCCTTAAGAGAAATTTATTAAAAAAAAAGTTTAGCTATTTAGTTTAGTTTAGCCATAGCCACAACAGTAGCTGCAACATTCACCGGCATCGTCAGAGCACAACAGGGGGCCGCCATCTTTGTTTTTTGGTAGATACTTGATTACTATATTTCGTTGATACAGGATGAGTTTTTGTGCATATTTCTTCTGTAACTGGACTTATTTGCTAATATACACGAAAATTCTTTAGCACAAGTTATTTATATCTCTTTTGCGTTCTAAAGTCATTATATGTAATATTGCTGTTTCTGTATGCATAGAAGTCATGGTGTCTTAGACAGTATGACCAGAAATATACAATACTGAAATAAAAAAGAATGTATTGCGTACCTCTAAACATTAGGTATAAAAGCGAAATAATATGCTCTATAAGCCCATACCATTCTGTTGAACTCTTAACTCAATCTCAACGTGGTCTTGTAGGTTTCGTACTACGTTTTGAAATGTAGGTGGCTGTAATTTTAATAATTTTACAATTTGGTACTGTATATTTATAGTCATATTATATTTAAAAGTGTAAAAAATTTAAAAAGAACATAAAAAATATTCTCGGTTTACATTTAGAAATTTAATTAGGTCAGCACTTTTACTGGAGCACTTCAAACTGGAGAAAAGATATTAGTGAGGATAAAATTGTTTTAAGTGTTTTTGTGGATTTGCAGCGGGCCTCTGAAACAATTGATAGAAATAGGCTAATAGATAAGTTAGCAGCATACGGAATTACTTCAAAACCGTTACTCTGGATTAAAAATTATTTAGACAACAGATTTCAGCAAACAAAGGTTGATAATAACCTGTCAAGTAAAATAAAAAATTGTTATGGTGTTCCACAAGGAACCGTTTTAGGACCGCTCTTGTTCATTCTCTATATGAATGAAATCGATACTGTCTTGAAAAACTCATTTGTTAGTTTATTCGCAGATGACACATTGATATCTGTATCAGGAAACGACTTTGACTCTGTTACTGAAATATTAAATAATGAATTGGATATTTTATATAAGTGGTTGTGTGTCAACAAGCTCAAATTAAACACAAGTAAAAGCAAGTGTATGATGATAGGATCTAAAACAAAATGTAAATCATATTTAAGTAATAAGTACGAAATTATAATCAATAACGAAACAATTCGTTTGTTGCGCAAATTAAGTATTTAGGGGTGATATTGGATCCACAACTTACTTTTCATAGACATATTGAATATTTGTGTAAGAAAATTGGGAAAAAAGTTGGTTTCTTTTATCGTATATCTTTTAATATATCACAATGGTGTAAGTTATTGATTTATAATACAATAATTTATCCTCACTTTAATTATTGTATGTCACTGTTAATGTCCTGTAATAAAGAGCAAATAAATAGTTTGCAACTGCTTCAGAACAAATGCATGAGGATTATCACGAATTGTAGTATTTATACACCCGTTAGTGCAATGCTGCGGTTCTTAGATTGGTTAAACATTGAGCAAAGTATTAAAAAATCCAATGTTTGTTTAATCTATAAAATATGTAAAGTGCGACAACCGCATTATTTGTATACCTCTCTACTGAGAAGGGCAGAGTTGCATTTTTACAATATTAGATCTAAAGAAAATTTACATAGTCAGTTTTTCAAAACTGTTGCTTTACAAAAATATTTATTTAATGAGAGTATAAGGTTGTATAATGCTTTGCCTGATCACATAAAAAATTCAGCAAATATTCATTTATTTTCCTCAACTCTGCAGAGACTATATATGGATGGTAATCTCATGATGTGACAAATTGATTATGTTACTACTATAGTTTTGTTAGCAAATAGTAAGTTTCTGTATGTATGTTTTTGACCTGTTTGTATGTAGTTATGCATGTATACTTCTGCTTTTAATTGTGTAAACTTATTTTTGTAAAGCTTGTGCTAAATAAACTACTACTACTACTTCTCTTGGCAAATCTAAGAATAATAATTAATGTGAACGATGGTTGATAATGCTTCAAGTTAAAACATAAAACATACCTAATATTAATTTTATAAACATGAAAATCGAGATACATTACCAGTAGGAGATATGCTATAGGCTTGTCGGACCACAAATTCCATGGAAAAGCCTATAAGAGCAAAGCGGTCAAATTTGTTTCCTCGCGCATGTGCAGAAATTTATCTTTTTAGGTGACGTAAACGTGGCGTAAAACCCTGACGTTTACGTCACGTAAAAACGTCACCTAAAATATCATGTAAAACGTCACGTTTACGTCACGTAAAAAGAGCGTCTGCGTATACGCGAGGGAACAAATTTGACGTTTTTGCTCTTACGGCCTTTTACATGGAGTTTGTGGCCCGACAAGTCTATACCTAGTATCTAATAGCACTAATACCAACAAGTTCAATCTTCAAAGTCTTCATAAGAAATACATTATGGTAAGGGGCGACTACTTTCGGATCAAATATCTGATACAAAGGTTTATAAGTACGTAAGTGGCGTCTAATGAGGAAATAACCAATAGTAATTCTATGAATTACTTTACAACTTTTTATGATGATTACTTCTAGTTATTGTCCAATTTTATACCTACTTAATTATTTTAATGGAAACATTTTACCGAATAAAAAACCGAATAAAGTCTTATCTGACAAGCAAATATCTGAACAAGTTGTAACCCTATAAAACCTATACAATGCGTGTCCCTCATAGAAAATGATAACTTAATTTTACATAACTCAATAAAAAATGGGGACACACAGGGTATTTTATTTGAACTAAAAAAGTTTGTGGTGTGAAGTTGTAAAAATGGAACATGAAATATGACACCTGGTATATTCTCCTTAAATTTGATATATCTAGTACACCATATTTTATTTCTACCTACCAAAAAGCGATTTAGGATATGTGAAAAAGTCATAAATTTATCTGTAAACACTTGTTTCTGTCATTTTTGTGCTTTTTCGAAAAATTTTATATACAAATTCTTCCATTTAAAATAAGAAACAGCTGAAACTTTGACAACTTTGTACAGTCAATATTTTTAAATAACTCAACAAGTCTACTCTAAGATTATGTAGTGTATTAAGTCTGGCGCCCATTTAGCCACTTAGCCTTATCCGTTAATTCACTGTACACCATCAACATACCACGTGAAACTTAATTAAACCTGGTAAATCCCAGCGTGTCAAGTTGGTGCAATGGTTGTTCTAAATTGCAGGTGGTATGCGAAGGTCGAAGTTCAAAGCGAAATGTAGTCACGATAAGAAAGATTAGAAAATAGCATTCAAAGTTTACGTGTGTGTCTACTGCTTGTTTCATACTACGTTCTGCTGTAAAATCGATACAACGTTTACTGACATTACATATACGAACGTTTTCATTGTACTTATTTGTTATAAATATTTTGAATGTTTTACAAACCACACAGAAATATCTACCTACATATTTATTAATTATTAGCTACAGCAATGGTAAGTACCTATAGAGGTATGGTTTATTTTTTATATTTTGCGGAGGTACCTATATTCGGCAGAGATGTATAGTTATCAATATGTTTTAATTGGTCGAAAGGAATTAGTCGGGGAAAACCGATTTTTTTTTTTATAAATTGTGCGTCTTTGAAGTTATAGCGAAAAAATTACAATCTTTTTCTTTTTCCTTTTTTAGCATGTAGGTAGATACCTATATGCACAGGGGCAGTTTTGATGAAATAAAGCAGATGCTCTGCAAATGTTTACTTTTCCTATTTCTACGGAGTCTACGATCCGTTGTAGTAGATTCGTAATGTCCTCTCAATGCCAATTCAAAAGCTCCGCAAAATTTTATGCAATTCCTTATCTTGAATAAAACATAAGTAGGTAGGTACATAGAGGATTATTCACGCAAAGCGGGTATTAGACGTTTTTGGGGTTTGGTTAACGACCAAAATCCGATTTTTTTATGGGGGAGGTTTTCGATTATTTCCGATTCAATGAAAATATTTTGAGGTTTGCATCACTTCCGGTTATACCGGAAGTAGACCACAACTTCGTTATTTATACAAAACACATTTCATGTAGGATGTCCTATTCCTATCTTCAACTGTTTTTGAAATATTGACAGGTGAATATTGACATTTTGCAACTTTGACACCCTGTAAAATCTAAACGGTTAGAGATCAAGCAAAATGGTTTGCACATTCCTATCTTAACTTTTCAAAAGCTATCGTTTGATACTAATTTCAGATTTATCCAGAAATAAAAATTTTCGATTAAATTTAATCTCTTGGTTAAATCTGAAATTAGGATCAAACGATAGCTTTTGAAAAGTTAAGATAGGAATGTGCAAACCGTTTTGCTTGATCTCTAACCGTTTAGATTTTACAGGGTGTCAAAGTTGCAAAATGTCAATATTCACCTGTCAATATTTCAAAAACAGTTGAAGATAGGTATAGAACATCCTACATGAAATAATATACAGGGTGTTCCATTTGAAATAAAGAAGTTGTGGTCTACTTCCGGTATAACCGGAAGTAATGCAAACCTGAAAATATTTTCATTGAATCGGAAATAACGGAAAACCTCCCTCATAAAAAAATCAGATTTTTATCGTTAACAGAACCCTAAAAACGTCTAATACCCGCTTTGCGTGAATAACCCTGTATGTTATTCATCTATTTTTTGTCACAATGTCAATGTTTTTGTAAATAATTTAGCCAATAAACTAAACTAACTGAGCTATAATATTAGTAGTTCCCAATAAAGCTATAATTCCATTGTGTTATAAAAATGGCTTTTAGTCATGTTTTTTTTATTTTTTCAGTCACATATACTTAATCTGTCACCCCTACCTCCGCACATGCTTTATCGCCGACAAAAAGTACACAAAGAAAGCAAAGGTTTTCATAAAATAAAGTTTCTTCGAGATGGTGCTTTTAAGTTTAGAGATAGTTTTTTAAACCAGATTGTTACATACGCTCATTCTCACTAAATCTGAATGGAATATTTTGTTTTTTCACTCTCCATTAGGTACCTACTTATACTTACAGCCAGCTGTACGAGCTTTTTGCTTTTTAGTAACAATAAACATGCCTACTTCCCACTTTCTACGATAATATGCTACAAATTTCGCTCCTTAATTCGTTACCATCAAACTAATCCACCGGTCGATACCTATGTCTAAAAAGAGGCTGGAAGAGTAGTTTAAACTTTAACCAGAGATTAAACTGATATTATATAATACCAGGCCTAAATGGGTTATTACATTTCATTAAATTTTATATTCTCAAGACACACTATGAGAAATATTGTTTGCTGATTGAAATATTTAACAGAATCAATAGAGCTGATTGGTTAATACTTCTGATACCCAAAGTACTGAAGTGAAATGCTTTTTTAATTAAAATATCAATAAAAATTCGTTTCAGGTTAATAGAGGCATCAGTTTACATACAGGTTGTGTCAATAATGTGTGAAAGTCCAATATCGACCCTATTGCAGGTTTTTTTGAAAAAAAAAGTAGGTTTTATGGAGGTGATGGAATGTGGAATGGAGTGGAGTGTGGAGTGATGGATGAGGCGCACAGTTAAAAAATATTCTAATACGTACCTACAGGTTTGCTCACTACAACGGGACAGCTACAAGTTCATTGTTTTAATGGATCACCCCGTATATTTTTGGAAACTTGAATTCTAGACAATACAATTATTAGATTTACCAAATTTCGATGCGGCGCTGCCGATTAATTAAAAAAAATATATTTGGGTGAAACATAGTATAAATTAAAACACCGAGGTATATTAGGAATAATCTACAACAAAAACATTTTTGCAGATGCCAATTGATATAGTAAACGACATAGTAACGACGAAATATGTTTCATGATCTTTGGTTGTGATTCTTTAACTGTAAAAACTAAAATAAAAAGTTGCCAAGTAAGGCGAACTGTAGTTAGTAGAGTTTGAACTATAACGAAATATTGTACTTTAGTTTAAAAGGCCACACACATACTTATAGTATTAGACCCTCCGATCATATTTGGTCGGATATTAGACCGCACGCCTTTATGGCGCGCTCTGCAGTGACTAATGAAACTGTTTCTATTTTTATTGATAATTAAAAAAGCATTTCCACTTTAGTATTTTTGGTTTATTAGAAGTGTTCTAATCAGTTTCATTGGTTCCGTTACCAATATTTCTCGTAGTGTGCCTTACGCAATGTAAAATCGAATGAAATGTAATACCCTTGTTAATTTTTATAAGTCAGAAGACATAGGAATAGGAACACGGTAGGTACCTATATGGACAGATGAATGTACAGCAGGCACGGCGCCGCGCCGGTGCCAAACAAGCTAACTATTATCAGAGACGTATAGAATCTACATGTATAAGTCTCTGCTATTATAAGAAATTTCGCTGAGTGAAGATGGGGCAGAGAGATCGAAGGTCGAGTTAGGCCCTTCTCTCACGGGTCGGCTCGACATCGGTTCGGTATGTTTTCGGTATGCAGAGCCAATGTCGCTTCCATGTATTCAAATTGCCGACCGCACACGGCGCGGTGCGGCGCGGTCTCGATTCTGTATGCTTGCGGGATACCGCGTATCGGCATACTATCGGCAAACGTCCAGTACCGCGCGACGTGATTGACAGTGAAGTGATTGAAGTGTCCAAAATAATTATGACAACTGAACTAAATTTTGTATTGGAGGTCGAAAAGTATGAGTGCCATTATAATTACTGCAGATAATGTAGTCTGCAGTTTATGTTTCTTTCAAGATAAGGATGAATCCAATATTTTTTCTTTCTTCGTCTTATAATTTTTAAATCGACGACATCTTTTTGGAGCCGTTGGGTATCTATGATATAAATTTACAGACCCGTGTGAGAATAAATTGCGGCACAGCATCATTTCGACAATTGCCGCACCGTTACCGTACCGATGTCACGTCGACCCGTGAGAGAGCGCGCTAAATTGCGGCACAGCATCGTTTCGACAATTGCCGCGCCGTTACCGTACCGATGTCACGTCGACCCGTGAGAGAGCGCGCTTAAGTGCGGCACTGGACATTATTATTGAGCGCCGCTCTTTAAATAATCGATGTGCAACTCAAATACACTCCTCGTGGTGTAACCACATAGATAGAAGTATTTGGTTGTAACTGATATATAATTCCTCTATTAGTAATACTTATCAGAACATTTATTTATTTAATTTACTTCAGACTCTGTGATTGGAAGTATGATTGGAATTTTGATTTATATAATCTAACAGTATTTTTCTATAATTATAAATGTCTTCCTAATTTTAATTGTTATACACATTAACAATATACCTACCTTCTTAACAATTAATACTTATTTATATACCTACTTACCAATTATTTCTTCTTTCATGAACAAATAATTACACTGATCACATAATGAATGCATTATTCAGACAGGCACTGGTAGACAGTATCCAGTGTTACCGAAATTCTTCAAACACTTGTTAAAAAAAAAATATGGTTCATGTTTACAATTTTCTATGAATATAAAAACTGATTTAGCTTTCCTACCACTACCATAGACAAAGGTGTTTTACTCTATGGCACTATCTTTTTACTTTTTAGCTTTGATTTGATTTATTACAATTAATTGGGACTAATCTCAATTACTAGCCCCAATTAACAACTGTAGTTGGAACTAATTTACAAGAAATATTAGACAGCATCCAATTGTTTAGTTTATACTAAGGACCTAAATTCTCAGACTTGGATGGTTATCGTTGTTTTCATTTTCCAAATATTGATAATCCGGAAGCAATCATAATAACAAAGATGAAAGTTCCTAAACAAATTAATTCTAAATAATTTGAGGGATGTTTGAGCACCCAAAACAGCCTTCTGCGTATGGGATTAAATTTGCGTGTAAGATTAAGTTGGTTAACAGTCCATTAACCAACGGTTACGATATGATTTTTGGATTTTTTACTATTTTAAAAAAATGAAATATTTGGATGTTAGATCTTATTAACACATGGCATGGTCAGTTTTTTATATGACGTTTTGTCTACTTGTAACCATCATCAACTTATTTTTTAAATTAATTTTTTGTCATCAACAGATTTTGAAAAATGTTCATTGCAAGTTGAATAATGAACAATGTATCACATTTCATGTTCTAAGGCCAATTCAAAACAGAAAAGAAATTATGCCTTTTGATACATTTTTTTAACTGTTACAATATCTTTAATAAATGTTATTTTATGAGGTTGTCTCTTCGGATATTGATTCAAATAAATTTCTCTGTCGTTATATTTTGTGCTAACGAAACTTTAATGTAATAAGACAATAGAAAGTTTTTGAACCCTTTAAATTTTACGTTATCGTTATCGTAATGGTTATTCTGAGCATGCGCAGTACCGAAATTGATACTATTTCTGGCACTGCGCATGCGCAGAATAACGATAACGAACTGCCAAAATTTAAGGGGTTCAAAAACTCCCTATCAAACTTTTGTTAATTTGAAAATTGTTCCATCTTTCTGATGGTCAACAATTAAGAAGATAAGTAAAACCACCCGGCCAATATTAGATAGACAACAAAAGAGTAATAGTAAATTAATTTCTTTTCAAAAATAATCGGTTATAAAAAACAAAATATCTGAGAACACAATAATTATAAAGGTGTGATTTTATATGGTATTTAACAGTTATCCACTATAAATTTTAGTTTTTGGTATATAATTTGTAGGTTGTAATATAATAATATCTCTATCCCTCATTCTCGTCGAAATAATGAGCTTGGAAGTCGTACTCATTATTTAAATTTGTTTGTTGTTTTTCATCCTTCTAAATTGAATATTAATTGATTTTTTAAATAGTGAACTTCTTCTAGTACAAGTTATTGAAGTGTTGTATTACTTACTACTTATTAATAGAAAGAATGTTAAGAAGGTACATTGTACCAACTATAAAAAAATGTGTGAAAATGCAGGTCTGTATTATTTTTTATAATGGTCTTAAAACTGTATTAAACTAACAAATATGAATTTGTAATGAAAAATCTAATAAAATCCATGAAATTAAGTTGATGATGTTTGTGGAAGAGACAAAATGTCAGATAGAAAAACTAAAAACTGGTATTAGCAATTGACTTACCTACATTAAGTATAAGTGATAATTATGAGATTTCAATAAAAAAGTATCACACGAGGAAGAATGATCAGGCTGTTAAAATAAAACAAGGATCAACGGGGGCAGGAATATATTAGGGAAAAAGTATTATCTTTTAAAAACATTCATTAAAATAGTAGTATATTGAATCAAAAAGAGATATTATATACTCTAGAGCAGATTTAAATTCAGAAACTTAAGTAATAATTATTCGTCTATAACATTGCAAAATATATTAAAAATGAAAAATGGGAATTCTAAACAACATTTGTTAATATATTAAAAAATAAACAGAAAAATAGAAGCGCAAGAGTTTTTTTCCAATTTTATAGAAACTTTCAATTTGACATGCGACAGGCATCGAAAACTGGTTGGCATAATCTAGTTTTCCTTAGAAACAACAATAAACAATTTTTCTGTATAACTGCGGACTTTTTTATTTTGGAAAAACTTCATTTATATGTTCTCACTAGCGATTATACAACCAAATGCAACAGAAATTTACTTTTGATTTATTATTTTTTTATACTAAGACAACAATACCTGGAAATATTTTGTTTTTGTGGCATTGGTACAGAACTTTTTTTAATTCTGGAATGTCCAAACAACTTGTCAAAATGAGTATATTTAATTGAGTTATTGATAAATAGTTCTGGCACTGTTCTTAAATACACTTTGTAAGCGGCACACTTGTTACATAATACCTTTAGTTCAGTAAACATATTTAGAATAATCTTTATACCACCGTATTTTGTAGAATTAGGCTAAGCATCTTTAAATATTGTAAATAGTAACAATTTAAATTATTCTAATATTTCTTAAGCCATAATGTAATTCAGAATTTAAACTTAATTATTGTATTACGCCTTCCCGCAATCTGACCTACAATTAGTTAGTTGCGGACAGGGCATACCAGTTCTCTAATGATTTTATGATATTTCTTATTATTCGGCAAAGACCGGGATTTTCCCATATTTAACCTAATCACACAGATAAAGAAAGGCAGGTAGTAAGTTAATTTATTCCATCAGATGATATTATTGAGAGAGAGAGAGAGAGAGAGATGTACTCGGTATTTAGACTTCGCACTGTATACATCAACTTTCTGTTCGTTTAGTCAATAAAGTGTTTGTTGTTGTTAAACGTATCTAACTAACTAGTTTCCTTCGGCACCATCCAATCCCACACACTTTATTTTCTTAATGCTCGTAATATGTGATGTGCCAGTGTATAAGGGTTTCTTATTTATAAATTCCTAAATAAAAAACCTAAAATTCATGAATATGGTATTTATGGTATTTAAAAAAATTACATTAGAAATAATTCTTACACAATTTATAGGTAAATTCGAAATACAGAGTATATTTTGAGAAACATGACAAATAAAGAGGTAATAATTATTATTGCCTATTATTAACAACATTATGTTGACTAGATTTACGGGGAGTAGTTCCTATAGCATATGCAGTCTTTTTCAATTCATTAAACATACTTCTGATACTAACTTGGGAGTCTGGTCTATCCAGAAATGAAGGTGATTCTGGTAATCTTGTTGAATGTTGAGATTTATGATCCTATTAAAAAATAAGAAGGTACAAACAACCTGAGAAATAAATGAGTCAAACAAAAATCAAAGACGCTATTGTTGTGAAGTTAAATTAAAATTAGCTTAAATGTTAATTGGTAATTAAATTAAATAATTATACATTGTGTAATCTTTGTGTAGAGGTGTATCAAGTACTTGATTGAATTATCATATTTTTATATAACGTTTTACTTTATTTTTAAAATTCAGAAAACTCGCAAGTGATGAAAAATAAGTAAATAGAAAAATTTCACTAAGAGCTCGACCTAAAAAGCCATAATCATATTATAGTTAATTGCCTGTTTAGATAAATAGAGCAGTGGTTAGTTTCAGTGTAAATTAAAAATACATGCAAAGGTATATTTTGTGTCTATTAGGTCCAGTATATTTGGCTTCGGTTGAAGTTAATTAATTGAATGCATAGTTTGCGACTGCAGTAATGTGACTGCATAGTTAGACATGTGAGTAGTACTGTCAGATTAATTAACCAAGGCTTAATCAAAACATAAATTATCTTCCCTTAATGTTTGTTTTTAACAAGTATTCTTACTAACATTGAAATTGCACTGGACACTCTTAACAAAGCGGGATTTTATACACAAATCTACGCGGATGACTTGGTCGTCCTCGTGGTTGGAAAACATAATAACACGGTCTCGGAGCTAATGTAAAGAGCGCTGAGACTGATAAATGACTGGTGTAGTGGGGAAGCATTGTCTGTCAATCCAAACAAGACGGTTGTGGTCCTATTCATCAGAAGAAATCTGTAGGGACTTACAGAACCCATCTTAGGTGGGAGGACTATCCGGTTTTCAAGGGAGGTGAAGTATCTAGGGCTAATACTGGATATGAAACTTGTCTGGAACCTGCACCGGGAAAAAACTATCGACAAGGCGAGATGGGCACTTTCGGCGTTCACAGATGGCTCCAAAACAGACAGAGGAACAGGGACTGAGGTATTTGGGCTGAGACCTAGATAGCGTACAAGCTATAGTCTGGGAATTTGTCCCATGGTATTCCAAGCAGAAATTTTACATAACAGGGCACTGCCATCTCAAGAAGCATCTTTATAATTTAAGATTAGCAGAAAGTCCGGAATGCCGGGGCTGCGATGCTGCAGACGTGTCTACTCATCACATTCTAAGTAAATGTTTAGACTACGCTCATATGAGGCTAACGCTCCTGGGTAAACCATTTTTGGAACCTTGCGAGCTAAGAGAAATTTCAGCAAGTAGACTTTTGGACTTTATGCAAAGAACAAAGTTGCTCGCTGAATAGAACATCGACGTGATGCACAATAGGCCTAGATGTGGCCGTAGTGTTTTGGAACTTGCTATAGAGGAACCAACCCGCAGGAGAAAGAAGGAATAGAGAAGGAAAAACATTGATATTGGGTCTTACACCTTAGTTGAGTTGCAGATATTTAGTACTATTACGAAAAAGTTAAACATGTCTTGAGTATTTAGAGGTTCAATAAAATTCATTTGCAGTTTTGTTTGGAGTTTAAATAATATTAATTTATATGAGCACTACCATTAAATAGATGTGTGACGCAGCAATAAGACCACAATTCAAAGTAAAACTAAAAATTTAAATTAACACTTTTTTGTATCTTGTTTGTAATAAAATTTTTCATTTCCGTAAGCAAACATTAGATACCTACCTATATTTACTTTGCCGTGAGTATTCTAATCATATATATTCTAATAATATTCAATATAATTATTTCCAAAATGTTTATTATAATGGTTTCTCTCAATTTGAAAACGTTAGAAGAGGATAAAGGTACCTATCCGAAAACGACGTCACATCAGGATTCTGACCTCAAATAAATAAATTTAAAAAATTTTTTGGAGGGTTTAAAAATAATTAAAATATTGAAAAAAGAAAAAATACTCCACAATTATTTTTCAGAAAGCTACCTACCTCGTGACTTATATTACAGAAATTGGTGTAAGACCTCATTAATCATTAGTTCCAGTGGGGATTATCTTATGTTAACTGCAGTATGAACTAATTCAGGGAATGTAACTGGAAAGTGTTTAGTAATGATATTAATGTTATACGTTTACCCACGTAGATCTATGGACCTAACAGATTGCTGTTGATTGGAAACCAGTTAAGTGACTCATTCTCCGTTCTTACATGACAACTTCAATTACAACGTTTTAGTTGGTATCACTTTTGTCCTAGTTAATGTGACAAAATTAAATTAGATTCTCCAATTACGATTTCAGCACATCAAATACTGAATATAAAAAATATTGTGGGTATATGTATACCTTTGTCTTAAAAGAAAATAATTTAAACAAAGTGATATCATATGGTATCTACATCTAGTGATACCATATGGTATGTATATCTGGTATTTATATACATATGGTGCAGTACCAGGTCACATATACATAAGTAACTACATGCGAACTTAAGCATAGGGATGGGTAATATAAACCTTGCATTAAATATTAGTGGAGGTTTGAAATATAGCTTTTCCGTGACTTACTACTTAATTTATGTCAATCGTAAAAACAATATTGAACTGACTACCAAAACACGACAACTACTAATATTGGAAATATTAAAAAAAAATTTTGACGCAGGATAATTATCTATCTATATTCTATGTATTTTATAAAAATTACAACATTAGTTAATCATTCGATGTGTTAAAAGTTTAATTTTACAAAAAGTAAACGTGTTCACTTTTGACGTTTATGATGAAATTTATGTACGTATACATTTATGTATGTATTTTTCTTCGAGATACTTAGTGTTTATCATCATCAATTTTGCATTTCTCAGTTTGTTAAGATATACGCAAAATTGTAAATATTGAAGAAATATTTTCAAGACAAATGGAAAAGAATACAAATTGCATTTTGAGCTTTTTGTTGTCTGAATTATACAGGGTTATTGGTTATATTTTAGCCACCCACCTAGAGGTTCTCCCTATAATCTGAGGAAAAAAGTTAAATACAAAAGTTGTAGAAAATCAAGTGTAGTTTATTCTGGAATGTAAAATCTTTATATAGGGTGTTTCGAAAATGCGTGACATGCCAAACTTGCATTTTTTCAAATGGAATACCCTGTATATTATTAATTTTTCCGATTCGACGCAAAATTCTACAACTTTTTCATTACAATACCCTATATCTAAAGTTACCCGTTTTTTCATAAATAATAGTTAAAGATATACCTACCATAATTTTGTAATAATTTAATTGAGCGACGCAGGTTTACTATTCCTAGTTAGCCATGAAAACAAAAAACCGATACCTGTCATATGCACTGTCAAATATTTTGGTTTTCTGATTCCGAATTATTTTATTTATCATTTCCTTTATCTTTAGGTAGGTATATTTTATATCTTTAATCATCATTTATTAAAAAACGGTTAACATTAGACATAAGGTATAGTATATGAAAAAGTCGTAGAATTTTGCGTGGAATCGGAAAACTTAATAATATACAGGGTATTCCATTTAAAAAAATGCAAATTTGGCATGTCACGCGTTTTTGAAACACCCTGTATAAAGATTTTACATTCTGGAATAAACTACACTTGATTTTCTACAACTTTTGTATTTAACTTTTTTTCCTCAGATTAAAGGGAGAACCCCTAGGTGGGTGGCTAAAATATAACCAATGACCCTGTACATTTGAATATTTCATTTAATGTTATGGTAAAGGTCATTTACGTTAAGTTTAAAGTGATGTCATTTTCAGTAATTAATTGTTGTCAATATTAGATAAACAAATGACCAACAAATTAGCATAGCATTTGCCATTTACAAAGAGTTTTATATTTGGCAACCGTTCTCTGCGTTGTCAAGTTGTTATTTATTTATATTGCCTGTCTATTGTTTGCTGGTTTTTTTGGTGTTTGGTTCTGCCTAAATTTTGCTTGCGTATTTTCTATTTACGTTTTCTAGTTATTCACTTTATTTATATTTAAAACAGTTCTTCTCAGAGCTAAAACCGTTGTGATTGTGTGACATTTTTCAAACTCCTGCCCGCAAAGAAGTTACATCTGACAATGGTACATATTTGGACAAGATAACGTCACTTTAAACTTAACGTGAATAACCTTTATGTGTTTAGTATTTGTGTAACTTGTACAAACATTTAGTGGTTTAAGGTTAAATATAAAATACTTTCTTCCTTCTGTTTTCTATTTACTTATAATCTAGTGACTCATGTGAAATAAAAAACATGGAAAATTGTATTTTAGGGCTTCTAAGTCTACTGTTAAACTACTTTATTAATCTTACCTTTGATAAACACCCCATGTTTTTTTCAAAATAATTCTCTGGCATTTCTTGTAAAATATTTGACATACCACCTTTATCACCAGATGGCAAGTCCTTAGAGGAAGGTTTTCTTAAATAATACTGATTGATCCCATCGTCATTGCTATGAATGGTTGATAGGGTATTATCACCTACATCTCCAATATTTTCCTTATTTTGATCAATATTCCAACCATGATTTACTGAAGGCATACGTTAATAATTTAGTAAATTTAAATCTAAATCTATTAAAATACTTTAATTATTTTTTATTTGCAGGTACGACAAGAATATTAAATAGATGATAGAAGAATAAAATATGTGGTAAACTTATGGGCATCTTTTAAGTTATCAAGGTATGTCTATGATATAGTAAGTTAACAGTTACGTAATTTCAGTTTATGAAACAAATTTATCATTTTTAATAAGTACCTAAAATTTAAGTTTTAAGATTTAATTAAACTAATTTTTTTAGATTTAAAATAGTTTTTTAGATAGGTATTTTATTTAGGATTGTTAACATATATAATTTTTTTATTTAAATAAAAGATTCATACTTTCCAAAGAACTATTTTCTTAGAAAATACGTTTTTTCTTCTGTCATAAAGTAATAAATTAATTTTGGTTCTTGATGATTAATGTGATCCATTAATCAGTTGTGGGTAATAATAATGAAGGTTAACTGCATAAGTGTGTAACGAATTAATTTCACATAATTTGAAAATCAAATATCAAAATTATTTTAATTCATAACTTGCTGTCTGTATCATCAATGGCTGCAATAATCAAAAACTTATGTGGAAAAGGAAGGTAATTACGTAACTGTACCATGAAATACATTAAAATATGTAATACCAAAAGTTTCCAATGGTGTATTGGAAGTTTCACTTCCAATACACCATTGGAAGTGAAACTGATTAAATCTAAAAAGATATTTAGAAACAGAAACTCTTTGTCTAACAACCTAGCTAATATACTTTATTTTCTCCCTTATTTTCAGTATACTGATAATACTATAAACAAACCTGAGAGATTATTTTTGCTTGGTATCCTTTGGAAGGCATTATTATGTAATTCCATCAATTGTTCATTTACAACCTCCTGAAGTTGAGTCATTTCGTTTCTTATCTCATTTATTTGACGATCTCGAACAGCTAATATAGCTATATATTTCTCTTTTTCTAGGGCACATAGCCTCAACTGGTGTTTTAGTTTAGAACATTCCTGTTCTATAGCTGACTTAGAACTTTTCAGTTCACTCATTAAGGATTTCATTTCTGGAGTAGGTAGAGTTGAGTGGGTTTCCATTTTTAAAGCCAATTCCTCAAATTCAACTTCTAACTTACGCTTTTCTTCTTCTAATCTTTTTATTTTTGAACTTAATATTTCAATCTAAAACAATATGATAAAAATTATTGTACATGAGTAATATTTAAACAAATTTTTTTACATTGAGAAATTGCCTATAACCCAAAAATAATATGAAAATTAGTGTTGAGAAAAATCAAATTATTTCAATAACCGACTGAGTATTCAAGTGATTTAAAAATCCGGATAATCACTCGAATGATGTCAATTAAATAATATGGATTTGTGGTCATATTTATAAAATTAATCTTGACGCATGCAGCGCCAAGAAACAACAAAGTGATGTTTTAAAAAATGTATATACCTTCTTGGACTAGGGATATCATCTCAAAATGTGTTTGGCATTAGGTAGCTGAATGTTGAATTCAAGGGACTCGGTTGTGGAATCTGTGTTCTTATTAATGCTCACTATTCTAAACATATAGCCAATACTTATTTCATGCCTTAAGATTAAAGGGTTATGAATATGAATAATGTATTTATTCAGGGTTCGGAGTTTATAGGGCATCAAAAATTCCATGACTTTTCCAGATTTTCCATGACTTTTATGATTTTTTTCCAGGTTCTTTTATAAACATTATTTGCTTAATTAAGAACAATTTGTTTGGATAGGCAAACCATCAAAACAAATATAATGTGGTATATGAGAATAGTTACATTGATGAAAATAGATTATTGCAAACGTTTTGTTCAAATATGGGCTTGGATGTAGAATTGTGCGAGATATCTCAGCACATTTACAAAAATAGTAAGCAACATAACTAATGTGACATGTAACTTTTATTTAAAAAAAAAACTATAACTTTTTGGTGTATTTGAATTCAAATAAGAGGCGCGAAAGCTAGGGGCAACAACTGCAAAAAAAGGACATGTTTAAAATATCCTGAATTTCTAGGTAAAATCTATGCTTTCGTCGTACCTTACAATTTATATTTATATGGTAATCTGTGCATTGTGCAATTTTCAACCAGAGAAACATTTATAAATGTCAAGTCAAGTCAATTCACGGCTCACGGAAAACCATCACAGACACAGATTCATAATCATAATGCAATTTTTGGCAAATAACAATCATCATAACCCCCTCTTTCAGCAATAGGATAAACAAAGATAGGCAACTTATTGTTAAAGTGGTTCGCAAATAATTGTCTACAATTCTACAATAGTGTTCTGTTATTATGGTTTGCCAATCAGAATCATCTGCGTGACGTCATTTGTAGTTTGAAGAATGTACAGCCGTATTCAAAATAAAATATGTATTTCACAAATATTTTGAGAAAAGCATTCCTAATTTTTTTCCGTGCAAACGATTTATTTCCACTAATTCAAATACATGTTTCCAGGTCGCAAACTAGAATTCCCTGACTAACCACAACTTTTAAAAAATTCTATGACTTTTCCATGACTTTTTGCGTACAAAAAAAAATCCCTGACATTTCCAGGTTTTGCAGGTTTTCCAGGTCGCTCCGAACCCTGTTATTGTACAATATTTTTATGTTAGTTTAATGGATATGTATCTAATTTGTAAAGTAATGTGAGTAATAGGAATGGTGAATGAGTGGAGGATTATGATGGTCAAACCAAATAATTTCATAAAAATTTTAATGCTGGATGTTGTCAATATCTACGACAGGCCCATTTTAAAATTATTTTGGATTATACAGAGTGGTCTAAAAACGTAAAAACTAAACATATGTTTTTTTTTAATGTAGCACCTCATATATTTTGCTTTTAAAAGATTAACGACCACTAGCTGAACAATCTCATATAGGGTTATGAGGGTATGGCGATAGTAGTTTCTGAGAAAAAAATATTTTATGTAAAAATGCCTCTATTCGATGCATCTCGTGGAGGAAACCAAAACCAAGTAATGAAACAGAATGGTGCGATGAGACACTTGGTATAGTGTAATTTATAATGGAAGTCGCTGCTTCGTCTGTTAATACCTCGGTATTAACCAATAATTAATTAATATGTTTTCTCAAAATTTTTAAAAGGAACACCCTGTATATGAAAACTTCTATAAATTCTACATTAAATAAGCTTTTAAATGATATACTATTTGACAACCCTGTAATCCACAGTTTTCTAGATATTAACGTTTGAATCTTAAAAAAAATTATAATAAAAAAAATATATTGTTTCGAAAAATATATTCTATCTCTACAATAAGTGTAATTAAACGTAAACTTAACTTAATTAAGTTAATTGGTCACAAAATACTACAAAGATAATGTAATAAAATGATCCTAATTGAATGAAACTAATTCTTCCATATAGTAAAACCAGCTTAACAAAATCTTATTACCATGGAATTAACAAAGGAGCAAAATATTCTGTTTAGTTTGTTAAATTTAAATCATTGTGACGCTTCTGTCTCTATTTATTTAAAACATGACTCAAAATACTCAAAGATGGTTACGATGATATTTTTTCTTGGAGAATGTGTTAAAAACTGTTTGTTAGATAGTAGATAATACACGGTACGGTACCCTGAAGCCCGAATGAAAGCCTAGACACGAGGCTTTTAGAAGCCCGTTGGAAAGATTAGAAGAAACAGGAAGTGTGGAGTACCAGAAAAGGTAAGTTATTAATAGACCTGTTAGTAATGACGGAAATGAGTAAGCAGTTCTGCTAACAGTTCAAGAAAGTCCCCACGTAAGTTCTGAAGAAATCATCCAGGGTACTGGCATTAAATTTAAATATTTAAAAAAAAACATAAGTATCACACGTTTCATATTGAACTACATCAAGAATTATACGATCGACACTGTGGACAGAGAGTAACATTTTGCACCTGGATGTTAAATAAAATTGAGGAAGTTCCAGACATTTTAAATAAAATATTATTTAGTGATGAGGCCTCGTTTAGGAGTAATGGGCTGGAGTAGAATGGACAGTGTGACATAACATGAATAGAATGGACATAACCTGCATTAACTCACGAATGAAAACATATACTGTTTTATGATTTTCACAAATTTTTTATTTATATATTAATTATAAATATATAAAACCTTGCCAATTGTTTTGCCAACACATTGGCTTCTTCAGATGTGAGTACTAGACTAATGTTACAATGCCAAAAACCTATATAAATATAGGTTGTAAAGTAATAAATTAATAAAAATAAATATAAAATCTAAACTCTCAGGTAAAAAATTTAATAAGTTTGAAATACATTTTATAATGATGAAGAGTTTGTCTCTGAAGAGTTATTATTAAATATATTTCAACTTTACTAAATAAAATAGGTTATTCCATCCATATGTACTAATTTAAATAATTTTTATACATAGGGCTTCCCCAGAAATATTTTACCTGAGAGTTTAGATTTTATATTTATTTTTATTTTTATTATTTTATCACTTTATAACCTATATTTATACAGATTTTTGGCATTGATACATTAATCTAGTACTCATATCTGAAGCCACTGTGTTGGCGAAACAATTGTTATAGTTTTATATATTTAAAATTAATATACAGGGTTATTCAGAACTTATCCATAATAAAATTTGGGGATGTTCAACATACAGGTACAAATGTGGTAGAGCAAAAAAAAATTTTTTTGGCGGGGTCTTAAAACTATTTAAAAAATTTTCATTGCACGCCGCTGGATACTGGTCCACTGTAATGGAGTGACTTTGGGACTGACAATGCAAACTGGCGAGCACAAAAAAAACTTCGGAAGTTCTGAGAGTATACCAACACCGGCGCAAAGATTTGCAGCGTTTTTATTCGGTCGGTTTTAACCAGGTGTTCCAGACAAAAACGTGTTTACTTTTTTTTATCACATTCTTAGGAATGTGGTAGAAAAGTATCAGATGTGTTGAAGTACAGTTGCCCAGCTACGTAGTCCGTTATAATGGTATAACTTTAAACATTGTTTACAGGAAATCCTAAGCCTTTTATTATAAATTTTTTTGGTGATATCGATTTCTTATTTAAGGATGCACATATCCTCAAAGTTTTAGACATAAGTTCTGAATAAGGCTATATACATACAAAATTTGTGAAAATCATAAAACAGTGTAGATTTTCATTTGTGAGTTAAATATGAATTTTCATCATGTAAAGTTCGAATCAATCAACCACAACATGCATTATTATAGCACTGAAAATCCTCATTGGTTCAGACATGTTAACCACCAAAATCACTGCACTGGTCATTAAATGTATGGGAAGGAATCTTAGGATCATCTGTTACAGGACCTCATTTTTTCGAAGAAAGGCTCTCAGAAGAAACTTATTTAAATTTTTTAAGGAATGAGCTACCACTTCATTTACAGAATCTTAATGCAGCTCTCCAGAGGGATTTCTGATTCCAGCCCGATGGTGCTCCTCTTCACTATCATATAGCAGTGAGGAATTTCCTCGACAACTGGAAGGAAGATAAGTGGATAGGTAGAGGAGTGTCCGTTACTTGGCTACTGAGATTCCCTGATTTAATACTACTCGATTTATTTATGTGGAGATGTGGAGATATGTAAAGGCACAAGTATACCAAGACCCTCCAGCTACACCCGATATAAAACAAAGAATAAGGGAAGCTTTCCGAAGTATTTTGCAAGAAACTTTAAATAGGGTTAAACTTAACTTCGTAAGGTGCTTTAATAAATGCATCGAGGTAGAGAGGAAAACTTTCGAAAATATTTTAAGATGTTAGGTCGGTTTGTTTTTAAGGATTTGGTTCATCTAGAATTAAGTTAAGTTTACGTTCAGTTGCATCTATTATTGTAGATAGAATATATTTTTTGAAACAAAATAATTTTTTTATTATAATTTTTTAAGATTCAAACGTTAATGAAACTGCTGAAACAGAAAACGTTGGATTGTAAGTTTGTCAAATAGTATATCATTTGAAAGCTTATTTAATGTAGAGTTTATAGAAGTTATAATACACAAGGTGTTCTATTTAAAAATTTTGTGAAAAAAGACAGGTTGCGTATTGTGCTTACCCTGTATAATACCGAGGTATTGACAGACAAAGGGACTTCTGTTGCAAATTACACTATACTAAGTATCTTGAGGCGCCATTCTTTTTCATTAGTTGGTTTTGGTTTCCCCCGCGAGACGCATCAAATAGAGGAATTTTTTTTCATAAAATATTTTTTTTCTAGGAACTACTATCGCTATACTCTCATAACCTTATATGAGAGGGTTCAGGTAGTTGCTCTTAATATTTTAAAATAAAAATATACGGGGTTTTACATTTAAAAAACATATGTTTAGTTCGTAACTTTTTTGGGCCAACCAGTATAATCCAAAATAATTTTAAAATGTGCCTGCCATAGACGTTGACAACATCCAGCATTAAAGTTTTCATGAAATTATTTGGTTTGGCCATAATCTTCCACCCCATCCTCGTTTGACCTCCCTGTATAATATAATAATACCTGTGAATTACTATAAATAACACAAATTTATTTATTACCTACCATTATTTGATAAAGAATCAAGAAATTAACAATAAGGTGCCTTCTTTTTTTGTTTTCCATGTGAAAATACATAGGTATAAATAAATGTGATACACGTATAAGTTACGTGTTATGCAAGTTACGAGTAATTGTTGTTACTTGTACCAGTTCTACTAACCGATCTACTAAAACAGATACCAGTTAAGTTATTAGGTTACTGTAATAAGCAATTAATAGGTTATTGCAATAAGCGGATTATAGGTTATTTTTTACTGGAGTGATCCCAACACTAATGAAAATATTAGAAAATCTTACGTTTTCAAACTCCAAATCTTCTATCCTCTTTTTCAAAAATATTACATTATTCTGTTCAGTTTGTAACTGATTTTCTAAGTTTACGTTTTCATTTCTCAATTGCTCACATGAATTTTCCATTTGTTTACAACTAGCTTCAAGTTTTACTGTACTCTCCTCCATTATTTTTTGTAACCTCTCACACTCCACTTGCTCTGTTGTTGGAAGAGTTTGCACTGCTTTTTCAGTAAAATTTGATTTTAATTTTTCCTAAAAATATAAATGATGTAATTTTTGTGGAGACATATAGGACTATTTTCACAAAATTTGAAAAACAAATGAAAATTAATGATTTATTGCTTAAAATTCAAAATGATTAGTTGATGGTAGTCCTACTGACATAGTTTTGTATCTCTATTTGACACATACATTTTAAAGTGCCTGGAAGGTGTGGCTTAGAGGACCGCTGACTTTAATTTTTGATGAGCCGATGTTAAATTGTTTATACCTAATGGATACAAGATACAACTGTAAATTTAAAAAAGTAATGTCTGATTTGTTCCAAAACATACTCTTGCTGCAGGAGTACTTCAAACCCTCTTTCATTTGGAAAATAGGTCAGATCAAATAATATTATTAATTGTAAGAAATATTCCAAACATGGATGTTTTCGAACAAAAATTTAAAAAACATTAGTTCTTCCGTTTTAGAGATATTGAATTTTTAATAGAAGTCTGTGTCTGTAAAAAGGAATTGAAATAAATATTAATAAACATCTTTTTCAACTTTTCCGGCGGCTCTGAGACTGGAGCTTCCAAGGGAAATCGAGTCCGCAGAATACATTTATGCCATTCGTTTTTAAGTGGAGTTTGTCCATATTCCATTTAAAATAAGTTTAGTCCTGTGTTAATTAAATGAAGTATCTATTACAAGTACATTATTTTTAAAATGTGTAGCGTGTAGCTTAAAAATAAAATGTAAGTAAATACTTTTCCCTAAAATGTATGACATAGGCGCAACAGAAATAGTATTGGATTCACGGCCTGCGGAATGATAAGTTACCGCTCCCTCATACACACAAGTTTCCGATTTCAGGACAGTTTCATTGTGATGAGAATGAGGGATAGATTTATTATATGTATGTGAAAATTTAAATAATTTTAGAATGGAAATAATAATTTTACCGGTTTTTCATCCTGTAAGGATCTTGAATTTTTTCTGCTAGGTAGTAAATCTATTGCTTGTTGTAAATGAATAGTTGATGCAATTTCTGGAGGAACTCTTTTTAATGCATTTTGCATATCAGTCACCATTTGTTGTAAAGTGTTATCATCTGGAATTAAAAAAAAAAATAGTAATAATGCAGAATATAGTTCAATTTTAAACATTAATTAGGTAGCTATGTGATCTATTATCATATACAGTGTGTCCAGCCAGGAACTTACATGATCTACATCTAACTAAGAAACTATTAACACCATTTTTCTAAAATTTTGTACGTGTAGTACAAAAGTAGTACAGGGTGTTCTCGACAAGTAAAATATTCTGATAGTTGTGGGACTTTCGGTTGCACTGGAAGTAAAAAAACAACTTTCTTAATTTAAATGGAGCATCCTGTATATTTCTGTATATTTGGATTTTACGTTCAATTTTAGGGTCACTTTTTGTAATAAATCCGTTGAGGCAGGATGGTAGTGATGAGCTATCTCGTAGTCAAAAATAGCATTAGATTATAGATAAAAAGAAATTATGAGGTATGAGATTTCACAGGTTTACATTACAAATTAGTAAACAATATGCAGGGCTGTATTTGGGATATTACAAGTAATTATTTCATATATTAATTGCTTAAACACTATTGTACTATCTAATAGTACAATTCATTCTAGGTTTTCTAATGATCCATCACGTCTGAAAGTCTGGATTGAATTTATTAACAGGGGTTTTTAGAAACTTACAAAATACAGTGTTCTATGTTGCAAGCATTTTTATATTGTTTACATCGACTGAATCTCAAAAAGCCATATTCAGTTAAAAAATAATGTCATCCCCACACTCAACCTCATTAAGGCCTATATTCACAGTCATTGCTTAGGAATTAAGGATGACTTATTTGGAGTATTTTATTTCATAGTGTTGATGTTTAAGGAAGGCCTATATCAGTCCTTATTTCAAGGCAAGCCTGAAAGTCCTTCTTTATCATTAAGTATTAGTAATCTTTTTTAACCTAGAAGCAAGCATACTTAGTAACTTGTCACCTGTTCAGCACTAAATATATTTAAGAAATAATGGAAAATGATGATTTTTATTATGTTGATATGGAAGTCATAAATATAATATTTTCACATTTTTGCCTAAAAACTATTTAAGAAATTATGAAAACCCACTAGAATTTAGGAAGAATCTTAATTTCAAATAAAATACAGGTTTTCAAAGAATCAAAGGAGACTGCGATACATACTATTCCCATTAATAAAAAGGGCAACGCAAACTGTTAATAATCATACTTTAATACAAAATAATACAAAATACTAACATATAACAACACTCAACACTCTTATTTAACAATAAAATAAACATAGTTATACTCTAACTAATAAACTATGCACTGGTTTATTTATGAAATATTAAGTTTTCTGTTTTTTAACAACTTTACAAACAAAAAATACTAAACAGGTCTTTCTCCTGTTGAGTATTTATGGAGTCTCATCTATGAAATGACTAATAAGGAGGCTTTATATTTTAAGGAGACCTTTTTTAAGAAGTCCTTATTCCTCTTCTTGAGTATGAACTATGAATTCCAGCCTATGGCAAGGTAATTAAGCATATTTATTTTATGACTGATTAAAAACTTCTGTGCGCGATTATATGTGACTGAGAGTGGGTTAAAAACTATGTGGATAGATAAGAGGGAGTTAAATATTAGACATTCTAAAATGACTATAATAGCATTCACCAGACGAATGCAACTTGAGTGATTAAGGTCCCCTAATACTTGTGAAGAGTGAGCAAAGCTATCGGAAGGAGGGTAGTCTATTACACTGAAGAATTACCTGAAACTAAAAGCTAGAAATATCAGATCCTTAATACAAATTTTCAAACTATATCATAGCATTCATTACAGGATACATTGTTCATTTTTTAATGAAGAAAATTTATTAAAAATGTACTCCTTTAAGGGACAATAAACATTTTTTTGCATCTGTATGACTTTTAGTTCAAACTGTGTTTTATTTTATTGCATTATTTTGGTTCCCCATTTTTAACTTATAATTCTAAATAATCCGGATCTGGAGAAGCAGCCATATTCTTGCTACATTTAGCCACATCTAGTGAACCCGTTTTTTTGTATGCAGAAAGGATGCTTACAGTGTTTCCCTACCATACTATCTCAATTAATAAACCCTATTCCCAAAATGTCTGTCAAATTTTTGTTAAAAAAAATTAATATCTCCAAAACTCTACATTTTAGGAATAGGGTTTATTGCATAAAGTGATCCTAAAATTTAATGTAGAATCCAAATATGCAGAAATAAACAGAGTGTTTCATTTAAATTAAGAAAGTTACTATTTACTTACAGTGCAACTCGAAGTATTAGAACTGTCAGAACATTTTACTTGTCAAAAAAATTGTGTATTTGTTACACGTACAAAATTTTAGAAAAATCATTTTAGTAGTTTCCAAGATATGGATAGTGTAAGCTACTGACTAGACACACTGTATGTTGCAACCTGTCCAATGAAATTTTATATATTCTAACACCCGGATTCATGAAAGGGGCGTAAGGCGTTAGTCGGACTAACCAACTTTGCACCGCCGACTACACCTTTTATTTTAACACGCGCAACAACGGCACAAATTTTTCGCGTAACCTTCGCTAGTCGGACTAACGTTACGCCTCATTGATGAATCCGTACGTAAATCTTTTGTATACAAAAAATTATGCAATGCATTTAGACTTTTAAATGAGTAATTATGTAGTAGTTAATTAAAACATCACTGTTGCCTATATCAGTATCTATTTAATCTGTAGTACACATGTTTCTTTTCCCAAGAAGCATCATAATAATGTCTGTAACTTATTTGTGGTGCATTTTCATGATTCATTGTAGTCTTTTATGGGATTACACCACCTGTAAAATAATAAAAAACGGGAAACTAGAAGTATTCAAATTAAATATTCAAAGTATAATATTAAGGCAAACTCCTAAAGCTCGACAAAAAAAAAATTGTCTTACAAACCTTATACTGACGAGTGGAGGATCAACTTCAAACGTTTAGGAAAAAGCTAGTTAAGTGTTTAATTTCTTTTAAATTTTATTATAATAATTATTTTATTTAGACTATGTAATATTCCAGAAGGCTTGTTTTGGTTCTAACAAGAACCAGTTCTAAACTGTACTGAGCGTGGGCAGTTTGAATACAGCTTTCGAATTTTTAAACTGTACTTTGGTTCAAATATAGCTTTCTCTTCTTCAAAGTTATATATTATCAGTGCAAAATTTCAATCTAATATTTCAAAACATCAATCAGTCAAATATCTAAGTACTAATAACTGGCTGGAAACATTTGAGGAAAAAGTTAGTTGTGCATAATTTATTTAAAATTTTATATCTTTTTATGCTTATTTCTTTATTGACACAAATTTACAATACAATTCACAATATTGGAATACTTGATTTGTGTGAAACTAAAAAACAGCACTGACAAATACATACATGCGTCAGGTACTGAATATTTATTTTTATTAAATTTGGTACAGTAGATTTTTGAGCAATTAGGTATAAAAGTCTGTTTTTAGAATTGCACCTCGAATTGCACTTTCTACTTAGAATCCTTATCCTGGATACTTTCGTTTTCCTGGTTTTTATTATTTGGTATTTCATAGTGTACAGCTAAGCCACAAATAAGTTGCAATAATTATGTTATTTTCTAGTTATATCACTAGCCCATAAATACCTAATTGCCATTTCTATTTAAAATATGTATAACTGAAAAATATAAAAATGGAAAAAACTTAATCATATAAAAAAATACACATACTTATCACTAGAATTGGTAAATTTTTAGCTGTACATAGGTGACTAAAAAACTAAAACATATCAATATATTATTGACTATTTCCGTTAAAAAATAGATGATTATAAAAACATCATCTCTGACTGTTAATATACCAATCTCGACACACACCTAAGAAAGACAAAGAAAATGAGAAACTTTGTAAAATGCCATGCTGTGTTGTGATGCTAACATAGGATATTCAATAGATACTGTCTTTTTAATCATGCTTACCAGGTAAAACTGCTTGCAGCTGAAACTGTAACTCCTTTGCAAGAAAGTGTAACGTCCTTAATGGGTCAAAATTGCTAAATACTGAGACTTTGTCACTACTCTTTTGTTGCTTTAGGAGCTGACCCCATGGTTCTCGGTTCGCTACTGTTGATCTTGATCTTTGCCTAGGATTTGTTGTTTTAACTGTAACTTGAACTAAAGCTGAATTGTCAGCATAATGAAAGTCATTACTTGTTTGACTTTGGTCTGGATTCGGAGTAGGTAGATTTTGTTGTTTGACATTTGGTCTAACTTTACTGAGCTGATTCTGGTTAGACGATACTAATATTGGAGACTGTTTGATTACTTTTTCCTTATATTTTTGTGAGGTTAATAACGCTGAATTGGGTTTTGTAGACGGCATACTTACTTTCTCTCTTTGTAAAAGTCTGGACATATACTTTTCACAAGCTATAGTTTCCAAATTTATAGTATTTGGGTAAGACTTTAGCCGCTGTGACATATTTCTGTATGTTACACTTTAATTTAAAAACAAACAAAACAAAATTAATTTCTTTATGTTCAATGACAAGTTAGGTTAGAACAACTTTGTTTTGATGACAGTTCAAAGCCCGCCCTGTTTACATCTCTCTGTTCAAAACAGGGCAGGATCCAGGACATCTATGAATCATGATCATTGAATTTAAAACGACTAAATTCAATGATCATGATACAACTACATTAATAAAAATTATAATAAAATAAATTAGAATGCAAAATAATGCATAATTATGTTTTTCTACAAAATAAACTTAGATTTCCTTGTAAGTGTCGTGGAAACATTTTTATGACCACAAATTTATCAATTAATCGATTCCTGTAATGTGTTTTCCTACATTCTATATTAATCGGCAGCAAATTGAAAGTTTCGTGTGTACCTATTTTACCTATATTATTATAAATTGCAAAGGAAATAAACTGTCAAATACTTGAGAGTTTGATGTCGAATTAATACCTATTGTAGGTATGTGTACCTAATAATGCGCTGCGGTTTAGTTCATTAATCATCAGCCACATAAAATTATTGATTAAGGGCTCGTTTTCTAGTAAGCTTGGGTAACATACCTACATACTTATAATGAAACCAGAAAGTTTGCCAAGCTATAGATTTAGAATGTGATTTACCTTGAACATTTTCTATATATTCTGAACTTGTACAGTTCATTAACTACGAAAACTGGTTAACCAAGTAGATACCTACCTACCAAGGTTTATAGATAAATAAACCTTGCCTACCTATCTACTATACTTGGTATAGTCAAATTGACTGCGATAGGCCTCAAGTAGGTATTACCAAATTGGTAAATAAACATATTATAGGTACTTATGTACCTACCTGCGTACCTATATATTAAAGTTATATTTATTGTTTGCTAAAAGCATTCTTGGAAAATGTGAATAAATATATACTTTATGCTAGAGGTCTGCTTCAATTAGTTCTTTTGTAGAGGATTTTCTTGTCTAGAAGGGTTCCGTTCATCCTAGCGCTTGATATATAAATAATGCCTCAGTGCCTTGGTTCTTATCGGGTCTTGTGTAGTACAGTGCCGACGCCCATTGCCGTCGGCTCTGACGTCACGCATGCTGCGCGAGTTACCATAGAAACTGTCACGTCACTACTAGTTGGATCGGGATCAGTTAATGGTAGAGATTTATCCTTGCCGCCCTAAATCTACCGTAAAAATAGTGTTGGCTATAAGATAAAGTAGTTATTAAATCTATAAAATATAAAATATATACCTAGGTACCAGTTTTCTATATATGAAATTAAGGCGGCGGGTATTATCATAATTATTGTTAGGTATACCTACCTAGGCCTGCAGAAGGCAAACGGTCTTTAGTTTTGTCTGGCTGAACTTAATTGTTTGAATTTTTAACTTGACATTTTCATGGATTGAAATGTTTAGCTGCTGAATTAATTTCATAAGAAAAGTTACATTGATAAGTATAAGCACTTTCCGTTACGTACTTATGTACGTTTTATACACTAGGTATACAAAATTATTGTTAACGATATACACGCATGTAGATATTTTGCGTTATGTTGACTTCCGTCCGTTCAAATGAAGTACAATCTAATATTGCAAATGATGTATTGAAGTTGTATAAAGTATAATACTGTTCAGTGCGTGCTTGACATGAACTAGAACCTACACAACCTAAGAGTAGGTTGTGCATGAACGTACATGCACAACGTGGTGTCACTTATTTGGTGTTCTAATTATGTAAAATATATCGAAATGCCGGAAATAGTATAGTGCAACGTAAATTTCTGAAGTAGGCATGTATGTATACCTATCATAAAAAGAAGATCACGTGTACCTACCGTATCATTGGATATAATTTGAAAGATATAATTACCAGCCATTATTATTTTGCTGTAATATGAACTGTGTGCTATTTCTTTTTAACTTACTGAATTCTAATTTTCATGCTTCAGAAATTTTGTACAAAATTAATTATAATGTGCCTAAAACTTCAATTCGGCACCGTGAAACTTTTTATTTTAAAACAGCCAATACTAATGTTTGTAGTGGCGAGATACAGTGAAATACACCGTAGTGCCCTCTTTCGGTCTTTGCTACTACCTGTCTGACAATTATTGTCTAATTGACAGACAGATAACGATCTGCTTTTCTGCAGATGCCATTACAGCGACCTCTATTATAGTAAAGGTAGTAGCAAAGACCGAAAGAGGGCACTACGGTGTATTTCACTGTATCTCGCCACTACAAACATTCACCATGCCCCTTAGGCAATCACGTCGCCAGATCATTCATCGATTCCGATACCTATGGCACTGATGAGATCATAAGAAGATCGAAACTGGTCATTGTCTGGTATTTGGTCTTGATCATGAGACAACTACATAGATATGCCAATGCGCATAGCGACGTCAGTTACGAGGAAAAACAATTGATAAACACGAAAATAATTATATCACTACCCTTAAGAATTTTCGCATCGCATCGCCATTTTTCCCTCACGAATGACGTCATGCGTAAACAAACGAAAGTTATGAGCATATCTGTGTAGTTGTATCATGGTCTTGATGAAGGATGTTGATGTAATGCAACGCCAGTTGGGGCATATTGTCCGTGGAGTAGTTGTTTTCGGCATCTCCAAATAAATAAGCCAATACTAATATTTTGCAGTACCCATCTTTATACATGATTTGTCATAATTACTCAACTGACCAATACAGTAGTCACATATTTAAAACGACAGTTGCCTGTATTAAAAAAGTACCTATTTAATTAAGTATCTGTGATTTTTTGAGTGATAATAAACACTTAGGAGCATTTTGTACCTATGTGTAATCTATGGATTATTTTGTATTAATTCATTAATTTGTACAATTTGGATTTATCTTATATTTAGGTACCTATAGTTTCTTACAGCTATTTTATTACATGGATCTATTGATTATTTATCCGTTTCCGTTAAAAATATTTAATATATGGATGTTATTTATACCTATTGAACAGAACGGATCATCTGTAACGTTTATTTCATACTTTTTGGCACAGCTGCTGTAATTCCATTTTCCACTCATTTGGCCGTCAGGTCATGCCTCGCAGACGGCTTTAGACAAACCTTTTCGTATTCTAGGTAACACTAGAAAATTGTTATTTATTGGCTATTTTTCAATAGCGGAAACTGCGGAACTCATACCAGTCCGTTTGGGCTGGTATCGTTTTATTTCCTATAATCAGGCCTCTTTTCATTCCAAATAATTTGGGTGGAAATACAGGTAGGTATCTAGAATTATTATAAAATCATATTACTTTTTAACTGTTTCTTATATCGACTTATCCCGTTGAAACATTTGTTAATGTTTTGTGTCAATAGGATGATGCATCTGCATACTTTCCTGGCATAGATCAAAATTTTATAAATTTTACAGATAGGTAAGGTCAGATTGAGTGGTCGCCAAGATATCTTGGCGTGTGTAGGTGGCGAGTGTAGCCGGGGATGCACCTCTAAAGGAGTCAACTGGCCTTTTAGCTTTATGTAAGGTAAGGGAAGGGTACTTGAAGTGAGGCCGCGACCACTGTCGGCGGTCGCGGCTTCGAGGAGAGGTCTGAGGGTCGTTTTTTAGTCGCTTCGTAGCCCTCTACGCTTGTTCCGGGTGGAATCTGAAACATAAGAAGATCTTACTCTCATCCTGAGTCTAGCAGTTGGAGTCTTGGCCGCTTGTGTACAGCAGCCGCATCGAGCTCGTAGTCCACGGCTCCCCGGACCCGGATTAGCGGGTTGCTGCGCGTCTAGCGGGCACGCACGAAGAACTTGACTCCGCGCCTCCTGATGACTTCTAGGACTGGGACGTAGTCTAGGTCCCGGTATATATCGGTTGTCCGCAGGTACCAGGGTGCACCTACCGCGGTCCTTAGCGGCGACATGGATCTTCTTCATATGCTGCTGACGCATATGTCAACTAGGGTTGGATGACATTCTTGATCAGAGTTCGTTTATTCCTTAGGCTAAGCTCGCTGGTGCGGCACAACATCGGGTATAGCTTGACCCTGACCAGCTTCGCCTTCGCTATGATTTTCTCGATGTGGTGTTTCTACCGCAGCCTTTTATCCAGATGTACCCCTAGATAAGTGACGTTGTCCTTCCACTCGATGTCGGTTCCATTCATGTTGATGGTTCCAACTGGCATCTGTCTGTATCTGAGAGAAAAGAGAATATTACCTTCCAGTTGTTGTACAGTCCTCAAGAAGGAACACCGCCTGTTGGAGATACCTCATTACCATTCTGGCCTCGGGACACCGTGCAATGAATGCCGTGTTATCTGCGTACAGGGCGAGCGAGGTATTGTGCGTCCTAGGCAGGTCCGACGTAAAAATGACAAACAAGTGGAGTGACAAGACCGAGCCTTGGGGGACTCCGACCTCTAATGGATGATACGCCGATAGGGCACCTTCTACCTTCGTCCTAAGTTCTCTTCCTCGAAGGTACGTCTGGATGAGTTTCACCATCGCGGCAGGGTAGTACGCGTCAATCATCTTGACCAGCAGGCCGTCGTGCCATACCCTGTCCAACGCTTTGGCGACATCCAAAAAAATCGCCCCTGTGACAAAGATGGAATAATTTCTATCACCACACAGTGTTTTGTGATAGAAATGATTCCATCTTTTTGAGAAATGATGAATTTACGAAAGTGTGTCTGTTTTCGGCTGAATCCTTCGATCACGTGTTCTACCAACCTCACGACTTGTTGTTTAGTGGAGTTTTCTCTCCTGAAAACGAACTGCTCATCGGGGATATGTTCCTTATAATATCTAATAATCTGGATGCAGCATTGAGATCCAAATGCAACAATGTATTGAGTTCATTAAGTAATTAGTACTCTCATAATTCCCTGTATTTTAATATATAAAAACAGAATTTGTAAGGTTTCACAATAGGCAAAAAAGCTGCCCCAAATTACAATTAAATACAAATAATGTGCCCCTCAAACAAAATAACAGTGTTAGTTTTTTGGGTCTCAGGGTGAATGAATCATGATCATTATTGCACTGTTTCGTCGAAACTAAACTCACTCACATATTTGTTTAGGAATTTAAAAACTGTCCTATCTAAGGAACAACTGTTGGGCTTATATCATTGTCAGGCTGAATAATAAAATACGGTGTGTGTTTCTGGAGTAATTCTACTTATTGATGTTCTGTATTGATCAAAAGCGAATACTTCGATATATTTAAGGTGTTAGTGCATGGAACTCACTCATATACGAAAATTTTTAAAAAGTATAATTTATTAACTCTTTCAGGTTTATACATTTATGAATTATGTGTATATATCTATCTTAATCGAAATTCCTTTACTACAAATGTGAATTTTATCATTATGTTAATATAAAAAATAAAACAAAGATCCATATACATTTCTATAAGTATAAAGTGTCTTTGAATTCTCCATATTTATATTTTTATATATTTTATCTAATGTTTTTAACCGCCTGCCAAATAACTTAAGAAATACTCAATTGTTAAGTCGTTTTAAAAAACAACTCGAACTGTATTTAGTCGATAAATGTTTTTATTCTTTGAATAAATATTTTCGACCTTAGTTTTAAGCCTCTTAAGCATCTTCTCCATAGTCACTGCATCGTCATCTCTTGAGATGGACCAGTACGCAATTGTCCAACCCAAATTCCATTCCGACCGCCTGCGTCTACGCCTGTACCATCCTGGGAGATTGAAATAAATCCCTGTCTTCGGAGGCATAAAGTTTAAGGTCATCCATATAAAATAAATGGGTGATCTTATGCCTCCTGTTACTGGGGGAACCGCAGTTGTATCCACGAGTTTTACGAAGTTCAATGGACAATGGCAGAGGGAATATCCCTGGAAAACTCCTCTCCTGAACGGTACCAGCTCCGTCTGGACCTTGACATTACCAGATGTTATGGTAAAGCGGGGTTTCCAGAGCTGCATCAGTTCTTCCATGCATCTCACTATAAGATCTGCCACGACAAGGCCCTGGAACAAGTAGGTAGACAATAAGCTCATGAGATGTTACATCAAATGCCTTGCGGTAGTCGATCCAGGCCATAGAGAGGCTCAACTTATACTGCAGGGAGTTCTGCGTGACACATCTGTCAATCAGCAGGTTCTTCTTGCAGTCAGCGACACCCCTCTTAGACCCACGCTGATCCATTCATAAACCGGGTCAACTGCCTGGAGCACCCCCATGTACAAGATGCGTGTAAACAACTTATAACATGCGTTCAGGCAGATTATTGGTAGTTTTTCGGGCTCAACAAATCTCCGTTCTTAGGTATTAGGACTGTCCTCCTCTTGATAAACCATGCCGGAACTTGCCGCTCTCCATTAAACCAGGAGGTCAGGTATTTTGTCCATATAGTGGTGGGTACTTGGTAGTTTTTTCCACCAAAAGTTATTGATCCCCTTGGGACCAGGAGAAGCAAAGTTCTTAGAGCCTTTGACGGCCCTTCGAACTTTTTCTAGGGTTATCGGCGGGCACACCTCTTGAGGCTGCTGAAGCCTTCAGCAGAATGCTTCAAAGCATGCCAGGGCTGGAGTGTCTTCATTGAGCGGTAGCTTCTCCTCGTGGAGAGTTTTCTAAAAGGTCTCTACCTCATCAACAGTCGGCGAGTTCTCAACAACACGCAGAGGCGGCTGGAACAGACGAGAAGGTTTTTGACGGAATTGCTCATTCTCCGTCTGTCCTCTCGCCCGCTTCACTAGTGACTTTTTTGCAGTCAATAGTATCCGTATCCTATCGACACAGTGCTGCTGAATAGTTTGCAGCACCAATCGATTAAGCGTGTATACCTCTTAGCGTAGCGGCTATTTGCCGCACTTTAGTCGTAAAGGGCCTATGGGCCTCGATGTAGTCTATCACATATTGGATACCGGATGCGTGTTGTCTCGCCGATCGGATCTTAACCTACATCTTGTATACGCCGCTGTGCTCTCTTATGTGGGAAGCAAACGTTCTCACGTCGCCTCTCCACTCCAGAAAGCCATTCAGCGGCATCATACACGGCCTAATTGATGTGCCAGATGTCGGCCTCTTCCGGTAGTCCTCCACGAAGCTCTGCATCCGCTCTAGCCAGGTTTTGTGGCTTCGGAGGTTTCCGAAGCTCCTGTCGGATACCGAGGCCTTCTAGGTATGCAGGTGCTCCGATTTTGCATTTATTATTATTATTATTATTATTATTATTATTATTATTATTATTACTTTTATTACTATTATTATTATTATTATTATATCCCACAAAAAGATGTTCTAGTTTATTTGTTCTACTAGCTCCTCTATAGTAAACTTCATATCGCACGACGCTAATTGAAAATAACATAATACAAGTAATGACATTTCGATTGTTTTTTCTTTAAATCTATAATTTGGTCAAAGCTTACTTTAGAAACATTTAAAGATTATTAATAAAGGCATTAACAATATCTCAAAAATAATTGAGGTGTCACAAAACCTACATCAAATGAAAAGATATTTTAATTCTTCATAGCCGACAAATTTTTAAGTTCACTATGTCTGTTCACGCCTAGTTTGATGACAATTTTTTCGAAAATTCTTGAAAATCTGACAAAATCTGTAATATCTTAATAAGTTAACTTTAACCAGGAAAAATCATATGCCTATAATCTTACGGTCTTTCCAAAACTGTAAAAATATACAAGAGATTTCATGTACAATAAGAGAGTTTATTGCCGTACAGAGTAATATGAACACCCTGTATATTGCACAATATTTTTAGGCAATGCAGGAGCAAATCAAAATAACTTTGGTATCAAAATGATTTTGCTATCTTCACAGATAACGACGCTATGGAAGAAAGACGCACTAATGCCACACCCTGTACATATATGTATACTTTTTTTCAAGCAAACTAAAATACCTATTAGACTGGAGCGACTATTTTTAACTGTGCTGTTAAAACATAGTTTTTATATAATATCATCTTGCATTGATTAATATTCAGATAAATGCAGCTGAGAATTTTTCAATATATGTAGGTAACCAAAAATATTTTATTTGCTAGTTTATTAATCTTAATTGAGAGTATATAAAGATGCCAATATATGTCTAAAACACCCTCAAGGTAGTGATCAAAAACAACACAAGTCGCAAGTACTTAAAAAGGGCTAGTATCATGTGTTAAAAAAGTTTGTATTAATATTTATATAGTAAAATAGCATTGCTCAGTGTTCGTTTGTTAGTCATTTCGTTTCTTAATAATATATAGGTAATTCTAGTTTTCTTTAAAGTTAATTTTAATTAGTATTCCAGAACTACATTATGCCTTCATAAATATTCATGAAGCCATAATTAATTTCATAAAACAGTGTTTAGGTATTGTTCCGTGCACTTGTAGAAAAGTTAAAGTGAGCAGATGAAAAATGTCTTCAGTTTGTAAAATAAATTAAAATACTCTCTTGGGCCGAATTTCAAATGGGAGAGTTTGTACTTATTTTATTTGTTTTAATTGCCTTTCAAGATTTTTCTATATTTTCCTTTGTAGTTACTGCTGCGTGAAAAATAAGTACCTATTCAGCTGGTACAAAAAAATTACATTATTTAATTACAAAAGTTTATACTAAATTGATATAATATGGTTTCCTTAATTTAAAACAATGCATATTTATAAGTATTAATTTTGAACGATATAGGATCCTTGCATAGAAAGCTATTGCGGTCTTGTCTGTTGTTTTCAATAGAACGGCAATAATTATATTTTTTAAACGTCCTTACTTCTTTTTGTATCAACATATAGAAAGTCAGTTTACTAACATGACTAAAGAAATATATAAATTTAAACTGTACTATCATAGACTAACTGTTAAGACTGCTCCATCACGTGTTAAAATTTATTAACAATGTAAAACCCAGTCAAACTCAAAGAATCGTTTAGTATATACCAGTCAATATGAGAGGGCGCCCTTCGAGGCAGTGCGCTCGTTTTCGCGCGAAGTTTTTGGTTTTCCTATGTTGTCACGTTGCCACAAGTAGGATTATAATTATTCTGTTTTGAGTTAAGGTGTATACAGTTATGTGCTGCAATAATAATAATTGAAAAACAATGTCTCGATATTATGAGTTTAAAAACTATAGATGTTTATTAAAAAAACAATTAAGATTTGAAAATGTACCTAGGTACTCATTTCCAATCAAACAGGCAGTTATTTTAAAGCAATATGGATTATTAATTCAGGTAGACTAACTTATTAAACTACTTAGATAATTTAATTTATTAGACAATAAATACATTAATATTGAAAACATTAATTATTCGGGACGGGGAATATGTAAAATGCTCTAATACCAAATTTCCGTTGTCAGCTTTTCATGGATTTTCATTGCAATACCTATTTATATAACACGTCTATTTTTATTCTTTTCCAGTACAATTCAGGTATCACTGGTTGTTAGATAGATTCAGAAAAATAAAATAGTGTAAAATGAAGTATGCTCAGGGGCTATTTGAAAAATTAATAATATACCTACGGATATTATCTTGAAGGGGGTTGGAACCTTTGGTGTGGAGATATCACTGACGTAGTTTTCCACATAACACCAAAACACTATACTGCACTAAACCCGCGTCTAGTACAGTATAGTGTTTTGGTGTTATGTGGAAAACTACGTCAGTGATACGGATATTATACAAGGTGTCCCATTTCTGCGTATTTTCTTCAATAGCGTTAAACCGTTCGTAGGGAATTTTTTTTACTTCTCACTTTGCTGCTAAAGTTAACGTCAAATATAACGCAAATTTATCTTGAAAGGGGTTGGACCCTTTAGTGTGACGATAGCACTGACGTAGTTTTCCACATAAAACCAAAACACTATACTGCATTCGAGGCGCGTTTTGCCAACCAAGTTGGCATCATCTGGAAATGATTAGGTTTAGTTTTAATCATCTTCAGATGATGCCAATCTGGTTGGCGAAACGAACGTCGACTGTAGTAGTATTTTGGTGTTATGTGGAAAACTACGTCAGTATTAACAAAATTTTAGTTTTTTGGAATAATCTCGAAAACAGTATTCATTTGGACATATTTGAAAACTATGGAAGAATTGCAAAACTTTCCCCGTCTTTGTATCCAAATTGGAACAAACCGTATTCTTTCTTTACTCATGTACGTATACATATACGATGTATTTAGTGCATACTTTTTATATACCTACACTGCCTTTCTATGTTTTTCTTTAGAAACTTGTATTTATATAAATTTTTTTGTTACTACGATAAAAACTTTAAGGTAGATAATTTCTTTTTAATTATGTTGTTATTTAAATAGAATTTTAAGATTTCTTGATCTAATCCATGTATATTAAAAGGCGTCGATTCTGTCTCCCTCTAAATTTCGTCGCCGAATCCGCAAAGTTTCAAAGCTATCTCCTCCGTGGGGCGATCTCGGAACGATCTCCGCGGACCACCGGAGGACGCCCCCGGCCTTTCTCCAATGCGTAGGGGTATTTTCGTCCCGTTTCCTACGCGTTTTCCCAATTTAAACGCCTTTTCAAAAAACCTCTGCAAAATTTTCGTCGATCGCCGTTCGGCGAGAGAGATGCGGCTAGCACTGGCGTTTGTCCTCACGCCTAATGGTCCCGTCACGCCCGCCGAAATACCGACTTTTCGCGGGACTCCCTCGCCCCTCTTCTAATTTTTACGGCTTCGAGAAGGGCTTCACGCGAAAGTTCAGTCCTTTCTCTAATCCTTTGAGATTTTTTTTTGAGACCGTACGTCGACTCCTTCTACGTCTATTTCGTCTTCGAAAATCTCGAGTCGCATCCGTCTCAACTTCTTTCTCATTTGATCCACGGATGTGAGATCGCACTAACGAGACAAGCACCTCCCACGAAAACTGTTAAATTAATTAAACTTCAAATAGGTTATTTTCATTATTTTCCTATGAGAAATATTGTTAACGGAATCGATAGTACCGACTGCCAAACACTGATTACCAAAATACTGAAGCGAAATGCTTTTCCAATTAGAAAATCGGTAAAAATTATTTTTTCAGGTTGACACGTTAAGTTTACATACTTTAACGTCTCAAGGTAAACATTTGACAGCAGGCGTGGTAGCCCAACGGGAAAGTCGTAGGATTCAAAAGTTCATAATGCTGATTTCGTGAGTTCGAGTAACGCTGGAGGCAACTTTTTTTTTACTTTTTAATTCCAATTATTTATTAGTAGGTATTAGTATTTAGTTATTCTGTTTGATTATCCGTAGCTTTTATTCTTTCTGCACGTAAAGTTTGGAATTAATTCGTTCATTTTGGCAGTCTGTTATATTCTTAATTTTAGCTTACAAAAGTAAATATCTACAATATTTTTGGTCCCATTGATAAAATTGATAATAATGTTTACTTAAAAATAAATTCTACTTTCAGTACTTACAAAATTATGATGTTTTACCATCAACAATAGAGTAACCCTTACAATTCATCAAAATGTTTAAAAAAATCGTTTAGTATAATTACATCATCATTCCAGATACAAAATTTCTTTGATATGTATTTTCTATAAAATAATATTATTCTACGTGCTTTTGTCACCCGAAGGGTGACCCCAGGCCGTAGGCCTGGACCCCTGGTAGGGCTAGAAATGGGAACGAAAATCGCGACAGCGATTTTCTCCCATTTCTAGTAGATTCTTATTTTGCGTAAATTAGGAAAATTAAATAGAGGCTACAATATTTAAAAAAATATATTTTTTCTCCAAATGACATTAAAAGCGGCTTTTTAATGACACTTGACAGGCTTAAAAGGTGTATTACTGCCTAGGCAGAAAAAGTTCATCGTTATATTTATATTAACGTTCCAGGTAATAATTTAAATCAAACTAGTAATTTCAATTGACAATGACATTACACAAATAATTTAACAAACGTCATCAGCGGTAAACATAGTAACGAAGAACCAGTTACCTTTGTTGAAATTATTTAATTATTTGGATATTGATAATGAAACGCAATTAATAAATATAAAAGAGACGATTTTGCGTGAAACTGGAACAAATTTGAAGAAAAAATTATATGTTTCACACGGCAGAAAAGCAGATTTAATGCCTTGGCTAGTTTCCTAGCCTCGGCTATGAAACACCAGCCGCGGCATTAAATCTTGTACTTTTCTGCCTAGTAAAACAAATAACTATTTTCGAACCATACGAATAAGACACTAAGTATAACATTAAATTATTTTTTCCACGGTCGGGAGTAGAAATCAGTTTCTATGACATCAAAATTGAAACAGAAGTAGTCGATTATTCCCAAGGGAGTATAATGCTCCCAAGGGAGTTTACATTATGGAGAACGTTTTTCATGCAAAAAAAGAGGTAACATTGAAATTATTTATTGACATTTAAATTAAATGTAACATTTGTACAATTTTCAAAATTAATATTAGAACTCGTATTAGAAGGAATATTACTTTCGCTTACATTTAAAGTTTTTGTGATTGCGCTAGTGGTGGTACCTACTAAAACGTGATTAGCAATTTTGGTCTTATTTTCAATGGAGTTCTCGACATAACCCTCAGCGACTGTCGTTGATTTCCAACCAGCATGACGCTTTATTGTCGTGATATCCACACCAGCATCTGCCAGTAATGTCGCTGAAGATCTTCGTAAGCAGTGACCAGTATAACATGCAGCACCAGGTAATTTTAAATACGAAGCTACTACACTAGGAATTTTTCCGATGGTACCTATTTTCGGGACTGTTTGAGATCGCCATAGCAACTGTACAAAAAAGAAATTATTGTACAGTTGTACAGTACCGAAAAGTAATTTGACATTGACATAGCATGTCGCATAATATTTGAAGTTTAATTAAATAGAAAAATAGAAACAGATAGTGACATAGACAAGGGATTGGCGATGTTAGGTTGGTTGATAGTGACTTCGATGAATCGGTAAACTGGAGGTGCTAATTAGAAGCGGTTGTAAAAAAAAATATTATGTTAAACTCGTACAAAAAATACGTTTTCGAGACTCCGAGTAAAATCGAGAACTCTTTCCCTCGTCCCGAACGTGTATTTTTTATACTAGTTAAACAAATAACTATTTTTAGCAGTGCAATTTATTTTCCATTAAAAAATTTCCCATTTTAGTTTATGATAATTTATTTGGAGTTAAAAGCAACTCCAAGTAAAAAATAGTAAATACAAATTAAATACTACTTCTACTTCAGTTATATGAATGTGATAAAATTTATTTAATTTCTATTAATTGTTATCATGAATTTACATGGTACAAGTAGCCCGCAATCGACAGCGAGAACACAACAGGACACCTACTGCTATATCGCATCCCGAATCATATTCATACATCGGCAACAATGTACCGTTTGCGATGGAAGTTTTTGTGCCGTTGTGCTGAGCTTGTGATGTTTTACACAATTTCGTATTGAAAACTAAATCTCGCTGACATCTAGTAGCAAACGGTTCAACTAAAATTTCTGTTAATAACTCTTCCCATTTAATGGAGCAGTCTTAACAGTTAGTCTATGGTACTATTTAAGATTTTTTAACCTATACTCTTCCCATTCTCATTAAACGAGTTAACTATTTAGTTAATCAAGGGATCTCATTTTCCTTCACCAGTTTTTCTCTTTAAATCTTGAATTAACATAGTTATTGAATTAATTTTATTACATTATTGTTAATTTGTGAGTCATATCTGTTCTAATTGGTAATTTTGTTCAAAGTATAGATTAAACATTGCAACAAACCTTCACCAATCGCGGGCATATCAAACACCACTACGACCAAATGATGGGCAGTTGTTTTGACCTTTTACGTGTCATAATCGTCACTCATGTTTTTCAGAGCAATTATAATCCATGCAGTTGATAAAAGTTCATTCTCCAATTTATAATTGATCTATGGCGTATAACGTGGGTGAACAGTCTACTAATTTTATATGATTTGATGGTTAAAGTTTGGTTATCTTTTTATTTATTTTATTTTCCTTTATTCAACAGATCATAGATCCAGTTACAGAATAGTTATATACAAAATGTCTCAAAATTGTCTATGTCCTCCTAGAAAGAATTAAAGATATACAACTACAAATAACTAAAGTAACAGAAAACAAGAGTGTACTATTACATTTTTATGTATTGGTGAAATTAATATTTATTTAGTTTTATTTCTATAAAACCTATTAATTTCACAAATACGTAAAAATTTAATACTACACTATGTTTTGCAATTGAAAACATAGTGTAGTGAATCTGTTTTTAATTTCATTGTGAGTGTCACACGTAATGTGAAGTGAGAAAAATATTTTTATATGATTCTAGGGTTTGGGAGATAACCAGATGTCAGGTTTATGCGCATGAAAAGTAAATCAATTTAATACAGTACTTCTATCAATATAATTATTATATCAACAAACCGGCTTATCCAAGAAAACCAAAGAAAATGGTGAATAAGGTGAAAAGCATGAATAAGGAAAAATGAAATGAATAAGGATAAGGAAAATATGATCAGGAATGCAGACTGAATTAAATACCATAAATTTTAAAAGCCCAATATTTTAAAAACCTGCGCTGGGTCCACCCAATATTATCAATATGAACTCGATAGTAAACGTACTAGTTTATGGAAACATATTCCAAAACAGATGTTACTATGGAAATTTGGAGTAATTTAATAGTAGAGAAGACATCACTGAATTGTCTAGCTTTTCTGATTATAAATCCAGGAATTGTAAAAGACTTTTCAGTTATGCGTGTAATATGATTTGCAACGGATAATTGTTTATCGAATATGACTCTCAAATCTGTGATGGTTTCTGGTCTACCAAGCTAACTACCTCCGATTTCGTATTTTATAGACTTAACATTTACAGATACCACATTGCATTTGGCAGTATTGATGGCAAGCTTATTTTGTATGCACCAGGTCACTAAGAAGGTCTAAATTATTCTTAAGATCAAAGAGTTATTAAGGCAAATCACTTTAGAATACATTTTCTACAATTTGCACATCAGTACAAATTGTCAGTACACATCAGTGCACATCAATGCAAAAATCAGTGCAAATGTTGAAAACATAATATCGTTAATAAAAATATTGAACAAAAGTATATCTATATTGAATCCCTGTGAGACTCCTGATATTGGTAACACTTTCGACATACTTAATTAATATATGACAGCTATTTTGTTCTGTTTCTAAGAGGAAAACAAATCTATGAGATTACTAGAAAATCCGTAAGGCTGTAGTTTTTATAATAGTATAGTGTGCTTTCTACCACAACTGCATAAATCAAGAATTGAATACAGCATATACTTTTAACAGCAACATATGTAAATCTGATAGGTTACATAGCTAATAGCAAATACGGACTTTTGTACCTGAAGCACTGGTAAATATTAGCATACTAATATTTACAAAATGTAAGTATCAGTGGTAATTGGTATTCGGCAACCCTGCGAATTATCTGAGTAGCGTCGATGATGAGACCTAATAGGTGATATTAATAGTTGATGAAAGTTCATACGTATAATAATTGCTAATTGCCACCGATATTTACATTTTGGCGATTTTGGAATTATTAGTGAGGCTCAAAGGATACATCTCATAAAATTCCATTTATCTTTACTTAAAATGATATTATGTACCTATTGGGTGTTCCTAAAATATATGTACCACCGGGCAGCCATGGGTTTTTTGAGTTAATATATAGGGTCATCCAACAGAAACTTGACCCTCCCTGACCTTGGGAAGTAAGAATTTTCCGGAAAATTCCCAAAATTCCCCCCGAGATTTTGAGGGGGAAGAAAATTCTTAAGAGAGTTGATGTGATCCGCATAGGGGTGACGTTTGGGGATTGTTTCTTACATTAAAATTCTTCACCCTCAAAATCTGTTTTGACGCATTTTGGGAATTTTCCGGAAAGTCCTTACTTCCCAAGACCAGGGGGGGGTCAAGTTTTGATTGGATGACCCTATATATGATAATTAAAATCATCTTACTTACATACAAAAATACACAGTTAAGTCGGCAGGGGTCTGTTTCTTTTTTTATCTTCTACAAAATGCGAACGCGGTGTTTAACTTAAATTAAATTGTTTTTGTGTAAATGTGTAATTAATTTAAATTATTATGGACATCTAAAAGTTGACTAAACTGGGTTCGCCATATTTACTACATTTACCATTTACACTCATTACGATTCATAATTTCTTTTGGGATTACACCGCCTGTAAAATAACAAAAAGCAGGAAACCAGAAGCATACAAATTAAATATTCAAAATGCAGTATCAAAGCAAAAACTTCTAAAGTTTGCTCCAAAAAACCACTGCATAATATGCAATAAAATAAATATTTAATAAAGTGTTTAAGTAATTTTTTTTAAATTTTATTATAATAATTGAGACATATTTTAAAATATGACATGTAATTTTACAGAATTTTGTATTGAGATTTAGTTAATTTATCAAATATTTATTTTATTGTATATTATACAGTGGTTTTTTTGGGGAAAAATTTAGAAGTCTGCCTTGATACTGCACTTTGAATATTTAATTTGTATGCTTCTGGTTTCCTGCTTTTTGTTATTTTACAGGTGATGCGTAATCCCAAAAGAAACTATGAATCATGAAACTCACCACAAATAAGTTATCAACATTATCTACACTCATATATTTTCCTGTTCATTATCTCATTATAATGTCACTATTCTAAAATAATGTTTTCTTAAATAATAATAACAATAATAATACTAATAATAATAATAAAAATAAAATAAATGCTCTATAAATTAAGACTGCGGCATGACCAATATAATCATCTAATCAAGTTTGCGGCGTCGAAAATATGGGATTTATCCTCACCCACCATTGTCCACGAAGTTAGGTTAGTCAGTAGGTTAGTATCACTGTAGTGTATGCCTGCGTGTGCTGAGGGTGTTCATAGTAAACTTGTTTTGGTATTTAAAAATAATAACGTATAATGAAAGTTATGAAAATACACTCAGGTTATGGGGTTTTGATATGCTTATAGAGATATTTAAAAGTAAGTAATTTGTCCACAAATTTGTATGAGGTAGGTATTAAATTATGTACTGCTTAACACCTATGTGGTATGTTCAAAGTGGTGTCCTAAAATAAAGAAATTTAATTTCGCATTAAGTGAAATAGGTAATTATCTACTTAAATTACTGAATGTGTTTTATTCAAATTTAAAGATTTGTCGTTAAACAGGACCAATTAACTTGAACCTTAATCTCAAGAGCAGTTACCTAGTCAAAATAATATAATTTCATGAATATATTTAAGAAGAGTTTTAAAAAGTACTGGCTTATAAGATATAAGTAGATATTACTAATAATTCGGAATAAGTACCAGTTATTGGTTACCTTTTTACGTTTAAGGAAATATAAGACCGAAAAATCACAAAAATTCTTGCCTTATTATTATACTGCCCTTTTTTAAACGCAGGAATGTTTTATTGATAACAACATATTATCATCGTTAAGAACATAAATTAAAATAAAAATACAATGGCAGTTCTGCAATAGAATAATTGTTTTAATATTGGCGAAATAATATTAAAAATAAATGCAAGAAATAAAACATTTCGGCATAGGAAAATATTGGTTATATAGCCATGATTTCTTAGTATTAAAACAATCACATTTGATTAAAAATGTTTAATTACTAATACATTATCTAATCAAATTATATTATCTATATCAGTAGATTCTTTATAGGAAACGTTTTAGGCACACATCATGCTTCTATAAACTTTCTGTAACACACTTTATATTCTTTTTGGTTTAGAATTATAATAAATAATAAATTGAAATTTTTTTTGAAACAATAAATAATTTAGTTTACAGGTTAAACAATAAATAATTTTCTAACACTCGTCGATTTTCCAGCTAATTAACGTAGTGGTACTGTAGTTGCGTACCTACAATTTGAAATTTCAAAACTCTTCACCGAATTTTTAGAACTACCCTTGTTTATTTATCTATAAAGGGTAGTACAAGAAACTGTCATTGGCGCATTCGCCATAAATTAGATAAATTCGTCTTTGTTATTTTTTAATCAGAAAATTAACCGACCTGATATTGAATCCTACAAAAATCATTGTATTATTATTGAAAATTTTACGTAGATATGAGAAAATATTTGTAAATCATAGGGCTAACAAAATAGGAAGTGAACGTTATATAAAATATAAAACTAAGAGATGAAGTAGTCTCGTAAGTTATACAATGCATTCTGATTATTGTTTAATTGATTATTGAACGATGGAAGCGATATAACGTTCCCCATTAACAACAAATTATACATTTTTATAATATACTTTACAGAAAAACTACTGGATGATTAAACTTGATATGTAACATAGTAATCGTTCGCGATCTGTCATCAATCAATAACTTTTTCCAAAATTGCAAAAAAAATAATTATTGATAATTAATGAATAGTATATATATGGAAATACATTTGAGGAAACTACATTACTAAGGTACCGTCTGGCAGGTATCTGTCGAACTTCATAGTCCCGGTCGCGCCATCTAACAGATTTTTTCAGAATCTCTATCTCGAACTTCAAAGCCCTGGTCACACCATCTATTACATATTTTGAGAATCTCTATCACATAAATCAGCACCTCCTAGATTGACTCCGTTTATTATCTAGGCAGCGCTGAAACAAATCACCGCCGCCTGTATGGACACTGTTTGAAATCCATCTAGGAGGCGATGTCATAAATGTACAATGAAACAAATGCACCTGTAGATTATACCTAACCAACCTGACACCACCAATTCTTTGTCTATGCACATGTATAATCCAATAATGAACTTTTGTGTAAAATTTAAAAGTGATATAGAAAAACAATTCAAGCATGCAAACAAAAAATTCAGAGCATGCTTTGCTATGCTCTGAAGATAATTTCAGTTAAGAATGACGAAACGTCTGCGATTAAGTATATCGACCACAGTAGTAGAAAATCTACATAATTCATCTGGTACCGGCCACGAAAACTCATTAACTATTGTAACTCCTCACTGAAGGAAATGGATCAAATAAAATGTTTTGCTAAGACGATCTGCTTTATAATAGCACTTTTTCTTATTACCATTATATTATAAGGCACTAACCATAAGGAAAATCGTTTTGCTAATATGCTTTTACTACCTTAAATAGTCATTTTGCTGTTCCCATATAGTGCGTTTTCTAATTATTTTTCCTAGCATTTATTTTCCTAAAGGTAAGTAAATAAACTTTTATAGTAAGTGTGTGCACCAATTTGAGACTTACTTAGTTGGGGTTACTTTACCTTAGTTTATGACAAGTCAGTCCTGACTTACTGTAACTAAGTTATTATTTAAAAGTCATGTAATGCGCAGTCGCAATAGAGATCACTATACAGATTTCTCGCTAATCGGTTACTAGCCGCACGCCATTTTACGTGTGTTCACTGTGTTGACTGGGTGTACCGCGTGGAGTAAACGTTATTTGGTTAGTTTATGGTAAATTTAATTTGGTCAAAGAACGTATTAGAGGCTTGAGTAATTAGTCTTTCTAATTCTTGTATAGATTTCGAAAGATAAATAAATAATTTTAAAAGGGTGTATTTATTACCTAAAACACTTTAACTTCACCAAAGTAGATATGCATAGATAAAACAAAGGTGCTTCAGTTATTTGACAGTGTATTACATGACATTACATCAGTTATTATGGTACTTTACTACAAGAAAATTGGTATAGGAATATGGACACTACCTATGTAAGAAATGTCTGTGCTTTGAAAACTATTGGAGGTTAAGTTTTGTAGATACTTTGCTGGAAAACTATTAATTTTATGTAGGTATAAATTATGTATGTGGGTGTGTTAAGCTTAACACCATACAATTTCTATATATATATATATAGGAGTTAACATGTTTTATCTTGATATATCCTGTATGCATCTGGCAACATTATTTTTCTTTTCCTATATACCTACTAAACTAATACTAAAATACATATTCTAATAACAACAGTGTCATTTTCCTAGAACCACTGTATATCATTCTATGTTAATAAAGTGAAGTTATTAAGACAAATACAAGTACTTACTGTAATGAACCAGTAATTATAATTGTTACTAAAACATACTGTATAAAGGCTCAAAAATAATTTACTAGTAGTAAGAAAAAGTTTTTTTTTTGTGGCAACAAAATATTAACACTGCATTAGAAAAGTATCTGCTATCCCCAAAAAAACACTTATTAAGCATAAAATGGGCCTTCATTACTGACAGCAAAAAATATCGATTTACAGTAATAAGAAAAAGTTAACAAAAAGTTTTTTTAATGGTAAGTAGACAGATTCAACAAAACCGTTTATGCTGTAGTAACTATGCTGTCTATTTGGAGCCTATTTAATGCAGATATTTGGTTGGGGATATGCGATTTCTATTTACCTACAGTTACTTGAAATTTCTTTCAGTGCTGTTATGCCTGTTGTCTGCTCCAATAATTGGAGTGGCGACGGAATCTTGCATTAAAATGTAAGCTTCATTACTTGCCTTTTGACATTGATGATTTAGTTATAAAAGGTCACCCTTGACATGAGTTGGGACACAATTTGTTAAAAATACATAATAAGCTGAAATATATCCCTTACTTTATGATAACCTTGTACACATTGAAATTAATATGGAAAATTACCTGTACCTTTCGTAAAATCAAAAACAAGTTACTAATATAAATCCAGTATTACATAATGTATATTTTTAAAGAGCGACAGAAAATCACAGATAATTCTTAATTAAACTCGTTTTTATTATAACCAAAGCAAATAACAAATATTAAAATGAGGGGTAGAGATGTTCTTATTATTATTATAATATCTGCAACTTATTTGTGGTGCGTTTTCATGATTCATTGTAGTTTCTTTTAGGATTATACCACCTGTAAAATAATAAAAAAAACATTAAACCAGAAGTATACAAATTAAATATTTAAAGTGCAGTATCAAGGTAAACTTGTAAAGTTTGCCCTAAAAAATTAGTTAAGTCTGTGTTATCATTAGATAATTGATATAATTAATAGTTTTACATATAGTCATACCACTCTTATTTTTTTTCAGAATGTCGAACACAATTCTCCCATATATTTAATAGCATGTTGATAAAGCTTTTTTCGACATACCTATTAACCTACCTACCTAATTACTTTATCATCACGATAACCATCTTTGCCAATATTTCTGTTATAATATGACACTCAAATTAATTCACTAGCATTAAAATCACAGTGGAATGGTGACCTTTAATACCTTATATCCATGTGCTTGTAAAAGTTAATCGATTACTTATAAGTATACTTAATATCTAGTCCAGACTCATAACTTACAATTTTTTCTTAGTTTGTTATAAAATTACTTAATTATAGTAATTTACATCACTCTCTTTATGCATATCGTATATAGTACTTCGTTCTCTCATTTTTTATTTGTAAGCAAATCATTTGCCTTGAACTTGCCATGCGTGCATTGTTTTTTCCAGAAGAAATAACGGAACTATTTTCTTTTCGTTTTTAAATCAAGTATTATTTTATTATTGTCCTTTCAGAAATTTTAAGGGCTGCTGCTACTCTCTAAAATTTAAAACACACTTATTTAAACTTGTGAGACTTTTTGGTTAGTTAGTAGTTAATATTAGAGATATACTTACGAACACACGTTATATCTTCACATTATATCATTATACTTAGTAGGAAGTTCTGTTTCACTGTGAAACTTGAGGTCACTTCTGTTCAAATAAAAGTAATATATTAAATGCTATTCTATGCGCATCTTCCAAGTTTGTTGATACACCTATCTTAATAAATAAAGAAGAAGGAGGGTTTAACCGGTTCCCTATTTGGAACTATAAAATATAGTGTGTAATATACTAAAGGAATAAAATTCATATTCATAAATCATTGACTATAGAGTTTCGTGGAAAATCCTGAGACAGTTAGTTTTTCTATTTGTATACGTGGTTTTTGAAGAAAGAAATATGAGTGTAAAGCTTCACGCATTGCATAAATGTAGGTTTTATTAGTTTCTTTACAAATTACATTTACTAAAGCAGATATTCAAAGTGATTTTAAACATCTGAACAACTACTTTGAACAGTATCTAGTCATTAGGACGATTGAGCCAGGCAGTATGACGTCACACTGGCGCCAACTTCAGGGTGGTCGGTAAGTATACGATCTGCATTACCGGCCGGCGCTCAGATCTGCTTTAGTGTAATTTGTGATAATATTGCACTAATACAACCTACATTTATGCAATAAGTAGGTACATGAAGTTTTTGATTTTTGAAGTTTCAAAAAATAGTAATTTTTGTTTGCTTTGCCCGATTTTATTTATCTTCTAGAGTTGCATATACAAGTCAAAGGGTAAATTCACTTAATTTCGACCCTCAAGTCATTTAAAAAAAATGTTCCTCCCCCTTAAGCCGTCCTTGATGACTTCACACTCACTTTTCTTGATTCAGAAATTACGCATACCTACAAATAGAAAAACTGACTTGCCTCAGGATTTACCTTGAAACTCTAGTCATTGATTTATGAATTTTGTTCCATAAATATGTTACACACTGTATATTACTTTGGTTAAAACTTAAGTCGTTTAAGATACTTGCTTTGATTTATATTACTTATGAAAAGTATCAAAGAATATCAATGTATTGAGTAAAAATAAATAATTTAGAAGAGTACCTATACATAGATCAAATTACCTACTTACTTTTATACTTTTATTATTAATTGTGTAAAGGGTGATTTTCTTTACTTCCGAAATATGTCAAAGGCAATGTCTCATCTAATTTATAGCATAAATAGAAGTAAAGGGCGAAGATTAGAATAACAAAAATTATCGTTCCACGTTATACTCGGCAAGAAGCTGGCGCAAAATCGTCCTTTAATTTGGGAACAAAGGGAAGAAAATGCCTGGGTCGAAATAAAGACCGGAGGAGCCGTGAGACAATGGCGGCTGTAAGCGGTAGGGTTCTTATAATCACATTCAACTAATATCTGAGGCTTTTCTGTTTAGATGTGTACAACAATGATTGTGGTGACACTTAGTTCGTCATGGTGCAGATATTGTGCTGCCGCCCTGCGGCATTTTGTAAGCGCAAGCTTCAAATTATTAATTATTTGATTGGGTTTTCTTTGCTTGTGCCAGAAAGGGAAGGAAAATTAAAAATGTTGTTAAGTGAAATAAAGGACGAAAATATTAAGATACTTTATAGATATAAAACTTAGTTTAAAATATAACGAAATAAATATTTAACAACAAGACGATTAAAATGGAACACAACGGAATTATAGTAGTGGTGAGAAACACACCGTAGTGCCCTCTTTGGGTGTTTGTTACTATCCAACGCAACTAATGCAACGCCCATTGTCCGTGGAGTAGTTGTTTTCGGCATCTGCTTCCAATAAATAACGGAATAATATTTGTAAGAAGGCATATGCATATAGATTCAAGCTGGTTAGCTTTCTAATGGACATGTCATTTGAGATTTTATCATACGGATATATAAGTTTTAAAACGGGCATTTACATATGTCAAAGGTGAGGAAAACCGCAGTGTCTTCAACTTTGCTATTATTTCTAGGATCATCAGCATTTCTAGTACATCGCATGATGATCTAATGTTTTTTTAGTTTAGTACTTATGTTGCTTCAGTTGATCCTGGAAGTATGTATGGTTGAGGAATTGAAAGTATAAAGGATCTGTGTAACAGTTTTGGGTTATTCATAGTTTTAGCAGGAAGCTGTATATTAAGAGATACTATTTTTGAAGTATTCAATTTGTCTATCGGAAATATTGTAGGTAAATCTGAAAAATTATTCGCATATACAAATATTATGCTAATTATACTCAAGGTAAGTTTAAAACTTTAATCTATGGCAGCTAAGATTGATTAAACAAGTTTTTACTAAGGCGAACCCGTACATGGACACACAAGCAGGGATATTTTCAATAAAGCACAAGCTTTTATATATGCATCGTATAATTATGTAAACTTCAAGAACATAGAGAAGTTAAAGTGAGTTAATCTTAAAAATAATGCGTAATAATAAAACCTATGTATAAATATACAACCAACAATTTAAACAGAAAGCATTACATAATATCATAGGCAGTTAAATATAATTTGTATACAAATGATACAAATGTGTATCAGTATAATATGTACCAGTATAACAATAATTAAAAAAGAAAAAGATAAATCTTATTTGAAAAACATGTCTTACAAAGTTCCTCTCATAAAAAGTTTAAGGGTAGATTTTATAGGATTTTTTGTCTGCTTTTTAAAATATACCTACTTTTACTACATCTCGAACTTAGTAGAATTAGAAGAACTACAATTTAGTAGAATTTTATAAAAGCTGTTTTATAAAAATTTATAAATTCTCTATCAACAAATCTTTTTTCTTTTATCATGACGATTTTCAGATTTCTGTTTTCTCCTAGTTTCATATTTATGGCTTATAAGATATCAAATATTATTCTTGAACAATTAAATCATTCATCAATCAGATATTTCGAATATCAATCGAATATTCGAAGATATTAATCAGTAGCTCAAATCATTTTTTGAAGTTACTTTTGTACGATTCATACAAATTAAGGTTCCGCAAGAGAATGATATAAAGCTAACACTGACGTAGTTTTCCACATAACACCAAAACACTATGCTGCACTCGACGTGCGTTTCGCCAACCAAGTTGACATCATCTGGAGATGATTAAAACTAAACCTATGCTAACATTGTGTCCTGTTTATACCTAAACTATTTCTACGTTTCAGTGAACCGTCGCGACTTATAACTGAACCGCCGCGACGGATCAGTGAAGGGCTATATGGGATTGGCCCTCTGTCACCATTCTTGGTTGGCGAAATGCGCGTCGAGTGCAATATAGTGTTTTGGTGTTATGTGGAAAATTACGTCAGTGTTAGCTTCACACCAAAGGTTCCAATCCCCTTTAAGATAAAGCTATTAAATTAAAAATGTCTAAAGTGTAATTAAATCACCTAAATTATAAGCATAGTGATGATTTATAAACTTATTGAATAGGTTTTGCCAAAGGACCTGAGAGTCTATATAAACTACAAGATAATTAACTTAATAAAATTTGTATATTGAAATCACTTAACTATTTTATACCCCACAACTAGGATTTGAAAAAGGTTGAAACAAGTTTTTTCATAATTAACTGCAAGCAGATCATGATTAAAGCAATTAAAATGTTATACTTGATCTGGTTCTTTTTTTTGTTCTATATTTTTCAATTATGATTTTCGTAATAATGGTATAATCTGCGAGGCTGGATATTCACCTCGTTCCGTTAAAATTAAGAATTGTTGATCCGAGAACTGTGCTATGTAATAAAAAGTAAAGTAGGTAAATAAAAACAAAAAATATCTATAATTTTTTATTTTCAAAATTATGAAGGAAAAGAATAGATGAGGATAGCATAGGAGAAGGTTATGTAATTTTCAATTATTCTAACAGCTTATTCTGTATTGCCGTTGCCGTGAGTATGCTGACATACATAACTATTTCTGTGATAATTGAAAAGTTTGTTTCTGCTGTTGGCTTGAAATCAAATTTGGAAAAGGACATCAATAGAAAATAATTCTCAACTTTGTAAAATATTTAAACTTTTGGGCAGATTTTTCCAATGTGAATGAAAGAATGAAGAAAAGGCCAATGGAAAAAAGCTGTAAACTGTATTTACTGGTGCTTCTAATACAGACGAGAGTGATCGAAGACGAGGAAAAAAGAAGAAGAAATGGTTAAATTTAAGGAACACCAGGTTATAATGCAGTTGGATGGTAGTGACAACATTATTTAGACCATTGGAATTAGAAGGTACATATACAATCCCTCTATCAGTTACTATTCACGGTTCAAGATTATGTTAATATGCATAGCAATTTCAAATAGTAATATATTATTTATCACAATATATATTACGGACATTTTGTATTAATTTTACTGGTCTGAATCTAAATGTTCAAAAAACAGTGACTAGACAAAGTAGAATGCGCGATGTATAGTTCCTTGTTACGTGCTAATATACTGAAGACCATATTTCGATTGAATATGTCACATTGTCAGGTTTACCAACGTTTATCGGTAACACTGATAAAGTAGTACTGAATACGAATTGGTCGAGATAACGAATTTGCAGCTATAAAAAATCGTTATTGCTTTACAAATATTGTACAGAAGATCGTGGGTGTATTATTTAATTTTGATTTATCCAAAATGACGGATCGTCATTACTTACATTTGTTGTGGTGTAATTTCTCACTTGGCTTTATTTTTCCACGTATACGTTTTATTACACGTAAACAATGAACATATTACATACAATGAACGACCCAGTTTCCTTGAACAACAAAAAGTTGTTTCGATCTTTTTCGGCTACGCCTAGATCCAACTGCTGTATCTTTTCAATGTTCGCTAGCACCAGAAACCATTGCCGTAGTATGAGACATAAAACTCGTACACATAAAAACACAAGCCTTAACTTTTGACTCCGGTTTTAATATCGCAAAGTAATGTTTTAGTGTACAAGGAAGAACGCCATTTGCGTTATTACTTTCAACTGTAAGTTTGTTTGAAAGTATCCTAAAATAGTAGGTACTTTAATTCAATTTTGAAAATATTTTTTTAAAAGGAAGTAAGCTACAAAAATTGGTAAGTAACATTCAGATTTTGGTTAGACGGAAAATATTAATATAATAGCATTTTAAATAGCATTAGTCGCTTTATTTATACTACAATTAGGATTAACTCTAATGAAATAGGAGAAAATATAATTTGTCGAATTATTCTAACTTACAGAGTGCTCTAAATAATTTGTCATACATATAAAATTTCTTATTTTGAGTTATTTTTACATTTAATGTATTTTATAACATATACAAACTTTGTTATATGGAACGTACTTATTGTAGGCGTAGATCTGTAAGTGTAGTTCCATGTTCCATCACTACCAGGTTAATGGTCAATGGTTGTAAAATGAGAAAAGTTGTACACGTGTTTGAGTTGTAAAAAATAAGTAAATGGTGAATAATAAAAGTACAAAGCTTCATGGTGGTTTTAATCCAATGAATTACAATACAATTCATTGTTATAATCTAATGAAGAGAACGTAAAATAAAACAAACTTACTTACTATTTTTAAAATTTAGTGATATAATGGCTTTTTTAATTTGATACACAAAATATCAGAGATAACAATACGTCAGTTTAAGTCCTTATTCCTTGTAGCACTAGTTCAGACCCTCAAAAACTCTTGAAAAGTACAATAATATTTAAAGTATATTATGTAAGATCAGGATATTATTAAAGAATGCGTTGTTTTCATTTAATCCATTTACCAGCTAGTTGGAACTAGTTTATCTCAGGAGAGGGAGAAGCATTGAATACGAAGATGATATGGTGCTGGTCGGTAGAAGTATCTTACGCCTTGTAGATGTAGGAAAGTCATACAGTTACGTCAAGATACTAGGCAAGCATCGAAATCGGTTCATCGCGTTTATACCGCTATCAGAAAAGAACAAGGCATATACGACAAACCATTCCACATCTCCTCCCATACCCTTCCTTCGGAGTATTAAAATGGACTCGAGAAGAGATGATTATATTGTTTTTCCTCCTCAACTTCCTCTACATAAATAATAAAAAATCCAATATCCACCACCCCTAAAACACCCCCATCCTGTACTGCTGTTACAAAAATGCGATAGACGCCCGACTACTTTATGAACAGAACAAACGGAGGCAAGCAGCATTAGTTTCTTCAGCGTAAAGGTCCATGCCTTAACTCCCGTTGATCTATGATTATCTTCATTGACGTTTGCATTCCAAATTGTCTGTCCCACAGTTATACTCCTTACAGGAGGAGGTACTAACAGGAGAACCGTTTGCTATTGAGGCTATTGAGTTTGGAGTTATTCCAAAGTAGATTGGTCCTAAGCAAGGTCGGAAAAGTCATCAGGAGTTTGGATTTCTTCTTTGTATGATGTGATCATGAAAATGAAGAGGTAGGAACTTTTCTATTTAAAGTACCTAGCAATATTCAAGATATAAAGCAATAATGGAAATTGAACATGTTTGGTTGAAGGCTCAAATCATATTTACAGATATCTACAGATCGCATTGCATGGCAACTTCTACGAAAATAGAGAAGACTTCTAGCTTATCGGAATATATGAATTACACCTTTTTGAGATGAAAAATATATGAAATAAAAATTTGTTAAATTATTCTTATTTAGTATTGGAGTTATTCTTCTTTTATATATCCTTGAGAAAGGTTTGCCTCTTAACGAAAAATATTATAAATTATCTGTTATAAATTATATACAGTGCGAACGTTTAGAATGGAAACCGTAAATGAAATGTGCCCTGTAGATTTTTCGCAAAAACGTTCGGACACGTCAATTCTTAATTTCAATTGCGCTTCTTTTGATACCATTGTTTTGGATATGACGTCATTAGGTAATATCTGTGACGTCATCATGATATTTTTTCAAATGGGAATTTCCTGTTCTTTCATTAAATTTTATAGAGAAAATATTCCTGAAAATGGCAATATACGACACTATGGCCTTAAAGTGGGTAGTTTTTGAGATAAAGGGCTTTGAAGTTTGAAAAAAGAAAAAGTAGGCTAGTAAAAAAAAACTGTTTATCACAAAATAACTAATAAATGGATAATAAACGCAATGAAAACTAGTTAAATAAGCGACTCGAATTGTAATCCTTGTGCTTCTTGACAATAGACAAGCCTCTGTTGGAATTCTTGTAATACTTTACTGATTGTGTATGGCTGTATAGCTCTAATTTCATCTCGAATTTTTGTTTTTAATTCGTTAATATCCCGTGGTTTATTATTATACACTTTAGACTTAAGATAACCCCACAAAAAGAAATCAAGGGGTGTGAGGTCAGGGGACCGAGCTGGCCATTCAATAAAAGGCCATTCTGCCTATCCAACGATTAGGAAATACTTCATTTAGTAGTAACGAACATTTATGGCATAATGTGGAGGTGCCCCATCTTGTTGATACCATACAAAGTCATTGGGAATGTTCGGATCATTGTCATCTGGAAGTAGTGCTGCTAACTCCGGAATAATTTGTTGTTGTAACATTTCTAAATATTTGTCACCTGTTAAACTACCATCAATGAAAATAGGGCCAATAATATGGTTTTCTACAATTCCTGCCCATACATTTATTTTCTGAGGGAACTGGGTGTGCGCTTCCATCATCCAGTGAGGATTATTAGGGGCTCAATAGCGACAGTTCTGTTTGTTAACATTGCCAATCAAACAAAATGTAGCTTCATCAGAAAAAACTATATTGGTAATGAAAGTTGGATTTATGTTACAGAGGTTCATCATTTCTTCGCAAAATTCTATTCTGCGGTCAGGGTCATCATCATTTAATTCTTGTACTAGCTGAATCTTATAGAGATGCCATTTATTTTTTTTCATGTATTTTATCACAGAACTTTGGCTAATTTCATGATTGGATGCGATTTGTCGCAAAGTAACATGTGGATTTTCTTGAGCATCTAACAACATACCTAGTTGTACATCCTCTGTAATGGATGGCCGACCTCTGATGCAATTCCGAACATGTCCCAACCGGATAAATTTACTTACAATCTTACTCATTGTTGATTTTCTAATGCGTGGTTTATTCGGATATCTGTTACTGAAAATGTTGCATACTTCATTAATTGATCTTTTCATTTGGTCACAACCTCTCAAAATCAAGATCTCAATTCTTTGTTTTTCTGTTAAATTTCGTACCATTTTTAATTATCACAAAAAAATATTAAATAATAACCGACTGTGACAATTAGTTTTAAATAATTTGCGAAACCGTCACTATCAGGATCAAATAATCGAAATTTTTTTTTGACTAGCCTACTTTTTCTTTTTTCAAACTTCAAAGCCCTTTATCCCAAAAACTATCCACTTTAAGGCCATAGTGTCATATATTGCCATTTTCAGGAATATTTTCTCTATTTAAATTTAATGAAAGAGCTGGACATTCTCATTTGAAAATATATCATGATGACGTCACAGAGATTACCTAATGACGTCATATCCAAAACAATGGTATCAAAAGAAGCGCAATTGAATTTTTAGAATTGACGTGTCCGAGCGTTTTTGCGAAAACTCTACAGGGCGCATTTCATTTACGGTTTCCATTTTCCATTATAAACGTTCGCACTGTATATCTCTGATGTTATTATCAATCATAAATAGAAAATTTCAAATGTCTTAGTTATTTTGAATTTAATATATTTTATTTTTAGAATATACTAAAGGGTATCCTAATATATTGTGGGGAAACGAAAACTACCTAATTTATTGGAACTAGGTACTCTTTGGAACTAAAGTTTATAAGCTTGATGTAGTTTTCCTCGGTTATCAGCTGATCAATGTTTCTTATGGAGTTCTATAAACACCTGCTGCGAATAGCATGGTCCTGATGAAAGACCATGCATTTGTCCATGGAGGACGAAACATGGACAAATGTCAAGATCTGCTTTTCGAAATACACAAATTTTTCTCTGTGAATGTCGCGGCCCCAGAGTAAAGTGGCTGGATTTATTAAATAATAATAATAATAATAATAATAATAATAATAATAATAATAATAATAATAATAATAATAATAATAATAATAATAATAATAACCCCGCACGGGGTAGTACAGCCTCGACTGTACTACCTGGGGAGTGACGCCCCCACGGGTCCGAGTTACCTGGGGTCGCCAGGGGTAAATGGCGGGGGTTAGCACCCCCCGAAGTGCGCAAATATCCAGCTGTGAATACTAGACAGAAGAGATATAGTGGCGGACCAAGGCAGCAGGACTTGGGTCGGAGCCGTCGTGAGGATACACCTGCAAATGACAATGGCGACGAACAAGGACGACGAATCAACAATCTAAGGGCCGACGAACTTGAACAACAGAGAGCGGCCACCCAGGACGGAAGTGTTGCTGAAGATCATCTTCAGCCCACCACGTCACAGGGCAGACAAAGGCAACGGACTATATGGTCTGATGAAGTAAACATATTTATAGTCCGTTGCTACTACAGAATTACCAAGTTAGAAACCACTAATACACCTTACAGCAAGGAACTACATAAAGCTGTTATCGAACAATTCCCCGCCTTACAGAGAAAGACAGTCCAAAATATAATCGATCAACGTAGATCTATATTCAAAAACAACAGACTATCAGCTGCGACCATCAATAGCATAAGACGTGAAACAACAGTCGAACTAGGCATGGAAGACCCGCCGGAAGAGGTACCTGATGGTATTAACGAAGAGCAGTCGACTGAACAGTTAGGCCCAGAAGCAGAGCTCTTTGAGAGAACCCACTTAGAGTATGATGGATTAGATCCCCTTAGAAAACCCAGATTACCGCGGGTTATATTTGGGCACGATACTAAGAAAATAATTGAAGAAGTGGATAGGCTGATTGGGACGAAAATTAACCGTGAGACTACGATCGAGAATCTCCACAGTTTGATGTACTCCGGGGCAGTAACAGTTATTCTACTGAATGGACAAAAATTAACACCAACTATGTCAAAAATTAAGACCCCTAAGCAGGCACCATGGGAGAAGCGGCTAGAAACGAGAATAGAGAAGCTCAGGCGAGAAGTTGGGGTCATAACGCGGACCCTTCAACCAGACCCTAGTGCGAGGGTTCTCAGAACGGCAGCAGTTATTATTAGCAGGGAAAAGACTGAAGAGAACCCAACAGCGGTAGAAATACTGGACCTGCTGAAGCAAAAACTAGCCGCACTAGCGAAGAGACTTAGGAGATATAGGGAGAGTAACACAAGAAGGATGCAGAACAGGATGTTTGCCAGAAGTGAACGCAGCTTTGACAGCAGCTAAAACACTAGTGCTGCTGCTGACAACAAAAGTAAATTACCAACGGTAGATAGTCTCAAAAAGGTCTGGTTGAGTATATGGAGCGAACCGCCCCAACACCAACGGAGAAAATGGCTGTCTGACGAGAGAAAAGCAAAGACTAAACTTAGCACTATGCTTAATTGGGAAATTAAGCAGGAAGAAGTGGAAAAAGCCATCAAAAAGACCCTGAACTGGAAAGCGCCAGGACTAGACAAACTGCAGAACTTCTGGTTTAAACAGTTTAAATCGATGCATGAGCAGTTAGCTCAATGCTACACATCCATACTTGCGCATCCAGAAATTGTTCCCGAGTTCATGTCCAACGGTGTTACTTACCTACTCCCTAAGACAGATCAATGCACGGACAACCCCGCAAAGTACAGGCCCATTACGTGTCTCCCAACCATTTATAAAATATTCACCGCCGTAATCTCAGATAAGATCTATAGTCACCTTGAACGGAATAAGTTACTCGATGAGGAACAAAAAGGATGCCGGAAAAGATCAAGGGAGTGTAAGGAGCAAGTAGTTATCCACGCTACTATAATGTCGAATGCCAAGAAATCGAAGAACTCCCTACATACAGCGTATATCGATTACCAGAAGGCATTCGATAGTATTCCGCACTCTTGGCTCCTCGAAGTACTGGAGATATACGGCATCGAAGAACATATAAGAGAATTCCTCAAGCACGCAATGACACGATGGAAGACCCAGTCGCTGCTGAGAGCGCCAAACAGTATCCTGGATGCAGGCATTGTTAATATCAGAAGGGGAATATTCCAAGGGGATGCCCTAAGCCCCTTATGGTTTTGTCTGGCGCTCCGCCCTCTCACAAGGTTGCTCAACGAACAAAATAAAGGATATAGGCTTCCATATGCCAAGTTACAGATCAGTCACCTTTGGTATATGGACGATCTGAAGCTATACGCGCACACTAAGAAGCACCTTGAAGACCTCCTAGCCTGTGTGGGGAGATTTAGTACTGATATATGTATGAAATTTGGGCTGGACAAATGCAAGATTAGCAGCATGGAGAAAGGGGAATGGACCCACCATGAAGGGTACAAAGTCGGCAGGGATCAGGGTATAATAACAGGGATGGAAGAGGAGGAGAAATATAAATATCTCGGGTACCTACAAGCAAGAGATATTGACCACAAGGGAGCGAAACAGAGATCTGTTAATACTTACCTGAGCAGAATTCGATCCATCCTCTGCTCCAAACTCTCCGCTTGAAATATGGCAAAAGCCATCAACACTTATGCCACGTCAGCGCTAACATACAGCTTTGGGATTATCAGATGGACTAAAACGGAGCTGGAAGACCTGAACACCAAAACCCGAAAAGAGTTCCGAAACCATCGAGCGCACCATCCCAGATTGGCTATCGAAAGATTCCATCTGCCCCGCAGTGTCGGGGGAAGAGGTATCCCAGATGTGAAGGTAAGGCACCACAAACAACTGGAGAACCTCCGTGCTTATTTCTACAAAAAAGCAGAAATTAGTGTCTTACATCTGGCGATAGTACAAGCTGACAGAAAATCAACCCCCCTGAGATTGGCCGACAGGAACTTTAACCCATCGGAAGAAGCCAACACCGTTCAACAACAGCTTGACCAATGGCGCAGTAAACCGCTACATGGAAAATACCGTGCGAGGATTGAACACGAATCTTTTGACACACTCGCGTCAACAGCTTATCTCCGTCATGGCAATATATTTGTGGAAACCGAAGGTTTCATTGCCGCTATCCAGGATCAAGTGATCCAAACAAGATCATACAAGAAACGTATTCTGGCGGAGAATATAGCAGACATGAAGTGTCGTGTTTGCAATATCACTGAGGAAACCCTGGACCATATTGTGGCGGGATGCAGCTCGCTAGCGCCGAAAGCATACTTGGATAGGCACAATAGAGTTGGAAAAATCATCCACCAACAGATACGAGTGAGGCACATGGGGCACACAGATATAGTCCCGTATTACCAGTACGAACCCCCGGCGGTATGCGAGAACGAGAATGTACTGCTGTACTGGAACAGAAGAATACAAACAGATAGGCCAATCACCAACAATATACCTGATCTGATACTTACCTTCAAAAAGCAGAAAAAGGCCATCATTGTGGATTTTGCTGTGCCGCTTCCCAGTAATGTTACTAAGACCCACGCAGAGAAGATCAATAAATACTTACCTTTGCGGGATGAGATTCTCCAGATGTGGCGGTTAGACGACGTCACTATAGTCCCAATCATACTCGGAGCTACAGGTGAAATATCCAAGAGCCTGAAAACCAGTTTATCATTATTAGGTCTAGAGTGGGAATTGTACATACCTCTTCAGAAATCAGTCATATTGGACACATGTAGTATAGTGCGAAGGGTTATTGGTGGGTAACCATAGTATTTTCAATACATCCTAATGGCGAATCATCTTGTCTTGGACCGATGTAACTAGCCAAACACCACTCCAAAAGAAAAGAAAATGAGTGTGCAGAACAAACATAATAATAATAATAATAATAATAATAATAATAATAATAATAATAACAATAATAATAATAATAATAATAATAACAATAATAATAATAATAATAATAATAATAATAATAATAATAATAATAATAATAATAATAAAATTCATAGTTTTCAGGCCGATATCACCATAAGTATAACCATGTAGGTACTGATAAAAATACTTCTTTTGTGAATTTACTACAACTTTTAAAAAAGGTTTTTATATGGTACTATATCTATATTTCTTTAATTTTGGTTATTGCATTAGTTTCTACAATATATTTCATTACAATTGATTAATTAGCACCGTTATAGGATGAAACAATAATTGAATATTGATTTATTATTAATTATTACTGAAAAATATCAAAATAATATTGATACTAAAACTTGTCACCAAATCTCATTAAGTTAAATAAAATTAAAACATCACACAAATTAGAAAACACTTAAATAAAAAGTCAAGAGCTATCCGGAGGGGTTACTCATTGAAAAAATGCAGACAAACACCGAATACCTAACGACATTGCCAGTGCTGGAGCTGGGAATCTAACACAAACCATAATAGACAACGTAACAGAGCAATGCGGCCGTAACACGCTCTAGACCAGTGCGGTACTGTGTTGGTGAAACAGTTAACTGAGTAAATTCCGGTCATACTTTGCACTTTTGTGTTATACATTTATTTAATTGTTTATAGTATATTAAAAATTAATATTACAAATATGGCAATATTCTTTGTTAAAATAGCCAAAATATGAACTGTAGTGCAGATTATTGTTTAGAAATATTTTGGGGAAAGACCGCTACACACTGAAATCTTTTAAATTTCAAAGAAACATTATTTTGGCAGAGTGCAACTTTTTTGCATTTAGGAATAAGAACAGTCCGTGTTAAAAAATAATTAAATAGTCATAGGTAGTTCTCTATAAAAGGAAAAGTAATCGGTTTGAGTGCAGACTATTCTGATGTAATAATAATCATAGCAGTGACTTGTTAACTGTAGAACCAATCCATCAAATTAACAGGTTATCACGATAACGTCAGAAATGTAAGTACCCACTCAATCAATTTTCCACTGTATTGGTAGCACTGGAGTGGTCAATTTCAGGGCTGCCAAACAACACTTTGATATATTCCCAGATTATGTTTCCTGTTTACTTTTCTCTGCTGCAACTTTGATTTTGAATAACGTAAATCATAGAATTGATAACATTAGATATTTGTTTCTCTCTTTTTTAAATTATTATCTAAGTTCATTAGGTACGAGTTTACGAAAACATATACCTATTTAAAAATATATACCTAGTTTTATTATGTGTGCCTAATACTCAGTATGAACATAATTTCACATTTCACAATATTTATATTGAAACATGTAGAAGATAATACAAACAATTATATATTCTGAACAAATAAAGAGTTATATTAAAAAACAGCAGGCTCATATTTCTATAAACTGAAGAAGTTAAGAAATAAATCGCTGATGAATTAGAAATAACCCAAACAAGGCCCTAAGATCCGAACATCAAACAGAGTCTGAAACTAACCCAGAAACATTCACACCAACTTTCACATAGAAAGATAAAAACTCTTACGATAAAAACAATAAAACTGATATTTAGTACATAATAAATGAATACACTATGCCTATGGCAAGACCAACCTGTAATTAAATATAAACCAAAACACAAATAATATGATTAAAGTAATAAACAACAATATTATACCGGACTACGAAGACAGAGATTTAGAAGATATACACGTTTTTATATATGCTTGTGGAACTACCACAATTATCTTAAATAACCAAAAAATCAACTATAAAATAAAATAAAAATTTTTATGAAATGAAGATGGCAGATAAGACTATAACACAAAATAGAATAATTTTCAAATAGAATAGAAAATATATTGGTAGAATAACCCAATATGTCAAAGGAAATAAAACAAAATTAATTATTGAAAAAATACGTTATATAATAAATAACAAAGAAAACAAATAGCTGAAGAAACGCTTGACATACTAAAACAAAAAATTGGGGTATATTCAGCTTATTTAAAAAGATATAAAGGACCAAATGAACGAAAATCGCAAAATGCAATGTTTACAAATAAAGAAAAACTGAAAATTTTCATCGAAATCTAACAGCTATAGCGACAAAATGACTGATAACGAATTAACAACAACAATAAAGAAAACGTATAATTGGAAATACCCAGGGAAACATCACATATATAATTATTGGTACAATTAATTTACAGTAACATACACTTACGTCACCAAGTAAACAAACAAAATTATCGAAAACTCTGAAATTGCCCTACCGTTTATTACGGAGGGCATGACATTTTTTCAGGCATCTGCTAACTAGTTATAAAATTATGACAGCAACAATATGTACTAAAATAGACAAATATTTGAGTAAATAAAATATACTATTGGAGAAACAAAAAGACCGCAAAAAGATGAGCCAAGGATGCAAGGAACAAATAATAATACATAATGTAACAACGAAACAAAATTTATATATATTATAAAAAAGCCTTTCACATGATTTCTCATAGTTAGCTATTATATAGGTTCTACAAATATACAAAATACACCACCTGTTACAAAACAATAATGAAAAGATAGAAAATCAATATACAACTGAAAACCAACACCGATTTTAAATATAGAAACCGATTTTATCCATATAAAAAGGCGAATATACCAAGGTGACCCCTCAGTACCCTATGTCCTGTATTTGTCTTAATCCTTTATCCAACACTTTGAATAGCACGCCATGGATATCAAATTAAAAAACAAGGTACAGAACTCCATACAATAAATACCTAGATAAAGAAGACTAAGATAAAGCATCTAATGTACATGGACGATATTAAAATGTATATGTCCTCAGCAGCTCAAACGCAACGATTACAAAATAACTGAAATAGTATCCAAATACGTAAACATGGAATTTGACATTGATAAATGTAAAATTTTTCATATATAGAACGTGGAAAGTGGAGTAAAATACTATTAGATAATATTCTGAATAACGAAAAAATATAACAAAGGGAATACCTACCGGAACCATGTAAGGAGCGATTGAATTGAAACTACCGCTTAAGTTATTACTTCACTCAAGGAACCTCTTTAAAGCCATTAATACAATTGAGGTTCCCGTACCTACTAACATATTCATTTAGTGCGATAAAACGAATATACAAAATATAAATATAGTAACAAGAATACAATTAACACAGAATAGAAAGCTCCACCTAAATGCATGTAAGGAGAGAATAAATAAAAGTAGAGAAGAAGTGAACAAAGGAAAAAGAAGATAAAATGGCTTTTACTCATTGCTGAAAAGGGAAAATAATCTTTTTCAATCGTGTGAATGTTAGATATTTGTTCATCTGTTCGATATAGATTGACGCTATATTGTGATCATCATTTTGTAATTTATAATGTAAATGTCAAAAAATGGTTCTTTGTCAATTTTCAAATAATCGACAAATTTTTAAAAAGAAGAATAAATAAAAATTTTTTCCTAATATCCCAGAATTAATAATTGCCAAAAGAAATCTGAAAGCGACATCGGAAAGACCTTGAAATTTCCTATAATATACCTATTTCACCTAGATCGTATCTCTTATAATAACCGAGATACCTACAGTGCAACACCACGGAGTTCGTGGAGCTTCTCTTTGTTAGATCTCTACAATTCCCATTTGTCTGAGGTCTTCAGGTTAGAGTTAGCCAGTGCCTACGTTATTTTTGAAAAGGTACCACCTGAAATAGGAATGTTTTAAATAAATCTGTGTAATTTTAGTTATTCTTTAAAAAAATTGAAAAACGGCTATATTTTTATTAAACATTTTACAAACTATACCTTTAACGGTTTGCTCTGCTCTATGATTTACCCATTTACTATTTATTGTTCTATTAGTACGTCACACATTTTAGAATACCTTCACATACCTAGGTATTAGTATGTATATACAAGTATATACAAACTGAGTCAAAATTATGCAGCAAAGCAGTGCGGTATAATAATATGTCATTCTATGCAGTTTATAATCAGCAGGATATAACAATACCTATTCTGTTTCTAATGCGGGTTATTAAAAGTAATATGCAGATACAATCAATACTGAAAACATTGATTTAAGTTGTTCACCACAGTAAATAAACTGCTCATGAAATTAGATGACACAACAAATCATCTTTAAGAGACTACATCTCGGAAACGTCTGCCGATTTTAATAATAAAAAAATGGTTTAAAAAACTATAAAAGTTTTTGTAGAGTCAGTGACGGAGAATGATTTTTGGTAAATAATATTGTTTATGTTAAACAGGGTGTAGAAAATGCAATACAAGATTATTGAATTTTGACAGCCGGGATCTGTTGCTTTAGTAATTTCAGAACTTTGTTTTGGTTTTACATCAAAGTTACAAGATATTTTCGGAAAATCTGCAAGACAATATAAAAATACCAATTTCTACATAGGGAGTATCTCATATGGAACTCTACCTATGTGTCTGATTAATGTATTTTTTTACACTAAGAAAACACATTGTACAGGGTGAATAAAATTATAACTGTTCTGGTGTTCTGGTGAATAAATCATTCTTTAGATTTTTTTCTTAAATGGGCTTAAATACATTTCCGAGACCCCATCTCTCAAAGATGCCGACAAATTCCATCCCATTCCCTGTAACCCTCCATATTTGGATTCTACATTAAATTTTAGAGCCACTTTGTGTAATAAATCCTATTCTTAAAATGAAGAGTTTTCCAGATATTAATTTTTTTAACAAAAAGTTGTCGAATGCAGATTTGCAAATAAATTTTATCTGTGAATAAACTAGACGGGGTATTATTAATAAATTAAAATTAAATTATTTGACTGTGGGCGTTGTTATAAAACAATAGGCAATTAACGGGCGATTACAAAAAATTTAGTTTTATACAGGGTGAGTACAGTGGCAATGGAAACAGCCAACTAAAAAAAGATCAGATATCGTTAATTTTTTAAATGGAGACAGCTAATTTTAGTTAAAGTTATTTACAGAAATTCTATAAATTCAACCAAATATGTTGTATATTTCCTTATTTAATTAATTCTAATGTTAAAGCAAAACCAGTTTCAGTGAATTAATAAAATACTAAGAAGATGAAGACTTCTTTGAAGCTGTTTGGAGTGATGAAAGTAAATTTACAAAAAAAATATTATTCAACTGGCATAACTCTAGTAAAACTATTACCTACAATTAAGAATCTAAAAAAAATTACTTAATATCAAAACAATATTTATAAATGGTATTATAAAATAGTATCAAGTACGAAGATATATTATCAGGTTCTCTAAGTAGAACTCAAAAAACATAAAACTAAACATGAGATTGGAAATTTTAATCCAGGATGACCATTGTAATCATTTAGGTACCGCAGATATAAATATGGAGTGATGAAAAATCACCAACCTATTAAAAGAAGGTGTGTATTTTCAATACTTAATAAACAATTTTCGTAACATTTTACTGGATGATTTTTTTTAACTTTCTTTTTTTAGAAATCAATCTTCTAGCCACTCTTCTCGGTAGAGATTTAAAATGTTTAAATACTTCGAAATTAATATTTAGATAGAAACATAAAACATACGCAATATAAATAGTATATTATAATACTGATACAACTTGCCTAATTATCTGACTTGTTAATTAACGACAATGGAACACAGTTTGATGAAAACGATTTGTTTGTTGTAAATTCTCGCGTGACTTGTCATTCTACTTATACGCTTAATATCCTTTTAACTCCTAATTCTAATTATAGATAAGCTACTCCGGAAATTGAAGAGCTTGTGTGAATAATGCGTCTATTGGCTTGTTAATGGATAAAAATAAATACAGGGTGTCCCACGGTGACGGCCTATTAAATAATATCTTTATTGGTTCTCCAGATACTGCTATCTGGAGAACCAATAAAGATATTAATTAGAAATTTTAGGTGAACTCAAAGTGGGCCATGATCTACTTATATTATAAAATATAATATATTATATTATTATTATTATTATTATTATTATTATATTTGTTATTATTAGAAACGTTATGTTTAAGAATCTTATTGTAAATTGTTATTTTATTTGTTTCTGTCATTATTTAAAATTAAAATTATAGTGACGATCAAGTGCATGGGTTGCTGCATCTTACTTTATTATTTATGAGGAAGCCTGTATATTCTTATATTTTTGAAAAAGCATATATGTAGTTCTGAATCAAAAACATGTACCTACCGCACCTTATACACCTAAACTATCTAGCCGTTTAGGAGATACGCTACAACACGAAATGATATAGATAGGTTACGAGGCCATCAATGGAAGTTACAGAAGGAAAACTTTAGGACAACAATACGTTAAATTTTTTCCAAATAGAGTGTTTAACAATTGGTACACATTCCCAGGTGATGTGCTAACGGCAAGTGGTGTGAATGCATCAATCATGCGCTGATTTAATGTGAGTTAACTTTATAGTGGAGCACGATATTATAATAACTCAGTGTGGCATTAAGTTATTTTGTAAAATTTTGTATACAGGGCGCCCTATTTCTTGACCCGTTGCATGGGTAACTTTTTTATTAGTAGAGATACAAAAACGCTTAAATGAGCAAATTAGTGCAGTTTCATATTAGTAATTCTACGGTAAGGCGAAAAATTATATACGGTGGAAGGTTGAAAAGTTATTGACAAAAAACGAAAAATTCAACTTTTCTATTATCCCTCGAAGCTCGTTCATTTGAAGAGTTAGAGAAAAATGCTTCACATGTTTTTTGCAGTATTTTTCATGTAAAATGACATGCACTTGCTACTTTTTATATATCTCTTAAAATGGTTGAGAATCACAGTAAAATATATTTTTTTTAAATGTAATGGATAGGTGGCTGTGACATTAACCGAAAGTCCCCTTTTTTCTCTTTCAGATGATATAACATAGTCCATATTTTATCCTTACAAAAGTAATAATAATCGTTGTTTTTAAAGAAAGTTTATTGTCACATCAAGAATGCTATGGATTATGGAACAAAAGAATGTTTTGAGAACAGAAATTATTAATTAATTAATTATATTGAAGTAAATGTTCGAAATGACCACCATCCTGTTGGATACATACCTAGTAAGCAACGTTTCTGGATACTTCTTAAAACATTATTTATTGTATGTCCATGTATGCTTCTAATTGCATCTTGAATCCTGACTTTTAGATCCTCTATATCTAGAGGAGCTGTCACATAAACTTTATCTTTCAATAACCCCCAAAGAAAGAAATCTAAGGGGGTCAAATCAGGTGTTCGCGCTGGCCAGTCGATATCCATTCTATTTCCTATAACATTATCAAACTGTTCATGTAAATATTGTTTTACCTCGCGGAAATTATGCGCAGGTGCTCCATCGTGTTGGAAATATTTAAGATTTCTAAAAATATGAAGTGGTAATTCATTTAAATATTCCTGTGTTAGAGTATTCCTTAGAAAATGAAGGTAATTATTCGCATTCAAATTATCTTCGTAAAAATATGGGCCAATAATTTTGCCACAAAAAATTCCACACCACACATTTATCCCAAATTGACGTTGATTTCTTCTTTCAGAAACAAGATGTGGATTTTCTCGGCACCACATTATGTTATTATGGCGGTTAAAAATACCATTGTTGGTAAATCTACTTTCATCACTGAATAAAATCTTTTTCCAGAAGTCTAGATCCTCTTCGCATTTTGAAATGTACCATCAACAAAATGTCATCCTTCTTTGATTATCAGCTGGATATAAAGTATTGCATATGGAATAATGATAAGGCTTTAAATTGTTACCTTTTAAAATAGCTCTTACAGTTTCCTTGGAAGTGTTGCAGTGATGTGCAATTTCTGCAGTTGAAGAATCAGGTTTAAAATTTACATAAGCCAAAACATTTATTTCAGTGTCTTCATTGAAGTTTCTTTCATCCTTAAGCTTTGTAAAAGAACCGTATAATCGTATATTATTTTCCAGCTGTCTAAATATTCTATGATGGGGTTGTCTTCGTTCCATGTAAGTTTCAAAATAAAGATTCGCTGCAGCTTGTGCATCTCGATTTTGATTATAATAACAAAATAGCATATCATTTTTCTCTTCGTTGGTGTACATATTTGCAACACTATTATTTTGTATGCAGTATTAATAATAAACAATAAACTACTTAACAAAAACTAAAAATGTCACTTATGATCTGTCAATAATTAAATGCCAACTAGAAGTTTTTAAAAATATCAGGAATCTTATTTTTTGTTTTATTTCCATAGCATTCTTGATGTGACAATAAACTTTCTTTAAAAACAACGATTATTATTACTTTTGTAAGGATAAAATATGGACTATGTTATATCATCTGAAAGAGAAAAAAGGGGACTTTCGGTTAATGTCACAGCCACCTATCCATTACATTTAAAAAAAATATATTTTACTGTGATTCTCAACCATTTTAAGAGATATATAAAAAGTAGCAAGTGCATGTCATTTTACATGAAAAATACTGCAAAAAACATGTGAAGCATTTTTCTCTAACTCTTCAAATGAACGAGCTACGAGGGATAATAGAAAAATTGGATTTTTCGTTTTTTGTCAATAACTTTTCAACCTTCCCCTGTATATAATTTTTCGCCTTACCGTAGAGTTACTAATACGAAACTGCACTAATTTGCTCATTTAAGCGTTTTTGTATCTCTACTAATAAAAAAGTTATCCATGCAACGGGTCAAGAAATAGGGCGCCCTGTATTTTGCTTTTTTATTTTTCATATTGTATAATCATTTTTAATGTTGCAATTGAGCAATATGGATCTTCACAAACCTCTGCTCTACTCTTGAGTATAATAATAATAATATTTCACATTTTATTAATAATTATTGACAAGTATCGAGGAGTTCTAAGAATTCGTATTTTACCCATATAGCACGGTAAATATTCACAGGATCGGTTTCAGACTTTTTTGTTATTACGACACCTTCATTCAAGAAAAATTAGCAATCACGACTAGTGATGCCCGCCATATCATATGATTTTTGATGTGATACCGGGTTCTTGAAATTATATTTCCAGTGAATTTATCCATAAAATGTTTTCTGTAAGTACGTCAAATGAATGAAGAAAATTTAATATTCTAACAGAACATTAAAGATATTAAAATATCTCATTTTTTCAATTTAGTAATTCATTTTCCTGACACTTACTCAAATGCTTCAATATTATTCATATAGATCTAATAAGAACACATTAAATGAGAATATGAAAATATGCCAAATAGGCCATATTTTGGAATTCTCGCCAAAATATGAAAATATTTTTTTATCAATATCAATGGGTTACTAACTGCTTCCAAAGTGATCTCTTCTTATATAAATTACAATTTTTGTTTATTCAGTAATATATTTAAAATGGTATTTTTGTTAAACAGAATAGAATCAATCATTATTAATCTTCTCTTTTAAGTTTCCTTTACAGTTTTCCTTTTATGTTTTTTGATTCTAGATATCTGCAAAAGGCCCATTTTTTAAACAAGGAATCCATCTTTCGAAAAATATGGGATTTAGGAAAATAAAAAATATATTTTATAACCAATAGTATATATTAAAATTGATAAGAGTAAATTTAATTTTATATGAAGAATATGTCTATATTACTGGTTGCCTTATTTAGAAAAAACCTGTTAATAATAGATATGTTTCTACTAATGTTGATGAGCAGCATCGTCTATAACACAAATAAATTAACAATAATATTGACATATTATATAATACAATTTTTTATAATCATGTGATACTTTAAGAGAAAATCTTGAACTACAAAAATTACACAAAATTTATTTTGTTGATTTAAAATTTTTAGAATTGATATAGATATAACATTTAAGTACTTGATAAGTGTTTGAGCAAAACAAGCAAATCAATAAAAACTAATTAAAGTAATAACTTACACTAAGAATTAAATACAGAATTCAATTGAATTATTCAGCATTCATTATAATGAATGTAACATGTTCACATCAAATTTCATTTTCATTATTTCGGTGTGAAAATGCTTTTGTACTTCCTTGAAAATGCGAATCGATAATGACCTATAAAGTAAATATAATAAAGTGGGTATTTTATAATATGAACTTTTCATTTAAGGGATACACCAGCGTTCTAAGTAGGTATATGTATGTATATTTTTTATTAATTAGTAAAACAGCCTTACTTAAACCAAATTTGTACCAATCCATAGAAGTAGGGAATTGTCTTACTTTGCTAAAGCATTTTTTAAGCATTCGATCAAGGTGTAGGAACACCGCATTGTTTGGTTATGTTTGCACATCAGTGTCAATATATCAAGTATTGTTGAATATTGAATACATATGTTGACAGCCCTAGTAGAGTTTGAATAATGGTATACAGAATTTAATGAATGTGTTCATTTATTACATCGAACATTTCAAAAGGTCTGCGTTTGAAGCTTTCCCTAAACACTACTAGATCGTATCATTCCTTTCATTGTCCTATAATATTATTTCGCCATGTAAAATGAACGAATATTGCCGCATTGGCTTTTCTGGTTATCTGTGCGCTGTTGTTTTCTGATATACAACTGATATTGATTAATACAGATATCTACATATTAAATACCCACAAAAGTATACACTCAGCATTCATTTCAGCTATTGTTTGATACAGTTCTCTACACCTTTTGTGATCCTCAACCTTTTAATATTTGCCATTAACTTTTCAATACCAATTTTTAACTGCGGCCCTTTTGCAATAATTTTTACTGGAACCATGCTGAAAAACCAGTAGTTATCTATTGAAAACTATTTTATTGTTACGGCTACGCTACGTCGATAAAGTTTAATAGCGAATTTGGTAATACTGATCCGTTGCACCAGTAAAATAGGTATAGTTAGGCCATTAGATCTTTGCACACACGTGATCATGCATATTTATATGAATTAATATTAAAAACCTAATGCCACTAACTTCACTATGTACATAACACATAAACTGTATGACCGGTTCATTTCTAACAGCGGATGTCACTTATAATTGACTATGTACCTACTACTTTGTTGGTGATAATGTCACACATTAGTCATGTGGGTGAAAAGATTCAACGGGCCATGTATATTGTATATGTATTGATGCCTATCGTCTACCATACCCAACTTTATCGCAGCTTCCCGGGAAGTTAAAATTTGCCTCGAACGTACTGAAATATCCGCGAGAGCCTGTTGATGAAGCATCAACAAACACACAGAGGAGCAGAATTCCACTAAAATGAAGACAATATTGTTAAGAATATTTAAATTTTATGTTCACCGGCACTAGGTGACATTTGCTGAAACATTTTAACAGACGAATATGAAGCTTTACAAGTTTAAACAACATTTGGAAACGCTTCATAGCGATGAATTAAATTAAAATTATAATCAATGTTAAAAAAGCAAAAAAATTACAAAATACCAAAAGTCCCACAACATTGAAGAATAACTTATTCAGTTAGCTACAATAATTTATATTGTAGAAACTATGTTTGGAGATAACAATTGCATTCAATACTTCTATGAAATATACTGTTGCCTGTCAAATTAGCGATATAGCTGAAAATGTACAGCAACAACTTATCTGGAAGTTGCATGACACATTGTTTTCAATTCAGCTTGATGAGGCAACATATAGTAACGATTGTCATTTAGTTGCCTACGTTTGATTTTGTGATAGTATGTCAGCAGTATAATAACTAAGTACTTTTCTACAAAACAATATAACTCAGAGAAACTGCACTTGCAATCTTTAATATCTAAACGAGTTTAATATGGGCCTATACCTTATCTCAGAAACTACAAGTTCTACAGAGAAAAAAATTATATGAAATTGTTTTTTTCAAAGTTACCTTCAATTTTTTTATATTTTCAAATTTATAACCTGTTTATATACAGGGCGATGAACTAAAGTTCCTCTTTTTTAAATAGCACACCCTATATATTATTACATTTTCGGAAAGCCCTTCTAAAGACGAGTTCAATAATATATGATATGATGGATCTGACGCCCGCCGTTTCGGAGTTATTCAGTATTATCTTCAGGAAATAGCCCATATTAAAATCGTGCTAGAAAGGTTAATAATTAAATTCTTGAGCCTTAACTTGCACCAAGAGATTTCTAATTTTATGTACTTTATTATGTAATTACTCAATATTCAACTTATAAAAAAAATTTGACGGTGTTGCCACATTTCGAAAACCATAAATTCTCACGATTATTTCAAATGGAACACTGTATATTGTTACATTTCTAGAAAGCCCTTCTATTGACGAATTCAGATATATATGATACTCAGAATATGACCAGGATTGAAATAGTGCTAACCAAGATCCCAAATTATCATTTTGAACTTTTAATTTGCATAAAAAATCTTATTGTTGAAAAAGTAGCAAATAATGTCTTTTCTGGAATTCGTCTCACGGGAAATTTGGCTCTATACTCTCTAAGAGCAAGAGCTGGACTTTTATTATTTGATAAATAACATTCTAGCTTATCAACTTTTTCTTCCACACTATACATTATTATTAACAAATACTTAATATATTAACGCAATGTCAAATAATTTTTCAGTTTACCCCGGTTGTCAAGGCAATGATAAATCCTATAATAATTGTGGATATTTTGTTTACAAAGGCCACTCTGACTAAACGTTAAAATATGGTCATATTTAATGAAATTGCCAAATAATAAAAACAGAGTAGGTAGGTACATCGTAGAATTACCTGTGCATCTTCAGTCACTAAATAAATTTTTTCAGGGGCTTTGCAAATCAACTAGTATACAATGATCTGATATATTTCACCGAATAATATCAAATTTATGTTGAAAATTATATAGCAACCAAAATTAAATACGTGCATTTTACTGAAACTAGTTTTATTATAAATATTAATAATGAAAATGTCCCTATACTAACGTTACATCAATTACATCAAAGTATTAGATCATATACTACCTATATAACTTTTTTTGGTGCAAATTAGAACTCAAACACTTAATTAAGTAATAATAAAAGTAATTTTGTTAGTTACAATTTGAATTTGGAGGTTTTCTGAAGATAATACTCAATAACTCCGAAATGGCGGGCGTCAGACCCATCATATCATATATCATTGAACTTGTCGATAGAAGGGCTTTCTAGAAATGTAACAATATACAGGGTGTTCCATTTGAAAAAATCGTGAAAATTTATGGTTTTCGAAATGTGGCAACACGGTCAAATTTTTTTTATAAGTTGAATATTGGGTAATTACATAATAAAGTACATAAAATTATAAATCTCTTGGAGTAAGTTAAGGCTCAAGAACTTAATTATTAACCTTTCTAGCACGATTTTAATATGGGCTATTTCCTGAAGATAATACTCAATAACTCCGAAACGGCGGGCGTCAGACCCATCATATCATATATCATTGAATTCGTCTTTAGAAGGGCTTTCTGAAAATATATTAATATATAGGGTGTGCTATTTAAAAAAAAGGAACTTTAGTTCATCGCCCTGTATATAAACAGGTTATAAGTTTGAAAATATAAAAAAAATGAAGATAACTTTGAAAAAAACAATTTCATATAATTTTTTTTTCTGTAAAACTTGTAGTTTCTGAGATAAGGTATAGGCCCATATTAAACGGGCCACCTTGACATAGAGTGGAATATATCACACGGTTAGTGGCGAAATCAAAAGACAATTTGGTAATAAATTACTGTTTAAATTTTGCGCTGAGTTGGATAATTAATTTTCTGCTCTAAAAACAAGAGTATCTACATCCTATCTTTCCGAAATAGGATTTTCTGTGGTGGCTGTAGTATTGAAGAGAAAATATAGATCTCGGCTAAATATAGAAACAGTGAAATTTGGCAATATTGCACATTTTGAAAAGATTGCTCTGAGGGACAGGCCCAAGGAAGTCACTATTAACCTTGTATATAAAAGGCTACTAATTATTATAATTAATATTAATCATTTTAATAACTGAAAATTTAATAATATACTATATAAGTACTAATAGATACCTAACTATTTATACGTGCAAGCGTATTTTTTATTTATTGTATATTAAAATGTATTTTATGTTATTGCATTTCATTCAGTAAATAGCTTTTGTTTTATATTTTGTCTTAATTTTTTAAACATCTTCGCCCCCTTCTAGGTTGGTGTACCCCACATATATAGAATCACTGCTCTACCTGATATATTTCAAAAATAATATTGGCACATGGAAATATCTAGGTTTCAAATGCCATTTACTTCATTTTCTAATTCCTTCTATGGTTATTTCGCAGTACAGTTTTGAATGGAATAATATTCAATGTACATACACACTCTCCCGTTTTTGATGGGAATCTAGGAGAATCTACTAGGTACAGGCGATATTTTGGATCGATGGCATTCCTCTGTCTCAGAATCAGCTTTCTTAACTAAAAAGAACAAAGGTTAGCAATCCGGATAAACTATGGTTTTTTATATTTTTATGGAAGACGCCGTGCAATGATTTATCCGTGTAAAGCTGCAGCGAAGTTCGTTTTGCAGCTTTAATTTGGGCTTTCAATAGCACGGGATCTATTTCGGTGAGTATTGATTCAGCTGCTTGGAGTCGAATATATGTTAATTGATCTTCATACTGACTTAAAAGGCTCCTAACTCTACATTCTCATGATCTCATGCAATGCAGAGGAAGGGATCTGAATTCCTGATGATTTTACAGGTGTTGTCCACAATCACAATCATTCTGTTATGGAGAAACGGAGAAACCCAAGGAGGCTACTGTTCCCTATTATCGTGGGAGATATAACCGTGGAAGAGGTGATTTCAGATGCAAACTCATATTGAGACGCACCATATTCTGAGCTCCTACGTCGAGTTGACGCATATCTTGTGGCGCCCATTTAACTACTTCTAAGGACTAGAGGAGGATGGAAATAGCTAACATGTTATAGCTCTAAAGAGCAGATCAGTCAGAGATGTTACTGATATTTGCCACAGAGACTGCCTTTCATTACATTCAGCTGTTGGGTGGAGTAGTGTAAGTGTATGACTCTTCGACATCTAAAGATTGTTCTATCCACAAGGTGCTTCTTCTCATTAATGCTTTGTCCTATATTTAAATGAATTTATCCAATCTGAACTTCATTCTGTGTGCCTTAAGTACATCTTCTTCTTCTTCTTCTTATTATTATTATTATTGTAACTGTAATTTATTGTAATTGTATTTTTGGGTTTATTAAGATTAAATGAAGTTCTTATTTTTTATTTGGTACCGTTATCTATTAAGTAGATATATTATAAAGACAAATACTTTTTTTCTATGAGTTTAGTGGGGTAATTGTTTTTTCTAGAGGTATTCTGACTTTTTAGAGCTGCCGTTCTGTATTCTGAAACTGAAAGACTTATTGCTCTGTCTGTAAGACCTATAACTACGCTTTTCTTTTGGGATATGGGGTGATTTCATTAAAATTGATATTATACATTGATTATTTAAAATTGACCGTTGTAACCACATGTTTGCTGTATACCATTCTGACTTAATTTTGTTGTCTTGTCTCATTAGTGTGTAATTTAAAAAGTTTATTTTGTTGTTGTCTTCTGTTTCTATTGAGAATGATAATTGTCTACATATTTATAAAGAAAATGGTATTTGGAAATCTATGGTTGGGGTTATTGTGTTTTGTATATAGGTCTTCAAACAAGCTGTGTAATGGCACTAGAAATCGATAAACTCATTGGACAACCTTCAATTTGTAGATACAAATTTGTTTTATATCGAAAATAGGTATAGAGGTTAAAGCCTCGGTTAAAGCATAATCTAAGCCTTCGATCTATTTCGAATATAAAATAAATTTTTATCAATAAAGTGATAATTGAGACAAAAAATTTACAAAGAACATGGTATCAGTTTCCTCGTAAAGTTGTTAGTATAATAACTTATATTCCCTGTAATTCTAACAAAAATGACCTGCTTTTTATCTAATTATTGTGGAGCATCTATTCAATTTTTGTTGGAAAGTTGTAATAACGTCGGGGAATATTCAAAATGATATTTGACCTTTTGATTGATCAAGTCTTTCTCGCAAGTTCGTCCAAATAAATATCTTTTTAATATTAGTTACCTATTCAATAGTTTTACTATAGATTACTATATGGAAAAAATTGTGTTATACTTTCTAGTACCGTAATCTTAGTTTTAGTTACAGTTTAACTTAAGTCTCTATCTTCTTATCTATGATCATCTGTTATAAAATTATTTACATGACGTGGAAGGGCCAAAAACATGTAGTAGTTGCATGTAATTATGTAGTCACAGTAAATCACACTAGTGTAAGCTATGCTGAGGTACATCGAAAGTATATATATATATTTCTGGAAAATATGATGCGCATCGCTTGTATTCTTGTTTCGAGTTTATTATATATGTTTCTCACCTCATACGAAGGAGATATAATCGAAACAGTAGTTAAAAAAGTATGTATTAGAAAGAAATCGTTAGTTGGTTACTAGGTAAGGCTCTTTATGATGCGTTCTTTTGAATAAATTTAATTTAACAAAATAACCTTTATCCTATATCTACAATTTCGGTAAAACCGATTACGGTTTTGTCAGTCTTCAGATATGAGTTCTTTTCTTTGTATTGCTACATACTTCTGTCTTAGCATTCTACCATGTAGTTTAATTCAATCTAATAATTTGATCAAATTCTACGGTTTCTGCTATACACAGTCTAAGGTGTTTGAAATAGATTTATTTTTGTACAGAGCCATTATACCTACCAAAATTACCTCCAAAGGTATTGATTTTTATGCATATGTGAAATATACTTGTTATGCCAAGATAATATTAAGAATGGCGTATATTTTCTTAATATTGCTTGTAACTTTGTAATGAAGTACATTATATTTCCCCGTTATAATAATTATTTTACCTGTCTATAAGTCACCCACACAACGCCGTAAATAAAAGAACTACACCCGACATAAAGTGTATTATTTCGACGTCTGAAGTAGAAGCCAAAGGCGCGCGCATCTTTTGGTTCTCCACGCGGACATAGGAAATTTCACGCGCTAAGAGTTCAGTTGCTGAGCCACCGTCCGAGAATCCAGCCGCACTAAGACATCACGAGTTCCTGTATACCGATTTGTACCACCAGTAAGTAAGAAATATTTTACAAGTCAGTAAAATCAACAAGTGAAATTTTCCTAAGTATCAAAACAGATTGGGACTTGTGTATTTTTCGCCGTCTGTCTACCTGATCAAATATTTTCAGAGTCCGTAAATTGGAAATAGTGAAATTTTGTAAAGTATCAAAATAAATTGGGACTTAGACGATTTGTCAATTAAACCGAATATTCTTCAGAGTCCACAAGAACTTGGGGACTTGTGATTATTTCCAATTTAGTAGTGTACCAGTATAAAATATATAAAGCCCGAGATTTCACTTATGCGCATGTCCGAGGTATTTGTAAAGCCATATCCAGCTAACAGCGATTCAGACATTCAGTCTGTGCCCGCCTGACATCGAAGTAAGACCTGTCCATCTACACCGCTGCTAACCAAGAAAGTGAGTAAACGATTACAAGTCAGTAAATTCGACAGAGTGAAATTTTTCTAAGTATAAAAATAATTTTATACTTAGCCGATTCTTTCGACCAAACCGAATATTCTTCAAAGTCCACAAGACCGTGGGGACTTGTGATTATTTCAGATTTAGTAGTGTACAAGCATAAAATAGCCAAAGTCCGAAATTTCACTTTTGCGCATGTCCGAGGTTTTCATAGAACCATATCCAGCTAGCAGCAACTCAGACATTCAGTCTACCACCGTCCAGCACACGAAGCAGTCCTGTCTACCACCGCTACCAGCACCAGCTAGAAGTAAGTACCGCGCAGGTCTGGACACTTGGTAACAATTCATCACCTGCTGTCTAAAATTATTCTAAGTCGATTAGAATAAGTTAGCTAAAGTTTTCTAAGTGGAATAATTTGGTATATGTTCAAAGTCGATAATTTCACTTCTGCGCCTGTCCGAGTTTTCTCTGGCACCTTACCCAGCTGAGAACAACTCCGTTATTCAGTTGGCAGCCGTCCAGCCTACAAGGAAGTCCTGTCCACCACCGCTGCTACTACCAGAGAAGAAGTGGGTAAATCTGTCAGAGTCTTCACCGACCACCCGGAAGCAGCAGACGTGCCCAGTACTAAGGAATTAAGAGTAGATTTTATGGTATAGTTTTATGGTCAATATATGTATAAAAGGTTTATTGGTGTCTTATTATTATCTGTTGTGTGAAGTCTAATTTTCCCTATCGACCGACCTGGCGTACCGTATCTTCACTGAAGCTACCTGAGTAGTGGTGTTCCTACACTGTAACCAGGAACTGGCGCCCGAGGCAAAATAAAAGAGAAACCGAACCTCGGGCACTAACGTGACACTTCCTACCTGTGCAAATCGGGAAGTATCCGTCACAAATTTGGCGCCCGAGCAGGGACTTAAATAGGGAAAATTAGTGAAGATTTGCAGTTAGAGGAGCTTTCCGCCAAAATCTGGAGGTCCCCGACTTTTGACCTGACCTGACCTAAGCTCTTTTGTCATCCACCCACCTTGTGGGGTGTCATTTGGCACTAAACCGACCACAAGGAACCGATTCCATCGCCGAACCGCTCCGATCTGTCCCGAAGGCGTTATTGGACATTTAACGCCTGAGAAGAGTTAGAACAACGACCAGCGAGTTTTGGGGGTATTTTAGAACAACGAGGCTAGAGTTTTTACGTCATTGACCGAACCCCCACCCGGACTTTTCCGAGATTACCCGAACCAAACAAAGCCGTGTGGGGTATCGTTTTCAGGGTAATCGGACCCAAGGAATCGATTGCCGGTGTTGGCAGTTCGATCCGAGCAGCCGTTCCGCCTAGAAGTGTCCCACAGCGAAGTACGAAGTGGAAGTCGAGAAATAAGGTGTTCAGGACGTTCTCCGCAGTCGCCCGCACCTGCCAGTAAGACTTTTACCGCTTCACCGGATTTTGCCCGGAGTATTTCCTGACTCCGGTAACAAAATATACCTAGCTTGTGACCCCTCTTTTGGCACTAAACCAGGTACGCAGAATCGAATACCGATAGTCTCGCAGCGATCTATTTAGCCGTTGCGAAGTGTCCTAGGAAAGCAGTTGCTACTAGGACCAGCAACTGAACACATCGTCGAAGATACCGCTGTAGGAGTAAGTACAAGTGATCTACGCCTGCCAGGAGTGAACACTAGCCAGTGTTAGCAGCATCGGAGATACCGCTCCGATACCAGAAAATACTAGTGACCGCCTGACCGCCTGTACCTGAAGATGCCCACCGAGGAAGACCCACCGACTTGGACAATGGAGCTCAAAGACGAAGCCGCAGTTACCGACCAAGGTGATTTCCGCCTAAGCTGGATCTATAAGCTCAGGAAAGAACAGCTTGACACCGAGTTGGCAAAGTTCCGCCTAGACCTGAGTGGAACAGTAGAGGAGAAGAAAAAGCGCTTGGTAAAGTTCATCAAGGATGGCTGTACCTCACCGCTGCCAAACCGCCAGCCGACTCCTCTAGTTTTTCCCGTACCACCGCCACCTGCCGCTATGCCTGCTACCGCTGTACCAATGCCCCCAGGAGCCGTCACCACCTTCACAGTAAACACAGTATGCGAGAGGGTGCGAAAATGGAATCTCCATTTCAATGGCAAGACAGATGCTGTCGAGTTTCTAGAGAAACTCTGCGAATTCCAAGAGCACAGTGGCATCTCTACATCCGCGCTGTTGCCGTCACTGTACGAAATATTTCAGGGGAATGCTCTAGCATGGTACCGAAACAACCGAGGACTTTGGACTTGCTGGGAAGACTTTGTTACCGACTTCAAGCAATTCTATCTACCAGCCAATTACGACTCGTTTCTAGAGGAACAGATCTACCACCGCCGCCAACAACCGGGAGAAGCCGGCCGAGACTACGTAGTAGCCCTGCAAACACTACTACGCCGCCACGAGGGATTCTCAGACGAGAAAGCTCTACACCTCCTCCATGGAAACCTACTACCTGATTACAAGCAATACATTCGTTTGAGCGACCTACGAGGAACACGCGACCTCGTGAGCAGGATAGAGGAATACGAGGCGCTGCAGAGAGAAATCACCGCCCAGAGGAAAAAACAGCCGGCCGAGTATATTCCGCCTCAACGAAGTGCCGCCCCACCTATACCAGATCGAGTCGTTTCAGCCAGAAATCCGCCACCAGTACCTCGATACACCGGAACACCGAACAACTACAATCAAGGAAGTACCTGGAGGATGGAAACCGCTCCTACAAACCGCCCTGCGCCGCCCAGAGCCCAAGAAGGCCGCCCTACTACCTCAAGCACCAGCTTTGATCGAAATGCCATCTGCTGGCGTTGTGGACAAGCTGGACACTTCCGTAATCAGTGTCGATCACCGCCAAGACTTTTCTGCTCGAGATGTGGGAAGACTGGAGTCATGACCAGAGACTGCCAGTGCCCGAGAGCGGAAAACTAACAAGGAACTGTACCGTTACGAGGCCCGTACCGTTCCGTCCCATCGATGCCTCGGAAACCGTCACTACACCTGATCAAGACAACCGCCCGCATGTGCCAATCCGTATACAAGACCAGACGTTCTTAGCCCTAATAGACACCGGAGCTGCGCGCTCGTACATAGGAGACCGTGTTAGCCAGTTCTGCAATCAACATGGTGTCCCAAATAATGTCACCGCTGCGCCCGCTGTCCAGTTAGCCAATGGTAACTTAGTTACTGTAGACAGGGTTTACTATGTGGAGTTCCACATAGGATCAAAACGTTTTGAGGAGTGCTTAGAGCACCTACCCAACCTGGCCTCAGATTTAGTAGTAGGAATGGACATCCTGAGTAAATATGACTTTGTCATAAGTCCATCCAGTGCGACTGTCCGTCTAGAAAACCAGATCGTGTCCCCAAGGCCACCGCCTGTTCAAAACCAGCTTGGAGCCATCTCTCTGTGTATCTCCGCTCAAGAAGAGAGACAGCTACAAAGTTTCCTAGATACGGAACTACCCGGCTTTGAGGATATACGAGGAACCACCGGACTCATACAGCACCACATTTACCTGACCACACGACAGCCAATTAAGCAACGATACCGTCCTCAGAATCCCCGGATGCAAGAAGTCATCAACAAGGAGGTTGATGAGATGCTAGAGAACGGCATAATAGAACCATCCGGTAGTCCATGGAGCTCACCGGTTGTGATAGTCCGGAAAAAGGATGGAAAACCGAGGTTCTGTATTGACTTTAGGAAAGTCAATGAGGTCACCCAAAAGGACGCTTATCCGTTACCGTACATCAACGCTATATTGGACAAACTCCGTAAGGCCCGTTATATCTCAAGCCTGGACCTGAAACAAGGATATTGGCAGATACCACTGTCCCCGGAAAGTAAGCCTGTCACAGCATTTACCGTACCGGGCCGAGGTTTGTTCCAGTTTCGAGTCATGCCGTTCGGACTTCACTCAGCACCCGCCACTTTCCAGCGACTGTTAGACCGGATTATAGGTCCCGAGTTAGAACCATATGCTTTCGCCTACCTAGACGATATCATCGTTTTAGGGGAGACTTTTGAACAACACTTGGCGAACCTACAGGAAGTATTCCGACGACTCCGCATTGCAAACCTACAACTGAACCCGGAGAAATGCAAATTCTGCCGGAAGTCATTAAAATACCTAGGCCATGTGGTTACATCCGAGGGAATCAATACAGATCCGGAAAAAGTGGAATCTATCTGTAAATTTCCTGCCCCTCGAAATGTTCGAGATGTCCGCCGCTTTCTTGGGATGTGTTCCTGGTATAGACGCTTCGTGCCCACATTCTCACAAGTAGTGGCACCACTAACTCGTCTACTACGAAAGAAACATCGTTTCCAGTGGACACCGGAACAAGAGGAAGCTTTCTCGAAATTAAAAACCTGTCTAACTGAAGCTCCGATACTGACCTGTCCTGACTTTGAGAAACCGTTCACGCTTCAAACCGACGCGTCCGATCACGGGCTCGGTGCAGCCCTGACCCAGAACATCGAAGGATGCGATCGAGTAATTGCTTATGCAAGCCGTACACTGTCACCAGCGGAAAGGAACTATTCAGTGACGGAACGAGAATGCCTGGCCATAGTCTGGGGGATCGAGAAGATGCGCCCCTACTTGGAAGGTTATCACTTCACCGTCCTGACCGACCACCAGTCACTCAGATGGTTACACTCGATTAAGAGTCCAACAGGCCGTCTAGCGAGGTGGAGCATATTCCTGCAGCAGTACGACTTCGAAATCAAGTACCGGAAAGGAGCGTTGAACCGAGTAGCTGATGCTCTTTCCAGACAACCGCTCGAAGGAACTACGTCCGCCACAGACACGGGAGAATTATGTATCATAACCGCCCCTACAGACTGTTCCTGGTACACACGGAAAAAGCAAGAAGTTGAGCACAATCCGGAAGCTTTCCCAGATTTCTGTATACGAAATAACCAGCTATTTCGTCATTTCTGGGACTCTAGTGACTTAACAGAACCAGACATGTCCGACCCATGGAAATTGTGTGTTCCAACCCCTCTTCGCCGCACCGTTCTGCAAGAAAACCATGATGTACCGGCCGCTGGACACATGGGGATTGCTAAGACGATAGCCCGCATTTCGCAACGATACTATTGGCCTGGTATGTTCCGTGATGTAGCTAAGTATGTAAGAGGGTGTCTGCAGTGCCAGCGATATAAACCATCGCAGCAGCAGACTCCGGGGAAGATGCAACCGTCCAGAAACAACCAACCATGGGAAACCGTGAGCACAGATCTCGTAGGACCGCTACCCCGATACAGTAAAGGAAATAACTACTTGGTAGTTTTTCAAGACCGCTTTACCAAGTGGATCCAGTGCCGTCCCCTACGGAGTGCTACCGCCCGCAATGTGAGCAAAGCTCTCTACGAGGAGATAATCACTCGTTTTGGGTGTCCCCGTACCGTCATCAGTGACAATGGTTCCCAATACGACAGTAAGATTTTCCGTTCTCTGCTAGCCGAATTTGGCATTCAACACCGGTTTACGCCTCCGTACACACCACAGGCTAATCCCGTTGAACGAGCCAACCGTACGATTAAAACAATGGTCGCTCAGTACGGCGAACATGATCACCGAACCTGGGACCAATACTTGAATGACTTCCAGCTAGCCATGAATAGCTCGAAGCACGAGTCCACCGGATTTTCCCCGGCTTTCCTGAACTTTGGACGAGAGCTACAATTACCGAACACCCTCTATCGCTCCGCCCAAGAAGAACCAGGGGAACCGTCTGAAGAAAACGAGATACCACCTGCACATACCGATCGGTTAGAAAAGCTCAAGGAAGTGTATACACTAGTCCGCGTCAACTTGGCACAAGCTTTCACATCACAAAGTCGGTATTACAATCTCCGCCGCCGTGAGTGGCGTTGCCATACAGGCGACCGAGTAATGAAACGAGAAAATCCTTTGTCGTCCGCTGTCAAAGGATTTGCTGCTAAACTCGCTCCAAAATACTCGGGTCCGTACACTGTCACCGCCGTAGTATCACCAGTGGTCTACAACCTGAAATCTGATACCGGGAAGAAGCTTTCACATATCCATGTGAAAGATTTAAAACCGTATGCATCTTCGAGTGTCGAAACAATGCCTGCTGCCACCACTTAGGCACCGACCCGAAGAACCGTCTCGAAGAGTCCCGTATTACTTCGCCGATATTCTGCGAAAGTCAAGAACCCGTTCCAAAGGGACTCAGACCGAAGAAGTGCCGTAAGATCCGTTCACCCGGCTAACCCAGGAGTCATATGGAAGACTCCAGGAATCGTTATTCCGTTTATTTTTGTTACGATAGTGACATCCGTCACTATAGGATGTTTAATTTTTTTTGGGGTTTTGAATATTAACTTGATGAGAAACATGTAAGTTAACCGTTAGGATAGTTAGTTTTCATTTTTTTGAAGGTGAACATATCCTCAAATAAAGTTCACGTAACCGCCGGAGGATATGCGCCTTGTAGAATAATAATTCTTCTCAGTTAGGAAAAAAGAAAAATGATCATTTCATGCTCATTTTTTTTACGAAGTAAGAGGGGGGTGTAATGAAGTACATTATATTTCCCCGTTATAATAATTATTTTACCTGTCTATAAGTCACCCACACAACGCCGTAAATAAAAGAACTACACCCGACATAAAGTGTATTATTTCGACGTCTGAAGTAGAAGCCAAAGGCGCGCGCATCTTTTGGTTCTCCACGCGGACATAGGAAATTTCACGCGCTAAGAGTTCAGTTGCTGAGCCACCGTCCGAGAATCCAGCCGCACTAAGACATCACGAGTTCCTGTATACCGATTTGTACCACCAGTAAGTAAGAAATATTTTACAAGTCAGTAAAATCAACAAGTGAAATTTTCCTAAGTATCAAAACAGATTGGGACTTGTGTATTTTTCGCCGTCTGTCTACCTGATCAAATATTTTCAGAGTCCGTAAATTGGAAATAGTGAAATTTTGTAAAGTATCAAAATAAATTGGGACTTAGACGATTTGTCAATTAAACCGAATATTCTTCAGAGTCCACAAGAACTTGGGGACTTGTGATTATTTCCAATTTAGTAGTGTACCAGTATAAAATATATAAAGCCCGAGATTTCACTTATGCGCATGTCCGAGGTATTTGTAAAGCCATATCCAGCTAACAGCGATTCAGACATTCAGTCTGTGCCCGCCTGACATCGAAGTAAGACCTGTCCATCTACACCGCTGCTAACCAAGAAAGTGAGTAAACGATTACAAGTCAGTAAATTCGACAGAGTGAAATTTTTCTAAGTATAAAAATAATTTTATACTTAGCCGATTCTTTCGACCAAACCGAATATTCTTCAAAGTCCACAAGACCGTGGGGACTTGTGATTATTTCAGATTTAGTAGTGTACAAGCATAAAATAGCCAAAGTCCGAAATTTCACTTTTGCGCATGTCCGAGGTTTTCATAGAACCATATCCAGCTAGCAGCAACTCAGACATTCAGTCTACCACCGTCCAGCACACGAAGCAGTCCTGTCTACCACCGCTACCAGCACCAGCTAGAAGTAAGTACCGCGCAGGTCTGGACACTTGGTAACAATTCATCACCTGCTGTCTAAAATTATTCTAAGTCGATTAGAATAAGTTAGCTAAAGTTTTCTAAGTGGAATAATTTGGTATATGTTCAAAGTCGATAATTTCACTTCTGCGCCTGTCCGAGTTTTCTCTGGCACCTTACCCAGCTGAGAACAACTCCGTTATTCAGTTGGCAGCCGTCCAGCCTACAAGGAAGTCCTGTCCACCACCGCTGCTACTACCAGAGAAGAAGTGGGTAAATCTGTCAGAGTCTTCACCGACCACCCGGAAGCAGCAGACGTGCCCAGGACTAAGGAATTAAGAGTAGATTTTATGGTATAGTTTTATGGTCAATATATGTATAAAAGGTTTATTGGTGTCTTATTATTATCTGTTGTGTGAAGTCTAATTTTCCCTATCGACCGACCTGGCGTACCGTATCTTCACTGAAGCTACCTGAGTAGTGGTGTTCCTACACTGTAACCAGGAACTGGCGCCCGAGGCAAAATAAAAGAGAAACCGAACCTCGGGCACTAACGTGACACTTCCTACCTGTGCAAATCGGGAAGTATCCGTCACAACTTATATACAAAATAAAGGTTTCAGGTATAGTATTAAGGAAAACTTTTAAAGTTTGCATTGCTTAGTAGGTATCCTTGCAATCTTTATTTTAAATACATTTGTTTTGCTGCTTTTGCATCTGGTAATATTTTAATATTTATACATTTGCTGTAGTTAGTGAAAAATAATCATGTCTGAAGTAGAACGAAGCATAATAATACCAGATAGGTATTGGTGATTTATTTCTGAATAAAAAATATGTAGAATAAGCAATACACTTAAATATTTATTGTGGTCGTAGCTTCTCCAAAATTCTCTTATGCAGTTTGAGACAATACTTCCTTCGAGAGGTGAAACAACTATGTCGTCAACACAGGATTAAATTACTCAGTCGGAGCGGCCTGTAAATAAGTCAGTTTTGTATTCTCGAATGTAAACCTTAATCATATAAATTTTATGCTTGTTGTATACAACAAGCACGATGCGATGCTCGTCTTGTTTTAAATTAATGAGAACATTGAAGTCGAATGTTAGATTCTCTGGTGTGTTTGTCACCATCTTACTTTATATATTATGTTACACTGTGGTAGGTAGCATTTGTTACAGATCTCAGGTTAAAAATTGAACAGTACATTCGTATTCTGCCTATTCTTGAAAAAAAATCCATATTAATATTGAGACATATTTTCTGATTCTTGTTTATTTAAAATAGTGAGTTCCATTTTTCAATAATTGAATGAAATGATTTTATTTACATACTAACTACTGTCTATGATTTATTAGATTTTGTTTTATTATTGTTCATTGGATTCCCATTATTTAGAAATAAATTACGACACTTTAATATACAACTAGAAATGGGAGAAAATCGCTGTCGCAATTTTCGTTCCCATTTCTGGTCCTACCGGGGGTCACCCTTCTGGTGACAAAAGCATCTAAAATAATATTATTTTTGAGAAAACACATATTAAAGAAATTTTGTAGCTGGAATTATGTAATTATACTAAACGATTTTTCTTAATATTTTGATGAATCGTAAGGGTACTCTATTCTTGATGGTAAAACATCATAATTTTTTAAGTGCTGAAAGTAGAATTTATTTTTCAGTAAAAATTTTTATCAATTTTATCAATGGGATCAAAAATATATTGCTGTCATAATTGTTACAGCAAATTAATATTGTAGATATTTATTTTTGTAAGCTAAAATGATGAATTTTACAGACTGCCAAAATGAACGAATTGATTCCAAATTTTACCTGCAGAAAGAATAAAAAGTACTGACAATGAAACAGAATAACTAAACACTAATACTAATAAATAATTGGAATTAAAAAGTAAAAAAAAAACTTCTTCTTCTTCACGCCTCCAGCGTGACTCTACTCGCCAAATCAGCATTAGGATGTTTCGAATCATACGACTATCTCATTGCGCTAGCGCGCCACTTCTCAGAAGTTGACCCTGAGACATTTAAGTATGTAAGCTGTACGTGTCAACCTGATAAATTAATTTTTACCGATATTCTAATTGGAAAAGCATTTCGCTTCAGTATTTTGGTAATCAGAAGTGTTTGGCAGTAAATACTATCGATTCCGTTAGCAATATTTCTCATAGGAAAATAACCTATCTGAAGTTTAATTAATTTGACAGTTTTCGTGGTAGGTGCTTGTCTCGTTAGTACAATCTCACATCGGCAGATAAAATGAGAAAGAAGTTGAGACGGATGCGACTCAATATTTTGGAAGTCGAAATAGACGTAGAAGGACTCGATGTACGGTCTTGAAAAAAAATCTCCAAGGATTAGAGAAAGGACGGAACTTTCGCGTGAAGCGGTTCTCGAAGCCTTAAAAATTAGAAAAAGATCTAGGGGGTCCCGCGAAAAGTCGGGATTTCGGCAGGCGTGTCGGGACCATTAGGCGCCAGGACAAACGCCGGTGCTAGCCGCATTTCTCTCGCCGAAAATTTTGCAGAGATTTTTTGAAAAGGCGTTTAAATTAGGAAAACGCGTAGGAAACGGGACGAAAATACCCCTATTCATAGGAGAAAGGCTCGGGGCGACCTCCGGTCGTCAACGGGGTTCGCTCCGCGATCCCCCCTCGGAGGAGATACCTTAGAAACTTCGTCGATTTGATGACGGAATTTAGAGCGAGACAGAATCGACGGGTTTTAATATATATGATTGGATTGTTTTTTTATAGTATATTTTTAATATTATTGGCTTATTTAACTGTTTACAGCTTTCTTTATATAGGAATTAAGCCTAAACGTTAACCAAAACCTAAAAAGCTTTGTCAGTAAAAAATAAAAATGTTTTCATTAAGCTTCAATACAAAAAGGTACGTACCTAACAAAAATAATTATTTTTAATGTAATGTAGATGCTTGTTTAATATTTCATTATTTAAAAAATGTAGCATTATTAAAAAGAATGTAATGTATTATAAGACAATAAGTTGAGGTTATATGAAGATATATATAATAAGGCTATTCCTTTGCATATCTAGGTTTTTAGGTAACGAGGAAATATAAAACTTTTATTGAACCATAATATTTCATAATTCATTAATAAATAATTTATCTCTTAGTTAACTTTTTGGCTTAATTCCTATATAAAGAAAGATGTAAATATATAATTGGTGTTCTTTCTTTCTTTCGGAACATTTCTTGGCGTCTCATTTTGTTAAATTTTGCCATATTCCTGAAGATATAAAATTATTAATAAAAAGCAAACCCTTGCGACAAAAGGTCAAATCAAAAGTTGGCAATTTTATTATTCAATTTTGCGTAATCATAAATAAAATTTTAGCATTGAAGAAATTAAATAAATTAATATTACAATATATCTATATTTCTTTGTTGAAGTTTCTAATATGTTCCAATTTCCCGTATCAAAACACAGAACATGAAAATGAAAATTATTGTATTTCTCAAATTTAACAGTTAATTATTCCTGTTTATCTACTTTTGTACATATATAAATTGTTACAGAATATTTATCCTACAGTTATACCTTCTGTTTGAGCAAAGCTAACCGACAATGATCTACATTTAGTGAAACATTGGAAATAAAAAAATTATAGATAATTTAATATTTTCTCTTCTCACCTCTCGTGCATTTTCGATTTCAAATTTTTTTCCTTATTATATATGAATGTATATAATAGTAGAACAGTTTTTCAAAACTGAAATACTTTTCGTATAATTTTAACGAAAACACAACTTCATATGACAAAAATTAAAAACTGCATATTCAGTGCCTAGAAAATGTAATTGAAACAGGCAACATTGAAAAATTACATATAGTTGTAAAATATTATTATTGCGTATTATTAAGATACGGAAGAAACTAGATTTGTTGCAAGAGAATATGTCGTAGGTAAATTTATTACAATATGGCAGCAAATAAATCTTATTTCAAGTTTATTTACTATACACAATACGGATTCAAACATTATTTAAAAGCTTTACTTCTTACTACTTTCAAAATTTTACTTTGATAACTATGGCTAATAATTTTTGGTTGCTTCTTGTCCCTTGAAATTAACTAATCATAAAAAGTATTACATCTTATTTAATTCCAGAATTATGAACCACTTGCAAACTGTTCATGTACTATTAAATTTGTACTACATAAATTTTTATGTCAAACACTATATTTGTTTACTATACTTACATATACATTTTCTGTTTCAGGTCGAAAAGAGGTAAGGGAATGTAATTGTTTAAATAAGCAATGAATTATACACCTCACATAATAACATAAATGGTAAGTAGATCATTTGTCAAATAGTTCTGATAGAAATCACAATTTTCTTCTCAATCAACTTCAGAGTGGATTTACAAATTTAATAGCTTCCCGATGCTATTTAGTTCTTATTTGTCTTTGTCGAGTCATTTTCATTACAGCTATATGGGCTTATATCTAATCAGGATCTTATAAGTTACTGCATCTGGATCTGGAGCATTTCAGGGTCATAATCTGGATTCATTATGTTATTTAATATTTTTATCAATGACAGTACTGTTTTGTATAATTTCCAGAAAATAATCTTTATCTAGCTTTATCTAGCGTCAGGAAATTTTGTAATTTAAATTGCTTAAAATAAAAATATTAAAATGCAAAGTAATTTTTGTACACGTAAGTTGAAATTAATTCCTAATCATGAATTAATATTCTGTGAACTTTATTTGGTTTTTCTAGATATTATACTAGTAATTATTATTTTGACTACATTCTTGATTCTTAATATCACACATGTGAAAAGAAACTATTTTTATATAATAGTGTTACATTAGTTATGCGTATCCAAAAACTTGCCTCTAAGTGCAAAACTTTTTGACGTACCTACTTTCATCTAAAGAATCTACTGTATTATTTTTCAACATTATTTCGGGTAATTGTTTTGAAAAAAACATTGATCTCATTTAGATGTTCCAAGAAATATATAGAAAACACTCTATATACTAGTATTTCGGCTTGTTAGGCCTTTTTCAATAGAGTAAACGTCTATTACTAAATAATTCCAAGTGCGTTTTCGTTATTAAGAAGGGCGAGAGTGTAAAGTCTATCTGATCATTGGTAGTACACGGATTTATAATTAAAGATTTTTTAATTTCTAATTGCTCTAACAGATCTAAGCGCTTTCCTTTAGTTCTGTTAGATCCTTTAGTTCCTTTAGATCTGTTAGAGCAATTAGAAATTAAAAAATCTTTAATTATAAATCCGTGTACTACCAATGATCAGATAGACTTTACACTCTCGCCCTTCTTAGAAACGGTATTAAAAACTCGGGCTTCACCAGATGGCCAGAGGTAGGCTCGTAAACAAATAAATAACGAAAACGCACTTGGAATTATTTAGTAATAGACGTTTACTCTATTGAAAAAGGCCTAACAAGCCGAAATACTAGTATATAGAGTGTTTTCTATATATTTCTTGGAACATCTAAATGAGATCAATGTTTTTTTCAAAACAATTATTTTCACGATGTTTCATAAAGAACCATCCGCTTCGAGTATCCACTTTATTATTTCGGGTATTTTATATTATAATGATTTAGTACTTAGCCCATCATTCATTATTTCCTGAAGTTGTTTCTTCTTCCATTGTACTATGACGGCAATAACGCCAATATGTTATTATATTATAAAGTGTCCTCGTTGAATAAAGAAGTTTAGTTGCATGACAAAATTGAAAAACACCATAAAAAATGATTAATAGTATGAGAGAGGTTTCTCCTAGACACGCAAATTTAAGGAAGGTATTAGCTGAAGAATTTAATTTTGAAAGAAATTGGGTCGCTAATAAAAATACATCATTATCGTTCATGTTCATCCTTTCCTGGTCATATACAAACAAGATTGTATAATTTAAGTGTTATTTTGACTAGCTTCTTTCTCAATTTCCCGTTTCACTATCATATAGGTATACTGAAAACCTTTAAGTATAAGGTTCTGTCAATTTTATTGTTTCTATTATTACATAAAAACTAAAGAAGCATGTCTTTTTAAATAATAAGTGAACAGAATATGTACAGGGTATTCGCGTATCTTTTGACCCCTTCCTACAGAGGTTATTAAGAAAGTTAGAAAGAAGTTTAAATACAAAAGTTGTTTTATTTTCACGTATTATCTTTTAGGTAGGTCGAAAAAAAAATTGCATGTCGTAAATTTGAGAAAACGCTTTTTTTTTTCTGATTTCAAAAATATATATTTTGTTGACATTTGCACTGACAGTTTTCGAAATATTCGGCAGCAAGTATCATCAAAAAATACAAAATATACAAAGATTTCACACTATAAACGAACAGTTATAAAAAATATTTAATTTTCGATGTAACCTCCTTCGTTATTTAAACATTTTCTAATATTTTCCGGGAATTTGTGGTTGATGCAGTTATAAATAAGATGGGAATATTCCCTATTAAGAAGCAAACATTCATTTTCTATGCGTTGCCTTAAAATTTGAATATTAGGAGGTCTGTCATTATAAATTCGGGTTCTTTAAGTAACCCCATAGAAATATATCCAATGGGTTTAATTCTGGGTTATTTGCTGGCCAGTGTAAAGTGCCATGCCTCTGGATCCAAGGAAAATATCTTCCACTTAAAAAATTCGTTACCTCCCGGATATTGTGAGGAGGCGCACTCATCTTGATCCCAAATAAGGTTCACGTATATTGAACAACTTTAATATTTTCTAATGGTTCATCAATTTGGTTTTGAAGAAAATTTAAATATCTTTCCCCTGTTAGATTGCCATCGAATATTATCGGCCCTATAATTTGGTTTTCTAACATGCCGCATCATACATGCAAAGACCTATGCCCTTGAATTTTTACAGGTTGAATTTTATGTGGATTTTCATTTGCCCAAAAATGTTTATTTTTTCTATTATACATTCCAGCTGTTGTTAATGTTGCCTCATCGGTAAATATTATTTTATTAAGAAATCTATCGTCTTCTCTCATCCTTTCCATCATACTTTGGCAGAATTCTAATCGCCCTCTTTTTTGGTCTTCCGTTAAAAGTTGAACATATATTTATAAGCCGAATATTTATCCCTTTTTGTAAAACACTGCATTTTAGTATTATATCGAGATTTATTATAAAACAATACTCCATCCGAAACTGACCTTTCTGGATTTTCTAAAATATATGATGCTACTGTATTAAGTGCGCTTAGTTTTTCATGGCTTAATTTACCATTGAAAAATAGCAATATATTCAAGTCACCTTCTTTACTTCTATTAACGATTCTTTGTTTTCGTTTAAGGCTTTTGGACTCTGAAAGTTTTTTATGGTATTTTTTTATGGTACTCCTCCGAGATATATTTGTCGATATTCTTGTTGAACTCTTCTGATTCTATTGACTTTTATTCTATTCTCTATTCTAAATAGACGAATTATTTCATATTTTTCGTTTTCGGAATAACCCATTGTTAAGAAAAAACCTCATAAACGTTTGTCAAAAATGTGACAGTCAATAAAGAGCTTGACATGGTTTTCTCAAATTTACGACATGCAATTTTTTTTCGACTTAGTTAAAAAATAATATGAAAAGAAGAAAAATCAAACAACATTTGTATTTAAACTTTTTTTCTAACAAATCCTCTGTAGGTAGGGGTCAAAATATATGCGAATACCGTGTACAGTGTGTCCCACCGCCACCTACGACGAATATATGTAGACTTTGCCTACGAGTTTTAAGTTTAGTTACTCTTAGTTGGTAATGATTGTTGATCATTTTTAGCTAACTAGTTAATTTTAACTAATTAAGTAAATTACAATAACGATCATTCATTACTTCATTGTTTTCCAACTCCGTCATGGCCAACTAAGAGTAAATTAAAAGCCGTAGCATTTTTTCAACAAAAATGTTAAATTGCCAATATTTCGAAACTACAATTTTCGGAATAAACAACCTTATACAAAGTTAGCCTTTTCTTTAATGCTGCATAAAATAAAATGATAAAAACAGGATGTTTCCATTTAAAAAAATGGACTCTTGATAGTTTTTTCGATTACAGTTTTATTCTTCTATTTTGAGCACCCTGTGTTAATTATCATCAAACTATTATACGAAGTCTGTTAAAGATATATACAACCAAATCTAGGTACAAGTTATATACTACCCTGCAAACGATGAAAACTGAAAATTTGCACCATGAAAACTGTAAAATTGCGCAAGTAGGAATAAATCTTATACATTATATTGCCCATAATCTGTGCCAGTCCATACTTAGAGTACGTGTTAGATTCACGACACGCTGTATTAGACTTCATGCAGATATTGCAGGATGATTTCTTGTCATATTTGATCAGTATAATTTTGTAATTATTTGTATCTTAAAAAATAAATGGACAAAAAATATATTTCCCAAATACAAAAATACAAAGTAGGTAGCCATTCATAACCTTACTTATTTATAAATCATTCGTCCTCACTCCTCACTCCTTGTTGGTATATTGATGCTTATGATTTCTTTATTGTTTTTAGAAACATAGGTTTTACAGCAGACAAAAGAAAAAATATATAGATATAAAATATTGAAACTGTTGCATGTATGACACCAGACACTTGAAGTCCTCACCAATAGGTAATGACTAAAATATCATAAAATACTCCTTAATAGAATCCATATTCCATCTATCTCCAAGTTTTATCATATCATAGTATAAATACGAAGACCCTGAAATACCAAAACATTCTCGATTTCTAGTTGGTTAAGTTGATAATAAATACATATACCACAGAATAGACCTATACCTATACTGTAGCTTCGGTCGAATATGAGAAAAATAAAGCATTTTTAAGGCAGCGAAATCTTAAACATTTTAACAGAATCTAATAACGCCCAACATTTTTAAAGCCTGCGATGTCATTAAATTAATGAGGTATTTAAAAGAAAGTTTATTGTGGAATAAAACACGTATTTACCTAAGGCTGTAGTGAGGTCATAACTTTTAAAATTTAGTGAGTTCATTTTATGTGCCTATTTAATAAATATGTTGGTTCCTAGTCTTAATAACCATTACTTTACATTTCTCAATCTTCAGATACAATTTGTTTGTGGTACACCATTCCTAAATCACCTAGAGTCGATTAGCTTTAGTTGCGGAAGTAGGCTGATTTTATATAAAAATAAACGATAAAAAATACTACAAAACTCGGTTTCATTCCTTAGACAACCAACGTATCTCCCTTAGAGTCAATAATGAAAGTCAATATTTTCGTCGTGGAAAAGCGGTAGATTTGTATTCACCCATTATCTGAGTTGTGAAGTAGTAGCACAGCTTACCAATAATGGTAAGCTGTGGTAGTAGTACAAATTGATTTATCTGACATTTGTGGACTATAGGCTATAGCGATATACTTGATTTGTACTGTAACATTAGTTATATTTATTTAATTTCCAGGATAAGTTATTATTATTATTATTATTATTTTTGTTGTTGAAATCCAGTCCACCTCGTTCCTTGGCTCTGATTCTCAGGGTCAGCCGCTGGTGGTTATCAGTAGCTACTCTCCACGTCCGTGGGGTGAATAACTACTGGGTCCGGGAATCGTGTACCCTAAGTAGACGTAATGAGCCCAGAATGACCGCCTTTTACATTCTTCCGGCTAGAAGATTCGCCGAATTTAGGCATGCCGGTATGATCTTCAGTTCTGAAAGCAATATAACGCTTGCTTCACCGAGGGCTCCTATTATCAGTACCACCAGCTTCACAGTATGTTCTGAATGGAGTCTGTGGAGTTCGAAGATAGTTTTTCGATATTTCGTCTGTTTCTCTTTCAAGACAATGTTGGTCTCGGCAGGAGCCGAGAACTCGATGACAAACATTATCTTGAGCTAGTGGTCGTGGAGGACTACATCAGGCTTATTGGCTCGAATCTGCCTGAGTGTGGGAAATGCGTAGTTCCTATAAATTCGGCACTTCTCATTTTCCACAACGGACTCAATATCCCCCGAAGCGTATGGCAACACTTTGGTACCACAATGGTACTTTAGTACCATTATGGTACTATTTAAGAAAACTATATATCTATTATACTTTATAACTATTTTAAATAATTTTAACGCCAGGTAAGTAGAGAAATTGATTGTTTTTGACGCCAACTCTATTTTTATTTGGTTGCTATGGTCCATTACAGAATTAATCGGGGATGGTCAAGCCACTCTATATACTTATCGAAAGTAAAATAGAGTCCCAAAAGTAATATGACAGGTGAAATGTCACTTATGTTATATCGTTGGATTAAGAAAATGACGTAGAGTCTAAAAATATAATAATATACAGGGTCTTCCAAATAAAAATCTAGAGTTGGTATTGCTACCGGTAAAACCAGAAGTGGAAAAAAGGTAATTTTTATGTCAAAGAGTGACCTTCAATAAGTACTTCCGATGCATGGTCTACGAACTAACTGGTCGTATTTGGAATTTGCAAAATTTGAATAATTTCTTCTAGGATTTGATTATTTCTAAGATATGAAAATTCTTCAACCGAGTGGAGTATTTTCACTTGATAAGAATTACAAAAGAGACGCCCTGCCGTCCTACTTATTCTGTCGTATACATGTTTAATTATTTTCACTTACTTACTTACCTACTTCTTTTATTTTACGTTTACTACTATATCTATTTGTATTTCTTTTATCACAAGTGAAATAATAGAAAATGTAATATTTTGTAAAGGTTCTGAAGACGGTGGTGGTAGCCAGTAGCCATATCTATAGCCAATAATATAATATTTTTAGAGACGTATGTCCTCACCTATTTAAACAATTTATTGTTTTCATAAGGATTTTACACATATTCACAAAACCTTCAGACTGAATGATCATAAGAACATCTTAATTGATAATCTATCGATAAATTTTCCTGCAACCCATTTTCGCATTTATCGAAATTTTTATACTAGCGCATTCACCATTTCTATCACTATTTGTTAGTAGATTAATTTGTCGTATGAGAAAGGTTTTCACCCGACGCTTGATTATTAATGTGATTTTATTAAAAAATGCAATTCTGAAAAACTTAGAAGGTAACTGAAGTTTTGGTATCGCCGTATAATAGGTATAGTGTTCTTTCAGTTAACAATAATGGCGATATACTTCCTCACATAAATTTATAGTTAACGTAGCTATCAACTTTGCTACGTAGGTAGCTATATCAACGTAGATAACATTTTAAATGGAAAACTGCGTATTTTTGCAAATTTTGAAAAAGTGTTCTCTCACCAATACACTTATGTAGAGGGTTAGATGGACTTACCTCTAATAGTAAGGGATTTATATAGTCAAAAGAATGTGCCATAGACAAAAAACATTTGTTAGTTGCGATGCTACGCAAGCTATAGGGTCCTTATGGAAATCGTTGTTTTCGTGGCAGTCTTATACAGCTCTTCTATTAGAGATAAACCCATCAACCTCTATGTCACCATGTTTATGAGAATGTTTTATCCAAATTTACGGTAAAATACACAGTGTTCCTTATTAAAAAATATCTTCCAGTATAAATATAGCCACTCCACTGACCTACTCTACCTTACCGACAATCGAGTGTTCTTACCTACCTTAATCTATTAATTTGATGTACTATATATAAGCAGTAAGTAGGTAAGTTAGTACTGTATAAAGGGACGTATGGCTCAAAAATTGTATTACGTGAATCTAAATAAATTTAAAAGTTATGTTTACAACATAATGTCATCTCGACATTACACATGTGTATGCAACCAAATCTCTGATTTTCAATGCATTTACAAATTACTTCGAAGTATATGGTCTGTATACTTGCGAAATGTAGAATGATTTATAGGAGATATCGAAATTCCAGTGACGTCGCATGCAGTTAATAATATGCACTAAGAGTAGGTAATAAAACAAAGGAAAAAAATGAGTTTTACTTTATTTTCTTTCTTTTTATGTTAGGTACAGAAATCCATGTATCCAATGATATCTAAAATACATCAGCACGTTTTATAGACCTTATAAACAATAAGTTGTTGGTTTGGGTAAACCAAAAGAATCCAATAAGTTGATATGAACAGAAGTGTGAAATTTTTGAGTAATTTTTTCACAATTCTTCTAATCGTGGATATTATGTCAATTACAGTTCGCAAGTTTAACCTGATTCTTACTTCCGACGGGTTTGTCATAAACACCTTATTAATTAAACGGAATCAACTAATTTTAGTTTACTTCTTGCCAGTACTGGAATTTCCCGTTACTTCAGGCGAAGAAAGGTGCTTTGATAGTATTCGAGGATATCTTTTTCCCATTCTAGGTAGGACCTACTACCTAGAGACTTATTTATGAGGACCATGAAGGGATACTTGGTCCTCATAAAAATGCTTTTCACAAACGTCAGTTTACACAAATCACTGTGAGTTTTATTTTTCATAACTTACTATGAGTGCTACAACGTTAAATGAAATTTTTGTGATTGGGGCGCTACACTGTCACGAATTTCATGCTGAGTATCTCAGAAATAAGGCCAAATATCGAAAAAGGAACAAGAGATGAAAAAGTTTCAAAATTAATCGGGCAAAAATGGTGTGCAGCTGTTTTATGAAAATATTTTTTTTTTGTTGAAGTTTTGAAATAAAGTAAGAGGGGCGTAGTACACAAAATACACTTCTAAGGGGGGGTTGGTTCTTCAATCTTAAGAAGCTTACGTAAGATAATGAGGAGTGGTTCAAAAGTTATGAGGGAAAAGCGGGAAAAATTCCAACTTCAATGCCCTCAAGTTATCAAGATTAACGCTGAATCACCCTGTATAAACAGTTGCCATAAATGATTCTTGGAGTGCCCATTTTCTTAGGAATATCCAGAAAAAGTCAATGAAACAGTTTAGTAATGAACATAGGCTGTGCTATATGAAAACGCTATGATTCTATTGGCATATGGCAACAAAAGGTTTTTTCTATAAAAAATTTGAAACAAAATAGGCAGTATTTATCAGTAATTGGTATACAAAATAATTACCTATGTCTTGTTGCCCAAAATATTCTATTAAATTTGATGAGGGAGAGAAAATTGTGCATTAAGCTTTTATGATCTGACGGGGATGTCAGATCATAAAAACCTGCATCAACTTGCTGAAGGAGATCCGTGCGGTGTCTATAAGTCTATTCAAGACGGGCAGGCGCTGGTCATCGCTCCTGGGGCGTGCAGCTGGAGTTCGCTGCTGAAGAACAATCCCATAGAAAAGGTTGGGTATTGCATGGCAAGGACCTGGAACCCACCAAGGCTGTCGTGCTGGCGTTCAATAAGACTGATTCTTGGGGGGGGGGGGGGGGGCGCGTTCTGGAGGGCTACCTCTTCTTGGATATGAACAATGTGGTAACGGGGTCCGTAGGGACAGAAACCCACCTAGAGCAATACACATTTTAAAACTATTGTTAAACAACATGTTAAACATCGTCATCAATGAACTTTTTATTATTTTACAGGTACAGTGTTCTCTATAAAATAAGGTTAGTTGGTGCACGCCGCACCTGTGTAACTTTTATTAATAAGATTTTTCTGTATCTTGAGAAATGACGAAAGTTATCATTACTATGCTAATCGCAGTATTTACATTTTTCATGTAAACTTTGAACCAACTTGTTTGAATTTTCAATTAATTGGGCAAATTTATTAACTTAGTAGCATTGTTGAACAGCACGCAAAACCTTATACCCGTAATAAATACTGATTTTCTAGCTGTCTAGCTTAGTTTAATTCCTACATAAATTAAAGTTATTATGTAGCATCAAGTTAACTTTATTATTGTTTTATTTTAATTATAGTTTAATAGCTTAAATTATAACAATATGCAGTACGATTAATATTACACATAATATACACATAACCCACTGGTAAAGTTAGTATAAATTAATTCCTTTAATTAATTCCGAACATGCATAAGAATTTAATTTGCTGGTAAATGTGACTTCATTATTTAATGAGTTAATAGGCAATTGGTATGAAATTATTAATTTATCTTGTAATATAAGTATAAGTAATAGATCTTGTAATATCTTGTAATATAAGTATACATTTATTTAACGATTAAAAATATTATTGTGAAGAGCAGAAAATATATAATTTTTATAATCTGTGTTAACAACGATTATTATCGTTGAATGAACATATATTCAAATATTTTTCCAGTATTAAGTATTATTTAGAACCATAGAAGTCGTAAGTCGGTATTGTTGTATTGCATTGTTAAAGTTTACTGAAATGCTAGAATAAATTGCACAGCTTTAAAATTTAAAGTAAGCTCTATCAACCCTCAATCAGACCCATCACCCAAAAAAAAATCATTCTCTTAGCTACGGGATTACAGAATAAAAAAAATTGTAAACGTGTTTTTAAACATTTCTCCTAAAATTTTTAATCGAAGGAATTCGTGTGAATTGATACTTAGTTCCCTAACTGAGGGGATGATTTTTGCTGGGTTTTGTTTCTTGGTTTCATTTAAAACATTTCATTTTATTTTATTTTTTTATATTAAATTTTATAGTTGGCACACGAATTCCTACGCTTGAAAGTTCTGGTATCTAGTATTGTTGAAAAACGAGTTTGTAATTTTATATACTGTTATCTCTTAGGTAAGGGATGATTTTTTGCTGGAAATGGTTTCTTAAGTTGTTCTTTCTTTTAATTTTGAAGTGGTGCACATATTCCTTGACATAGGGTTTCTTTAACTTATCAATTGTTTAATCTGTTCTCCTACGCCCATGACCGTTCGGATGTTTCCGTAATTTTAGCTGCTATGTTCAACAGACTGATTTTAGCAGGTGGCTAATATATTGAACTTATACGCGTTATAGCGTCATACCACAGAATAAATATATTAAACTGTAGGTCCACTCTTTTGATCTGTCCTAAAATGCTGGTGTTTTTTGTAGATATAGACGGCTATAAATTAACTTCATGTGCGGTGAGCGCAAAGTTCACCGCACACCGATAAAATTGATACGTTAAAAACACAATTAAATTTATTTTTGTTTTATTTATAAACCAACGTGGAATACAAACCTAATACAAACTAAAATAAGATAACCTCAAAACTAAGAGGAGAGTTTCATACATTTTTTATAATTTTTTTGTGTTTATCCATTGTGCAACTTCATCAATCCATTTTTTATTTTATATTTAAACATAGCCATGACATAGGCAAGTAAGTATGACTTCTTTGGCCAGCGATTTTATATATTTTGGGAACAAAAATTGACTTTTCTTTATATCTTGTAGGATATTAATGTAAAATTTGATTCTTATTCTGAAAATTCTCCACTGATGTATAGTCAGTGCCAAGAAAAATATTTAGCGGATATCCATAAACTGTGATTCTTGGAATAAGCTCTAAAAACCGGAAGTCATTAAAACCCGTATAGATATGCATTTTTTACGTATCACAACAGTCTAATGTAATTTAGGTATACGCAAGTTACGTCATCCGTACGTGCTGTATCTCCAAAACTGCATACAGCTCTAGCGATAAGGAAACAAATATTATGTAACGTTTAATTGTTGCGATAATCTTCCTATCGAATAAGGTATCTACTATATTGCTTATAGTTCTAACATTATTATTACATTTGTCAGTTATTTCTTGGTTAGTTTCTCTTACTAACAGATTTTAATTTGACGAAAACAAAACCTGATACGTTTACCTGTATCTCGTATTTACATTAAAACCACATTTGGAAATTGTTCTCTAAATTAGTCCATACAATTGGGAGTTTAATATTTCCATTGCTAATTTTCAATTTGTAAGCGTTTATGGAAATAATGCATTTTGTTCCAGGCAAAAATGTTATTTGTATTGGAAAATAAACAAACACGTTAAAGTAGAAACTTTTGGTACAAAAGGTATTTTTACAGCTAGTTAAAAATATAAATGTAGAGGATATTTAATAATGTAAAAATTGTAGTTGATCAAATTCAGACAGAATTGGAAGTGTTCCTTTGAAAAAAAATGAATACTTGATCCGATTATGCATTATCACCAAGTTTAGTACAGACTCGCTTAAATTAATTCAACTTATTTCATGTAAAATAATTCTAGAGGTTATAAATATGTTATACTAAGAACTATTCAAGTAGGTAATAAATTAATTTCTCAATTTTGATTATACCTACCTAAGTTTTACTAAACTCCTGTTTGTTTCTTGATTTTTAATTTTACGCTATCAATAGTGTGCTATTTAGGGTATTGGATAGAGGGTATGGATATGTTTCGACATATACAATCAAAAAGCACTGACGACGGCTTCATCCTGGTACATTCCCTTTTAAAGGAAGTGAGATGAAGCACCCTAAATAAAAAATCGTTTTTGCGTGTAAAGCTTCCTACACACTACGCAGGCGGCCTCTCCAGCGGCCTGTACAGGTTTAGCCTGCACAGGTCTACCTGCAAGTTAGTACGCTCATGAGGCGGCCTGCGCAGGCGAATGATTTGACCAGACAGATTTCTGGCGATGCTTGAAATTTGCCTGCACAGACGTGTTAAAACTGTGAATGTGGATGCGATTGCGGCCAGTTTCCTCAGTTTAAAAAGAAAAGTTTGAAATAACATGTCCGAATGAAAAATGGAATCTACAAAGGAAGTAATTTTAAGAGAATTTTTATAGAATTTTATAAAGCACATCCATGTTTGTGACACATTAAGGGCCGGTCTTTCCACCTCCCATTAAGTTCCTGATAAATATTTGGCAGATTAGACTGTGAAAACTGAAATACTGAAATGTCACATTCTAATCTGCCAAATAGTTATCATGAACTTAATGGGAGGTGGAAAGACCGGCCCTAAATGTAAAGAATATATGGATAACCACAAAAAATCAGCTGCATATGAAATATTAATTAAATGCAGGAGGTTGACGAATCTGCAAATAAAGGAACTGTAGTGAAAAAAATTAACCATGTAAGGAGTAGCCCTCGGAAGAAATTAAAAAAAATTTAAAAATACAATCCTTACACCACCTTTTTTTGTTTTTAACTGATTTTTTGGGTTTTAATTTCATGGAAATTGCTGCTATTGAAGCAGTTAATTTAATTAAAGCATTAATTCTTTACGTTTCATTTTGAATAGAAGGAAACTTGTTCACTACCTTTTCTCGTGATGAAACAAAACTGAAGAAACTCTCAGTTTTGGTTTTGTAATCTGGATGTAAGTCAGGCCTGTAAAGGCCGCCGGAGAGGCCGCCTGCGTAGTGTGTAGGAAGCTTTATATTAGAATACAATCAACCAGTTCAACTAATGGCCACTTTTGCCGTGCTAAATGCAGGTATCTAATATTAAATAATCTTAGGAAATTTATCTAAGTATTTTTATTACTTCTTAGGGTAAACTTATTAATATTTCCTACATTTGATAGATAACAAAAATGATAGATAGCAGGTAACTTTCTATATTCAGGATTACTAACCATGATACATGATTGAAACCAGAGATAATAATTTCTTTGACATCAAGTTTTTTCCACTTACCAGATAATTTCATAGAGTCGTGTAGATATTATAGCAGCCTTTGTAGATAAAACCGAAACAACCGGGCCCTTGCTTCACTTTAATTTTTATTAAAAGTTAGTACGTCATTATAATTAATTATTAAAAAACTGTATTATCATCTCAACAAAACTAAAGCAACTATTTCGTACTATTACTATGTTATTTATATATTAAAGACAGTTCTGTTGTTAATTAAATGTAAATTTGTTTGGCAAAAACCCACTCTGAAATTCGAAGACGAAATAAAGGAAAGCGCACTGTACTGGCAAAATATTGTTTCTATAATTAGCAGGATCTTTCATTTTATTTTTTGGGTTTTATGAATACTTATTACGCCTTCTTTAAGAGCCAATATTCAGCATTATCATTATTCTGTAGACACGTTACCTTCCATGGGATCTGCAAGTTGTTATTTGATTGTACATGACAAGACTAGTCTCGACCTGCTGAATTAAAAAAAAGTAGTATAATCCCCTTACACGATGAGCTATTATTTTGCGCTCTAACTGTAGGAAATAAAGCGCTCTTCTTTATTTTCTATATCTTACAGAGTCTGTAGATAATATAAGCTACTTCCGCCTTTCATTTTTTGAATACATATAGAAACAAAGACATGAAATACCAGTACATGATAATTAAATAAGATAAAAATAAATAAATAAAGATAAATAACATAATACTGGAAAAATATTTCTAATTCGTTATTTAGAGGAGGCCATAGATATTGATACCTTGGCCCACTTATTTACATTATTTTTGTCTGTTTCACACATACACGTTTTACCCACACACCAATACACACTTTACTTACTATCGACCCGTTCTTAATCTCCAAATTGAACATATTTTTATTTGAGGATCCGTATATCCTTTCTATATCTATCTGAATAATCAATTATATTATGTATTAAATTGGATGGTGGGTATAGATATAAATTCAGATTTAAGTCACAGTGCTACTTTATAGATAATAAGCTAAAAATAGATTTCTTTTGTTGATACAAAATAAATATTTAGGTTAGGAGAGATGGTTTATTAATGAATGAAGGTCTAAAAATGGCTTCATAAATCACACCCTTTAAGTTGAAAGGGTACTATACTTTATTATAAATATAATTTTTCATTTAACAGTTAGCTTTAGTAAAGTAAAACCGTGTCACCATGACCAATTCTATTGGTCATTAATCAATTTGATTACAGCGCTACTTTATTATTGATGCAAACCATTAACGTATATTCTCGCCTAGATGGTCCATTATAAAAGCCAGTGAATACAGTGCTGAGGCGATGATTAATTTGATGTATTTATATTATACATTGTCTCATAAATACCTGCATGACACCGTTGGTTTTTAATATAAACTCAAAGACCTTCGCACTTTAATAGAATTATAGAATATATATTTACAATAGGGAAGTCGAAAACTTATATTAATTACAAATATTCAGGAAAAATATACTATATTAGTTTTAAATTCCACAATTCGATATTTGAAGAACAATAATGATTTTCTCTTTGTTTTGCAGCTGCTGTCATATTGGAGGCAACGTTGCGCAACTTTATTAACAGTTAACATATTGAATCAGATTGATACATTTTGATTCATTGTGTTATGATGCTATGTTCGCCTGGTCGTTATTAAGTTTGTCTTAAGGCGGCGACTGACTTGTAACTGAACGTTGTAATGTAATGTAATGTAACACGCACACGATAGTCAGTGCCGATAAACGAGCGCGAAGCGAACGTGAACGGCGAGCGGCGAGCGGAGCATCAGTATTCCATTTGACTGTCGGTTTTCTAGCGAATTCCTTTGATTGTTACATTACAAGTCAGTACAGATCGCGACTTGTTCGTTCCGAGCAAGCTCAGTTATTCAGTAGTCGATGAAGTGACAAATTGAAAATACATATTTATTGTAAATTTGTAAATAATAGAGTGGTCTCAAGACAAAATTTGTTTTTTATTGATCTTTATCGCAATAATCCGACATTATGGGATCCTCAGGATCCCATAGGAACCAACTGACCGTCTGAATAGTGGAGCACTGTTGAGCCAAGCATTCAAAACGAGCATTCGCGGCGCTGAGGAAACGAGCTTTGTAATGTAATGCTCGCCTTGAGCATTACATTACAAAGATCGGCTCAAGTCAGGCGCCGCCTTTAGGCTTTATAATATACATTCTTATTCCATATAGACTAATGCGCGACCCGTCACATATTTCTTATAGTAATCTCAATGTACTCGTGTTTTTTTTTAGTATCTAAAGTTCAAGTAGAATCAACGTGTGAGACATCTGAATTTCTCCGATAATATTTCAGATATTCCAACAACATTTAGTATTATGCGACTACTTGACAACCACTTCCCTGGAGAATATGATTTAACAAAAGTAATTTTTATCTGCATCGTAATCCTCATTTAAAATACTAAAAAGCGTGCATAAACGTATTATCGCAGGCCGTGTTTTAAAGGCTGCTAGGAATTTTTGTTAAATTACGCCAAAAATTTTTTTGCCAATTTACATAAACATATTATCAACTATTGTAAACAAAATTATTTCAAGTAAGTACCTGAATGTTAAATGTACAATTATTTTGAAAATTTCACACCTCCAGTTTTTAGCCAATCAGGTGTCCCAAATTTAGGTCGTTGCCATGCCAACGCAAAAATGTCTAAAGGTTTAAGAATTTACTAAAACGAGGCAGCAGTAGAACTGATGTTTAGAACAATGATGTAGAACATTTACGTTTTTGTTGACAGTTGTAAGATTTGACGATAAGAACAAATCAACAACAGAATATGTTTGACGATTTTTTGTGAGGTCATTTATTACATTATTTTTCCGGTTGTTTTGGAAGTTCCAAACCATTGAACTTTCTAGTATTCGTAAAAGACTTAATTTAAACTATTTAAATAAATATTTTAGTTGTTTTCTAATATTTTTTTTTTAATTATAGAATCCCTTGCTACTTCACTCATCGAACATCTCCATATGCTGTCAATAAGTCACTCTCTATAATTTTGGCTATAGATTTTAGTTATTCCCACTGGCTGCTGCTACAATATTTTTTTTACAGCATCAGATCTAATGGATCTGTATAGGATAGAGTATTGTTCTGTTATTACGATTTCTGTTAGGAAAAATTTAGTATGATTTCCCAGACTCATCCCTTTATAGGTTGGCAATTCATTCCAATTTCAAATAGAAGACAACTAGCACTAGGAGTTGAAAGAATATGGAAATAGACAGAAGTTCATTTATAATTCCATTCATTATATCGGTGACAACTAAGCCTAAAAGAAAGTATATACCTAGTCACAAAAATCGATACTTCATACATGAAATATAGCAAGATCGTTTCTAAGCAAAAAATATTTTTTTGTGACGACTTGGTAACCCATCTAATACAAGAAACATAAACTAGCGAATAACAGAGAAGTGCATATTTCCCAAAAACACGAATAATAATAATATCTGTACCCCTTCTTCTAATCACAAGGATTAGCCCGAAAGTATGAGACTTGTATGAAACGGGGGCAATTGCGTCTAAGGAACGACTTACGTTGGTTAGTCCTAACCACCATTCAGTGCTGGAATGTGGGAAAATGGAAAACTACAATAGCATTAGTTAGGGGGACAGTCAAACATCAACTGATGTTAATTTTTTATATTAACACCAAGCTGACGTTTTTCCCATCTAAGGTACGCACCCTAGGATGAGGTGGGTTACCAACCCACTTTTTTTTTCAAATGAGTACAAAGTAAGACTCAATTATGCTACTTTTACTGCTATCACTCGTAGTTAGAACGGTAAGAACTGTTTCAACTTTTTTAGTCGTCAAAACATTATTTTGTGTAAATTTCTTTAAAGTTTGGATACTACTGAGATAAATATTTCACCTTTTTTAAGTTATGTTTTGTTTGAAGCTGTTAGTTGATAAAATTGTAATATTCTTCTATATTGTTCTTTTATAATAATTTGATTCTGTTACTCTCATTACAATGTATGTATTGTAGTAACTATTTGTTTATTTTTGGGGCTAATGTGTTTATTGTTTTTTAACGTATTGTATGTTGTATGTGTACCTAACTGTTACTGTGCATTTTTTAATATGTTCGCACACAAATTTGGTACCCATGGAGTAGAGAAAACGTTTATGCAAAATTTTCTCGAGATGTTTTATCTAAAAATCAATAAACACGTACGTAGTAATAGTCAATTAAATATAAATGCTCGCGAGTTTACGAATGAAATTTTAATCATTCCAAATTATACATATTTAAGTCATACTTCTCTATTAAAACGATTAGGATACACTTCTTTAGTTCCTCAGATTTTATTTTTTCTTCAACCATATTCATTTGGTCATAAGTGAAGTATACTATATGTTTCCTTTGTAAATTGAAAGTAGTTTTAAGTCTGATTTTAAAGTGGTTAGCAGTTTCTTTATTTTTTCTATTTTATATTAATAATATATAATAATTTTCATTCGGTTAAAAGAAAAAAAATCTAAATTTCAGATTGTATTGTATGTTTATCATGATTTAACTTATTGTAAATATTCACAGGTGAATTTCTGTTTAGCCAGTAAGAAGGTTATTTACTGCGTTGAATTTAACTTGCAGAAATGCAGTTAATCATTGGCTTATAGTGCCCGTTTCGATATAAATACCGCAGTTTAATGTTTTAATTTATAACAAAACTCTGTAATATCCAATCTGCTATTTATTTTGTACGTAGCGCCGTCTGCGGATTTCAGATATTAATTTTTTTAATGTTTAATTTTAATGGTAGGTAAAGGAAATTAGTTACAGAGTTTGATATTATTTATTAATGGAAGTCATAAAATTAATTTTATCCGGATTTAAAACTTATTATTTATTAGCAATGATGAATTTATTTGTATTTTGAATATATATTCATACTGTACTACCTACTTTCATTTTACAAGATGTATCATCTAAATTAGGCGAGTGCTTAGTAGACTAAAAAGTTCAAGTTCACAGTTCAACTTCTCATAGTTAAATGGAATACCCTGTCTATTTTTAGTACCTAAAAAGCATCAGGAAGTTATTATATCACTTGGTAGATCACACTATTCCTCCACAAAATATTTTCTTAAAAAAAAACTGCTTTATTTAGATAGGGAATGTAAGGCTCACTCAGTATAAACAAATCCAGTCGTTTTAATGAATCGATTGGTAAATACCAACAATAAGATAAAAACATTTTATAAAATTTATTAATAATTACTTAGACGGCAAAAAAATAATTGTATTTAATGGTGTAATAACAAATAATGGTTCTAGTAGTTGCACAAAATTAATATCTTCATATATACAGGGTGTTCCACTTATCTTTTAAAAGTTGAGATCACTTCAGATGAAATCAGAAGCGGTCGAGTCACTGTGATTAAATACAATTTTTGGTCTACTAATTCCACCCGGTATGTATGAGCATTTTCGCAAAAAATAAAATATTTTATTGATCACCAATCAGCAATTTATAGCTATTGCTATATAAATGAATATTCTAAAGCTTAATTCTTGCCTTAATTATATTATATCAATATTCTTGAATGTTAAGACTATAGATATAATAAAATATAATAAATATTAGAATAACAAAGATATTGATCCTCTTAAATGACAAGTCTCATTAAATCTTTTCAATCATCATGTTGTACCATAATAGGCATGGGTAGTGAAGATTAGGAATATTACCACTTAGTTTATTATTAGGCGAATCAAGGGGAAAATATTAAGAAGAGACTAGAGCTAGACTAGAAATAGAAAACATAAAGACAACCACCTAAGAATACTGTTGGACTATTTTGTGTATTAAGTAGTGCAGTTGTGATGGTGTCTAGTACTCTAATAGTAGTGAACGCCACCCACGAAGAGGTAAGAGCAATGGCTGATTACTTGCTAAGTTCTAACATATCGAAGAATTAGACAATCAGTCGTCCCCAAGCCCCATATTGTCAAGGGACTTATTTATTTACTGTCCAGATGTAACTTAGTTATCTATGACTTATCTATGACTAATACGAAGTTTTTCGCAGTTTAGAAAACAATGTTACAAACAAATTGTGGAAAATATCGACGGAATAGTGAGTTACTACCACCGTTTTCTTTTAAAAGAATTTAGTACTTTAAGTTAGCAACATTAGATAGGCACCATAATTTTCTATAGTACCTACGGAAGCTCATTGTAATTAAAATCGATCTCCTTAGTGCGCAACACAATTTGTTTCGCCTATTAAAACTATATAAAAACTGAGCCATTATGTATCACGAATTCGGTTTAGTTAAATATACCTAACTTTAGGCTTTACTAATACTCATAACAATAAAGTTTACAAGCACTTTGATTTTGCATATATTATTGAGTTTTTAGAATCTAATTTATTTTGCCATTCTTTGCGGAATAAATATAACAAGTTAAAATAAAAACTTCGTCTTTAGATTAGTAGTTAGGGCCATAACAACCGTGCAGGTATAGGTGGCAGTAGCAGTAAGGGTGTTCTTATACTCATAGCAAAATAGAGGCGTTGCTTCGCAGCGACTGCTCAGTTGTTATAATTAAACTAATAAATAGAATAATAATATGTGCAACTATGCATAGTATAAAATAAAATCTCACAAAACAAACTGTTCTTACCATTGCTAATAAATTAAAACTTGTTTTACAGCAATTTAATTGACAACTGTGTAGTTTGGTATTATTTGAGTACATACTTTTCGTATACATTTCTCAGATTGAAACAAAATGTGAAGCAAGATTTAGATGGGCAGGAATTGCACTTTTTTCGAGTCACAGAATTCAAATAAGCACATAATGATACACCTCTACCAATGAGTCTCTTTTTGCAAAATGCAAGTCCTCTAAGACCAATTTTGGACTTATGTGTCTAAAATTAGACAGAAAAATCTTGAAAGCAGAACTAAAATGTACTTAATCTACATATATTGCTGACTACATACATCAGAAATTGTTTTAGTTTATTTTTAATACATTTGTTAGTTACATACAATATTATTTGAAATACTTATATTATTTTCTTAATTAATTCATTTCTGTTATTTTCTTTCATTATAATAACATTTCCAATTAGTCAATAGCCCTAGTTGTAATTATAGAGGTAATAACGCCGTCATTTAGATATTACTATAGATATTTAAAAATTTATAAAAAAGACATCCTTCATATAGGTACTAAGTACGAGTAGGGGATATGCGCGCATAATGCTTAATACTTTTAATAATAATTTTTATTATTAATATATAATATATACTTGTGATTATATTATTACATATCATTGGTTTTTACATACCTACTTACTGGTATATATGTACTTGGCTGTGTTTGGTGTCTCTGATGGTCAGTGAAGCCATTTGATCTTAAAGCCATCAATTTTTTCCTCCTGTTATACATCACATGAAAGATATTAATGAAATAGTTTAAACGATATGAATAAGACAGTTCGGAAATTTGAAGATTTATGTGCCAGTTATAAAATGAAAAAAATTATTGAAGAGGTGAACTAATAAATACTAAAAATATGCATTAATAAATAAGTAGGTAAATACAAACTATAACTGCGAAAAGGGGAATTACAAACACAAAATTTACGAGCGGTGTGCTTTAATAAATATATTAGGCCTGCGAATTCACCATTTACTCTTATGCAAGAATGTGTCACTAAAAAAATAGGTAGGTGTATAAACAGAAACACGTCGGTAACAGACGTCAACAAAGTGTGTAATTTTTTCTTCAGCTCAACCGAGAAATGACGGTTTTTCGGGTGAAGTCCTTTCAAGTACCATATTAGCATGAACAGAGTCCTGATGGAATATTCATATTCCACTTAACAGGTAGGCAGATGGCGTACGTTCATTCATTATAAAGCTATTCTAGCTTAAAGGACTAGTCGATGCATATGGAAATCTTGGTTTATATTCCAAGCTTCAGCCACAGTCGCATTTGCACAAATCATTTCAAAATTATTGCACCGTTAAAGTGAACGGTTACAAACATGATTTGTAGTGATTTTAGTGAAAAATGAGTAAGGTTTTTTTTATTGGTCAGGAAATTGAAAAGGCGACCACCAATGTATTATGTTAATGACACTTTTTACTTTTGTTTCTACTTCTAAAGTCAATAATATTCTCCAATAACTGTTTGCAACTATTTTTTGTATAAACATACATAGTTGCAATATAAGTAGTATTTAATTATGGTAAATACAAAATCTACTGAGAACATCGATACAGCACCTTAGTGAAAAAATTATATTGTTCAATTGAGATTGGATAGCGTACGAAATCCTATACCATTTTGTTGTATATAAACATAACTAGAGTAAATTAATCTACAAAATCTAAAAAAATATATTTTGTACTTCTTTAGATTTGTAGGTAAGTCATTTTTGTATGTAGGTGTATTTTTGTATGTAGTATCTAAATTTGATTTAGGAGTAACGTGTAACGAAAATTTGATTAATTTCAATCAATAGCCACTATTAGGCAAATTTATCACCCATAAGAAATGTCTTCTAAGTAAATAAATTAACATGCGATGAGTATCGTATGATAGATGACAGAAAATCTCAAAAGGAGATATTCTAATCAGCATAAAATATGCAGATATGCACCGATAGTCAGGCGGCTTTACGTGCCTTGATCTCCTACAGGATCACCTCCAAGGCGGTCCTAGAGTGTATTAATGGTCTGGCCCAATTGGGATAGAACAACCAGGTAAAATTGACCTGGGTACCGGGTCATCACAACATAACGCGTAAAAATTGTAATAGATAACCACCCTATTTTTATATTTATCATTTACATTCCTCCCAGAATATCTGTTGCTACATTTGACTTAATTGTAGATGCATTTTTATCTTTGACATATATCTTTGAGAGGGATGTAATTATTGTTGGAGATTTTAATCAGCCGGATTATGTGTTGGCAAACTCTTTTAACATACCGCCGTTGCTACAGTCTGTCCTAAATTTTGAAAACCTATTTCATCTGCAGCAACATAACTCTGTGTTTAACTTTATGAATCGTTTACTTGATCTTGTATTTTCTAATAATATTTGTGTAGTTGAAAGAGCTGTTGATGTCTTAATTGACGAAGACAATTATCATCCGTCACTTGTTATTTTGTACAATTTTGAATCTCCCACAAATTGCCATATTACTGATCTAAATTCATCGAATTCTTATAACTTTAGAAAAGCGAATTTTCCACTGCTTTACCAATCCTTACTAGGAATCAATTGGAATTTTTTGAATGGAATTCAAGATATTAACCAGGCAAGTAATGAGTTCTATATCAGGCTTGATTCAGTATTTCAAACTTGCGTTCCTAGGACAACCCCAGCGCGCCGTTACTATCCTCCGTGGTTTAATAGGTCATTAATCAATAAACTTAAACATAAGTACACGTGCTGGCGAAAGTACAAAAGAACAAATGATCGTACATTTCTTACCGAATTTAAACGTCTCAGAGCGGAATTTAAAGTTGATGAAAAGAAACTAAATAAGGAGTATTTAATAAACATAGAAAATAACATAAGTCATGATCCGTCTGCCTTTTGGAAGTATGTCAATATTAAGAACAGCCGAAATATACCTAATAGTATGTCTTTTCAGGATGAAATTCTTACTTCGTCTGGTGATATCTGTAATGCCTTTGCTACTTTTTTTCAGAGTTCTTACAACGAACAAGTGGATATTATTAATCTTCCTGGAATTGCAGAATTAAATTGTCATAACTTAAATATTTCTGACTTCAATGAGGATGAAGTGTTCAAATGCTTGAGAAATCTTAAACCGAAACTCACCAGTGGCCCTGATGGTATTCCAGCTTTTTTGCTTAGAGACTGTGCGGCTATATTTTCTACTCCCCTCAAAATATTATTTAATAAAATTTTACAATCATGTACTTTTCCAACTATATGGAAGTTATCTAAAATAATTCCAATATTTAAAAAAGGCGAAAAGACAAATATTTGCAATTATAGACCTATTGTAATTATTAACAACTTTGCTAAATGTCTTGAGATGTTACTATCTGAAATAATATTTGTTCATACGAAGCACATGATTACTGACTTCCAGCATGGATTTTTTCGCGGTAGATCGACAGTAACAAATCTACTTTGTGTAACTGAATTTATTTCATCAGCCATCGATGAAGGGTTCCAAACAGACGTTGTATATACTGATTTCTCCAAAGCCTTCGATAGGGTTGATCATGGTATACTATTAAGGAAATTAGGTTCATTCGGTTTCTCCTCCTCCTTCATCCTTCTTCTAAAGTCATATCTTTGCAATAGAGTTCAGTGTGTGGTGTACCGTGGTTATAAGTCTAGCGAGGTATTTGCTACATCTGGTGTTCCACAGGGTTCGATTCTTGGGCCTCTTTTATTTACACTATTTATTAATGACATAGTTAGTCGGTTAACAGTTAAATGTCTACATATGCTGATGATTTGAAGATTTTTACTAGAATCTCAAATTTACAGGACTGCGAACATTTGCAGCAGAATTTGAATATTATTAATGAATGGTGCATACTAAATAATCTACACTTGAATTCAGAGAAATGTAATGTTATGTCGTTTTCTACAAAACTAAACACCATAAATTTCATTTATTCTATTGTTAATAACATCCTTTCTAGACCTGAAACTTTTTGTGACCTTGGTGTTACATTTGACAGAAAGTTAAGTTTTAATAAACATATGTTAAACACAACTGCCAAGGCGTATAAAACTCTTGGATATGTTATTAGGAACACGCGCAATTTTACAAATGAAGCTTGCCTTAAAACATTGTATATTTCTCTAGTTCGTTCTAAAGCTGAATATGCCTCAATAATATGGTCTCCTAATTATTCAATTTATATTGAGAGTCTTGAGAGAGTCCAGCGTAGTTTTCTTAAGCTTGCTGCCTTTCGTTCAGATGGAGTATATCCACCTATTGGTTTTCCTCATTCTCAACTTCTCGATAGATTTTCGCTTATTCCGTTAATAGAAAGACGTAACATTGCTTGTCTAATTTTTCTTTTTAAATTACTGCATAGTTATATCAACTGCTCTGAAATTGTAAGCATGCTTAACTTCCATGTTCCCAGAACAGCCTCGCGCCATTCAAATTTATTTTATTTGCCAACTCCACGGACAAACATCAGAAAATTTTCTCCTTTAAGCAACATCTGTAATATTTATAATAATTCATCCTTCGATATTTTTTCTTGTTCCCTTTCATTTATAAAAAGGTTAAATTTGTAACCGTTTCTTTTAATTCAATGTTGGCCTTATTTTATTTTCTTTCTCATTATTTGCTATACTTGTGTAATATTGTAATTTTATTTGATAGGTTTTGTTAATCTTTTGTTTTAGTGTTTTTATATTTCTTTGTGTATTATGTTGATTATGTTAATTATGTTCATTGTTTTGTTATATTACTGTAAACTTATTTTCCCATTCTAGTACTGGGCCGTTAGGCCTGTTGAATGGTGTATTACAATAAATAAATAAAAAATAAATAAATAACAGGAAATGAGGAGACCGATGCACTGGCTAAGAAAGGCTCGAGTATACAGTTTACAGGGCCCGAACCAGTGCTGGGGCTTCCGCCTAGTTATGTAGCAAGGTCCATTGGAAACTGGATCAAGGAAAGATCAGAGGAAGAATTGTCAAACGGGACTGGGCTGCGGCAAGCCAGGCTCTTAATAGAAGGGCCTTGGTCGAACGCAACTCGATCAATACTTGCGCTAAGTCTTAACAGCATAAGGATTGTCACAGGACTGTTGACAGGTCACGGATATCTTAACAAGCACCTTAATACTATCGGCCTTAGTGATACTAGAAGGTGCAGGTTTTGCGGACACGATGATGAGGACTTCATTCACATCCTCTGTCGCTGTGCCTGCCTTATGGTCAAGAGACACAAACATCTGGGCGCAGCATTTCTCCTGCCCCAGGACATTAGGGAGCTTCCCCTACAACGGGTGTTGGCCTATGCGCATAGCACGGGTCTCTTTCAATAGCTCCCAACTAGCAGCAGGCACAATGGGTCGAAAGACTTGAGTGCTGCGGGTGACCGCGCCGCCTATGATCAATAACAACATGATAGATGAGAGTTTACTAGTGGGAGAAAATCGATATATCGAATCAACACGCCAAAATCAAGGTTTTTCTGTGTGTGACTTGAAAGATAGCGACTGCTTTTTTATCTTAATTTTTGAGTTTCACTTTTAATAATCAATAATTATTGTATTATTGACTTAATATTTGTGAGACAGATTTAATCAGTAATTATCATGTTTAGTTATATATTTGTATCCCAGTTAGATGAAAATTTGGATTATTTAGTGAATCTCGGCGCCACGTGTCGGCGTTCATTTTGGTGAGGTTTAATCATAGATTTAATGATTAATACTTTTATAGATATTGTATTTGAATCACTCTTTTTGAATTTAAGTCTTTCAGACTGGCATTTAGCCAAATTATAATTTCATTAATGTTTTGAGACAATAAGTCGGTGTTTAGGTGAGATATTATTTTATTTAGAGATATATTTAGAGATTATTTTTTCCTTTAAGGTTATAGAACCAAATTGTTGAGAAAAGTCTGTCAATCCTATGTAATTGTCTTAGTCGCTGTATAGGTGAAATTATTTCAAAAATAATTAAATTATATGTTGCAAATTGAAGTATGCAAATTTCTCACAAAGAACGTACACATTTTCCGCTACATGTTTTTCCGAGTGATTTCTAATTGTTTGTAGTTTATTCATTATTAAAGTTGTTTTATATGTACCTATTTTGAGCTATTCACTCTTGTAATTTGATAACCATTAATATTATTCGATCTATAATTAGTTTAAAGTTATAATTTTACAGTTGAATTGTGTTAAAAATATTTACCTGAATTAAAAAGGTCATTATTTTTGTTGGCATATACAATTTTTTATACGTTTAAAGAAAATATATTTTCTAGTAATTTTTTTATTTAAACCATTACCATTTCCATGCTAACCATTTCTTATATTGCTTACACTGAAAGTTCACTTATTTTAGTTAATTAAGATACAATTAACTAAAGTTTTCAATTAATAATTATTATTATTCTAAATTGCATATTTTGGATAATTTTCTTGCAATTTCATATACTGGGTGATTCCCATTTCATGTAAACTTTATATATCACTTTTTGTCAATTTTGAGTTGATTAGTTAAAATTTTTATTCAACAGATTGTAGTTGTTATTATCGCAAAATTATCTGTAGTTATCTTGCTCATGTTACAGTAGTTTATATAATTTTCTTTTACGATCTTGGTCAATACTTCCTATTCCATGTAAAACATCTTGGCTTCTTGGAAGAGGAGAATCGACCTGGAATTTCAACTTGACCATTAGAACTACGATAAAAGGAGAAGGCACTTGCATCCCCATTAGCAGCATCCGGATCAAGAAGCTAGAATAGCTACACCATCTCGTTCGAAGTATGCGAAAGGTTCCATTATCTGCTGCACGTTGCCGAAGGTTCACTACGACCATCTTCACTGGAGGGTATCTATTGGTAAGAGGTTGAATTATATTCTCCGAGGCCAGAAGAATACATTTTTGTAAACCACATCACTTTTTTGTTAGTAGATATATATGTAACGTAATTTTGAGTGGTAACAACCATCAGTTGTTCTTTATTGTTTTATTCAAATATCATACAAATATTTTAATTGTAATATAGAATTGTTTTTACTTGTTTGTTCCAATTTGCCAAACATTCACTATTATTTATGCATATACAGTCAAAACAAAATTACCTGGCGTCCACAAAGTGGCATAAAAATTAATATCAATTATAAAGCTTCGGACCTGCACCCAATTCTGAGCTCAGCCGGAACCAATTTCAAATAATCTAATTAATTAGAGCCAATAAAAAAAATTTAAAAGGTTCATTACAAACGTAACCTGTGTATAATAGTTATAATGAATCTTAAAAATAATATATTTTATATATCTTTTTAATCGGGTGCTGAAAAACTTATGCAATCTAATAGTTTATTTATTTTCATTAACGACATTTAATTTGTTAAGACCGGATTTCAATATAAAATATAAATTTAAATAAAGGACATTTAGTTAAAGTTACCTTTAAATACGTTGGATACTATTATTGAGACAACTATATTCAAGATATTCAAAAGCAATTTTAGCTAAAAGTACCTGTAAATGTTATTATTAGTTATTAATTATTATTACTAGAAATGGGAGAAAATCGCTCTCGCGATTTTCGTTCCCATTTATAGCCCTACCAGGTCATACCCTTCGGGTGACAAAAGCATCTGGAATAATATTATTTTAAAGAAAATATATATTAAAGAAATTTTGTATCTGGAATGATGATGTACTTATACTAAACGATTTTGATGAATTGTAAGGGTAGGTACTCTATTGTTGATGGTAAAACATCATAATTTTTTAAGTAAGTACTGAAAGTAGAATTTATTTTTGTAAACATTATTATCAATTTTAACAATGGGACCAAAAATATTGTAGATATTTACTTTTGTAAGCTAAAATGAAGAATTTAACAGACTGCTAAAATGAACGAATTAATTCCTAACTTTACGTGCAGAAAGCTACGGATAATGAAACAGAATAACTAAATACTAATACTAATAAATAATTGGAATTAAAAAGTAAAAAAAAAAAAATTGCCTCCAGCGTGACTCGAACTCGCGAAATTAGCATTATGAAGTTTTGAATCCTACGACTTTCCCGTTGCTCTACCACGCCTGTTGTCAAATGTTTACCTTGAGACGTTTAAGTATGTAAACTGTACGTGTCAACCTGAAAAAATAATTTTTAGCGATTTTCTAATTGGAAAAGCATTTCGCTTCAGTATTTTGGTGATCAGAAGTGTTTGGCAGTCAGTACTATTGATTCCGTTAGCAATATTTCTCGTAGGAAAATAACCTATCTGAAGTTTAATTAATTTGACAGTTTTCGTGGGAGGTGCTTGTCTCGTTAGTGCAATCTCACATCGGTAGATAAAATGAGAAAGAAGTTGAGACAGACGCGACTCGAGATTTTGGAAGACGAAATAGACGTAGAAGCAGTCGACGTACGGTTTCGAAAAAAAAATCTCAAAGGATTAGAAAAAGGACGGAACTTTCGCGTGAAGCGATTCTCGAAGTCGTAAAATTAGAAAAAGAGTCTAAGGAGTCCCGCGAAAAGTCGGGATTTCGACGGGCGTGACGGGACTATTAGGCGCGTGGACAAACGCCGGTGCTAGCCGTATCTCTCTCGCCGAACGGCGATCGACGAATATTTTGCAGAGGTTTTTTGAAGAGGCGTTTAAATTGGTAAAACGCGTAGGAAACGGGACGAAAATACCCCTACGCATTTGGAGAAAGGTCGGGGGCGACCTCTGGTCGCCCGCGGGGATCGCTCCGCTGTCCCCCCTCGGAGGAGATAGCTTTGAAACTTTGTAGATTCGGCGACGGAATTTACGCGAGAGAGAATCGATGCGTTTTAATATATGTATATGGATTACCTCATGGTAAACAAGACTATGACTGGAAATTCATTATTGGTGTCGATCTTTTGGTGTATTGCTTCCTGTCAACTCTTCATGGTAAGTGCAGAAATAGGTATCCAGGCCAGCGACATTTTTTTATTTGCACTGCTCGCTGTTACGGTTCAGATTATATTGCTTCTTATAATTTTTGCCCTTGAATAGACTTCTCCATTTTTTAAAAATCATTCTGCAACGGAATGATTTTAACACTTTTTTATAGGAAACACTTTATTATAATATAATTCCCTTATTTATATATAGGTATAATACGCCTGCGACATGGCCCTATTTATTTGTTGTTAATCTATCATAATTATTATAGCCAGTCAGGTTCATATTCAACGAATAAACTTTTAAAAATCTCTAACATCAATGCTTTTTGATTATCACAAGTGACACTTTTTATTACTAATTTCAATAGAAAAATAATCCTGTTCGTTTTGTACAAATTTGTCATTTTATCTGTCGAAGCAACAGCTTGGGTTTTAAGATCTAAGAATCTATTAGCTAGCGAGCTAATTTTTCTATTGATATTTTTTCAATGAAACGTGCTCTAGATACAAATTCTACTAGTAACATATGGAATTGTATCTGAATAATAGAGAAGATATTTGTTATTTCCTATATATGTATATTTATTCATTTTATTAGACCATACAACGTTAATTAACCGAACTAATGCTCTAAAAGGCGAAAAACAACCTTTCTATATGATACCTAATTGACACCACATGAAAACTGGACAATTTCTGTATATTTTTATATATTTGGATAGACTCCGCCGGTAACGAATAGAGCCATATAAATATATTTTATACCGTAAAACGTGTATCATATATCGTATACCGTATATCGTATATTGTATTGTAACGTTTCAAATTAACTATAAAAATTAAGGACAGTATAAGCAACACTTTCTACAACAACAATATGAGTTGGTTGCATACCTAGCAGGATATTTAAGTAAAGTATGTTTTATGTATAGTAAAAGCAAAAAATAAAAAGAAAAAAAAAAGGAAAAAGGAACAGACATTCCAGAAGAGCAGAACTCAGCTCGTGTTGATATTTCAGTGTCAAGCCTAAAAATACCTAAGGTTAGTATCTAAAAATAAATATTTTATTCAATTTGTAGCTTATTTTAATTGTATAATGTACTCGAATAATTGAAGATAATTTTTGATAAAAGTTTTTTACAATAAGAACATTTTTTATAGGCTTGAATTGTACCCTTCGATTTCACCCTTCAACTACAAATGCCATTGCGAATCTCGATACGCAGTGTATAAATAATAATTTTGCTGAGATTGTGGTTGCGGTTCCTAGTCCTGTAACTGCGTTCTGATTGCATAATCCTTCTCCTAGTTATCAACTCTTCAGCAGCACTAATGAACAGCAATGTAATATTACGTCCAGGTTTGATAAAATAAAGAAAAGAGCAAGGGGTGAGTCAGTTTAATTTTCCATATCAACAACGTTTTGCCATCCAAGGTTCAGTTTATAACCAGTTACATAATTTGTTGGATAAAAGATTCAAGTGTCGAATAATATTACCCATTCTTCAATGCCAGTGAATCTCGGTGAAGAGAAGAAACCTATAAAAATTATATAAAGTTACAATTCTAATATGTTATAGTTCTATTCGTATGAACTTACCTGTACTTCCTTATAAACTTACCTAATCAATTTTCGATATTTTTACATATCAATTCTATGTACGTACATGTATGTGTATAAATAATATATTTAGTGAGTATAATGTAAACTCAAGACAGCTGTTGCGAGGTCTAACGATCTAATGTAGAAAGAAAATTTGTAGGTAGCAATTCTAGTAAACTTTACAAATTAGAGTAATTGAAAATAATAATGAAAGGTACATCCCTTGAATAATTCTACCTGCGCTGATACTTTTACTGTTCTTTAGTTAGTGGTGTAGATTGTGAAACATTCCTTGTTCTCTTCAACTAATATTGTACTATCAATAATTAAATAACGAGTAGGTCTAGGCTTGATAACAATATAAAAAAAAAGGGGAAAATATTTAAGTGTAGCTTATTGTTTTAAGCCTGATATATTTACATGTTGGTTTGTTCGATTTATTACACTGTATTAACGTTTTTTACATTACATTTTTTAATTAAATTATAATAATAAGTAAGAACTATAATTATCAGTGATATTATATTTCAACGTTGGTTTGTTCAATAATTAACGTATTTTTTTTTACATTTCATTTTTATATTAAATTAGATTATAACGCTAAAATCGTTCATTTTGTTTGTAATCCCCTCCTCGTCGATTTACCCCGACTGGCGCCCAGGGTAGTTCACATGGTTAGCTGAATTTTAAACAACAAAATTAGAAGTACAGAGCTCACGCCCGCCTCCACACTAAGAGCCGCCGTGCATACATCGTAATACCTGAAGATTACGTCACAGTATATCGTATAACGTATATGGTATGTCGTATATCGTAAATCGTATATATATTTTGAAATACCTTCCGTAACACAGCGGACGGCAGTTATTAGCCTGTTTAGAACATGGATCGTAGGTTCAATTTTGAACTACATTTGCATATGCTATTATTACTATTAGCATGCATTGACTCTGTATTGCTGATTTATTACAAACAAATATATTATTGCCCTCCGCCGCTTCATCTTTGCTTAATTGATAGAGGTAAGTGAAGAACCCCTGGTGATACTAAACTAAATTGAAAATAATGCTAGCTTGCTATGGAAACTGTTTCGATAAATAAAACAAACAAATTAAACTATGGTCTATTTAATGTCCACCCTGTGGATGGTAGTTCACAACACAATAGGTACTGCTTGATAATGACAGCTTAACATTATATCTAATGTGATAACTTGACCTGTGGAGCAGGTTAGGTTGGGCCTCTCTACAGGGTGTAAATTTAGTGGAGAATTGTTCCATAACTCGGCAGGCACGAACCTTGGAGGAATTTTACCTGACACCATCATATTGTACCATTTGGAGCTCCTTTTAAAAATATTTTGGATCCTACAGGGTGTTTCATGTTAAGGTGGCAGACCCAACTTATATTTTTTTAAATGGAACGACCTGGATATTTTTGCATATTCAAAATCTACGCAAAATTCTTAACTCATAGATATCAATATGTATGTACTTTAATGCAGTCGTTTTTAAGATATTTAGTATTTTGTAAAAAAAAAATCAGAAGCAGACTTCAGTTTCAGCTGCAATTACGATTAAGTTTTTTGGAATTTCAAAAAGATTTTTCGTGCACAAATAGTTAACAGAACTGTGCATACTTCTATGATTAAAGCATTTGATTAAATTATACAGGGTGTTAATAAAATATAAATGAATCTCGTAAACTTAGAACGCACGTAAATCGGTTTTTTTAAATGGCACCACCCATATTTGATTCCATATCTGAAAAGCCATTAAAAAGACCTTTCTCTACATGTATCACAATGTGTGCTTAAACTTAACAGTTTTCGAATAATTTGATATTTTTATTATTTCACGTGATAATTATTATTCGATCCGATTACAACTTTTCCTAATCTAATTAATTTGCGAAGAAGGCTGGCTTCAGACAATTATTTTGACAATTCAAAGTGTCAATGAATTAGTAATTTTGTTAATCCGTACACCTAACTTGGTAATTATTATTACTCCAGAAGTGCGCATAAGTTTCAAAAATGAGGTTTACTAAGCAAGAGTTAGTTGATATTGTCTACATGTTGGGAGAAAGCGGAAGAAATTGTTTGCTAGCTTCGGGACTTTATGCCCAGAGGTATCCTGAAAGGCGTCATCCGTCAGCAGCAGCAATTAATAAAATAAAGACTAGATATGAAGAAACGGGAAATATTAATTATCAAAAGAAAAAAAAGAACAAAAACAGCGACCAATGAAGAAAACGAATTACAAGTACTATTGAGAATTCAAGAAAATCCGCATAGTAGTACTAGATCTTTAGCACAAGAATTCGGAATTAGTCATATGTCAGTAAATAAAATATTAAGGCAGCATAAGTATCACCCGTACCATATCCAATTATTACAAGAACTGAGCGAAGACGATTTTAATAACCGAATACGATTTTGCCAGTGGGCACTTAATAAGACTCAAGAAGAACCAGATTTTTTCAACAAGGTTTTATTCACTGATGAGGCTACGTTTCATAAAAATGGTTGTGTTAATAGACACAATTTTCATTAGTATGCCACGGAAAACCCTTACATTGTTTCAACCATCGATTACCAGCACAGATGGTCTTTAAATGTTTGGGGAGGAATTATTGGAACATACATAATTGTCCCACATTTTTTTAATGAAAACTTGACGGGTGATATTTATTTACAATTTTTGCGAAACCAATTCCAGGAATATCTGACTGCAATACCCCTAGCACTAAGAAGGGATATGTGGTTCCAGCATGATGGGGCACCACCCCACTATAGTAGACAAGTTAGGGAAGTTTTAACCGTTCAATATCCAGACAAATGGATAGGAAGAGGTGGTTTAACAGCTTGGCCTGCCAGATGTCCGGATCTTACAAAGATGGATTTCTTCTTATGGGATTACGTAAAAATGAAGTCTACAACATTCAACCTACAACGCAGGAGGACATGATGATGCGAATTCAAAATGCTTTTCATACAGTAACTGAGGGAATGCTGTGAAATGTAGGCCGGAATTTTCATCGGAGGATCAATGCATGCCTCGAACAGAACGGAAGACATTTTGAACATTTGCTTTAATTTAATTTAAAAAGTAAATTTTTTTCTAGACTATTTGTTAACATTCACTACTTATTATCTATTATTTTTTATATCCTCTTTAAAAAAATATTTCTTATAATAATTCAATAGTTTACCCCAAAACATTTATTAGACAATTTGTTGAAACAATGTAAGCGTATTCCGTAGCTTATTAATCAAAATTGTGCCTTTGATTAATAAGCTACACAACCATTTTTATGAAATGTAGCCTCATCAGTGAATAAAACATTGTTGAAAAAATCTGGTTCTTCTTCGTCGAATTAAGTGCTCACTGACAAAATCGTATTCGATTATTGAAATCGTTTTCTCTAAATTCTTGCAATAATTGGATATGGTTCCGGTGACATTTTTGTTGCCTTAGAATTTTATGACGTATGACTATTTCGGAATTGTTTCTTAGTAAACTTCATTTTTTTAAACTTATACCCACTTGTGGAGGAACAATAATTACCAAGTTAAGTGTACGGATTAACAAAATTACTAATTCATTGACACTTTGAATTGTCAAAATAATTGTCTGAAGCCAGCCTTCTTCGCAAATTAATTAGATTAGGAAAAGTTGTAATCGGATCGAATAATAATTATTATCACGTGAAATAATAAAAATATCAAATTATTCGAAAACTGTTAAGTTTAAGCACACATTGTGATACATGTAGAGAAAGGTTTTTTTTAATGGCTTTTCTGATATGGAATCAAATATGGGTCGTGCCATTTAAAAATATCGAGTTACGTGCGTTCTAAGTTTACGAGATTCATTTCTATTTTATTAACACCCTGTATAATTTAATCAAATGCTTTAATCATAGAAGTATGCACAGTTATGTTAACTATTTGTGCACGAAAAATCTTTTTGAAATTCCAAAAAACTTAATCGTAATTGCAGTTGAAACTGAAGTCTGCTTCTGATTTTTTTTTACAAAATACTAAATATCTTAAAAACGACTGCATTAAAGTACATACATATTGGTATCTATGAGTTAAGAATTTTGCGTAGATTTGGAATATGCAAAAATATCCAGGTCGTTCCATTTAAAAAAATATAAGTTGGATCTGCCACCTTAACATGAAACACTCTGTAGGATCCAAAATATTTTTTAAAGGAGCTCCAAATGGTACAGTATGATGGTGTCACGTAAAATTCCTCCAAGGTTCGTGCCTGCCGAGTTATGGAACAATTCTCCACTAAATTTACACCCTGTATATAGAGACTCCAGAATTTTGGAATTCCTTCACAAAGGTTTTCTAAATTTAAAAGAGTGAAGCGTACATTTATAAGTATATAATATATATTATATATTATATGTATAGTAAAATAAATATAAAGTAATGACCAAAGCTTATCTGGACATCACGGGTGCATAAACTATTAACATGTAGATATCAGACAGCCGTCAACAATAGTTGATAATTTGAATCTTCTACAAACCATTCAAGTATAATTTGCAAGTGACGAATATACAAGTGGTATTCGTGGACAATAACTAAACCATAATGTTTATGCCATTCCAAACTTAGAGATTTATAGTAAATATATTTAACAAATATACATGGACCAACCGGTACTAAACTTGTTAAATCAAATGGAAGCTTCTAAATAAAAGGATGTCCTATTCGTACCGAGATCAGCTAGAAAACTTGGTTAAAGAACTGATTGTTCTTTAAAACATATTCAGCAAAAATCTGAGTAAAATAGAAGTAAGGTATGAGTTTACCATAAAACCTTAAACCCAACCCTAAAACCTGGGCCCTAAGACTCTCTTGCATAAAGAAGGTTTTATTTAAATAAATATACTAAGTGAGATATGGATAGCACTGCAGCAGCGTGGCAAAAATTTATTAGACAGATCCTTTAGAGATCTTTATTAAATCATAGTTCACAAGCACTAGAATAACTAGAGATTGACTTAAGGATATAAGCTCCTATCCTTATCGGATAGAAGTTTGCTCTTCAAAATGCAACTCGCTACCTTGCCATCTTGATTAGAAGAGAAATCTTTCGAATGTTCTTGTGACACGCTCTTTTTGCCTATTGTAGATAGACTTATCAAAATATCAGTGTACTCGTAGAAGAACTGTATCCAATTTAACAAATAATATCTAAATATGTTTATTTTTTTATTTCATTCTTCAATTAAAATATTAATATGTATATTTATGCTTTTTATTATTAAAATTTATACGTTGATGGAATAATAAAGAGGTTTCATTCTTAATATATCAGTCTCGTTGCAAATGAGCAATATATCTGCAAAGGACAAATAGATACCTAACTATATTTAGAAGTAGCACGATTATGCCTATAAAATATTTATGTTTTTTCCTAATTCGCCATTTTAATATTTAAATTTAATTGCTATTCCATTTTGCGCTTTTTGTTGTGTACCTTTAATAATTAATAAACTGTTTCCATTTATTTATATTCAGAATTTGAAATGTATTGAATTTATGCTGAAAATTTTAAATAACGACACTGTTTAATTTTAACATTTTCGCGCTGTTTTCAGTTTTCAATTTATGTTACCTATGTATATTACCGACATGGAATTTGCCATATTCGATCGCTTACTTTCCATAAAACAAAACCAAATTTTCTATAAATGCTATATTGCGTGATTATGTAGATACGTGACATGGGAAACCAATATGCAATGATATTCTCTTTATTGATTTATAACTACTTTTAAATTATAATATGGCACGCTCTTTTTGTCCACATTAGCTCAGTTGTAGAAAAAAAAAACTATATTTGCTTAGCATTTTAGCTATAATATATACTAGACAGTAAAATAGATTGTGACTTAATTCTGTAACCATAGGTACAGGGTGATTCACTATATTTTGACCCCCCTGTTAACTTTTTTGTTTACAGAATTATAAAAAAAATGTGAAATATAAAAGTTGCACGATTTTTTTATTGAAGTTTTCGAAAATGATGGTAGAAAAACAAATGAAGTCTACACAAAATGGCAGTGGATGTTAACTTTGTTAATTTAAATAGAATACCCTGTATATTTTTGCATATTTGGATAGAAAGTTGTCTAGAAAGAGAATATTGATTCGTTGCTATGCACCGTCTTTCTCCAACACATCGCTCTTATGGCGCACTTTTTTGGTCATATCTCCGTTATTATTAAAGATAGACCCATAATATCTATATTACTGTATTCGTGAGACAACGTTCTATCCAAATATGGACAAATGTGTACAGTATGTTCCATTTAAATTAACAAACTTAACATCCGCAGCCATTTTGTTTGGACCTCATTTGTTTTTCTGCTAGCATTTTCGAAAACTACATAAAAAATCGTGCAACTTTTATATTTGACATTTTTATATAATTCTGTAAACAAAAAAGTTTAACAGGGGGTCAAAATCCCACATATGTACCCTGTATGTGGGATTTTGACCCCCTGTTTTGTGTGTGTGTGTGTGTGTGAAACGGGCACTGTTTTCTAAGAAACAGTTAAAGCGAGGATTAAAATTGACTAAATCAACTAAATTACGTTGAAACCATGTCTCCGTATTATGTAATTTTCGGATTTCTGAAAGGGAATTTGAATGTTAAGTTGTTATACTATACTATACTCTGCGTATATCTCAAAAGAATGTGAATTTCATAAAATGCCCCGTGTTCTTCGTTTGAGAAATTATGCGCCATACTTTAATTTTAATCGCGTGAAAATAAACTGATACTGAATACGACCACAACTGATAAGAAAGTACCTACTGCTAGAAATACCAAACATATCGTCCTGACTTGTTTACTTCTTAGTCACCTGATAAATTTTTGTAAACATTTCGTACAAATTACTTCCCAAGCTAAAAATGTTCCACTACATTTTTTTTTCATTATTAGTCATTATTTATCCCCGCTTATAATTTAGGCCTTATATATATTTCCCAAGTTTATGCGTATAGGTTCAGAATCACTCTGTATATAAAAAATTTACATAAAGTTATACCTACGTAAAAGTTACCTATTTATTTGTATTTTAGGGAACTTTCCTGTACAATTTTTATATAGGAAAATAGAAGTTTTACTTCTATAAATAATTTCAACGTGTACTACAACCTTACGTTAATGTGCAGATCATAATTTAGCGTTTAAATTACCTTTCAAAAAAGCGAAAATTGCATAATACGGAGACATGTTTCCAACCTATTTTATAGACAATTTTGGTCAATTCTAATCCCCATCTTAATGTTTAAAGTATATTTAGTTGAGGCAATCACGCTAAAACATATAGGTATATTTATTTTTACATTGGATGTAGTATTATAAAAAGTAATTAGCGACTCAAATTACCCATGAGTACCTCCACAATTGCAAGCCAGGAAGGAAAGCCATTACATTTTTGAAATAAAAGTTTCTGTAAATAAAGGTAGAAAGTGTTGTTTCCACTTTTAATTGCTATCTATAAACAGATATAAAATATTTTTCACTATAAACCTGATGCTAGTTTTTTAATAAAGCTACACTGCAATTATCAATGCTAAAATCTTAATTTTTATAGTTATTGTAAATTAGAAAAGAGAAATTTGTTCTTGTAAGTACTAGTATTTCCTAAACTGAAAGTTATTGTTGTTCTAGCAGATAATCTAGGGTGTGTCATTAGTGGGTAATTGTTTGATTATTCACAAACGGTACATAATATCAAAAAAACTTTTTATATGGAAGTTTTTTGGCACTAAAAGTGCATATTGTAAAAATATTTTCAATTACACAGGGTGTTCCAAAAAGTCGGGACAAGGTGCAAGTTGGTTATTTCAAATGCGACACCCTATATATTATTATATTTTTGAAATCTAGGGATCACTAGGAACATATTTGTATTAAGGTTCCCTATAGCTATCTCTTTTCGTTTTCGAGATATTTAACAGTTAATGAAAAAAAACCTCGTAACACTGCATTGGAAAATAAATAAAATTTCCTCTATGACACAATGTGAAAAGGAAAAAAAATATAGTGTCAGTTAGCACAAGGGATACCTTAAATATTGCACTTGAAATTATTTGTCCATTGTATACAGGGTGATTTTTATCGTGATTTATATTTCACAATGTTAAATTGCCTAAATCTCATTTTTTTAAATGGAACATCCTGAATTTTTTTATGGCATTAGATGTAGAATTGAATTACCTTTCAAATGGTATTAGGATGTCCTATATGAAAAGTTGATCGGTTTCGAGATAATCACGACTTTTTGAAAATTTTGCTTCCATAACTGATAATTACAAATTATAGTCAAGTAAGTTATGAAAACAATTTATTTTGTTGCGAAATTATGTAACTGTCAAATAAATATTCGATTTTGTGTAATCTGTACAACTTATATGCAAGATGCACTATTCCAAAATGCTCTCAAAAGCACCACGAATTCTGTTCATCATATTTTCTCGTATGGTTAATGGTGTGCGGTAAACTAAATCTTTTGTGTATCCCCATAAAAAAAATCTAATTTTGTAAGGTCCGGGTACTGAGGAGACCATGAGATAGGTCCACCCTTCCTATCCACCTGTTAGTGTAGGTACTCCCTATTTAAAAATCTCCTTACTGAACCGCTTTAATGTGCAGGGCAACCGTCATGCTGCAACCGCAGCCCTGCTAAAATGTTCAGAGGAATATCTTCCAAAATAATTTAAAAGTTGATTTTCCAAAAAATGCAAATAAATGTCTCCATGGATAGTCGCTTCAAAAAAATTTGGTGCAATCACCTTGTCGCCTAGAATCCCCCCCATACATTTAATCTCCACCTATGCTGCATGTCTGCCATCCTAAATACTGTGAATGGAGAAATTTATTTGCATTTTTTGGAAAATCAACTTCCAAAAGTAGCAGCTCCGCAGAGTAGCTGAGCTGCTCCATCCTGAGTACCTGTGTTCTGAACATTAATGGAATTTTTAAATTTAAAACCTAGTGTTAAAAATCATTATTCATAAAGTTAAGTTGACTATCAAACGTGACTCCATTCATTCATTTGATTCTGAATATTATTCTCTAGACTATACAGTTGAATAGGAACATCTATTTGTAAATGTCATGACACTACATTTCTCAATGTGATTAAAAAAAAAATGTTTGCAACATTCCAAATGTACAATTTTTTGTCAATTAATACAATTTGCCACATCACCTATTCTCCAATATATTGGAAGATCATACGAGCCGGTGGCTCAGGGTTTAATGTCTCGATCGCTCAGCCCAGAGGTCGTGGGTTCGAATCCTCATTCCACCAAACAATTTTTAATTAAATTTTTTACTCGTAGATTAAGGCCTGTTCGTAGGGATAGGTTGCCAACCATCCTGGCGATGACCTAGGATGGGAAGAATGTCAGCTTGGTGTTAATGTGAGAGATTAAAATCAGTTGATGTTTCACTGTCCCCCTAACTAATAAGGTCTTTCAGGTTTCCCTCATTCCAGCACTGAATGGTGGTTAGATCCTACCAACGTAAGTCGTTCCTGAGGCGCAAACGCGGGCGGCGAAATAATAATATACCACCCCCTCCAAATATTAATGGTATCGACTGAAGATTACGTTGAAATAGGTAGTCTAGGGATACTGGTATGCAATGACTGAGTAATTTCAATCAAATAATGAAAACTTTGGTCCTAAATTAGTGCAGTACACGCCGCCCGAAATTTGTTGATGCTTATGTGTCTATGTTAACACTTTTCCCTCCGGCGGTGGGAAAGTGAAAAGACTCAATGAGGTCCAAAAATTCATTTTTCTATTACTGATAATCTCAGATATTTATTTAATAGTGACACCCTGCATCTGTCAACTATTTAAAAAAATCAAAATATCTCTGAAAGTATACATTTTAAGTATGAGGTATGGGGTGATTTTGACTCGGAATTATTAGGGGAATCAAACAATGCAAAAAAATACAGGATGTTCTATTTAAAATAAGGAAGTTGATGATAAAATATAGCTGTTATTTTCAAGCGATAGAACCTAACGTCACATGACCCGAGCCAAAATTTCAATTTCGTATCTCGATTAGTTTCAGATTCTACTGGCAGTCCACTGTCAACTCGTCATTACACACCCTGTATAGCATAATATCCTTGAGTAAAATTATAACGTAAACAGTGCAGTGTAGTGAATGCTTACGTAATGCAGTGTTAAACAGGGATATGTAGAAGCTTCATCGGCATTTTACGCAAGTCCTATCGGCAAGTCCTATTCAAATATTTCAAAAGTCGATCCGTTACTTTCTTTTTTCGTGGACGTAATGTAAACTTTGCACCAATGCAACCGATTCTCTTGTATATTTTACCGTGTTTAATCCAATACTTACATAAAATGGCAGTAATACGTTCAAATTTTTAAAAATAAAAAATGAGACCTGAATATAGACCTGATATCATAAAAAGAACGTATCACAGGACCTAGCAGTTCCTGAAGCCATAAGTTGAAGCCAAATGTAATAGTTGGATATATGAGACAAACATCCATAAACTTAACATAAATATACAGTGACAATCAAAAAATCATAAGTGCATCTTGGAATCAGTAAAATATAATTGATAAAACTAAGACCTTAGATTTGCAAGCAAATCGTTATAATACCTAGTAGTTTTCTCGAATAGAGGAACTACTCTATGTCTATTACTATTACCACTATACTATTCCAGTGTCAAAGCTGAAAGAATGGCAGAGAATGCCGATGCACTATATCGAATGTTTAAAAAATCCGAATTGTTGGATTTTTTTCCTCAGGTGTAATGTTTGAAATCCCCTGTTTAAATCTTCCTTTTATTTTTTATTTATTAACACACCATTTTAACAAAACAGTTAGAATTTATCAACAAAAATAACATTTATTGAAATACAAATATCCGTATACATAAATGATTCAGAAACAAATAACATCTTACCCAAACCTTGGCATAGCTCAGAAATTGTCTTTACTCGTACGCTATAATTATTGATGCCAATATTTACAAACATGGCTATTTGCTTTAAAGCGAATTTTTAAGAAATAAAAACCTTTTGTTGGCTAATTCATTTGTTGTTTCCTCTAGGAGTTTCCTATGAGAGGGAAAGTTTGGTATTTACAAGTAATGAATGTAGTAGTAGTAGTTTGGAACTTATAAATGTTTTATAAAGAAAAAATACCTGAACATAGCATTTTCGCAAATAAAATGTATAAGAAAAACATGACTTCTTCAAAGAATTAGAAGTAAATCGCCCAGTTCGAAATGAAGCAGTTGAAGTGGCAGTTTTGTGTGTCTTGCAGATGGACAATAAAATCAGTCAATCAAAGCGGTGTCTCAAGCTTCTGGCATATCCAGTTCAAGTGTTCATCAAATTTTGAAAAAATACAAGTTTCATCCATTTAAGAAGGTGCTAGTTCAAGAGTTACATGAAGGTGATTTTGATCGTCGTATCCAATTTTGCAGATATTTTAATGAGCGACGTCTACTGAACCCAAGTCGTCTCTACAATACGTGCTTTTCAGACAAATGTATATTTATGTTGAATGGCGATGTAAATAGACACAATTGTCGTTATTGGAGTGATACTAATCCTCATTTAATCAGGGAATTTCATATTCAGACTCCTCAAAAATTGAATGTTTGGGCCGGAATTTTGGAAATCCTCTTGTTGGACCGTTTTTATTCAAGGAAATCTCGATGGGAACACCAAGATCGCCATTTGGATTTTTTTTCCTGTGGGGCCATTTAAAATCGTAAGTGTAGGTACGTCATCCAGCCTGAAACACTAGAGATGTTGCATCCGAGAATTGTGGAAGAATGCCGATTAATAACACTGGGTGTCTTTAATAATGTTTGAACATAATTTGAAAACAGACTCTATTGTTCGCAATAGTCGCGAATGTCGGTTTGTTAACTTTTCGTTTTTAGTCACTTTTCGCTATGTCAGATTTTAACTAACTCCCAAAAGAAGTAGGATAGTTCCATTTAAAATTTTAAAGTTGGGGGTTGCTAGGGGTTAGGGGGATGAACATATTAAGTTGGCTTGACTATCAAAAATGCTCCCCCCAAGAACAGAAATCGCCGGGTTTCGGCGAATTAAAATTTTTTTTTTTCGGTTTATTTGAGCAATTTATTGTAGTTTTAGGTGAAGTTTTAAGCATTTTACTTAATTTTTACTGAATGCAACGTATATTTTTACATTTCCGAAAATAGCATAAAATTCTGAGTAAAAAATATGTAACATACGCCTATAGCCAAACCCAGCAGTTTCGGTGATATTTAACATTTTATAAAAAATTTGAACAGGTGCAACGGTTCGGAAGGACCTTTATAACTTTTTTCGTTTAACACGGGTTTATTCGGTTCTTGGCAAAAGGAAAGAACCTAACAAATGTTCTATATCTCTGCTTATATTTTGTGAAATTCATGTAGTGAAAACTATTGGAACTATCAAATGGAACGTCCTGTATTTTGTACATCATGTTATTTAGAATTAAATTCGCTCTCTTCCAGTATATTCATTATAGGTGTTAAAATTATAACTTTTTGGGATATCTTTGTTTTTTCAATTTTATAAAATTGTTCACAGACATAGATATTAAATTAGCCACGATTATAATATAATTTCAGCAAGGAACATAAGTGAACTATGATGCAACTAAAACCAACAAAACTACAATATAAACAAATATTATAAATAAAAAACAAAATTGAAAATAGAACTCAACTACCAAAAATACGGAACTAACATAAACTATTGTATTTATGCGATCCCATCAATAAAAATTTAGTAATGTTCAAGGTCCATTGATCATGGCGGCCACAGCCATGGTCCAGCCATGATCGAGTCCATCGATCTTGAAAATAATATTTCTCTTAGATAGTCATGTTATTGTTATCCGAAATGACTGGTCTGATTATTTCCTTGGCAGCATTTACATTTCTAAAATTAAAAAAAATTGGATCGATTTGATTCGATGTTTTTTTCGTCATGGGTGGGAGCAGAGGAAAACGCTGGTTGAAAGTTCTACAGATCCTTGTAATTATTTTTTGACATTCTCCATCAATATAAAATAAGTTTAACATGTCTTATGTCTAACATATATAACATGTGTAAGTTTAATATGTCTAACACATTACATTTATGGTATACTCTTTTAGACATTTTCCGTTATTAGAGATAAACCTATCAATTTCTGTATCAGTGTATTAATGAGAGAACGCTTCTGCAAATATTCAAAAATATATACAAAGTAGACTTGCGCTAATGGATTGAAAAACAATATGTGAGACAAGGTGCTAAGTTTGTTAAAATAATTGAAAATTTAACTTTAGAAGTTACTGAGGAACAAATAGGAAATATATACAGACTTTAAAAGACTTTTGCTCAAAAAATATAACATATATCAAAGCTACATTTGCGAAATCGCATGTTTCTAATTTTAAGGATATTCTAGATATGCCGGAAGACATTTGAAATGCGACCCCCTGTACTTTACTGGAGAAAGTAACATTATTGTGTATTAGTCTTTGAATATAAAGTTTTATATTCCAAGGTATTAGTACACAATTTTCAAATAATTAGAGTCTTCAAGTTGGCAGCGCTTCGTAGGGCCCAGTTTCCTCAAGTAGAGCAATGTCAGTGTCAGAACGGGGTGTGTATGGCAGAATGCCGACGGACTATTGATCTGCGAGCCCCGGCAGTCAGCTCGGCCCCGCCCGTCTTAAACACATGGACACATGCCCTCCTTGTTAACACCGGTTCGCACGTGCAATGCCTAACGATCATCGCAGGATCAGGATGAGGATATCGCCAGCCGCACTACGGCTGGGGGATTTAAACTTTTTTCGGGATACTTACTTATTTTCAAGTTGCGAATTTATATAAATACTGGACAGAACTGTCTGCTTCCTTAAGAAGAGGGTATAGTCCCAAATAGTTTGTCCTATTTACAAGTAATATTAAATGGGTGATAATTACAACAGAAGTAGTCCTCTTTTATTTTATTGTGCAGGAATACGTTTATGCGGACTATTACCAACGTGGCCCAAGCAGAACTCTACAGTAAGAACGAAAAAGTTCTCCTCTCTCCAATTTCTAAATTAATTTGAATGTCGTAGTAAAACTTGGAAGAGTTGCCCAAGAGGTAAAATACTAATTTTCTGTTGATAAAGGAGGTTCAAGTTTCCAAAATGGCAATATAATTTGAAAGGTTAATTTTAAATCCGCGTTTTTGCAAGTTTTCAAACTCCAATTTCAAATTTTAGATCACGATTTACGATGGCTATTTATTTCAAAATGGTGCTATCTCAATTGTATTTGTGCTCTAGAGTCTATTCACTGTAGATTTGACAGACATGAATACGGGGTCGGGTTGAGAGGTTGGGTAGCCGAAGGGTGGAGACTTACATATTTCCACTACCGAATTATTAAGATTTCGGAGGTGCACGTAAAGCCGAAGTAAAAAGGCACATGGACATAAAGTTAGCTCTTATTGTAACGGTACCGGATTTGTCTTATAGTTGCAACAAAATTTCTTTTTAATGTTATAAATTATATATCACCGGAAAGATCAAAAGATAAACTAGATCCCTATAGTAGCAAATTTTTGTTTAATTCATGTATTTTAGAGAAAATAATTTTTGAAAATACGCTATTTTAGTACAAAATTGTTTGCCTGGAATTCGAACCATTCTAACTGTATTTTTGCCAAATAACAAGCCTAGGCCCTCACCACTGATCTTTTTACATTGTTAGATAAGTAGGTAAGTATATCAGATTTCTTCGACATATATTTAAAATATTTTGTAAAATTGAACAGTTTTATGAAATCTGATTGTTATTGTTAAAACTTTTTTCGTTTTGAATAGGTGCACAAGGTTTTTGTGTGTTATCTAACGTTAGTCGCTTTCCGCAATTGAGGGCAGTCACCGACGCCAGTAGACGAGCAACTCCAAGTATTCTATAAATACTTAGAAATAGGATTACTCACTTTGTTTTATCTTTATTACTTACAAATGCACTGAAAAAGTTTTTCCAATTGAAATTAGTTCCAAGCTCCAACCTGAGTAAACTTATATTTTAAGATTTAAAGAAGACATGACGGAAATATTAATCATTGGTATTACTCTTGTATATATAGATAATAAACAAGGATATTACGAAATGAGCAATTATTGCTAATGTATTATTTACATTGAAAATTCTAGAAACTTGTGTAATAATCATTAATTAATCGAAGTATATGAGTAAAGCATTAACCATAACCGCAAATTCCTAATAATAAGCTACGGTTTAAGATGCATTTTGTTATACATACAAAGCAATCTTAGTTATTATATTATAGGGCGAGTAAGTAATGGACGGGCTATAACACCACTCGGTTATTTAAAATGTTGCTGCATGCAATGTTATGTTTTTTAAATATAAATATACCTATATTATAAATTTGGGCAATAGTGTTTTCGGGCATGCTCTTCTGAACTAAAATAATGGCGTCCACCTAACCGGAAATTCATGTTATCTTCGTTATTTCAAATGGAACACTCTGTATATTATGGGAATTTTGGATTCTACGTCAATTTTTAGGTGAACTTATATAAATATTTCCTATTCTTAAAGTTAACCGTTTTTGATATATTTAATTTAAAAAAAAAAATTAAAAAAGCACTGCCTAATTCAAAAAGATGTGTATTTTACAATAATAAATTTAGAACGTTGAAATTTATAGGGACATAACTAAAACTCTAAGCTTCCCTGCCAAGATGACTTAATTTCGTACAGGGTGGTAGAAATTTAATGCCGAATTTAGTCAACATTAAACCATCTTAACTTATTTTTTTAAATGGACCACACTCTGTATATTTTTGCGCAGATTGATGAACAATTTTATTCTCTTTCGAATGGTATAATGGTTCGTTATACCTATCTCTACTGGTTTTGAAGGTACCTATTTACTGTTTTTCCTGCAGTCAACGGATATCGCATAATTTCTTGGGAGGATGGCTGTGAAATTTTTAGAGGAACTTCAAAACAAGCACCTAATCTGTCACCAGTTTATTGTTGTCAATTTAACACATACAGTGAATGTTTCTTTGAGTATTATTTATTGTTAAAGAATGGAAAACGTTAACATTTACTCAAATGCTGACATTCTAAATTTATTATTTATTCATGGAGAGTGGCACAAGATAATAAATAGGACAGGGTGTCCACCGTGGGACACTGTATACCACACCACACATGAATATTTTGCCTGCCTTGGTTTTGAATAGTTTTATACCTTTTTGGATTTTTTTGTGATCAAGAATGGCCATTTTTTCTGTTACAACTTCCAGCCATGGTAAACATCGCTTCATTCGTCCAATATATTCTGTTAAAATAGTTACCTTCGAACTGAAAGTCCATCATATGGCTGCAAAACTTCAACCTGTGACCATTATCTCCAGGCCTCAATTCATGCATTATTGTAAATTTATGTGTTTTACATTTATTACGTTTTAGAAAGTTATGATGTATAGTGATCCTAGATGTGTGTAAATATCTGGTGTCGTCATCTAATGAATTTTCCGGATTTTCCTCTAATATATGTTGCAATATTTAAGAATGTCTGTTTGTATTTTTTCTCGGGTTTTGTTTTTTTCGAGGTTTTTTATCTAACTTCTTTTTACCAGTCGATTGAAACATATCTTTTTCTTCTGACCTTATGAACCTTTTTAGTCTATCACTACTAACTTTTCCGTTGTTGTCATTTAGCAACCAACATAACTGAATTTTTTCACTGCCACTGCAACGTGCACGGTTGCCAGATTGCAGAGATTTTAAGAAAAATTAAGCATGTACGATTGAAATTCCCCAAAATATCCAAAAAATTCCCCGAAATATCCTGAAATTTCCCAAAATAACCCGAAATTCCCGGTAATTCCGTGAAATTCCCCAGAATTCCTCAATTTTTCTCGAAATTCCCCCTGCTTGTACACTAAAAATCCTCCAGTGATTCGCACCTCGGCTCTAGGGTTCCGGACACCCTGTATTAAATAATTTTAAATTTGATGTATGCAGGTCAAAGTGCACTGTTTTGTGTTCACTATCGTCAAATTTCAAAAATATATAAGGTATTGTTACATAATAAATCCGGTTAAAAAATTTCTCTATCTGTCAATTTTTTACAAAAATCGGAAATATTTCGAAACCTATAAATTTTTGATAGTTAATACCTTATATAAAACTGATTTAGAATTTCATGTAAAATCCAAAAATGTCATAATATACAGGACATTCCATTTGAAAACCTAAAGTTGATATCTATAGGTATCGGAAAAACTCAACATACTGTATATATGAGATAAGTTAATTTAAAAAAAAATTATAAAAAACTAGTACAGTTTCGTTCTATCTTTCATAAGTTCCGAGATAAGGGGGTGGTGAATCAAATTTGGAATACCCACTCCATTTTCTCCACGATTACCAACATATACATTGATATCACAATCGATGAAACAATCGAAGTTTTTACTCGCAATCGTTTTCTTTAGATTTTTTTTTGTGTCATATTTGGCTACGTCCTGTATATACCCTTTCCTATAAATTATGTAACGATTTTATCATAATCGTTGGTCATTTTCATAAAATGGTTATATACAAATTACTTTGAATAACCTGAACCATTATCATGTATATAAATACTGTATTCTAGGAGAAATGTGGACAACATCTCTAAAAGAATTGGAATATTTTACTTATTGCACGTATTGGGCCCTTATTAGTATGGATGATTTTGTCCCATATACATTTATTGTCATGTCTTGAGTACTGGTTACTGAGCAGATGCTCTAAGCGACGCCGAGCGCTGAACTACAAAGAAGAAATGTGCCGTATTTTGTCTAGCAGAATTAGAATTAAAATTCAGTTAGAATCAAAATATAGCTGTTTTGGCTTAATTTGTTTTAGTCCATATTTAAATAAGGCGTTTACAGATGGTGGATATAAAGTAAATTGGTACTATTCGTAGTTATGTGTAAATTAATTAATTCAAATAGTTTTTCTATTTACCAGAGAAAAGTATGTGATCAGTTGTTTACTCATGGGTTTCATGAGTAATATATACTTATTCAATGTTAATAATCCATACCGTGTAAGTCCTCGGACAAATCTGTATTTAGAAAAGTTTTAACTTCCATATGGTTAAGTATCCTTTTAAAGGAAGTATCCTTTTAAAGGAATATGTTTTAATTTTTTGTGATGTTACCTGCCACACCCCGTATATTAATTTTTGTGTTAAAATATCCAATTTATCCAATTAAATAAAAAATATTCAATATTATTTCCGCGTGTAGATTTCAAGATGATTGAAGCAAGAGCAAAATTAGTATTTCTGGGAAAATACAGTACCTAATTACTAAATATAATCTAACATAATTATTATTTAATGATAAGACCAATTTCTATATTTGAACGAATATATCAAGTATACTACATATTGCCACCGATTATATAACAACAATAGTTGTGTAACAATACACAATCCATATTTTTCATGTCGTTGATTTCCTTTTCCAGATTTGTTGTGCAATGGAAGCTATAAAGATTTAATGACTAGGTAAAATACGTTTTGTTTGTTTTATAATACAGCATTAGTATTCGAAGCTTAGACCAATTTGTCAAATTATACTAAAGGGTTGGTAAATATATCGACAGTTTCCGGAAATCTCTACCTTTGTTTATTTGAAAGTATATTAACTAGATTAATGTTCCCTATATGACAAAATACTTTTTCACCTTACTGGTGAATTACATCGAGCTATTACATTATTTTGCCATTATTTGTTTATAAATGCAAAATAATCAATTTTTCGCAAGTAACTCAAAAAGGGTCTACTTTAGGTGTAGCAAATTATACACATAATTCCATTGTTTTTTTTTAGAAAAATTGAATGGAAGGAAGTAAAAAAAATGAGGACTGCCATTTAAAAAAATTGAGTTTTTTTTGAGTGAGTGAAGTGAGTTTGCAACCGGATTTTTTAAATGCACTGTATAGCATTATGAACCTGTTTTCATCAATTTTAGGTGCCCTTGTCATTCTATATTCAGGTTGTGACTCAATTGTTTTTCCCAATAACTTGACTACGATTTAGGTATAGGGAATCTTAAATAAAATGACTCTTAAATTTGTCAAGGATTTATAAAATGAAAAACAAAATGTAGAATGCCATTTAAAATAAGGAAGTAGGTATCGATTTCCGGTAGAAATAATCGGAACTGACGGGATGACAGATCGATTCAATTCATCGTGACATACCCTGTATTTCATGTTATTACTTTGTTTGTACTACAGTTGCAATAACTCGAAAACCAGAAAAGTTATGTATAAGAATTGCTTAAGGGAAATTAAATAGAAATGACTGGAGAATTCAGAGCTGTAAAAATATACTGGGTGTTCCATTTAAAAAAAAATTGTTAATGTTTGGCTAACACCCTGTATGGAATATTGGACTTTTGGTCGCATGTGAAGAAAAAGCTAGATCCTGTTTACACTTGTCGAAAATTTCAATTCATAATCTTGTCAATCTGCAGTGCTAAAAGAATTTTCACAAGTACATGAAATTCACGAGCTTTCGAGAAACATGTTTCAAAATGCAAATGCCGCTCTCTATGGAATAGCTAAAAACATAATATCGGTGAACAGCCTAGAGGAAGGGAGATGAAAATGTATAAAAATATATAGAGTGTTACGTTTAAAAAATACATCATTTTTGTGACATTCTATGTATAAAAATCCTGTACCTATATATAAAAATAATTTGAAAATGGGTCTTAGTGGAACTATACCAAATTATAATAATTACTTATTGTCAATAGCAACGGAACTATGCTCCGTCCACGCACTGATCGTGCACCCTGTATGTATTGTATTTTATTGTATAGGAGGTAACACTTTTTTATTATAAGTTGGACATAATTAATTGGGAAACTTAATGCAGCATCAAGATATCTCAGAATCTTAAATTTTCTAAATGGCAATCATAGTTGGTTGGTTTTTTTAGAATTCAAATAAAATATAGCGGTCAAATTAAACATTATTAAAAATGTGTGTTACGAATCTTAAAACTAATTTAAAACATAACATAAAACATATTCTTGTAAACCAAAAAAAATTAAACAGTATTAATAAAGATATTGAAGAGTGTGTTCACGAAGATATTGAAGTAGGTACCTATGTTTTAAACCTACTGCATCGTATGTAACATATCGAGTAAACCAGCCAAAGTAATCTTGAAACAAAATTATTATAAACCTTGTCATCATTATATTGAAAACACGTTGTAACAGATTTGAAAATACGTCTAAATTATGCTACATGGTGTGTTGAATAACACTGAAGACATGAAGTCATTTCTGATACAATTTTTTTTAGTGACGAGGCAAAGTTTACAAATAATAATATATCAAATAGAAAAAATATTATTTATTTGAAAAGGAAAAATTCACACCTAACGGTTAAAGATTGTTTCTGTGGGGAAGTATTAAAAATATGGTTTATAAAGAAAACCTACATCATGTTGCTTATCTGAAAATCAACATACGAAGAGCTCTATGGCAGAAACTAAGCACATTACCTTAATAAGAATGCAAAGAGAAGTCCTTGGAAATATTAAACTATGTATTCAAGAAAATGGCGGTCACATGCTGTGACCATGTCAAAGCAAAAAGTCAATGTTCCCTCTCTTTTTTTTTGGAACTCTTTTTATCCATTGTTTACGCTTAAACTGCCATTAACCGCACTGAACTCTTTGTGGAGGGCCACACTATCTATCGATCTTCAGGTATTAGAAAATTGGAAATTTTTCTGATTTTCTGATAAAATTTAATAAATTTGCATATATAGTTTATTTGGAATATTTAAAATAGATGGAATATCTTATGTAAACATGTGATAACGGCCACCGGGTTAAAACGACACAGGCTAAAATTTTACAAAAACAAGAAAAATCAGTTAAAAGGAAATTAAAAGAAAGTGCTAAATTTAATTGCGAAAACTGTATCTCGTCAGAAACAATATTCATGGATCAAACGTGGCTTCTTCTACTCCAGAAGGATGTTGCCAGTGGGAAATTATGACTGAAATTTTGAATTAAAAATGTCAATATCACAAAAAATTTTTATCACACAAACGTTCTACTGACGACGAGTTGAGGATCAACTTGAAACGTTTAGGAAGAAGCGAGTTAAGTGTTTAATTTCTTTTAAATTTTATTATAATAATTATTTTATGTAGACTTAAATCAAAATATGATTTGTAATACAGAATCTTGTATGAAACTAAAAAACCATTGATGAAATTTAGTTAATTTATCAAATATTTATTTTATTGTATATTATACAGTAGTTTTTTGGGAGCAAACTTTAGGAGTTTGTCTTGATACTGCTCTTTGTATATTTAATTTATATGCTTCTGGTTTCCTCTTTTTGTTATTTTACAGGTGGTATAATCCCAAAAGAAACTACGAATCATTAAAACACACCACAAATAAGTTACAAATATTAGATCAGATATCTGTTTTAGATAATATTTTTACATAAATAATTTTATTCTGGCCTGTTATTTCTTCACATTGTAAATAAGAAATACCCATATAATTATTGAATTTAAATGTGGAATACATTGAAACATTTTCTACATTAAGGAACAGTTCCTGTACATGACTGGGTGATTTTTAGTAGATCGCCGTTCGCAACCCCAATACACTGCCAAGTAATGCAATTTCCTGCCGCCGGCTAGCCACCGCCTCAATATCGACCACACGGAACAAGGCATGGCAGACCTAGATCTTTTATATTTAAAACGAATTTTTAAACACACGGAGATCTTTGTTTGCACTTGGTTGGTGTATGTATTTAAAGTTATACAGGTCCAACATATTTCTGGCGGCGTTATGGAAATTACAGTAGCTAACAACTGAGAAGAAAAAACAAGGTCCTTCTGAAATCGTATTTAAAATTGCTAGTCCTTTTTCATAAAACGTAATGATGTTATAGATGCATCTTCTAATTTTACCAACCACACCCTTAGAACAGTCAAAGTTGTTTGCACCTTTATTAAAAAAAATTAAAATTAAAAATACCACATAAATTAGGCAACCCCCAAATCCAAAAGCTACCCGGAAGGGGGTTACATATCTAAAAAACTCCCCATACCGACATTGCCAGTGCCGGGGCTGGGGATCAAACCCAGACCTTAATATGCAGTGTGACCCAGAAATCCTACCATAATACGCTTTAGCCCAGTGCGCTACCGAGGTAGATTAATGATCGGATGGATAGTTCATTTATAACGCTGACATTAAAATATGTTTCCCAGAGGTAACCATAAGTTCCTGAATTACCTATACAGTCAGCCCCTAAATACCCCCCCCCCCAAGTAAAGTAAACTTTTGGACGAATTGAGATATCGACCTCAAACAAAATGTAGGATGAATGGTATAAAATAAAAAATACTACTTCCAACCCGGAATTTTGACTACAGTTAGATGGCGCCAGAGTCGTTGTTGGCACTTTTTTTAAATAGCATTGCAGGCCGTGTCGCTCATCGTGTGAAAGGTATTTCAATTCTTTCCACACCAGTTGTTTAAAAAAAATCGAGTCATCCGTTTTTGAGTTGCAAGTGTTTCAAGAGGTCATCGTTCACTCTAAATATTTAAATGTTTTGACAGAATAATATTAATGTAATATAAACCTTTATATAAATATTTTTGGCGGCGTTATGGAAATTACAGTAGCTAACAACTGAGAAGAAAAAACACACCCTTAGAACAGTCAATGTTGTCTTAAGAGGTTTGGATTAAAAAAAAAAATCTATAGGTGTTAAATCGGGGAAAAGTGTTGGCTTTCAATTAACTTCTAACAGCAAAAACACGTTCTTCAATGGTACGCATTTTAAATCGAAAACCACGAAAAATAAATAGTCTACAAAAGTCTACAAGTAGTAGTCTACAAAAAATTTTTATAATGCAAAAAAGAATAATCAGGAACATATTCAATTTGAAACGAAATTGTCCATGTAGATCTTATTTTAAGGAAAATGGCATTTTAACGGTTTATTCTTTATTCATTTTAAATTGCGTAATGTATATAAAATCAAATTTAGAAGAATTCCAGAAAAGAGGTGATCTCAATCCATACATGTTGAGGAACTCGGGTGAGCTACACATTCCATACTATAGAACTGCTCAGGTGTCCAAATCGTCTGCAATGATGTCGCTCAAACTATATAATCATCTGCCTCGTGATATCCAAGACAGCCCAAATATTATATCTTTTAAACGCAGTATTTAGAGTGAACGATGGTCTTTTCACCCGCCGAATAAGACACATAAACGCTTGTTACTCGAAAATGGATGACTCGATTTTAATTTTTTAACAATTGGTGTGAAGATAATTGAAATATCTTTCAAACGATGTGTGACATGACCTACTATGCTATAAAAAAAATTGCCGACAGCGAATCTAGCGCCATCTATCAGTTGTCGAAATTTCGTTTACGGGTAGAAAGTAGTATTTTTTATACCATTCATTCTACATTTTGTTTGAGGTGGATATCTCAACTTGCTCAAAAGATAAAGTGGGCGGGGGTTACTTTACGGACGAACTATATAAAAAAAAGTACCGTTAAAGTGTTATAGAGGGCTTTAAAGTTTCTCAAAAAACATTTTGTGTCTTCTATAACACATACTAATAGATTTAGGTAAGTAAAAGTTTAGTTTGTGAATATAGACATTTTTGTCATGTATAAATACAATTAATTTTAATTATCAGCGTCTAAATATTGCCTAAAATAAGGGCTGTAGTTAAGAAGACACTGTTATTTCTGTAAAAAATTAGATTTTTCTAAAAAAATTAGTCTTTCGCAAACTCTTTTTTTAAACCGTTTTCTCGGTTTAAACAAAAATAATTTACAATCACATACAGTACAGTCCGACTGCCACTAAAAGTTTAAATGCTTTTTGCATTGAAGTTTTCTCGTTCTATTCATTGAAACTTGCCCCGGTCTAATATATTTCAGATGAAGTTATGGAAATGAAGGCAAGCAACAACTACAAAGAGAGTAAGATAACTGTTTTGATATTATATTCAATTTGGTTATACAAAGTATTCCGCGTTTCCATTTAGTTTACAATTATATAGGCCTATATAGGCGGCAGCCTAATTTTACTTGTTCTCTTAATATCTTCCGTTAGAGAGAAGATAGAAAGTTGCGGTTTGAGCTGATTTTTTGGAAATTTTGTGCTCTATGTAACTATGTAAAAAGAGACATAGCCTGCTATTTCAAATTTTTATGAAAACGCGCAATAACTGTTACGATGTCAAACAGCGCCCTCTAGCTACCACGGTAAAATAAGTTCAGGAACAGTATATACTGCAGATTATTCAGACTCGTTTAAAAGAAAAGCTCTTTTAAACGAGCCCTAGTTCGTTTAATTCTGTTAACCCAAACCGGAGTTATCCTTGTTTGAATAAAATAAAGTTTAACCTTACCCCACCACTTTATTTTTAAAGATAGAGCAAAGTGCATTACAAGAAAAATATTGCAAATTTTACAAAGATTACAATGCCACCATTTAAAATACCTCTTAACTTGGCATATTTTTGAGAAAAATCCCATTTTCTCATTGGTCATAGCAATTGCGACCCCTAGCGGTCATCCTACAAACTTGAAAATAATTTCCAGCGATTTCTCTTGTCCGATTTACTTGTTAGAATTTTTTTCCCAAAGTTATACGATAAGTAGTTTCTGAGATACAGCCGGCGTCCATTCTTATTTGGCCACCCGGTACACTAGTTATTATAATATTCTTCTATAAGTTTTCCAAGTTGCAAAATAACCTTTTTTCTGTTTGTCTTCTCTCCATGTAGGTACTGCTGATAATAAAGCTCACCTGCAGCTTTACAATTTCTGTTACTCACACAATAGGAAAATATCGTTCTTTTTCTCATTCATGTACATTTTATAGTAATTAAAAATAGTTAATAATTAAGACCACTTAGGTGGTCTCGACCATTAGGTTTGACGTTTTACTGCGTCAAATACGAAAGAGTTATTAGATTCCACTCATAATTCTGCCCAATTTTGCCAATTCAACCCATTCTGATCTTTTATAATAACAAAGTTAGTCAAGTAATGAAATATAAAATGGGCATTTTATATAAATTAGTCAAATTTCATTAATATGGAGGTAGGTTCTGTAGTTGCTTTAAACACAACCAAATCATGACTACTTGAGAGTACATATATCAGAAATCTTTTGTTCACTGTAAATACATATACAATCTTTATAAGATAGCTTCTTAATTTCTCAATTACAAGTGACGTCTTATGAACTACAAATTGCTTTTTCTGAAATATAATTACTACAGAATTGCGATTATTTCTGAAATTAAATCGAATTATCTAAATTAAGCTTGACCCCTTCTGAAATGAACTGACTAATCTAAAATATGCAAGATACGTTTTTGATTTACAATAATTTAATTCATAGTTGACATGCTATGCAAACAAAGTACCTATCTCTATGTACGTTTTGCCCATAATATCCCATTTGCATGACTAATTCGTTGGCCTTCTTTTTGATAAGCTCCCTCCAGTACAAAGCATGGCAAAGTAAAGCAATCTAAATGGTGCACCTATTGTTTGCTTGCTATTTTGGAACAAAATGGTAGACGTTTGTGCAACCTCATCAAGCATGCAGGTACAATATACATCCTTTTACCTGAAGGGTATTCGAGTGAAGTGTTTGATGTTTAACGTATCGAGTGTTGTAGAACGACCGGGCTCTCACTACAGACCCTAATGTGTCGCGTCATCGTGGCTCAAAAGCCCTTTAATCGGCAACACTCCCTAATTAAATTCCATCATGCAGGATCACTCTCGGGATCAGATAGTTCATTTGCATTAACATGTTAAAGGGAACCGGTGCAATGCCGCATCAATTTTCTATTAATAATTTGATGCCACTAGTTATCTTGAGATTAGATTGAAATAAGATTTTTTAATAAGAATAGCTGCTTATGTAATAAGTAGTGTGAAACAGAAATACTGTTCTAATATGTGTAATATCCCAGAACAACGCATACACGTTCATTTATTCATTGAATAAATATGAATGAATAAAACTGTATAAATACCTAATTCAATCATTTATATTATTCTTAAAACATTTGTATTTACTACTATTCACATTCTAAACTTTATTATAATTAGCTAACAAAGACCAACATATATTATCTAAAAGATACTCAAGTTCCGTAGGACATCTTCAGTATATACTATATCTTCAGACTGAAGAGATATACCCAGACATCGTTAGGGTATACATGTCATCGTTTTCTCCAATTTGTTGATAGATGTTTCGATCTGTTTTGTGATTTTGGGTAAATTACCAGACATGCAGTTCTGGAAGGATACTGTAATAAAATAGGTCCTGCGCGTAAAATTTGAGCTTAGTGCCTTGATATTTTTCATTCTAGATAACGTTACGTACAACTCGTTCTTATAGCCCAAAATTTTAATGTACGCGCCATCTCCGAATCACTGTTATCTTCACTGTGATACCTCTACGGCACTTAGAAGACATAATAGGTCTAAAGTCTAAACAGTTGTCTGTGTTTTGATGTTAGAGGTACTTATAAGCTATTGGAATCAAATGACTGTTCAATGTATCTTCGAAATACATTATAAAGTGTATTTCAGAAAGGTGTTCTAAACTTTAGGGGGTTATAGAAGACCTCAAAACATAAAACTTTTGCTTATAAACCCCTTCCGAAAATGAGTCGTTTTGCCACTGGAGCAATTTTTGTTCCAAAATTTTGTATTGATGCTTTGAGGAAAAGGCAAACTAATTTTTGACTGCTTGGTTGCTAAGCAGTGAGGTTGTGATAAAAAATTATCAATACAGATAACATTATTCTTTGCATTTTTTAGCTACCTCCAGTGACAAGATGGCTCGTTTTCGGAAAGGGATTTATAAGCAAAAGTTGTATGTAAGCAAAAGAGTATGTTTTGACGTCGTCTATAAACGCTAAAGTTTAGCAACACCTTTCTGAAACACACTGTTATAGATATAAATGATATAAATATTCTAAAATACGTATACCTATTTAAGTTATTAAATTAAACATAGTTTTCATGAAACTTTGGTGTCATTTTTGGGTGCCATACTATTACAGTAGTTAATGTCAAGCTTGATCTGAATCACTTTGTGAATGTTTGATTCTCCTGAGAAAATCTACATCGGTATATAAGGGTTGTCATAGTTATTCTTTTCTTTACTAAAATTATTCTTTTCTAAAGAATAAATTTAAAATATTACTATTCAAGTAATTAATCACTTGATTAATTTTTTACAATCATAAAAAAGTCAGTAAATATTTTTTAATACTTTGATAGAACATAGTTTTTTTTGGTTGCAAGATAGCTACGAATTTCTTAACCGGAACATGACTTTTAAGTGTTTTAAGCAGAAAAGTGTTGATAACTCAAAAATCATCTAGAATAACAACACTTATATGTATTGACGTAGATTTTTCAATTAAAAAATACAAAAATGTACAGGATGTTCAATTTAAAAAAAGATAATCATACACCTATGAATTTTCTCAAGAAATTGTCTCAATTTTCTCATTAATTTTAACAACCAGCTATTTTTTAAAACACCGTAGTAAACTTTACGACATCCACTCTACTGACCCAAAAATGAAGGTTTCCGTTTTAACTGTTTCTGAAGTACCTATACATTTTTGAAACCAACTGTGCAGCAAGCAATGGTTGTTTAAAAATTGCATTGTTTCGAAAACGATTTACTTTAAACAATGCAATAATATGCAGGGTATTCTATTTAAAATAACAATGTTGGTAGTTACTTTCGGTATAATCGGAAGTGCAACGACCTTACAAATATTTTCATTCAAAAGATATGGGGCAGTTACCTAGGCAACGAAATTTTCATTGTAACTTTCTATTCTTCCAACGAACCAGTTGGGTTAATTATCATATACAATAATTTTTATATACAGGGTGTCCACCTAGTGCGCGTAAGTCCAATATCTGGGTTAATAAAAGAGATAACTTAATTTTTTTTTCTACAGGGTTGTCTAATATCCCGAGCTGCACAAAATGAAAATATATTTACATATTCAGGGTGTTCAGTTTTTCCTGGACAGGTACCAACTTCGTTTTTCTAAATAGAAATATATATTTTTTATTGCTTTTTCGAACTAAACCCTTGATTTTAGTAGGACTTTCATCAGCCTTCCCTATACCTAACTTAAACTGTTTTTGAAATATTGACGGGTGAATATTGACATTTTTGCAACTTTGACACCCTGTAAAATCTAAACGGTTTGAGATCAAGCAAAACGGTTTGCACATTCCTATCTTAACTTTTCATAAGCTATCGTTTGGTACTAATTTCAGAATTATCCAAAAATTTAAAATTTTCTGAAAATTTTGAAAATTTTTCATTCCTGGATAAATTTGAAATTAGTACCAAACGATAGCTTATGAAAAGTTAAGATAGGAACGTGCAAACCGTTTTGCTTGATCTCAAACCGTTTAGATTTTACAGGGTGTCAAAGTTGCAAAAATGTCAATATTCACCCGTCAATATTTCAAAAACAGTTCTAAGTTAGGTATAGGGAAGGCTGATGAAAGTCCTACTAAAATCAAGGGTTTAGTTCGAAAAAGCAATAAAAAATATATATTTCCATTTAGAAAAACGAAGTTGGTACCTGTCCAGGAAAAACTGAACACCCTGAATATGTAAATATATTTTCATTTGTGCAGCTCGGGATATTAGACAACCCTGTAGAAAAAAAATTAAGTTATCTCTTTTATTAACCCAGATATTGGACTTACGCGCACTAGGTGGACACCCTGTATATCTCGATCCTTGAAAAGCACTTATAAAGATAAGTTATTATATCAGTTTAAACGTAATTTCTATTAGCAGACAAATTATTTATGCTAGGTAATTAAATATGTGTATAACACCATAACCTGCCACTTATGTGATATTTAGCTTTACTCTTTTCTACTGTGTTGATAGAATGGTTGCATGTGTTAATGCATCGTGGAAAACACTTTTCTCTCTCTAAATTCTATTCACCTTATTTATTACATCTACGATTTGAGGCAAATGTTTATCCCTTATATTAACTAAAATGAAGTTTGAATAGTGTTCTATTTGATATTAAAGAAGGACGGATATAATAAAGGATTCGTTATTATATGTACCAAATATGAGTTGACTTACTACTTACCTACTACTACTTTTAAAAATAGCTCAAGGAAAATAACGCTCATGCAAATGCTTCTTGCGTGCTTCCAAGAACATCAAATCCAAACATTGATCCAAACATCAAAAATGCAAAATGGAATAAAGTATACTGAAAACTTGCTTTCTTTAAAAAGTATTCCTATAGATATTAGCAACTATACAAACCTTGTCGCTTTCCTTAAGAAAACTTCTCTCTTAACTTTTCTCTTGTAAAAAAAAGAAGGCTGGCATGCAAATAAATTCAAGATTTATATGAAACAAGATGTTTTTAAATTACTAAAATAAACTGATGAAGAAAAATTACAAAAGTAATATATTAACTATTTTCCTTAAATGTATCCTTTATTGTAACAGTAGTAATGACATTGGCTGGCATTTTTCAAAGGGCATAACTCACAAATTTTACTGTAGAAAGTGTTGGGATGAATTAAACATCTTTGACAGCAAAACAGATATTGCCCGAGTTCTTCTGTGACGGTTGGGGAAAGGACTGAATGAATCCTTCAATGTAGAATACACAGTGGCATCCTGTAGGAATAATTAATTCCTAAGAATGTACCAATACAGTTTCTTATTTACAGCTACCAAATTGCTTTACAAGAACGAACACCACTGTGATGAACGCAGGACAGACATTTTAATAATAAAAAGATATAGGGGTTGCAATCATCAACCGTTGTGGCCGAGAGATAGTAAAATGCAAGAATACAATCTTAGGATGAATCAGTTTCATTCTGACCTACTCATCTTTGAATACTACCAACTGGTAGGATTCTTAAAAATAACGGATTCAGATAACAGATTGGGATAGAGCATTATCTCACTTATTAATAATTGGTAATGCTAATGAGTAATGCTTTAAACGCAATATTGAAATACAAACATCTTATGTTTGAACATTAATTATAAAGTTAACATAAAAAACATAATACAGTTTTACATTATTTATTGTAAGAAATTATTTATTAGTATACATATATCTTTAGTGGGCTTGCATGAAATAGCTATAAAATGTTTACCGACATCAAGTTTATTACAAGGCGATAAGGGATTTCAGTTAAAAAGATAGACAGAATTATAAAAATATATAATAATATGTAGTGTCAAATATAACGAGAAAAAACTAAAGCAGATATCTTGTAGGAAATCATAACATGCATGCTAAAAATGGCAATGATACCTTTCCTAATTAAGAAAGAATATGTAGTACAGATTAGTAGCACAGGCAAATAAGTAATATTAGTAAGTAATAAATTGTAAAGTTAGTTAAATATATTTAACTATAAATATAAAATATGTTGACTGGTTTATAAAGAAAATTAGCATAGGTTTGTTTCGTTAATTTGCACATGAAAATATGATCCCAACAGATTGTAAACAAAAAGACAAGACAAGAAGTTCAGAACTTCACTGAAAATAGACGACAAAACTCGACAAGAACTGATTCCCGTTCACGGTGAGGTAAGGTAATCCGCTATATGCATGAATTTTAAATTCAATAGGTATACCTAATTATGTAAATTTGCTTATTACATTACTATTACAATAACAAAAAGTAGTAGAAGTATGATTTATTGATTTGTTGTCGTTAAAACGTATTAACATCAATTCAGAATTTAATAATCAACAGAAATATTAAATATTCAAAGTACTGTTTATACCTACCTCAGTGTGGATCATCATCAAACAAAATGCCACAAAAACTATATTAATAACGTAGTGGTGTATATTTATATAAATGTAGCATATTGTAAAAAAAGAGTAATTTTGTAATTACGAATTAATATCTGCTTGATAGATTTTGTCATTTTCTTCCATAGTGGTAAACAGTACAAAAAAAAAATGTTATTCAGAAATATAACCACGCTCAAATGTGTATCGCAAAAGGTTCCTTCCATCCGTCTATGGATTATTTATGGTGTAGATGTAGACATTTTGATAAGATAAGACGAAGACGTATTGTTGTTAAAAAAGCATGTTACCTATTGTAGACTAAAGTGTAACTCAGCAGTCTGATAAATCATATTCGATAAAATATATAAGGTGATTCGGCGAAGCCGCTCTGAGTGATATCCCGGTACGACATAATCAGCACGGTCATACTGTAGATCTTTCGTCCTCGAAAGCATATTGCAATCTGAAAACTAAAGCAGAGTTTATGACAGAGAAAATACTGATGATGAATGAAAATTGCCGCATTGAAAAGAATTTAGTTCAAGTAAATATGATGCCTAATATGGCAGCAGTTAAGTTTGAGATGGCAAGCATTGGCGGTCAATTTGTGCCTAAGATGGCAATTAATTTGTGCATAAGATCGCGATCAATTTGTTCCTAAGACGTCCATCGATTTCTACCTAAGATGGTATCGATATAATTTCATATATACCTTAATAGCTTTGAACTATGAAGTTCTTTATATCTTCCAGACTAACGATTCCTTCAAAGCGCCTTCTGGATCTTTCAGTATCAATATCCTCTTTAATTCCATATCGATCATTAGGTAGTGCGAAATGGATCCCTGAATTTTCGTAGAAGTTTTTTGCTGTTGTTGTTGGCTGGGAAACTTGTTACTTTTGTAAGAAAGAGATCATCAACTGAGAAAAACTTTGTGCGGTGGTGAGCGTTTTTTTGTTGAATGTAAGGTCCTGATTGATTCGATTTTTTCGAGATTTTGTGCTGCTTCAGGTCTGATTTTAGAAACATCCAGTTGTTCCTCGTGTGAAATATCGTGCAAGTCGCTGTCTGTTTTCATTGGGAAGCCGAATAACAATTCTGCCGGCGAGTATTGAGTTATATGGTGTTTTGTGCTATTTAGTCTTTATAGGATTTGGTTCACTTTGGTGTCCCAGTTATTTTTACTTGTATCTGCTGCTGAGGCGACGAGTGCCTCGAGGATTGTTCTGTTCATTCATTCAGCCTGTCCGTTTCCTCTAGGCATACCTACAGCTGTTGTAAAGAGCCTAATACCTTTATTTTCCGCATATCCTTTGAATTCATGCGAGGTAAAGGCGGTTCCCGAGTCTGAAATTAAAGGTCTTGAATTTCCTATAACTGTAAAGATGTCTTCCAATCGATTGATTACATGTTTTGATGAAGTGTCAGGGACAGGTTTGACATAAGCGTATTTAGTAAATCCATCTACTACAACTAATAGATATTTGTTGTTATTCTCTCTTCTGATAAAGGGTTCCAGATGGTCCAAGTGTAGCGTGTGGTTGGGCCGAGCGTCCTAGGGAATAGAATTCATGAACCCTGGTTTTTTACCACCCTGTTCTTTATGATACGGATAAAAAAGAAACAAGTGATATACTTTTTTATGAATTTGATCATTTTTGGAAACCAACATGATCGTTTAACTCTGGCGAGAGTTTTGTCAAAGGAAAAATGACCAATGTCATTGTGATTGGCTTTGACAATTATCCATCTGCAAAGTTTGGGTACCACCCTTAGTCGACCTAATTGTATTAATCTGTACAATTTATTTCCGCGAACGTCATAGTTATTAAAAATATCTTTATTTTTATCACGATCGCCACTCAATATAATTTGTTTGATTTATTTGATATTATTGTGTAACTCTTGAGCTTCGCGCAGGTAGTCGTTTTCAGATATTACTGATATATCTGCTGTGTGAGGCTTGTCAATTTCTGCAAAATTACGACTCAGGGCATCAACATGTTGCACTTGACTGCCCGCTTTATGAAATATTTGGAAGGAAAAATCCTGCAAGTATAAAATCCATCGAGCTATGCGAGGGATAATAGTTTGTTCTTTCCAGGCATTTTTAACTGTATTACAGTCCGTGAAAATAGTAAAGTCATAACTTAATAGATAATAACGAATACTGAGTTTATTTGTTTCTAGGGTTCTGACAATAGCTAGTAACTCTAATTCAAATGAATGGTAGTTTTTTTCAGATTCTGTTGTGTTTTTTTACTAAAGAATGCAACAGGGTGCTCAAAATGTTTGTACTTCTGCGTTAATATTCCTGCATATCCGTCTCTGCTAGCTTCAGTGTAAACTATGATGGGTAGACCTGGGTAGAACTATGATGGGTAGCTGGTTTAGAACAAATTTGCTTTTTGAAAAAATCTACTATTTTTGTATGGTCAGGCCATTTCCATTTTGAATTTTTCTTTAACAGCTTTGTTAGTGGTGCGGCTATACGGGCAAAGTCTTTAATACATTTCCGGAAATATCCGGTTAACCCCAAAAACTGTCTTAATTGGTGTTGACTTTTAGGATAAGGAAACTTTATAACGGACTCCATTTTTGTATTAGATGGTGAAACCTTATTAAAAAATATGTCATAGCTCAAATAGTTAATCTTTTTTAATAAAAAAGAGGATTTTTTTAATTTAAGTGTTAAGCCATATTGTTTCATTAGTTTTAGAACTTCCTCTAAAATGTTTGTACCCTCAGAGATAGTTTTTGAAGGTATTAATAAATCGTCTAGGTATGATACGTGATAATGACGGAGTGGTGGTGTAAATAATATTTATTTCATTAATTGTTGAAACACCGAAAGAGCATTACACAATCCAAGCGGCACCCTGAGATATTCGTAATGCCCTTCAGATGTTACAAATACGGTGAACGAGATTGACTTTGGGTCCATCGGAATGTGGTGATATACTCGATGAGCTACCTGTTTATGTGTGGTTAATTCGATAGAAAGAGGAACAGAATGAGCTTTTCCTAATATTTTTATCGACTCGAACATACAATCTTGGTATGATATTAAAATATTACGTAAATTATATAACTTATTTGATGACATTTGGTTATCATAGTTATTATAGTTATTATAGGTATCATAATATAGACGAGTATATATTGTATCCAATCAAATAAATTCACTTTATTTTTAAAATAGAGGGAGTCGTCAACTCAGTAAATAATATTTGTATTCTCTGTGAAGTTGCTTCATATCAAAATATCAAATTTAACTTCCGGATTATCAATTACATAATATTTAATATCTAAATTTACCTTGTCAATTTTCGTATTTTCGCAAATGTATTGCGTAACTGATGCGCCCCTTCCTAAAAAGCCGGAAAGTGTAATCGGGCTTTCAAGATTGAGCACATGAAATTTTAATTCCTGTACAACTGACATTTTATTAGTGAACACTCACTACCAAAATATATGAAAGCTTCGCATGTATGCCCACTAAGGTAAATTTTGAATGATGATCTGAACCTTGAATTAGATATACATTGTCAAATGTATTGCTGTTGTTTAGACGATTTTTCAGATTAATTTCGTTTTTGGCTTGGATTATTGTTTGTTTTATTAAGCAGTTGATCTCAATGTGACCTTTGATGTGACAAAAATTACAAACTTGATGTTTGTGACTACAAGTCGAACGATCATGTCCTATTTTTCCACGAGCTGCCCCCGCCCCTTATTTTAGCGGCGTCAGAGCATTTATTTGTGCTTATGTAGGTACTCCAAAAGTATAAATGCATCAACATTTGGCAAATGATCACTCTGGTCTGTAACAAAATCTTCTTGATACATTGATTATTGGGGAAGAGGTACCAAAAATAATATTATTATGACTCCAAGTAATTAATATAATAATAATTAAATAAATATTCATTCGATAACGTCTCTAGTCACGAAGGAATTCGTAGGTTGCCGCTCTCCGCAGCTGCCTTTTAGAATTAATTGATTCTACTTAAAAACCTCACAACTCCGAATCCCCAATACCCAATTCTACTGTATAAAAGTGCAGGCTTATAAACAAAAGAGTTTTTTTATTCCAAATCGTATTTATAATTATTATATATCAAATTCTTTATACTTAGTTAAGAATAATGCATCAAAACATAATAATTGAGAATGAATACTGAGTTTTTTTGTTTCAGATTAGATGGATAAGTAAAGTGACGCCCAAACTGAACAAAACCCGAGTGTGTTGGAGGAAGATCTTCCCGGCATGGTCTGCCATTCACTCTCCAAGAACTTAAACCCTGTTAACCCAAAATCAAAAAAATTATAGGTAAGTTTTTTAGCTTCATGGAGAGGAAAGAACTAGATTTATGTTATCTTGATAGTTTCGCAGAACCAGGATGGATTGTCTATGGGATGAGGGAAGGAATTAATATTAATGTATTAATGTATTAATGTTTGTAACTGATTTGTGGGCAGCTTTTTGATTCATCATAGTTTCTATTGGTATTACTCCACCTGTAAAATAATAAAAACAGAAAACCAGAAAAGTTAAAAATAAAGATTCTGACTGTAGAATGAAGATAGACTTTGTCCCAAAACAGATTAGAATTAAAGTTTTTGAAGTGTCACCTTCATACACATTCTGCATAAATAACAAATAAATTTAAATAATCTTCGTTTGAATAATTTAATCGTCCCGGCATTATTATAACTGACCATTTGCAGATGACAAGTAATAGTGACACTTCTGTCACTTTAATTGTTTTCTAGTGCCGTCATGATCAACTAATAATACAACATAAAAGCCGTATAGCATTTTTACAATAGAAATATGTTAAATTCCCAATATCTCGATAACTACAAATTTTCGCAATAGACAACTATACAAACTTACCCTTACTTTTAATGCTAAATAAGATACAATAATAAAAAGGGAGAGTTTCCATTTGAAAGAATTGACTTTTAACAGTTTTTTCAATTGCATTTTTATTCTCCTTTTTTGATCATCCTGTATTAATAATTTGCAAAATATTATACAGACTACTAAAATAGGTCCCCTTCTACAAGGAAACCAACCTAAATTAAATAATAAAGGCTTCCGTATAGGAAAAATTAATAACAATTTTCGGTCTGCGAACGTCATTTTTGACATAAAATTTGAAATAAGTATGTCAATAATGGTTAGACTTAGGTATAAGACATTATATATGAAATATAGATAGTGTCCCACTAGAGAGGGCCACGATCGATATATGGAAAACTACGTACAAGGTGATTTTGACAATTTGGTTATTTACAAAGGCCAGTGGGGCCTACCTTTTTAAAATATTTTCACGTTTCTGACACTTCCGGTATAACCGGAAGTCGACACCAACTTCTTATTTTAAATGGAACACCCTATATATTATATCATTTCCGGATTCTACATACAATTCTAAACACATCTCATGTAGGATGTCTTATACTATCTTCAACTATTTTTGAAATAGTGACAGGTGAATATTGACATCTTGCAACTTTGATACCCTGTAAAATCTAAACGGTTTTAGATCAAGCAAAACGGTTTGCACATTCCTACTTAATTCCTACATTGCTACTTAACTTTTCATAAGCTATCGTTTACCACTAATTTTAAATTTTGCCAGAAATAAAAAAATTTCGATTAAATTTAATCTCTTGGTTAAATCTGAAAGTAGTATCAAAATTTAGCATATGAAAAGTTAAGATAGGAATGTGCAAACCGTTTTGCTTCATCTAAAAACCGTTTAGATTTTACAGGGTGTCAAAGTTGCAAAATGTCAAGATTCACCTGTCAATGTTTCAAAAACAGTTGAAGATATAGCACATCCTACATATAGAATTTTACGTAGAATCTAGAAATTATATAATATACACGGTGTTCCAGTTAAAATAAACAAGTTGGTGTCGATTTCCGGTTATACCGGAAGTGCCAGAAACGTGAAAATATTTTAAAATGGTAGGCCCCACTGACCTTTGTAAATATCCAAGTCTTTACACCTTGTACGTGTTCCATTTAAAATAATGAAGTTGGTATTATGCAAGATCCCTAAACAAGTAGGTTACCTCAGTTTCGAGAAAAAATTCTATTGGTTAGTTTGATGTTACGTCATCTGGCGTCCAGAGAGCAGCGAAATTTTGATATGATTACTGGTAAATATTGCATTTCATGATGCTTAAGAGTATAATTTTACTATAACAGTTTAAAATACATGTATTGTATACATGTATACATATCGTATACATAACAAAACGTTTTACAGGCAAACATTAAACCGTAAAATCAATAAAAAATACATAACACAACTACAAACTTTTATGCGGACCTCCTAGATATGGTAGGTATATGTGTATATTAACGATGTAGATAATATGATATGAATGATCTATCAAATTCAGAAATCAATACTAGTAGGTATAAATTAGTTACTAGTGCAAAATACTTATATCATACAATTTCAGAACTTTAAGAAGTGACATGAAAATGTATATATACCGTTATTTTGTCTTGTACGGATTGTAAATGGTTTGAAAATAATAGAAACGAATAACTGCAATAAATAATCTATTAAGAATAATACATTTCCATATTCACTTTTAATTAAGTTTTAGGTATAACTGCAGATATTTTATTTTTATTATGTAACTCAAATTATATTTGATTCATTGCATTCACAACTGGATTTTTCGGAAACCTGTGATATAACACATCTTTGTTCAGGGCTTTGGTAATTTCCAGACTATTATGGCATGTAGCAACAGCACATCGACACCCTGGCATCTTGCTGAAAGATCAAATTATTTTTTATTTTCATCCTACATAAAACATTACAGCCTCGGTCACTTTAAATAATGAGATAGCCCAAGAATTTCGGGCGGAATACTTTTTAAGTGAAGGACAACGTAATTTGACAGAAATTATTGCTGGTTTACTTACCTAAGTGCTTATTTATTAATCTATTGTAATTCTACACTAGGTTCACAAAACATGATCAGGATTGACAGATTATTCAGTTATTGTCAAATTTAAACACATTAGGACATTATGAGAGAGACAATGATGTACATAAAAAGAGTGAGAGGGAAGGTCGCCAGATGACGTCGCTCATCCCGGTGTACACCGCAACACCCTCTCCAACAAGCATGGAACTGAGGTAACCTACTTGTTTAGGGATCTTGGGTATTATGTACTTATTTCGATTATTTTTTTTTAAAAATCCGCAAAAAATAACACTAGCTACACTACACTAATTTATCAAACTTCTTATCTCCGATAATAAAAAGTTTTCCACAGTGACTAAACACTTAATATGATACAGGTTGTATATGGACACCCCTCACGCTATAAAATTTGCATTCCCTTTTATCAATTTCATTGTTAAATGGACCCACGATCAAAGAGGACCGTCCTTAGTATCTATATCAAACGGGTGTCGGCAAAGAGATATATGAGAGTGTATCCTGAATATTCATGCTATTACACGTTTATTAATTTACGTAATTGGATGTGCAAGATCAATATTAATAAACAGCTGTTAAACTAATGAAACGAAATTCAATGACTGCTGTGTTAATTAATTTTAGAAATAATACTAACAAAAAATTTATAATCAGGCTAGGATGAACATAATAGGTTATGAAGTTAATAGCTTAAACAGTAGTAAATTTATTAAGCATTATGTTAATATATCATTTCTATACGCTATGTTTATACATAATATTTTAAGCTCAAGTTTTTTTAAGGTTGTGTTTCTCTAAATTTGTATCTTGTTTTGGTATGATCTGATTTTATACCTACATACTTGAAATTCCAGTTTGTGTACTCAAAAAGGTGTTCAAGAGCTCTTAAAGAGTCTTAAGAACTTTGCAGCTCCAGACGTCGATAGAATGAATATGGATAATCATCTGGTAGAAAATGTTTCTAAGCCCCATGTCCATCATTTAGCTACAAATTTTAATCCTGGGATTAAATGCGGAGCAGCTAACTCGTTTTGTCCATAAATAACAAATAAATTTAAATAATCTTCGTTTGAATAATTTAATCGTCCCGGCATTATTATTACTGGCCATTTGATTTATATATTCAAATATTTGATAACCACGCGCCCAAAAAAACTTCTAGATTCACTAAACCTTTTTCGCCGTGGAGAACTGCTAACATTAAACTCATGGAAAAACTTTGTAACAAGGCATTCTCGAGATTTAAATCGACTAAGAATATTGTACATTGGAACTACTACAAGCAACTACGGAATTTCAAGAATACTGCCATTAAATCTGAAAAAAAAGTATTTTTAGAACATGCCTTACAGCCAGCAAGCAATAAAAATTTATGGGCAGTTTTAAAAGATTTAAATGTTGTTCGATCTAAACAACAAAATAAGGGTGCATTTAACTTCGATACAGATGCGAATTCTATCAATGATTTTTTTCTAGCTATCAATGGTACTCTAAAGGATCCACATACTGAAACAATGAACTTTTACAAAAGCCACTTAAAAGCAAATTTTTTATCAAAACTAGAGTTTCAACCTGTTTCAGAACAAGAGGTAGCTAATATTATCTTAAGAATTAAAACAAAAGCTAGTGGTTTGGATGACATAAATATAACATTGATTAATTTTCTATGTCCGTACATTCTCCCTCAAATTACACATTTGATAAATTTTTGTCTGGAAAATTCCGTCTTCCCTAATTGTTGGCAGAGGGGTCTAGTTGCTCCTCTCCCTAAAGTATCGTGTCCTTCCAGCCTAAATGATTTACGCCCGGTTACTATACTCCCCACCTTATCAAAAATACTGGAAAGGGTGATAGAGCAACAGTTAAAAAAAACACTTAAATGCTTATTCAATAATTCCTCCGATACAGTCAGGATTTAGAACGGGTTTTAGTTGTGGTACGGCGTTATTAAAAATAACGGATGATTTATTTACTGAACTAGATAATAGGAAATGTGGGGTTTTAATATTATTAGATTATAGTAAAGCATTTGATATGCTGAATCGGGAATTATTGCTGGCTATTTTAAATTTTATTGGTTTGGGCACATCGGCGATAGAATTATTTCGAAATTATTTTAAAAATAGGGCACAACAAGTCTGTTTCCGGGAAAATATGTCTCATGAAGGAATTATAAATAGAGGTGTACCTCAGGGATCAATCCTTGGCCCTTTATTATATTCAATATACACTAGTAATATTTGCGCAGCCCTTAAGAAAATTCAAATTCATATGTACGCTGACGACACCCAAATTTATCATTTCTTTGATAAACATGAGGCACTTGCAGAGCAAAATTTGATTAACAGGGAAATCTCCGATCTTATTCAAGTTTCTAAGAATCACGACCTTGTAATTAATTCATCTAAATCATGTGTCATTTTATTTGGTAGTAATTTCCCTGATGATTTAGCCTTTAGAATTGATAACGACTTGCTAAACGTAGTTGACAAAAGTAAAAATTTGGGCGTTATAATTGATAAAAAACTGAGGTTTACTGAGCACGTATCATTTATATTAAAGCGAGGTTATGCGAAACTTAAACTTTTATATCCTAACAGACACATATTGAATAGGAAAATTAAAATCCAATTGTGTGAGTCTCTGGTCCTCTCATATGCCAACCACTGTGATTTTGTCTATGATTCGTGCTTAACAGCAACTGACAGGGCCCGTTTACAAAAATTACAAAACTCTTGTTTACGATATATTTTTGGTATATGTAAATATGAGAGGATCAGTCATACCTTACGTACTGTTCACTGGTTATCTATGGCTAATAGAAGGAAATTGCATTCTCTGTCCTTAATACATAAAATAATTAATACCGGAATACCCCCTTATATTATGGACAAAATCCGATATAGATCTGATATTCACAGCATAAATATTAGACAAAAATACTATATAACTATTCCTCAACATAAGACATCAATTTTCCAGAGGTCTTTTCGGTATTCTATTTTAAGAAATTATAATGATCTTGCAAATGATTTGAAGGGCTTATCAATGAAAAATTTTAAAATTAAGTTATTTGATGTATTATTTGAGGAGCAGTCACTGAAATAGTTTCATGTTGATTTTTTTCTAATAGGTTCACTAAATCACTACACTAAGTTTGTACCTTATTTGTTTGTTGTTGTTTGTTGTCCGTGATAGGGTTATACTGAATTAATTATGTACTTGTTTCTATATTATATTAGGGGGAAGGGTGGTTTGATATATAATGAATTTAAGATTAAGTTTGGGCTCCTGAGGTAGAACAGCTATGCTGATCAGACGCCTTTTAACCGACAAATTATATTTTGAAGTTGGAAAATTATATGAGTACTTCTATTTTTGTTATTCCATTGTTGGTTAATAAAGACATATTATTATTATTATTATTATTTTTATTATTTGCAGATGACAAGTAATAGTGACACTTCTGTCACTTTAATTGTTTTCTAGTGCCGTCATGATCAACTAATAATACAACATAAAAGCCGTATAGCATTTTTACAATAGAAATATGTTAAATTCCCAATATCTCGATAACTACAAATTTTCGCAATAGACAACTATACAAACTTACCCTTACTTTTAATGCTAAATAAGATACAATAATAAAAAGGGAGAGTTTCCATTTGAAAGAATTGACTTTTAACAGTTTTTTCAATTGCATTTTTATTCTCCTTTTTTGATCATCCTGTATTAATAATTTGCAAAATATTATACAGACTACTAAAATAGGTCCCCTTCTACAAGGAAACCAACCTAAATTAAATAATAAAGGCTTCCGTATAGGAAAAATTAATAACAATTTTCGGTCTGCGAACGTCATTTTTGACATAAAATTTGAAATAAGTATGTCAATAATGGTTAGACTTAGGTATAAGACATTATATATGAAATATAGATAGTGTCCCACTAGAGAGGGCCACGATCGATATATGGAAAACTACGTACAAGGTGATTTTGACAATTTGGTTATTTACAAAGGCCAGTGGGGCCTACCTTTTTAAAATATTTTCACGTTTCTGACACTTCCGGTATAACCGGAAGTCGACACCAACTTCTTATTTTAAATGGAACACCCTATATATTATATCATTTCCGGATTCTACATACAATTCTAAACACATCTCATGTAGGATGTCTTATACTATCTTCAACTATTTTTGAAATAGTGACAGGTGAATATTGACATCTTGCAACTTTGATACCCTGTAAAATCTAAACGGTTTGAGATCAAGCAAAACGGTTTGCACATTCCTACTTAATTCCTACATTGCTACTTAACTTTTCATAAGCTATCGTTTACCACTAATTTTAAATTTTGCAAGAAATAAAAAATTTTCGATTAAATTTAATCTCTTGGTTAAATCTGAAAGTACTATCAAAATTTAGCATATGAAAAGTTAAGATAGGAATGTGCAAACCGTTTTGCTTCATCTAAAAACCGTTTAGATTTTACAGGGTGTCAAAGTTGCAAAATGTCAAGATTCACCTGTTAATGTTTCAAAAACAGTTGAAGATATAGCACATCCTACATATAGAATTTTACGTAGAATCTAGAAATTATATAATATACACGGTGTTCCAGTTAAAATAAACAAGTTGGTGTCGATTTCCGGTTATACCGGAAGTGCCAGAAACGTGAAAATATTTTAAAATGGTAGGCCCCACTGACCTTTGTAAATAACCAAGTCTTTACACCTTGTACGTGTTCCATTTAAAATAATGAAGTTGGTATTATGTACTTATTTCGATTATTTTTTTTTTGTTATAATATAAATTCCTTTTTGTGTTAAAAATTTGTAATAAATTTGTAATCTATAAGTTTGACGTTCTATTGAAGTGGTGACCTACATAATGCGCCTCAATTATGCGTTATGTTCAATTTCTAATTTATGCCAACAATTTGTGATTCGCAACTCTAAAAGCAAGCAGATACCGATATTAAGTGGAATTGAACCATAAATTATAAAATTCATTTGCCATTTTCGAGCAACCATCTTGAATTTTTATTATATAAAAATATTAAGTGTATCGTCATCCAAGATCTATAAATGAGTCAAATTTTAGCTTAATAGCTCAATAGAAGATGGGTAAGACCCACAAGATTATACAGATCTTACAAGATCCAATTTATACAAGATTTATCTATTTTCAGTTGAAGATAAGGTTTGGACGGGTCAACACCTCCTAAACGATAAGGCCGGGCAGCTCAATTCAAGATGGCGCCTGTAGTATTCAGCTTTCTGTACACTGTATTATTATTTTATTTTTTCTAAATGGCTTGTTGATCATCTTAACAATAAACAAATAAAGTTTGTAATAGTGTTGGCAAATGTCCGGACATTTAAAAATTGGACAAATGTCCCAGACAACTGTCTGGATATTTTAGGCACTTATACGGACATTTTAGAAAATGAAATATATAACAGGCTTACTGTACATCACATGTCTTAAGCTTCAAGATGATACCAAATACTTATATATTCTTAGAATATAGTCTAAAATACAAGCATTAGGTGAAAAATAAATATTTTCGTAACAATGTTCAATTTTCGTCTACCTTTTATCAGCTTATGGTTAACATAGTAAAAAATGAATAGTGTTAATTAGAAATTATGATTTAATTTGAAGTTTTAAGTTTCTACTGGGTACATGTGAAGTGAAATGAAATAAATAAATTATAGAAAAAAGAAAACTAAAAAAAAATAAATTTTTATTTGGAGTAACAAGTACAATCTTTGTTATTTAAAGAGATACGAAGTTGGTTAAATTAGAGAACAGTTGTGCAATTACTAGCACTAAATAGTGGTCTTGATAGTTCGTGGAGAAGGACCTATAATATTTCCAGAACTGCGTAAAAACTTATATACGTGAGGTGAAATTGAAAACAAAATGCTACAAAACAAGGCTATGTCGCAGTTGTATTGTAATCTAAATTTGAAATTTACTTTAAGCAAATTTATTTGTTCTTTTAAAAATATTATCGAATCTTTCTTTTCTGGCTCTTGATCTGCTACCTCCGTTAAGATATCCATGACAGAATTTAAATTGTCTTCCAAAGAACGATGTTTTGGTTCCAAATTTAAGAAAGTTTCAATGTCCGTAAGGATTTCTACCACCATATTAACATCACTTACAGCAATGGGAAAGTCAATTTGTCTCTTGTTCAAACATACAATTTTTTCAACAGCTGTGCCACCTTGCTCTACTGACAAAAAAATATTTTCAGAAATAAAAGCGCTATACTTTATATGAGTTTGTGGCCTGCTTTCTTCAATATTGAAAAAACATATATTATTTTTGCTTTTTACCAATAACCAAGATATACTAAGTTGCTCTTTTAATAGTTTACTATATGCTTCATTAAGCGTAGAGAAAGACTTTTCAATTTGGTAAGCCTGTGCGGACAAAACGCTTTCAGCTAAAACCTGCTCAACTTGTGTATATATTAATTTTTGTCTTTTAGCTTGAGGACATTATCTTCGAGAAGTATGGGACTTTGATAAATAATCAGGACAGTTAGGCAGCATACATGGTATTGGATCTAAAAATAAATGTGTTTTTGAAATCATGTTATACCAAAATGTATCCCTAAAACTAACCTTTTACTAAACGAATACGTGCTAGTGGCAATGTTATTATTTTTCCTGTTGACTCAATTACATGTTTTGTCTCCCTTTCAATATCACATTCCTTGAAGTGAAGTTCGCATACCTACAAAAATATTTTAAGAAATGTTTTTACTACAAATACCCACTTATGTTAATGCTTTCTGTTTTATTATTAGATATAAATAGGGTCTATAAACTTTAAGTAATATTTTACTATCTATAAGTAACTTCTTTTTGTTCCTTTTAATGAGTACCTATACTCACACAAATAGCTGACACAAAGAACACTATTATGTTTCGGTTAAACCCAACTAATTACAAAAAAAACTAAACTTACCTGAGCGTATTTTGTTGGAATAAAAGATTATTCCCTTTTTTATGGCATTCATCCACTTTTTCCTTAATACTGCATCCTTGGGGAATGAAAATATTGATACTTTGGGCCCGTTTTCGTAGTTGCCTCTACATTTAGGCACACAACAAGAAACCATATGGACACTTTACAAATTTCCAATAAATTTTAGACCACATAAACACAATTTTATAATATAAGTATACACAAAAGTTTAATAAACACTTTTCAAACTAATTCACAGTGTTATTAACAAAATAGTTATTAAAATATTCCTTGAAACCACACCAAAATCATATTTTTGACGTTAATAACCGTAGGTAACGTCAACAAGGAATTCCTGACCACTGCAGTGGCCATCTTGAATTTAATCTAATTGAGTTTCACTGCTTTATAGTATAGGTCGTATTGGACGGGTGAATAGGTACGGGTTGTTTCTATAGTAATGCAGCATAAACCTGTCAAGTGGACATCACTGTCAATATTGGATGATTTTTTTTAGGATTACGTTGAAATAGGTAGTCTAGGGATATTGGTAAGAAATTATTGAGTAATTTCAATCAAATAATGAAAACTTTGGTTCTAAAAAATATCATACGATACGTTCGGTGGGTGTCTACAATACTCGTTTACACTTTCCGAACTCGACTCCTAGTTATCATCAGTAAAAGATCTCATACTGTAATACCTTATTTACCGGACTTGTAATGTAAAATACTATATTTTGAAAGTCAGTGGTTACTAAAAGTTAATGTTATTAGAAGAATATTATTATTAGAATAAACTTATTTCATTAAGTTACTTATTTAGGGCCTGTTTTATAATAAAATTTAAAAGTACTTTAGTTTATGTTACTTTTTAATACCTGGATAAAATTGTCTCAATAATACTATTCAAGGTATTTAAAGGCAACTTTAGTTAAAGGTAAGCTAAATGTTCTCTAATGGAATGATTAGTATTCTAAGATCAGCTGACAAATATAATTTGATTGTTAAAAAAAAATATATTTTCTCGCTTTTAACTACTTTTTATGGATTTAACAACTTCCGAGCTGGGGCAAACTGTGATAGACTAAAACATGTCTCACGGTTTGTACTTGGACGAGTTTATCATGCAAAGCCGCGATGTCTGCCTGCACTTTCTGGTAGTCTGTACGTCCGGTGAATTCACAAAAACTATACAAACTGATGCGAAGAGGTACCAACCTTCAAATAGGATGTAAAGCCGGAGGCCTTATCTGTGCGATGATAGGCAAATAAAAAATCCATAACCCACAACAAAGTAGGGGTTCGACAAAAATTCCAGGTTGGACATGCTCGTCTTCTGACCTTACTCGGAAGGACCTTACGCGGAAGTTAATGTTGGGTATATCTATTAGACATTATGGGATGAATATTAGACATACTGTAATTACGTTAGATGGTGTGACACTAAGAAGATGTTGTTCACAATAAAACTAACTTTAATCTTCCGCACATCTTTTTGATATTTTTGTAAAAATGTCCTTGGTTTTTGTATTAGAAATAAAGTCATGAGTCATGCGTGATTTGTTTATAAATAAAACACGTTTATAAACACCTAAGATAAAATTTAGTGTATGTTAAAAATTATGCTTTTACGGTTTTAAGTTTGAAACTCCGGAAAATAAGGAAGTTCAGGAAGCCTGAGGATAAGGTGATAAGAATCGGCATTAGCATTCTAGAAGGATTCCGTCGCTGATTCACGATGTAATGTTGACAGTACTCGATTCTTTTTTAAATACCCTTCCCTTGGAAGCAACCTTCCACAACCAATCGAAACAAATCGGCCTCATTCTCCATGAATTTACTATCAGAATGCTTCTGTATCAGTTGATATATAAATCCTTTATTTTCTCATTTATCTTGAGATGCATTAACATTTAATTTTACCGAAAATTGCTAATAACACAATTCACTAGCAGGAAAATGGGCATAATGAATTTATTATGTGTTCATGAAATATTAAACATTCAAACACCATTTACTTAAACAAAGTGTTGTAGGTACTAACTCATTTTATATTAAACGCGATTCTGACTTCTTGACTGTTCGACAGATGTCTAATGAAGTCTGATTGTAAATTATTTATGAAAATATTTTTCGAAAGAACTAATGTATCATCAATATAAAAATTAGCCTGCTTAATGTTATTTTTACATCATACTAACCATTTAAACATGTTCATAAATGTAAAGGATGAAACGAAAACTCTTACTCTTTGTTCTTTTGTACAAAATTATACCAGACCATATACCAAAAAAACCTAAATCAAAATCAGCAACATACCCTGCTCTCCTAGGCATGCAAATTCATTATACGATAATCAATATATATTAAAACACGTCGATTGTGTCTCGCTCTAAATTCCGTCGTCGAATCGACAAGGTTTCTAAGCTATCTCCTCCGAGTGCAGATCGCGAAGCGATCTTCGCGGGCGACCGTCTTCGACTAAACTTTTTTTTTTTTTTAGTTTTTAATTCCAATTATTTATTAGTATTAGTATTTAGTTATTCTGTTTCATTGTCCATAGTTTTTATTCTTTCTGCAGGTAATGTTTGGAATTAATTCATTCATTTTGGCAGTCTGTAAAATTCATCATTTTAGCTTACAAAAGCATTATGACAGCAATATATTTTTGGTCCCATTGATAAAATTGATAAAAATATTTACTGAAAAATAAATTCTACTTTCATCACTTAAAAAATTATGATATTTTACCATCAAGAATAGAGTACCCTTACAATTCATCAAAATATTAAGAAAATATCGTTTAGTATAATTATTCTATCATCATCCCAGAAACAAAATTTCTTTAATATGTATTTTCTTAAAAATAATATTATTCTAGATGCTTTTGTCACCCGAAGGGTGACCCCAGGCCACAGGCTGGGACCGCGGTAGGTCTAGAAATGGGAACGAAAATCGCGTTAGCGATTTTCTCCCATTTCTAGTATGAAATTAATTGCTGTTATAAACAAGTCACATTCATTTAATTCCACTTTGGCAGACAGACGATTTTAACAATTTTGCTATGAGAAATTCGAATTTGTAGTTTCCAATGTTAGAACGTGATGTATATGAAAAGCACTACCTACTGAGCCTTTCTAGGCACGAGGTAAAACAATTCAGACCCCTGTACCCAAATTCGCTTAATTCAACAGACATCTATAACTGCACAGCCAACTGGATGGACAATCTAGTAGATTATTCTTCGACGATATTAATCACGTCAAATTTATCATAGGCGGGCAATAAAATTTTTCTTACGCAAGTCAGGTAATAGATTATATGGAAATAAAATCATTTAAATATTATTATATTGCAGATTTCAGATGGTTCAAATAGATGTTTACTGAAGTATTTTTGCGCAAATACATATTTTTTAAGTAGATATAATATATTTTTTAAATAATTTAGCTTTTTTAGTAATTTTTAGTCTATTAAGTGGAAAGAATATCATGGGACTAAAGACTGATTCAATCCTTTGACTAATTGCTGCCCTCGGGTAATAAACTCTACTCGTGAGATTAAATTAGTATTTAACTTTATTCCTTTGGTAAATACTGTATTATTACTTTATTAACATGGTATCTGCTACTGTTTTAGATATATTGTCATATATTCTTCTCTAATCAATTACCGTTGTATAGAAGAGGACTCTCGTGTTCATTATAAGTCACGTTGTGACACACGATATGCTGGTTAAATAATGTGCATGTTAACTAGATATACTTTTAATTCAAAGGGCCAAAGACTAGCAGAATGCCTGCCTAGAACAAAGCAATAGCTATGTTAATTTAACACAGTCTGTGATGGACATTCCAGCCATTTCATGCACCATTACTCGGGGCTATCTGACAAAAAGTGGTCAATTTAATTTCCCTTGCATGACTGCATGACTTGAAAATCTTCCGACTCACTAAACAAAATTAAGTTTGTTCAAGGGATAATCAACATTTTGAGCAATTCCCTTTCAACCTACTAGGTTATATTTAAAAACATGCCTTTACTTATAGATATATTTTTTGATATATATGTTGTCTTGTACTTCACAGGCGTAGAATGAGTTTTTAAGAGGAAAAGTTAGCTTATTACTTTTGTACTTTAACAAATTACATTTAACAAAGCGGAACCCTAAAGTACATTCACCTAGATCCTATAGATGTGTCTATTCTCTTAAAGTAAACACTTGAAACTTGTTCATAACTTATAACTATAGTCTCAATAATATCTTGTATATTACTCGTATACTATTTTTTCACGCCAGCCATTAATTGAATGTTTATATAGGTAGTTTGTGATAATTTCTAAGCTTATTGGTTTCTAGTTACTTTTTGTATCTTCACTTATTTTAGCGACAAAGTAGCATGTTTTATATAACATACATTGTTTGCATAGTTTGGGAAATAATACATTCAGGCGAGGAGAAAAATTTTGCGAAAGTTTATGAAGGTTTATGGTTTTGAATGCTTTAAAGTATGAAGAATTTATTATTTTTTTTATAATGAATATTAAGAGCAATCTATGAAACATTCTTTTAAATAAATATAACACACCACAAAAACTGTATTTATTCTTAATTGTTGATTTATAGAGACATGCTTGTATTAATGAAAGCTTTATTTTAAAAGTTAACTAAAAAATTTAGTGAAAATTAAAAATATTCGTTCTTTTGTTGTATTTTTAGATTCAGTGTATTGCAACGGTAAGGTAGTACCTGCATATAGATAAAATTTAATACCGGGATATCAAAAATTATCTTGGTCAAGGGTGGTTGTGGAATGTAAAACGTGTGTCTTACTCATGATACAACCATGATACAACCATGATACAAGATACAACCGATACAACTACGTCTTACTTAAAATTTTTGAATATGTTTTGTTGTGTCAGAATCTGTCAAGTCATTGTGCTGAAATTTTCTAATCCAGTTTTTGAATCATGCCTCTTACCACACAGCACAAAATTTTCATGATTGAAGCCTATTTTCGAACGGGTGCGCTAGTTAATGGAAATTGGCAATACAGTCAACGTTTGTGTTTGGATAATTTTCGAGAGCACTTCCCAAACGTGGCAATATTACCGGACAATTTTTATGCGTGCCTTACAAATTGTGTTGAAGTGTTTCGCGAAATTGGTTGTGTGACTCATAAAAAAGGTGCTGGTAGACCAAGAGTTCGTACAGAAGAACTTGTTAATGACGTTCGTCAACGTATGGAAGAGGAGCCTGCAAAACCTTTGAAACGTCTTTCTCAGGAAATTGGACTTTCTTATGAAACATGTCATAAGATTTTAAAGAAAGACTTGGACATGCATCCATATAAGATGCAAGCACATCAAGCTCTTCTGCTTTTCTTGTTACTAAAACCGTTATTTCATAATTTGTAGTTCATTATTGTTTTACAACTGAAATAAATAGGTATGAAATTTGTAGGTTATTGATGATGTCAGTGTGACAGTGACATAATTATTTCAAATTTAAAGTAAGAAACACGTTTTACATTCCACAACCACCTTTGACCAAGATAATTTTTGATATCCCGGTAGCAGTATATTAGATCTTATTTCTCAATAGACTTAAATAGGATTTGGTATTCTATTGCCGGCAACATACATAAATAGATATGAGCTGAAAATTTTAGAAGAAATTGATGATGGTTAAATGGCTAAAAACTGACGAATAAGAATTAGTAAAATTGTATCAATCAACGTAGTTGCAACATCTTCTCTAAGATAGGTACTTGTATTGTATGTAATTGATGGCAAACAATAGTTATTTATTGTATAAGTGTTTTAGATAACATTTTATCTACGCAAGAATTTTTAAACGCGAGAATGCCAGTTCGAGTGTTTAATTTTCTTAAGTGGATAAAATGTATGTAAAACATGCTTACAATACAACAGTTTAACTAGAATCACCACATTAATGGAATGGAATTATTTGAAATTGAATTAAAAGATATTCATATTCATAAAATGAAACGTGGCAGGCTGTCATACTTACTGGTTGCTATGGTATATATTTTTTTATTATTTCACTAGTGGAATAAAGTTACTTTACTTTATTCCACTAGTGGATAATAGGTTACTTTATATGCTTTATAAGTGTGGATAAAATTCCTATTATAATGTGATTGTGGATAAACATATTTAATTTAAACCATTGTAAGCTTTTGTTCCAAAACTGTGTTCAAATCTGACATTAATAAATTTCTCAAACTTCCTACAAAGTTCAAAACTCAAGATTTTTATGGTATCTGAAATAGATCCGTAAATGATTTCGTAAATTCCATCAAAACTTACCAGCAGCTTATATAGCTGAAGTACAATCCGGGCGAACCTTAATTGGTTGACATTGCTGCACATCGATGAACGGCGCTGACAGGAAGGAGGTCATATCAATAATTGTTTGGATACAAGTCAGCAACTGGAACATGCTTGACAAAACATATCTGCCGCTGCGACAGCCCTAGGATTAGACACATAGAAAAGATATAAAATTATTAAATGTAACCTATTGTATAAAATAAAATATAAATATTAGATCCATATAAAAAGTCTCATATTGTATAACTTCATGTTACAAAGAAATATATGGGAAAATGAAATAAATTTGAATACCTAAAAACCAGGTATGGACATAGATTTTTACAGAATTGTAGGATAGCTAAAATTAGATAATAAAATAAATTTAGATTAATGTAGAAAAATAAATTAAGGACAGAACATTAACATTAAATTAGTATTAGAACTAGGGTTGTGAAAAAGTGTGATTTCTGAAGAAACTAAAATAGATGTCTGTGAACAGAAAATGAACAATTAGGGTTGCTATGAGATGGATAAATAAGAACGCGAAAGTGAGAAATTTGGAAGAAAACACTGTAGAATCTACCTAGGGCAATTCCATGAGCTACACCAGAATTGGGAAAAAAATTATAGAATCTATCCGCAAGAGTAAGCAAAACCTTTTCTAAAATTGTTGATAAGTTCATAAATAATTACATTGATTTATAAAATACAATAAAAAATCAAATTTAAATATATGCATATAAAAGATTGAAAGAGCTCAGCTAAATAAAATAAATCGATTTTGAAAAAGTACTTAACAAGATAAAACCGAATTCGTAAATCCAAAAGAATTATAACTGCTAACATACTGAAGAAGATTTCCATATTTCCATTAGCCAATACACGAAAAGTAAAAATATTAGTCACGAACATTTAAAATAAATAAAATGCGCATACCCATCATAGTTTTTTTTTAAATTAATTTGAAATTAATTAGGTATTTTTTTAGAGTAATTTTATATAGGTCAAAGTTATACAATATAAATTATAAATGTCCGAAGATTTGCTGCGGATTTTTTTATTTTATAAATTAAATAAAATAACATTTTCTAGTTTATATTAGATCTTTTATTTTCTGAGAAGAAAACGTATTACTGATGACGAAATATAGAAATAGTAATTCTAGGGTACCTACTTTAGAGCTTTTCCAATGATGTCATTCAGACAAGCTGCTCTGGAATCTGGTTTGTCTAAAAACCCAATACATAGAATTTTAAGGAAACACAATTTTCATCTATTTTCTATATTTATGGTACAACAGCTAAAAGAAACCGATTTCATTAAAAGGCAAAGATTTAGTGTATTTATTTTGACAAGGTAGCAGGAGAATAATTCGTTTCTAGATAATATTATATAGACAGATGAATCGAAGTTTACTAAAAATGGTTTTTTAAATCGTCAAAACTCTCATTTTTGGAGTGACTCAAAACGACACAACACTCGGGAATGCAATTTCCAAGACAGTTGGCGGTTCAATGTTTACTGCACCGTTAGAAATAATGAAGTCGCCTCAGAATTTTATCACGATAATTTAAATTGTAAGTAAATTTTTGGTGTAATTTATGTACCTACAGTAATAGTGTGTTTTAGGTGAGAGGTATCTAAATATTCTGCAAAATTTCAGTAACACTTATCTGGATAATGTACCCCTGAGAAATATTTTTTACCAGCACGATGGTGCACCTCCACATAGGGGCCAGTTAATCAATAACCTTCTCCAAGCCACCTTCTATGATCAATGGATTGCTAATGACGGGCCTTTTTTGTCACCTCCACGATCTCCCGATCTAACTGTTTTAGATTTTTTTCATTTGGTGAGCCATAAAATGGAAGGTATACGAAACGCCATTAACAACAATGGGTGACTGCATGCAGAGAGTAAGGAATGCACTTAGGAATTTGTCCCAAGACTCCATACGTACTACTCATACTGAGTTAATTCGTAGATGCGAAAAATGTTTAGAGGTCGGAGGTCAAAATTTTGAACATCTATTGAATTAATATTATTTTATTTTTGTTTACCAAATTATTTTCCTGTTATAACTACTTGTGTTTCTTGTATTTAGTTACTGAAAAATTAGTTATTTTAAATTACTTTCCCATTTCATACAATTAATAATAATAATAATAATAATAATAATTTTATTTGTCCAACAGTGTAAACACCAATTACAGAACAAAGTATAATATAAAAGAACATGAAAAGATCAAAAGTGAAAAAAAAAATACGTGTATGCAAACCTACAGTGTGACTTAAACCACAACAAAAAAAAAAAAACATGTATATATAAGTAAGTGCTCAAATTCGATTTAATTAAAGTATCAAAATTTAAAGTTGACTAACGCTTCTAAAAACATTATGTAAACTTTTTACATTACAGTTAAAGACATCACAGGAGTTACAAATGCCATTATAGCTACGTGTCATAACGCTAATGGGAGACTTTAATCCAAGATTAGTGTCGACAGCAGAACAATAAAATGTTAGTGGAGCACGACTGGCTGATCTAACTGCTAGAAAATTTAACTGGCTTAATATATCAGGACAGTCGATATGGTTATGCAAGAGTGCGTGTAAAAATTTCAGACTGTGGAAGTATCTTCTAAATTGTAGTGAGTCAAAATTAAAACGAGTTAACAAAAGTTTATAGTCGCAGCCTCTTGCAGGATATCTTCTGTCTGAACGAAACGTGAGGAATTTTAAAAACCTTTTTTGAACCGACTCGATGAGATTGATATGAACATTATACATAGGATTCCAAACAAGTGAACAATACTCTAACTTGGAGCGGACATATGCATAAAATAACCTGAACAATACATCATTACCGAGGAAATCACGACCTTGCCTTATCACAAAACCTAACATCCTAAGAGAAGAAGAAACTATACGTTGTATGTGCTCCGAAAATGTTAACCTATCGTCAAAGTAAACACCCAAATCCTTGATGGACTTTGCACGTATCAAGATACGTGTACAATTATTGATATAGCTCGTTAATATCACAGAATCAGTATTTCTATGTATTATTTTCATCATCAACAATACGTTTTGTTCTTTAGATACCTTCTTTTCTTATTACCAATTTTTTTTAAATTCTCTATGATTCGTCTTACAGCATGTCGTGATGGTTTCTGGTTATGGGGATATAGATCAGCAAATGTATCACAAGTTTTTGTTATAACTTTGTCACATTGTCCATATCACTATAGGCGAGAAGTCTGTAGATCACGGTAGCCATGTTGATCGACCTAAGAAATTGAATAAAAAGTTCACCAAACTACTACCAATTTATTACCAATACCAATACACATGTGAGTTTTGGGGTATCATAATGATAATTATGCCTATTGATAAAACCATTTCTATGGAAATAACAAATTTAAAATAATTATTTTCTGCAAGTGGAGTTGCTGAAGGAAAATCAATTATTATTATTATTATTATTATTTAGACACATGTATAATTAATTTTAAAATGTGCCTCTCTCAATTCCATTGATGTTCCTACAATTAAAATTTGTGTCTGGGTGATACAAAGAATTGTTTCGATTTTACTACGTTCTGATTTTCACATGTTGGTTGACATATTTTTTCTATTCTATTTTTCATAACACCAAATTGGTTTCCGTTTTTTGATTGTGGTATTAATTATACATACTCATAATATCTACCAGCAATAGCAGATTTATTGCTTAGACATTCAGATTAGAGAGACCGTGGTGATCTTACCAATATGTTTATTAAAGTCGCCGCTATCTATAACCTACGGTAATATTACCTATAAATCTTTCACATGAACGACAGCAAACCAGCTAAAGACTTCGTAGTCCACTAAGGAATAAGATCCACCAGAATTGCTAACTGCAGCCCTTTCGTAGGTCATAGTTAGGTTAACCAGAGGGGCGACCAGATGTATTAATCCTCTGGTGAGACGAAGGATTAGACAAAGCCCCTTTTGTTGAATCGTAAGTAACATTTTTTAAAAATATAATTTCTATCCATATTAAACATATTATGCATATAAATAACAAGTTGCTTTGCATTCAACTATATTGTAATAGACAACTGATATGTTTTACGCAATAGAATTCCAAATATTTTTCCTTAGAAAATCATATCTAAGTTAAATAAATTTGGTATTGTATTAGGTAAAGATATGATCAGTGTCCTGTTATGATGAGAATGGAAAACAAATTGTAGGTTAGATTTTTATTCCAAAACCAGCCGCGGAAAGATACTACATTTTTACACAATATTAATTACCTACAATTATTTGTTTGCGATCAGCGCTCGTGTTTAGAACTAAGCAGCGTTGCCGATTTCCTCGCGTGAGAGAGATCACCTTCAATTCCTTTACTTTTAAAGGAATGTCTGTAATCCTCTCTGCATAGATGATATCCTTACAGTTCCTAAAATTTTCCTGCGTTATTTCGTATGTTATTCGTCACATTATCTGCTCTTTGTTGTAGTTCTTCCAGAGAATTTATTGGCGGCTATAAACTAACTACCTACTTGTTGTAGTTATTCATTTAAAGAATCAAAAGGTACAGCCTTTGTAACAAAACAAACAAAGATACATGTATACACTTTGACTAATTTACGAGTTCTTAAGGAGCCATCTTTAATTAAGATAGGTCCTGTAAAATCTACACCTACCGAGGAAAAAGGACGTGCTGATAATAACCTAGTCTTGGGAATATCTTCCATTAACGGTTTGTAAGGTGGCTTAGCCTTGAAACATACAACGCACTTACGCAATATTTCACGGACAATACGCTTATACGCCATTAATCGGCCAATATTTTTATCTCACGGCACCCAATGTAGATGGCTGTCCAGAGTGTTAAGTTGCGCTTAGGTTGAGAGTCGATTACTATTTTAGTTATTGGGTGATGAGGTGGTAGCAGTATCTGGTGTTTTTTATCGAAGTTTTCATTTGATTGGTTGATTCGGCCACCTACGCGTAAAACCTATAAGTCCGCTCATTTTGTAAGGAAAATCATTTTAATAATCAGTGTCAGAAATTTATTAAAATGTCGTCTTCTGATAAACTAATAGAAGTTAAGAAAAATAAATTATGCACAAACTGTTTGAGACCCAACCAATTCGTGGCAAATTGTAAGGCTAGTTCTTGTAAACATTGGAATGGAAAACATCACTCTTTGCTACACATGTCTGAAAGTAATAAATTTCATGATGATAGATATGATCATCCTATTGAAAATAGCAACCCAGGGGGACCCAGGACGATACTGCTTTGACGCATACCACCCTGCTTACAGAAACAAAACAGACTTCACAGGTATTGTTAGCTATAGCAACTGTGAATATTCTCAATTCCAATGGAAAAGGGGTACGTTGTCCTGCGCTATTAAATAGCGGCTCACTCAATTTTATTACGGAGTCTTTAGTACAAAAATTAAGGGTAAAAATCACACAAGCACATCAACCTGCAGCAGGTGTAAATAATGTATCGAGTAATATTTAAAGAAAAACGGCAGGATTTATATTCTCATTGGATAATAAATACAAAACGAAAGAAAGCTTTTTGGTAGTCAATAGAATTACGGAAAACTTGCCTCAAATGTCCTTTGATATATCAGAAGTAAATCTTCCTACAAATAGTCAGTTAGCAAACGAGAACATTAATGAAGCTACTCCTATTGATTTACTTTTAAGCGCGAGTTTGTTCTTCGATATATTGTGCGTAGGTCATATCAAACTGGGAAAAAGCAAACCGGTTGCTCAAAAAACTAGGTTGGATTATTTCGGGCAATCTAAATCTATAAAAAATATTAAACGACATATTGTTTGCAATTTATGTATATCGGATCAATATTTACACGAACAAGTTAAACAATTTTGGACACTTAAAGAAGTAGGTGACAAAAAATGCTATTCTCGAAAGAAGCAAGATTGTGAGCAGCATTTCACAAAAACATTCAAATGCGATGCGAGCAGGAGATTTGAGATTAGCTGGTCTTTACGGGAAAACATAAAATCTTTAGGCAAATCTGAAAATATTGTAATTGACAGGTTCTTATCGCTAGAAAAATAATTGCAATGCGATATTAATCTGAAAACACAATATACAAATTGTATGGCGGAATATGAAGCGCTCGGACACATGTTGCTTATTAACACTTCTAATGATACGACAAATTCTTTGAAATATTATTTATCGCACGTCGGTGTAATTAAGGAATATAGCAAGACCACGAAGCTTAGGGTAGTATTTGACGCATCATGTAAAACCAATTCGGGTTTATCGTTGAATGCTGTTCTAAAAGTGGGCCTAACTATTCAAAACGATTTGTACTCCATTGCTATCAAAATGACAAAGCACTATAAGATTTATCGGCGACCATGAAAAAATGTATAGACAGCGTGACCTTAAAAGAATTGTATGGCGGGCGGACCCTAAGGAAGAACGTAGGCATTATCAATTAAATACAATTACATACAGTACGTCGTCGGCTAGATTTCTGACTTGTCGCACATTATATCAAGTGGCTTTGGAAAACGAAACGCAGTATCCAGAGCCATCACATGCTATAAAAAACGACTTTTATATGGATGACTTAACACATTTGCAGGCTATTAAAGATACATGAAACCAAACTTAAACATCAGTTCATAAAACTCATTGTAAGAAATTTGTATGTAAACGTTCCTGTTGGAGCCAATCACAAAAATGCATCGGCCGGACTAAATCTTCTGGTAGGAGTACTAGAATTGTTTTAACGTGATACAGCTACAGCTTATACTGATAAAAGATTTGATACGCAGTCGAATGAAAAACTGAACTGCTAGCCCTTCTACTCCTGGTACCAGAATTTTTTTCCTCTATCGAAAATATCCGGTTCAACATTTCTTATTCCATTTCTCTTGGGTAGTTCCAAAAGCTTGGGAAGTTCCACAGTCTTTTATATTCTTACAAAACGTTCATTCGTTCGGATACTACCTATCTGGATATCACTCAGCAAACCATCTCCTCGCCCGAGGAACAGTTTTGTTGACTAAAATGTTAGCATACCCACTATGTCTGCATTGGAACACGCCATTTTATGCTTCTAATATACCGCTGATCTCAGTAACAGATAAAAGTACGTAAATAAATCACTTCACAACGCATTTCCAAACCATTTCACAACCATTTCACGACCAAATATCATCGACCAGACATAACAATCTCGTACCACACAAAGAGTCCGAATTCCTGATGACTTTACAGACCTTACCCAGAACCATTCTGTTATGGAGAAACTCCAAATACAATTATCCATTTATCATTGCCACTTTACACTTCCACTTACCACTTTCACTATCACTGTCACTATCACTATCACTATAATTTTCAATTCATTATTATTACTATTATTATTATATGTGATATTTATTTGTTATCCAATTATTTCCAGTCATTTTGTTAAACACAGAATACGAATATTTTCCTAAAATAATCATAAAAACCTTGGATTTATTATAAGAAATAGTAAACCTTGTAGAGATATTATATATTATTCCATAGCTATCCAAAATATATTCCAGTACCTTAGTGCTTTTGTACAACTCTTTCGTTAGATCTCTGTAGTACGAAGCCCCCTATATGCACTTTACATAAACAATATGGAGAACATACAACGTAAATTTTTAAAATTCAGTATATAGAAAATGGATACTATCCTCCTATTGGATTTCTCCACAACCTTCTCTTAAGTCAATATAATATAATTACTGTAGAAGTCTCAATATAATATAATTACTGTATAGCACAGAATATTTATGTACTCCATATTCTTGCATAAGGTAATTAAAAGTTTATTTGACTGTCCCCAAATACTCCAATGTTTAAATTTTATTGTACCTAGGTTGTTGTTGTTGGAAGGCGGCGTTTCGACCCATTGTGCCTGCCGCTAGTCGAGAGCTATTGGAAGAGACCCGTGCTATGCTTATAGGCCAACACCAGTTATAGTGGAACCTCTTTAATGTCCTGGGACAGGAGAAATACTGCACCCAGATGTTTGTGTCTCTTGACCATGAGCAGGCACAGCGACAGAGAATGTGAATGGAGTCGTGTCCACAAAACCTGCACCTTCTACTGTCACTAAGGCGAATAGTATTAAGGTGCATGTTGAGATGTCCGTGACCTGTTAACAGTCCTGTGACAATCCTTATGCTGTTACGACTTAGACCAAGTATTGATCAAGTTGGTCGACCAAGGCCCTTCAATTAAGAGCCTGGCTTGTCGCAGCCCACTCCCGTTCGACCATCCTTCCTCTGATCTTTTCCTGATCCAGTTTTCAATAGACCTTGTTACATAACTAGGTGGAATCCCTAGTACTGGTTTGAGCTCTGTAAACTGTATACTTGAGCCTCTTTTAGCCAGTGCAAAACGGCCTCCTCATTTCCAGTTAAGTCGTAATGACCCGGTACCCGGTTACTTTGTTGTTTTGTCCCAATTGGACCAGACCATTAGTACACTCTAGGACCGCCCTGGAGATGATCCTGTAGGAGATCGAGGCATGTAAAGCCGTCTGGCTGTCTCTGCATATCTGGATATGCTGATTAGATTATCTTCTTTTGAGATTTTTCTGAACATATGCAGAGATAGGAAACACTTCCGACTGAAAGACCGTGGTATTCTTTCCCAAGGGGAAGGATAGTCTCACCCTTAGGTGCATGCCCCGGACTCCCGCCCCTAAGCCCTGTTCCTAGGTTAACCTCTTCTCCTTTTCTTCTTATTCTCCATGTGAATCAGTTTCTCTGAGCGAGATCCAAAACACTGCTGCCATAGTTAAGCTTATTGTGCATCCCACAGATTTCCTATTTAGTGAGCTCCTCTGTTCTTTGCATAAAGTCAAGAAGTCTACTCGTAGGAATTTCCCTAAGCTGACAAGGTTCCAAACATGGTTTACCCAGGTGCATTAGCCTCATACGAGCATAGCCCTCACATTCACTTATGGAGTTTAGATTTACTCATGCCCAGCATCCCTACAGTTCTTGTATGCGAAACATCTTCCATAAGTGACTTTGCATGATTCTGTCCTGGTTTTATGACCCAGTAATTTCTATTTTCTAGTTCCACCCATTTCTAGCAAGTTTATCTGCACGTTCATTTCCCTCAATGTCTTTATGCTCTGGCACCCAACAAAGTCTCACTGTACCTATTGGTGTTTGCCAGTTCGATTATCAATTGGCGGCAATCCCAAACAAGCCTTGAACTAATTTTATTTGAATTGAAAGCCTTTAATAACGGCTTGACTATCGGAGAATAAGTAGATAAGTTTACGTGTGTACCCATAGGCGGTTCTAGACCTTATGTTTTGGGGGGGCTTAAGCCCTTGGCAGATATAGCATATAGACTCATATAGCAGGTGCTCCCCCCTATATACAGTCTACTGAATAGTGAATATTAATGAATTTGTGATTAAACAGTTGGAAATCGAAATCAGTCATGTCAGTCAAGTCTCGCCAGTAGCCGCACTGGATGCTGCGCTGGTACAACTACATATATACAGCTTGCAAAATTGCAATTTATGCGTAAATCACATTGGGTGCTAAATTAAAAATAACAATCGATCTTAGTTGTGTTAGTAGCGGTTTGGTAGCGAAGAAAAGAAAACTTTTTATGAAATAATTAAATAAAACTAATAAATTGTGAAATTACCGAAATTATGTAGTTAGAATATTTTATTCAGGGACGGACTGGGTAAATTTTGGGGGGCTCATTCAAGATTTGGGGGAGCTTAGCCCCCAAGCCCCCACCTAGAACCGCCCATATGTGTACCCTTTCCTCAGATACTCCGCCAAACATCATTTTTGCGAACATTTCCGCTTGAAATACCGTGGGATAAGTCCCAAGACAGCTTCTACGCTATCTGGGTCTCGGCTCAAATCTCCAGGTCCTGTTTCACTGTCTATTTTGGAGCCATCTGTGAACCACAGGAGACTCCAAGCCTCCAGAGAATTTACCTTCTCTTCCTAGTCACTGAGATTCTGTATTTGTACCTCAAATGGCTTGCGGAAATTAAATTTTGCAGTCAATCTGTGAGATATCATCTCTAGGATAGGCTCTGACATCGATATATATATATATATATATATATATATATATATATGTATATTGGAATTTCGCCTTCCTTGGGTATCATCTGTCCAATCATTATTATTCCTGATCCGGTACGCTGCTATACTTATTTCTCTTTCTAACATCACGTGGAGTGGTGATAGATTTAGTAGAACTTCTAGCGCAGTTGTTGGAGCCGAAGCCATGGCCCTAATTATATGCATATATACAAGCTAACCTCTGTATCTTGTTTAGTTTTTCTTTTACAGTGCTCTGAGTGACCTTATGCCACCATACCAGAGAACCATAAAATATTTTGGGTCTCACTATTATTGAGGTGTACATCCAATGTAACATCTCGATTTCAGGCCCCAAGTTTTCCCTATCAAGCGCGACATATACAAAGTGTCCCTCGCGCCTTGTTAGTAACGTCTGTCGTTAGTAAGTTTCATATCCAGTGTTATCCCAAATACTTTACTTCCCCCGAGAATTTGATAGTCTTCCCACCCAACATGGGTTCTATTACTCCGTTCAAATTTTTTCTTTTAGTGAAGAGGACCACAACTATCTTGTGCGGATTGACAGACAGTGTCTCCCCACTACACCAATCATTTATCAGACTCAGCGCTCTTTGCATTAGCTCCAGACCGTGTTGTTATGTTTTCCAACCATGAGTACAACCAAGTCCTCCGCGTAGCCTTGTATATATAACCCGGCTCCATTAAGAACATCCAGTGCACCACTAACCTCAGAGTGGTGACAACACAGGGAGGGCATCCTTGGCTTACTTTACACTGTGTCTCGCCAACGAACGAGGCTCTCACCGTTCGGTTTCTCAACACGGTATCTATTCATATTTAGTCCCCTGCTGCGAAGAGCCCGATGTATTGACTCGAATGGGGTATTGTCAAAAGCCCCTTCAACATCTAAAAATTCCTCAAGAACTAAATTTTTATCGTCTAGCGCATTCGCCACCCTAGAAACTAGGATGTGCAAGGCTGTATCGACTGACCGACCAGGTTGATAGGGAAATTAATAATAATAATAATAATAATAATAATAATAATAATAATAATAATAATAATAATAATAATAATAATAATAATTTATTTCAAACAGCTACAATTACAATTATTGCAAAAAATTACAAGTGAGCAAAAGTAGGTTGAAAAATGTCAACAAAAGTTTTTATATCCCTATAATAATTGCAAAAAATAACAAACATTAACCCTGTTAAATATATTTCTCCATTTATACAGGTAGTTATAAATGTGATTTTCGATAGTGAATAAATTCATTAATTGTATACGGTTCTATGTCTATTAGGTAATTAAAGAGCTCTCTTTGAAAACTTTTAATATTTGTAATATTCTTCATTTTATTCGGTAAGATGTTATAGAATTTTATACTTGAATAAAGAGGACCCTTCTCATACATACTCAACCTATGAATCAGAAAATTATAATCACCACAAGATCTAGTATCATATCTATGGTTTATTTGTTGGGCCATATATTTATGTTTATATTTAAAATTGAATATTAAGCACACATAAATATACGTCCCGGCTAGTGTCAGAAATCTATTATTTTTAAATTTTCCCCTACAAGTGTCTCTTATTGACATCCCGGTCAAAATTCGAATAGCTTGCTTTTGAATAACAAAGATTTTATTTACATCAGCCGCTCCACCCCAAAATAAAATACCAAATCTTAATCTAGAAACAAAGGAGGTATAATATACTGTCCTCATAGCTGACTCGTCTACATATTTCTTAAGCACCTTCATGCTATAACATTAGTATTTAGTTTTTTTGCTAACTCTAAAATATGTTGAGACCAGTTTAGGTTGGCATCTGTGAAAATTCCTAGAAATTTCGTTGCTGTGCTCAAATTGATTTTTTCGTTATTTAGTACAATAATGTTATCGTCATTTAACTTTATATTTGATCTATTGGTTCTAAAAAGAATATAAAAAGTTTTCTCTCTATTCATAACCAATTTATTTTCAACTAATTTTATTACAGATCCGGCTTCAGTAAGTAATGTATTCAAATCTTTTGCTTTAATTAATAAAAAAGTGTCATCAGCATAATTAATAATCCGATGCATACTATGTGACAGTATATTGCATAAGTCGTTAATATATATATTGAACAATATTGGCCCTATTATACTGCCCTGGGGGATTCCTAATATTGTGTTTTTTATGCCCGAGTTGAATTGTTGTTGTTTTAAAGTTATTTTAACAAGTTGTTTTCGTCTATCCAAATATGACCTTATCCATTTTAACGGTGTTGCTCTGATTCCATATCTATATAGTTTTTCAGATAATATACAGTGGTCAATAGAATCATAAGCCTTAGATAAATCCAAAAAGATTCCCATGGGAATCTCTTTTTGTTCTATTGTATTAAGTATATCATTAATAAATTCAAACACAGCCGTATCTACGGATTTGCCTTTTCAAAAACCATTTTGGTTTTCACTAAATAGACCATTAACTTCAAAAAAACTTATCAATCTATTGCACACAACATTTTCAAAAATTTTGGAAAATGAAGGTAACAAACTAATTGGTCTGAAGTTCTCCATTTCATTTAAATCACCTTTCTTATGTATTGGTGTAACTAAAGCAATTTTTAACAAATATGGAAATATTCCATACTCTAAAGAATTACCAATTATATAAGTAATGGGTTGAACTATATTATTTATAATTTTCTTTAAAACAGAAATAGAGAGTTCATCAATACCGGAACTGTTTTTGTTTTTTAATAATTTTGTAATGTCTATAATCTCTTGCTCAGTTACATTGTCAAAAACGAGCGTATTTCGATTCTCTGTCACCTTATTAACAAATGGTGTATTGGGTAACCTTTTCACCAAAACACTTGCTGAATTAATAAAATAATTATTTAACATATTAGCCTTTTCCACAAGATCTCCTGAAATGACAAAGTCGCCATCTTTTGATCGATTTACATTACCTGAAATATTTCCAATAATGTTCCACACAGTTTTAGATACATTATCAGATTTCCCAATTTTTTCCTGGTAATACTTTTTCCTGGCATTAGTTAACATTTGCTCTAATTTGGTTCTTTCTAAATTATATAAGACCTTACAGTTTCCATCATATTTTACTATTGCAGATAATGTACTTAACCCTTTTCGGCAACTTATAATTTCAGGAGACTCTCTCCAAGGTTCATGTGGTTTATTTGTACTTATTTTTTTAATGGAAAACAGCTGTTAAAATGGATTGTAAATATTGACATAAATTTATCCCAGTGTTTGTTCACTTCTTTTACCTCAATTTTTAATATACATGACCAGTCTGTTTGTTTAAGCACATTATTGAATGCGATTATATTTGTTTCATTAAAGCAACGGATGTGTTTGTAATCATTTGTTATTTTACTTTATAATTTTAGTGTTAGTTTCTGTGCCATATGATCTGACAAGTGGGCATCTATAATCTCTCTATAATACTCACAATTTTCTATGTTAGTAAATATATTATCTATACACGATATCATTGTTGAATGAGTTACTCTAGTATAATCATCTATTAAAACTTTTACATTAAAGGATTCTAAAACAGATACAATTCTTTGTGTATTGACATCATATACATTTTTAAAATCTATATTAAAATCCCCTGTAATAAAGAATGTGTCATCATTAACAAACAACATTTCCAGCAGTTCATATAATTTCCTCAAAAAAATATCTATCTGTGAATCTGGTGTTCTGTAAACCGTAACTATAATATATCTATAGTTTTGACAACTTACTTCTACCGCAACACATTCAAAAGAGTACCACTCACTTAGCTTATTTATATCACTTTTTATTCGTGTTGTTAATTCTTCTTTACAGAAAATTGCAACCCCTCCATGTTTTCCTACGCATCTGCAATAACTTGCAACCAACTTGAAGCCGCTCAGCTTATGAGATTTTAACTGTTCGGCAGATTTCCAGTGTTCTGTCACTGTTAATATATTACACTTGTTTTTATTAATTAAGTTTGTTAATCTTTCCACACTGTTGCCAATAGACTGCATATTCTGATTCAAGATAATAAAATCACTAATATTCCTACCACTCTCCTTATGATCTAGTCCGTTTGATTTCTTCTTGGTACTTTGTTTAAAAAATAATTTACAACGCAATACTCTGGCCATATATTAGGATTTCTAAAGAGTTTTTCTTGTTTAAGCGAAGCAACGACGAATATTCTTCCGGATATTTCGACTGCATTTTTTCACACTTAAGTTCCGTAATATCTTTAGACGATAAATACTCTATAATATCAGTTTCGTTAAGTTTCGGAGGCAATCTGTACACGTGGTAATTTGTGTATTTTACCACTCCCTTAAATGGCATTTCTTCTTCTGCGGCTCTTCCATAAATAGACTGCCTTCTTTTATTTCTATTTTGTCTCCATTGCCTTACCTTCGGGTATTCCCATTTTTCTTCATTGGACATCCCATACTGGGGTTTATTTACATCAACTCGATTTTGCTGAATTATTTCTTGCTCTCCTGTTTTTTCTGCGATCTTCGTATCTATAACTTTTTTGCTCTCACCTTGTGATTTTATCTTTTCCTTTTTATGCAAAAGTAACATTTTATTTGACTTATTTAAATTATTAATTTTACTTATTGAGCCTTCTTGTTGATTGGGGTCCTTTGTTAACAATCGGACTAAATCTATGTCGTTATTTATAATTTTCTAGTATTTTCTTTATATTAGATTTTTATATTCTACGGATCAGTGTATTTTTAATAAATAAATAAATAAGTAAATAAAAATTCTATGTAATGTTGTGCCAATTTTCAAATCAATGAGAATAAGAATTAAGAAATTATGATTATGATTATAATAATGTAATTAATTTGGAATGTACCTAAAGTGTTTTAATAATAAATTATACATAATATATTTTTTTTACTGATATAATCACTACATGGCCTATCGGGTTCTATATTATGTTATGTGATAAGAAGCTAAATAATAAAATTGATTAATTACATGATATGTTACTTTAAATAGTCACGTTAAGATTATAAATTTATTATTACACCAGCTTATATTTATGGCAAGTAATATTTTTATGCTGTATATAATATGCATGAATGATTAGCTACCTTTTTTATATCGAGTGACCCGTTACATTTCCTATCAAAATAAAAATGTTCTAAATAAAATACTTGGTTATTTATAAAACTCGCCTTTTTTTCTTTGGGCAGACAAAATAGGTGATAATTTTCTGTTAATTATTAAATTGGTACGAAGCAATTTTCAAGAAGTACAGAACTCTATATTAAAGAAAATAAAAATTTTGATATAAAAACTGTCATAAATTTTAAATTAACGTACAATTTGTGAACTAATCATATTCAGTCTTAATCCATACATACAGGCGATTTAAATGTCAAAAGTTGAGGTACCTTTTGAAGTAACTGGGAATATATTTTGGTGTATGTAAACACAGTTGTTGCACACCATAAGCACGCCCTAGATTTGGTTAAAGTTCTTAAAAAATAAAAAATATACACAAACGAGCCACATTCCTGTTTAGTCCGTTACGGGTAATATATCTGTTGAAGGAAATATTCTAAACAAATGTAGAAAATTATTATATGTTTGTATTTTGTATACAATGTCAATCATTATTGTCCAATTAAAATTAAAGAACTAAAGTTCTTATCCAATCAAAGACCATATTTTAAAAAATACTTAAATGCTGAGTGATAAATAACATTTCTCATTTAATATTGTCGTTTAATTTTTTTCAGTTAAAAATAAGTCGTTACTGTAGATTTTCCTCCCCTATAGGTCTTAGAATGTTTCTAAATTCAACGATTTTACAAATCTGATATTGCCATGCGAACACCATAATATAACAATGTTGCAGAAGTACCTTTTTCTATACTACGAGATGTTTCTTTTACAATGATTATTACGTTTTTACAATGTCCTACTTCTTGAGAAATATATAACATCAAATAACAAACACCCGATTTCCAGAGAGTATTTAAATTCGACTTACACATTTTCTATAAAGAAAAGTTAGTTTTCTAAATAATTGATGTTATAAAATTCAATGCGAATATGATTATGTAACTGAAATTTGTCTGTCGTTAATACTAAGGAACAATATAATTAGTTATCTGAATTTTACATCCCTGGGAAATATAAAGGTACTAGTAAAATTACCCAAAATTTTGCTTCCGGATATTACCCCAATGGGTCCTATTATTAAGGACCATTATTATCTTATTAATTATAATTAATAGGTGATATTAAAGAAATATATTACCAAAATAGAGAGATTAGATAACATTTCAATGTGTGCGTTACAGAAAATGTAGATTTTTCGAGAAATTGATCTGTGGATACCCGTCAACTAAATTTTGCTATGGACGTTATAAGGAAGGGAGTGATTAACGAGAGATAACGAGAGAAATATTTAGTTGTATACAGGCAAAATAAAAAAAAATTGTTGTTTCTATTTAAAAAATTGAATATATTTAATTTTTTTTAGTTTGATATTCCCATCACCACTGTACTTACTCTATATACAACTAAATATTTTTAATCGCTCGGTAATTACCTACAGGCTTTCTTATTACGTTTATACTAACATAGTCAAATATTTTAATTTAGTCGACGGATTATTCACAGATAAATATTCTTTGCAAGTTTGCATCCGTCAAACTTTTCTTAAAAAATTAATGTTGTGACGGATACTTCCCGATTTGCAGGTAAGAAGTGTCACTTTAAGGCCCGAGAGTCGGTTTCTCTCTTATTTTGCCTCGGGCGCCAGTTTCCGTTTATAGTGCAGAAACACCACTACTCAGGTAGCTACAGTGAAGATAGGGTAAGGCAGGCGGTCGGTAGGGAAAATTAGACTTCACAGGACGAATAATAATATACCAATAAACCTTCAATACATTTATTGAGTTAAGACCTACTATGTACAAAGTTACTCAGAATTCGGGCCGTCTCTTCCCCCCGCACGGGTCAAAACATCCGTGCGAGGTAAACAAGCAGAGGGTGAGCACAACCGAGTAAAAAGGTGCAAGCGGGTGGCAACAAGCTAAGCGTAGTGATCTACAGCGGGTTACAAGCTATTAGGTCAACTACGGGCGGTGGTCGTGCGTGGATACCAGGTGAGGAAGCAGTTATTAAAAAGCAAACATTAAGCAATTTATAAGCAAAATCTAAGCAAGCTACTACCATTAAATTATTTACACACTTGGCTGTTGTTTACGCTACAACTGTTGTAATAAAAGGGCCCAGTTGGAATGAAAGTTATGGTTAGAGCTACCCTAACAATTAGTCCATCCGCCTGAATAACAGGTCGTGTGTGACGAATTGTTTTATAGTCCAGTGACAGTAGCTGAAATAAAAGGTATGATTAGTGCTATCCTAACAATGAAGCCACTCGCCTGAATAACAGGTCGCGGGTGACTAATTGTTTTAGAGACCGGCGACAATAACTGGAATGAAAGGTATGATTAGTGCTATCTTAACAATGGGTCCACTCGCCTGAATAATAGGTCGCGTGTAACTAATTGTTTTATAGACCGGCGACAATAACTGAAATGAAAGGTATGGTTAGTGCTATCCTAACAATGGGTCCACTCGTCTGAATAACAGGTCGCGTGTGACTAATTGTTTTATAGGCCGGCGACAATAACTGAAATGAAAGGTATGATTAGTGCTATCCTAACAATATGGGTCCACTCGCCTGAATAACAGGTCGCGTGTGACTAATTGTTTTATAGACCGGGGACTATAACTGAAATGAAAGGTATGATTAGTGCTTTCACTACCTATCCTATTCTACCAATGCGTCCACCCGCCTGAATAGCAGATCAAATGCGACGGATTGTTTTATAGACCGGCGAAATCTGAAAGAGACAGAGAATTAGTAAATACAGTGGCTATCTTATCCTAACAATGCGTCCACTCCCCTGAATAACAGGTCGCGTGCGACTAATTGTTTTATAGACCGGCGAAATCTGAAAGAGATAGAGAATTAGTAAATACAAACTTATACGCTACAATAGCTAAGTGACAATTCCCTACTCGTTGTCTAGCTTACTCCCTTACTAGTCCTGGGTACGTCTGCTGCTTTCGGGTGGTCGGTGAAGACTAGTCAATTTGTGCTGCAGCTGGTAGCAGGTCCTGGAATGGCTGGTGGGAGGTCTATTGGTACCTGCGCAATAGCTCCCTATTTCGACTTATAATATTCTCGGCGTAGTCCACAAAAGCCGATGAAATTATACCAAGTCCCAATGCCTTTGGGGACTTGTACTAATTTAGTTACTGGTTTCTGGATACTGGTAGCAACGGTGAAGATGGACAGGTCTTGCTCGGATGCGATGCGGCCACAGACTGAATGTCTGAGTCGTTTTCAACTGTGTAAGAGGTTATAGGACATGGACATAGGACATATACTCGGACATGCGCAGTAGTGAAAACCTCGGACTTAGTATATTTTATACTTGTACACCAACAATCAGTAAAATTTATAAGTCCACAAGGTCTTGTGGACTCTGCAGAATTTTACTTACTCTCGCGGAGTACTTGGACCGGCGCAGTAGTGGGACTTAAGAAATTATCCCCTGTCTATTTTACGGACTTAAACTATTTGTCTATTTTACGGACAAATATTCTATCAAGTAGACAAACAGCCTTATATCTTTTTAGTAGATAAGATATAAGGCTGTTAGATATAAGGTAGATAGTATATCAAAATCAATAACTTTTGATACTTATAAAAATTCCACGATGTTGATTTTTACGGACTTGTAAAATATTCTCACTTACTGGCTGGAGTAGGCTTCTGGCGTCTCGCGGAGCTCTGGCTGGCACAGCGATGTCGTCGTGTGGCTGGACATCAACTAAATTTGTAGAGTTTTATATTTCTCTACCAGGGCGGACGGGGCAGGCGTGAATGCGTGCGCATTGGATTCTCATTGCGGGTGTCTAATGATATATTTTATGTGTTATAGATTTTTATTTATTAGTGGCTTTGCTTAGAAAATTATTCACAGGCTCTGGATATTGGTTTTAAAAGTAAAATAACATGTGCTTCATTACAATGTCTCGAAAACTCTACATTTTTGGAATAAGGTTTATTTTACAAAGTAGCCCTAAAATTTTATGAAGAATCCAAATATGGATAAATATACAGGGTGTTTTATTTAAATTAAGCAAGTTGTTATCTATTTCGGGTACAACCGAAACTCACAGAACTGTCAAAATATTTTATTTATCGAGAACACTCTGTATTTACTACAGAATTTTTTAAAAATAGTGTCAGTAGTTTCGGAGATATGGATCGTGCAAGCCCTTGGCTGGATACACTGTATATTTTAATTATTTGGAAATTATTTCTGATAGATAATATTATGTAATAATGGTACTAAATAAATACCTATCTAATAAAAATCCTTCCAACAATAAACCAATTAAATGTATGTATAATTAATGCATAAACACACTCACAATTATTACTCAAGGATAAGCTAATAGTGAAAGATTAGCATATAAATATATAAATGTACATACACCTGGAATTTTACTAGATCTCTGTTGATTGCCTAATCTGTTTAAATTAAGGCATTATTTGTCAATTATTTTGTCTCTAACATTTCAATCAGTTAGGTTTTGTTGCCAGACTTATATGGATTGTCTTGTATTATCTTATCTTTAAGGGTGTTTCAGAATTATTTCATGTCAGTTCATCATATACAGGGTTTCCACTTAAAAGTAGTAGATACGTACCTAAAGGTTACAAATTTTGTTCTTTAATGTTACAAATTTGAAATTTTGGGACGACAATCAGTGCGTAGGGGGGCGTAACTTATTATCTCACCACTCCACCCCAGCCGCCTCCAGCCTCACCTCAGCATTTTAAATACCTAATACCCTGTCTTTTTAATGATGCAGTATGGAAGAGGACATACGCCTATGTAAACAAGTAATAGGTTACATATTATAGTTTCTCAAATATTGGTCTAAAAGTTTAAAAATAGTATATTATGTTACTAGCAGTAGAAGGCGAACTTGTTGAACCCGGAAGCTTCCACAGCCGAGGCTGTGGTGTAAATTGGGCGAAACACATAAAGTTCTTTATATTCCGAATGACATACTATTTTCTCTTCAAGCGTCAAAATTAAAACTGTATTTCTTCAGACATCTATGCTTATATAAAAAGCGATCTGACGCGACATTAAATTTGAATCTGACAGTTCTGAGAAGTCATGACAATATGACTTTTTTTTTAATCCGTTGTTATGGTTACACTATTACTTTTTGTACTAGTAAAAAAATGTGAAATTTCTTTACTAGTAAAACAATAGTCATTTTCTGTAAAACGTCCTTCATAATACAATGTAAGTATTATAATACGCTTAAAGGAAAAATAATATCTATTACCGTTGAAAAATAAAATTAGTAACAAAAAGGTACTGGGTACAAAACTGTCAAATTATTATGGTAGAAAGGGTGAATTATTTGTCCTATTGTCTAATAATTTCACGATTAGTAAAGTTTAGTTACTTAAAATTAAATATTCGAAAAACTATACCATGTAAATGCAGATATTTAAAAAATTTGTCATTAAAAATACAGGGTGCGTAAAAAATATTTGTACAGAAATAAATAAAAAACTGCCATAATATGCTTCCTTGAATAAATAGATATGGTCAGGTGTAACTTTACGTGTTTGTGATAACGTCTCTAGTAACTTACATGCCTGAGTCGAAAGCAACTCCCAAACCAAGAAGTCAATACAGAAATACTCACTGTTCCAGTATTTTTTACTCTCGTTGTTACAGCACCGTTGGTATCCGCAGCACTCAGACTTTTCCATCCATTGTTTCCCTGAATCACAACTGAACAGTGCTTCTTGCGAAAAGGAGCCCTGTTGAAATCCGCATGAGTCTGTCTATTAGCCCTATGAGGTGATAGAAAGACTGTTCCTAGATATTGATGTCTTTAGACCATAAGGCACAAACAGTGGCAAAATATATGTATATAGAGTCCTTGTGTCCGTGTCTGTATAACCTGTACTTGGTAAAAAAACTTCGTCACTCAACGGTAAAACTTAGTTGTATTGTATTAAAGTGTCTATATTAATTGATTGGTTTGTTTGCTTTTGTCCAGAGCTGTTTTAATACGTGCTTGCAGCTTAGTTTGCCATTCTTATAGTAAATATTACGTTACCAATTATCTATGGATCTCATCACGCGAGATGTAATTATTGTGAATTGTTTTATTGCGTTTGTTTTGCGCGGCCTGTAACTTAAAGTGGATAATGAATATTTTTTTCGGGATTCTAATGTTATATGGCTTACCTACTGATTATACCAAATAGGAAAGAGGAAAGATCCTTTATCTACTACAATATTTTTTTAGTTTTTTAACATCACGCGAGAAAATATCATCTCAGTTTAATTACTTAAATCTTTTATTAATACATGTTTTATTACATGCTGTTGTTTAATACATAATAGCTAAACGTATTGTACTGAAGTTAAATTATTAAAACCTTGAGATGAAACAAAATATAGTTTCTATGAAATACTAGATTACTATTTTGTACAATCTATTTTCTAATCAAAAAGCACATTCCACACCGTAGAATTGAGAGTTTTTCGACGCGCAGTATTTAGGTAGGAGACATAAGGTCGCGCATTTATTTTATATAGATGACCTTAAATTTTATCTCTCCGCAGAGAGGGATTTACATCAATCTCTCAGGGTGGTTCAAGAGTACATGCAGGCGGTCGGGATGGAATTTGGGTTGGACAAATGTGCACTGGTTCATCTCAAGAGAGAACGATGCGGTGACTATGGCCACGATGCGCAGCTCGTGGATGGAAGCATCCTACACCATCTGGATGTCGAAGAACGTATGCCTACTTGAGTGTCGAGCAACGCTTCATTCAAGAGGCTACTGCCGTAAAAAATGCTCTCTCCGAAAGTATAGACACCGCCTCCGGCAGATCTGATCTTCCGGACTCTCGGATAAGAATAAGGTGAGTGCTACGAAAATGCTTGCCATTCCGATCCTTCTCTACTCCTTCGGAGTAGTGAAATAGGCACAAGAGGAGCTGCGACAACTCAACATAGGAACTCGCAAAATGATGCATCTCAATAGGAGTTTGCATCCTAGGTTGTCCGTTCCACGGTTGTACTTCTCAAGACATCGGGGAGGCCGTAGACTCTTGAATTTGGAGTGTCTGCACAGCAGAATAGTATTGGATGGAGCCTGCAAGGTAATCAGAAGTTCGGATCTCCTCCTCTGCATGGTCCAAGACCATGGAAATGCAGGGGTCGGAGCCGCTGAACGGAGAAACCCAGACTCTGTCACAGAGTTGGAACCCGTTCAGTTGAAAGCCCAAGTTAAAGCTGCAAAAGGCCGTAATATTCTGCATCTGCATAAGGATAAGCCATTGCACGGTGTCTTCTAAGAGCCTTGAAGACCATGACTTATTCGAAAGGCTGACCATTGCTTTTTTAAAGTCAGTGGGGCTTAAGTCGGAGACCGAGGGATTCATAATGGCTTGCCAGGACGGTGTATTTAACACCCTCGTCTATCGACGCCGTGTCATGGGTATGGAGGTCCTTGATGTCAACTGCAGGGCCTGTCTTAGGGCACCGGAGATAATTATGCATCTGCTCTCCGCTTGTCCGCCATATGCAATCTCGGCCTATATCCATAGACATAATGCGGCTTTACGAGTGCCATACGCTCCGGGAATATTGAGTCCGTTGTGGGGAATGAGAGGTGCCGAATTTATTGGAACTACTCATTTTCCACGCTAAGGCAGATTCGGCAGGAGAAACGGGACGGGAGGACGAAATATTGAGATCTTCTCTTCTAACTCTGCAGACTCCATCCAGAACATACTGTGAAGCTTGTGGTACTGATAATAGGAGCCCTCGGTGGAGTAAGAAATACACTGCTTTCGGAACTGAAGATTATATCAGCATGCCGAAATTCGGCGGATCTTCTAGCTGTAAGAATGCAGAAGGCGGTCATTCTGGGAACATTAGTTACTGCGTAGTTACGTTACGCAATAATAATAATAATAATACTAATAATAATAATAATAATAATAATAATAATAATAATAATAATAATAATAATAAATATTATGTTTATTGTGCAAAAAAAAGAATTATACAATAGGTAAGAGTTTGGCGAACCATTCTTCCAATCTACCCTATAAATCTAAAAGTGCATACATAAGTACATTTTATAACAAAATTATTATTTAATAGCCAATTTAAATTCATTAAGAGAAAAAAAAATAAAAGATACATGTTGCAAACATACCAACATATACTGGCAACAACTAACATATACTGGTCCTTATAGAACCTATAAAAACAGTTTTAACTAGCAGCACAGTCTCTAATCCCAGATATTCCGGTATAAGATGAGGATCCAATCCATGGTCATATTAAATTTGAGTCTTCTTATAGATTGTTGAACTTATGTGGTAGTTACGGATTTTACGGTTATAAATAACTAGAGCAGAAGCATCAGCATAAATCATGGTAGACGTAATATTGACATTTCCTTTTTTCACATTGAGAAATATTCAAAATTTATTAGGGTTACTCGTAAATTCATATTCACAATTGAGGACATACTTTAGATAAGCGGTATTCACTTTAGTTTTAATACTCGACCTCAATTGTTTAAACCAATTTTGGTTTTTTTGACTATAATTACCTTACTTGACTATAATTACCTTTTGACTATAATTACCTTACTAATCTTACTTAAATTTAGAAGAAAATGTAACGGCAAAACAAGGCATGCTATTTGGTTCATTTCAATAACTACAATTTTGTAAACAGGATAAGGACAAACCTAAACAGTGTTCAAATAATGTCGTTAATATAGTTATTGGAAATCCCTTTAATACTGTCTGGCAATATTGACGATGTCTTACCTTACCTTGTTCACAAAATTATATACTCAGATAAAGGTTTGGTAATTATACCTAGCATTTTGTTTATTTTACCAAATCGTAGATTTAAAAACAGAGAAACAAATATCTAACTGAATCAGCTGTATGGTGTGTTTACTAACTTTGACTGTTATATTTTGGTTATTTCACTATTAGAACCAAAGTATTATAATACTCCGACTTTTTCAAATGGTAACGCAGACCAAATTACTATTTTATTTTGTAATTATACCCAAACTTTTACTAAGAGTAAAATTGAAATTAGTTCACCTGATTCGATGTTTCATATCAGTTGCCAAATCTGCTGTTACTAAAGCAGCCATAATCTTAGAGTGAAATTGAATAAAGTGGACTATCTAACACTACTACACAACGGGCACTAAAGTGAATTAATAAGTAAATGTTGGTATGCTAATGTTACGCCATATTCAATGTTGTTTTTTACTTACCTACTTACTTGAAAACTCATATATTATTATGTCATGTGTGGCGAATATGGGTAACCTACTCTTGTATCTTGTATTTACAATGGATACAAACAAGTTCTCACATTAAGCATAATATGTAAGGGTCCATATAAATACCAAATCATTTATTTATATCTAAAATATGTGTTAAGTTATAATTTAGGTATAGATGTTATAAGGAATCTGGCTGTTTTATATTAACCGAACTGTGCACAACCAAATGATTCTAAATTATAATTACTATTTCCTCAGTGTAGTTATTAGAATGGACTAAATAGCATAGTTTGTTTTCACGTTACACTTTCCGTTTAACCTAAAATTTTTCTAAGTACAAGTGAAATTATTAGAATTTAGAAACGACAAACCAAAATAAGATTGTAATATTTGTGTTTAAACTAGTTCTAATTATGTGTAAACTTTTTGTACTGACGCCCCAGCTTGAGCTTTAAGCAGACCTACATTTTATTTACATATAGGTAGGTACTAATATTATTGTTAAAACTTTTTTATATTTAATGTCTGCAACTTACTTGTGGTGCGTTTTCATTATTAATAATTAGGCAAAGAAAATTTTAGAAAAACATCATTTATAAAAAAGCTAGTTACCTAAGTGTTTAATTTCTTTTAAATTTTATTATAGTAATTATTTTATTTAGACGTATTTTAAAATATGATGTAATATATTTCACATTTATACAGAATTTTGTATAAATGTGAAAAATCACTGATGGAATTTAGTTAATTTTTCAAATATTTATTTTATTGCATATTATACGATGGCTTTTTGGGGCAAACTTTAGAAGTTTACCTTGATACTGCACTTTGAATATTTAATTTGTATGCTTATGGTTTCATTATAGGTAGTATAATCCCAAGAGAAACTATGAATCATTTTATGTATTTATCCTTGTCACTCTAAAAATATATAAACAATATTTTAAATGTTTATCTTTTGCAAGATTGTTGTCGGTCACGTCCAAAATATCAAATAAGGGAGACAACACCGTACCGTAAACCTGCATAATTAAGGTCAAGCACTAACCTTAAGGATTCCCTTATTAAAAAGTATACATAGTATGCCTAGAGGTTACCATAAGGGAAACCTAAATACTGTTTAGCCTTATGGGGACAAAATACTTAGCCTCTCCTATAGCCTCTTAAAAGACTAGGTATTTTACCCTTACTCGTGCTTTTACTATTTCATTATCCTCAAAAATATCGAGTGGTGTATTATTAACTACATTTTTAAATTGATTTTAAACAGACAGTATATATCCTTGATATAGGATAATATTTTCCACAGCTTGTTGAACCATGAAAAACTTTTCAATTCTATCATGGCAAAACTTCAATCTAATAAAATATAGATTATTTTGTCTGCTCTACTTACATCTAGATTGTTTATTGCAGTCCTGAGTTTTGTCAAAACGTAGTAGATAATTAATTTTTCGATTTAAAATAGTATGCATATTAAGTTGGCTGCCCTACTTTACCTATAAGTATGTATTTTTATCTTCCATATATTTTAATAAAAAAGAGATAGAAAGAATAAAAAGATCAAAATACATACCTGATTAAGTTAAGGCAGACCAAAAGAAAGCAGCTGGCATCTGGGCTACTTATTAAGAATATAAATTTTGTCTATATTTATTTATTTAGTGGGTTGTCTGTGATTGTCTTTGATCCGTCTGTGATCAGTCTATGATTGATCGAAAAATAAGTTCAATTAGAAATTCGTTTTAATATTCACAGTATGATGGTTAACGAAGTATATGCGTGATTAACGAAGTATATGCGTGATTAACGAAGTATATGCGATGCATTTAAGGCTCCCCCAAACCAACGCGAATTATTCGCAACAGATTCGTGACGGAAAGTTCGCAGCGAAATTCGTGGCGGAATCCGCAGAGAACCCCACACCAAAGCGAATATAATCGCATCATATGCGTCATATTTTCAGTATCGAAAAGGTTGATTGCTATTGCTCAAAACGAAAAATAAACAATTTGTATTTGTACTTACATACTTACCTATCATACAAAAATATGTATACATCATCGGATGAAGAAGAAGCATTTGTGTTGCTTGCATTGGAAGAAGACAATTTAAGGTAAAATTATTATTTTTTAAAAATAAATGTGTTGATCATATTATGTATCTAACATTAAGAAGAAAAGAAAATGGGTTTCCGATATTAATAAAAAAAGACGACAATATAGGGAATTTCATACATTAATGCCGCAATTACGATAAGACGAGAATCTATGTTATATTTTTGTTACTTTTTTCGAATATTTTTGTAATCGTCATGAGAAAAGTCGTCTTAATATAGGATACTTTCGCACTAATTCAATGATTTTTTCCATTTTATTAATTACTTTCTTAGTTAACAGACTGCGAAACTACTACGGATCCGAGAAAAAACGCAGCCGATTGCGAACAAAAACTCCGTACGAAATAAACGCAGACAATTCGCAGTCTAAACGAAAAAAATCATGTTGGTGTGAACGTACATATTTAACGCAATGGAAACAGTATGATGCGAATCGCAAGCGGTGCGAACTTCCGCAGGTGCTGCGATTATCCGCGCTGGTTTGGGGGACCCTATTAGTGTTATAGTTTTTTCAATATTTTGATGCTTCATAGCAAATTGAATTAGCTTTTAAACATTTTTATGTAGTTATTTAAATTTTTTTATAAATACCCACACTTTGTATTTTTAAAAATTCTCCTGTTTTATCATAATCAAATAAAACAATTATGATCCCATTAGAATACAATTTGTTAAGTGATTTTTATCAGCGTACCAGAATATAAATCATATTTTAAATATATATCTTCAATTCATCATGACGTACTTTAAAGCTAGGTAGTTATTATACAGAACATAAGAATTCGCTATAAATAAGGCTATGTATTTAGATAAAAAGAATCATGATCTCATGAGAATTAAATTTATTGTACTGATTTTTATCGACATATCATTCTTAAAGATCACAAGTATTATTCTGTATGGGTAAATACAGGGTCCTTCGCGGTAAGTGGCCTATTAAACGTATCAGAAAAACCAAAGATAATATGATTCTGAAATTTTGTATAAGGAGGTTATCAGAGATGCTCTCTTCAATGAAAATAATGCCGTGTACGTATGCCACTTCCGGTTATACCGGATGTAGTTGTCAACTTCGTTATTTTAAATGGATCATCCCATATATTATTGCATTTTCGACGAGATATAATAAAAATAAGTCAAAAACGTTAAAACTTCCCTATACCTAAATCTAACCGTTTTCGAGATAATAGACATTTTATAAAAAATTTGACAGATGCAGCCGTTTCGAAAACTCAATATAACTCTCTTCGTTCTAGAAGCTTTCACTTACTCTTCGGAACACAAAAGGAACTTAAGATGCACTACCCCCCACTAGAAAAATTACTTAAAGAAAATTATACCAAGTGTCCCATTTTTTACGTTACATTTTGAAAACTTAAAACTTAAAGAAACTTAAGAATTCAAATAATCTTCATTTGTAAAATTTAAGCACCCCAGTATGATTCTTGATAATTTTTAGCAAGTAGGTGACAGTAACATTTATTCAGAGCACTTGATTGTTTTTTAACGCCGATACATTTTTGCCACAGAAAAGTGTTAAAGGAAATGAGTACTAGGCCCATGAAAATCCATTTTAACAGAAAATGAATAGTCTATTAAATCTCAAAAACTTTATTGGTGCAACTAGTTTCGTGACCTTTTAAATATAACCACATCTCCAGGCTGCAAAACATTTCTTTGAAACTACTGTAAATAGATTTTTTTTGTATATTTTCATTTCCTCTAAGAAATTCAATTTCCAATATTTCAAAAACTGTGACAGTTTATTAAATTTCAGTTTTATTCTTCTTCTTTGAGCATCCTGAGTCAATAATTATGAAAATATTAGACGGTCTTCTAAATTCTAAATAAATACCTCTTTCTACATAGAAACCAACACAAATTAAATATTAAAGGCGCCTGAACAGTCCAAATTGGTAGTTATTTTTTTAAAATTTTGAATAGTATGCCAAAAACGGTTAGACCTAGGTATAGAATATTATACATGAAACATGAAATTTAGAATTTGACGAAGGTCTAAAAATGGAATAATATATAGGGTGCGTATTTAAAATAGGCAAGTTGACATCTACTTCCGGTTGATTTTTCCATAATACTTGTGAGTTAATGGCAGAGAATAATCACACAAATACAGTTCTAATGGATTTATTTATTGTGCACGGATAGTGCGATAAGAAGATCAGCAGAACTTACAAGACATTTAGTTAGAAGTTCCTGAATTTACCACAGATTTATAACAGAAAATTTATAAGGATCCGGAGTAATTTTATTAATTTTGGTTAATCTTGAAGTCACCAAAAATTTTGTTCAACCCTGTGACATCTGATGAAGTAAATAAATCGACGTTAGTATGCTACCAAATTTTAAGATTTTTGCTAATCATAGTTTTTTCCATAAACGATCGGTGGATTTTCCGGTCGGAGCGCACTATATACATATAGTGCGCATATATATATATATATATATATATATATATATATATATATATATATATATATATATATATATATATGTACAGTGCTTTCGAAAAGTAACGAATAAATTCATTATTTTAGAAATTGAGAAGTTTTCGAAAAAATCCCCTGACACGTCGATTTTGTTTTTAAAAAAGGTACTTTTTGACATACAACCCATATTTGTAACGTCATCGTTGTTCGAGATATGACGTCATCGACAATTTTTTTAAACAGCAACCCCCAATTTTGACCACGCCATTTGAAAGAGCGTATCATTCTACATACGCATCATGATATGATATGATACATAATCGTTATCATTGTCAGTATTGTGAAAATTAAATTTTAAGATCTTCAAACATTATCTTCTTGAAATTTTTGTTATGTAACACCATGATTTTTCATGATGCGTATCATGAAAAATCATGGTGTTACATAACAAAAATTTCAAGAAAATAATGTTTGAAGATCTTAAAATTTAATTTTCACAATACTGACAATAATAATAATAATAATAATAATAATAATAATAATATCTCGACCCCTCATTCTAATCACAAGGATTAGCCCGAAAGTCTGAGACTTGTGTGGGAGAGGGGGCGATAATGATAATGATAATGATTATGTAAAAAATCGACTAAATTAAATGTTCAAACTGCCTGACAGTAGCCAAGACGATTAATAAATTCTTTTTGGACATTATCTATAACTTCAGGAGGTATACGATGTATCTCGTGACGAATTCTTGCTTTTAAATCTTCTAAATTAACCGGTCTAGTAACGTATACTTTGCTTTTTAAGTATCCCCACAAGAAATAATCTAGGGGTGTCAAATCAGGCGATCTGGCTGGCCACTCAATCGGCCCCCTTCTCCCTATCCAACGATTCGGGAACAGCTCATCTAAATAAACACGGACAGGTGCTGGCTGCATAATGGGGAGGTGCACCATCTTGTTGAAAGAACATGTCATTTCTTGGAAGATCACGTCCGTCTATATCTGGATATAAAGTTACTAGTGCAGGAATGAGGTCGTCTCGAAGAAAATCCAAATATCTTGCACCAGTTAGGTTGACGTCAAAGAAATAGGGACCCAGAATTCTTCCGTCGACTATGCCGCACCACACATTTACTTTCTGGGGACTTTGAGTGTGATACTCCATAATCCATCGGGGATTCTCGGTAGCCCAGTAACGGCAGTTTTGCCATTAACATGGCCGTTCAAAACAAACGTAGCCTCGTTAGAAAAAATTACGTTTTTTACGAAATTATTATCATCATTGCATAGCTCTTGCATTTGCTCGCAGAATTGATTTCGCCGATCAAAGTCGTGTTCAGATAGCTCATGAACAAGGCATACCTTATAAGGATGATACTTTGCTTTTTTCATAATTTTGTGAACTGTGAACGCTGCCATATTGAAATCAGAAGCCAATTCGTTAAGTGTTGAGTGATGATTTTCTTGTATTGCCAACAAAACATTAACCTCATCATCTATTGATTTTGACGGTCGACCAGATTTAGGAAGATCACGAACATGTCCAAAGTTACGGTATTTAGACTCAATATTGCTTACCATGCTTTGGCTAATGGGATGTCGGTCAGGATGAGTTTCATTGAACAATTCAACTACTTCTCTTTGGGTGCGCATCCTGTCTCCAAATCCGATCATGCAAAGAATTTCAATTCGTTCTCGTTCAGTTAATTTAACCTTTTTTTTATAAAATGACAAAGTTACTACTCAATAACACTTCAAACGCAGTGCTTTTGCCAAACAAAAGATAAGAACTAATGAAATAACTCAAAAAACAGAAAAAACTATTTAATAAAGTACGATTTCAAGTTTTTATCTGACAGCAATAAAAAACATTCTCGGTCGCTAAGGCTTCTGTCAGGCAACCATGATTTTTCATGATGCGTATGTAGAATGATACGCTCTTTCAAATGGCGTGGTGAAAATTGGGGGTTGCTATTTAAAAAAATTGTCGATGACGTCATATCTCGAACAACGATGACGTCACAAATATGGGTCGTATGTCAAAAAGTGCCTTTTTTAAAAACAAAATCGACGTGTCAGGGGATTTTTTCGAAAACTCAATTTCTAAAATAATGAATTTATTCGTTACTTTTCGAAATCACTGTATATTTATATATATATATATATATATATAAAATATATATACAAACCTATATAGGCACTATAGACTCTCGTTTGAAGAGTGGTTTCTGTATCGCCGTACTATTTAGAAAACACTGTTATTCTATAATTGTACAAATTAATTATTTCCGTTTTAATTTACTATATCGAAATAAAACGCAATCTTGGGTGGATAACTGGTACAACGCAATAATAGTAAACTCTCAATCAATCAAGAATACTCAAAGGTGACTGACACGAAATGTTTTGTTTTAATATCTAGAATACCGACTTATCTGTGAATACTTATTTAAGTCTATTTTATTACTTTCCCTTTACCAATCTGGCATACTTCTGTAAATGTCTGGCCTTGGAACACGTCGATACCGCGACAGATACTGAATATCCTCAGTCGTGAACACGAGTGTCTATTTACATTTTTCACTATCTATTTTACTATATATTCTTTTGGATCTATTATACCTAGTGAAAAGTGATACAGTGGCAATAAGAAAATGCTTGTTGAGTGAGGTTAAGTGCAACTGTTCATTTTGTGTGGTATTTTTCTTTGGATGTTTATCGAGACACAAGAAGGTAGATAAGGTTGGTAAACAATATATTATCATTATGCTTCTTGTTATTTATATCATATGTATAACACCAACACGTCTTGCATAATGAAATTCACTTTTTTGTGTTTATTGTGTCTATTTCTGCATATTGTGTTTAAACAATTACAGGTACCTTACCTACATACATTGCATATACAAACAGAAATATATAGGTAACAGGTGTGCAACGAAGAGGGCCTATTAGGATTATCTTAAAAAGTAGTCAGAATAGAAATCTGAAAATTTGTATACAGGGATTTATCAAAAAGATCTATTCAATGAAAATAGTGCGAACTTCCTCTCACTTCCGGTTATACCGAAAGTGGATATCAACTTGCTTATTTTAAATGGAACACCCTATATATTATTTAATTTCTGGATTCTACGTAAAATTCTAAACACATTTCATGTAGGATGTCCTATACCTATCTTCAACTATTTTTGAAATATTGAGAGGTGAATATTGACATTTTGCAACTATGATACCCTGTAAAATCTAAATAGTTTGAGATCAAGAAAAACGGTTTGCACATTCCTAATCTTACCTTTTCATAAACTATTGTTTGCCACTAATTTGAGATTTAGCCAGAAATTTAAAATTTTCGATTAAATTTAATCTCTTGGTTAAATCTGCGTGCGATGCTCTACAGAAACTAAAAAATAGTTTACTCACCTGTCATTTAATTTAAACTTTAAAAAAAGTCGCGTGTAGGATTCGGTAGAAATAATCATTTCTTCAATTTATTGAATTATATTTTATTAGTAATTTCTGGAGAATGTGACAAAGTAGTATTGTCGCGCATGTGAAAGTGCATGTGAAACTTTTTTTGTAGATACCTATACAGATAAATAAAAACCTTCCTGTGACACCATGATGCGCTTGATAGATAATTGTAAACTGATCAAGATCATTACAAAAAAAAAAATAGAAAAAATAAAAATATGGTAGAGGGACAATAATAAAATTAATATTCTGGGAAATCTAAAAAGAAAAAAAACATAGACGGGCTTCCTCAATCTCTTGATTTTTCATTTGGGAACATATAAAAAAAGTATGCTACTCCTCTTACAACTCTAGATCATTGTCAAGATTGAATACGTCGAGCTTTCCATTCAATTACCCGCTAACAAGTTCTATAGTGTCATTAAGACTATAGGTATAGTCTCATGTATTACAAAATATGTAGAGTATAATGAAAATAATCTTAAACAGTTGTAGTGTTTCCGCTAATATTTTTTAATGTGTTTTTTAGCTGTTTGTTAACCTCTATTAAATTTATTGACTTTTTGAATATTTTCTTCGTGTTATTCAGCGTTTTCTTTTCAAGATCGCCGCGCCCCAGGGCGTCAAACTCGTGGCGGACCTTAGAGAGCCCTTGAAAAGAACATGAATTTAGGGGATATTTGCCAGTTTGTTTACTTAACCTAAATACAAAATGAAAATAGTAAAATAGTAAATACGTTTTTACTCTACGTCTGAAATTCTGATACCTACTGTGATTATTTTCCACTTTCAGCATATAATTTAGTAGTTTGTTGATGTTTCTACGTTTCTACGTTTCTACCGATCTAATCTAACCTCACTAATATTTTGGAGCGCCAAACCCCAGCAAAAATGGTAGTGCTCGAGGGGAAAGGGGAAAACAGTGGAGGGCGCCGCGCACTCGGTTAAAAGAACATGCTGCGGAACAGCTCCGAGTTTCTCCAAGCTGCCCAAGCCATTGAAAAGAATGCAGTAATTATAGCCAAGTACTACAAATATCGAGAACTTTTTAAGTACTCTAGGTATATAACATTGTGAAATTGTTTCAATCAATATTATATATCTTTGTCATTTTATATTAGAATTGTTAAACAAATTTTTCTTCAGTGACTTAGTTTTGAAAATTTTAAAAACATCATAAAACCTTAGAGGTGACAACTTAAAAAAAATATCTCAAAAACAATACATTTTAGGTATTGGGAATCTTGAACCAAGTGACTTTTAAATTTATAGAGGAATAAATAAAATTAAACAAAAATTTGGCGTTCCATTTAAAGTCAGACCATTGATACCTACTTCCGGTGCAACCATACTGGATAATATAACTTTTACAGTAATCTTACCAACTACACAAAGTCGTTTGAATATCGGCAGTGTTCTGCAAGGTAAGGTATTGTCCTTGGTAATCTACTATTTGTCCTTTTCCTAACTGGCATAGAAAATTTTTTTCGCCAAAAGAAGGACTAAAGCCTAGTCCTAAAACTAAACATTAGTAACAGAAACAAAATTTCACTCTTCTTTATGCAGATGACCTTCTGATATTAGCATATTCTGAAGTAGATGCTTAGAATCTTGCAGAAATGTACAGCTGTAAATGACGTTTTTGCAAATATACAAAAACCAAGTTCATGTGTTCTTCAAGGGCGCCTTAGAAATAAAATAAATTTCTCTTTAACAATGTACCTGTTGCAATATCCAACTCATACAATTATCTATGAGTGTTCAAGTCGTTTTCCCTATTTCGTAGAATGCCCTATTCTGCCATTGACAAAACAAAGCAGGCACCTGGCGCGGTCATCCCAATTATGGCTAGACATTAAATGAACTCTTGGTTAACTAGAATGCGTCTCTTTGAGGCATTAATAAGTTAGCAACTTCATTCCAGTATTGGTTTTGCATTATATTGACATTTTAGTAGTTTAAGAAACAAATTTCCAAAAAACACTACTAGGAGAGTTATACAACGTATTCGAATGGATACTACAAATGGACACTCGCTATCCTAAAATTTGCTTTTGAAGGCAACTTAAATTAATTCATTGAGAAGCTAAATGCAACTGGGCAAACCAAGTCAAAAATTTATTTGATTTTATCGATGCGCGGCGTATTTGGGATAATTTTTCGGTTAACAATATCTAAACAAACAAAATAACTCTTCTTTCCAATCTTTACAACAACTGTTTGAAATAGATCGCTCATTAGTACAACGTTCTGCCTTTGTTTCTTATTACCGTTTTCTTGCTCTTAATAAACAAACATGCAAATTACTAGAACTTTTGCTCAGCTCCTGTTATGTAAAAATATTGAGATCAAATTCACATAAATCGGTTCAACATATAAAATTAATCTCAATGAAATTTGCACTATTTGTACCTAATACGTGTGTCGTGTGTATCAAACTTTATACCCACAGAACTCGAATTGTATGTCAAATTTAGATGTTCTCGTACATGTACTACACAACATATCAATTGACTCGACAAACCTAATAGTTATTAAAATATATATGCAATATATTTAAATTAGGGTGTTTCATCATTAACGAGTAATAAGTATGTGTATATTACCCACGAGGTACTCCTTTCCTTTGTCCCGTTTTTATCTTAATTTTGATATGCTCGTATCTGCCATTTTTCACTACATAACCTAATAATATCTAAACTTGACACTTAATATTATAAATATAATATTTTCATGTATTTCTGTGTTCAGTATTCTGTGAGTGTATTTATTCTTTTGTAGATACATATTTTAATTTTTTTTTCGCTTTTTTGTTTTAGTTTTATACATATGCCACACAATGTACCAACGTTACCATTTCTGTAAAATCCTTGTCTTTAAAAACAATAAAGCAGAAATAATAATAATAATAATAGTATAGTAATAATATATTATGTACTAGCTTAAGTCGGGATTCATAATGGCTTGCTAGGATGGTATATTTAACACCCTCGTCTATCGAAACCGTGTAATGGGTGTGGAATGTGGAAGTCCCTCATGTCAACTGCAGGGCCTGCCATAGGGCGTCGGAGATAATTATGCATCTGCTCTCTGCTTGTTCCGTATAATATGGAGTCTCGACCTAGATCAATAGACATAACGTGGCTTTACGAGTGCTTTACTACTTTTTCCACGGCACCCGTATAAGACTCGTAGGAGAGAAATAATAATAATAATTAATAACAGTTTCACACTCTTAAATATATCAATGCAAGAAGCATAATGCTTACAAAATAATGCCCTTGTAACAGATGTATGGTCGTCTAAAGCAAGACACGGCAGCTATTATAATACTGTAAACTAAGAACATATAAACAAAGAACTTTCATCTAAGTTCATACAAACAGGTCAATTATACCCAGAAAGAGAATATTTGCAACACAATACCAAGTTATAGCGACAAATAATTATAAAAAACATGTTTTGCAGGATTCAATCAAGAGCCGGAGGTGCAGAAAATACCACAAAATTTCCTGAAACTATAGAACATATAACATCCGCCTGTACATATAACATATAACTACTAGCAGATGTGCAATATACCAATAGACATAATGCAGTGGCAAAAGTTATTCATCAGGCAACAGCCCTGCGCTATAATCTGCAATTGGAGTCTCAAGCGTACTACCAATATCACCACCAACTATAATATAGAAAACAAATATTATAAATTATATTGAGACCTAACCATACAAACTGATAAAACGGTAGCTCATAATAGACCAGATATAACTCCATACTCCATACTACATACATCACTCCATACTCATTCATAAATTACCTCATTCAAAATCGGCACCCCAAAATCTTTTTATATTTTGAAAGTACATGAGATCATTACACCAACTTAAACATTTTATTTTATTCAACCATAGTTGTTGAAACTGTCGAGGAATTAAGAAATCGCGATAGCTTTGTTCAAGCATCAGACAGACTCGCAATTGTGTTTTAATGCCATTAAAAAGTATTTTACTAGTTCTGACTGATCTTTGAACAAAGCTATTATCTCCTATATGCTTCTAGATGCTATAATTATCTTGTAAAATCATTCGACACGCCCCGGAAATATTTGAACGTGTTCGTAAATCACGTAGATCGCTGAATTGAACCAGCATTGCAGTTGCATGAAATCATATTAAACAACTCTTACAACTTTAGTGACTTAGAAATATTTCGTTGTTACCGATTTTGAATAATTTCCTTGAAAAAATTAAAATACTTAAAATCTAGAGATAAAAAAATTGCACGTTAACTTGCTTAATCCAAACCAACAATCAAACTTATTAAACAGCAGTGCAAAAGGCGATTTTTTATAAAAATTGTAACATCCTGTATCTCAAAAGCGAACCGTTTCCGGACACATAGGATATTATTCTCTTTTTTTGTGTGCAAGGGATCTCCACCTCAAGGGAGTAGAATTTCACCTTTTTACAATGTTAATGGATCACCTTGTATTTCGGTTAATTGTATTCAAGGTAAATAACAATGAAGAATACATTATTATTGTTTTTTTTTTTTATTAAAATCCAGTAGACCTGTTCTCTGGTTCTGATTCTCAGGGTCGGCCGCCGGTGGTTATTAGTAGCTTCTCCCCACCCCCGTGGGGTGAATAACTACTGAGTCCGGGAATCGTGTGCCCTAAGTAGACGTAATGAACGAAGAATGATCGCCTTCTTCATTCTTCCGGCTAGAATATCCCAGAGTTGGAATATCCAGAGAAATCCCGAGACAGGTCGATTTTTGCTTGGAGGGGCTACCAAATTTGACAAGGCAACCTGTACCACCACCCCCCTCAGCACAAATGTCAAAATTTCAAATAGGGAAGTGGTCACGTGACTCCTCTTGTAAAATGTCTTTCAATTATATTTTCAACCATATAAATAAGTTTGATATTAATTTGTCATTTCGCGACAAAATCCATCAATAACTTTTTTTTAATGTACTACAGACCACAGTATTTAAGAATGATTCGACATAAAACTCTTGAACTTCAAATAAAAGAAACTTCCAAATAACATTTTATTATTTAAATTATTTTATAGTGTAATTGGTACACCAGTAGATATTGATTTGTGATTGTTAATTAATATATTTAAAAGATAAAGTTAAAATGAAAATACAACAATACAATACATTTAAAAAGTATATATATATACTTTTTAAATTATTTTATAGCGTAATTGGATTTTAAGTAATTTTTGTATTTTCATTTTAACTTCATCTTTTAAATATATTAATTAACAATCACAAATCAATATCTACTGGTGTACCAATTACACTATAAAATAATTTAAATAATAAAATGTTATTTGGAAGTTTCTTTTATTTGAAGTTCAAGAGTTTTATGTCGAATCATTCTTAAATACTGTGGTCTGTAGTACATTAAAAAAAAGTTATTGATGGATTTTGTCGCGAAATGACAAATTAATATCAAACTTATTTATATGGTTATTCTAGCCGGAAGAATGAAGAAGGCGATCATTCTTCGTTCATTACGTCTACTTAGGGCACACGATTCCCGGACTCAGTAGTTATTCACCCCACGAGGGTGGGGAGAAGCTACTAATAACCACCGGCGGCCGACCCTGAGAATCAGAACCAGAGAACAGGTCTACTGGATTTTAATAAAAAAAAAAAAACAATAATAATGTATTCTTCATTGTTATTTATCTTGAATACAATTAACCGAAATACAAGGTGATCCATTAACATTGTAAAAAGGTGAAATTCTACTCCCTTGAGGTGGAGATCCCTTGCACACAAAAAAAGAGAATAATATCCTATGTGTCCGGAAACGGTTCGTTTTTGAGATACAGGATGTTACAATTTTTATAAAAAATCGCCTTTTGCACTGCTGTTTAATAAGTTTGATTGTTGGTTTGGATTAAGCAAGTTAACGTGCAATTTTTTTATCTCTAGATTTTAAGTATTTTAATTTTTTCAAGGAAATTATTCAAAATCGGTAACAACGAAATATTTCTAAGTCACTAAAGTTGTAAGAGTTGTTTAATATGATTTCATGCAACTGCAATGCTGGTTCAATTCAGCGATCTACGTGATTTACGAACACGTTCAAATATTTCCGGGGCGTGTCGAATGATTTTACAAGATACTTATAGCATCTAGAAGCATATAGGAGATAATAGCTTTGTTCAAAGATCAGTCAGAACTAGTAAAATACTTTTTAATGGCATTAAAACACAATTGCGAGTCTGTCTGATGCTTGAACAAAGCTATCGCGATTTCTTAATTCCTCGACAGTTTCAACAACTATGGTTGAATAAAATAAAATGTTTAAGTTGGTGTAATGATCTCATGTACTTTCAAAATATACAAAGATTTTGGGGTGCCGATTTTGAATGAGGTAATTTATGAATGAGTATGGAGTGATGTATGTAGTATGGAGTATGGAGTTATATCTGGTCTATTATGAGCTACCGTTTTATCAGTTTGTATGGTTAGGTCTCAATATAATTTATAATATTTGTTTTCTATATTATAGTTGGTGGTGATATTGGTAGTACGCTTGAGACTCCAATTGCTGATTATAGCGCAGGGCTGTTGCCTGATGAATAACTTTTGCCACTGCATTATGTCTATTGGTATATTGCACATCTGCTAGTAGTTATATGTTATATGTACAGGCGGATGTTATATGTTCTATAGTTTCAGGAAATTTTGTGGTATTTTGTGCACCTCCGGCTCTTGATTGAATCCTGCAAAACATGTTTTTTATAATTATTTGTCGCTATAACTTGGTCTTGTGTTGCAAATATTCTCTTTCTGGGTATAATTGACCTGTTTGTATGAACTTAGATGAAAGTTCTTTGTTTATATGTTCTTAGTTTACAGTATTATAATAGCTGCCGTGTCTTGCTTTAGACGACCATACATCTGTTACAAGGGCATTATTTTGTAAGCATTATGATTCTTGCATTGATAGATTTAAGAGTGTGAAACTGTTATTAATTATTATTATTATTTCTCTCCTACGAGTCTCATACGGGTGCCGTGGAAAAAGTAGTAAAGCACTCGCAAAGCCACGTTATGTCTATTGATCTAGGTCGAGACTCCATATTATACGGAACAAGCAGAGAGCAGATGCATAATTATCTCCGACGCCCTATGGCAGGCCCTGCAGTTGACATGAGGGACTTCCACATTCCACACCCATTACACGGTTTCGATAGACGAGGGTGTTAAATATACCATCCTAGCAAGCCATTATGAATCCCGACTTAAGCTAGTACATAATATATTATTACTATACTATTATTATTATTATTATTTCTGTTTTATTGTTTTTAAAGACAAGGATTTTATAGAAATGGTAACGTTGGTACATTGTGTGGCATATGTATAAAACTAAAACAAAAAAGCGAAAAAAAAAATTAAAATATGTATCTACAAAAGAATAAATACACTCACAGAATACTGAACACAGAAATACATGAAAATATTATATTTATAATATTAAGTGTCAAGTTTAGATATTATTAGGTTGTGTAGTGAAAAATGGCAGATACGAGCATATCAAAATTAAGATAAAAACGGTACACCAGTAGATATTGATTTGTGATTGTTAATTAATATATTTAAAAGATAAAGTTAAAATAAAAATACAAAAATTACTTAAAATCCAATTACGCTATAAAATAATTTAAAAAGTATATATATATATATACTTTTGTATATATATATATACAAAATGAGATGTTATAAGTCAAACTATATTGTATGTGTTCTATGCTCTGTGCCGGTGGGTTGTACCTTCCTGCCTCGCTTAGATTCGTTCGGCCGGACACGTGATGGTTCGGTTCATTATGCACTGAACCGACAATAATAGCAATAATTGTTGTACCATGCAACCATTCATCTACGGTATTTCACTTTTTTAAAATATGTTTGAATTTTATTTCTCTGATGCCGTAATGTGGACAAGCAGCAATTCGAGCGAACTATACTGCAAGTGGAAATAAAAACTAGCCTAAAACAGTGAAAACAAATAATATTCACTACAACTTGCGACAAGTATTTGAGACCCTAAAGGTCCGTACTGATTTGAGCATTTGGCACGCACGAATAGCTTGCACGCACGAACGATTTGTGAGCACACATTTTCGTTCGCGTAAATTTTTATTTTAGGACAATTTGGGTTTCAATGTTTGTACACAAATATCTGTTCCGTCAGTTGAGTGTGTGTCGTCAGATGTAATCACAAAGAAATATAGTTGCTATTGCAAGTGCAGCGTTTATTTTGTAATGCACAGTATAATTAATAAAAAGAATGAAAAAAAAAGAAGCGATGGTGGATTATACTGTTATATCGAAGCCGGGAGTTATACGGTGGTACTAATTTATTAGCTGACATAAGGCTGGAACAAAACAGTGGCCATTTCAATAATTTCATCCGGATGTCATCTGAGGATTTTGAGATTTTCGACAACGCTATTGGTCCTAAAGTCGATAAGATGGATACCAAATTTAGAAAATGTGTTTCTGTGAAAGAACGATTAGCTTTAACTCTAGCCACCGGAGATTCCTATTCAAGTATGCAATATTTGTTTAAAATTTCACTAGTACAGCGCACAGCCTATTTTATTAAGAACCTCGTCCAGACTGAGCAAATTATACGCGTAAATCTCTTTGATGTTGTCACAGAGACCGACAAGCGAAGGAGTGTGTTTGTGCGTGTTAGAAGTTACGCGCACGCATCCTCCTCCCGTACCCATCTGAATAAATTTGCGCGCATAGCGTTCGTGCGCGCAAATTTGCTCAAGTCAGTACCGACCTTTACAGGATGCAATTAACTTTTAATATAAATAATACTTAATATCTATACTTGTGTTATCCAGTCAAGCTTGTCATTAGTGTACCTACTTGTATATTCCAAGATGCTTTGTTTGGTGTAGTTATTCTACCATAATGAGTTATAAAGTTTTGATGTGAAAAACATAATAGTCATCTTATTTCTATTTATAAGTAACTTAAATTTTGCTAACCATAGAATCAATTGATCAAATATCAAATGGCTGATTAAATCTTTCAAATATTATTCCGAAAAAACAATAATTGGCTAGGTAATATACAATGATTACAATAAAAGTATTTCTGATCTACCTCAACTAGGGAAATTTTCCGAAAATACGTTTGTCAAGTGGCCGTGCATGTTGCGCCTCTGGTAGAGATATAAGAATATTTTCTGGTCCACTTTTCTAGTAAATTTTCAGCAAGGGATTCATTTCTCTACGTGTGTGTTTGATGCGATCGAAACCTATCTGTTAGTAGACCACTCACATAAGTACTGATCTGTCGGATACGAAACATAGAATAAATTACACAAGAAGCGTGACTCAATAAGCCTTCCAATTTCAAGTTTGTTAGTCGCATGTGCGCCTGGTTATCGCGCATTTGTTGTCGTCCACAGTTATGGTAATGTTTTTGGAAATGCATTTGCTCATACCAAGAATACAGGTTTTTGTTATTAACAAATTATGTTCACGCCAAACAGATGTTTATTTCGAAAATAACGTAATAGATGTAAAGTTCACAAATCATATTTACATTTGAAGGTATTTATAAAAAAAAATCATATTAGGTCATTTACGGTAGATAAATATTTTTGATGAAAAATATCCGTTTAAATAAATAATGCTGATTAAGCTGACATGACTTAGGGGCACGAGAGGTTGATCTGTAATAATCAAATACGAGTATGCTGCCGTCAATATTCACATTTCTAATGTTGTTTATTCTGAGTAGGAACATTCTGGGTCTACTCGTGTACTTCGTCCGTAACTTTGTGATTACTTGTAAATGTAATGTAAAAATGTAAAAAATGTAGTTTGGGTTGTAAATTTTGGAGTGAAACTTGGAAGGATTGATATCAAGTTTCCGCAAAGCATACATTATATTAAGTTATTTCTCCTTCGCGCATGTACAATGTTCGACGATGGGATATAATGGTTTTGAAAGATGGTTATGGAAATACTGTTTATTTATAAACGTAAAATAGTGATAAAATTGTATTTTATTGTTAAAGATTTTACGTTACAATGCCAAATAGGCTGGTACATCAATGGGCCTTTACTGTAAAATCGCTTATCCTGACCTACACTTTAGTGCATGTAATGCACTAAATCGCATTACATTGAAAACATCTCGTATACAAGTATATGTTCCTGAAGACAGCATCAGAATCATTTTTTTTCATGCTGTGGACGAAATAGATAAAAACGGACAAAAACATATATTTCTTATTTTAGCAACAATAACCACTCTACGTATAATTATTACTTTTTGATTAAATAATGCCAAAGAGCCTCTTCAGTGGGAAGAGCAATCAGTGGGATTTACTGTGTGCTGCAGTTTTCATAATATTTTTACCAAATGCCTTTAAAAAATATACATCAAAATATACTCTATACGCATAAATTCATTATTTCACAAACGTTCAGTTTTTAAAAAACTCTTGGACCCGTTGATTTTCTTTTGTTTAGCCTATATTATGTTATATACGGGGTGATATGGACGCACATGGACACATAAAGACATTTTTTAATGGGGCACCCTGTATATTTTTACATATTTAGAAAAAAGGTCTTTCTCGATCACGATATATAGTTTGGTGGGGTTAACACAAATATTAACGGAGATAGAGCCACTGGAATATTGAAGAACATTTCTCTTTATTTAATCGCATTTACATACCTAATTGTATTACAAAAATTGAAAAAAAATTATACATTTAATATCAGCTAATGAATAAGATGTCCAAAATGCCATCCGTTAACTTCTTGACAATAGCCAAACCTATTTACAAATTCCCGTTGAACATTTTGGGCAACAGCTACACTAATTTGTCTCATTTCATGTCTGATCCTGTTTTTTAGGTCTTCCAAATTTTGTGGCCTGTCGATATAAACTTTTAACATTAAATATCCTCACAAAAAGTAATCCATTGGAGTAAGATCTGGGGATCTTGGAGGCCATTCGATCCACCTCTACCAATCCACCACCCAGGAAAACACGTATCTAAATAATCGCGAACACGTCGAGCAAAGTGTGGTGGTGCACCGTTCTGCTGAAACGAGATTGAACTATTCGGTAGATACGGATTATTGTTATTGGGAAATAGTTCCACTAAGGCGGGAAGGAATGCTAAATATCTCTCTCCTGTAAGGGTATCATCGAAGAAAAAAGGACCGATTACTCGACTATCAATTATTCCCGCCCTGACGTTAGTTTTTTGTGGATGCTGGGTATGTGATTCGACAATCCAGTGCGGATTATCTGTACTCCAATATCTACAATTTTGACGGTTCACCGTGCCATTTAGACAAAATATGGCTTCATCCGAAAATATGATTTGAGGTTTCATATCCAAATTAGCATGACACATATTCCTCTAGATGTAGTATGAGAGTGCTATTGGATTTGTAAGCAAATATTGAAGTTTTTTTCGTCACTTACCTATCTTTGAGCGACCCGGCTTTTTTTTAAATTCTATTAACAGTAGCTTGGTTGATTTTTCCCAATTATGATCAAATATTTTGCATTAAATAAGTCACACACCTGATTTTGAGTTCTACTCAGCCTCCATACCCAAGGAATATTAAAACTTCTATCCTCTAGATATCTATTAATTACACCATAACTGAATTTTAATTGTTGCAACTGTACGGACTCAATACAATAATGTCAATTGACATGTGCCGTAAATGCGATTAAATCAATAGGAATGTTTTTTCAATATTTCAGTGGCTCTATCTCCGTTAATATTTATGTTATCCCCCCCCCCCAAACCATATATTGCTGTGATCATGAGAAAGTCCGCTATCTAAATACAGGGTGTCCCAAGATAATGTCACATATTTTAAAGGCTTATAACTTCAAGGCAAAATGAGATAGCTACGAGCGGTTTTCACTGGTGCTCTTAATTTTACAAAAAGTTTTCTTTTGTCATTGGTACTAGTTTATTTTACTTCTACATGTGCTCGAAAAAAAAATGCCACTTTTTAATTCAAAATTGTGATAATTTTTTAAATGAAATACTCTGTAGATTATATCACTATTCGATAGAGACACTTTTCCTATTTTCAAAAATGTATAGTTTGATAGAGTTACACCAAAAAATAAAGGAGTTATTTCAATTTACACACCAGCCCTTTCAATACACCATAATTCTTTTTGGAAGATCATATTTTATTTTTTTCACATTGTCAGTACAGAATAACGAAATGCCTCAAAGAATAGATAGGTAGAACCGGACGAATAGAACCTGCACCGAACTAACGGTACCTGATTTTTTTCATATGGGGTTACGTCAAAGGTCGTTGTTATAGTCCTGTTGTACATACAAAATATAAAACAACTAAACATAACATAACTAATTTATTTGAAGGAGATGCCGAAAACAACTACTCGACGGGCAATATGCTTATATATTATATATAATAGGTATACCACCGACATATTACCCGTGGAGTAGTTGTTTTCGGCATGTCCTTCAAATAAATAAGCAGGATTGTCACTGCTGTAATGGCACCTGCGGAAAAGCAGGTTGTTATCTGTCTATCAATTTGATAATAATTGTCAGACAAATAGTAGCACAGACCCAAAAAGAGCACTACGGCGTGTTTTTTACCACTACTAACATAACATAACTAATGTTTTTCAAACCATAACACCGGAAATGTTAGAACTTGCCTTCAACGATATGCAGTTTAGATTGCAAAAGTGTATTGAAGAAAACGGTGGGCACATTCACCAATTTAAACTCAAACATTAAAGATGTACAATACATATGTGTGTATATTAAAACTGAATTATTTTTAATTGGTGTTTTTCTTTCAATAACTTGGTAATTTATGCTGTAATGTAATTTGTATAAATTTGTATTAGATTAGTTATTTTCTTAATAATAGCTTTAGTTGATGCAAACCGTTATTTTGTGACGGCTGCACACTGTAAATGACAGTGTAACTGTCAATGTAAAAAAATAAAATGCGATCTTCCAAAAAAATTATGGTCTATTGAAACGGGCTGGAGTGTGAATTGAAATAACATCTTTATTTTTTGGTACAACTCTATCAAACTATACATTTTTGAAAAGAGGAAGAGTGTCTCTATCGAATGGTAATATAATCTACAGGGTGTTCCATTTAAAAAATGATCACAATTTTGAATTAAAAAGTGGCAATTTTTTTCAAGCACCTGTAGAAGTAAAACAAACTAGTACCAAACTTTTTGTAAAATTAAGAGCACCTGTGAAAACCGCCCTTCGTTATCTCATTTTGCCTTGAAGTTATAAGCCATTAAAATGTGTCACAATATCTTGGAACACCCTGTATGTAAAAATATACAGGGTGTCTCATTTAAAAAAGTCTTTATGTGCCCATGTGCGTCCGTATCACCCCGTATATAACATAATATAGGCTAAACAAAAGAAAATACAAAGGAAAATCGACGGGTCTAAGCGTATTTTGAAAAAACTGAATGTTTGTGAAATAATGAATTTATGCAACACTTTTGCCGCTCACTGTTATAAATTAAAAATTTTATTGTTCTTCATTCAGTTAAACATTATTATTAAACAAAGGACAAGTGGTCGACGTTTCATTCAAAATTTTGAACTTCTTCTGGACATTCTACTGTAATTAAAAATATGTAATTAATAACAGGTACAACTATTTTAAATGTGAATTATTAAATAACAATTTGTTACGTTTATAATTACCAATTAATAATTACATATTTTTAATTACAGCAGAAAATCCAGAAGAAGCTCAAAATTTTGTTTCTATGTATGTCCTTTGTTTAATAATAAATGTTTAACTGAATGCAGAACAATAATTTATAATTCTGATGGGTTCTTCAAGAACCCATAATACCCAATTAATTAAATCGAATATTGATTTATTATGTTAAATGGTTCAATATTGTATAAACTAGCTCTTCTGCTGAATATTAGTATACTGTATCAATAGTTATTTGATGAACAATTTAAACTATTTCCTTAACATAACCAGAATACATCAGAAACTACTCACCTAACGAATCTAGTTAACAATTCAATTGTAACTACATAAGGAAACTGCAATAGTTACAGCTCGAACTTGATGTTCAAACTGTATACACGACGATAATGGATAACAAAACTTCCTTATCTTGGATAAAAGGTTCATGTACAAATATTCTGAATTGTTAATTAATTGTTATTACCAAACGTGCTAGTTTTCCAGTACGCCGATAATTGTAATTAAATACGACTAAATAATAAATGAGAACTACTCTATCGACGAATATTAAAACACTGTATCTATGGGTAATGGATAATGGAGTAATGCAACACCAACCGGGGCATATAGTCCGTGGAGTGATTGTTTCAGCATCTTAGAAAGATAGAAATAAGTAGTATTGTCTTCCTCAAAGAATAGAGGCCACTCATGTAATGGCTCCTCCGGAAAAGCAGGTCGGCATTTACTCAGTTGTTGGTTAGTTAGTTTTCCATGCTATCTATTTAATATCATTTAAATGACCAAAGCCAGTTAAACAGGTAAACCTCAGAAACCTGCGTAACTAGTCCTTGCAAAATATATCCATTTCAAATGCTACTTTCTCACAAACAGGCCACTTTTACCAATTACAAACAAATATAGCTTTTTTTGCGCATGAGTTTCGGAGCTCAATGTATTTTTTATTTTTAATTATACAAAATATATTTTTGATTTATTTTTTACAGTAAAAGACCATTATATATTGGTTTTCGTGATCATTTTTGATGATCTTTTATCTCATTTATCCTCATATTAGTTATACAGTTCGTCCCTTTTGCATGCTCTGCTATTCGTAGCATCAGTCCTTCCTAAAAATATAAGCTTATTTAACTTTTGTTGTTATATTATACTAATTTATCATATATATTATACTAATCTAAACATAATTCCTTAAATATTAAAAATTGATCATCCGGTATTTCATTAAAAAACTTTTGAACGTATATTCTGGTAAATACACTATAGTTCCTAGGTCTGTGTCCATACATTTTGTAGACTTTTTCGTGGAATTTCTGTAATTATTGCTACACATCCAATCTCTCACACATTTTCTATTTCACTATTATCTTCGGAATCACTCATTGCATAATTCATTACCAAAATTAATAGAAAAAATTTCAATTTCATATTAAATGTGTTTTCTTTTGTATTGCTAAATGATGTCTTAGATCTTCGACCTAATTTAATACAGATATCATATTTGATAAATTGGATTGTCGCGAAATATAATCGTCATTTTTGACTATTTGATTATTTAATGGAAATTAAAATAAATTATAAACAGTATAAGCATCCTGAATGTTATTGGTTGTACTGATCTCCAGTAAAATTGGAGGCTGCGCCAACCCTCAGCCTCCAAATATTGTAGTCAACCAGTTCACGCCCTGTGCCTATCATTATTGACACTAAATAAGTATACTAATAATATGGAATACATTAAAGGATTGCGTTAAAAACTGGCTTAAATCTATGTACAGGATCTTTACGTATATTTTGAGTATGTATGTAACTCTTTGATCTTTGGTTTTACAAAAAACTTGTCATGCACAAATACTTCATGCTAATGTTCATTATTATATTAATTTCTACACCTAAATGTGTGTTACAGGTTATAACAAAATCAGATAAGTAGACCTAGTAAAACAAAACATTTAACAATAATTACTCTAGCAAAACAACACTGGCAGAACAATAATTATTCCTTCATATTCATTTATTTAATTACTACCTACATTAATTGTTTGTTGACGAATGTAGCAAATAATTTTTTTTCATGGGGAATAAAGTGATGAGATAATTTTCTTCATGTCCGAATTAATTTGAGTCATTCAGTGACCTCATGCTGTTTATTCTTATCGCCCTTCTGTTAGTGGTACTGCTTTTACCGGATGTGGTTTCTTGTGTCATTTTTATTGAAAGGAGATCGGGTATTTATGTGTTTCACCATCAATCTTATCTTCGAACTCGACATTCTTCTTCTAAAATGTATAAGAACAGTTAAGAACTGTTACAAATGTATTTAATGTTTATAGGTTTCCTCGTAGTTATTTGTGTATTAGACAAATTCATTTAAGTAGCTCTATATTATGTGACTTTGTCAAGTAGGTACTAGGATATATGACGATGTATTAACAATATCAATACTTTTGCTTTGCTATTGATGAATTATTGCTATAGCTTTTGTTCAATAAATTAGGATAATACGAATCATAATATGTTGATATTATATTATGTGTGTTTGTCTATAAGGTAATATATTTATTTTATACGTGTACTTGTTGGTTTTTATTTATTTCTAATTAATAGTACTTTCAATTAGTAAATGAAGGACCTTTCTGAAGGTAGCCAGAAATAGAAGAACTTTTAATTAGAAAATACGGTTGAGTAAATAATTAATAAATTTAAATAATCATGTTGGTTTGTCATTTCAAAGTGTTTACAACATAGTCAGTCAGTTCGCGTGATAAATATAGAAAAGATGTCTACCATTTTAATAATTATTTCTGAGAAACAAATTAAAAGCAATACAGCTGGAGGTAAATCATTTTTGACCCTCATCCTCATCTTATAGACAATATACTTATTCAAAAAAACATGAATTGCAAATATCTTGAAAAATTAAATATAACCAAATTCTTCGACCTTGTCATCGATCAATTCGCTCTCACTAATCCTCTGATATAATTTTTACAAACAATAGTTTTTTTTATATAATGTGGATGTACGCTTGGCTAATACGCTCACTCATGGTATCACAGCTACTTGGTGGCTTTATTTGTAATAAAGCATCTTGAAAACTGAAGCTCCAAAGTGGAGATACCATTACCGCTCCATTTACCTTGTGGGAATTCCGTACACTTTTGTAATGTTTGTGTAATATATTATATAAAATTTCGAATAATTTATTTATTTTTATATGTTATTTATAAGTCATGGTATAAATGCCGTAGTGATAAAATCACTTTTGACAGCGATATTCGATATTTATACAACCATAATTTGCTTTGTTGTGGAAGAATTCTTAAAATTAAAGACATTTCCTCATTGTCCCCTATCGCAGACATTAATGAATGGAAAGTCACTGCTTGTTTAAAATATTTACTCCACCAAATTCAAAAAAGTGCAAACGACATTCTTGCATCGTATATAATATCAGAAAAGATTGTGTAGGAATTGATGTTACATACAGGATTCAAAAGAACCATCTTTAAATTATACAATTGTGCGCTCAGTTCCCCCCCCCTCCCCCTTCTTTTTATAAAGAAAAACTGGCACTATATTTTTGCATTTAAATATGTAAATTACATGGTTACTGCGAATCTCTCTTGCAACTGGCTTTTCGAATACAACTTTCCTTTTTGCCCTGTAGAGAATATGACAAAATCATAAACAATTGGTTGAAATTGGTAGATTAAGCACCGTTAAACAAAATAAAATAACTCTAAGAATGATAAGGTCATTGATTTGTAACGGTTTCAATGACTATTTCAACGGAAATTTTATAAATGAGTCATTAAAACATGGGATAAATAATTAACATACTATAACATAAAACAGAAGTAACATTATCTAAGTGCTAATAACTAGGTGAGTCTGATTATTTTTCACTAGTGCATATTCCCTTACAATTGTGATTGTACAACAATTGATTTATAAATTCTGGATTTCAAGATCCAGCAAATTGTTGCAGGTAATTCACACGGAGACGGATTAAAGCATATACACACGTACCATTACAATACCTGCAATTAACCCGAAACGTAATTTGAAGATAATTGTGTAGCAAATCCTTGTGTCGACGTGCATGGGCGATGTATACAACTAGCGATAATTATAATTACACCTATACGTTCTGTCGCCCTCGTGCGTTTGTAGATCTCTTCAACGGTTTCCATCTCCTGGAAATTCTACACATGACGTTCAACTAGGAAACTGCAAATATATGTTCGTATTCAGATGGCTGCAGAAATTTAATGCACATTCAGTGTCAATCCTCTTTCAAGTTGGTTGGGTTACCTAATTAGTTTGAACAGCTCTATATGCTCTAGCAGGATATTCAACCTCATGGTCTATAATCCTATAACTCTACTCAATTATACTTGATGCTACTATTTTAGTACAACTGAAATAATGAGTTCAAAGAAACAAATAGACAAACATGAAATTAACTGGTAGTAAAGGTGTGTGTTTTTAGTTCATATGTGCTTTTAGTCTCTAGTGCATGCAAATAACCAATACATAAAACATATAATAATTTTATAGTTTTGTTTGAAAATATGGCAAAACTAATTAGGTATCACAGGAACTAAATTATTAATACCTATATACATTTTTTCTAAATCAATTATTTTCTCGATTAGTGTCATAGTTCCTATCATGATATATCTTTGTTTGTGAAGTTTATCAAGGTTCCGTGTTCTTTAAAATTAAATATTGTCTCCCTGTAGGAAATTGAATATATTTTGCAGATTCCTAATAATACATTTTATTGTAGCCTTAAAACACTATACAAAATCTCTATATCCTTTGTATAATAATTTATTCTATCAGGTTCTGTTCTATTACATAGTTGTTCTATTACATATCTATCTCAAAAAGTAATCCACCACATTTAATAGTTTTTTTGTTTTTTTTTTTTTTGAGAAAACAGATGCTCAATATTCTCTATCAAGAGGTTTATGTCATAAATATTCTAATCATATTTGATCATTTTTCTTTTCATTCCCATCTCTATTCCATACTAGTAATGGATGAAAATTGGAGTGACTAGTTGGTCTGTAGATCACTGCTCCCTAAAATATATCATTGTGACTCCTGCCTTAAATACAATTCTATCCAGGTTGATCCTTTATCATTTAATTTATATAAGACTCGGCAACCACTGTAGGGGTTTCTTATAACTATCAGCCCTTGCTTTTCCCACAAGAAAGTTTAATCCCGTCAGACCATCCGTACATTATATTCCTAGTATTTCTTGGCGTAATCTATAATGTTGTTCTGCCAAACCCACTAAATTCATGACCTATTAAGCCTACAACGTTGATGCTAGTTATAATTTAACTTTTGATTTTAATTTATTTTTTCTTCTGTTGCTGATGATATAATTAATTCATTGCATGTTTCATAACGTAATTTATAATTGGAAAGAATTGCGAATACTATATTTTCTTTTTCTTATAGCCAATAGTACATACTGTTATAAATGGTACCAATAGTTTAAAAATAGTATATTATGTTACTAAGAGTAGAAGCTTACAAAGCCGAGGCTGTGTAAACTGGGCGAAACAGAAAAAGAGCTTTCTACTCCGAGTGACATACTATTTTTTCTTCAAGCGTCAAAATTAAAACTGCTTTTATACATTATTATTTATGCTTGTAAAAAGCGATCTGACGCGACGTTAAATTTAAAAATGTTAGTTCTGAGAAATCATGGCTACATGACTTTTTTTAATTTGTTGTTATGGTTATATTATTACTTTTTTATACTAGTAAAAAAATGAGTAGTAAGTAGTAATTTAAATACTTCTGGTTTCCTGTTTTTCATTATTTTACAGGTGGTGTAATCCCAAAAAAGACTACAAAGAATCATAAAATGCACCACAAATAAGTTACAAACATTATTTAAATGAGAAATTTATTTACTAGTAACACAATAGGCTGTTTCTATAGAACTTCCTACATAATATAATGTATTTATTATACTACGCTTGAAGAAAAAATCCATTTTTTTTACTTGTATGACATAAATGTTATCCTACTAGAAGAAATTACGATTATTAAATTATCTTACAGGCTACCTGCATTCTATCACAGACCACGTTTAAAAAGCGACCAGCCACTAGGACTAGTCCGTCGTCCCTGTAAGATAATTGAAAGGTGGTGTAGTGAGATGGGTCTGTCAGTCAACCCTAGGAAGACTGAGATGATCCTTTTCACAAAAAGAAGAAAACTAGAGGAATTCAGGGCACCCACTATGTATCAAGAACCTCTGACACTCGTGGGAGAGGTGAAATACCTAGGGGTGACCCTAGATAGTAAGTTGACCTGGGGGCCACATGTTGACAAAATTATTCAAAAGTCAACGGCCACCTTCTGGCAACTAAGACGAACAGTAGGCAGGAATTGGGGTCTCAGTCCTAGAAAGCTACACTGGCTATACGCTACGGTAATTAGACCGAGGATCCAATACGGTGCCCTGGTCTGGAGGCCAAGCGTCGGCCGGGTAACGGTATCCAAGAAACTGACAAAGGTCCAAAGACTTGTCTGCATAGGAATTACAGGTGCTATGAGGACGACACCTACAGCTGCCCTGGAAGTCCTGCTAGGGCTGCCAAGCCTACCCACATGGATAATGAGGGAGGCAATGGCGGCCTACTTAAGAATGCGGGACTCAGAAAGCTGACAGGCGGTAGGAAGAAATACCGGTCACGCGGCAATTGCACAGATGGCGGATAGGGAAATACCCATATCTGCCATCAGAGTAACTGAAGCAAAAGACCGTCTCAGATTAAAGAGGAAATACGCCGTTATATTTCCAGAGAGGGAGGAATGGAAGCAGGATCAGTTTAAATTCCCCCCTGATTCTCTGGTCTGCTACTCAGATGGTTCTCGTGTGGCGGACAGGTTCTCGGGGGCAGGAATTTATGTGGAGGATAAGGGCGTGCAGCAAAGTTTTGCACTGGGTTCGTATGCCATAGTCTTCCAGGCTGAAGTCTTTGCTATCCTAATGGCAGCAAACAAGGAGGAAGTAAGGAACTGTCCGGAGCAAAATATTTACTTCTGCTCCGACAGTCAGGCAGCCTTAAAGGCTTTAACATCTCCAAGGACAAGATCCGCCCTTGTCTAAGAGTGCGGAGATACCCTGGAGGAGTTGGCCAGAGGAAATGAGGTCAAATTGGTATGGGTACCAGGTCATAGTGGAATCCCGGGGAACGAAAGGGCCGATGAATTGGCTCGACTCGGATCTCAGGGACCCGGCCAGGGACCAGAACCGATTTTAGGCATTACACGGAGGCAGGTCAACATAGCTCTTAACGATTGGGCTCATGAGACACTAAGTAAACAGTGGAGAAGGAGTGGGGGCTGTAGACAGGCTCGCAACTTTATAGTGGAGCCAAGCAAGACCAAGACGGCCTGGCTGTTAAGTCGTAGCCGGAAGGCTCTAAACCAGTTGGTGGGAGTTTTAACGGGTCATTGCAGGCTTAGAAGACATCTATCATTGATGGATGTTGAGGGAGACCCTAACTGCCCGAAGTGTGGAGAGGGCGATGAAACGCCTTCCCACTTCTTGACAGAGTGCGCGGCTTTCGGCAGACTGAGACACGACGTCTGGGGGGCCGGGGAGTTGCAAGGGGAAGAGGTTAGTTCCCTTGAATGGACCGACATTCTGACCTACATTAGAAGGTCGGGTAGGTTCGATGAGGGCAAAGGTGATAAAGGTTTACCTACCCCTGTCGTAGGGACGACAGGGGTAGGTAAAAAGGGCCCGCTTGCGGCCTACTTGCCAGGTCTTGGCCGCCCCACTGCTGCTACTACTATTTATATATATAATATTTAATAAAAAAATAATAAAAAAGTTTGTCGCCCTGTAAATCGCGAACCGTTGATGCAACATTTGACATTTTTGAAGTCAGTTCGAAGGGTTCTTTCGAATGGTGGTAAAGTATCCCTACGTTGCCATTTAAATAAATCCAAGATGGCGTCATATCTTTCAAACGTTACCACTGGGGAAACTTTTGAAGCCATATTTGGAATCATCGGGAAATTTCAGATTGGAAACAGTTTTTGATTTTTCAAAATAGCAAATAGAAAAATTGTGCAATTAGTGAGCCGGTTAAAAAAATTTCACTGTACAAACAAGTTCTACTACTTCACAGATGGGATGTACATAACACATAACTGCGAATAGTACGAATCTACTTTATATCCACCATCTGCAAACGCCTTATTTAAATAAGGACTAAAGCACATTAAGCCAAAACAGCTATTCTCCTGGCTATATGCCTCGCCGAGCGCTGAATTATAAAGCAAAAATTACCCAAGTTCTTAACACAGTAGGTACGTTTTGCACATTTTGTACGTTTTGTAAACTAGTAGAACTTAATTCTACATCTCGTTATTGAATTGGAATCTTATACCACTATTTTGGTTTGGATTGTGTTGCGAGGACTACCAAAAGTGGCGTTATGGTATAGGGTTTGCATACGCATAACGTACTTGTGTCAAGTACTGGGTCTTCGCATCTTTAGGTATGATCACTTATATTACACTGTAGTCATAAAAAGATCGAAACCGGTCTGCAGTTAGTGACATCCTACGATGTGAGGTCCAGTATTTCCTCGTAGTTTTCGTTGCAATCCCAATCCTTGTCTTTTGATTCTAACTGTGTTAGACAAAATACGACAAATTCTTGCTTTTTAATTCAGCGCTCGGTGAGGCATATAGCCAGGAGAATAGCTGTTTTGGCGTAAAAGTAAATTCGTACTATTCGTACTATTCTGTGTTAAATATTAAATAGTTTTACCTATTAAATAGGTTGAAAGTACTGGACATACACTATAAAAATTATATTAAGTAGGTAGTAGGTAGTTGGCACCAAACTTATTACTTTAAAATATTGGTAATTATATTAAACGTAGAATTCATTCTGTTTTCCTGCTATGTTTCCTCTCAGCAACCAAGTCTTAGTGAATTACTCTATAATCTTATTAACTCTAATGAAACTATTTTAAAATAATGAAATATATTAATTGCCTCGTTCCATTTAAAAATAATTGTTTGCTATTGAATGTTGCCATTTAAATTAATTGTAAGTATGTTCTATAATAATTGTGTATTATATTTGCATTTTATGTTGTAAACACAAAATGTCGTTTGCTTTTAATGAAATCTAAATATGACTAAATTATTCAAGATCAAAAAATTATAAAACGATATAAAGTATTTTTATCTATACGATGTTTTAAAAAATTATTACCTACATTATTTACAGTGTTTACGCAGACTGTAGTATCTGTGGAAATAACACAAAAGTATAAACAATTTTGATCATAATTAGAAATGAGTTTAGGTAATACATGATGTCATTAGATTCGATTATAAACTAATTATAAAATTTGATGTATTTCCACCTACCTATACAGGGTCATTTAGCTAACCCGTTCATTAAAAGTTTAAGGACTACCCATTGAAATTTTTTTTTTGAAAATTTGTATACGGGAGTTTTCGAGAAAGTTCTATTCATCTGAAGTATTTCCATTTTTCTGGCACTTCCGGTTATACCGGAAATGGCTTTCAATTTTCTTGTTTTAAATGGAATACCCTATATTTTTTATTTCAACGCTAAAATCTCTGTTTTTTAATGTGGGACAACCTATACGAGAAATTAATAGTGTTTTAGATATTTTATTTTCTTGAAAAAAATTAATTTTGTAGTACCTTATTGAAATGCTTGTCATCGACTGAAGAGGAAAGGTATGGTAACAATTTTGGGCTATAGTTAGGCGGACCATCAAGCTCTCAGATTATATGTAATTTCGTAATTTATTGTTTCAGGGTGTTCAAAAAAATAATTTGATTCTGACTAATTTCAACTAGGTACCCAAAATGATTTTTTTTAATGTTTTAATACCCTGTATTTTACTGCTCCATGTGATGGAGAATAGAGTGATCTTTCAATTTGTATTGAAAGATCAAGAAAATTTGTATGAAAATTAAAACAATGTGTCATATTTATCAATCTCGTAAACGTGATTTTCGTTTAATTTTCATGGCCCTCTAATCACAAGCAATCCAAAGAAATAGAAAATTATTGTATCGAAAGTAAATACCTCGATAGCAAGGAAATGGTAAAAGATAGGTACTTATAGGGACTCCTAATACAGATTGAAATATCACTTTATTTTCTAATCACATAGAGCAGTGAAATATGGGGTGTTCCATTTAAAAAAAATACTTTTGGGTAGTTGAAATTAGTCAGAATCTAATTATTTTTTTAAACACCCTGTAAATAATAAAATTATACATAATCTGAAACCTTGATGGCCCGCCTAACCATACCCAAAACTTGTTACCATAACTTTCCTTGTCAGTCGATGGCAAGCATTTTAATAAGATACTACAAAATCAGATTTTTTCCAAAAAAAATTAAAATATCTAAAGAACTATTAATTTCTTGTGTAGGTTGGCCCACATTAAGACACAGTAGATTTTAGAGTATAAATCAAAAATGTAAAAAAATATAGGGTATTCCATTTAAAATAAGAAAGTTGATGGACATTTCCGGTTTAATCGGAAATGCGAGAAAAACGGAAATACTTCAGATAAATAGAACTTTCTCGCAAACCCCCGTATTAAAATTTTTAAAAAAATATTCCAATAGGAAGTCCTTAAACTTTTAATGAACGGTCTTAAAGTGGATTGGAACCTTTGGTGTGAAGTTAACACTGACGTAGTTTTCCACATAACACCAAAATACTATACTGCACTCGTCGCGCGTTTAGCCAACCAAGTTGGCACCATCTGGAGATGATTAACACTAAACCTATGCTAACATTGTATCCTATTCATACCTTAACTATTTTTATGGTTCAGCGAACCGTCGCGACTGCTCAGTGAACCCTCGCGACTGCTCAGTGAACCATCGCGACCGCCCAGTGAACCGCCGCGACGGATCAGTGAACCGTTACTTACTAACCAATAAAGCGGGCTATATGGGATTGGCCTTCTGTCACCATTCATAATATTTTTACATTTAGCAATTTCCAAACTCTCAAAAGCATCCAGCTGTCTGCAAATTGTCACATTCCAAAGTAGTCTCAAATTGCCACTATCTATTTTATGGTTGTTTTCAAACGCATGTTGGGCGACACTAGAATTATCTGTTCTACAATATTTGAGATAAGCCATATGTTCCTTGAATCTAGTTTGAATTGACCTTCCCGTTTGTCCAACATACTTTTGATTGCAGTCTTTACAGCTCTATTTTGTCTTATGGATATTCTGTAACTTTAATTGATAAAATAATCAAAAAACTTAAATTTAAAGAGACACTTCGAAATTCCTCGACTTTTCAAAATGAAAGAAAAAACTCAAAATTCATATCTATTCCATACGATCCTCGTTTCACCCGTGGTTTTAGTAAGGTTTTCAAAGATCTAGGTATGTCAGTGGTTTATTAATCGAGAAATAAACTACAACAACTTTTAGGCAATCCAAAAGATAAAATAGAAACTAAGGAAAAGTCGGGGATTTACGAAATTAGCTATAAAGACTGTAATCAAAAGTATGTTGGACAAACGAGAAGGTCAATTCAAACTAGATTCAAGGAACATATGGCTCATCTCCAACATGGCAGAACAGATAAGTCTAATGTCGCCCAACATGCGTTTGAAAACAAGCGCAAAAAATAGATAGCAATTTGAGACTTCTTAGGAATGTGACAAATTCCAGACAGCTGGATGCTTTTGAGAGTTTGGAAATTGCTAAATATAAAAATAGTATGAATGGTGACAGAGACCCAATCCCATATAGCCTGCTTTATTGGTTAGTAAGTCACGGTTCACTGATCCGTCGCGGCGGTTCACTGAGCGGTCGCGATAGTTCACTGCGAAGTCGCGAGAGTCCACTGAGCAGTCGCGATGGTTCACTGAACCGTAAAAATAGGTTAGGTATAAATATGATACAATGTTAGCATAGGTTTAGCTTTAATCATCTTCAGATTATGTCAACTTGGTTGGCGAAACGCGCGTCGAGTCCAGTATAGTGTTATGTAGAAAACTACGTCAGTGTTTGTTTTTAATGAACGGGTTAGCTGAATCACCCGTATACTCGTTCAATACATTAACTTATCTTAGGTTGTATTACAGTGATTACTTGGTTACTTCCACAGACTTATTTCAGTATATATGAAACGAATATTAAGAAAATGATGTTCTTCTTACTTATTATTACTCATACTCGTATAAATAAAAAAACTGATAAAAATGATTCTCAATCTTCACAAAAACACTTCATTGAGAAGATCAATCAAAAGATGTGACATTTTTAGGAATTTAAAGGAACTTTAGCTGAAGTTGCTTTTTAATACCTTGTAAACAATTGTCTCAACAATACCTTTTATCCAAGGTATTGAAAGCTAACTTTAGCTGAATGTCCTTAATTTTTTATTATGAATTATACTGAATAATAATATGCCTCCCCTCTCCCACACAAGTCTCAGACTTCCGGGCTAATCCTTGTGATTAGATTGAGTGGTAGAGATGTTATTATTTCTTTGTACTATGACAAAATGTATATTTTACATATTTCAATAGAGCATTTACCTCACAAATACATTGGTATCATAGGGTTTGGTGATTTTTAGATCGTCAGTGAGATATTGTCAGAAGAGTCTGCCATAACAATATATAATTTGAAAAGTTTTTGCCTTTCCTAAAAAAATTAATAATTTATCCAACTTATTGATCTTATGACACATTCTTATAAGTGTATCGCTTCCTAATTTTGACAGATATATCCATCAGCGCCTCTATCCCTCTAACTGTACCCTCTAACCCTTCATTAGACACATCCAGCGAAATGTATTCATGAGAGAATGTAAATATATACTTAAATGAATAAGTGTAAATCTGCAGGGTATTTTATTTAAATAATACTTAAGTAGACTAAACTTTTGAAACAAATTTAACCTGTATCTCTGAAATACAATTGCTTGTGAACTAGACGAGAAGAAGATTTACTAAGCTTTTATCATATCTGACCATAGGTGGAAATTCAAAATGTTTGAGGTGGTAAAATAATTGAACGTATATATGAATATGTAAACATTACTATTATAAATCAGTCTTATTAAATTTAATTTGTGATCTATAATACTTTTTATAATGTATTATAAAAAAATACCTTATCTGCTTTTGTATTGCCTAATTAGTTTTTGTTGTCAAGAAATTAAAACTTGTTATATTTGTTACAGATTGCACCAAATAAAATCAAATTTCCAGAAAAGCAAATAGAAATCAGGCACTAAAATGGAATTCTTGTGGTTTAAGGTAAGATTTACAGAAAGCTTGCTCGCTATATACACTGACACACGGATTCATGGAAGGGACGTAAGGCGTTAGTCGGACTAACCAACTTTGCACCGCCGACTACACCTTTTATTTTAACCCGCGCAACAAAGGCGCAAATTTTTCGCGTAACCTTCGCTAGTCGGACTAATGTTAGGCCTCTTTGATGAATCCGTACGTGAGTAACTTTAACATTTTAACTATGTCATCCCGACTTAAATCGATCCGAATATAATCAGCTAAAAGCTGATAGGTATATAGACTCGAAATTTGTATACAGAGGATTAAGTTAGTGCTAACTTTTCGTACAGTATGGCCAAGTTTCAATTCCCGCCCTTCTCACCTCAATTTCTTTAGATGTCTTAAGTTTTTCAAAAAGCATGTAAGATTAGATATTTTATATTTTGGATATTCTCAGACGCTATATAGTCTTGATTTTATTAGAATTGGCAACAGACATTATTTTATGCTTTTTGGGAAACTTAAATATATCCAAAACTTATTGAGTTACAAGGAAGACACCTCACTTTATTTAAAATACGTTATACGTAAATCACTTTCTAGCAAACTTTTTTATAAGAATATACTGTCTGAAGAAACTAAAAAACTATCAAATGTAAAAAATGTAACTTTAATTAGGTACCCCGTATTCAATATTTCAAACTGTTAAATGAGTAAAAAGAAAATAGAAGCTACTAGTAGATCTTGAAAGGCTACAAAGATATCAAGCAAAAATGGTCTAATGGTCCCATAGAAATGACCGTTGTATTATCTTTTTTGTAAAACCAAAATTACCCAGTTTTTGTCAGTGGCGAGCGTTTTTATTTAAGGAACGATGAGTCAATTTTTCTAGAATTCATATTAGGCTTTTTTCAGTAAATAATTGACACAATATCATTGATCAACGTTCTTTGGAACATCCAAAATATTTAGAGTTTAGGCGTAATGGTCTCCTAAAAAGACATTTTTCGAATCGTAATTAATTCGTTACTTGCCAATGGTTTGTTTTTAGAACAAAAATCATCTTCGTTTTATAATTTAAATCAGTTTGATTATGACATTACAGTCAGTGATGCGTTTTGTATTACTCTAACTTAGTTATTTTCTTTAAAATATAAAAATATGCTGTATTAATATATTTATTAAAGATCATGTATTTTGTACATTTGTGAAAATATAATGTGGAGTATTTTATATAATTGGTACAAAATCGCAGAAATCGCAGATTTTAAACTCGAAATTCAGAAGTTAATTTCTGATTAGTTTTTAAACTCTATTAAATATCACATATTAAACACCGAATAACATTTTTTTCTTCCAAACAAGAATGCACTATATTTTTCAGTGAATCGCGTGAATCATCTAATCACTCACGGGAACTCATTCAATTAGGTTGTTTTAAATACAAAATGCTCATATATTTGAACTAATTCTATATAAAAATACCGTGGGTGGCTCACATCTAGAAGAAGTAGGTGATTGAAGCATTCAAGCAGTAGACAGAATATGATATACGTCCTCTCCCCACTTGACCAAAATGATTGAGCGATAAGTAGGTAAATAATGTTAATTTAAATGTCAGGTACAAAATCTTACGTCAACACTTACACCTTCTAGTTTAAAATAAACGCCATTCAAGAAATTATGAATAAAATAATACATGAAATCGAAAAATTACTAACGTACTATAAAAAATAAAGCAATCAAGTAGTTGCGTAGGTAATCAGAATTTAATGCCCTATATCTATTGTACCGGGATATCAAAAATTATCTTGGTCAAGGGTGGTTGTGGAATGTAAAACGTGTGTCTTACTTAAAATTTTTGAATGTTTTGTTGTGTCAGAATCTGTCAAGTCATTGTGCTGAAATAAAATAAGACACACGTTTTACATTCCACAACCACCCTTGACCAAGATAATTTTTGATATCCCGGTACATTTCGTATCAAGTCGTTTCATTTGTGTAGTACGTGTACGCAAGGGGCGTCAAGTATGTGAAAGAATTAAATTAGATATTATTTACTGTATAAATTATAGGATGAGGAAATTCATACCTTGTTCAGATTTAATATATTATTATCCGTCAGCTACTTTCCCACCAATATATAAGCACTTATTAAGTTATTTTTCAATTGACCCTGTATAAAACTATCAATCCAGTCAGACGTAGAAATCCATCATAATAATATCCATGTAATACCTTATAAATTTATGGTCTCAGATAAAGGTAAAAATTATAATTTATGACCACAGTAAAATTCTACTAGATTATAATATTAATAACAGTTATCAAAGATTTCAGTTTTTCATGCGGAAAAGGATTCCTAGGGATAAAATTATAAGAAAGGTTTATATTTCTTATATATAAGTAGGTACACTCTGAACCGATTTTTATTTCGTAATGTTTCTTTTTTCCATATTTTATTAGAGCTTATTATAAGGGAATCTTCAAATAAAGCTACTATTACGCTATGATATTACTTTTATTATGTATATTTCTTATTATCCATTAATGGTGGATATTATCCACCATCTACAACCTATGGTGCCCATAAACAATATATATCTTTTAAGGTGCAGAATTCCAAGTTTAGGCAGTCTGCACAACTGCAATAAAATGAAAAAAAAACATCTCGTTCTGCTGTCTATCAAAGTTGCTTGCCCTATTTTGGAGGTTGATAGCGTAAATTACTTCTAAATTTCTATATACAAAATTGATCAAGATCAAATGTGGACATATTTTTTTGATATGCTATTTGCTAAAGTAATATAATTGGCCAATACCTAATAACAGGAAGGTAATTCCACTAATAAAAATACTATTACGACATTATGTTTCAAAAAAACGCCATGTATAATTCGGTATGGCTTTTAAATATTATTTGATGTCAAAAGCATTATAGAGAGATACGGTTACAATATGAAATGTATGATGTTATACGACAATAGTTATGTACATACAGAATCTTCAATTTTTTCCAGGATATCAGTGATAATATATAGGTATCTTTTTTACGAATAAATAATAGTTAATAATAATAATATCTCTACTCCTCATAGTCTGAAACTTGTGTGGAAGAGGGAGTGGCATATTATTACTATTTAGTCGCCCTCAGGAACGACTGACTTGATGGAATGAGAGAAACCTAGAAAACCTCATCAGTTAGGGTAATACAATCCTTAATTACAATTTCATTTAAATATAATAACCATTAAATTTTTAAGTAATGTTTTCGACCAATATTTTGAATTCTTGAAAGTCAAAGTTATAGTCTACGTTCCCCAATAATTTCTTTCAGTTATTCGAATATTTGAAAATTCAATAGAAATCGGGTCTGAATTGGAAATATAAGTTTTGTTTAATTAGTACTTCTCAATATTAAAAAAGGCATACAACGAGGACAGCTTCATGTTATTATAGATAAGTTCTGGTAACTTTTCAGGCAAATAACATGCGTGCCAATGTTGCTTTATTTAATCGTTAAAAATATATCAGTTACATTTAACATAATATATTCGATAATATTTTTGGAAAAAATGGGGCATTCTATATAAAAACTGTATATTCATCAAATTGTATATTTAAGAAATCTTGTGAGTGGGCTTACAGTGACTTGTAAGTATAGTCAAAACCGCTGTAAGTATCTAACTTCCGTAACTGTTATTACGTCACCAGAACACAAATATATATTAATCTTTTTGCCTTTGTTATAGAAGCAAAACATTTTAAACGTATTTACGTTTATCACATATAAAGCAATAAATAACAATCCGAAAATCCTCCATTGTCCAACGGAGGCACACTGTAGCCGACAGCCATTATAAAACATCAATATTACACCGGGGAATTTAAGGCAATCCAGATAAGTGATGAGGCCAACTATTGTGTCAGGTTTTATTTGCCGGAACTTATTGCATTATTGATTGATGTACCCGATGTATACCCCTTAAAGTCTTCTTTTGTCGTCAATAATAGGCTTATTTCCTTTATCCGTCTCTTACGGATATAATTATTTTCTCCTCCAACTCGAACCCAATATATCTTTGGATAAAGAAAATTGTAAATAGGTAGCTTTACCTTGTTATATAATGTTTTAAATAAAAATGCTTACAAATTATTACGTGATGCGCATATCAATACATTACCTGCCTTCTTACATAACTTTCTTGATTAAAACTCCTTAAACTAAAAACTAAATGTCGAATTTGTAAAAAAATATTTCCAAGTAGACGTTGGATAACACGTATAATTGATATCAATTTTTTGACGTCGACCTTTATTTTTGCTCTTCAGAAACGTAAACCTTTTTAGAGGATTTTAAAAGTGAGAACAAATAAAAGAGTCAAATATCAAGTTTTTCTGTTAACAAATTTTCGGTGTTTCCAAATTATTCGTACACTTTTTACAACACCCCCCCCCTTTCCAAGTGATGCCAGTGGCTTAGTAACCCACGGGCTAGTATTAAAAAAATGAAGAAAATATGAAAATTTGAAAATTTTTAAAAAGATTGGAATGAAACTCAATCCAATTCAAAGAGTACCTACAGTTTTACAGTATTTCATTCGTGAGTACCTTAAGTAGAGCATCTCTAGGTACTAAAAATATTTGGTTACTAGGTATATTGTCTAAAATTATTTATTTCTACAGTTGTTTTATATTTAACGTGGGAAGAAAATTTTAGGAGTTTTGTGTTAAAATTTCTTTCCTAAGTATTACTCGGTAACTAATATTCATTTTGTAAATTAATTGAGATTAGTGATCTTTCTCAGATCCGTTTTTAGAAAACAATTTTTAAATTATTATAACCTAATTAAGAATTCTAGAAAACGAATTAGACCACCATTTGTAGAAGACCATCATTATGTAGTAAATTTCTCATTATAAAGTTGAAAGGGAATGGCGGAAACTAGAAGCTTGATTTTTAAACGGGCTCATGACAGCTGACAGAATCGTTCGTAATTCTACTACTGATAATATTCTAATTTTCATCTAAACAAACCTGTCATCGTTAATTGTGAAATACGTAAACCTGTTGTTTCTTATAAAAATCAGTACATAGTCAACGTTTTCAAATATATTTATGAGTATAATCGTAGATTGTAGAGATAATATAATTGATTTGTTTTATAAAATGATTACCGACCGATATTTAGAGAATTTTGTAGAATGTTATTATTATTTATCTTGTGTCCAATTTAAGATTTTTCTATGCTGAGTATTACTATAGAATTTAATATTTTAACGACGTACAAAATTACATTTGAATTAAAAATATTTTAATAACATTATCGTGAAACATTGCTATAGTGTTCATGTAACATAAATGAACACAGATGTATTTATATATTTCTATTCTTGTTTATTTCAATAACGCTCTACAACTAAATTACCAATTATAGAACATAATATGATACATAAAGTTACAAATATAAAGTAGAGGGTAAAAGAAAAACAATAGGTATAGGTATGGTACAGTATATCTTAACAAAAACACATAAATTGAGATATTCAGTAGGTACTTAAAGAGAAAAAAAAATGATGAAATGAAGTCAGTGACCTGCACAGCAACCAGCAACAGATAAGGTTATTCACAAATATATCAAAATAAAAATTAACAATAACTAACAAAAGAAAAATAACTTACTTTAAGTAGGTATAGACTTTTTAAGTCACTATAAGGATCGTTGAAATTCTGGAAAACTATATGCAAAGATATAGACTTAAGGACATTGTTGCGCAGTGCTGGAAGATAAAATGTTAAATTTACTCTAGAAGTATTTCTTGGCATAGCAAAAGATAATTTTAACATAGGTTCATAACAGTCAATTCTGGTATGGATTAGTTTGAATAAAAAAACTTGATAAAAGTACTGACATCTATTTTCAAGACTCACCATCGAGTGCTTTCCGAACAATTCGATCTGTGGAAAACCAATATTCGAGTAGGCCCCTTTTGATTTAAAAGTAAAAAACCTTCAAAATATACGTTGGGCTTTTTCTAGTTTATTAATATGCACGTTATAGCTAACAGATCAAATTAGAGAAGCAAACTCAAGTTTAGATCTGATAAAGGAAATGTAAAGCAATTTTATTACCTCTATTATTAAAAACATTAAAAATAGATTTTACATTTAATAGAAAATTGTAATGCCGGATGATGTATATCTTCATTTACTAATGGATCATCAGGCCGTTCAACTGTACAGTATGTAGTGGAAACTACTAAGTCAAGAATTCTACCTTTCTCATTAATTGTAAAATTGTACGGTCTACATAAACTTTGATTGTACTGACTTAGATCAAAATTATAGATTAAAGATGGTTGGCGTAGCTACTAATGTTGATTGAATTCTGATGTATAGTTTTTCCTAAAGCTATAATAATAAATAATTAGTTAAAATGTAATGTAACAAAATCAATAAAAAAATAAATAGAAGATTAGATTTGATTCATGTTGGGCCACTGTCTGACTTACAATTTAAGTAGACACTGAGAATTGATTTTTTCGTAGTTTAAAGTAGGTACTTTTTTAAAAAATCTTCCGGTTAGTTATCTTAAATTTAACTTGCGAAAATTAGCGACACTCGCATTACAGTATTTTTTTTGCCTTGATGTACCTAAATGGAAAATGGAATATTACTAAAGTCTAAAACGGTACTCAGAACAAAGACTGTTCGATTGCATGTAAAGCACAGTCTTATCTGTAATTTCTGAGAAAACAAAATGGCTGTCGATTTATATTTTGAAAAATTGTTTTTCTCTTAAAAAGTTATATTACTATCTGACATTAGATATAAATTTTATACCCTTAACATAATATATAGTGGTTATGGCTTCAATTTATCATATATAATAAATAAGCATCAATATGAAACACTACTAACTATATTTTAGTTCTGGTAAGAAGCATCGTTGTATCTTCTTTTGGTCTGTGCTACTCTAATTGACATATTATAGATAGCGACTTTTCTGCAGGTACCATTGCAGCTGTGACCTCTATCGTCTTTAATGAAGGCGAACATATTTATTTATTTAAAGCAGATGCTCAAAACAACTAATCCACGGCCTATGTGCTCCGACTAGCATTGCATTACTCCAGCATCTCCATGAATATTTAATATTTCCATGAAAGTAGCACAAACCAAAGGAGGGTACTACTGTACTTTTCACCACAACTGAAATTACAGATGCGCTTTAGGCAATTATTTCGCTACATCGTTCATCGATTCCACTACGTATGGCACTCTGACGAGTACAGAATTGTGCGAGACCGGTTAGTGTCTGCTGGTTGGAAGAAAGATGTGGTGACCTTCGTGGAGATGCCGAAGTAATGTAACGTCAGTCGGGGCACATTGTTCGTGAAGTAGTTGTTTTCTGCATTTCCTTTAAATAAACTACTAACTGTACGAGTAGTATATTCCTTCGTGAATTCCACTGTGATTCATTGCCAGTAACAAAGAAGAGCCTAAAACATGTTTCTGATTTACTACAAAATCACAAATACAAAGTATGCATGTTACTCAGAAATAATAAATGGTTGGTGGTAATAATTTTTAATCGCTTATTTATCTTTTTTTGAAAGTTTTGAGAAAACTAACAGAAGATATTTTAAATTAGAAGAATTTGTCTATTTTTAGATCTGCGGTGCCTTGGATAAAAACGTAAGGTTCTGAAGTATCTCATAAACAAAGGGGGACATGGACATGGGAGTTAATTTTACATACAAATCTGAATTAAGAAACGCGTTTAAACTTGCAGTATTTTTAATGGCCTCGTAGATAATTGAGAATAAAAATTATAGTGATTTTGAGTTTTTCAAAATCTCTCTCGCGAGTTTTTCTACTAGCCTCCTATTGAGCTAATTTGTGGTGGTGGTGGCGCTACTTTCCGTCAGAAATTAACGCCACCACACTTGTAAAACATGGTTCGCGTAATATATTCGCATATTTTTATGCATCAGATTTAACTGCTATTTAAAAGCTCTAGGACGTGCCTTATTACAACTATATTAGACCGCCCCACCCAGAAATTGGAAGACCCGCTCATAGGGTACAATTTATGTTTTCACAAAAATTCGAATTTTGAAATTGGACCTCGTGCAGAATTAACTGCTATTTTTAGGCTCTTTTGGTACCATATTATTAATTTTTTCGCTTACCTCCAAAAGGGTTAGTTTGTGGAGGTGCTAGCTTAGATACCCCTTCATAGGTTACGATTTATATAGGTCTTCACAAAAAATTCGATTTTTGAGATGGGACTTCATGAAGAATTAACGGCTATTTTAAAGCTATTTTGGTACCCTATTATTAATTTTACTGCTCGTCTCCAACTGGAATAGTTATGGTTCGCATAAACTATTCGTATGTTTCTATGCATCATATTTAACGGCTGGCTATTTAAAGGCTCTAGAACGTGCCTTATTATAACTGAATTGGAGCACCCCACTCAGAGATAAAAACATCCTCATAGGTTACAATTTATAGGTTTTCTCAAAAAATTTGAATTTAGAGATGGGAGTTCATGGAGAACTAACCTCTAATTTTAGGTTATTTTGGTACTCTATTATTAATTTTTCCGCTCATCTCCTAATGGGTTAGTTTGTGGTGGCGCTAGCTTCTGCCTGAAGTTAGCGCTACCTCACTTGTGAAACATGGTTCACGTAAACTATTCTAATATTTTTATCCATCAGATTTAATGGCTATTTAAAGACTTTAGAACGTGCCTTATTACAACTGAATCGGACCACCTCATTCAAAGATAAAAACACCCTCATAGGTTACAATTTATGGGTCTTCACAGAAAATTCGTATTGTGGGATGGGACTTCATGGTTAAATTAACTTGGTTGAATTAACGGCTATTTTCAGGCTATTTTGGTCCCCTATTATTAACTATTCCGTTCACCTCCTAACGGGTAAGTTTGTAATTACCAAGTTAGCTCCACCACACTTCTAAAATATCGCATGGAGTGATCACTATGATCAGTCCATGATTATTAATTTTCCACTAGTAACATCCACCTGGAGTAGAGGAAGCCACGTTTGATCCATGAATATTGTTTGTAACGAGATACAATTATCACCATTAAGTTTAATAAAAGCACTTTCGTTTAATTTTCTTTTCCTCTTTTCCCCATACATATTATACTAATGTAGACCTATCAACATGGTAATTCTTAACATAATTTTTATGTTTGCGGATCCTTATTTGTAATGGTCTAGATGTTTCACCAATATAATATTTACCACATTCACAAGGAATCTGGTAAATACAATTTTTTGAATTTTGATCATTATTAATTGGTTTTGTTTTTGTAAGTATTGATCTTAAAGTGTTTTTCGTTTTAAATGTCGTTCTTATGTTAAAATCATTACCAAGCCTTTTAAGTCTTTCAGATATCTTTGCAATATAAGAAATCGTAATGGTTGTTATTGGATTTTCCCTATTTATTCTGGGAATATTATTTTGCCCATTTTCAATTTTTATAAATGTTTCTTCAACAAAATCATTAGGATAATTGTTTTCCCCTAAGATATTCTTAATACTCTTTTTCTTTATTACAAGCATCTGAGGTTGATGATATTAATTTTGCTCTGTCATATACACATTTAACTATACGTGATGGGATGACAAGAATTAAAATTTAGATATCTATTTGTATTGGTCTTTTTTCTATAAAAACTAGTTTAAAAATTTGATTGTCATTTAATTATTAACGCGTCTAAAAATGGTAGTTTATTATCATTTTCAATTTCTACTGTAGAATTTATAGTTGTTTCTTTGCTGGTAATAAAATTTAGAAAATCATTTAAAATATCATGGTTCTGGGACCATATTAAAAATATGTCATTTACATATCTCCACCATATTTTTCCACCATATCTTCCACCAAACATTTTACAAGGTTTTGGCATGAAGAACTAATAGAGCTAACTATAGGCCTAAGTGGATTGTTATGTTTATGTATTTTAGGTAATCCATAAAAATTTGGAGGTTTACTATTATGTTATACTCGTATAAATTTACAACGATAATTTAAAATCAAATTCGAGTAATAGTGATTGCCAAAAATATTGGATAATTTTGTCCAAGAGTGTATCAACAATTATTTTAATTATTTTAATCAGTAAACTAACTACTTACTTCAGCAGCTGCTGAAAACTGTTAATTTTTTAATTAAATTTAATAGAATTAAAAAATATATTAAATACCTATGCATTATGATGTTTTAGTTATAAACACTTTTTTATCGAAATGAAAGTTATATTAGTATCTCACTGACGTGAGATACTAATTTATTTATCTATCTTGTCCTTTGCTTTGTTTATTATAATTAGTCATAATAGAAAGACAGTTGCGTATTGTATTAAAAAGAAGTGCAGAGCTTAGTAAAAAATATAGTATAAATTGAATTACAATTAATTGTGAAAAAGGCAGATTCAAGTAATACACACTTTAGTGGACATCATCGAGTTGAGTTTTACTGTGTTCCAAAACGTTCCCAACCATTTCTTAAATGATACTTAACTACAGTACTGTACTTATCCGCCCTAAATAACATTGTATACTATTTTTCATCGCAATATTCTCCCGACAGGTCTATCTTTACTTGAACAGCAACACCTGCCAGTTTAGACAAAAAATATTTAGAGGGCTTCGGACTCTAATTATGTAAAATTTTATCTTTAAAACTATCTTTAAACTATTATGTATATTTCAGAAAATTTGGACAGAATGCTCATAAATTCACTGATATAGAATAACAACAAACCAATAATCTTATTCTTATGCTGTGATTTTTTGACTCACAAACAAATCTGTAAAAATATACAGCATGGAAACAAATGTTGAGGTCCCTAGGGAGCAGAATAAAGAATAGTCGGTGAAAATGACTATTGCAATATTTTTTGTAAACGGAATTCATTGAAACAATTTTATATCAGAAACTTTCACAATAAACTATTTATACTCATTCCTGATTTTAAATTAGCCCGGATTTCATAATAAAAAATATAGGACATTTAGCTAAAATTACTTTAAATACCTTAGTTACTATTATTGAGCCAATTGTATCGTATGTATTAAATGCCAACTTTAGCTAAAGTTTCTTTAAATTTGATTATGAAACCGGCCGTTAGTAAAATAGTCAGAAATGGACTAACCATTATCTATGCATCACCACTTACTCAGTCTATTATACTAACCGCATCGCTCACCGCTTGACTTCAGTATATAATTCTGCATATAGTTTACTGCTTGTGGCTTTGGCTGACTAATGTATATTAACTGGTGGCGGTATGTAGCTCCATAGATCACGGGCGGCGGCGTTCCGGGAGGGCGCCAAGTACCGATGAGACAGTCGGCGGGCCCACACCACAGACTCGACCAACAGCCCATCTCTTCCAGCGCACCCCTGCTGCCGCCGGCAACGAGCGATTCTGTCGACACCCTCACTACTACAACTGGCTCCCAACATACAGGTAAATATACAAAAAATATTTAGGGCTGGATCAATGCAAACAAAGTGGATCAGGGTAACGAGTGTTCATCGCTTACGAAAAGAAGTGAATGACAATGTAGTGAGACGTGAGTGGTATACTTTCTAATACAAATTTAGCTCAATGCATAGCTAACTGTCAGTCAAATTATTTAGCCTCGATCAGATAATAGGTAGATTTTGAACCCCTTAACTTTTAGCTTATAGTTATCGTAATCGTTCTACTGAGCATGCGCAGTGTCAAAAAGAATATGCTTTTTGGCTCTACGCCTGCTCAGTACAGCGATTACGATAACGATACGCTAAAAACTAAGGGGTTCAAAATCTCCCTGTTAAACGCGACACACTTAATCGCCACACATGTTCCGTTATTTTTTGTCGGAGAAGCATCCAGAAGGATAACCGAACCCTCAAATCACAAAGACTACCAATTTAACTAAATGCAAAATAATTAAATTGCTTTTTGCAATTAGCTCGACGCTGTATCGCCAAATCGTATTTATAAATCATATTTTGATATTGAAATATGAATATAGACCAGTAAAATAGACGCAACATTATAAGAAGTAAGTAATTAAGTAATGTCGCTTACCTCTCATTACATTGCTGTCCATATGTTGCTGATAAACCCCTCGTCATCCTCCTAATCACAACCTTTAGATCATGCTAGCGGGCCATTTGCCACAACAATCGCGGATTAGTCTAGTGTGTAAAAGGATTTCAAATGTGTTTTGTGAATTAAAGTAGCTAAACTAATAGAAATCAAAGAGACAGTGACAAATCCTTCAGAAAGCAGGTGAACTGATGGTTCCTATTTCAACGTTATAGGTACGATTTATCAGCAATTTGTTAATAAAATATGCCCTGTGTATTCACGAATTTTCTGTTATGTTCAGAATAGTCTGTTCTTACCATTTTATGTATGTAACAGGAATATAAGTGTGACTTTACTACCCCAGTGAGAAAATATTGTCAACAAAATACGCTGCTGCAAACGTGAAGTAACTCATCAAAACTACACTCATGGACAAAATTATCGAATATTTTTTTTATCACCATTACTCTCAAACATAATTTTAAATTATCGCCGTAAAGTTATGTATATGATGATGTTATTTGTCTAGTAGGTGAATATATTCATTTGTTTTAAAATTTTGACGTTTAATGCGTTTAATTCATTTCAAGGGCTATTATTGTCTATCGCGCGTCTTTTGCAGTTTAAAAAGTCCTCATTAATTTAAAAGTTATAGCGAATTAAATTATTTATAGTGAAAGTAAGTAACTGCTAGTGATTTTCAGTTCTTGTTTCTTCTTAAAAATACATATCATGCCACCAGTTAGACACTGTAGTAAAGCTGAAGCGTCACGAATTGTAACTCTGTATGATGCTGGGTATAAACAAAAAGAGATCGCACAACATGTCAGACGGGAACAATCTACAGTGTCTAAGATTACAAAACGGTATCAAGACAATGGAAGTTTAGTAAGAAGACCTGGTCAAGGGCGCAAAAGATGTACGACAGCAATTGATGACCATTTTTTGGTATTAAACTCTAGGCGAAATCGCTCATTGACATCCACACATATAAAAATTGAGTTGCTAAATGTAAGACAGGTTAATGTTAGCTCGAAAACGGTTAGACGTAGATTAAAAGAAGTAGGTTTAAGGCCAAGACGGCCTGCCAAAGTTCCACGTCTTCTCCAAAATCACAAAACTCGTCGATTAGAATTTGCCAGAGCACATGCTCAGTGGAATATCAACAATTGGAAAAATATTCTATTCACCGATGAGACTAGAATTCAACTATGGAAGCCAGATGGGCGAAATTATGTCTATAGGAGAGTTGGGGAACGATACTCGAACTGTAATCTCATACAGACTGTTAGTTTTGGAGGTGGTGGAATAATGCTTTGGGGAGGCATTAGTTGCGAAGGACGTACCGAACTTGTGGAAATCATTGGACGTATGACTAGTGACTGGTATATCGAAAATATCCTCCAAGAACATGTTTTGCCATATGTAGACCGTATTGGACACGACAGATTTGTGTTTATGCACGACAACGCTCGTACACACGCTGCTCACACAGTGACTAATTACCTTGATGCAGCCCACATTCAAAGATTGGATTGGCCACCGTATAGCCCAGACTTGAATCCCATTGAGCATATGTGGGATCAACTAAAACGCCGCATACGACAAATAAATCCTGTTCCAACTACTAGAGAAGAACTTCGATTTGCAGCACTTCACGAATGGAACGCAATTCCTCAAGAATATATTCAAAGTCTAATTAGTAGCATGTTGAGAAGAATGCAAGCAATAATTAGAGCTCGAGGTGGGAATACTCGTTATTAACTATGTTCTTATTTCGACCAATAGACTTAAGATTTGATTATTCCAGTAGTATTTAAGGTTAAAATAATTTTCCAAATTTCATAGCATTTAGTATACGTTCTTTTTTTATGACTTTCTGCCAATGAAAACTTAGTATCGTTCACTTAAAATGTGTAAAATAAAACAGTTTTTCTTGTCTAATGTTGCTCTTTCATTAAAATTTAAATACAAAAGGAAAAGTGCAAAAATTAAAAATATTCGATAATTTTGTCCATGAGTGTATAATCAATTTTGTTACATTAATAATTTTTAGGTATTTAATTGATTTAAATGATTTTTGTTGCTGTATTCTAAAACCACGCGTTTAAATTATGATTTGTTTAGGAAGCTTTAATTATGAGCGCAACATATGAGGATGCAAATAATGTTTGTAACTTATTTGTGGTGCGTAGTTTCTTTTGGGATTACACCACCTGTAAAATAACAAAAAAACAGGAATCTATTTGAATAGGAGCATATTCGTATCATTGATAGACAATTAACTATTATATTATATTATTAACAATTAATTAATATGACACTTTGAATATTTAATTTGTATGCTTCTGGTTTCCAGTTCTTTGTTATTTTGCAGGTTGTGTAATCCCAAAAGATATTATAATGAATATGAGGATCCTTTGAAAAAAGTATTGCACGAATCTATTACCTAAAAATTAGCTATCGTGTAGGGAATAACTAAGTGAAATCCTTTTAAAATAGAGTTAAGCTCTACTTTCACTTGAGAGAATGATGGATATGCTGGAATCCGGCTTATCACAAAAAATATAGCTCAAAGGCTACAGATAGCTCTCAAGGACGTTGGAAAAGGTTTCAAAACAGCCAATTAAAGTTAATCTCAGAACAGAGGAACACGGAAGCCAGTGAGGATAATTATATTATACACCCACATTAACGATAAACCACAAAGTATATCAATTGATTTTTCCAACAGTACTTGAATTGGTTGTCAATATGAAAGTGGAGTACCCTATATTGGCTGTTTCAGGACGATCGTCAGTTAGCCAAATCTCGGAACCTATTTAGACGTTATTCGTGAAAATTGGTACAAGGGGGGGGGGGTAGTTTAAGAAATTTTGAATACAATGAAAATATTTTCTATTCTCTATTGGAAATTCATATTAACTTCCTTTTTTCAAGTGTGACACCCTGTATGGAGTTATATGTTTGAATTGTACGTTCAATTTTAGGCCCACTTTCATCAGAAAGTACTATACCTAATCCCAATGATTTTTGAGAAAATCGTTATTTTGTATTTTTTGAGAGAAAGCAATGTCTACTTCAAAAAACTATAAAATTGTTTCCATGAAATACGTCGAACTGTTATTTCCCTATTATTAACACCAATGTGTCTGCAATCTGCAGCACCACTCATATTTGTCTTTTATTATACAGGTGGTTGTCCTCTATATATTTTATATATATATAACTTTTAGCCAAAGAAATTAATTTTTTTTAAATGGGACACTCTGTAAATATATTATCAGTTGGACGCAGGAGTTAATTGTCAGATATTGTAGTAATATGTCCCTATATCCAACTAGTTTTTGCTATATTTTTATTTATATATAATTTTCTGAATTTCCTATGGGTTTCCCTTATTTTATGGAAGATAGTAAGCTCTGGCCTTTCATATGACATAAAATTTCAAGTCAAAGTGAATGACATTTTTAAAAACTCTTTAAAGAATATTTTCATTCCATTATTCTTTGTTCTTCTTTCGGGAGATATATTCCAAAGTATAAGACAAAGAATTCATAACCTCATGAATGAAGCCTAAAAATGTTGATTAAAATTAGTCCAACATTTTAATTTTCAAAGTTAGTTAATTACTATTTTATCTCTGGAATTAATAACACATTTTTTGCATCTGTGATAAATAATTTTTGATATCTATGTATAAACATGGTTGTTTTAAAAATACAGTGTGGTGATAGAGTTTGGAAAAAAATTCATATTCAATATTTTGGGTTATTGAACATTTTTGAGAAAATCGCTCGATTTCTTTTTGCGCAATATTTGAAGTAGTTCACAAATTTACAGGGAGAAGGGCCCAACAGAAGTTACAATTAACGTTGTATTTTTTTAATAGAACACCCTGTATACTTTTCAGTTTTAAAATGTGCATCAAAACTCAACTGGATCGATCTTAAGGTAAAAGCCTCGGATAATTCATAAGTGGATGCTTTAGTGTTTTTAAAAACTAAATTTTATGAAGATCTTGTAATGATGAGAGGTTATTTTTATTTGTTTGCTTAATAAATATATTTAGACAATTTTGAACAATTTTGACAATTAACAATTTTGAAAAACGTCAATGCTCTGTAAGTTAAAATGGACAAATTTTTAGGACCCTACGGTATTCCTACCTATATTTGTTGTTGAATTTTTAGTGCACATTCTTAAACTACAAAATATAAAGGGTTTTCTATTTAAAAAAATATTACTTTAGTGTGTAACTGTTTTGGGCCCTCCTTTATATTAGTCAACTAGGAAAAGAAATTCGACGTGCGATTTTCTTAAAAATATTAAAAAACGCAGTTATGAATTTTATTACAAACTTTAGCACCACAATTATAATATACAATGTTCAACTACTAATTTGTCCACTGAATATCTTTTAAAAGCTTTATGATTATTCCAAAATTAATTCAAATAATGTTGAGTACTCAAATTTTTTAAAAATGTTACTAAAAATTATACATAATGTAAATAAAAGATAGATAGAAAAGACGTGATTTAATTTGGCCCAACAACATTTACATTACATTATAAATTTACATTACCATATATATGTATTTTTATATTCACTGGCACTAAACCGTAACAAACGGTTGTTTGTTACGGTTTGTATTTACGACTTGTTATTTAAAAAATTAGCTAAGTTGTGTCATAAATAATTTAAATCAGTTTGGTATTTTCAAAATGTACAGTGGTATCTTTTTCTTCTATGTTTAAATTATTAAAATTTTTGATTACTTCATGCTCTTTCTTCTTTACCGAATATTCTATTGTTACATGCACATTTTCTTCTTTATTAACGTTTTCAGGACTGTTAATTAATTTAGTTCTATTTGATATTTCAATATATTCGGATTTTGCCTTTTGAGATTTTGCCTCTTCTTTAAAAAGAACACCAGTTGAAATTCCCGGCGTGTTACTTGTCGCTTCATCATAATTATTCTTTTCATGTACAGCTTCTGTCTTAGTATTACAATATTGAGATGTTTTTATATTATCTTCATCTACTTTTCTAAAGCTTTTCGCGCTTAACTTTCGACTTGTGTCACAAACAACGTCTGGAATGTCAGCACTTTCTTTATTTTTTATATATTCTCTGCAATCAGTTTCCTCTTCAATAACCTTAACTGATTCTACGTTTCGTGCGTTTGTCACATAATATGATTCAAAATCATCTAAGTCAATAACTTTTTCTGGATATTCGTAATTCATTATTCATATTTTGACAATAGGCTTGACAACACTGTTTATAAAAATAGCATTGTCAATGTCACCAGTGTCGTCAGTATCGTGATTTTATATTAATCTGAAGCGTGATCTTGAAATATAAAAGACCACTCACTACTAAACAAACTTGCAAGCATGATAGGCATCTTATATCACGGGATTAAATTCACATTATCATTGCCAATGCCGAGTTTCAAGTTATATAACTTGATTACTCAACGCATTTTCAAAAAAACATTGTTCTTAAAAACAAAATGTTATGCTCAATATGCTTCTGACATTGTGGATAAGGCCGGACAGGTAGATGTAATATATACCGATTTCGCTAAAGCGTTTGATATAATTGACTATAAAATTCTGGTTGAAAAACTTATTGGTTTTGATTTTAACTTTCTCTCAATTTGGTTGTTAGAAAAATATTCATTTGAGAGATATCAAGTTGTTTCGTACAATCGTTTTGCACTCAAATTAGTATTTTTTTATGGTCTAACAAGGCATTCGGGCACTCACTAAACTGTCAGATGTTGTTGTACCCCGATGACTTAAAAATATGTCTGTTGCATCAACCAATGATTGTGCCTTACTTCAAAGAGAACTGGATAAAGTTGAAGCTTCTTGCAGTGTAAACAAATTGTAATTAAATATAATGAAATGTAATATTATTAGCTTCCCCAAGAAAAAGATACCTATTTTATAACTTTGATTACAGTATAAACTGGGCGTTATGTCACGTTGTATCTAAGGTTGATGAGGCTATAAAATCCTATGAGTTTTATAATCCGCAACTCTACAGGCAAAAGCCTGAAAGAAAATTCTTAAACTATTAGATATTATATATCCCGACAGAGGTACTCCGTATAGAGACTGTTGGCTAACAGATTTCAGTTTCAAAGTTTAGATATCAGAAGAAAATTATCTTCTATTACTTTGTTATATAAATTATTACATAATGCAATTTAATGTCCAGAACTTTTGAGCCAGATTGACTTTCTAGTACCCAGGCAGAATTATAGAAATACCTATACTTTTTATTGTAGCCTCGCAAGAACGAATCTTTTTTTTAAATCTCCGGTATATGTTATAATATATTTATCTCAGTATCTCATGTGATATTAATTGTGATAACTTAAGACTTAAGGTATATTTTGTCCATAACTGCACATGATGTAGATGAAGACTTTTGTTAGCCTATGGATATCTATATTTTTTTTTGTAATTTTTGTTATTTTGTTATTTTAATCATAATTTTTTGTTATTAATTTGAAATTGTCTTATTAATGGTTTTGAACTGTTCGGCAGTAATGCATTATTATTATTACCTATTATTATTATTATTATAAAAAAAAAACTATCAAAGATATCGACTTTTAGTAAAAAAGTATTGAAAGATAAGACTTTAATCTAAGTCCCTATAGTAGTAATTTTTGGTATTTCTTTTTATTTTTAAAATTCCAGGCAAACAATCTTGTACTAAAATAGCGTATTTTCAAAAATTATTTTCTCTAAAATACATGTATTAAACAAAAATTTGCTACTATAGGGATCTAGTTTATCTTTTGATCTTTCCGGTGATATATGAATTATAACATTAAAAAGAAATTTTCTTGCAATTATAAGACAAATCCGGTACCCTTGCAATAAGGGCTAACTTTATTTCCATGTGCATTTTTACTTCGGCTTTAAGTGCACCTCCAAAATCTAAAAAATTTGGTAGTGGGAATATGTAAGTCTTCACCCATCGGCTACCCAACCTCTCAACCCGACCCCGAATTCATGTCTGTCAAGTCTACAGTGAACGGACCATTAAAGTGTTATATCTAATTTATTATGGGCTACCATTTTATCAGTTTGTATGGTTAGGTCTCAGCATAATTTATAATATTTGTTTTCTATTATAGTTTTTGGTGATATTGGTAGTACACTTGAGGCTCAAACTGCAGATTATATCGCAGAGTTGCTGCCTGATGAATAAATTTTGCCACTGCATTATGTCTATTGGTATATTGCATACACCTGCTATTAGTTTATATCCGGATGTTATATGTTCTATTGTTTCAGGGAATTGGTGCATTTTTTTCACGTATCGCTCTTAATTGAAGTTTCCTTTAAAACATATTTTTTTATAGTTATATGTCGCCATAACTTGGTCTTGTATTGCAAGTATAAATCCCTCTGTTTCCGGGTATAATTGACCTGTTTGTAAGAACTTATATCTTTGTTTATATGTTCTTGCTTTACACTATTCTTGGTTATCAATTTCTACTATTACCCTATGTAATGGATGGTCTTTGTTTTAAAAGTACTTTTTTCTCTTCTTGCATTGACAGATTTAAAGATGTGAAACCGTTATCAATTTCTACTATTACCCTATGTAATGGACGGTCTTGGTCTTGAAAGTATTTTTTTAATGAATTTATCTACCTAGAGTATAACTGCTGTATGTCTATCATTCCTTTTTCCCCATCTTTTTTACTTATATTTATTCTCTCCTTACATGAATTTGGGTCCACATTTTATTCTGTGTTAATTGTGTTGTTAGTATATTTATGTTTTCTATATTCCTTGCTGACCATTTTATCACACAAAATGAATATGTTCAACAACAGCAAATGGCTTTAAAGAGGTATCTTAGAGTGGAGGTTTGATTTAAATATTAGTTTCAATCGCTCGCTAGTTTAATTTTGGAATGATCTATTCTTTGATTTTGATATAATTCTAAATATTTATATTGTTCATGTTTTAGTTTTATTATTTTATTCAGAGTGGTGTCTTAATAGTTCTTTACTTCAATTTCCACGTTCTATATGTAATATTTTGCATTTTTTATCAATACCAAACTCCATATTTATATCTTTGGATACTATTTCAGTTATTTTAATTAAACGTTGAATTTGAGCCGATGTGGACGTATATATTTTAATATTTTATTATCGTTTATTGTATGCAGTTTTGTGCCTTGTTTTTTTAGAACTTTTATTAACCAACTATGAGAAATCATGTCAAATGCTTTTTTATGCTTATGTTACATACATTTTTTGACGTTTTACATCTTTCTGCAGCCTTTTGCCTTTTTGTTTCTCCGTTAGTATCTATAATAGTATATTATTGCTACTCAAATGTTTGCCTATTTCATTACATATAGTTGCTGTTATAATTTTATAAATAGTTGGGAGACAGGTGATAGGCCTATAATTAGCAGGATTCTGCGTTTCTTTATTTTTGGGTTTAGTGAATGTCATGCCCTTCGCTATAAACGGTGGTGCAATTTCAGGGTTTTCGATAACTTTATTTATTTGCTTCTGATAGTTGCTGTAAATTGTTTGTACCAATAATTATGTATATTTTCCCTGGGCATTTCCAATTATGCATTTTCTTTATTATTCCTGTTAATTGGTCATCAGTTATGAGACAGTTTGTTTGTTCCGGTGTACTTTTGTCTTTCTAATTTTCTTTCTATCCATTTAGCACTTTCGTTGAAATTTGTAGGATTTGACCATTGTTTGTTCCAGAATACTGTTATTTGTGCTTTAGTTAGTGGTATTGATATATGTTTTATCGCTAGCTGTTAGATTTCGATAAAACAGTTTTTTTTCTTCTTTTTAAACGAGCTGAATATACCCCAAGTTTTTGTTTTAGCATGTCAAGCGCTTCTTCAGCCGTTGTTTTTTGTTGTTGACTATATGGGATATTTTTTTAATATTGATTTTGTTTTATTTCCTTTGACATATTGGCTTATTCTACCAATATCTTTTCTCAATTGTTCTATTTTGTTTTCTAGACTTATCTGCCATCTTGGTTTCATAAGAGTTTTATTTTTATTATAGGCAATAGTTTCGATGTTTTATTTATTTAACGTAATTGTGATACTTGCACAAGCATACATGATAAGGTGTATATCTTTTAAATCTGTGTCACCTAATAAGTAATTCGGGATAATATTGTTGTTTATTACTTTAATTATATTGTTTGTGTTTTGGTTTATATTAATACAGGCAGGAATGGTCTTATCATAGGATTCATGCCTTTCCATTTAATAACATTTGTTTTTATTTAATTTATTATGTATTGGATATCAGTTTTGCTGCATTTATCATGTGATATTTTATCTTTCTATGTGAAAGTTGGTGTGAATGTTTCCGGCATGGTTTCCAACTGTGTTTGATGTTGCTCATTTTTGAAAGGTATCGTTCGAGTTATTTCTAATTCATCTGCAATTTCTTTTTTAATTTCCTCAATTTCTAGAAATGTGAGCCTATTGTTGCTTAGTCTAATTCTTTTTTGATCAATTAGTCCTTGTTCTGTTACTTTTCCATTGAGTTGAGGATATACAGGATGTACGATACCAGCTTTGTCTGGACCCTGACATTACCAGATGTTATAGTAAAGCGGATTCTCCAGAGCTGCATTCAATGTATCTCACTATAGAATCTGTCATGGCAAGGCGCTAGAGCAAGTAGACAATAAGCTCATGAGATGTCATATCAAACGCCTTGCAGTAGTCGATCCAGGCCATAGAGAGGCCCCTCTTATACTGTCCTATCCTTTCAAAAACCGGGTCAACTGCATGGAGCACCCCCATGTACAAGATGCGTGTAAACAACTTGTAACATACGTTCAGGCAGGTTATTGGTCGGTAGTTTTTCGGGTACTAGTGAATTTTTTGCGGTCACTAACATCCGTATCATATCGACACAGTGCTGTTAGATGAATTGCAGCACCATTAGATTAAGCGTGTGATGGGTAAGTCTTAGCGTAGCGGCTATGCGCCGTACTTTAGGCGTAAAGGGCCTATTGGCCTCGACGTAGTCCATCCCACATTGGATACGGGATCCGTGTCGTCTCGCTGACCGGATCTAAGCCTCCATCTTGCGGATACGCTCTTGTACTCTACTAGGAAACTAGTTTTTTAAAATACTACCAACCATAATGGTACTAAGGTACCATTGGAAAATACAATTAATAAGCAATGTACCCACATGCTTATTTTAACTGTGGGATCAACACAACTGAAGTTACGGTTGAGAGAAGACACTCTAAATTCGAAAGTGAGATAGAGTCAAAAAAGTAATTTGACAGCTGAAATGTCACCACCGCTGTGGCCAATTTGAAAAATTGTCTAAAAAAATAAAGTGAGAAAGAGAGATATAGCATGGATATATCACTGTATTTTCCAAAATACAGCAGAAATCATTTACAGTTAAACCGTTGGATCATTTCACATACGTCATCATGCATATTTGTATGAATTAATAATATTAATAATCTGGTTTAAAAATTCCAATTCTTTATATTTAAATTGACCTTTTCAAACCGGACTGCGGCTCTATTTCTTTCTAGTTTTCATTTATTTCAGTTTCATTCATTACAATATATTATAGTAAAGCAACGAGCAGTGACTCAATTTTTACATTGTGTAATTGTGTATATTACAGTTTTAGGCATTAACTGCTGCAAGGACATAAATGTCCTTGAACTGCTGATTGTTGATCTGCAATATTTCAGTTTCAGAGTTCACCCATTGGAATAGAATATTAATCATTTTTGGACATATTAATAGGACTATCCTCTTCCTAGACTATGTTCAGGAGACTTATTATAGTTAGATAAAATGATATGAGATCATTACTTTTTTAACATAATAACTTACACATAAATTAAATTTAGTATTATAAACTTAAGGATCTCTTAGGTATGTGTATTACATAAGCCTCGATAAGCAAGACACAACTAAAAGTAAATGCTAAGGGACCTTACAAACACCACTCAATGGAGGGTGGATAATAACTAATACAGTATCAGTCTATAGACGATAGTATCCTTCAAAATTACTTTCTGTAATGCCTTACTTCTATACTTCCAGATTTGTTGTAAAGTAGGATAAAATATATACTCTATATTAATAAACTTTATTTATATTTACTGAAAAAATACAGCGAACAATAATGTGTCGCCCCTCGTCCACTCACGTCTTACACTTTCGGGTTAATTCTTAACAAATGACAATAATATTAATTTTATTATTTGTAAGTAAAAGAGAATTCTACAAGGATCTTCTGCGGTTGTAGCAATAATTGAATATTTATGAGAAGGAAATGAGTATAAAATAATAAATATGTAGTTGTTCACCGACATCGACTACTAAAATTGTAAAGCATAGTTAGGCCAACCAGTCAGGATGTGAAGAAAGGAAAGTAAAAATGAAGAGGTATTAAGCATTGTCACCAACAAATCTCTTTTCCAACTTGGAAATTTTATATAATAAAATTTAAAAAATTCTCACAAAAATGCCCGCAATCTCATTTGAGTCTCATAATCTTCATTATTTTTTAATAAAATTTTATTTTTCCTTGAATAAAGTTTAACTTTCAACCACTTTTTCAACACGATTTATAGCATTGATTTATGTGATAAATCAGCGTAAAGTATTTTCCATTGTTATTTTCTGGAATGCCTGGCAACGTTGTGTTTGCTTCAGTACCCTTCGCATTTTTTGCTGGCGGTTCTGTAGATGGACGAACTGTATGCACTCGTAATTATTAAAAATTGTACCACACATATACCTACATTGCCATTAATGAACAATGAGTATTTAGTACAGTACAAGTACTACTGCTATGAAATTATTATAGAATCTATTTTTTCAGTTTCAGCGGAGGTAGTCGAGGTGGAGGAGCATGACGTCGGCTCCGATGGCGAGTCTGGAGCAAGAGAAACGCTCAAGCTGACCGCCCGCGGTCGACCCAGCGCGCATACACCCCCGCGCAGACGATCCAGCGCGCGTGATGAGACGAAGAAAGAAATACAAGATGACGATGAAGCCACTCTCAGAGAGCTGCTTATTAGGTACTCCACAATAATTCCGCCAGGGGTATCCCCTACAAACAACTTGACTATGCATAATATTTCACTTTACCATAATGACTATTTATCTACTTTTGAAAACGCTCACATTATTATGACACACTAGTTATTATACTGCTTCTGAAGTAGTATTTGGGAGTTTTAGTTTCATTTCAGTTCGTTGACTTTGATTTTTTATGTTAATTTTTACAGAGTAACACTTTTGAGTATATGTAAACTGTAACATTACAAAGTTAATTGTAACAACGGAAATTACTTGTTTCCGAATTGTAAAAGTAATAATAGTCACATATTGATTGATGATACGAAGATACGAAGGCTAATGCTAAGAAACTTTTAAAAATGGTAACAAAAATACCAATCCCCATTATTTATCTCATTTAAGAATCATTTTTCAACCGTGGGGTTAAATAGTTAAAAATATTGTAATTTCAATTACAATGTATTTAAAATTTAACTTTCAACAGATTTAAAATTTAACTTTCAAATATTTTTACATTTTCCTCCTTGATGGTATCTAATGGTGTGATAAAATCATAGGACACTAAATCACATATGACCCCTATTATTCCTAACCGTCGAGACTTCGACAAATTATGTCTACAATGCACCAACAATAATTAGAGCACTATTTGAAAAGTAAATACTATTTTCACACAAAAAGTAGGATGTATCTTCTCAAGTCATTCCTCTTGAGGCACACCCTTTTGTGCACGTCTTGGATGAACGACCTACCCAAAATTGAAATAAGTATTTTTTTTTTTTTGAAGCAAATATCGAAAATGATATGAAGATGTGAAGTAGTTGTTTTCGTCATCTCCTTCAAATAAATAAATAGGATCGTCTGCCTCTAAGACGATATAAATGGTAACTGCAAGAAAACAGGTTGCTATCTTTCTCTCATTAGATAATAATTGTCAAACGGATAGTAGCACCAACCGGAAGAGGGTACTACTGTGTGTTCCTCACCACTGCTAATATATAGGGTGTTTCATTTAAAAAACATAAGTTATACACTTTTCGTAAATAGTTAGGTTATCGTCCTTTTTCGCTTTCTATTAAATTCAGTATTGTTTCCAAAATTTTCAGCCTCTACAAGATTTATATTTAACATCTTTTTCTAAAATCAAAACTAAAAATGTAGAGATTATAATTGGCATTTATAATCGATACTCCTGTATAGGCAACATGTAACAAAGTTGGAATAGAAGGCCGTGAGACGTGAGTTGGGTGCGACTTACTTTGCTTGCTCAATAATAGTGAACTGCCATCCATATTCACACAGTAATCAATAACTTTCCAAAATTTTCTTCGCGTCATTGTCGGTCGCGTCAACGTCTCTCTTGGAGGCAATCGGAATCGCTTGTGATTTAGCGACCTATTTTATTATAATTACATAATGAATTGAAGAAACCAAAGAAAAAATAAGTAACAAGTACCAATAAATAATAAATCGAATTGAACAGATCGAGTGTTTATGGGCAGTTTATTGTCCGGAAAAAATTTAGCTAGTTGTGAACTACATACACGATTGTCACCTACTTACTCTTCAGTTCAGAGGCTCTGTCAAGTACAAGGATACAACAGTCAAGTATACAACATGTGCCATTTAGTAACCCCGTGAGGCACCTTAAACTTGACTTGACCTTAAAAGAATCCGGCATTAGATATTATTTTATATAAGTACATTTAATATTTTCTTTAACCTAAAGATAAATTGTTGATTTAACCGAAAACTTATGTCTGTCCGTCTTAAATGTATTAATGAAAAATCTAAAAAATTCCATATGAAGCTCAAGCTAAAGTTGTTATCAACAACATCAATATCGAATGTCTCTCAAAAAAAGTCCTTGTAGAATTTTATACGAGCTAATATAAAAACCAAGAAACCAAGGCCGTCCATTTCAGCAAACACTGAACATTGGCCCTGTTGCTTGAAAACGATTAGAGGTAAATACTCCCCACAAAAAAAAACTCCACGCTAATATCCATTGACTGTGGTTATGACCTGGGATGGTTTGGAGCCGAGCGGGATTATCGCTCTTTACCCTCCCCATCGCTGTAGGCCTGGGCTGCCTCGTAGCGGTGGACCCCATCCTTTACCAACCTCGCTCACAAAAAGTGATAGGTGCGGGCGATTCGTGGGGTATCCTCCTGTCCTGGTTCTATCCTGCAGGCTGGGTAGGCTCTTCTGGCGCTCTTCTGTCTTGTCTTCTTTCTTCGCCTGCATGTCTAACCCACCGGGGGAATAAAATTTGCTCTGATTCTCAGGAATAGTTAGAAAACAACATATCGATTTATATAACCACGTAAACCGAAGAGAAAATGTAATTTTATACTTTGTGTTACAAATACAAGATGTGTTGCCGTTTACATATATTCATCGTTAATAAATATACCTACACCTAAAATCCTTCATTACACCTACTTGTATTTATATTTATTTTGTATAATATTTTAATAAATTTTGTTTACTTTTAATATTTTCTTTTATTTGACATCTATAATTCAAACATTTTCTATATAGTATAGTACTCATTTCATAATTTTATTATTTGCCATTGTTTGTTTGTTGTTTCTCGACCCACACTATTATTACGTGTATGGTCGAAACAATAATTTCAAAGTAACTGACCACAGATGATAAACATAAAATTGTTCATTTTAGAATTAACTTTAGTTGCTATATTGGTAAACAGAAGTTTAATAATAAATAATAATGTATGCCTATTTTAAGAATAAGACATGCACTTTACAATTGCGGATGTTACCTCTATATTACCCCATTAACTTGCTTACATTTTAATACTTTTAGCAAAGTATAATTGTTTCACCTTTTTTGTTAGTTGCATTTAAAGTAATCGTAAATATTCGATGTCATATACAATCATAAATGAAATATTGTGACTACTGTTTATTAGAAATAATTACCGAAAACAAAACTCTTCGAACAGTTTAACATTCGAAATGCAGCCCTTTGAATATTTTGATCGTCTTTATTGTGTAAGAAATTTATTTTTAAACGTATTATTCCATAATCTCTGGACTTCTGTACGATTATGTTTAATTTTACATTTAATTGTAAACAATGTGACGGTTTAAATAAAAATATAATTTTGACGAACTATCTAAAAATCAAAATTCGAAAATCACAGCTTCTATATATTTTTGGAATAACTTTATTGCATACAAAATTTAACGCCGTAGGTTTCAAAAATATATATGTTTAATTTAACAATGAATTTTAGAATCATTTCCGATGAGATTGTGATATATAATTTCTGTAGGTAAAATTGCATTTCAATATCTTATAAAGTGTGGTTAATTAAATGATCCAGTTTTGATTTACAAAATGTTTACAAATTATATAGGGTTTAGTATCTCATTACGGTTTTCATTAGACGTTTTAAAAAATTCAGTCCAAATTGAAAATTGAAATTGGGTTTCAGTCACTTTTCCAGTTATATTAGAAATCATCATAAACTTTGTTATTTTAAATGGCACACATGGCACACTCTGTATACTTTTACATCTTTGGATTCTACCATCTATTTTAAAACATTATAGAGTTTTATTAAGAATTTATATCGTATTGTTCTACAGTTTGTGGAGTATTTTAAGCTTAAAATAATGAGAACTACGCTTTGGAAATAAATATCTCCTTCTACAACAAATTCTCAAAATAGAATTTAATCTGAAACAATGGAATATTTCAGCTGCCAAAAAACATAGCTATAGCTGTGTAGAATGTTTAAGATATAACGCTCATTTCTAAGAACGTGACAACCCAGTTACTCTTTTGCAAATTTCGAATGAAACATCCTGTATTTTACTTCATCAATAAATAAAGATTTAGTAGTATTAGTATTAGCAGTATCAGCATTCCTAAATTTAATAGTTTTAGAGTAGAGTACGATATTTCTTAATAGATACAATAGATTGCACAACAATCGTAGATTGATTAGCTTTCGATGGTTGTCAACTATTGTTAATACTTATTCTGTGAAATAGTTTTTATGGTGAAATAAAATATGAGGTATTTCATTTGATATCAACGAATAATTAAGCTTTGAAGGTGTTGTCCCTCTTGAAGGGAAAGAAATGAGTGCTGTATTTTAAATACTGTATATTTCTATGAAAAAGAAACATAAATCGTTGACAGCTTAGAGATTTCAAAGGCTGCAATGCCAAATTGTAAATTTTTAAAATTTGTTATAGCTTAAGATCTTTTTTTTACAGTGATGACTACGTTTGCTCAAATTGTGTTTATCAGAAAATTAAACTATCTCAAAAAATTAGAAAGTACCGTAAATTTACCATATAAATCAAAATGCTTTTAAATGAGTGCCAATAAAATGAAAGACTCTGCAAACCCTCTTGTCCCGATTTTCAATTTTCAATTTACTTTGGTTCTTTCAATAAGTGTAATAAAAACATGTGAGACAACAGCCTGCGTTTCTACGAGTAGTCCATTATAAATCAGGAAGCAAAATATTACATCATAAGTTATGTTATTGTGATACAATTTTCAAAATGCGTAAGCAAGTTAATTGATTCTGTTGGTGATTTTTTCTCATTATTGTAAATTTTTTCGTTTGTAAGATACAAAAAATCAAAACAATCGGGTTTTAATATTCGATTATTCAGACGATTAAAGTTTTATTGAAGTATTATTGAAGTATGAAAGTATTCAGAAAGAGAAAAAGTAGTTTGTTATTAGATAAGCAACCACATTATGAACGAAAACATAACGATACTGATATAAAGAAAATCATTGCTATTTACAGTGATATAAAAAGTTCAATATCCATAGTTTATTACAACTCTATAACTGTAACCATCGAGCAGAAAATTTGATAAGTCAATATTATGCTTCTGAAAATTGACGCAGAATACTACTAACACTAACTGACGATGATATTTCGGATTGATTTTTCTCATAGTACCAGAGAACTCAAATTCGTAAGAATTCAAACTATATACTGCAGCGTTTTTAACTGATTTTGCAAAAATCTGCTTTTTCTTCACCAAACAGACATTGTTGGGTACCACTTCCACTGAACAAGATCATTCGAAACAATAAATAAATCTTTATTTGTGTCTCATTATGCTTTTAAAAGTCTCCATTACAGTATATACTTACACGATTCAATTGTTCAGACAGAAATTCAGTTGTTTGAACTTAACACACAGAAATACCTACTAAGAAATCATGGATGGGCGCGGTTAGCAATGTTAAATCTTTGGTCGACAAAGGAATAAAGATAGAAGATAAAGGGACATAATTAAGTTGCCTATTTCTAAACAAAACACTGGAGTAGTTCAACTACGGAAGAAATAAAACTACATGATTTAATGTTCACTGATGCGAACAAAAATTGAAAAAGAAGCGGTCCAACTGATAGTAGACGAGTTGAGCCTCGTAAACTATTTACTATTAGGTACTGTTCCTACTATCATTACTTACATAAATACCTTTCTCAAATTTGTAGAAAGAAAGTAAAGTTATAACCCTCTTCTTCCCTAAATTATTCGTTTGTACAAGTGATATAATCTTAAATAAATTAAGAAAGCGTTAAGTGAACCACTTTTCAAAGAGTCATATTGTTTATGAAATGAGGAAGGTTTCGTGTATGTAAACGTACAAACACAGGGAGAATAGTGAATAAGCTTGCAGGAAAAGCTACACCGACATGAAACGTATTTCTGGTTTCTTGACATTTATCAATACCGAACGGATACACCATGAACAAATGGAAAAATGTTATATTTATGGTACTATAAAACTAAGATAATACTTAAAGAGCTAAAAATAGTATAGGCGCAAGACTTTGGAAGAATCCCGTTTATTATAATATATAATGTTACTGATGGTAACAAGGGTAACAAAAATCAGTACATATTCTTTATTCTTGGCCATAATAATATAACTGAGGAAGACCCTATAGTAATTTACGAAGGTCGAACCAGTGCTTTGACTTATTCAGTGCTGTGTAATGAGATCCATTGATATCTGAATCGGAAAAAACATCGCCCAAACAAATGTAGTCAAACAAAACTGTTACAGCAGGTAAGGCCTCTTATTAAATTTCTTTTGTGAAAACAATCCAAATCGATCATTAGGTTGAGCAGGAACAACGTAGAATCATCAAAGGCCTGCATATATAAGGGTCTGACCTAAATACCATACATACCTATAATACCATTGGCCTAAATGCTACTAAAATCAGGATGCTGTGAATAAGACATTTTGCATATCCATTGCCAACGTCTATTACTGACCAAAAGATATAAATACCTGGGTATTTCTCCTGAAACCTCAGGATATCACTGGGCTTTCAATAGAACTAGTGCTTGGTTTCGCATGCAGCATTGCTTGGTACTGACACTAATGGGAGCACAATGGGTTGAAAGGCCTAACTGCTGAGGTTTGTTTTTAGACGGTTACAAGGTTTTCCTCCATATCGCATGTATAGCATAACATCGTTGCTGGGAAATAACCATAAGTGAATAGAGCAATTCTTTCGCTGGGAATATAATTTTTTGCCAATTTGTGAGTAGAGCGTACACATACAACGCACATACATAGCGTAAAACATATAGCATTTCCTGACACAATTTATTCTAAATTTGTACTAGAACTTTGGACACAATAATTATAATATGTGCTTAATTAAGTCATGTGCCTCATGAAATGCATTAACAGTACCTATAATCTTAATAAGATAGAATACATGATAAGATAAAATAAATTTAATCATATTTCTTATTTTCCTAGAAATGGTTTGAATTTAATATTTTAGGCATTTCTTCCAAAACTGGTCAATAACTTGACAATACGCCTGGGCAACTAATATTTATTATCCAACAAATCGGTCATCTGTGGTCAGTAGCAATGTGTTAGTGCACCAAAACCAGTTAAAAGCACGCTCCCTGACGGGCTGTGTTTCCAAACTATAGGTGGAGGAATGTCAAACCATGCTGTCGAGATGATGATGATGACGATGATGCCGTGTCGCAGTCGAGCACCGCGCATTGTACAATAATACACACGGAAAAAAGGAGTAAAAGGATTTTTCGGAGGGTAAAAGGATACCTGGGGAGGTGTCCACTGTAGTTTGGAACACAGCCATGGTATCCTTGCCTCCCAGGTACTATAAGCTTTCGCAGTAGGCGCTGCTTGTGCATGTTTGCATGTTGTGTCGTCCTTTTCTGTTGTCATTCATTCATTTTTGTTTCATACATCACTTTGCATGATCATGTTGACATGGTATTTAGACAGACATGGAGTATATCAATAGGCGTCACAATTTCAATACAATATGTTGGAGTATTATAATGTGTCTCTAGATATTAATCTTTTTTTAATACTGGTTTCGTGAAACGACTTCTTAAGCTATGGGTACCATATATATTATAACTTACTATCGAAAATGTTGGTACAACTTTTATCTAAAATAATATTATGCACGAACACGAGACTAGCAAATTTTCTGATCTGTATACCTACTGTATTTATATCCGCCAAAGATTTAGGGAAATTGGGATGTCTATAAGTTTTAACTTGTATTTGGTAAGTCAATGTGTCGTGTTGCAAATAATAGTTTAATAATATAGATATAATTTAGGCTGATATTGGGAGAAATGACAAGCGAGTGTTTTACTATTTATATTTTTTTAATATTATTTTTTAACTTCAATTCTCCCTTTTGAATGCCTAACTGTATTATCACTTTGAACAGTGTATAAAATTGTTTTGACATATTCGACGATATTGTTCACACTTTGCACACAATTTTTACACACTGATTTTGAGTAAAAATGTTTAATTGGCAAATGCATTAAATCAAAGATTGGCATGATACATTTTTTCTTTTGGCACCATTTTTATGTCCACAAAATTGTATATTTATGTACATAAATCAATGAAAATTATATTCGTACATGATAGATTTTTCTAAAGTCGTTATATAGGTACGGTAAAATTCATATTAATTAGATAATCACAAATGTGGATTGTATCCACATGGCGAACTTACCGTAATCGTGGACATACTGGTATATAAAATAGATGTACCAATATAATAAGCACAGGTAATCCGATAAATAGGCCTCACGGCATCTTCCTAAGGCTCTATCATCCTCTGTTTAAATCAGCTTCCAAAATATATCAAAATAAGTATGAATTCTTGAAGTATTAGTAGTATGATAATTATATATAGAAGCGTTGAGTCTTCAAATTTTGTATCCTATTTTTATGCCCAATATTAGCTGAAGGCTATTAACAACTTTTCCGTTTTTTAAGTTTTTAAAAATGAATAGACGTACCTACAATAATAAAATATTATTAGCTACCTTCTAAGTCTATTGATTAATAAGAGAGAAACAAATAAATGACAGTCAAATTTGAATTCAGAGTTAATGTTTAATAAACTATTATTATATATTATCATTGCGACTACCATACCTAACATTTATTTTTTTTAGTTTTAACTTCCGGTTGTACATCTGAAGTATCCTTTAACTTAGTAAAACAATTTCAGGAATATCATAATAAAATAAACAAGAAATGTGGAGAGCGGCTCACCTTCGCCTATTTTATTTATTTTCCAAGTTGTGCTATGTAGATTTGGGAAATATTGAGCTAAAAATTGCATTATTAAGGATTGAAAAAGTTAAGCCACTTACATTGTTTTGTTAGTTCAAACACTAAAACTGAAAACAAACAGAAGATACATTTACATTAGTATGGAATATATATCGTATAGAAGTATGGAACCTCTTGGTTACAGTTTATTACTTCTTCGTGACAAAAATCAAACATGTATACGATGGTAACCGCAGTCGTTTTTTTTTCTCAAATACACTCATCCAGGCAGCGATTGAAATTTCCTCAAATACCTGCATGATGAATGTTGTATATCATCACATGTACCACAATTGCACGATTCTACAAACATTCAAAGCCAACTAATTAATATGTAACGTTTCTTTCTTGCTTTCCGAAATCTAGTCTGCAGAAACAGGTGAGCGTTATGAGCATGAACCTGAGCGCCAAACTGGACGAGCTGCAGCGCGGCGACCGGCACCTCGAGACGACGGTCGCTCTATGTGAGATCAGAACACAGCTTCAGGAGCTCACCAAGTCAGTGGAGTCCTGTCAGTCGGAGGTGTCGGAAGTCAAGCGGGACATGGTGGCCATCAAGCATGAGTTGGATACGGTGCAGCAGGTGAAAGAGGAGATCGAGGAGCTCCGGGAGTACGTAGACCGTCTCGAGGAACACACGCACCGCAGGAAGTTACGTCTTCTCGAACAGGTTCGTGATGGCAGTAGATGTCCATGTGATTTCTGATGGTGCCTTTTCCTTTTCATTGTGCTTCTTCTTGATTTATTGTTTTCATTAGTTTGCTGGTTTTCATTATTTGATTATATTAGATTTCCGTTTTGCTTCTTTTATTTTTTTATTTGGTATATTTTCAAGATATGAAATCACTTTATAATTTCCACAAATTTGTCACTTCAAATAATGTTTCTTTTTTTTGAAATCGCTAAAGAATGTCTACTTTCTCGACGCGATTTTAGATCCCAAAATACCCTAGTTTAGTATTTCAGTCCATTACTAAGCAACCATCAGGAAACAGTACGAGTAGGTATAGTATATTAAAGTATAAGTGGATAAAAAGGTCTTTAAAACACGCGCGATTTTTCGAGCACGATGGCGAAGCCGGAGTGCTCGAAATAGAGCAAGTGTTTTAAAGACCAGTTATCCACGAATACATTTTTAATACCAATACAAAAATACGCTATTTTTTATTGGTTTAATAAATAAAGTCAGAAGTCAAAGTCAGATCAATAATCAAAAAATTGTCATTTAGACTTCATACGTTTCTCGAGTTGTTAATGTTGCCATGGTAACTTTAAATAACGCCCGTTTTTAAAAGTTCGATTTAAACACGCTCAGACGTGTTTTAAATAAGTAAAATGGGGCATCAATAAAAAAGTTACTTTTTCTTCAAGCTTATAATAATTCTTACATTATGTTATGTAGGACGTATTATAGAAAAAGCCTATTGTTTTACTAGCAAAGAAATATTCTCATTTTGTTACTAGTACAAAAAAGTAAAAGTGTAACCATAACAACGGATTAAGAAAGATTTCTCAGGACTGTCGGTTTGAAATTTGACGTTGCGACAGGCTTGAGTGAAGTTATCCACACATTTCCATCCACAGGTTATGACGTGGGGTCAATTAAATGTGAGACACATAGTACAAACCACTATCACGCGTCACATAATTATGATTTGCATTCGCATCCACAGCTTCGATAACCAATAATAACCATACTTCTTGTAATAATATCTGTCAATTTGCGTTAATAAGTTATTAATATTTTAAACTCTTCTTAAGTAATGTAAATGTAAAAAATAATAAAAAAAAATGATGTAGTTCATGACTGAAAGGGCTGTGGCAATATTTAGGTTATTTATTAAGTAATTTGTATAGACCGACTGTCTATCACACCTAACTGCGGTTTAGATTATTGCCTTATAGGTATACCTACCTATGTTTATAAGGCGTAGATGGAACTTTATTCGTAACTCTCACAGGAGTTTGAGTCCGTTGATAATATTTCGGCTATATATTAAGTAATATATGTAGAGGACACCTATATAGTCGGTTTAGTTTGCCTGCTCCTCTGACACCCTTAAAAATTGTTGTATTTGTAAATTGTGGACGAATGAATAAAAATTCGTAACTCCCACAGGAGTTCGAGTGCGTCGATAAAATTCCGGCTATATATGAAATAACATATGTAGAGTACCCCTGTATAGTCGGTTTAGTTTGCCTGCCCTTTTGTCACCCTTAAAAATTTATATGTTTGTAAGTTGTGGATGCATTATTAAAAATTAGGAACTCCCACGGGAGTTCGAGTGCGTCGATAAAATGCAGGCTATATATGTAGTAACATATGTAGAGTACCCCTGTATAGTCGGTTTAGTTTGCCTGCACTTTTGTCACCCTTAAAAATTGATTTGTTTGTAAGTTGTGGATGCATAATTAAAAATTAGGAACTCCCACGGGAGTTCGAGTGCGTCGATAGAATTCTGGCTATATATGAAGTAACATATGTAGAGTACCCCTGTATAGTCGGTTTAGTTTGCCTGTCCTTTCGTCACCCTTAAAAACTGATATATTTGTAAGTTGTGGATGCATTATTAAAAAATTCGTAACTCCCACATGAGTTCGAGTGCGTCGATAAAATTCTGGCTATATATGAAGTAACATATGTAGAGTACCCCTGTATAGTCGGTTTAGTTTGCCTGCCCTTCCGTCACCCTTAAAAACTGATATATTTGTAAGTTGTGGATGCATTATTAAAAAATTCGTAACTCCCACAGGAGTTCGAGTGCGTCGATAAAATTCTGGCTATATATGAAGTAACATATGTAGAGTACCCCTGTATAGTCGGTTTAGTTTGCCTGCCCTTTCGTCTCCCTTAAAAACTGATATATTTGTAAGTTGTGGATACATTATTAAAAATTCGTAACTCCCACAGGAGTTCGAGTGAGTCGATAAAATTCCGGCTATATATGAAATAACATATGTAGAGTACCCCTGTATAGTCGGTTTAGTTTGCCCGCCCTTTTGTCACCCTTAAAAATTTATATGTTTGTAAGTTGTGGATGCATTATTAAAAATTAGGAACTCCCACGGGAGTTCGAGTGCGTTGATGAAATTCAGGCTATATATGTAGTAACATAGGTAGAGTACCCCTGTATAGTCGGTTTAGTTTGCCTGCCCTTTTGTCACCCTTAAAAATTGATTTGTTTGATTAGGAACTCCCACGGGAGTTCGAGTGCGTCGATAAAATTCTGGCTATATATGAAGTAACATATGTAGAGTACCCCAGTATAGTCGGTTTAGTTTACCTGCCCTTCCGTCACCCTTAAAAACTGATATATTTGTAAGTTGTAGATGCATTATTAAAAAATTTGTAAGTCCCACAGGAGTTCGAGTGCGTTGATAAAATTCTGGCTATATATGAAGTAACATATGTAGAGTGCCCCTGTATAGTCGGTTCGGTTTGCCTGCCCTTTTGTCACCCTTAAAAATTGATATGTTTGTAAGTTGTGGATGCATAATTAAAAATTAGGAACTTCCACGGGAGTTCGAGTGCGTCGATAAAATTCTGGCTATATATGAAGTAACATATGTAGAGTACCCCTGTGTAGTCGGGTTAGGTTGCGTGCCCTTTTGTCACCCTTAAAAATTGATACGTTTGTAAGTTGTGGATGCATTATTAAAAATTAGTCAGAAAATCAGAATTTTATCGACGCACTCGAACTCCAGTGGGAGTTACTAATTTTTGATAATTCATCCACAACTTACAAACATATCAATTTTTAAGGGTGACAAAAGGGCAGGCAAACTAAACCGACTATATAGGGGCACTCTACATATGTTACTTCATATAATGTCTGTAACTTATTTGTGGTGTATTTTGACGATTCATAGTTGGTTTCTTTTGGGATTACACCACCTGTAAAATAACAAAAAGCAGAAAACCAGAAGTATACAAATTAATTATTCAAAGTGTAGTAACAAGGCAAACTTCTAAAGTTTGCCCCAAAAAACCACTGTATTAACGTGTGATAAAATAATATTTGATATATTGACTAAATTTTATCAGTGGTTTTTCAGTTTTATACAAAATTTTATAATATTACATGTCATATTCTAAAATATGTCCAAATAAAATAGTTATAATAAAAAATTAAAAGAAATTAAACACTTAACTAGCTTTCGTCTAGACGTTTCGAGTTGATCCTCAACTCTTCTTCTGTAGACTATTTTTATGTTGAGAACTCTTTATATGAACGAGAAGTAGTTCTTGTCAGATTGACATTTTTAATTTTAAATTAAAAATGTCAATCTGACAAGAACTCCTGTGGGAGTTACGAATTTTTAATAATACATCCACAACTTACAAACATATCAATTTCTACGGGTGATAAAAGGGCAGGCAAAGTAAACCGACTATACAGGGGTACTCTACATATGTTACTTCGTAGATAGCCAGAATTTTATCAACGCACACGAACTCTTGTGGGAGTTACGAATTTTTTAATAATGCATCCACAACTTACAAAAATATCAGTTTCTAAGGGTGACAAAAGGGCAAGCAAACTAAACTGACTATACAGGGGTACACTACATATGTTACTTCATATATAGCCAGAATTTTATCAACGCACTCGTACTCCTGTCGAAGTTACTAATTTTTAATAATCCATCCACAACTTACAAACATATCAATTTTTAAGAGTGACAAAAGGGCAGGCAAACTAAACCGACTATACAGGGATACTCTACATATGTTACCTGATATATAGCCAGAATATCATTCACGCACTCGAACTCCCGTGGGAGTTACCAATTCTTAATAAAGCATCAACAACTTACAAACATATCAATTTTTAAGTGTGACAAAAGGGCAGGCAAACTAAAGCGACTATACAGGGGTACTCTACATGAGTTACCTCATATATAGCCAGAATTTTATCGACACACTCGGACTCCCGTGGGAGTTACGAATTTTTTAATAATGCATTCACAACTTACAAAAATATCAGTTTTTAAGGGTGACAAAAGGGCAGGCAAACTAAATCGACTATACAGGGGTACTCTACATATGTTACCTCATATATAGCCAGAATATCATTCACGCACTCGAACTCCTGTGGGAGTTACCAATTTTTAATAGAGCATCTACAACTTACAAACATATCAATTTTTAAGGATGACAAAAATGCAGCTAAACTAAAGCGACTATACAGGGGTACTCTACATGTGTTACCTCATATATAGCCAGAATTTTATCGACGCACTCGGACTCCTGTGGGAGTTACGAATTTTTTAATAATACATCCACAACTTAAAAATATATCAATTTTTAAGGGTGACGAAAGGGCAGGCAAACTAAACCGACTATACAGGGGTACTCTACATATGTTACTTCATATATAGCCAGAATTTTATCGACGCACTCGAACTCCCTTGGAAGTTCCTAATTTTTAATTATGCATCCACAACTTACAAACATATCAATTTTTAAGGGTGACAAAAGGGCAGGCAACCCGAACCGACTATACAGGGGTACTCTACATATGTTACTTTATATATAGCCAGAATTTTATCGACGCACTCGAACTCCTGTGGGAGTTACGAATTTTTTAATAATGCATCCACAACTTACAAATATATCAGTTTTTAAGGGTGACGAAAGGGCAGGCAAACTAAACCGACTATACAGGGGTACTCTACATATGTTACTTCATATATAGCCAGAATTTTATCGACGCACTCGAACTCCTGTGGGAGTTACGAATTTTTTAATAATGCATCCACAACTTACAAATATATCAGTTTTTAAGGGTGACGGAAGGGCAGGCAAACTAAACCGACTATACAGGGGTACTCTACATATGTTACTTCATATATAGCCAGAATTTTATCGACGCACTCGAACTCATGTGGGAGTTACGAATTTTTTAATAATGCATCCACAACCTACAAATATATCAGTTTTTAAGGGTGACGAAAGAACAGGCAAACTAAACCGACTATACAGGGGTACTCTGCATATGTTACTTCATATATAGCCAGAATTTTATCGACGCACTCGAACTCCCGTGGGAGTTCCTAATTTTTAATTATGCATCCACAACTTACAAACAAATCAAATTTTAAGGGTGACAAAAGGGCAGGCAAACTAAACTGACTATACAGGGGTATTCTACATTATGTTACTACATATATAGCCTGAATTTTATCGACGCACTCGAACTCTCGTGGGAGTTCCTAATTTTTAATAATGTATCCACAACTTACAAACATATAAATTTTTAAGGGTGACAAAAGGGCAGGCAAACTAAACCGACTATACAGGGGTACTCTACATATGTTATTTCATATATAGCCGGAATTTTATCGACGCACTCGAACTCCTGTGGGAGTTACGAATTTTTATTCATTCGTCCACAATTTACAAATACAACAATTTTTAAGGGTGTCAGAGGAGCAGGCAAACTAAACCGACTATATAGGTGTCCTCTACATATATTACTTAATATATAGCCGAAATATTATCAACGGACTCAAACTCCTGTGAGAGTTACGAATAAAGTTCCATCTACGCCTTATAAACATAGGTAGGTATACCTATAAGGCAATAATCTAAACCGCAGTTAGGTGTGATAGACAGTCGGTCTATACAAATTACTTAATAAATAACCTAAATATTGCCACAGCCCTTTCAGTCATGAACTACATCATTTTTTTTATTATTTTTTACATTTACATTACTTAAGAAGAGTTTAAAATATTAATAACTTATTAACGCAAATTGACAGATATTATTACAAGAAGTATGGTTATTATTGGTTATCGAAGCTGTGGATGCGAATGCAAATCATAATTATGTGGCGCGTGATAGTGGTTTGTACTATGTGTCTCACATTTAATTGACCCCACGTCATAACCTGTGGATGGAAATGTGTGGATAACTTCACTCAAGCGAAAGTGAATGGGTTACTAGGCAACACTTTTAAATCAGCTATATTATGGCTACTAGGAATAGACGGCGAACATTATTTGTCTAAACTATGTGAAACGTATAAACCTTTTTACTCCGAGTGACACATACTATTTTCTCTTCAAGCGTCAAAATTAAAACTGTATTTTTTCAGACATTTATGCTTGTATAAAAAGCGATTTGACCAGACGTTAATTTTCAAACTGATAGTTCGGAGAAATCACAGCCACATGGTTTTTTTAATTTTTAATCCGTTGTTATGGTTACACTACTACTTTTTTGTACTAGTAAAAAATGAGAAATGTCAGTATTATTATACGCTTGAAGAAAAAGTACCTACTTTTTTCACCAATCGTCACAAAACTATGACATTTTTTGACTGTCAGGAGTCTGTAAGGTTGATATTTTCCTTACTGGAAAAAAAATGATAGGTATCTTGGAAACAAAAGTAGTCACTTTTAATCCTAGAAGTTGACACTTTTAATCCCTGACAACGGTGACATAATTCAATAATTTCAAAGCACAAATTAATAATTAAATGGGGATTTCGGTTGGAGAAAGATAACATGTTATATTCGGATTAAAAGTGTCTTTTTTGTCTTGCAATTTTGCATCCGTTCGGTTACGCTACGCTTCGCCTCGCAAATACAAAATTTGCTCGCCAAAAAAGTGACACTTTTAATCCTAATATAACAATATACTATACCTCAGGCATTAAAAGTAAAATAACATACATAAAACTACATGATATTCAGACACAACTGACAGTGTATTAATTAATTTGAAGTTTCATTTATATATAAAATTCAAACAAATGATGTTATGGCTGCACTGATATTTATTTGAATGACGATTTGAAATTCACATTAGATGCTTGTAAAGAACATGACGCTCCACCCCGCAAACTCAAACAACTGCTCGTCAGAATAAATATAATTTTTTATCCTAATAACACAATATTACTTATTATTGTCGCCTCGAATATTGGGACGAAAATAGTTATTTTTCATCCGGAAAATTAGAAACAATATGCAATTTTCAAATAATAGTTTGCTGCTTTGTTTTATTTTTATTAAATTTGTATTTCTCAAACCTTTAATATGCTCTTTCATAAATTTCTCTAGATTTTTATTGCACCAACTCTAATGAAGCCTTGTCCGCAGTTCAAGTATATATTCAAATAAAGTATTTTCATTGAACATAACCAATTGCAGTAGTTGTAAGACTAATATCAATATTATTAAATCAATGTTGAAAGTAAAGCTAATACGGGTTTTTAATTTTTTTTTTTGAAGAATTGACAGTTAGTTGCAGGAAAAATAATGCACGGAACTTGCCCGGAAAGTGTTTTTACTTTGCAGGTTTCCAGAAATCACTTAACGGCTAGCCCTTAACCATGCCCACTCGTCCAGTAAGGCGTTACTTTCCGCACTAGTTACGTAAATAACTATTTCCGATCTAAGCTATTAAAGGAACTTTCCTGTACCAGTATTTTATCTAGGTATATTGTAGACAGTAAATAAATACCCGCAGATAAACCACATTACAAATACATTAAATCACATTAAAAATACATTTTTTAGTGTAAATAGAACATTTACTGAACTTATTGCACATATTAGGGCGATTTTGAACCCCTTAAATTTTACCTTACTGTAATCGTTATACTGAGCATGAGCCGTGCCAAAAATTGATATTATTTTTGAAAACTGCGCATGCTGAGAATATCGATAAAGATAACGACTTTACGTAAAAAGTCAATATTATTCCTGTTAATTGTTATGTCTTCGTCGACAATATTATTACTATTATCAGAAAATTTATTTTTGCCTTTTCCCCCTAAATATGTTATCTCCTATGTTTATTTGTAAAGGACTCGTCTACATATCCTTCCGCAACGTTTGGAGAGTTCCATCTCCATGTGCGCACCTTTAAAGCAATTAAATGTGTCCTAGCATTAACCAAAATTGTCAGATAAGTGACGGAAACAGTGTGCTGTGTATTTATCTACATTTGGCAAATAAAAAAATGTTGCCCAAATTAGGGGTACTTTACCAAACTGATGTACAGGGTGGTTCAAATTGGTCGGTTTTCAAGGGTTACTTTTACTTTTAAGCGAATTTGTCATAGATAGAGCAAATCTGATACACGAGTCTAGAGCTCCTTTTTCGAGAAAATACCAATGGCGCAAACCGCATCCTCTATCTGTCACCGTTTTCGAGCTACAGGTAGTTTCTCGATTTTTGGTTAAACTGACTGGTGCCATTTTCTCGTTTCCTTTCAAGATATCTTAAAACTGTTTGAACATTCTACAGGCACTTTTTAGACGTACATTCGATGGTATAAAAATAAATGTGATAATATTTTTAGTTTTCATGATAAGACCACAACTTGTGTTTATTATATGGAACACCCTGTTTTATATTTCAAAAACAGAAAGAGGTCTAAAAATGCATTCCAAATATATATACTTTACTTATTATTTTTTGTATAGATTTGCGGAAAATATGAAATTCAAAATACTCGTACCAACGATATTTAAGGTTTCTGAATGAGAGGGCGTTGAAAACAAACAAGTTTGACTTTTAACATTATTAGAAGCGTGTTAACACAAATCAAAAATGATTCGTTATTCAAATGAAGACAAATATAATCAAGTAAAGTATTTTATCTAAGAAATGAAAATGCATGTAGTAAAATTAACAATAGTTCACATAAAGTGATTCCATTTCAACGTATACATAGAAGTCACTACCAAGCTAGAGAATTTCCTAAAAATTTTAAGTTAACTTGAAGACTCATGGATCTTACACTAAACCAGTAAACAAAATTTACAGCAAGGCTAATCGGGAAGAGTAAGAAAATGATGCTCTGTTCAAATGACAAAATCCTAATTATATCAACTAGACAAATAGAAGTAAATAGTGGAGTTACACAAAATATTGTACTAAAAATTTGGAAAAAATATTTTAGTAAAATGTAAGATAATATTTCAAAATCGAGACTATTATATTACATGTTCAAATTGTCTGCCATCCTCTGCAATGCTACTCTGACAAGTTTTAGTAGCGCATTTTAGTAGCATTTATAATCATTAAAGGTGTTATTGTTTGAAATGCGTCTCTTATTCTGTTCATCAATTCTTCAAGGGCATTGGATCTTTCCTTATAAATAATATTTTTTAAGAAACCCCACAACCAAAAATCAGGTGGTGTAATATTGCAAGCTCGAGCGGACCAGTGAATGGGTCCATTTGTACTTAAAATTATATAAAATAAAGTATTTTTAAGATAAACAGTGAAAAATAAAACTCGCCAATCCATTTTTTCGGAAACACTTCATCAAGATCTTATTGAAAATATATATTGATATACTGATAGATTAGCAAGAGGAGCATTATCTAAATATGGTATCAAATTATTTTACAGTATTTCTATATAAAGCGCTCCAGTAAGATTCTCATGAAAGAAATACGATCCTATTAAATGGTTTTTATTTATTTATTTATTTATTTATTTTGTATATGTAATCTACAGAATTGGTAACATATGGTTGTTAATCAAACCGCACCAAACACTCAATCCAAATCGACCTTGTCTGTTTGTCGTGGTGGTAACATGGGGATTATTTTGAGAATAGTGATGATTACTGTTTCTATTAAATATGTCATAGCTACTTATAGAAGACTCATCTGTCCAAATGAAATTTTCTGTAAAATTAGGGTTCTGATTGCACTCCCGAATAAACTAATTATAAAATTCTCATCGTCTATTAAAATCTGGCGGATACAAATGATAATTTATTTTGATCTTATAGGGCCGAAATTTATATTTTTCATTTTAGTTTAGTTTATACAAGGTGTCCACCTAGTGCGCGTAAGTCCAATATCTGGGTTAATAAATGAGATAACTTAATTTTTTTTTCTACAGGGTTGTCTAATATCCCGAGCTGCACAAAATGAAAATATATTTACATATTCAGGGTGTTCAGTTTTTCCTGGACAGGTACCAACTTCGTTTTTCTAAATGGAAATATATATTTTTTATTGCTTTTTCGAACTAAACCCTTGATTTTAGTAGGACTTTCATCAGCCTTCCCTATACCTAACTTAAACTGTTTTTGAAATATTGACGGGTGAATATTGACATTTTTGCAACTTTGACACCCTATAAAATCTAAACGGTTTGAGATCAAGCAAAACGGTTTGCACATTCCTATCTTAACTTTTTATAAGCTATCGTTTGATACTAATTTCAAATGTATCCAGGAATTAAAAATTTTCCGAAAATTTTTAAAATTTTTAATTCTTGGATAAATTTGAAATTAGTATCAAACGATAGCTTATAAAAAGTTAAGATAGGAATGTGCAAACCGTTTTGCTTGATCTCAAACCGTTTAGATTTTACAGGGTGTCAAAGTTGCAAAAATGTCAATATTCACCAGTCAATATTTCAAAAACAGTTTAAGTTAGGTATAGGGAAGGCTGATGAAAGTCCTACTAAAATCAAGGGTTTAGTTCGAAAAAGCAATAAAAAATATATATTTCCATTTAGAAAAACGAAGTTGGTACCTGTCCAGGAAAAACTGAACACCCTGAATATGTAAATATATTTTCATTTTGTGCAGCTCGGGATATTAGACAACCCTGTAGAAAAAAAAATTAAGTTATCTCTTTTATTAACCCAGATATTGGACTTACGCGCACTAGGTGGACACCCTGTATATTCCGAGGGCCGTAATCCGTTTAACATATCTACTTCTATTTGTCTAGATGATGTAATAGGATTTTGTTTAACACACTGTAGAACATCATTTTCCTGCTCTTCTCGGTTATTCCTGTTGCAAATTTTGTTCCTTGGTTTAGTGTAAGATCCATAAGAATTCAAGTTCAACTCATCAAGTTGAGTTATGGCTTCTCTGGATACCTTAAAATTTAATAAACGCATGTCAAACGTATTAAGTTAATTTTACTACATACAAATTATAAATACCTATAATTGAAAATAGAGATACCTTGCTAAATCTGCATTTTCATTTCTTAGATTAAAACATTTTATTAAATTGTATTTGTCTTCATTTGAGTAACGAACCATTTTTGATTAGTGTTCTGTATGACACGCTTCTAATAATGTTAAACGTTAAACTTGTTTATTTTCAAAGCCTTCTCAGTCAGAAAATTTAAATGTCATTGGTACGAGTATTTTGAAAATTTCATATTTTCCGCAAATCTACACAAAAAATAATAAGTAAAGTAGGTATATATATATTTGGAATGTATTTTTAGCCCTTTTTCCGTTTTTTAAATATAATACAGTGTGTTCCATATAAAAAACACAAGTTGTGGTCATGTCATGAAAACTAAAAAATATTATCACATTTATTTTTATGCCATCCAATACAATAATCTCTGTTTTTTAGACATCCAATGTATGTCTAAAAAGTGCTTGTAGAATGTTCAAACCGTTTTAAGTTATCTTAAAAGGGAAACGAGAAAAGAGCCCCAGTGGGTTTAACCAAAAATCGAGAAACGCCCTGTAACTCGAAAACGGTAACAGATAGAGATTCAGTTTACGCCATTTTTATTTTCTGGAAAAAAAACTCTAGACTCGTCTATCAGATTTGCTCTATTTATGACAGATTCGTAGTAATCCTTGACAACCGACCAATTTGAACCACCCTGTGGTTATACGGTGCACCACAATATACCGTACTCCCACTACTTGCCTGCGATCTTTCCTATTTGAATATTTAAGGAGCGGCAACTCTAAAAAATGTATGGGCAGCATGCAACTGATCCTGATTTTTCATTTTATAATTCGGTATTTCAACCTTGAAGATTATGTCCCAAATCTTTTAAATGCCATTCAAATTTAATTGATACAGTTCATCACGGCGACTTGTACAGTACAGGCAACACCAAAGATTCAACTACAAAAAGAACCTAAAAAGTAAAAACAACATTAGTACATAAATACTTATAAGTATGCAAGCATGACGTTAGGTCGTGTTTTTTTCGTGTCAGTAATTCATGAAACATGTATGTAACAAATTTGTACTTTTCCCTGTATTTACCTAATTGTCAATAAATTTAAAGTCAACTTTTTTCACCGGCTATTAACTCTGGCCACATTATCAGTATATCACTCTGGTCATCAGTGTCCATTTTATATATTTTTTAGCACAAGTATTAAAACTAAATCTGACTGAATCTGACTTTTATCACAACCATGATACAACTACATAACAACAATAAATAAAGAGTAAATGTCAAGGAAATGATTTCATAAGCAATTACATTGTAATAAAAATTCCTTAATTTATAATATTTATATATTGATTGCCATTTGAGAAGAAATAGTACCTTTGGGTACCTCCTAGTAAAAGCACATTCCCAACTTCAATGCTTGCTGATAACCATTTATTGCTTCTACTACTAGATAAACAATGTACTCTTTATTTCATCGTAGAAATACCAAATAATTCTCTTTATTGCACTTTTATCAGATACCAAGTAATGTTTTATATTTAATAGGCTTAAACAGTATTTTTAGGTAGAGAAATTAGTACAAACACACTCACTATCTCGATTACTGAAAGGTAGGTATATATAGATAAATAAGATGTCAGCGTGAATATTTTGTTTCTACCGTTATTAAGAAATACGAGTATGCTCCATAGATTAAATGATTTCATATGTACATATCACTAACTCTCCACAGATTTTCTAAGCTGACCTACTCCAATAAGTTTGACTTATTTGGAATTTGGATATGGTCGCATTATATCCTACTTGGTCTATTTCTACTTTATACACCTTGTAGGTCTACAAATGTTCCACCTCTTACCAATTTCTGATATCTGCAGTGAAGTACATACAGTCTGATTCTGAGATAAGTAACCCTTATTTTTAGGCATCAAACAATTATTAGTTAAAACGAATTTATGTCTTAGCAAGCGCTAAGATGTAAATTTGTTTTAACTAATAATTGTTTAATGCCTAAAAGTAAGGCAGTAAGGTTATCTCAGAATCAGTCTGTATTTACTAAATCACTGCAGATACTAGAAATTGGTAAGAGGTGGAACATTTTTCAATAGACCTATAACGTGTATATAGTAGTAATAGACCAAGTAGTATATAATGCGACCATATCCAAATAAGTCAGTAGGCAGCTTAAAAAATTTGTGAAGCGTTAGTGATACGTATAATATATGAAAATCATGTCAAAATAATTGTATTGCTAGAAATATTGCAACGCCAGTCGGGGCACACTGCCCGTAGAGCAGTTGTTTTCGGCATCTCCTAAAAATATATATTAAAGGTCTTGTTGTTGTTGTTGATAGGCGGCGCGGTTACCCGCAGCACTCAGGTCTTTCGACCCATTGTGCCTGCCGCTAGTTGGGAGTTATTGGAAGAGACCCGTGCTGTGCGCATAGGCCAACACCCGTTGTAGGGGAAGCTCCCTAATGTCCTGAGGCAGAAGAAATGCTGCGCCCAGGTGTTTGTGTCTCTTGACCATGAGGCAGGCACAGCGACAGAGGATATGAATGGAGTCCTCGTCATCGTGTCCGCAAAACCTGCACCTTCTAGTGTCACTAAGACCGATAGTGTTAAGATGCTTGTTAAGATGTCCGTGACCTGTCAACAGTCCTGTGACAATCCTTATGCTGTTACGACTTAGCGCAAGTATTGATTGAGTTGCGTTCGACCAAGGCCCTTCAATTAAGAGCCTGGCTTGTCGCAGCCCAGTCACGTTTGACCATTCTTCCTTTGATCTTACCTTGATCCAGTTTCCAATGGACCTTGCTACATAACTAGGCGGAAGCCCCAGCACTGGTTCGGGCCCTGTAAACTGTATACTTGAGCCTCTCTTAGCCAGTGCATCGGCCTCCTCATTTCCTGTTATATTATGATGACCCGGTACCCAGGTCAATTTTACCTGGTTGTTCTGTCCCAATTGGGTCAGACCATTAACACACTCTAGGACTCCGCCCTGGAGGTGATCCTGTAGGAGATCAAGGCACGTAAAGCCGCCTGACTGTCGGTGCATATCTGGATATGCTGATTAGAATATCTCCTTTTGAGATTTTCCTGAACACATGCAGAGATAGCAGACACTTCCGCCTGAAAGACCGTGGCATACTTTCCCAAGGAGAAGGATAGTCTCGCCCTTGGGCGCACGCCCCGGACTCCCGCCCCTGAGCCCTGGTCTGTCTTGGACCCATCCGTAAACCAGACGAGCCCATTCGAGACCTGAGCATCAGGATTTTCGAGCCAAGCTTCCCTGTCCGGTATCTCTACTGTGTAAGGTTTGAGAAACACATAAGTGGGAGATATCCTGTCACTGGGTGCGTCCAGTAGACTGTCTCCTCCCACAAGTTCCCCAAGAATACTTGTGTGTCCACCATCGTGGCTTTTACCTAGCCACCGCCCCCACTGCTTGACCCTATAAGAGGCCCTCCTTGCCTCTCCCTCAACCACTATATGCAGTTTAGGGAGAGACAGGAGAGCCTCCAGAGCCTCTGTGGGAGCCGTGCGTATCGCTCCTGTCGTGCTTACACACGCCAGGCGTTGTAGTTGATTTAGCCGTTGCTTGATGGTAACCCGCCGGACGGCTGGTCACCATACAATCGACGCGTATAGAAAGGAGGGTCTAATAACCGAGGTATAGAGTGGCTCTCGGATTAAGCCCCCACATTTTTCCAAAGAGCCTCTTACACGTCCAGAAAGACGCGGTGGCTCTCTGTATTTGTCTGTCTGTACCCATGACAACTTTTCGTCTAGGATAACTCCCAGAAATTTGACCATCTTTGAACGCTGGATGGTCTTATTGAAAATGGTTGGTGCTTTAAAACCATCCAACTTCCTTTTCTTAGTGAAGAGGACTAGATCGACCTTAGAGGGGTTAACTCTCAGCCCTTGTCCTATACACCATTCTTCTACGATTCTTAGGGCCCTTTGAGTGAGCTCACTAACTGTATTTGCAGATTTCCCCGCGATTAAGACCGTAAGGTCGTCTGCGTATGCTTGAGTCATAATCCCTTCCTCATTAAGCCTGCGAAGAAGACCGTCGAGCACAAGGCTCCATAGCAAGGGGGAAAGAACCCCCCCCTGCGGGCACCCTCGGCCCACAGTCGCTCTAACTGTGACTTCATTGAGAGAGGTAGAAATCGAGCGGTTTGAAAGCATGGAATAAATCCACCTAGCTATGGTAGGTGGGAATCCGTGGTCCTCAGCCGCTGTTAGAATTGAATTGTAGGAGGTATTATCAAATGCCCCAGCTATGTCCATGAAGGTCCCGATAGCGAGCTCCTTCTGGCTAATCGTTTTCTCTATTTTGTAGACCACGGAGTGCAATGCTGTTTCCGTAGATCTACCCGTTTGGTAGGCGTGCTGTGAGCTATGTAATGGTATAGTCACTAGCGGGCCCTCTTTCAGAAATCTCTCTATGAGCCTTTCTTGTAGTTTCAGTAGAAACGATGTTAGGCAGATCGGTCTAAAGGCCTTCGCTTCATCATAAGAAGCTCTACCTGCTTTAGGAATGAAAACCACTCTCGCTGCTCTCCAGGGTTTTGGAATATATCCTAGAGCCAATGTTGCTATGTATAGATCACGCAGATGCTGGATGATGTATTCTGACCCTTGTTGAAAAAGAGCCGGAAATATTCCATCCATACCCGCACTCTTATATGGGGCAAAAGTGTTTATGGCCCATCTAATTCGCTCCACCGTGGCAACATTCGAGGCCATCCTCCAATCCATAGCTGCAACCTCTATGTGGGGAGTCCTCTGGTGTTGGATAGAGCTGGAACTTTTGGCAGAACCAGGAAAGTGGAAATCCACGAGGTGCTCCAACGCCTCCTTGGTGGTGCACGTATATGTACCATTAGGAAGCCTAAGAACATCGATCCTTGATTCGTGGTTATATTTCATGATTTTATAAATCCTAGATGTGGCAGGGGTGTCTTCAATGCTTTCGCAGAAGTCTTTCCATGCCTGTCTCTTACTTCTTCGAGTACAGCTCTTAAATCGACGTTGAGCCATTCTATATTGGTCCCAATCAAAGTTCGATTTTGTGTTCATGGCCCTGTTAAAGAGCCTGCGTGCTTCTTTCCTTTTTCTTGGAGCTCAGAGTTCCACCATGGGACTGTATGTTTACTCCTAGTAACTTTTAGCGGGCAACTCTGTTCATATGCTCGGACCATGGCCCGGCTAAGAATATCATTGCTTTCCTCTATCTGATAGTTTGTGCGAGGCCTAGAATGAGGTCTCACATTAGCCGACAGATTTTCTTTGTAGATACCCCAATCTGTGAGTTTTGGGTTTCTATACTCTTGTGTCGTAGGGATTGTGTCTATCTCTAGACTAAAGCAGATGTGGCGATGGTCGGACATGGACACCTCCTAATGGACCACTATTAAAGGTCTTAGTCAATTTTATACTTAGTTACTTAAGTTAGAAAACGATAAGTTGACGTCATTAATCAATTCAAATTTGCTCTTCAATTCAAACTTTACCGCACAGTTCCATCAGAAATATAGGTGGCAGATAGTGGTGAAATTTGGGAATGGGGGGCACAGGGGAAACAATTGCATTTTTCAAGGTCAAACACCTTAAAATTAAAACTTAGAAATTCGTAGAGCAAAAATATTTGCTTGAAGAAATAGGTTTCGTTAGGCAAATATCCCCTTTTTTGATGCGATTGACAGAAATATGGCAAAATTATTTAAAATAATATTTAAATCGGTTCAAAAAAAGTGTACATGTCAGAAAAATGGCAGGCGAAACTTCTGTTTTCTGCTAGACCAGAAAAAACACAGATAGAAAAAAAAATAAATAATAAAACCCATTTAAGTACTTAACCCAAACCCATAACAAATCGGTGTGCTTACCTTACAATCTGAAACCACCCGCTCGTCCATCGAAAACTAAACTTAGTAACTTTTAAAATGAAACTCCATTCTTCTTGACTTATCATTTGCAAACTGTTCGATAACTTGTTCGTTAAAATCAGTCATAGTGTTTACTAAATTTTTCTCGATGGAAAGCATTGCTAGAGCACATAACCTTTCTTGTGACATCGTGTTTCTTAAAAATGTCTTTATTCGCTGAAGCAGCGTTCATTTCGACTGTAGTCATAGGAATTGTGCACAATATAGTTAATAGTTCAACCGATTCCGAAAACGTCGTAAGTAAATTATTTTTATTTAACAGTTGTAATATAGCAACCGCACCACTATGTTGTATGAAATCATCTCTAGAATACATTATATACAGCTCATTTTTTAATTTTGTAATGTTGATCTTTGTAAATAAGGCACACACTGTTTTAATATGTTCCAGAGGAAAAACTATTCTATAGTTGTTAAATTTCTCCTTTGCAAACAAATTGGCTATAGTTAAAAAATCAGTAAATTGAAATCTCTCACGTACGTTCATTAATATTATGGGGTATTCCCATCTCTAGTACTCTGTACCGTCTGGTCGACGGGGCAGCGCCCATTTAATGACGTAACAGAACGCATTAGAAAAGACGCGCTGGAAAAATAGAAGCTGTGTATCCTTTTCGTGCGCATGCAAATAGAAAAGAAAAAAGAACAGGCACACAGCGGCCGTGCCCAGCCCAGTCCACAGACGGTGAAGCGTGAAGCAGTCTAGACGCTAGACGTATATGTATGCACCAAATGATTCAATATTCATGATGAAAAATTAATAAAAAAATCCACCAAATTATAATAATTATCAAAGTTTATAAAATATCACAACATTTACAAGTCTTATGTGCTTACGCATAGGGCACGTGCCCTTGTGCCCATTATGACTAGCCGCCACTGTAGGTTGGTGTGTAAATTGGTGCCACTGTTTTCCCCTTTTTGCTTTCATTGGTTGCTTAGAATTTTGAAATTTGCTGACGAATGGAAACTCAGCACATTCGTCAGGTGTCTATTATAACATTTCTTGAAAATAATACAGCATTTCACACAGCATTTCTTTTGTTTCATGTACTAATTTGCTATAATAAGATGACGTTTTCTGTGTTACGGTCTTGTGTGTTTTTTATAGTTAGGTATTTATGTATCAAGGGAATTATAAGGGCCTTAATTACCGATGGCAAAGTTTGCGTCCCTGAGGTTATTCAGGCTCATTAATTCCCGTGGTACATAGATAATTTTATTTCTGACCGATTTCAATAAAATATTGTTCATTTTTAAAACGGAAAAAATGTACCAATTTATTACCTTCCCGGTTCGCTTATTGAATGCAGAACTAGCTTATGTCCATTTTTTGTTAATTTGGGTTTACAAGCCTATCTTTGAGATCCGCGTAAGCCGAATTTTGCTACAGAACTAGCCTAACTTCAATCCACGGAATCCCCTCCAACCTAATTTCTGACCAACTAGCCTAGCTCAAAAGTGTCGCGTCAATTCAGTGCAGAACTATGCTTTGTCGGTGGCACATCGCAAGTCCGCATGAGTTGTGGACATAGATTAGTTCTGCATCATAATTATTAAAATAAAATATCCCAAGTTTAAATTAGTTGAGGACTTAGGTTTGTTCTGCATTGTGTGGTATAAGGACATATGGACATAGATTATTTCCGACAATGATAAAGTATCCTAAGTCCATAAATATTAATTTTAATAAATGTATCTTAAAAACCTTAAAAGAATCAAAGAGGGACTTGAAATCCTAGGTTATAAAAAAAAAATCTTTTTAAACTTGGTTTTAATTTCAGAGTAAATAAAAAAAATGCTCTCCTGTAAAATTATCATTTTGTGACATAGAATAGTTCTGCATTCAATAAGCGGTATATTTGAATCAGGTACCATTGATTATAAGAGTTTTGTTGTTGCTAGGTTGTTGCTATGTTACTTGTTTATAAACAGAACTGTTACTTGTTTATAAACAGAACTTTGTTATCAAGCTGTGTTTGCATTAAAAACGTGTTTTCTACCCCAAATATAATGGAGCAGATTTTGAAAAAAGCTGAAAAAGCAAGAGAATCATTAATTCCATCGAAAAGTGAAGCCGTATACCAAAAAGAATACAATATATATCTGGAGTGGCTGACACGGAATAATGTTATGCCAAAAGATGCCACTGAAACTGTATTACTGGCATATTTTCAAGAATTGGTAAGGAATATTCTATGTTTTTCGGCAGATTTGGTAGTAATTGTGTTTATTCGTTGCAGTCAGAAACGTATAGTCCGAATTCTTTATGGACTAAATGGTCAATGCTAAAATCGAAGGTGATTATACATGAGAAACGAGATATCACCAATTTCAATGAACTAGAGGCTTTTTTGAAACGGAAGAGTAAGAGTTATAAGCCGAAAAAGTCTGTTGTTTTATCTCCTAATGATGTTATCAGATTTCTAAAGAACGCTCCTAATGAAATTCATTTTTGCATAAGGTAATTTTTTTCTTCTTATTTTCCTTTTTGTGTGTATTTATTTCCTTTTTTGTTTTAGGTTGTTTTGATTATGGGTTATTTTGGAGGATGCAGAAGTCAGGAACTTTTGAATATGAAGATATCGGATATAGAGGACCGGGATTCCGTTATGGTAGTGAACGTACCGGAAAGTAAAACTGGTGTATCGAAGAAATTTACAATTATTGTGGATGAAAAAGAGTTCTCCGCTTTGCCTTTATTAAGACTTTATATGTCTTTGCGTCCTAAAGGTATTGAACGATTTTTTTTTGAGCTTCCGACAAAATAAATGTACATCTCAGCCAATTGGAAAAAACATGTTTGGGAAAATCCCCAGCAAAATCGCAATGTATTTAGGATTGCCAAACCCATCTTCCTATACGGGACATTGCCTTCGTCGCACTTCTGCTACAGCTCTAGCTAATGCAGGAGCAACTATGACTAACTTAAAAAGACACGGAGGTTGGAAAAGTTCTACGGTGGCGGAGGGGTATCTGGAGGATAGCATCGAATTGAGAAATAAAACGGCGCGTATGTTGTCTACTTTGCCATTAGAAGAGGCAGGTACCTCGACTGTAGTGAACAGAAGCTCCAGCCATACAAAAGAAGAAATTGTTTCCAGTGGCGGTCAGAAATAAAATATTTTATTTCTGACCGGATTTTATTTCTGACCGGGATATTATAAGCTTATATCGTCATAGTTACGCTATCAATAAAGAGGGTCATAACTCCCTTGGGACATTATAGATTCTATAATTCCCTCTACCTTTCACAAGTAAAAATAAAAGAAAAAATTCTAATATACATATATGTGTATATATTTATGAAATGAAAACTGATCCATATTTTATTTATTCGCGTCCTTACAAATAATAAATGTACACTTTTCAAATGTTCCCTGAAAATTACTACCGCCACTGGAAACAATTTCTTCTTTTGTATGGCTGGAGCTTCTGTTCACTACAGTCGAGCTACCTGCCTCTTCTAATGGCAAAGTAGACAACATACGCGCCGTTTTATTTCTCAATTCGATGCTATCCTCCAGATACCCCTCCGCCACCGTGGAATTTTTCCAACCTCCGTGTATTTTTAAGTTAGTCATAGTTGCTCCTGCATTAGCTAGAGTAGTAGCAGAAGTGCGACGAAAGCAATGTCCCGTATAGGAAGATGGGTTTGGCAATCCTAAATACATTGCGATTTTGCTGGGGATTTTCCCAAACATGTTTTTTCCAATTGGCTGAGATGTACATTTATTTTGTCGGAAGCTCAAAAAAAATCGTTCAATACCTTTAGGACGCAAAGACATATAAAGTCTTAATAAAGGCAAAGCGGAGAACTCTTTTTCATCCACAATTGTAAATTTCTTCGATACACCAGTTTTACTTTCCGGTACGTTCACTACCATAACGGAATCCCGGTCCTCTATATCCGATATCTTCATATTCAAAAGTTCCTGACTTCTGCATCCTCCAAAATAACCCATAATCAAAACAACCTAAAACAAAAAAAGGAAATAAATACACACAAAAAGGAAAATAAGAAAAAAATTACCTTATGCAATAAATTAATTTCATTAGGAGTGTTCTTTAGAAATCTGATAACATCATTAGGAGATAAAACAGTAGACTTTTTCGGCTTATAACTCTTACTCTTCCGTTTCAAAAAAGCCTCTAGTTCATTGAACTTGGTGATATCTCGTTTCTCATGTATAATCACCTTCGATTTTAGCATTGACCATTTAGTCCATAAAGAATTCGGACTATACGTTTCTGACTGCCACGAATAAACACAATTACTACCAAATCTACCGAGAAACATAAAATATTCCTTACCAATTCTTGAAAATATGCCAGTAATACAGTTTCAGTGGCATCTTTTGGCATAACATTATTCCGTGTCAGCCACTCCAGATATATCTTGTATTCTTTTTGGTATACGGCTTCACTTTTCGATGGAATTAATGATTCTCTTGCTTATTCAGCTTTTTTCAAAATCTGCTCCATTATATTTGGGGTAGAAAACACGTTTTTAACGCAAACACAGCTTGATAACAAAGTTCTGTTTATAAACAAGTAACAGTTCTGTTTATAAACAACATAGCAACAACAAAACTCTTATAATCAATGGTACCTGATTCAAATATACCGGGAAGGTAATAAATTGGTACATTTTTTCCGTTTTAAAAATGAACAATATTTTATTGAAATCGGTCAGAAATAAAATTATCTATGTACCACGGGAATTAATAAGCCTTAATAACCTCAGGCAATTGCTGTCCCTCGGGCCTGACGCAAACTTTGCCATCGGTAATTAAGGCCCTTATAATTCCCTTGATACATAAATAACTATTAACTTTAACTTTTGAGATTGCTTTGTGGACAATGTATGCAATTTTTCTGCAGTAAGTCTCAAATTCGTGTACACTTATATTTCTCACATTCGAATTAATTTTTTTTTTTTTAAATAGGTGTTTTGAAAAAGGAAATAAACATTTTCAGATGCTAGACTTTTCAAAAAAGAGTTGTCTTTTGATTCATAGACCCTTAACCTAATAAAATTGTTTGAGATCAATTGACGTTAGTTAATCTTTCATATTAACACCAAGCCGACGGTCTTCCCATCCAAGGCATGCACTAGGCCTTAATATACGAGTGGACAATTAATTCAATTAAATATTATCTAGCGGAATGGGGAATCGAACCCCCACCACTTGCGGTTTAGTTTTCAAAAAAGAAACCGATTTCCTCAGTTTTCAGAATACTCGATTTAATTCAATGCGACAACGAATGATTCTCTTGTTAAGAAAAAGAGTATTCTAATTACAATAATAAATTACTCAAATGGATTTAGTCATTGTAAATTTAAAATAAGTATTTCAGTATTAAAATATTATTCTTATATTAATAATTTATGATTGATTTAAGAATTGAGGAAGTACAATATTTAATCTGAGCTAATAACATTGATTTAGGCATACTTTAGAAAACATACATAAAGGCAAAGAAAAACTCAAATAACTTTTTAGAGATAAATATACAGGGGGAATTTTAAATCTGTCAAAAATTAAGGAGGCGATTGCTTGGGTCATTTTAGACCCAAAAGACTTAAGAAATCAAGGGCCTCAGGAAACTGGTTTCTACGATAACAGGCAGTAAAGTTTTTGAAAAATACCAAATTTGTTTTAGTTCTCTCTGAAGCTGTATTACACAGATTGACAATACTTGGAGAAATGATATAGCTTATTAAAAGGAACAGTATATTTTCATATAAATATGTCATACAGTAACGAATATACTGGGGAGCCTTGTCATTAGAAACCTTGGAAAATCTGCTCAACTGGATTTTCAGAAAAATTAATAACGCATTTAAAATTCCTTGTCATATTTCTCATAAAAAATGTCTCGTGCATTGTCTTCGTAGAATAGGCCATTTTCGAATTACACATTTATTTGTTTACCTATATTTAGTTTTAAATTAATTTGTCAAATTTCATGTTTTTTAGTAGTGGGCTGTTATTATTTAATAAAACTATTTGATAATTAAGTAGACATGTAAATAAAAATGAACTGAAAAATTCCGTTTGATATTTTTTGCTTCTCTATGGTTAGGTACTTTAATTAATGTTAAATTATGTGTATCTACTAAGTTTGAATTGGCAGATATGAATTTTATTTATGGAAAATCAAATGAAAATGCAAACAAGCTAAAAATGTATATCAAGAAACATATACAAACTGATGAGTCCGATAAGCACATTATTGTGACATCTTGTAGAAAATGAATCATTTTCACATCAGGAAAGATCCGGGCAACCCCATTGTCGTCATAACATCAGAACTGAAAGAGACTGTATTAGTAAAGATTGAAAATAATCCCCAGACTAGCACAAGAGTCAGTGAGTCTTGTGCACGTACTTCTTCCTGATGATTTTCCCAGCCGAATAGAATTATCCAGATGACTGAAAAATATGTTAAACCAAAATTTTTACTTAAGCCAGGTATTGTTACAGATGAATGCAACTTTTCGATGGATGCTATCTATTTTAAATTATTATAATAATCACTTTTATGCAGCTGAAAATCCCCATATGATATTCAAAGTAGGAACCAATATCCGGAAAATTTTTACAAAACCAATTGAAATTCTCGAAGATGTGCAACCAGGCAGAGACTGATGTTTCTGCACGACAGAGCACCAGCTCATTTCAGAAGAGTTGCGCGTAACTGGTTGGATGAATTTTTTTTCAACCAATGGATAGGACGAAATAGACCATACACTTGGCCTTTTCGGTCTCCTGCCTTTAATCTTGATTTCCTTTTTCGGGGCCACCTCAAATGCATTGTTTATGAAACACCAGTAGGAAACAACATTTTTCTGAAAACACAGTGACGTAGATTATCCAAAGTTTCCAATGACAAAGCTACCCCGTAACTTCGCCACTGGTTGATACGTTTATATGAGAATATACCGAACTGTTCCCTATAATCAACTATATGGTTTCTCCAAGTTTTAATCTTTCATAGAGATTCAGAGATAACCGAAAAGAATATAGTATTTTTGAAAAACTTTAACGCCATCTATCGTGCAAACCTATAAGCTATAAACCTAAAATATTTTTTTGTTTGGGAAAGTAATATACTGTCTTTGGAAACTCAAAAACCAAAAATTCTCCTGTATGCAAGCAAAACGTTAAAAATATACGCTCGAAAATGCATTTTTTGAAACAGCCCAGAAATCTAAGACAAATATGTATAACACTTCCTATTTTGACCAGCCATTCATACCTAAATTCCATACATTTTTAAAACATTCGTTTGATTTTTGGCATTAAGGAAAAATATTACGTGTCAGATTTTTCAGCATTCATGACTTTATCTGTGTGCGAAAGCTTTTTGTAAATCTGGCTAGACTAGCATTTACTGGCTTATACTTCACTTTATAGTGCAGCCCAATTGCTAATGACGCTTTTTTAAATGAAGATGCTATAGCTGTTGGTAACTATTAAATTTTAATGTGACAGAAAGAGTTGTATAAAGAAAATTTCCGAGTATATACCAAAATGTTTCATAACATAGTAGGTACTGTTTAGTACTACTTCATACTCTTACAAGTGTAATACTGTGCAGTCGTGCGAGTATAACATATCTATGAGTGTAGGTTGAAAACTACCAACAACAGATCTGACTGTGTAATTAAAAGTATATTTCTTCAATCATATTTGATCTTGAATTTACAGCAGGTCACAATTTCTATTTAGTGCACATTGAAACACATCAACTTCTGATAACCAAAAATAGTTTGGAAATTAGAGAAAAGTTCTTCCGCAGTTAAGAAATAACAGAGCGATGCTGTACTTGAAAACTTCTTCCATTTCGATATACAGTGATCAGGCGCTCTAAACTGCTGTATCTTCGAGCTCAAGTATGATGCAGGAGAGATACCAAACAAGTTTTATTTATATCTGCTGATTATAACTACAATATGCAGTGGATGCAAATCTTTACAGCTTACCCTCGTATATTAGCAAGTATTAAATAAAAAAATCATCTCGTAGATGCTAGTTTTAAGATGCTGGTTAAAGCAGCGATTATTTTATTAGTAGACAGAAAGGCATTGTAGTTTTTCCATTATGATTATCAACAGAACATTTTGGATTACAGGAGTATCCAACATCGAGGGAGGAAGCTAATATGTATTACAAAAAGGTATTTAAATACAGGTACATTCAACGCTTTGATCACTTTGTAATTTTTTTTATACTCACAACTATATAAACGCAATTTATGAAGATACACACATATAACAATTGTTTATTTATAGGAAGTTCGAATATTTTTACAAATTTAACTATATATGCAAAAAAATCGATTTGATATCCATTGATAAAATTATGACATTTAGTGAGTATTAGGTATTATTTATCTTGTAAATCATTATTTATCTATTATTACTTAGACCATATTAAAATATAATATAAAATGTCCCGAAGCCGAACCCTGAGCCGTATCGAGGAAAATAGTTGGAATTAAAATTTTAAAATTTATATAACATACGGTTTTATCGATTGCATCTACCTAAAAAAAATAATATCGACTATTTTAAATTTCTGGTTAGCTTTATTATTTTATTTTTCCATAAAATTCTTGGTTGCCTTTGTTTGACCTACTCCCGAAACGAATCTGATGAAAAAAACTAACATCTAATGAAAATCTGCTAACAAATTTTTAAATTCATATTTCCTAATACTCGCGTTCTTGTAAGTGATAACATCTTTTTAATTATAGATAACTATCTGTAGGCCGACATACTATTAGGCATAAGAAAGTTAACACAAAATCAACCTAGGATTTCATGGAGAATCAAAAAATTTGTAGGACGTTCTATTTAAAATAACAATGGTGACAGTTGAGTTTGGTATACAGTGTGTCCAAGATAAAGATGGGATAGCATCGGGATCTTGGAAACGGTAAGAGATACAAAGTTGGTTAAATTATGAAAAAGTTGAGCAGTTTGAATACCTTTTACATGGACTTTGCAAAAATAAGTTATCTTTTTTTGATTTCGAAATATTTGGAAAAACATTTTTTTTGCGATATTTGTTTATATGTATTTCTGGCGTTATTTTAACAGCTATCAAAAAATAAAAAATACTTTTCCATTGTCACTTTTTGAGCTTAACAAGATGGCATTCATCAAGTTTTTGTCCGACGTTTCGTTTCCGAGAAACCATCATCAACTTCTTTTTTTTTAAATACGGCCCTGTATTTTTAAATAGAAATTTTGATACTATTTTTTATTCTCAATTCAATGATGCATCACAAGTAATGGTTTAATTACGTTTTTAGCTTGTTTATGCCACCATGAAAAATTAACGAGGAAAAGCCTCCTGAGTTTATAACAAATAAACAAGTAAAATAATTATTTATCTTAATTATTTATTAGCATGTTAATTACAAAAGATGTTCGAACAAAAGACCATTATTTTCAAAGTATAGGTAACATCGTTTAACTGTAGCTTCCAAAACATTGTTAACATTTCTATTCATTCTTAAGCAAATTATAAAACGATATTTATTATTAACCGTATTGTAACTCTACCAAATTGTCAACAATGACATTTTCATGGATGTTTTGTTTTCAAAGCCTACTACTGTTGTGGTAGGTGCATAGAAAAATCGTACTGTTTTTACTGTACATGTTTATTCCTGCATCTAAACTTATCTAAAAAAAATTATCTTCAAGCATTCAGAGCCGCATTCTTTTATCTTTGGAGCTACATAAAAACTACGTGTACCAACGTAATTTTCAAACAGAGGAAGAATTACGCGAATTGGTACTAGAAGCATTTCAAATTATTACGCCAGATGTACTTTAACAATTGTTTGGAAGCTACAGTTAAAGGATGTTAGAAAATAATGGTATTTTGTTCGGACATCTTTTGTAATTAACATGCTAATAAATAATTAAGATAAATAAATTATTTTACTTGTTTATTTGTTATAAACTCAGGAGGCTTTTCCTCGTTAATTTTCCATGTTGGCAAAAACAAGCTAAAAACGTAATTAAACCATTACTTGTGATACATCATTGAATTGAGAATAAAAAATGGTACCAAAATTTCTATTTAAAAATACAGGGCCGTATTTAAAAAAAAGAAGTTGATGATGGTTTCTCGAAAACGAAACGTCGGACAAAAACTTGATGAATGCCATCTTGTTAAGCTCAAAAAGTGACAATGGAAAAGTATTTTTTATTTTTTGATAGCTGTTAAAATAACGCCAGAAATAAATAAAAACAAATATCGCAAAAAAAATGTTTTTCCAAATATTTCGAAATAAAAAAAAGATAACTTATTTTTGCAAAGTCCATGTAAAAGGTATTCAAACTGCTCAACTTTTTCATAATTTAACCAACTTTGTATTTCTTACTGTTTCCAAGATCCCAATGCTATCCCATCTTTATCTTGGACACACTGTATAAGGAAGGAAGTGTCAGGAGTCCAAGGATTGTTAACTGTTTACAGGATTGCTCGATCCCTATACTACAATGTAATCCATAGTTGTGACGTCATCAAAGATCCAAAGATCTCGAACTTGTAGAAATAGGTACACTTTATACTGTTATTACAAACTTTAATAAATAATAATATTAATAATCATTCAAATACGAAAATTCTCTTGCAAATGTGAAATATATAATAAACACAAAATAGGTATATTTTGACAATTCGATTACATGGATATTCGATGACGTCACAAAAGCGGATGACAAAATTGAGCGATCGAGCAATCCTGTAAACAGTTAACAATCCTTGCCAGGAGTCGATAAAGTTCGTCGAATAAATTATTTCGAAAATCTCTGAATATATATAGCAATACGGATTGCTTTCCCATATACTGGCTAATGGGTTTTTGTAGTGACATGCTCTGTATATTTGTGTATAATTAAATTGCAGTATATTGTATACAAGTTCGAACTCACATCCTATTTCTAACTAGCACAAATATCACAACTCATAACGCACGTTTTCCGGCATATAATATAAGTTCACATCATTCTGCACCAGAAATGGCTTTAAAACTGGATTACGTGCTAAAATTGCCATTCATGCATCATTTTTTATAATCACCATCTGATTCGGATTGTATTCTATATCGGCTGACAACATTATTTCAGGTACACCTAAACGTGCTAATCGATTACAGATAGAAACTAGGACATAGGTACCTATTAGGTTTGTTCCTACTCAGCGCCAAATTATCAGCAAACTGTCAGGAGTCTGAGTAGATCATATTTACCATTTCCTACATAATAATTCTCAAACTAGAAGCGTTGAGTGATAATACTATTTATCACTCAACGCTAGTGGTAATATTTTACGTTCCAACAAAATAGTGATTAGGTTTCAAACTTCTACATCTTTGCGTCTGACTAGTAGTTTCTAAATAATCTTCAAATCGATTTGACAGCTACCAAACCGATTTGAAGATTATTTAGAAACTACTAGTCAGACGCATGCGTAGTGGATAGTGGATAAATTCATGAAACTGGCAAATCTTAACTAAACTAAACTAATTTTTTTGAGAAAACCGATTATTTAAATATTTGTTGAAGTGTTGTAATTTTATTTTCATTATGAGTGTTGTTTTAAGTGAAAACGAAAATAATCTGTCAATATTTTCGGAAATTAATTTCCACATTTTATTCAGATTTGGAATTTGCTGGATTCGCCAACTTTATTCCGGCATTTCTTATATAAATCTATCAATAAAAGTGTGACAATATGTGTTCCCTGTGCCTCATTTGTCTCCACACCCCGCACCAGCGGTTACCCGACTTGCACGAACAATTGCTGAAGTTACAAACAACACTGCTGGTGTTGTTTGGATGAAAAATTCTTGTAAATCCATGAAATCGAAAGAAAAATTCCTTGACTTTAACTTCTTGATTCCTTTGACTCAGTTGATGTTTTCAACACACCTAAAATAATTGAGATGAAGTTGGAAGGGTATTCCCGTTTCTTAGGCAATATACCAATACTAGTATAAATACTATTTTCTTTTTTTTAATTAAAACATCCCCCGAGTGACACTTAGTAGCCAATGCTTTCTTTCATTTGTTCACATATAGAAAATATACTTATATACAACCTGTTAGACACAACCTATTAGAGTTTAAAATTTAAAGAATCTGGTAAGTTATATTACAGAAATTTAAAGTTAAAGTAATTAAAAGTTAAATTCTTTTCACAGATAGCTATGGCCGGTAGCCGGAGTTGTAAAAAAATATATAACATGAAACCACAATCAATTAAATTTACAAATGTTTCATACGTTAAATCGTGTGTCTCTAGAGTAATCCACTTTCGCACGTTGCCTTGCTCTATTATAAAAAATTTGATCGTGACTTCTAACTCTATACACAATTACACAATACGCACAAATTAATAAAAGAATTAGACAATCACCAATCAGCTCCAACTAATCCGCCTAACAGTCCTTACTGCTATGTAGGCTACTTGTTTGTCTAGAAATGGCGGGAGGACAAAGACGAAGCGTACGAAGAATAGAATATAACATAATCCACCTTACCATCGACAACATGAGACACAATCTAATTGATCACATGGGCACTGTCGCAATCATGAGTCATAATTACTCGACGATGTTCAGGAATACGTGATTTTTCTAGAGTGAAAATAAATATGTATGGTTATTGGAAGGAGATGCCGAAAACAACTACTCCACGGGCAATATGCCCCGACTGGCGTTGCATTACATCAACATCTCCATGGATGTCGCCACATCCTTCATCAAGACCAAATACCAGACAATGACCGGTTTCGATCTTGTTATGATCCCGTCAGACTGCCATAGGTATTGGAATCGATGAATGATCTGGCGACGTGATTGCCTAAGGGGCATAGTGAATGTTTGTAGTGGCGAGATACAGTGAAATACACTGCAGTGCCCTCTTTGGGTCTTTGCTACTACCTGTCTGACAATTATTGTCTAATTGACAGACAGATAACGATCTGCAGAAAGCAGATGCCATTACAGCGACCTCTATTGTCTTTGAGGAAGACAATCCTACTTAATTATTGGAAGGAGATGCCGAAAACAACTACTCCACGGGCAATATGCCCCGACTGGCGTTGCATTACATCAACATCTCCATGGATGTCGCCACATCCTTCATCAAGACCAAATACCAGACAATGACCGGTTTCGATCTTGTTATGATCTCGTCAGACTGCCATAGGTATTGGAATCGATGAATGATCTGGCGACGTGATTGCCTAAGGGGCATAGTGAATGTTTGTAGTGGCGAGATACAGTGAAATACACTGCAGTGCCCTCTTTGGGTCTTTGCTACTACCTGTCTGACAATTATTGTCTAATTGACAGACAGATAACGATCTGCAGAAAGCAGATGCCATTACAGCGACCTCTATTGTCTTTGAGGAAGACAATCCTACTTAATTATTGGAAGGAGATGCCGAAAACAACTACTCCACGGGCAATATGCCCCGACTGGCGTTGCATTACATCAACATCTCCATGGATGTCGCCACATCCTTCATCAAGACCAAATACCAGACAATGACCGGTTTCGATCTTGTTATGATCTCGTCAGACTGCCATAGGTATTGGAATCGATGAATGATCTGGCGACGTGATTGCCTAAGGGGCATAGTGAATGTTTGTAGTGGCGAGATACAGTGAAATACACTGCAGTGCCCTCTTTGGGTCTTTGCTACTACCTGTCTGACAATTATTGTCTAATTGACAGACAGATAACGATCTGCAGAAAGCAGATGCCATTACAGCGACCTCTATTGTCTTCGAGGAAGACAATCCTACTTAATTATTGGAAGGAGATGCCGAAAACAACTACTCCACGGGCAATATGCCCCGACTGGCGTTGCATTACATCAACATCTCCATGGATGTCGCCACATCCTTCATCAAGACCAAATACCAGACAATGACCGGTTTCGATCTTGTTATGATCTCGTCAGACTGCCATAGGTATTGGAATCGATGAATGATCTGGCGACGTGATTGCCTAAGGGGCATAGTGAATGTTTGTAGTGGCGAGATACAGTGAAATACACTGCAGTGCCCTCTTTGGGTCTTTGCTACTACCTGTCTGACAATTATTGTCTAATTGACAGACAGATAACGATCTGCAGAAAGCAGATGCCATTACAGCGACCTCTATTGTCTTTGAGGAAGACAATCCTACTTAATTATTGGAAGGAGATGCCGAAAACAACTACTCCACGGGCAATATGCCCCGACTGGCGTTGCATTACATCAACATCTCCATGGATGTCGCCACATCCTTCATCAAGACCAAATACCAGACAATGACCGGTTTCGATCTTGTTATGATCTCGTCAGACTGCCATAGGTATTGGAATCGATGAATGATCTGGCGACGTGATTGCCTAAGGGGCATAGTGAATGTTTGTAGTGGCGAGATACAGTGAAATACACTGCAGTGCCCTCTTTGGGTCTTTGCTACTACCTGTCTGACAATTATTGTCTAATTGACAGACAGATAACGATCTGCAGAAAGCAGATGCCATTACAGCGACCTCTATTGTCTTTGAGGAAGACAATCCTACTTAATTATTGGAAGGAGATGCCGAAAACAACTACTCCACGGGCAATATGCCCCGACTGGCGTTGCATTACATCAACATCTCCATGGATGTCGCCACATCCTTCATCAAGACCAAATACCAGACAATGACCGGTTTCGATCTTGTTATGATCTCGTCAGACTGCCATAGGTATTGGAATCGATGAATGATCTGGCGACGTGATTGCCTAAGGGGCATAGTGAATGTTTGTAGTGGCGAGATACAGTGAAATACACTGCAGTGCCCTCTTTGGGTCTTTGCTACTACCTGTCTGACAATTATTGTCTAATTGACAGACAGATAACGATCTGCAGAAAGCAGATGCCATTACAGCGACCTCTATTGTCTTTGAGGAAGACAATCCTACTTAATTATTGGAAGGAGATGCCGAAAACAACTACTCCACGGGCAATATGCCCCGACTGGCGTTGCATTACATCAACATCTCCATGGATGTCGCCACATCCTTCATCAAGACCAAATACCAGACAATGACCGGTTTCGATCTTGTTATGATCTCTAGGAGATGTTGATGTAATGCAACGCCAGTCGGGGCATATTGCCCGTGGAGTAGTTGTTTTCGGCATCTCCTTCCAATAATTAAGTAGGATTGTCTTCCTCAAAGACAATAGAGGTCGCTGTAATGGCATCTGCTTTCTGCAGATCGTTATCTGTCTGTCAATTAGACAATAATTGTCAGACAGGTAGTAGCAAAGACCCAAAGAGGGCACTGCAGTGTATTTCACTGTATCTCGCCACTACAAACATTCACTATGCCCCTTAGGCAATCACGTCGCCAGATCATTCATCGATTCCAATACCTATGGCAGTCTGACGAGATCATAACAAGATCGAAACCGGTCATTGTCTGGTATTTGGTCTTGATGAAGGATGTGGCGACATCCATGGAGATGTTGATGTAATGCAACGCCAGTCGGGGCATATTGCCCGTGGAGTAGTTGTTTTCGGCATCTCCTTCCAATAATTAAGTAGGATTGTCTTCCTCAAAGACAATAGAGGTCGCTGTAATGGCATCTGCTTTCTGCAGATCGTTATCTGTCTGTCAATTAGACAATAATTGTCAGACAGGTAGTAGCAAAGACCCAAAGAGGGCACTGCAGTGTATTTCACTGTATCTCGCCACTACAAACATTCACTATGCCCCTTAGGCAATCACGTCGCCAGATCATTCATCGATTCCAATACCTATGGCAGTCTGACGAGATCATAACAAGATCGAAACCGGTCATTGTCTGGTATTTGGTCTTGATGAAGGATGTGGCGACATCCATGGAGATGTTGATGTAATGCAACGCCAGTCGGGGCATATTGCCCGTGGAGTAGTTGTTTTCGGCATCTCCTTCCAATAATTAAGTAGGATTGTCTTCCTCAAAGACAATAGAGGTCGCTGTAATGGCATCTGCTTTCTGCAGATCGTTATCTGTCTGTCAATTAGACAATAATTGTCAGACAGGTAGTAGCAAAGACCCAAAGAGGGCACTGCAGTGTATTTCACTGTATCTCGCCACTACAAACATTCACTATGCCCCTTAGGCAATCACGTCGCCAGATCATTCATCGATTCCAATACCTATGGCAGTCTGACGAGATCATAACAAGATCGAAACCGGTCATTGTCTGGTATTTGGTCTTGATGAAGGATGTGGCGACATCCATGGAGATGTTGATGTAATGCAACGCCAGTCGGGGCATATTGCCCGTGGAGTAGTTGTTTTCGGCATCTCCTTCCAATAATTAAGTAGGATTGTCTTCCTCAAAGACAATAGAGGTCGCTGTAATGGCATCTGCTTTCTGCAGATCGTTATCTGTCTGTCAATTAGACAATAATTGTCAGACAGGTAGTAGCAAAGACCCAAAGAGGGCACTGCAGTGTATTTCACTGTATCTCGCCACTACAAATATGTATGGTGTTATTTCATAAACATATAGGTATCATTTTCGTCATTCATTGCGATGTTAACAAAACAAAAACACAACTAGCAAAATGAACCAGCATGAATTTGACCAGGTTTCAGCCGTATAATTTCCGTATATTTCCACGTATAATTCATTGCCCCTCTACTTGACCTGGGATGGTTTGGGGCCGAGCGAGATTATCGCTCTTTACCCTCCCCATCGCTGTAGGCCTGGACTGCCTCATAGAGGTGGACCCCATCCTTCACCAACCCCGATCACAAAAAGTGATAGGTGTGGGCGTTTCGTGGGGTCTCCTCCTGTCCTGGTTCTGCTCTGCAGGCTGGATAGGATCTTTTAGCGCTCTTCTGTCTTCTCTTCTTTCTTCGCCTGCATGTCTAACCCACAGGGGGTAGTCTGTCTCTGGTGGGGACGGCAAGTGCCGCTCCCGTCCTGGGTGGTGGTTTGCGGGTAGGGCAGGAGTGGCTATGTTGCCAGGGATCCACCTCTAAAGAAGCCAACTTGCCTTTTAGCTTTGTGCAATTTAAGGAAAGGGTACTCGAAGTATGAGCTCGCTTGAGAGGAGGTTTAGGGAGGATTTCCACCTAGCAGGCTAAGCCATTAGTTCACCCTATCCACCACTCCCGATCTTTCCGGGAATTCATAATTTAAATGTAATCCAATCTTTTTGGTGTGGTGTACCTACTGGATCTTCTTCACCTAACAAGCACATTTTCTGGCAGAGTTTCAGAGACATGTTCTCTAATAAGTTTCCCAACTTCATTTGCAAGAACTGAAGATGTAATTGCCCAGTTACATGTTCCTCAATTCACTTTCCCACAATCCCACCTCAAATATAAGAGAGTACCGTGTTTGATTGTTTGTCATTATAAAGTGAGGATTCTCCGTGACACAATAGTCACTTAAAAGTGACTAGTGAAATGTAAACAGTGCATGTTTACATTTCCATTTTACATTACCTAATTGACAGAAAGCATAGTTAAAAATTTGTTTGTTTTGTGCAAGTTTTCTTTGAGGGCAGTTGTAAAGTTCCAAATGACTTAGATTATCGGAATTATCTTGTATGATTGATTATCCTCCATATTGATGTTCTTCTTATGTCCAGTTGTTTAGCCAATAATCTGGTACCAACATTTGGATTTCCAGTGACAGTCACTATAATTTCTAGTTCATTATCTGTATTCAAAGCTCATTTCTTTCTTTCATGTTTTTCGTAAGAAAACGTTGTCATTTTCATCGACTCTTGACATATGTTTTTCAAATGCAATCAAATTTCAAATTTCTTGTATTTGGCTCTGAGTACTTAGTAGTCTACGTAAGTAGGCAATTTTTATGACTTGCCTCTAACACGCAAATGTAAATGTAATGTAAATGTTCATGTAAATGTAAATAATAAATATTTTATTCTCAATATAACTGCAAAATAACAATAACTTTTGAGTAAACTGACAGATGGTTTGACACTTATTATAATAATTTTTTCCAAAGCCCCATAAAACCATGATACAACTACACAGATATGCTCATAAGTTTCGTTTGTTCTGCGCATGACGTCATTCGTGGCGGAAAAATGGCGATGCGATGCGAAAATTCTTAAGGGCAGTGATATAATTATTTTCGTGTTTATCAATTGTTTTTCCTCGTAACTGACGTCACGATATGCGCATTGGCATATCTGTGTAGTTGTATCATGCATAAAACCCAAAAAATTGAAGAATAAATATTTATGGTGGATTTATGCACACATTTATCACATTTATCACTTAAGATTTAACACTTAAGGAAACATTTAAGACAAGATAAAAGTTGACCAACTCCTAAATTGACAGATCTAGATCTTAAATCTTTAATGTGGTGCATAATGGATGTATTTCAAAGTGTTAAAAGTGTTGCTATATCTCTGAGATGAGAAATTAGAACTTGCTATAAATCTTAAAATCGAAAGTGGTAAATATTAAATGTGTGTGCATAAATCCGCAATGAGAAAAGGTTACGTATCTGAGGAAGTATAGTATATAGCGATTAAATATTTCTAATTGAAATTGCTTGAGCTTAAGTTTATTTTTAACTAATAAACATAATACAATACAAAAAACATACAAAAAAATACAAATTTTAAAATTATTACAATACAAAAACACTGAAGTTAACATCATAATAATAGAGAATCTATACGACAATACTTTCATTTAAATACTTCAATGTTAATAATATGTATATTGATTGTATGTTATATAGTTCCCATGCAATTGGAAATAATAAAGTAGCCATAGGTATCAATTTTTCAGCGTTTTTACTACTCTTCATTATAACGTTAATTGTTTTAATCTAGACCCTACAAATCTTATCCTATATGAAAGATTTTGCGCAGGTGCATGTATAGGTTTTTCTACTTTTGCTTAGTAATTATTTCATGATATAACGCCGGACCAACTCTGAGAATAACTAATTCTTTTTGTAACTCTGAATAGTTTGTCCCAGTTTTTTGTAATAAATTAGTGCGCTGTAAATCTATTGTAGAACCTGTAGTTATTTAATGTATCTAGAAAATATATTATTTTAAATCCTACCTCTCTTATTTTCTACGAAACATTATATTTCTGCCTTACGTGGCAATCTTAATTGGCGAATAAGAACATATTATATCTTTCAGAAAATATATGTCTCTGAAGATGTATATGTCTCTGGTTTTATCCATTGACCAGTAGATTTATAAAATACACATAAAACTGCATTTATTAGATATATTTCATTAAAAATGTCTTAATTAAACAAATAGGTACATATATCTATCATTATTTTATCTAAATATCGATAATTTATTGAATATAAAAAAAAATTATTGAATCGAATCAGTTTTTATAAAAGTGTCATACGAAACAAATTTCACTCTGCTTCACGCTATTCATACAAATTTAACGCTAAATAGCGTATTTACATAATATAAACATTTAAGATGAATGGCTTTTCAATTCTGAAAAAAAGAAAAATTGTAAAATTAATTTTGTGCAGGTAATAAATAGACCTAACCGAAAAAGTTAAACTGCCTTATATTTTATTATATTACTATTATATATAATTTGCAGAACAATCAATAAAAACGCATGTCGACATTATCTGTATATTTATATTATTACTTACCTTTCTATTTTAATAAATTTTTATTTTAAAATCATCTTCAGACAAATTCTGTATAATTTTGAATTATTTAAAACACTTAAAAGTTATACTTCTTTATAACGCATTACAAGTATGTAAATATTTTCTTATATTTCCTCGTAATACTTATAGCCTAAGGGTCTGAAGTATGTAGGTTTTTTACTCTTTGCTCCATTATGTCCATGACTCCAGTAGGTTCCACTATTTTCATCTCATCCAGAGACTTTCCATTTTTGATGCAATACAGACTTCATAGAAAATACTGAATATATACCTACTTATCTTTCACACGTAAGGATTTCAAGTGAAAACCCTGTAAAATGAATACTGACTAATAGAAAGAAAATTAATTTGACCAGGATGTCGCTCTCTAAGAGCAAAAGGTATTTTAAATATTCTGACTTAATTTCGTGTCTGAAAGCCACCATAGCTGTGTATTTTCTAACAATTCTATGGTTATTAGATTTTAAAATCATATAGGTACATTTATTTAAATGCTCATCATTTTTCAGGGGAAACTTGCGCGGTTCATTGTTGAGAGATACTAAATAAGTAAGAAAATTTAATAAATATCTCATCGATCCCCATTTCATATCGAACTATACGAATTTTCTTAATAAATAGGTCCTAATATCAAGGATAGACGGGTGTGCTGCACGAGGTGGATAATCCTGAACGTTTGCAATCAGCAGATTGTCCACAGTATTTTATGAAAACAACAATATATACCGACATCTTGAACGCGACAGTTTCACAGACTCCTGACTGCTATTGACAGGGTGTTCAACTTTTGCGTATTTGTTCGATGCGATTAAATGGTTAGAGAAGGGAAAAAACTTCATATAGGAAAGTTGCACGGCTTGTTAAGGCGCATAACCTAAAATTGGTGGTAATTGGTGGTGAATATATTGAGATCTCGAAAACTATAAGATATAGAAAACAGTTAAATGGGAAAAGTTTTAAAGAATTCTATTAGTTACTTAATGGCGCTTACGAAGCGGTTCTTTAGCAGATGTTTGAGATATTTTGAATAAATTGAAATTTTGGAGAACCTCTTTCTTTATTATGACAATTTTTAAAATCAGTAAAAACATTTCAATAACAACTTTTTACGCCAAATACGCCTATCTAGTCTGATTTCATTTATAACGTTATTGGATCTTGGAAATCGAAACGTTGCAACTGAAATCAGACAGACGTATTCAAAAAGTTGCCCCTGAAATGTTTTTACTGATTTTAAGTAATGGCGCTTACGAAGCGGTTCATGAGCAGGTGTTTGAGATATTTTGGAGAACCTCTTTCTTTATGAGAATTTTTAAAATCAGTAAAAACATTTCAATAACAGCTTTTTACGCCAAATACGCATGTCTAGTCTGATTTTAGTTGGAACGTTATTCGATCTTTAAAATCGAAACGTAACTGAAATCAGACTGTCAGAATTTATACGTATTCAGCGTAAAAAGTTGCTCCTGAAATGTTTTTACGGATTATAAAAATCCTTATAAATAAATACGTTACAAGAGGTTCTCCAAAATGGAACAATTTAAAAAATTTTTCAAAATATCTCAAACACCTGACCAGCTAGAATCGCTCCGTAAGTGCCATTAAGTTACCAACAGAATCAGACACTGTATAGGGTGTTCAGAAGAAGTGCTCTTCGACTTAATATTATTTTTTATAGTAACTCCTGTATATTACTACATTTCTGAATTCCTCATTAAATTTGAGTCCTGTGGTGTTCCTCAACGCTTATTTATTTTGTGCGGATTGCGAGTTAATTTAGAATTTTTAAAAAATATTACATTTGCAGAATTTCTACTACTACTAGAGATACTTTCATCCTCAATTTTTATGTTTCTTAAGGGCTAAAGAAACCCTTCTTTTATGGTTTTTTTAGAAGACACGTGTAACTTTCTTATATCTTTCACATAAACTATATTACACAGGGTATCAGCTATGAGCCTGACAATTTGGTAAACTTCTAAATGGCTCAATAAAATTTATTCAAATGAAACGTCAATCAAATAATACGATTGTCTGATTGAATCAAACAATAATTCTGGTCGAATGATGAGAGGATAGAAATAGGAATTAGGAAATTTTATAATATATAAGGGTTGCCATTAAAACATCTTAATGAGAACAAGCATCTTTCAATACAACTTGATACACAAGCGGATACATACATTTTGCTTATAGTATGTTCCTGTTCTAGTTGAAATGTATCTGATGATAAAACGCCGAGGGCAATCCGCATGTTCAATATACCCGTTTATTCCTGGTGTAAAAGGTAGATAAACCTGGTTATAATTTACTCAGTTCTAAGTTTTTTTTGTAATAACTAAAAATCTTAGCATGAGCAGCTTTAATTTAAGCCAACTAGACAAGCCTCTAACATTTGTACCACTCCATACTTGCGTGCCTGTCTCTATATAATAGTAATGAATAGAAGCTGACGAAAACAAAAACTTGATGCTGTAAATTGATATTTCGAGGTAGTAACATATTGAATTGTTACAAGACAATGCAAGTTTGTAAAAAAACACATAAAATGTAGTCCACAACTAATTATCAACAAAATACGACTAAGTAAACATTTTACAAAATTATTTTTCAAAATGAATTTTGAATCCGGTCAATAATGGTCAGTGATCAGACCAGTGTCTATTGTGTTATATTGTCTTACTTTCATTTTAATGAGTTATGTACTGGAAAAATCAACTTTCATATTATGCTAACAATATCGTAAGAAAAATGAGCCAACATCATTCATTGAAATTTTTTGCCGATAATCTAGCCTTGGCCAACATCGTAATAAACAGTAAAGCTATATAGCTCATTAATTATATAATGATGATATTTTTAGGGATTGACGTTCTTCCTGTCGTACGCGATCCTCGCGGCGGTCTTAGGCATGCTGCAGTTTGGGTACAACACCGGAGTCATTAACGCACCACAAGGTAACATACAGAACTTCATGAAGGACGTCTACAAGGACAGATACGGGGTAGACATCAATGACGACTACGTGAAGAAACTCTATTCGATAGCAGTGTCGATATTTGCGATTGGTGGTATGCTGGGGGGATTTGGTGGGGGCTTGGTGGCGAACAAATTTGGGAGGTAAGTGTTAAATTGCTGTGAATTGTTGAAAATAATACAAGGCGCAAAGTGTTGGACAACCGAAGCAATTTTAAAAGAGAGATAATATTATTTGGTATATAGATATATAGGTTTCCTGATAACTCATAATTCTTGGAACGTTCGAGTTTTTGCAAAAAGTAGTGGTTCATGAATTCCACCTGCGTGTAAGTTTTACTTTAGTGCCTTAAATAATAAATAAACTTAAATTTTCATAACTAAACTAGCTTCCTATATTCTACAAATTTCGTTGTGGCCGGATTCCTTTAGCAAAATTTTTGCTTTCTTGCCACATTTGAAGCGATCGTGATACTGAATATTGTTTTTTCACACTTTTGGAAGATCCATTCTTTAACACTATTATGAAGGGAATGTCTGATCTAAAGTATTTTAATAGAAGAGTTAGATACATATAAATGTCCCAAAACAGATTTTATGAAATGGCTTGAATTAACACGTCATCAATTTTTATTAGTAGGGAGAAGTCAATTAAGGCGCTTTGTCGTAAGTTTAGAGATATTAATTACATAAAGAACATTCATCGCTGGGTATATCCTATTTTGAAATTTTGCACGCAATATTAATAAACAGAAATTGTAAAAATTAGATTTTAAAAACATATTTTAACAATCTTACTTCCCTTCATAGTGGAGAAGAATAGTCATAGTAGAATTCACTGATTATTTTGATCATAATTATTTTCAATTTTACACTGCTAATTACAAACTATAAGAGATATCATAATCATTATATTTACTAAACTATTTCTACCAAAAAGGTAGGTGAAATAATAATCTACCTATTTTTATTATCATACTATTAAATTAAGAGGAAGATAGAGTTCAGTTAAACAACAGATCAAAATGTATAATTTTCTGGATATGTGTCTACATTTATCTTTACTTCTACCATTTAATAATTCGTGTGATAATAGACCTTATGTAATATGAATCATATAATTCCTTGTTTTTATGTTTTAGGAAAGGGGGTTTGCTGTTGAACAACGTCTTGGGAATAACTGGGGCGTGTTTAATGTGGTGTACAAAAATAGCCAACTCATACGAGATGCTATTTTTTGGCAGATTTATTATAGGGGTCAATTGTGGTGAGTATTTTTCTTTCGCATTGAACTTAAACACACTTTATTAAACAATATCAGATGAAATATTGAAAGCGAGGTAAAATTAATATTATTTTTAGTGGACAGATTTATGTATTTAATACCTACCTATCTAGGTACTTAATTAATATATTTCATCAAGGGACTGCTTTTAAAATCCTTTTAAATAATTTAAATCAACACAATTGTATCACGATATCATGTTGAAATCTCAAGGAATTGTTATATCACAATTACTTAACATACTTTTCATGAAAATATAGTTTGTGTGAAATTATCCACAATTTCTGGGTAACGGTTTAAGACATGATGGAAATTATTTTTGAGATAGCGTAATTCGAGTCACCACTTTTCACGAGCACACCACGAGATATGCAAATAATTGTATTTATTTAGTAGGTAGTTAAAAATCGCGTCACATTCGATATAGGACTAAAGCTGTGGTCACCTAAAACACAGAGGGTTAGCCATATACAGGAGATGACCAATAAGTTTAAATTCCATTTATACAATAATAAGCAAATGCAACCTTATTATGGATGCAGTTACACTTGTTGACAAAATTTAAACATAAGGATTTATTATTTGAGTTTGCAAATGTTTCATAAGATGTTCTAAGAAAGTAGACGTAAAGGCGTAAAAGTCAGCCACACATTTCTTGATTTGCCTAATTAGTCTGGCAGAATTAGGAATGACAACAAAAATTAGACACGGATTCTGTTCCTAATTTCCACCCACACACTTTTTTACACACAATTTAAGCATGTTTCTTAAGGATTTATTTATCATTCCTACCAATTCAAAGTACTCTCCCCTTCATAAAAGTCCTTGTTCTCAAAAATTTCCAACTAGGCTTTAATGGCAAATACATATATAGGGAATACACATGTGCCCTTGCTAAGATTTAACTCCCCGTCCTAGTGACAACAATCCAAAATTTAAAACACGACATAATAATTTTCACTTTTTTCCAATTCAAATTTCTGTATCTTCCACAAATGTCTTCCGCCAAGCCAATATCCATTGATCGTGGTCATGACCTGGGATGGTTTGGGGCCGAGCGGGAATTATAGCTCTTTGCCCTTCCCATCGTTGTAGGTCTGGACTGCCTCATAGAGGTGGACCCTATCCTTCACCAACCTCGATCACAAAAGTGATAGATGTGGGCGATTCGCGGGGCCTCCTTCTGTCCTGGCTCTACCCTGCAGGCTCGGTAGGATCTTCTGGCGCTCTTCTATCTTGTCTTCTTTCTTCGCCTGCATGTCTAACCCACCAGGGGTAGTCTGCCTCGGGCGGTGGTGACAAGTGCCGCTCCCATCCTGGTTCATTAGGTTTGTGCAAGATAAGGGAAGAGTACTCGAAGTGAGCCCTCGTCCGATGTCGGCGGTCGCCGCTTCGAGGGAGGTATGGTGGTTGTTTTTATTTAGTCGGTTCGTAGCCTCCGTCGCTTGTTCTGGATGGAATCTGAAACATAAGAAGATCTTACTCTCATCCTGGGTCTAGCAGTTGAAGTATATACCGTGACGGTAAACGTGCCACAGAAAACACATGCGCCAGCCACGATAAGGAAAATCTTCATTCTTTATTCATTGTTATTCATTCATTAAAAACTAACTATTATGAATAACAACTTCTATGGAAAGTACAATGCGGGGATGGGGTGACCACAGAGGATCTGCAAGTGTACCTCTCAGCTGCGTTCCCCCACTAAATAACGAATTAGAAGCATTTTTCCGGTATTATGTTATTTACCTTTATTTAACTATCATGTCCTAATATCTTGTGTCATTGTTTCCAAATTATTTAATTATTATAAATATTATATTTTTATTTGCGAAACGGTCCCCTTCGTATCCCACTTACACCTGGATTTCAACAATCCTTAGAAACCTTTGCGATAAATGAACAGGACATACTATTTGAGAAACCTTCGCACGGACTTAAGTCCCTGCGAAGGCCTGGCCCTGACGGTTTATCGGCTTTAGTATTGAAATTTGTGGAAATAATTTGACAGGTCTACTCAGACGTAGATTCCAACAGTCACTTAGAACATCAACGCTCCCCCGTAACTGGTTAGTGGTATCATCGATTGCAATATTTAAAAAATTAGGTAAAACAGATCCTAACAAATATAGATAGATAAGTAGATGGCATGAATATCTGTCTCAAAATTTTAGAAAAAAATATTCATAAATTTAAGAATAAATTATGACGTAATTAACACGTCTAACTGTAATACACGTATTGTATATGGGTAACAATAACCCCCACCACATTTATTTACTTAATAATGAACCTATTACTTTAACCAACAAGCGAGTAGATCTAGATGTCACTAACAATACTAAGCTTTCCTGGTCCAGTCACATGGGCAAAATATCAGAAAGAGACAACCAAACCTGTTACTTTGTGGAAGTTTTTCAAAATTCCACATCCAAAATATTTTGAATCTTATTTAAATATTATGTTAAACCACTTCTGGAGTATGCTGCACTAATTTGATCGCCACATATCATCAAAGACATTAAACTTATTAAAAGTTTCAACGTCGAGCAACAAAAAAGTTTCCTCGGATCCATACACTACCATACCATGAACGGTTGCAATATCTGAATCTTCCTCTAACGTCAGAACGAAAATCCGGAGGAGACATGATATGTACTTATAAAGTCTTACATGACCAGTTCAAGGACGATATCAGGAACCCACTAACCCTAAACCCAGACCAGAGGCTACGTGGGCATCCATGGAAGTTACAAAGAGAAGCCAATCATAATGTCAGTCACAGTTTATAACAGCAAAAGCATTCACGCAACACCTAGGTAAATATAATAGATCTACCAAAACAGATCCACATCAATATACAAAAAGCAGTAATCTTAAAAACAACGGTAATAGTCAGAAAATTCATGCAATAGAACGACATGTCCGTCACATGATCCATAAAACCACTACGGTGAGTAATTAGAAGAATCTAATAATGATAATAATATAAATTGTTAAGGATCTCTGCTACTAGAATGGGGAGCCAAACCTATGTAAGAGCACAGATGTACTCCCTATTTGTCTGCTAATTAAAGCCTAGGTAGTTGGAAATTTTTGTTAACAAGGACTTTTGTGGAAAGTAGAGTACTTTGATTTAATTGGAAGCAAGTGAAAATTATGGTGTCGTAATTTATCGAGCCGGTGGCTCAGGGCTTAGCGTCTCGATCGCTCAACCCAGAGGTCGTGGGTTCTAATTCCCATTCCACCAAGAATTTTTCATTAATTTGTTTACTCGTAGATCAAGGCTTATTCGCAGAGATGGCTTGGCAACCATCCTGGCGATGGCCTAGGATGGGAAGAATGTCAACTTGGTGTTAATGTGAGAGATTAAAACCAGTTGATGTTTGACTTGTCCCCCTAACTAATGAGGTTTTCCAGGTTTCCCTCATTCCAGCACTGAATGGTGGTTAGGGCCTACCAACGTAAGTCGTTCCTGAGACGCAAATGCGGCCCGCAAAATAATAATATGCCCCCCCTCTCCCACACAAGTCTCCGACTTTCGGGTTAATCCTTGTGATTAGAATGAGGGGTAGAAATATTATTAATTTAAATTGTCAAGAATCGCTGCCACTAAAACGGGGTACGAAACCTAAGAGCATGGTGTACTCCCTCTATATATATATATATATATATATATATATATATATATATATATATATATATATACATATATATATATATCTGCATTCAAATTCTAATTGGAAATTTTAGAGAATGTGAACGTTTATGGAAGCTGAGATACTTCGAATAGGGAGAAAGTGAAAATTAGAGGAGTTTTAATTAAGATTATTAAAGATTACTATTAAGATTGTCTAATTTTTAGTTGTCATTCCTAATTCTGCCAGGCTAATTGGGCAAATCAAGAAATGTGTGTCTGCGTTTTGTATCTTTTTTAGCACTTCCTATCCCAAAAATAATTTTCACCATGTCATAATCATAAACCGTTACTAAGAAATTGTGGATAACTTCACACAGGAGAAAATACATACATAAGAAATAACCATGAAACTTCGACATTATACTAGGATCTTCCAAATTATTTTACCCTTTCTTGACTTTATTGTGAATGAAACATATATGTAAGTATATTGCATTCTATGAAACATAACAGTTTGCCACGATTGTGGAGAATACTGTTTAATCGTTAATAAGAAATTGTTTTTTATTTTTTTTCTTGTTTCCTATCTTCATATTTCTAAAACGTATAAAATCAGTATAAAATTATTAAAACTAAAATGATTTATAATTTAAAATAAATACAGGAATGTGAACTAGGTGTAATAAGAAGTTGCTTGAAACCATGTTCGCCTCTGACTTTTACAGTTGTTAGGATTATGGCATATATGGGAAAGCTTTGTGAAGTAGTTGAATTGGTTTTCTCACCAAATTTAACGATTTCCGCAAATTTTGATGCATACTTTTTGGCGTCACTAATATTTCTGTAATGCTCTTGATCCTGTACTGAACTTTATAATTCTTTTACTGATGATCAAATAGAGTTTTAATGGTTTGTTTAAATCTAAAATACCAACTACCTCACGAACTATCTGGTTTGTTACGTCAGCTATAACAGTTAATTATCTCTGCTTAAAACGCACAGTACTCGTTCTATTATTCTCAGTTCTTTGATGGAACTGATGTACGTGTTGCTTACTAGGTGAAATTAATTATAATTTTTCTAGAATACAGAAATATCTGCGAGTACCTATGATCTTTAATACTCTTAAAGAAGGATTGGGAAGTCTACATTTTTTCGTTCATTGGGCGTTATAATTCAATACCCCTTTGTATTATACAAGCGTCCCGTATCCCTACAAAAAGCAATTAACTACAAACGTCTGCAGTGACTGGACGAACGGATTAATAATTTTTTTTACTACCGATAAATGTTAGGTTATTTTATTGTACATAAGTAGTAATCCCGTATTCTTTAATTTTCAGGACTGAATACATCCTTAGTACCTATGTATATATCCGAAATATCACCCTTAAACCTTCGTGGTGGTCTTGGAACTGTAAATCAATTAGCGGTTACGGTGGGCCTTTTGTTATCCCAAGTGCTCGGTATCGAACAAATTCTCGGTACTAACGACGGTTGGCCCCTCCTGCTGGGCCTAGCCGTATGTCCTGCCTTACTTCAATTAGTGCTTCTTCCAATTTGCCCCGAGAGTCCGCGCTATCTCCTTATCACAAAGCAGTGGGAGGAAGAGGCGCGGAAGGCCTTGCGAAGACTGAGGGCGAGCAACGCTGTCGAAGAAGACATCGAAGAGATGCGCGCCGAAGAGCGGGCGCAGCAGGCGGAGGCCTCTATCAGCATGCGGCAGCTGATATGCTCGCCGACGCTGCGGATGCCGCTCATCATCGGCATCGTCATGCAACTTTCGCAACAATTATCTGGTATTAACGCGGTAAGTAAATAAATATATTCTATAAACCATATTGAGTTCAGCAGGGTAGTTTATATTGGTGCGGGGCTACCGAACTTTGTTTACCCTATGTTGACAATTAGGTTCGTCTCATGTGGACACTTCGTTAGAAAGTAAAAAGAAAGCTATACTATTCAAGTTTTACATTGTTACTAGTAATCATACTTAAGTTACAAACTTTCCGTGTCGTGAATTTTTTGAAGTGGTTTTGATTTAGCAACATCACATAATTGAGTATTATTAGAGTATGTTTAGCTTGCAGTCCTACTACTGGCACGTGATTACTCGCAGGCATCTTGCTACTTGAATATGCACATAGCTATAATAATGATCGCCGTGCGCGAACATTTAGGTACCATCCGTATGATAATAAAATACGTTACCGTACGTTGTTAAAATTTAATTAAATAAATGAGACGAATATTTAAAACTTATATTCAACTGTAGTTAACTAAATACCTGTTACCTACATCTAATAAAGATGATGCATTTTCTAATAAACCGGTGGTTATTATCAATAAATAAGAAAACAATATCTGAAGTTTATGGAAAACATTTTCAATATAACTATTTTTACCAATATTAAAAAATACTATTCTGGAATATGCAATTCGTCTATTTCATGAACGCAGAGTAAAAAGTAAATCACAAAGAGTAGGAATGCTCAGCGATGATCGAGCTTTAAAAAACAAAAATGTTACGCACTCGTGAGAGTAGCAGAGTACCAATCAGCAGCGAGGTTAGCAGCGCTGTTACATAATACAAGTTATGCTATTACATACACATACTTATATGAGCTGGTTTTCTCATCGCTCAACATCCATGTACATTGGTCGACAACGTGCAAGCTGCTAACCTACAGACTAAATAACTACATATACCTACTTTGTAGTTTAAAATTTTTGCTTATGCTTATGATTATACCGTTTTCCGATTATACGCTCTACCTCGATTCTCACCATGGCCATGTACTACACGACCTCGTGATAAGGACATAACCAATAAATGATCAAGATAACTTCACACGCGACCAACTGCATTTTGTATTGTTATTTCTAAAAAAACTACTTGGAAAAACCAATGGCGCATTGCAAAATACTGTATGGTCCATTTAATGTGTCATATTATATCATAGGAAAAAAATTGGGTTTATTTATTCCACATACCAAGGGTATATCCTCACAAAATTAAAAACAAGTAAGTCAACAAATAAAAACGCCCCATAATATTTTGCTGGCTAAACCTCAATAGATACATCAAATGTACACCTACTGAAGTAATTTTTGTATCATATTAATGCACCTATGGTAGTTCAAAATATACGCGAACACCTGTTACTATGTGTACTGTTTGGTGTATGTTTCGTAATGTTATTTAAAATTGATATAAAGTGGACTGTATTAGGCGATATCTCGATAAGTCGAAAACTCGAGGTGCGACTTACCAAACTGAAGGCTTCATCAAGTTTCCATAAGGGCAAAAGATCAGCGGCACCAAGTACCCGATCACACAACTCACAAATTGGTATTTCAAATTTCGTAAGAACCCTTATTTTATTAACAAGGCATTCAGCGGCGTATTGAGTTCTTGTCGACACTTTTTGAACTGTGTAGACTCGTGGCTTCTCTGCGCAAGCCAACCAATAAGAATTCTCGACTTACTGATTTGGAATAAGTAGCGGGAAAAAATATTTAAAAGTATATTCGGTGACAACCCTAATAAGATACTATTACTATTCAATTATTAATCAATAATATTCTTAATAAACTAGATACTAACAAAACAAAATTAGAGGTGAAACCTTAACAGTGTACCTAGTCTTATTGTATAATGCAGGAATTGATGTATATATTATATATGTATAATGGTATTGGTAATTGTTATTTTAATTCAAATTTTAGGTATTTTACTATTCGACGGACCTCTTCAAAAGCTCGGGGCTGACAGCAGAAAGTGCCAAGTTCGCAACCATCGGCATCGGTTGCATCATGGTCATCATGACGTTAATCTCCATTCCACTCATGGATAAAATGGGAAGGCGAACATTACACCTGTACGGCCTTGGTGGCATGTTCATCTTTTCAATTTGCATCACCATCTCTTTTTTAATAAAGGTTTGTTGGTATATGCCGGAAATAGGGTGCCCTTATTTTTGGTGGTGGGTATATTGGCAAAAACACATCTGCCATATTGATTTATTGTTGTAATATGTTGATTTATGTTGTATTGTATTATTGTTTTTCGTTTTTCTAACACTCTGCATTTTGTAACTTCGAAAGAAACTTATTTACAAAAATTCAATTTAACGATTTCAACTAAGTATTCAGAGTGTCAGTAAAAAATCATGTAATCATTTTCATTTAAGAAGTCATGTAAATGTTTTTCACTAGAATTGTTTATCCTGTCTTTTTGTATTGTTTATCTACCAATATAAAAACAAATGAACAAATACATTCAATTATTGCAGAATGTATAAAAAATAGTAACAATGTTAGTAATATTAAAATTTTAAGTACCTGTTTAAAGTTGGATAAGGATTAACTCAATCAACTTTATATTATAAAACCAAACTACATGAACCAAAGTATAAAACAGCAGTGGTTTTGAATAGCTGATTAAAAATTTCAAATATCATTGAATCTTAATAATTCCATGTTATACATGGACACTTTCTGAATTAAATAAAATCATAGTGATATCATTAACTAACTAAATGACTTTTGAATGCACCGCCTAATTCGATATTTAATACACCACCACTCGAAATTTAATCCTAATTGTCCTTAAACTTAGAAGTAGCCTTTAAGAACAAATTTTCAAATATCCAATATCTAAGGCAATGAACGAGAGGGGAATAATGGGAAATAAATGGAAAATACTTTATATATATTTTTTTAATATGAAATTTGATAGAGGCTTAGAGGTATTCGCAAGTGATGAAATTAACTTTGTATAAATAAACGTATCGGTATTAAACCTTTTTTTCTATTGATAAAAAAGTAAAAGTTGACTTGTTTCCCAAAATTTGAGAAATACAAATTTAATTCCTGTCCTAATGGGTTAAAACGGTGTTCTCCGAATCGCGTTCTGAGCACTGAAAATCTGAAGTAAGGCTTAAGGAAACTGCTTAAAGAAGTTTTTAAACATTTCATCCTAACAAAGTGAAAATGGATTTGAAATAAAGATGTTTATCAAAACTTCTTGCAGTTTAAAAATCAACTGCAGTATAATTAATTAATTAATACGCATGAGATGAAAATTGTGTTGTTGGATATGAACTGAATTTTCGATATTTTCGTCGTAAAACCATCACAATACAAATCCTCAAAACATAAATATATTAGGAAAAAATAACTTCTTGTTTATAATCCATAACGAGGCTTCAACAAGTTGTAAGGTATTTCTACTTAGGTATTATGTGTATGTCTAATACGAATATATAAGCTTAGGTACTTTAATGTTTTCTATAATTGTCCTTTGTTATACTGTATATGGCAAATGTGTTTTAATGCTATTATTATTCTATATATATATATATATATATATATATATATATATATATATATATATATATATATATATATATATATATATGTTAGTAAAATTGTTATAAGATTATAGGTGCAATCAATTATATTTAATTCTGCAGCCAACTGAAGTATTTAGTTATTTTGGTGCATAATGATTTAGTATGAAATAATATAATAGCAAACTGTTCACTAGATAAAAATTGGTATTTGAATTATTTGAGTAAAATTTATAGACAAATATGAACTTCTTGCGGATTCCCCCGAAGAAGATAATTTTAAATATCTTATGGAACGTTCTAAATATATTTATAATACAGGGATATCTAAAAAAATTAAAAGCTAGTAAAACTTTTTGAAATATTAATTTTGTTTAGCCTTGCTATGGTCAGCTATTTTTTTAATCGTAACTCCTATTTTTATATGAAATGAGTAATGCCCGTCGTTAACGGAGCAACTGATTTCTGACTGTTAAAAAACCTTATTTCAACATTTTCTTCCTCAAGGAACTTTCTAGTTTCTTGCGCGTCGCAGCATGTTGATTTTAATTATATCTTGCACACGTATCAGTCGCCGACTGATATAACATCTTGTTGAAATTCTTCAGCGCCATAAATAATATGCAGTTTATATTTCTTTATATATAGGGATGGACCCAGATAGAATTGCGTTCTTCTCTGTTTATATCTACGATTATAATAATACAAAATTTTCATCTAATCCACATCATTCATAATTTGGCACGATTAAACACAAACGAAACACAAATGTACGTAAGCTATTGGTATACTATGATATGTTTCTAATTACTTTTGCGTCGATACATGACGAGAACTGTATCGAACTGTACGAGAATATCCAACTAGTTTGTAACTACCACAGACAAGAAACTACAGTCTGCAAACAGTTTTATCAGAAACCAGTTGCTCCGTGATCGACGGTCCTAAGACGAAATTAGATAAGACTGAACATTTTGATTTTGGTAGGTATACAAAATTAAAAAAGATTACATATCTTTATGTAAATAATTTATCATTTTTAATGTGTCTTAATTCATACATTAAGATCTATCTATGTATAATGTATGGATACCACTTACATTTTAAATAAATATAAACTGCTTCACAACCAGTTTTCTTTAGCAAGTCAGCACAATGTTCAATATTCAAAAACTATTCGAATCTTTTTATAAACATAACTTTGTATTGTTAAGGGACTCTGTCATGCACATAATTATAGAAGTTTAACTTTAAAGGTCAATAAGTATTATACAAACTGTACAATTTAGATAAATTAACGTAAATGGGAGTAAAAAAATACTTAAATAAGAGGTATAATTAAAAAAGTACAAATAATGTTATATCTAACAAAATAAATAACGATCAAAACATCAGTTACCAACAATATGTTTTATTTCAAAATTAAAGTAGACTAATGATTTTTTTATTAATATTCCTCTAATATTGTATTTTAAAATGTACGGGTTTTACGTTCTCGCTGTATATTTATGTTGCTTGGTTTAGAGTATATATTGAACAGAAAATAATATTTATGACAGAGACAAATAAGTGACTTGAAATTGACAACTTAACAATTTAATTAGATCTGGAAAATAAGCACTTTAAAATTAATGAATTATGAATATAGTTTTTGATAAAACTAATGCAGAAATATATACTGGTATCAGGAAATGGTTATTGTCGATAGCTTTTAGTCTTAATTCAATTAAATTATTTATTTCATACTAATTCATTCACAGGTATACTGTAGAAAAGTCAATCATGTGATATAAAGTAATGAACATAGTGCGCACATTCAATGCTGTGAACTACAGATAATATAATTTAAAGAATTCTTATATATACTTACCTAGTTATGTCATAAATTAGTAGTTGTTGTCTTCATAAAGCAATCGAGGCGTTGGAGTGGAGGTGGAGAGGTCTCCTTACTACTGACTTTTATTAAATCAGCATCAATTTATTTATTTACAGAAATGTAAAAAGTAATTAGAGATTACAGAACAAAACAGCGGATGGAATTTTTTCCGATTCCGAAAGATATAAATGTATTAACTATCGTGTATTTATTAAAGGAGATTTTTCCATCAATATAAGTAGTAACTAATAATTTCCTGCATGCATTTTCTTTTATTTGCACACCTCAGACGCATAGCAATTAATTTAGCATTTTTATTATTTACATTTTCAGTCATTACTTCAGATCTGTTTATATTCAGTCATCTAATCACATAAAACTATTAAAATATATAGAACGGGGGTACTGTCTTTCTCGACATGTGACTCAATAAATATCTGGCTATTAATGTAGGTATTTAGGGGTAGGTAAATAAAAATATACTAAAGAACTCAATAAAACAATAGGATTCATCATCATTTTCAAGTATTTTCTTTAATTTAATCGGTTTCGCCAATGTTTAAAGAATATATTTTAAAGGGCTACTATATAGAAAGTTAGGAAGGCACATTTTGATTATAAAGACATTGATAATAAATAAATAAATACTTAGTGTCAATTGTTTAATATTTTTTGTAATATACTCGTATATCTAAATGTTTAGATTTCATTATATTAAATATAATACACAGAGTTAGTGTAAAAGGGACTAAAGTGGAAATTTTCTATTTAGGATTTCCTTACAATTATATAGAGTTACTAAGTCAGTCTAGTTATTTCAGGTTTTTCACCCTGAAAATATATATCTACCTATAGTTAGAACCTACCTATTGGAAATTAATGTTAATATATGAGTCAACGCCGGTCTCCTATGCAGTCTTCATGTTATTTCATTTACTGGAAAGGCAGATTCTTTATATATTTCAAGCTATTGCTAAACTTAAATGTTTCTTCTCTTCATCGAAAACAGCTAATACGATCGCAACCAGTTAGATATGCAGAGGTACAAAACCAATGACCGCATCACTATTACATTCTCATGCATCTACGTCTGTCCCTTTTCCAGTAACTTATTCTTAGTACTACGGTACTACGTACCTACTACGAATTAACTTTGTTTGCATATTATTCGTAGCTATAGATCTGACTATGAGGCTCAGTGTTCTTACAAAACCTGTCCTGAAGAGAATGTAAAGACACAGATTATTAAAATAATAACTACTTCTGTTACTTCATGGATTATTTTGAATATTTTCTTTTCTTAAAAGTATTTTCTTATGGTTAAGTTTGATTTTTAAAATAAACTCAGGTACTGGTATCTATATGCATTAGTACTTACATCCTAATTCAAGGCAGAGCATCATTAAGATGGCATTAGCAACCGCAAAAATCAATTGCTTCATGATATTGATCTATCAAAGCGCATTGTCAACTCATTTTAAGCTTTGAATTTTATAAGCAGTATTATACAGTGTTATTGTTATTACAAAACATATGGAGCATAAATATGTATATAAAAAAGTTCCCTGGGTCTTTATTTTAATATACAGCTAGTATATGTATAGGTAAACCGTTTTTAAATACAGTTCAAACTACATTTCAGCGAATTTAGATATTTAGGTAGGTACATATACCACTTTTCTAGTATTTAGTACATTCAGTAATAAGTTAGCTAATATAATATTTAATAAAAGATCACCCTCGTCTCAAATATTTATAAAGCTTAAGTGGAAAATAATGAAAGCATGCATATCCACGTTTAAAGATAGTAAAACAATGTTTCGGAATATTTATTTTTTTAGATAATATATAAATATTAAGCACACCATTGACCATAAAATTTAATTTGCTTGCTACACTTCTAACCTGCTTCTTTTGCCTCGCCCTGTCTGTGTGTTTCGACTTTCCTGACACGGTGGAGGAGGGACGCTGTAAATACCTGTGCTGTAACCTACACCACTGGCCACTATGCACGCGTGGTTTGGATAATTGTCATCACACATTGCTTGCCACCAATAAATAGTTCAAATGTTTTACTGGTTGCAGCTTTAACAAAACTTCACAAAGAAATTTTCAATTGAAGCATATGCCAATGCATATACTTCAAAAGTCATGTTAAACGTCAAATACCTACTTACCATTACTTGTAATTATGACTATTTGACTTTTAACTCAAATGCAATAGTAGGTACATAATATTTATATAAATATAGGTATGCTTCTCAATAGGATTATGACCCTGTGGAAATAAAACAATGTTTCTTTAAGTAGATAGGTTATGTGCCTATTAATATTTTATTCAATTATTTTTATCCTTTTATAAATTGACCTACCTATCTGATGTATCAAAATACTGTATATTATACATTCCTTTAAAACTCTTGTCCAAATACATCTTGTTTTATTTTTTAATCTTTACTATATTTTTTAAATCTTTTAATTACAATTTTTCTTTTATGAGACATGTTAATTTACTATACCTATAGTTAAAACACATACAGTCTGGTCCACATAAAACTGACCTCCCTCCCCTTATTATCTTAATGCTGAACAAATTTTATTGTTTTGAAAACCAAGCTGATGTGATTTTTCCTACAAAATATACTTAATTCCAATTTGAAAAATTTAGTTATTTAAAAATTCAACGTAGGTACCAAATCTCTAGGTGAACCAAGAACTAACTCTTAGTTAACAACATATGAAGTTCTGTAATACATTTTGTTATCGAAATAAATATTATCACCCTAGATTAATACTAATAACAAAATACTTACTGTATTATTAAAAATAAATGTAATAACGAATCTGCAAATATCTTGAAAATTATTAGAGATAACTTTTTAGAGATAACCAAACTTTTTAAATATTCCTAGTGTACTGTACAGAGCAGTCCATTTTTTATAGAAATCGAGGGTAGGTAAGTTAAATTCTTCTATAGGTACCTAATTACTTATACCAAGATTTTAATTAAACAGAATAAGCTTTTTAAAATACAGTTATTTTATTGGTACTTATATGAGTAAAATATTATGAAATAGTAGATTTTATAAGCATCACAGAATTTATTCTATAACTAGATATAGGTACCTACTTTATTATGTACCTACCTAAATATATTAAATAAAACATTAAAAACTTAATATTAGCACATTTTACATATATATGTATAAAGATTAATTGCAACCATTGTGCATTTGGACTGTTTCCTAGTAGAATAGAAAGCTTATTTTAATTTGGTCGCGGTCACTCCTCCCTGTCGGGAAAGAACGTCTTTCTACCGCCTGATAGGAGTTTTTTGGATACGTGCAGGAGATGATAGACTGGATGTCGTACCTGTCGGTGGTTTCAACTCTGTGTTTCGTCAAATTCTTCGCCATGGGACCCGGAAGTATTCCTTGGATGATCACTGCCGAACTCTTCTCGCAAGGACCTCGTCCAGCCGCCATGTCAATTGCTGTGTTAGTCAACTGGATAGCCAACTTCGTAGTGGGGATAGGATTTCCTAGTATGATGGTGAGTGCATAAAATTCAGTATAGTTTAATAAAATAGTTTTGAATGTGGCAGTGTATTTTTCAAACATGAATGACTATTTTAAATGTATTTACAACAAATAAGAGTACACATATATTAGTTTGCTATTTTGACTTACTCCGTTAAATATAGGTACTGTTTAAATAATATTACTCTATTATTTTATATTATTCTAATATTAGTATTTACTCTAATATCTGAAAGAAATGTGGAGTATATAACATATATACAGGGTGTCTACTTTTAAGTGTATACAAATCGATAAAAAGTTTATTTTGTGAGATATTTTAAAAAACCTTGTTTGTTCGAAATCTTTTCAAAAAACGCTCCTTTTGACGTTATTACTTTTGTCAAAATTTATATCCCCGATTTTTACAAAAACCATTTAGCGATTTTTTTATTTAAAATCTAATACGACAACGCTAACCAGGACCCGTAAATACCCCCTTTATCAAATTTGAACAAATAAAGGATGTTCGACACGGTTCTACACCGTGTTAAAGTTGAGCAAAATAGGGACTCCAAAGGCACCTGGCGAGTCAACCGTGCTATGGAATTATTTCAAAACAGTTGAAGAAGAAATATATAGGATATTTTTCTCTACAGCGTCTGAAATTTTTAACTTTTTTCGATTTTTATGATGGTCAATTTATATGATGGTTTATTTTACATTTAGTAACATTGTTTCAAAAATCTAAGGCAAACTTGACCATCATAAAAATCGAAAAAAGTCAAACATTTCAGACGCTGTAGAGACAAACATCCTATGCTTTTTGCAATTTCATTCATCAACACTTTGGGTAGCCTTGTTAATTCTTCAACTGTTTTGAAATAATTCCATGGCATGCTTGACTCGCCAGGTGCCTTTGAAGTCCTTAGTTTGCTCAACTATAACACGGGGTAGAACCGAATACCCTCTATATTTTTTATTCAAATTTGGTAAATAGAGATTTTACCAAATTTGAATAAAAAATATAGAGGGTATTCGGTTCTACATCGTGTTATAGTTGAGCAAAATAAGGACTTCAAAGGCACCTGGCGAGTCAAGCGTGCCATGGAATTATTTCAAAACAGTTGAAGAATTAACAAGACTACCCAAAGTGTTGATGAATGAAATTGCAAAAAGCATAGGATGTTTGTCTCTACAGCGTCTGAAATGTTTGACGTTTTTCGGTTTTTATGATGGTCAAGTTTGCCTTAGATTTTTGAAACAATGTTACCTACTAAATGTAAAATAAACCATCATATAAATTGACCATCATAAAAATCGAAAAAAGTTAAAAATTTCAGACGCTGTAGAGAAAAATATCCTATATATTTCTTCTTCAACTGTTTTGAAATAATTCCATGGCACGGTTGACTCGCCAGGTGCCTTTGGAGTCCCTATTTTGCTCAACTTTAACACGGTGTAGAACCGTGTCGAACATCCTTTATTTGTTCAAATTTGATAAAGGGGGTTTTTACGGGTCCTGGTTAGCGATGTCGTATTAGATTTTAAATAAAAAAATCGCTAATTGGTTTTTGTAAAAATCGGGGATATAAATTTTGACAAAAGTAATAACGTCAAAAAGAGTGTTTTTGAAAACATTTCGAACCGAAAAAAGGTTTTTGAAAATGTAACACAAAATAAATTTTTTATTGATTAGTATACACTTAAAAGTAGACACATTGTTAGTACTACAATTGATAGGTACTAAATGAAGACTATCATTTAAAAAAATATATAAGATGATGCAACAATCAATATGTAATACTTTGATACATGAGCTGCATTTAAAACATTATAAAAATAGGTATTCTTAAATAGAAAACATGAAAAAATGCCACGTCATGTATTTCATGACGTAGCATTGTCAACAGTGTAGTAGTGCATCATGTAGTTCATATAGTATCCTGGACTTTGTAACATTTGCCCGGATCTGGAACAGTTCATATGCTTTCATTGGCTTCATCGATAGTCAATGAAATTTCCTGGAGTGTACCGGATCCGGACAAATTTTACATAGTCACAATCTGCTCCGATAGGATAAAACTAGATTTGCTCTCCATCCGTCGCCAGTTTCTACACCGTCCTTTACCTACCCCTTGACTGATCCGGCACTTCTAATTATTCCAGTCCTAAAGACTTCACTTTTTAAAGTCTAGGATGTTAAAGTCATATAGCTACATATGGCTTTTCCGTATAAATAATAGAGGGCAATAAATATTGCTGCAAATATAAATATTGCCATACCATAATCCCGTTCTACGCAAAAAGTTACTCTGTCAAAGAGTATTTGGAATCGAAAAAATGTTGGAGAGCATATGCATATTAGCCCAGTCTACATAAGCAGCCCTAACCTTGAAAAATGTGTTTCATTGACATCATTCAAAGACTTGACACATCATTAGATTCATTTTATAATGCAGTATCGGTTTAATAACAAATTAAGTTAAGGTAAGAATAGTAAAAGGTAGGTAATATCTACCTACTTGTTTTTTTATGTTTCATGTTTTTATATATCCAAGTTGAAAGAACTATAATTAATTGGTCTTTAATTCCAGTGGTCAATATTAGATTTCTTCTAAATATTATTTATAAATACACGGAGTATGTTGGTTTTACTGAAGACGGTGAACATTTATAGATGATTCTAAAGAGCCTGTAAGTATATGTCTGAATGCACTTTGATTGTTTGTATTTTTCTTACCTAAGTACCTAGTTGAATTATTGTTGTTGAAAACTCTAGTGGTTTCTACTCATTACTAAAATATTGTTATTAAATATGTTCCACATATTGCCGTCTCATGAAATTTATTTAAAAACTATAAAAATAGGTTTCTTTTATTTCCTCAAGGCACATCATATTTTATCACTTAGAAAATATCTTGGAAAATAATGTACCTTCATAAAATCATACAGTCAATACTACATATATTTTTTTTAATAAAAAATATGCCTTAGCATGGCAAAATTTTATGTATTTAATAGTTTTATATTTTGTTAAAGTATTTTTCAAAATAACATTATGTATAGACAGAAATTATTTTGAAACTGAATTACTTTACCGAATCGATCAAGAATGCGGTTCGCCCCTATATCTTTTTTATTTTTCAAAATACCTTAACCAGATTTGGGCTATGCTTATAGATCAATCATTGCATATATTTCCTTAACTTTATCTTAACTTTTTAATCTTAAGTGAAACATCTTATTTTACATATATTTAGATAGGACGTTGTTTTTTGTAACTTTTTGTACCTATTGTAATAATAGTTAAATGATCATTTTCATTTTTCCTAGCTGAAATATTTAAATTTGAATTATTGAATATGATTTTATGGAACTTAAGTTAGCGGCCTGGCGCTAGGCGCCAGTCGATTTCTTAGAAAAACTATATTTTTTTCATATCGAATTATCCGTATTCCCTATACCTAAATTAATTGTTTTGAACATATTTTTTTAAGAAAAAGACAATTTTGTATTATTTACAGCTCTTTATATCTTCTGAAATTAACATATTGAATAATTAATCTCATTCGCGTTTTAATTAGATGCGTATGTATTAATTAATGTATGAATAAAACTTCTAATTTGGATAATGCGGAACAGAATGTGCGTAACTGGTGAAATTGTGATGTTATACCTAATAATTATAATTCTAGGCGCTTGTAAATTAACTGAAGCGCAACAATGGAATGAAAAATACCAAATTCATAACACTAGTATCCTGTTAAATATAAATTACCTTTAAATTATGTAACTATACATACAATTAATTTCTATTAATATTAGTTTAACTATTTTGTTGCATTTATTTTATCGAGGCTGTTATGTAGGTACTTTAGTAAACGCGGTAAACGTAATCAACGTAGCAAGTCAGGTATAACCCCTTTAAAGACTTATCACCGCAAAATGAGTGTTTTCGAAATATATCGGAAAATAAATTTATTCTGACAGATATATCCTGTACATACGTATTCTCTGATTTTGCAAACAAGAATAAATCTCATAATTCTTAAAATATAATATAGGTATAACAACTTTAAGCTAAAAATATAGTTTCAGAATTGGCAATCAATGCAGCAATAATTGATCATATGGGCCGTCGCCATATACAGCCTCATTCACGTAACCCGTTCATGAGAATATTTTAAGGTTTCAGTTTATTCAAAATTCTGAAAATTTGAGGTTAGGGTAAAGTCCACGCATTCTATCATTTTAAAATATTGACAACCATGTTACTTCCGGTAATACCAGAAGCGAGCCTCAACTTCCTAATTTCAAATAGAATGCTATATTTTTATTGCATTTTTGAATTCTACTCGTGCTTTCAGATATATTAGCCTATTAGATTCCCCATGCTTAAAATTAATCATTCCTGAGTTATTTGAATTTAAAAAAAATTTGAATTAACACAGAGATATTCAATATCGTGTATCTTTAACATTTTTGAGGAAAAATCTGTGATTTTTTTACCAGAATATGTACATCCTACATACTAATTATTATAGTTAAAACATTCTTTGATTTTTATACAGGGAATCCAAAATTCCAGGTAAATCGCGAGGACTTTTATTAAAAACGCGCCAAGTTGTCTGTACAATTCTTCCACATTCACCATAAATATAAAGTAAATCTAAAATGTCACTGAGTTCATTTACATTCTAAATTAATGCGGTTTTCTATATTTTTTCTTCAGTGTTTTAAATTGTTCGTTGACACAACAAAAACTGAGTGTCTCAAATGGCAAGATCTGTAATCGCTTGCAAATTTTTACATAGCCGGCTACAATGAATTACATAAATATTATGAAATAAGGTTGAATAATAAAATCACGAATATCTCAAAAACTGTGAGAATAAGAGTATAGAAGAAGCTAATGCAGATTGATGCAGAATTTACTCCTGCATTCAGAGATGCAGATGCACTGATATACAGGAAGTCCCATTTCAAAAAATAGACTTTTACGTATTTTAAAAATGGTTGATTGACAACCAAATTTTGGTTAACCTGTATAAAAATCAAATAATGTTTTAGCTTTGATAATTAGTTCGTAGAATGTACATACTAGAGTTGGGATTTGAGTCCAGAAGCCCGGCCAGGCCCGGCCCGAAATCGGGTCTGGCCGGGCCGGGAAAATCTGCTTATTTTATTGGCCGGGCTGGACCTGGCCGGATGCTTTGTAATACCTGGCCGGGCCGGGCTGCAATTGAATTGGCCAGGCCCGACTGGCCGAGTCGGGCCGGTTCGGGCCTGGCCGGATCGGCCCTGGCCTGGCCGTTTCGGGCCGGATCGGACCGATTTCGACCTAACCTAGGCTAACCCGGTTTGCTGTATAACAATTTTAAAATACTATATCTTGTTCTTCCTATGAGGAATTTGATTTCATAATAACTTGAGGTGTTTCACCCATTTATCTGACCACTTACGGCCAATCTCACTCATACTACTTAAAATTTAAGGTGTCCCAAAATGGACAAATTATACTTAGCAATAAGTATTACTCTGATATTTAAGCACATTCTAAAAATTCTTACACAGACTTAGAATTCGATGCAGAATTTAAAAATGAAATATTTGAAAAAATAAGTTGGTAAATAAGTAAAATAATAAAATAATAATATTTCAAAGTTGATGGTCGTAACTTCTTTTTGGACTACCCTGTATACATGAATTTAGCATAAAAAAATCGCATTAAAAAATAAAAATCCACAAGTCCGAGTGTTTTTCCAAAAAACACACCGCTGAATTTTAAATGAATTTAGACATCACTTCTGGGAGTCACTGTACATACATATAATATCTTATACCACTATATATATATTACAAGTGTTAAATGTAAAACATTATGTTTGTGTTTAAGTTGTTGAACAAATTTGTTTTCGGAATTTGTATTTTATTTGATAATGAAATAAAAAATTATTCTATTAAGGTTATTTTGTTCTATTTTGTGAGACATTTGAACGTTTCATGGAGACATAAAAGAGTTAATAAATTTATGAATTGTCATACCTATTGTCAATGTCAAGTAGGCAGGATTTCTGGTATGGCCGAATGTGGCTTAGGCAGACTGGGTTGAATTTGGGCGGACCGATTCTGGCTAAACTTGCCTTGATAGAGCCGGGCCGGATCAGATTCGATTTGAGCTTCGATTCGATTTGGCCTGGTCTGGCCTTGGCGGGCCGGGCCGAATTCAATCTGGCTTGGTCGGGCCTGGCTCAAATCTGGCCTGGCCGGGCCATAATTGTCAAGAGGTCTGGCTTTAATTGGGCCAAACGTTCGGTGGGTTTATCTGGCCTGGCCTGGCCTGAATTTTTTTAAAAAGTCGCAGCTCTAGTACATACATGCTCTGATAAAAAAATCACATATTTTTCTTCAAAAATGCCAAAGATACATGATATTGATTTTTATTTGATGTAACTCAAAAACAGTTATTTTTAGGTAGGTACATATATGGAAACCTAATATCTGAAATCATGAGTAGAATTCAAAAATGCAATAAAAAATGTAGGATTCCATTTGAAATTAGGAAGTTGAGACTCACTTCCGATATTGCCGGAAGTAGTACAGGGTTCTCAATATTTCAAAATAATAGAACGCGTGGACTTTATGCTAACATATTTTCAGAATTTCAAATAAACTGGAACATTAAAATATTCTAATGAACGGGTTACGTGAATGACAATGTGTATTTGAAAAAGATGGCTAAAACAACTACTCCACGGACAATGTGCCCCGACTAGCATGGTATTACTCAGCCATCTCCATAGGAGTTGCCACATCTTTCATCGAAACCAATTACAAAACATTGAGCGGTTTCGCACTTATTCTGTGGTCATCAGAGTGCCATAACTAGCGGAATCGATGAACGATATTGATTGCCTAAAAGGGCATCATGAATGTTAGTAGTGGTGTGAAAAACACCGTAGTACCCTCTTTGGGTCTTTGCTACTATCCGTCTGACAATTACTGTCAAACTGACAGACAGATAGCGACCTGCTTTTCCGCAAGCGCCATTACAGCAGTGTATTGTCTTTGAGGAAGACAATCCTACTTATTTATTGAAAGGAGATGCCGAAAACAATTACTTTACTTGCAATGTGCCCCAACTAGCGTTGCATTACTCCGGCATCTCCAAGGAAGTCGCCACATCCTTCATCGAGACCAACCACCAGACTCTGGCCGGTTTCGCGCTTATTATGCGCTCGTCAAAGTGCCATAGGCATCTGGTATGTTAGTAATGGTAAGAAACACACAGTAATGCTACTTTGGTCTTTGGTTTTGGTCTTTGCTACTGTCTCTGACAATTATTATCAAATTGACAGACAGATAACTTCCTGCTTTCCATAAGTGACATTATAGCAGTGACCTCTACTGACTTTGAGGAAAACAATCCCACTTATACATTTAATAAATAAATAAGTAGATTTATTTTTTTATATATTTTTATTTTAAGAAATCATGTCGCAGCCTCGTTCATCGAGTCCGCTATCTATGGCACTATGATGAGCACAGAATAAGTACCAAAACGGTCAGTGTCTGGTGTAGTTGGTCTCGATGAAGGATATGGCGACTCATATTATGGAGATGCCGGAATAATACAATGCCAGTCGGGGCACATTGCTCCTGAAATAGTAGTTTTCGGCGACTCCAAATAAATAAGTAGGATTGTTTCCTCAAGACAATAGAGGTCACTGCTATAATGGCACTTGCGAAAAATCAGGTCACTATCTGCCTGTCAATTTGTCAATAATTGTCAGACAGACCAAAAGAGGGTACTACTGTGCGTTTCTCACCAATACTAACTGATCCTAACATATGTTCAATCTAAATTTTCCTCTAACATAAGACTTCTCCCTCACTGGCAGGGTAGAACGGGCCATACTTGAGGGCTTATTTTTATAAGAGGAAAAAATAAGCCTATGGTTAGTTATCCACATTACCAAAATCAGATACATTTTCCTCAATATATTTTAATTGTTCCAAAAATCCTAACTAGTTAAAATAATTATTATGCGAATAATTATATTGCTTCCACGGCATTTTATTATAATTCTATATTTATCTTGGCTACTCTCTCATGTCAATGTCAACAAAATAATATCGGACCGTCCTAAAATTTCCAAATAATACATATTAATTTCCTGGATATAGAATTATTGGAAATACTTATTTCATTGAAACATACACAACACTATGTCTACTAAACCCTATAATTACATTACACCAATAGATTGGCCCTGGTCAACTACTTGTTTCGAGGAATTCCAAGAGAAAATATTTTTCGAAGGTACATGAATAAATTATTGCAGTTTTTCTTAAAAAAACTTCACTACGATGAGCTACGATTATAGTTTTCAAGAACTATTGACTTAAATTTTTGCTCGAATTCGATTACAAATCCTTTACGTGAATATTTTTATGATGGTATGATTAATAATACTAAAATACTACGCATCTCACCTTTATTATATGACTGGTTTCGACACTATTTGTGGCCCTATTTGAAAAGCACTTCAATTTGGACTGGCACAACATAACTTGAAATTAATATTACTAATATATTTAGGATTTTTATTTAAAAATCTTGGATTCTAATAGTGGTACGACTCTTCATTCTATAATCAGCTGGTGATTTATGTGTTTTTATCTCTTATACCTAAGTGCCCATCTCCCATGCGTCTAGCACTTACTAGTATATCTGTTATGAGCAGTTAAAACGGCTGAAGATACCTTTGATAAATGTCACTTCCCTGAAATAAGTTAGTTTATATCCTCCGCAGACTTCTTATCGGGGATTTTTTATTGTATGTTGAAGAAGTGAAATAGAATAAACGAAGAGTGCCCTGTATTTGATTCTGTCAATCATGATTTATTGCTCTCCAAACTACATGAATTTGTCTGAGAAGCCAATTTTTGGAGTGGGTGTTCTCCTTCGTTAAATTTTGTAGTCAATATGTGTCTATTGGGATTTCCTTAAAGAATCTGTTAAAATCTGTTAAAAGATAGTTACGATGATACTCTGCAAGCACTGTGCGATTGATTTAATCAAAATCATTAAACAATCATTCATTATTACATTTAAATACAAACAAAACTCAAGCAACGAGATTACATAATCGTAAAATGTATGTGATCCTGTTCAAATAACTCTACAGCTCTACGGTAGAAAGTAATTCAGGTGCAGTTTATACATTTCTAGGTATATAATTCGATGAACATCTAAATTGGAAACCACACTGTGAACACATAATATCAACTCTAAATGTTCTTTGTTTAAGAATATAAAAAAAGTTGCCTAAGGAAAAGTTATTCACTCTATCATTTAAGGGAATATACTATCTACTTCCTCAAAAAATTCGGAACAATCTGGAGAATATCTAAATTAATTTCATGTCAAGAATCCTTGATAAAAATCGTCCACAATGTTTATGCCCTATATTGTTTGAAAATTTATTTCTCCCTCCATCTTGGACTTTCAGCTGACTAGTAGTAATAATTGTGTCGATTAACAATACTTTTATTGTGAAACCGACTTTTATCAGTCTCTGATATTTTATTTTAAAAGGATGGGTTATCTACTAGTTTTACTGACATCTCAGCAATATAATTTAATCTTCTTTCAGGATCTGTAGAGGTCAAACCTTAATCGTTTTGGAAGAATGATATTATTTATGATCTTTTATACTCTGTGGATTATAATACTATAACTTACTCCTAATTCTTGTTGAAAACATCTATTTGAGATATAGGATTTACTTGAAGATAACCCACAATATTAATTTCATTATCCTCTGTTTGGATAGGCTATCGTTGAGGACTTTGATGTTTTCCTCTAGGAAAAGAACTATGCCTTCCTTGATTTTTGTTACACATAAGGGAAAGTATTTTTACTTCGGGCAAACGATCTCTGTTGAAATCTTGCTATTTTTCCACATTTGCTGTAGATGATTGGCTAATAGACATACTCCTAGTAAGTAAAATGTAAAGAAACATAATAAATAATTTTCTTACCACTTTTACAAATAGTTTTTATGTTGGTAGGATACTTCTTTGTTTATAGACTATATAGGTTTTGTAAATAAAAATGAACTAATACCAGCTGTTTATAATAATAATAATAATAATAATAATAATAATAATAATAATAATAATAATAATAATAATAATAATAATAATAATAATTTATTTTCCTTTAGACATTAATATGTATCAGAATTGTCAAAACTTACACTACTGGCTTATAAAAAAAATTCACTTAAACTATAAAAACATTTATCAATAAGAAATCGTTTTAATTGTCGTTTAAAACAAACCAAGTTCTCAGTTGCTTTATGTCATCAGATAGATGATTATAAACTTTTAAACCCAAACAAATGGGTGAATTGGTGGCCACCTTATATCTATAAAAAGGAACATGAAAATTTTCATTCCGTCTAGTATTTACATTATGATTATGAAATTTATAATTTGTCTTAAAACTTCGTTTGTTATTATACACAAATACACCTAACTCTAGAATAAAAACACTTACCAAAGTTATAATATTAAAACTTTAAAAAAATGGTCTACAAGAACTAGTACTTGACAATCCTGCAAGGCTTCTCAAAATACGTTTTTGTGTTATGAAAACTTCAGCAGATGAAGTGGAACCACCCCAGAAACAAACGCCATACCTCAATCTAGATTCCACTTGACAATGATAAAAGTTTATCAGTTATTCTATGGTAAGAAAATGTTTTAAATTTCTTATTAAATATATCACTGAGTTTAATTTTTTTACTAACTGAGATTGCAGTGCGGTTTCCACGTTAGGCACTCATCAAAAACAATTCCTAAAAACTTTACAGTTTCAGTACGTGACAGCCTATTGTCCCCTATTTTTACGACTAAATTAGAGCAGATTTTTTGCCGATTGTGAAAATGAGTCAAATGTGTTTTATTTATGTTTAAATGTTGGTTATGCTCCCTATACCAATTATCTAATTTATTTAAGTTGTTATTGCACTTGGATTGCAAATGTATATCTGATTGGTCATCAGCATACAAAACTAGCAGGGCATCAGACACCAATGAATCTAATTCATTTGTATATAATAAAAACATTATAGGTCCCAAAATAGACCCCTGTGGGACTCCCATCTCAACTATTTTACATTCCGTACTGATCCTGGTTGCAAAGTCCTTTTGTGCATGCATCAGACTTACATATTGCTGTCGATTTTTTATAAACGAAGCAATCCAGTATACCACGTATACCATAGGCGTATAGTTTATTTAATAATTTGTTGTGATCTACACAATCAAACGCCTTGCTATATCACAGAAAATTCCTACCGGGCATTCTCCCGCCTCAACGTGTTCAATAATCCCTTCATAAAACAAGTGTATCGCCGTATATGTTGACTTATTAGTACGAAATCCGTGTTGATTATCTATAAAAATATTGTTGTTATGTAGAAATTTGAGAAGACGATTTAAATAAGCATATTCAAAAATGCTTAAATGTTTAAAATGCTTAAAAATTCATACTAAGGCAGAATGTTTAAAAGTTTTGTTATTTTCTCAAAGTTGTATTACAGGCAAGTACCTATCTGTTGAATATAACAGTTCAGGTAATAGGTTAAATTTAATATTCATGAAAACCGTGTTCATATGACACCGCAATGATATTATTAATTCTTATTTGAAAAATGAACGATAAATAGTTCGAGACGGTTTGTTATTTACTTCCTGAATTAATTACGTAGGTGTTTGCTTATTAAACTTTATTTACGCTTACCTGAGCTATAGATATATGCATTTCCTTTGTAAATACGTTTAGGTACATATTTCGTTTTGTGCTTTCAAATTAATGGAGTGTGAAGTCGGATGCTGGGAATTCATGCAGGCAGATATGTAATGAATTATGTAATTCTCGTCCCTATTTTAAATATATCAACTCATAATTATAAATTGTAAAAATAGGACATTAGAAACTGAAGCAATAGAATTTAATTTCAATCTATTTCTCAATATTTTGAATGAATGTCTAAATACTTTAATTATTGTGTTCGAAAATGGTCGAGTTGTTAAATAAAGTAGGCTGGTAGTAATACTGGTAGGACTGACTACACAGGGTGTCCCACCGGGAAGGGCCGCCAGCGATGTATGGAAAAGTACGTACAGGGTGATTTTGAAAATTTGGTTATTTACAAAGGTTAGTGGGGCCTACCTTTTTAAAATATTTTCACGTTTCTGGCACTTCCGGTATAATCGGAAGTCAACACCAACTTGCTTATTTTAAATGGAACACTCTGTATGTTTCTGCAGTTTTGGATTCTACCTTCAATTTCAAGTCAACTTTGTGTAAAGTTGTATATACCTAAATTCAGTTATATTCAAGATATTTCCAGTTTTAAGAAAACAGTGACAATTACAGCACCATATTAGAAATGTTGAATCTTGAAAAGTGGAATGGTTTAGTTATCGCTACATCTGAATATAATTGCATAATGTCTGAGGAACATACAAGACTCTCAAAATTTGTAAGCCAATTTACCAATTTAAGAAGTTACAAAACTTTATTTTTTCAAATGGAACACCCAATATATTATGCTACGGTTGAAAGAAGAATTAAATTCTGAATCGAATGATATAAATTGTATGTACCTATCTTTTAAGGATTCCCAGTTACAGCGAATTTTGTTATAAAAACGTATAAACACTGAAATATTTCATTTTACCAAGTATACTGTGAAAAAATAAAACAATTTAGTTTGTCTCGAGTACCAAATTTGTTGTCAGACGTTTCGTCAGTATTGTTTGTGTCCACAAAAGTGTTATTAAAGACCTCTTCAGATTTCAGGATTTCAAGGATTTCAGTCACGTCATGACTGAAGAGTCCTGAAATCCTGACGTAGAGTCAGGATTTCAAGTCCTACACGTTATGACTATTTGTAAATAAAATGTAAGAATAATGAGAATATATAAAGGTGAATCCACTTTTAAGTTCTTTTTAAATTGGTGTACATAATGTACTTTTAATCCATTAAATAATTTAAAACTAAGTTGGCAACGGCAAGGGTTTCATAGCTTCACTCATGTCGTGTAGAACTTGAAATCTTGACTGAACCGTATTAAATTATACTTACGAAGATTATTTAAATAATTTATTTGTAATTTATGGACAATGTGACAAAGTTATAACAAGAACTTGTGATACATTTTGCTGATCGATATCCCCATAAACAGAAACCATCACGACATGGTGTAAGACCCATCCTAGATAATTTCAAAAAGGTTGGTATTACGAAATTTCTTCTTTGGATACCTCCTTTCGTAATACCAACATTTTTAAAATTCTCTAGGACGTGTGTTGTGTAAATGTGTATTCTTTTACTTAATAACATTTTTCTCAGATAAACTAAATGTGTTTTTTTTTTCACTTTTATGGTATAGAAGTCAGTGGCACTATGATTTTTCAAATTCTCCTGCTACCATGTGGTTCAACAAGAGTATATTCTCCTTTAACTTTGTCTTTATTCCTAGTCTCCCACTGAAATTTTATATCGTGGGTGTGATGGTCATGAACTGCATCATCGCTGTTGTACTTGGCTGGTGCTGTTAAATATATTTATTTAAAAAAATCGCCAATCAAAGCTAATGAATGAAAATCAGGTCCTGTGAAATTTTAATATAGGTGAAGGTATATTCGGTTCTGTGTCAACAGTTTTCTCAGAAAAGCTACTAAAATGTGTATGTTGTCACTGTTGCCAGTGACAACATGTGGCCGTGGAATTTCATACTTACTCATACAGTTTCATTTAGATACTTGTTAACTAACCTCGTAATTAACAGACTGTAAATTAATGTATTTTAAAGACAACCCTAGTAAATATTGTTTGCAAACAAGCAGGATTCTAAAGACGGAAAACATTGAGCAAATGGAGTTATGACTGTATTTATTCTCTGTTCAACTTTTAACAGCCACCTCTAGAACATGTTTCAATGGGTGGGTATGGAGTGCATGTTTGTTTACATTTTTTCAATTTGTCTCCCTTCCGGGTAGCTTTTGGCTTGGATTTGGGGGTTGTTTAATTTATTTATTTAAGTAATTTATTAACTGTTCTATATTTTAACTATGTCTTTTAATTCTTTAACGATCTATAAACTGCCCATGAGTTAATAAGTTTTTTCTTAATTGCTTGCATATTTATTTATAGATATACATTTGTTTGTTTCTTAATCTCCTGTTCACAGCCTTGCGTCATTACGACTACTTTTCACATTTTATTTCTTGAACTAGTTAAACGTGTGTGTATTATACAAAATGATACAAATCCTTCTAGATTCGTATTATTCATTTTTTCATATTAATTTTATTTTGAAACACTTTTATTGGTTTATTTTGTGTATTAAGTCACAAGTATTAAACGCTACCATAAAAAATTTATATAAAATGCATTGTTTTATTAAAATTTTAAAGCGACCCAGATAATTATGATTTTTGTTAATTTTGACCTAGGTCCTTAGTATAATTCTAACGTATGCTTAAGTACATTAAAATTTAGTATTTTTTATTTTTATGCTCCAAAAAAAATAGTTTCAATAAGGCGTTCACAAGTAATAAAAAACTTTAAATTTAATTAACTTAATCCCGAAAATAGCATACATGTGATGAGAGATAAAAGTGCACACCATTAAGTTTGGAATGAATATTAATGAATTTGGTATATCAGTAAGACCAAATTTGATTTCTAGGTTAAAAGGGTGTTAAGATAAATCAATTTCATATAAAAATAATAACATTTATTTATGCAATGCTGTAGAAGTGTATCAAAAAGCTATTTACAAAAATATATAGCATCTCTTAACTATCTCTAGATAAATAAAAATAAAATATATAGAAAATAAAATGATTACCATGAACACAGAGTTGGAGTATCTGTAACTTGTGTACATAGATTACTGTTGTATGGCAATTGTTGGTATAGACTAAAGAGCATGGATGATAAAGTGAAACAAATAATTTCTATATTTCTAAAAAAACAACAACAAAATACTGATTTAAAATCACTACGAATAAATAAAAAATAATTACATCGTAATCGTTTTCACTAGTAATCCTTCACGTTCTTTACAACTGCATTAAAACCACTATGTTTGTCAGCTGTATAGGAAACAATTCTCCTGCTACCATCTGGTTCAACAAGAGTATATTCTCCTTTAACTTTGTCACCATTCCTAGTCTCCCACTGAGATTTTATATCGTGGGTGTGAAGATCATGAACAGCATAATCGTAGTGGTACTTGGCTGGTGCCTGCAAATATGTTTATTTTAAAAAATCAGCAATCAAATCTGATGTTGGAAAACCAAATCCAGATGTCTGTGATAATAATGTTATTTATCAAACAAGTCAGTGTATGGACGAAAAAAAATAAGTTAAAATAAATCTTATTGAGACAAGTAGGTACTGCTAAAATATGTAAATGTATAAATTACATACAAAACGTGAATGCAAATTGTATCATTTCAGAAAAAATACCACAATAATGTCTTCTAACACCCTGATTAAAAATATAATGGTTGATAAATATATACTGTGATACAGTAAAATAATAATAGAATACGCTTGGTACTAATTAAGGACACAGACGACAGACGACCTGTTTGGCATATTTTAAGACATTTTAATTGTAATAACAATCTTGTATTATAACACTAAGAGATTCAAAATTACTTATCTGATGTGTCTATTTTAAAAAAGAGAAAGCTGATGACATTTTGGATAGAAGAATCCATAAGCTTAGTATCGATTGCTTATTATTTGCTTATTTATTTACAGGGTGTCCAAAATATAATATCTTCATTTGGGCGAAAGTTCAAACTATTAAAGCACGATTTTTAAATACAATGCTTTCCTCTTCATATTTTGACACAAAATAAATTACTTTTTTAGGTATTTATATTTACCTATAAGTACCTATATTCAATAGTCTTTCCATTATTTACCTAAATTGTTTCTGTACCTACTTGTATTATGAGTTTTATATTTTCACATAGCCTGTTAAGAAAAAGACAGCTAATGGCATTATTAATAATGAATCAATCAATCTTTTATGATTCTTAGATTATTATCAATCTCGTTCATCAATCTTATTATCTTGACATTTGAACACAGACATTTTGAATTTATTGTATACTCAAATAATATAATAAAAAGAATATTCATTTAAAAATTCCTATATTTAACATCAGTTATAATGCAGAAGTTGTAATGGAAAAATAGCTACAAAATCAATAACATATTTAGAATAAGTAAATTAATGCTTAACAATAGCTATTCAATATTGTTTTAAATAGTAATCCATTGTTTTTTGGCTTTAATTTGGTACTTGATTTCAATTTAAGGATAGATTGTGTTTATATCCGTAAATGAAACATGTCTTAATTTATGTAGATAGATAACAACCGGTCAGTGTCTGGTGGTTGCCGATAAAAAATGTGGGACTCCTATGGACATTCCGGAGTAATGCAATGCCAGTCGGGGCACATTATCCGTGGAGTACCTAGTTGTTTTCGGTATCTCATTGAAATAGATAATAATATCCTAATTTTAAAAATAATATCAAATAAATAACAAATGAAAATTTCATATGTCCGAAGATTAATGTATGTTTATCGTATAAATTAAATATGAAAAGTTCAAATTAACAAGTGCAAAGTGCATTTAAATGATTTGTTAATTTATAATTTGACATAAACAAAATTTCATTTTTTAGAGATAATGTATTCAACAATTTTCAATAACGCAATATAAGTATCCACAAATTGAATTTACCATATCACAAAAATAAATCTTGATTGTGTAAATACTTAATTAACCTGTGTTTTTGCTATATTTTATCTTTAAAACGCCATAAATTATTTGAAATAATAATATTATATCTATTTGTATGCATGGACCACATTTGTTTACATAAAGCTCGTGTTTATTTGCAAAGACAAAGGCAAATTAATGCAGTGATTGATATTAAAATCAATTTCTATATTGTAAATGCTCATTGTGGTCGCAAGATTATAATAACAGAAACACGATATATGTAAATTTTAAATAATTTCTCTTTTAATATCCTGAAAGTGTAATTTAAATTAGGTAGTTTTCATAATCCATTTCACCTAAACCCCATATTATATTCTTATATCGGTAATTACAAGTTATTATTATAGAAAGTCATTACAACGTATCAATTAAATTAAATATAATTGGGTTTATGTTCCATGTAAATCTTAAGAAAACCGAAAAAGAACCATTGAGAAACGCCACTCAATGGAAAGAGTTTAATTAGTAATTGCAGGTATAGTTTACCTGTATGTTATATTTACGGATTTTTTTCACTTTCTAACAGCGCGTACGCCACGGATTAGTGTGACAATCGATTCGCTTCGCAGGATTTCCTCCGACGATCTAGTAAACTTGATTTCTTCACTTTTAACTTCTTTCTGAATACAAATGTCCGGAAGGATGTATGTATACATGTGCGTATTAGAAATTGCAGTTATACTCGCATACAAACACACTTTTAAGGTGATTTCCCTGATAATTGATATTCTGTAATTGGAAATAAATGAAACTGTCTTGAATTTTTATTGAGAAAATGCGGAAACTAAATATTTTATAGGAGATTCATGCAAGTGTTTGAAAATTACGTAATTCCTTAAAAATAGAAATAGCACTGTTATTGTTATGTAACTTTTTTTACGTTACTATAAACATTGTTCTTGCAGCGAAGTCTAATTAAGATATGATTTTAATTATTTTATAATAATCACATACGAACAGACAGATTTTCGATAAACTGTCAATAACTTACTGCATATAGCACTGTTGCCCCGAAATGAGACAAAATAGCTATTGCGTCTTCTCGTCTCAGTGTTTACAGCACCCGCGCCTAAAAAATATTATTATGCAAGTAGTTAGTCAAAAACACATGTAAATTTTACTTTCATTGCACAAAATACGTTAATATAAAATCAAATAATTATTGATATAAGTATTCAACATCTCGGAGTAGAAATAGTAGGTATTTTGATGATATAAATTGAAGCCAACATAATGCGAGAAATGAGAGTAATTACAGTAAATGTAGAAACAAAAAATGTTCAAAAAAGTACTAATTACCTATCTACAACTACCTAATACTTTTTCTACTACCCTAGCATTTTCTTGAGGAATATGTTTTTCCGAGGTTCTAGTATCCATGACAAATCCTCTGTCGATTTAGAAATAAATTGGGTAGGTATCAATATATTTTCCTTATTTTTCATATTTCTTCCATTTGTAAAACCATTTCCGAGATGAGTCTTACTTCATCTCTAAAATCGAAATAAAATTTCATAAGATGACTCGAGACACACAGTTTGTCTCGTCTCGCGGCAACATTACTGGATAGTTATTGCTTCTATACATAAGAATCTTACAGGGACACGCCAAACATATTTTCTTCACAAATAACATTTCCACATAATATATTACCCAGCAAAGAACATCGTAATATCTCATTCCAATTGAAAACAGTAGTGAAAACTCCTTTCTACTTTGCACTTTTGCGTGTTTGGTCTACATGTACGAGAGAATTCGATCGAATACTATCATCTGCCGCAAATGACGTCGAAGTGCATCAAAGCATACCTGAAACCGCTGAGTCTATAAACGCTAGTCTCTCTATAAACTTGTCTTTTTTGGAAAATTAACCCCTAAGATGAACAATCCAAGGTTTTTCAAAATTCCTTGGTCATAAATATCAAATAATTGCATTAATTACAATTATTCATACCCTGGTATTTTCGGTAAATTTTAGGAGCCTACCTAGATACAGCCCTTGTGGCGTTTAGAATAGTTTCTGTAGTATTGTGTTTATTTAAAAGGTGGCATTTTGGTCCAGAATATTTATTGAATGATATAAAATAAAATGAACCTTGAAAAACCATAACGAGATATATTTTTAATTCCTTTTTCATATTCGATAAGAATGCTCCACAAAAATCTCTATATCGTAGTAAGTATGATTCAAAGTCACACTATAGAAGAGATAAGACAATAGGGGCGATCTCCGAACGATCTCCGCGGACCACCGGAGGGCGCCCCCGGCCTTTCTCCAATGCGTAGGGGTATTTTCGTCCCGTTTCTTACGCGTTTTCCCAATTTAAACGCCTTTTCAAAAAACCTCTGCAAAATTTTCCTCGATCGCCGTTCGACGAGAAAGATGCGGCTAGCACCCAAGGATTGTTAACTGTTTACAGGATTGCTCGATCGCTCAATTTTGTCATCCGCCTTTGTGACGTCATCGAAGATATATGTAATCGAATTGTCAAAATATACCTATTTTGTGTTTGTTATATTTCACATTTGCAAGAGAATTTTCGTATTTGAATGATTATTAATATTATTATTTATTAAAGTTTGTAATAACAGTATAAAGTGTACCTATTTCTACAAGTTCGGATGTTTGGATCTTTGATGACGTCACAATTATGGATTATATTGTAGTATAGGGATCGAGCAATCCTGTAAACAGTTAACAATCCTTGGCTAGCACCGGCGTTTGTCCTAGCGCCTAATGGTCCCGTCACGCCCGCCGAAATACCAACTTTTCGCGGGACTCCCTAGACCCGTTTTCTAATTTTTACGGCTTCGAGAAGGGCTTCACGCGAAAGTTCAGTCCTTTCTCTAATCCTTTGAGATTTTTTTTCGAAACCGTACGTTGACTCCTTCTACGTCTATTTCGTCTTCGAAAATCTCGAGTCGCATCCGTCTCAACTTCTTTCTCATTTTATCCACGGATGTGATATCGCACTAACGAGACAAGCATGTCCCACGAAAACTGTCAAATTAAGTAAACTTCAAATAAGTTATTTTCATTATTTTCCCATGAGAAATATTGCTAATGGAATCGACAGTACCGACTGTCAAACACCTGATTACCAAAATACTGATGCGAAATGCTTTTCTAATTAGAAAATCCATAAAAGTTAATTGTTCAGGTTAACACATTGAGTCTACGTGTTTAACACATTTTGCTGCATAAAGTCGCAACAAGAAGTTTAGCGCAATGTGAAAGTTCAAACGTTGTAATCCTGATATCGCGAGTTCGAATCACAACGGGGGCAATTTTTTTTTTTAATTTTGTATCCCAATTATTTATTTGTATTATTATAATATGTAGACTTTGATATTAGTGGTTAGTTATTCTGTTTACTTGACCATAGTTTTTATTCTTTTCTGCAGGTTAAGTTTGGAATTAATTCGTTCATTGTGGCGGTCAGTAAAATTCATCATTTTTAGCTTACAAAACACACAGATAACATATATATAAAAAATGACTGTTTAATTTAACTAACTGGGGTACTTATTTACTTAGCATAAAACTATCAAATTTTGATTTCCCCCTATTTTCGAGTATACTGAACACGAATTAGAAATTATTTTTTTTTTATTTTAATTATTTTTTGTATTTATTTGGTATCTTTTGTGCCGCCATGTGACGTCACAATTATTAAAAATGACCGATTTAATCAGTTCATATTGATTACTTCACATAACGTAAGTAAATGTTTTTTTCTTAATATACAACAAATTTATATATTTTTAAGTTATATGTTATATATTTAATTAAAATCATTGTGGACACTTATATCGGGTACAAAGTGATCAAGTTAGTTTTAAATGTTAAAATTAATTTGTAAAGTGTACTTACACAGTATGACTTTTAATTATTTTTTTACGACAAAACTACATACCTAAGACTGCAAAAGAAAATCAGATACGCGTTCAGCATACCCGAAAATTGGGGGAGGGGTAATTATTTAATTAGGCATAAAACTCAAATTTAAAAAAAAATTGAGTTTTATGCTTAATTAAATAATTATCTTTATTAGTTCATAGTAAGTGTATTGTAAAAAAAATTGTTCCTTGAATATACACCAAATCTGTGTATCTTTAACAGTTACATAGGTATTTAATTATAAGCATTGTAGACATATATTGGGTATAAAGTGATCAAGTTACCGTTATAATAAATTATGGAAGAATACAAGTTATGAATTTATTTTTTTTTTCTCGAGAAAACAGTTTCACAAAATGTTTACTAAAAAATGAATTATACTTTCAGCACTTAAAAAATAATGTTTTACCATCAAGCAATAGAGTGCTTTTTTTAATAATAATATTATTAAAAAAAATTGTTTGATATAATTACATCAACATTCCAAATAAAAAATGTCAGCTTTCTGTCTCTAAATTTATTATTTCATATACAAGGGATTATCTCAAATTTCTTTACTAATATGTATGTATTTTCTTAAAAATAATATTCTAGAGGCTTTTGTCACCCGAAGGGTGACCCCAGGCCGCAGGCCTGGACCCCCAGTAGGGCTAGAAATGAGAACGAAAATCGCGATAGCGATTTTCTCCCATTTCTAGTAGCCTAATAAATGATCATCTGAAACGGATAAGTAAAACTTAGGACGACACGTACTTTGCTTCCGCGGAGTGCTTATACGCCACGGTTTTAAACACTTACAGTAGTTATTTGTAATCCCTGCCGAAATGAGTAATATAGCCCCTAAAATAGTTGGCTTGACTTCATCAAGAGCCTCCTGCTGAACTGGTTTATATAGATTCAGGGTATTCACGAAGATCTTATAGATCGCGGTCTACAACATCTTCTGTTGATGCCTAAACAAGTACATGGCCTTCTTGTAAAATGAGAGAAAAAATAAGGGGCAAGATAAATGAGAACAAAAGAAAATTTGGCCGTTATTAGAGTTACAATTAGTGATAGAACACAAAGGGCCTGGGTTGCAGACCTGAGACAAAAATAAATATTAATAGACTGGAAAGACATCTAGTTGAGCTAAGTCATGCTCTTAGTACTAGATACAATAACAACAATACGCGATTGAAAATATTTGATAGATATTGATCATGCAATGCACCATTGTCAGTATCAATGCTCGTAGACACGATATATGATTATGAATATTAGTTTCTTAGTAAAATAAGACTGATGAAATACTGTCATTTTCCTACAAATACTTCCAATAGTGATTCATTTGCTTCAACAGAACTTGTACCTGCATTGAACAGAAATAAAATTAGTCTCACAACGCATAGTTTGGTTTGTTTCTAATTTTTTTTTTTTTTTTTTGTTTTATGTTGATCGGATATTAGAGGTATCTAATTTGAAATTCAGCTGAAATTATATGAGCTTTGGTATAGCAAGAATAATTCTTACATGGTAATCCACAAATTCCTCATGATGACCCTCATCCCCATGTCCAATTTCATTTCCTCCGTAGCCATCCAGTCCACCAGCTTCTTCCAAGCCACCCTCGGAGACACCATATCCTGTGTGTCCTCCGATTTCAGCCTCACCATAGCCTGCTACATCGTAATGATCGTAACCGCCGCCTGGTCGGGCGTTGACTGCCGCGAAGATTGCGGCGGCACACACCTACAAAAAATACTGTATTTAAAGAATGACCATAGGTTCTACTTACTGCTTTAAGGATATGGCTAATATTTGCGATTTGAGTGCGGTGCCATGTCTTGTCGAACATGTCTCTTTCCGAAAAGCCTTCTTCAAAAATCGATATAACGATATTCAAAAGATGTCCAAAGTATATTTTATTGAATTATATTCATTTCTTTAGCACAGCTTAGATTTGGTCAGTTAGTCTTATTTATTTAGATGTATATATGTTTGTTTTAATTAAAATACTTAATTTCACTTTTAAGTATCTAATATTATTATTAACGTTAATGTCTCCTCCCTTAATCAATTTTTTATTTGTACTTTATCGACAATATTAATTCAGTTAGTATATTGATAAAAACACTTTTTTTATCATAGAAATACAGAAAAAAATACGTTTTAAATTGCCTTTCTTCTAAAACTCAATGCGACTAAGAAAATTGGAAATAATGTTGTTGGTCTCATTTTTATAATTTTCTTATTTTCATGTAGAAAAATTACCATAGAAAATATTTCGTCGACTTCTGAAACACTTCGACTTCGACTAATACGTCGAAAATATTAATTAAATTTCTTTAATTAGGTACGAATAATTTGTATGCAAATTATTCAATATTTTGGAACATTATACTTCTACAATATCTAATTACAAAATTAATTAATTAATTAGTTTAGTAGAACCAAAATGAAGTTTTCAACAATGCTGTAACAATAAAAATGTAAAAACAAAAACTATATTTTAAAGTAATGATACTACAAATACATTGCTTTGAACCCTTAATATAAATAACTTTAATATAAAAAAAAAATGATCCTGAAATAGGATCATTAGGTCATTATCAAAGATCTAAATGTATTATGTAGATATTGATACTACAAGCTTAAAAGAATTAAGTTTATATTATTAAAAAAAATATCTGCAATAACTGAATTTTATATAATTTTTATAATCAGAATTCATTCATTATAATAATAATCAGAAATGGATCAAAAAACTATAGAAAGAGTATCTGAAATGTTATGTGAAGGGGCCATTATTATTTACTTAGAAAAGTTATTTAATTATTTCAGTGTGAGGATTTCGTTAAGTAAAAATGAAATAAAAGCTAATACCTGCCCAATATTCTCAATGCAAGCATTTTTACACTATTTTTACCTTTCTTTAAAAAATTTTTCAAAATATGTAATAATACAGTAAGATGTATCTAAATACCACCAAAAAATAGCTTTAATATTGATTAATAAATCATACATTCTTTCCCATTAAATCATAACAGAAAATATTTAAAGTGTCCCAATAATTATATGATTATCAGAATTGCACTACTTTGGTTTTGTAATGATCCAAAAAAAGTCACACTAACACTTAATAGGGCACTATCACGAGTCACCGTTTACTTACAATGTAGAACTGCATAGTTGGACTGATTTTTTTAGGATGCTCTAAGGATTAAAACACAACTGAATCCTTCAGAAATAGAATCAGGTTTTATAGTGGATTACTGCGTGAAAGGACCCCCGTGCATTTACCAAAATCCCACTTTAAAAACATTGCAATGGAAATAAAGCACGCAACGATCGTGTACCTCCCTAGAATAAGCAGTGTGCATTGTTACTACCATACTTTCCCTTGATCTTGACGTTAAAGGAAACTAGAGCGATTTACTAGATCAAAAGTGAGATATATGTTTTTCCATTTTTTCGAAGCATTTCTTAATCGTTATCAGCAGTAAGTTACGTATATTGGCTAGTAGAAGGTATACTGTTTTATTTTCTGATAAATACTCGCAATTTAAGATAGGTACCTTAATTTGCAGCTAATTATACGTATTTATTGTAATCCTTTTTAAGATTGCACCATATGTAAAATAATAAAAAACAGGAAACCAGAAGTATTTAAATTAAATATTCAAAAGGTAGTATCAAGGCAAACTTCTAAAGTTTGTCCCAGAAAACCACTGTATAATATGCAATAAAATATATATTTGATAAATTAACTAAATTCCATCAGTGGTTTTTCAGTTTTATACAAAATTCTGTAATATTACAAATCATATTTTGAATTATGTCTAAATAAAATAATTATTATAATAAAATTTTAAAAAAATTAAACACTTAACTGTTTTTTTTTCTAAACGTTTCAAGCTGATCCTCAACTCGTCGTTATTATTAATTTTCCACTGGTAACTTCCTTCTGGAGTAGAGGAAGCCATATTTGATCCAAAAATATTGTTTCTCACGAGATACAGTTATCACCATCGAGTTTAATAAAAGCACTTTCTTTTAATTTTCTTTTAACTGATCTTTCTTCAATCTTTTATATATTTATATATATTTTAACTGATCTTCAACCGGGTAACCGTGGTCCCATACATGTTTTACTAATATAGACCTATCAACTTGGTAATCCTTAACATAATTTTTATATTCGCAGACCCTTATTTGTAATGGTCAAAATGTTTCACCATATAATATTTACCACATTCACAAGGAATTTGGTATATAATTTTTTGAAGTCATTATTAATTGGTTTTGTTTTTGTAAGTATTGATCTTAAAGTATTTTCCGTTTTAAATATCGTTCTTATGTTAAAATCATTACCAAGCTTTTTAAGTCTTTCAGATATCTCTGTAATATAAGAAATCGTAATGGTGGTTATTTGTTAAGGACATTTATAAAAATTGAAAATTGCAAAATATTAATATTCCCAGAATAAATAGAGAAAATCCAGTAACAACCCTTACGATTCCTTATATTCAGCGAAGAAAAATCAGTTAAAGAAAATTAAAAGAAAGTTATTTTATTAAACTTAATGGTTATAACTGCATCTCATCAAAAACAATATGCTTGGATGAAATATGGCTTCCCCTGCTCCAGAAAGGTGTTACCAGTGGAAAATGAATAATTACATACTGATGCACTGATCACTATGTTATTATTAATTTTGTGATGATATTTTGAATTAAGAATGTCAATCTGACAAATTTTTTATCATACAAACTTTCTGTTGACGACGAGCTGAGGATCAACTTGAAACGTTTAGAAAAAAGCTAGTTAAGTATTCAATTACTTTTAAATTTTATTATAATTATTATTTTATTTAGATATAATTCAAAATATGATTTGTAATATTATAGAATTGTGTATAAAACTAAAAAACTACTGATGAAATTTAGTAAATTAATCAAATAATTATACGAAGATACAATGTGTTCCATTTTCATTGTTATCGCTAGGTAACTTTAATCTAAAGTCGAAAACCGTAGATGCTGTTAAAGAAACTGACACCACTAGATTCTGGCCAATAAAGTATGAGTAGGCTCATAAAAAAGTTGAATAGTTTCATGTTAAAGAAATCAACTTGAAACGTTTAGAAAAAGCTAGTTAAGTGTTCAATTTCTTTTAAATTTTATTATAATTATTATTTTATTTAGATATAATTCAAAATATGGTTTGTAATATTATAGAATTTTGTATAAAACTGAAAAACCACTGACAAAATTTAGGAAATTAATCAAATAATTATACGAGGATACAATGTGTTCCATTTTCGTTGTTATCGCTAGGAAACTTTAATCTAAAATCGGAAACCGTAGATGCATAGAAGTTTACTATGATTTCCACGTTTGGTACCTGCTTTACCAGCCTGACACTAGTTCCATCTTGCGGTTGAGAAACAAAGTAATTGGGGGTATACTTGTATCTTAAAGAAACTGACACCACTAGATTCTGGCCAATAAAGTATGAGTAGGCTCATAAAAGAGTTGAATATTTTCTTGTTAAAGAAATTAGATTGTCTCCGAAACAACTTAAACTCAGTTTTTGACCATAACTCAGAAACAAAAGAAGGTAACAAAATTTTAATTTCACACACCTTATTTTTCTCAAAAAAAAAAACGACCGATATTCATGAAAATAACAACTTTCTCTCTGTGATATTAAGGGGGATAATAAAAGTAATAAATACAGGAAGTAAATAAACATTGACAACTATTGCTTTGAAACTATTTGACATTTTGAATTTAGTTAAAATCAACGAATTTTTACTTAAGCCTTATACATATAGCTTTATCTAGTATCAGATGGCTAGTTCGTATAAAATTATCTTATTTATTACCTACCTATTACCTATTTAATTATTAATTAAAATTAGTTGGAATCAATTAATAAGACTGTCCATATTTTTCTACACCGAATGATGGTTAACGTTTACCAACATAACTCGTTGCTGTAATGAAGTACTAAAACATAAATGTGAAAATCTAGTGGTGTGTTAATGGCTTTAAAACGCAGCATTATTCATTTGGATTTTATACCTATGTACCATCATAATTTAATAACATATAGAAAGTCTTTGATTTTTTGAATTTATGGGAATTAAATGTTGAATATTATTTCATAGTAAAATAGTAGTAAGTAGTAAAATAAAAAAAGTATTTAAAAGAAAATGTCAGAAACGATATGCTCTGTCCAAAAATTCCTACTGATAGAGAACATTAATATGATTCTCACCATTGGTATTTTCTCATTCTTGAATATAGATACCTATATAAATAATATTTCAAATTTTACGGTGAACGTAGGATTTTCTTCAGATTCATTATTTCACGTTACACAAATATATTATTGTTGCCTTATTACGTGGTGACTTAATTTGGTTAAAATGTCGTAACCATATTGATATCGTTATGATGATTATACATCTTACTTTTAATTATATCTGCTCCAAATATTCATCAAACCATTTTATATTCTTCTTATTGTTTTGAAATATTTTACAAGCTGAAAAATGAAACACCACTGATGAAATTTAGTTAATTTATAAAATATTTATTTTATTGTAAAATTATTATACAGTGGTTTTTTGGGGCAACCTTTAGAAGTTTTCCTTAATACTACACTTTGTATATTTAATTTTAATACTTCTGGTTTCCTGTTTTTTATTATTTTACAGGTGGTGCAATCCCAAAAAATCCCACAATGAATCATGAAAATGCTCCACAAATAAGTTACCGACATTAACTAGCCTTTCGTACTATTTTTTGAAAACTTTTCGAAGCAGATACCTACTTGACTATTCATTCTTTTGAACTTCAATTTAAACAATCAAATATCAGTTTAAAAATTTTATCACACATTATATTTAGTTATATTTAACTTTTATCAACTTTAGCTTTATACTGTATACTATACTGATGGTCTTTAGAATATTTTCTAAAGTGGAAATACACGTATTTCATCAATATCATTTATGAAATTACGAACAAAATTTCGCACTCACTTTTTCTAACCAATCACACTTTCATTTTAAATCATTACCATGATAACGAAAAAAAAATCCGGAAATATTCATCCTCCTACAACATCCCTCAAAATTACAGTGGAAATTTTAAATGTCACAATAATAACGCGGGAATAACAGAGTACCATTAGAATTTAAAGTTATTAGTCGACACAAAAAGAGTATTTGGTGCACAAAGTAATAAATTAATGTTAATATTTATTACTTACAAAAATAAATTTGTTGAATTCCAAATGTTATTTAATGTTTACTGAAGAGTACCTAACAAGAGTACCTGAACTTTTTTCATTCGATATAAAAATGTTCAATACTTCTAAAATTTTGATAAGTTCGAAATTTTCTTACCAAATACCTACCCCTTGTGATTGAATTAATACAGAGGAAAAACAAATTTTTCCTCGGTCACAAATATTTTAAGAAAACCATCCCAGATCTTTCATCTATGATGAATGATCGCACCTATGTAGTGAACCAACCACGTTGGAGATTTTCTTTAGACACGAAGACTTTAAAGTATGGGTGTCTAGTTGCTTTCTAATTAGGGTATTCAAGAAATTATAATACAATGTCTCTAGGTACATATTACAAATCGGTAAATCTCTTTTTTGCAGATAATATTCGTTATCGATACCTACTTTATTTCGTTTATGTTAAAATGTAATATGATTACTTTCAATTCCGATTTACAGTAGGTCCTCAGTGATACAGTAATTTGATGTTGTATTGCACTTGCACCTTTGAATAGGGAGGAAGAATGTGTTATAAAAGTTGCATATTATATAAGTCTGAATATTGTACGAGACATCCTAGGTCATCACATAGATAGAAAATACTGAGATACTCTTAAAAACCTCCAGCATGCGGCTTGACTCTTTTGATACTTGCATTTCCGGCAACACAGGGTTCCACACATCTTTAAACTCGACATTAGAGACGATTAAGTCGATATTAGATATAAGTTTGGTTAAACAGTATAATGAGTTTTGAGAATAAAGTAGATCAAATTTCTTGAGGATATTTTGAGGCGAATAATATAATTTTAGGAATATTAGGTAAACAAAGAAGCCTCTTGAAAAAGTAGATTTCTACTGGTTCAATCATGTATTCATATTTTAGCAATTCTTTTCAATATCTTTATTGTTTTGTCTTGCCTAATTTTTTGTAGTATTTAGTGTATTTGTTTGTCCTAATTACTTTTTTTTCAAACCTGAGGTAGCAGAACGTTTCAGTAGTTTTCTTATTCGTCATTAGGCAAATCACATAATGTTAGTGAAATACATATACCAATTCAAAATTTTGAATAACTGGGAGGTGATTATTCGTACAAAGAAATAGATCAATAACGTTGAACCCATTTGTATAATAAAAGATAACATTTGTGGTCTATATTTGATCATTGGGCTATTAATTAGGGATGATTATTTAAAATCGGCAAGGTAACGTCCTTTATAACTAATACAGTGATTTAAAACTACCATAATGTCTGTAACTTATTTGTGGTGCATTTACATAGTTCACTGAAGTTTTTTTGGTATTATACCACCTGTTAACTAATAAAAAGAGGAAACCAGAAGTATTCAAATTAAATATTCAAGGTGTAATATCAAAGCAAACTTCTAAAGTTTGCCCCAAAAAACCACTGTATAATATGAATTATATACAATATATTATATTATATGTTTATTAGCATATAATGTATGGTCGTTCAACTGTTTCGAATTTTGTGGAGAAAACTCAATTTATTTCTGAGATATTGGATAGGGGAAATCAGGTAGACGTGATCTACACTGATTTCTCTAAAGCATTTGATTGCCTTGATAATGATTTATTAATTAATAAACTTAATTTATTCGGCATGTCTTCTCTTCTTTTGAAACTTTTCCAACCTTATCTTAGTAACAGTTCATAATTTGTGTAATACCAATGCCATCAATCAGTGATGTTTTCTCAATTATCGGGAGTCCCACAGGTTATATTATCAGCTCCTACTGTTTGTAATATTTATTAACGACATAACTTAAATATAACTATAACGACTTAAATATTTGATGTAAATTTTTTACTTTATGCCGATGACCTGAAGTTATTTGTTGAAATCAATTCTGAGACAGATTGTACGAAACTTCAGGAAACCTCAAATAATTTAATTGTTTAGTGTGAGACTAATAACTTATTTTTAAATGTCAGTAAGTCCAATGTTATGTCGTATTCTAGGTGTAAAACCACTGTAACTTTTGTCTGTAAACTTGGTGGTACTGTTCTGAATAGAGTTAATAAATTCAAGGATCTTGGTGTTACTTTTGATAACATGATGTCTTTCGACGAGCATATACAGCTGACTTGTCAGTCTGTAAGTATATGTAAATCTATAACATTTTTGTTTTATGTTTTCCTTTTCCTGTATGAAGATCAACTTCCTACAGATATTTTCCTCTTCAATTAAATTTATAAAGAGAATGTTTGCTTAGCTGTGTATTTTTATGGTTTTTTTTATCAGCGTTTTTTGTGTTTATACATTGTATACCTCCCAACTTGTATTTCCTATAAATTTAGTGATATACTTGTGTTACGTATTATGAGTATATCATATGTATTTTTATACAGTTATACCATTTCTGTTTTATGTTTTCCTTTTCCTGTAACAGGAACTTTTGTCCCGTTGGATATTGTAACTTAAATAAATAAATAAATAATATAATTTTAATACTTCTGGTTTCCTTTTTTTTATTAACTTACAGGTGGTGTAATCCCAAAAAAGACTACAATGAATCATTAAAACTACCATGTTTTGAAAATTATAAATTTTTTCCAGTAGTTCTTCTTAAATTAAACCTAATTCATATCCATACTATTAGAATCTCTGGTTAGATGAAGGTGTATTCGTAAGGAGGCGTAGAAGGGCCACACTATTAATTTTTTTCAAATTTTATTCCGACTTTAAACTCGGAATTCTTACTTTAAACTCGGAATTCCGACTTTAAATCGTAATTCCGACTTTAAACTCGGAATTCCGAGTTTAAAGTCGGAATTTGAAAAAAATTAATAGTGTGGCCTTTCTACGCCTTCGTATTAAGGAGGCGTAGAAGGGCCACACTATTATTTTTTTTCAAATTCCGATTTTAAACTCGGAATTCTGACTTTAAACTCGGAATTTGAAAAAAATTAATAGTGTGGCCCTTCTACGCCTTCGTATATTCGTGATGGGATTGAAAATTCTTATTTAACATTTGAAAAATATCTAGCCATGCTTCATGCCTGAAACATAGATTATGCTCCATCCAATACTAATTTAGCTTAGCTAGTTAGCTAAGAATAATGTTTTTAAGATTCAACGTTTTAACTGCTCTGTATAAGAGACTAATTTAATTGCTTATACTAGAATTTCATGTTAAAGGAATAATATCTTACTGCTTATAAGAAAGAATAGAAAATATGGAGTTTAAATTTACAATTAACTGTAAATGAGTTCATGCAGCAGTAATTCTAAATCTGATAAACATGGCAGTGACAATATTCAATTTCTCCTCTGTTTTATAAAAAAAGAGGTTTGTAGAGTAAACATGATATCGTTCTTGTTTCGCCATTGCAAATTTGCATAAAACTGCGCTTTATGACCATTTTATTTACGATTGCTAGTACTACAGTCAACTGTTCATAAATAAATTGATACTTATTTATTTTCTTTTAAAAGAGTAAAATTTAATTGTTCACTAAAAACTATTAATATACAGGGTGCTTTAAATTCGATGCCATACATGGGGATCTCAGAAACGGTAAGAGATCCGAAGTCGGTTAAATGGAGGCAAAGTTGCGTATTCAGGGGGGCAACATAATGGTGAAAAGAGATCAAGGCTAACTTGATTATTTTTCGAAATATTTTGAAAAAACCGAAAATTTCGATTTTTGTTTTTGTTTTTTTGCGGGCCTATTTGATGAGGTATTAAAAAATAAAGAGCACTTTTCTATAGCAACTTTTTGCCCTTTATCGAATGGTGTTAGCAAAACCAACATCACCTTATTTTTTTTAAATACGGACCTGGAATTTTTTTCATTTTTTTGGAATCATTTTTGTAACTTGATAGAATGCCACCATAAAAGGAACCAGATTTAAACGTTTTGTCTAAGAAAAATCCATCATTAATAATTTCTCGTGGTCCTCTTAGATTTAGTTTTATCTAGGCAAACGTTTCTATGACAAACACATTTCAATGTTGTGTCAAACACTATCGGTACTAAAAAATGGCTTTCAGCAATCTAGAATTTTTTAATTTTATTTAAATTTCCTCATAATTCAGGAATTGTGCGCAACTACTTAAATGAAACATTTCCAAACAGATGGATTGGAAATCATGGTGCTGTAGAATAGCCAGCAAGAGCTCCTGATTTATCCCCATTAGATTATTTATTATGAGGACGAACTAAAAATGTTTTATATAAGAATCAATATAATAACATTGAGAATTTGAGAAATGCCACTATTCGTGTTCTGAATGCAATACCTGCAGGGGAAATCGAAAGATCTATTCAAAACTTAAAAAGACGAATTTAGGGTTTTTATAGTTTTACCATATTTTGTTGTTTTATTCATTGTTTATTCAATTACATCAAAGTTTATAGTTGTTAATTCGTTGTTTTATTGTTAGCTTTTGTTTATTTATCGTAAATAAAAATGAAATCTCAAAAATATTATTCAATATCTAGAATTAACAAAAGTCGAAACAAAAATACTAATGATGGATTTTTCTTACACAAAACGTTTAAATCTGGTTCCTTTTATGGTGGCATTCTATCAAGTTACAAAAATGATTCCAAAAAATTGAAAAAAATTCCAGGTCCGTATTTAAAAAAATTAAGTTGATGTTGGTTTCCGGGAAACGAAACGTTTTGCGGAAAATTTGCTAACACCATTCGATAAAGGGCAAAAAGTTGCTATAGAAAAGTGCTCTTTATTTTTTAATACCTCATCAAATAGGCCCGCAAAAAAACAAAAACGAAAATCGAAAGTTTCGGTTTTTTCAAAATATTTTGAAAAATAATCAAGTTAGCCTTAATCTCTTTTCACCATTACGTTGCCCCCCTGAGTATGCAACTTTGCCTCCATTTAACCGACTTCGGATCTCTTACCGTTTCTGAGATCCCCATGTATTGCATCGAATTTGAAGCACCCTGTATAAAAATGTTCTCCTCGATTAGTTTTACATTTTCATAAATCATAAAAACCTGGCGTTGGTTTAAAATTATTCATGTGCATCCCAAAAGAATTCCAAAAAAAACAATCAACAAAACAAGTCCACTATAGTCATATAAATATTATGCTAATTTAGTTTGAACGTACTCTTATACAATATGGTTATGTATGTTACAGAACAATCTCTTATTCAAGTAACAGAGGATCTCTTTATCTAAGGTGGATAGTTTATGGTGATTTATACTAAATTTTCTACTGTATAATGTATTTTAGAGGTGGGGCGGTAGTAATACGAGGTTTATTTTAGGCTACAGACCGGTAACAATTTTGCCTGAACTGACTTAAAATATTTGAGAGAGTATTACATACAAAGATAAATCAACACGTAAAGTCAATGATAATACCCAATCCACATAGATTTCTAGAAAAGAAATCCACAGTTACCAATCTTGCAGTTTTTACTGAGTGTGTTGGCCATCATCTTGGCTCTGGTTTCCAGGTAGATATCATTTGCACAGATTTGACAAAGGCATTTGATAGGTTTAACCACTCGATTTTAATTTAAAAAATTGGAGTATTTTTCTTTTCACCCTAATCTAATACAATACTTAAAATCGTATTTATCAAATAGAATTCAATATGTTAAATTCAATCACAGTGTATCAAATCATTTTATTGCTACATCTGGGGTGCCTCAGAGTTCTATCCTTGGACCACTCCTCTTTATATTGCTTGTTAATGACATTTCTGAATGTATCAAAAACTCGGAATTCCTGTTGTATGCAGATGACCTAAAAATTTATAGGATTATCCAAGGTGAAGGGGACTGCAAAAGACTCCAGATGGATATTGATGCAGTGACAACTTATTTAACGACTGTAATGACAATCACTTGAAGCTTAATATTGCCAAATGCAGGAACTTGAGATTTAACCGATCTAGGTCATCTGTCATTCACAGTTATATAATATCGAAAATATTGAGCTTACTAGAGTTAATGAGATCTAGGTATGCTATTTACTAAACACCTTGCGTTGGCTGGCCACATTAGGCACGGTCCGTGTATATGGACCGTGCGCAGTGGTCTTTCGATCAGGGTATGAGAAAACTAGGGTTTGTAGTTAGCTGGTGTACAGACTTTGGTAACTTGAATACTCATATTTTATTTTAAGATCTGTCTATTATAAACGCTATTGGGTTTATCCGCTTTTTCCAAACCATGTATCATACGATGATCAACTTAGTGAATTTGGTATTGTTAGATTAGATAAGCGCAGTAAATTGTGTGATGTCTTTTTTGTTTTTAATATTGTCAATAGAAATTTCGTGGTCGGTGATCTATTACCATATATATTCTACAATGTACCTGATCCTAGGCTAAGAAGAAGAGATAGTGTTTTTAATGTGTCACACTATCCTCCTCCTCTTGATAGGTGTCTAGAACTAGTCAATAAGTTTGTAAAAGATAATTCTAGCTTTGATAGTTTTATCGTTTTATCTACAAAAGGAGCCAGTTTTTAAAAATGTTTTTTACTAATGTTGAGTAATATTATATATAAGTACATTTGTTTTGTAATACTGTATGTATTTGCTTGACGGCCTGCTCATCAGTTATGTATGTTATGTCAACGAATTATAATATGTCTATGTATATTTGCTGCTACCCACTACTCTAGTCTAGTTCTAAGTTTTTCTGCACTGTGTGTTAAATTTGGATCTACTTCTGTATAACTTGCAGTATAAATAAAGTACTTCTTCTTCTATATTTAGTATATTTGTAATAAAGTAAAAATAAAATCATAAATTAGTCTTTACTTCATCATACAATCATCATTCGTCAATTTACAAACTTAGATTATTGAAAATAGAACAGATCGTGAAAAATGTGTTGATAATGCCAACGTTGGGTTTATTGAATTATAATTATACATTATTATTAAGACTGTTTTATCTTAAAACATGTCCGTAATTAAAGATACAAACATATTTTAAATCACAAATAAAAATAAAACACAATGCACAATAATTGAGTTTGTATATTTTTTTCTTATATTAGGTCCTATACTTGATACTTAGATAGTTGAGTTAATAAAAATCGCTGAATTATATTAGAATAGCTTCTGTCTCAAGTATTCCAGATGACGTGGCAGGACAAGTCATTGTCTCAACTCATCTAGCTCGTCTCACGACAACACTATTCAATACTCAACTCAATAAACAAAATGTTGGTGTAACAACAACCATCTATCCTCCTATCTTGGACAAATCTAAAAGTATGTATATGTTAGTTCATTTGCAATTGTGATTAGTACTAACAAGAATGAGTGCGCTTGGGTACAGAGTTTGTATTGTAATAAAACGAGCTATATTCGAATCCTCCTCGAATATAGATGGATTATTTAAAGTGCGGACGCAAAATTAAAAAATGTTTCAAATACGTTACTAAGTTGTATACACCAGCCAATAGGAATATTGATTTTTTTATAGGACATGCATAAGAAAACTGGTTTTGTGAATTTGTTGTCATTATCAACTTTCAACCTGAGCCCTATATTTGTAAATACACACTAGAATAGGCAAACAATCCGCAACTGTAATAGACAATAATATACTAAGTAACTCAAGTTCCAAAAAATGTAAGAAACAAACCAACCAGAAACTAAAAAAAAAGTCAAAGTAAGGATTTCTCAGACGAAAATATTTGTAATTTAAAAAACCGTTACAAAATGAATATTAATCTAAAGTTGGCAATAATATATAGAGTTTAATAACTGTTTTAAGGCGTTTTATGATAATTTTTCAATGTTATTATGTTTTGCTCTAAAAACAACCTAATAGGATAAGTTTTCTATCAGCTAGGTAGCTGATGAGTTAGATAGCATTAATATACTGCATGAAAAGCTTGACTAGGTAAACGATGATATATGTAGATTATTAGATTATATGAAAGACCTCTGCAGATTTCCAATTCCATCCAATTTCCTCCAATTATATCCGGACGAAAAAAAAATTATACGCTAAAATTCTTGACGAGGCAAAAAAGTCACCCAACGATCAATTGAGTCAGAATACTCCAAATACGCAAATACACAACACATGCAAAATTCTGAAATCCCTCATTTGAAAAGTTTCTTTATTCAGGCATATAGTAAATATTTTTGAGGTTCACGTTATTTTGCGACACAATCCGTCAATTGTTTTTTATTTTGTAAGGGCTTGCAAAATATTAAACCAGATTATTTATTATAGTTTAATATCTAAAAGCTTCATATAAAAATTACATTTTATTTGAATATTTGACATTCTGGCGTGCATGCCTAGGATGGAAATAATGTTAGCTTTTTGTTAATGTGAAAGGTTAACATTGAGTGATGTTTGACTGTTCCCCTAACTAATGAGGGTTTCCAGGTTTCCTCATTTCAGCACTGAATGGTGGTTATGGCTTACCAACGTAAATCGTTCCTGACACGCAATTACATCCTGCTGAATAATAACATGCCCCCTCCTCTTCCACACAAGTCTCAGGATTTCGGGCTTATTATTGTGATTAGAAAAGATATTATCATTATTTAGTCTGTCTTTTAAATTCCTCAATTATTATGGTTATGTTTCATACACTTTTGATTTTAAATACTTTCATAAAAATAAATTAAGAGGTGTCACGTCTGACGACCTGACTGGCAATTCTATAGCATCTGTTCTACCTGCTTAGATTGCCGTACTTCAGCCTGTGTAATTAGGAAGTGCCCCATCTTCTTGAAAGAATCATTCATTCTCTAATGGATGTGGATCTTGATCTATTATTTCAAAAATATGTACGTCAATTAGCTTTAACAATAATTTAAGGTAAATATTAGCATTTCAATGCTCTTAGATAAAAAGAGTCCTACAATTTAGTCAAAGATTCATGCCCAAATATTCAGTTTTTGAGGAGGTTGAGCATGCGTTTCATCTAATAAATAAATGTGGATTAGTATCACTCCCATACCTGCAATTTTGTCGATTTATGTTTCCATTTAAAAAACAAATACAGTCATTCAAGAATCAAACGTTATATAAAAATTAGTAGGGTTTGGTGTATGTATTAGATAAGTAAATGTGTTGTTATTCACAGATCTGGCTGTTAAAGCTTGTTCATAAATTCCAGAACATACTCATGATATAGGTAGGTACACTTTTTCTAGCATTAATTGACGATTCGACCAAGAGCTCTCGCACAGGTTCTATTTTTGCTTACATTTCAATGTATTCTTGAAGAGTTTAAATCATTGTATTTGTCATTATTACAAACAAAAACCATTTAAATAATATAAATTGGTACTTTTGTTTGACAGCAGATAATGTGTCACAAAATAATGAATGTCCAAAATTGTAGCTATACATATGGTTGAATAAAGAATTGAAAGACTTTTCACATGAGGGGTCACTCGACACAATTTTTGACATTTTGGCTCTGATAGATATTGTCATATCAAAATTGGCAACAAAATGTGCCTCCTTCAAAAAAAAAATAGACCTGTCTCGAAATTTCTCTACAATCAAAGTATGGCACTTACTAACATGTATTATGGCTATACTATATTATATAGTATACTGATATTATGGCATGTTGTTAGGGCGTACTGTTTATGAGATAAATGGCAAAATTATCAAAAAAAATCACAGTTGTTATGAAATAATACCTACTGATAATAATGTAAATAATTGTGTTAACTTTGAAGAAATAAAACAGTATTTGCATGGTTACAGCTACACCTTAATATCTACAGTTCTGAATTTTCCTATTTACCACATTTATTTTTAACATCTTTAACATACATTATAAACCTTTTTATGTCAATTTGTGACCAGTCCATGTCACGATGTACTTAACGGGTAATTGATGAAGATGAACAGATTCATAATGGTATACATGGTATTTAAAAAAAATCTAGTGGATAATTTCAGAAAAACTCAACTTATTTTTGTGGCAAAAGCAGCGCTCCATTTTTTACGTTCATTCAATTCCTCTAAAAAAAATAATGGAATTATGTGTAAAACTATACCCAATAGTGATATAACCTAAGTGAACCTTTGAGTTATTGGTGAAAAACTCAAGCAGTAAAACTTTTCACAGCGGTTTTATTAACCATTCTAACTAAATTTGCAGTAAGTAACGTAGTAACCATGCAACTCCTTCAGAACATAACAAATATAAAATCTTGGAATAACAAGTATCTCGACAAATATTAAATAGTATTAAAAATAGAGCAAATTTTCATATTTTATTTTTAAATTAATATAATGGTAAAAATTTGACAAAAGGGCAATTTTTATGTTTTTTGTGCTTTGAATAATCAAAAGGAATTGAAAATCATGCGTGTAATTTGTAATTGACGGGCATCTCACTTAAGCATATCACATTTCATGTGGTTTCGTGCGTTCCATTAGTTTCAAATGCCATTCCAACTCCGGAAAACTGTTACACTAACTGGCTTTTCTGGTCACTATATGCAAGCAACGTTCAACTTTCTTTTTTAATGTACAAAATATAAATTATTAATGTAGAAACATAACATGACATCATGTTACATACGCTTCATAAGAGTGGTTAGTAAATAATACTGCGATGTTTTGTTATTCTTTTAAGCCAACCATAAAGTGGAAAATTATCATTGTTTCAATATGATGCAATTGCAATTCATGTAGTATTTTGTGTTTAAAGTTATTATAAATTTTAATGAAAGATTTTTTAGTCCAGATGTCCGTTTTAGTCCGTACTTTATTTATACGTATTTATTATTATAATATGCCGCTGTTTCTGCTGTTGTTGTAATTCGCCGAATAAAGAAAGATTTTCATTGAGTTTCTGCATAATTGTTTATATTTAGACGATATACTAAATGAAGAATAAAATTATATTTTTTAAGATAAAGATTTAATTTTCTACAGTATCGGATTGTAATCACTTATGACACATTTTTTTTGGCAATATCTCGCTTGTTATTTGAGATAGACCCATCAAACCTTACATCACTGTATTCGTAAGAGAAAGCTGTATTCAAATATGGAAAAATATATAGGGTATTCCATTAGAAAAAACAAATTTATTGGCCGTCCAGCTTTTCTGGGTCATCCTGTATTACCAATGAAATAATTTTATTATTTCATTTGGCAAACGTCGCTTAAACATTTTTCACAAGTATGTATTTAACATGAAAAAAAGTCGTTCTGCATTTAAAAGTACACAGTACATTAGTATTATGCTATACTTTAAAAGACAGCAGATAAGATAACATACAATAATTCCAATGCGAAGAAGATATAATGTATAATCAATAGAATTTTTGGCATTATACAAGCAAAATTTTATGGTATTGTGTATGTCGTAATTTATCATCAATTTATCTGCCAGACTTCTATTAGATACTGATAAAAAATAAGTGCTGATTATTCTATGTAAAACTTATTATTGAGGATCCTTCAAGTATTACGGTAATATCTGAAGATAAAGACGTATTAGTAGATATGTTCATTTAGTATCACTTAAGTAGTTTAAGTACAAAAATATTTCTATAGTCAGGAGAAAAGTTTTAAATTAATTTTTGAAAGTATTACAGTTGTGGCAATAATGGATAGTAGTAAAATAAATTGTAACAGTGAAAGTTTAAACACGAACAAAAATAATTTAAGTGAAAACCTGGAGGACAAAGAAGTTAAAAGTGAAGAAAACCTGAAGGCTACTGATGCAAATGAAAAGGTGACAACACTACCTGAATGTGTGAAACAAGAAGGAACAGAATCACCACAAATACTACAATTTCAAGGAGGTGTAAGTGAAGAAAAAGAACAAGTGGAAACTCCTCCTCCTGTTAGAACTGGGAAAAGAGGAAGAAGTTTAATTCCTAGAAAAGAAGAAGAGACAAAAACTGCTCCTCAAAATTTTATAGATGCCCCAGATTATGGATACGTTGGATTAGACGGATCATTCCAAGTGCCCTTTTAAACTTATTTATATTGTATGTGTAAATTATACAAAAAATGTATGTAAATGCGTGTAAAATAGTGGTCTAGTAAGTAAAATTTTCTCGAAGCGTTTTACAATATCGTTGTTTTTTGTATATTTATGTTTGTAAACAAAGTGTTAAATTATGTTAGGTATCTAGTTCAAAGTCTATTTGATTATACAGAAACGCCTGTCTTTTTTGAAATATATTGAAATTTTCACCTCTTGATAAAAAAATGTGCTATTTGCTTAACGAAAAAAAAATGATTTAAATTTAATAAATTTATAAAATTTATGTATTCAAGTGACAAGGTATTTGTGATTTGTGACATTTAGCAAAAGATGACAAGACGACGTGCGTCATTATATTGACCATATTACTATGATTGGGATTTACTTCGGTCTTGTAATTGAACTATTTTTGTAAGACAGTGTATTTATAAATAAATATAAATAAAAAAGCATAGATATATTTGTAAAAAAAGTCCTAAAATAGTAAATGCGTTTAATGTTTACCTAAAAATAATAAAATTTACCTAAGTTTTAGTGACTCATGCCTTGAATTTTTGCATAAAAGAAATGTATAAACTCGTTATTTTAAATGAAACATTCTGTATATTTTTCCTTTTTAGATTCCACATTAAATTTTAGGGTAACTAGGTACCTATAGCATTCCCTATATCAAAAATGAACAATTTTAGATATATCTTTGTTTTTTAATTGGTATTGCACAAAAAACAAAATGAATACATTTTTAAAAACTTTTTTTTACTGAAATACAATAATATTGTATAACATTTTAATTAATATATTATTCGTTATATTTAAAAAATATATATGTGTCTATTAATCTTCTTTACAGTTTTATTAAATTTTAAATAATTATTCACACTCGTGGGAGAAATAAAAATGTATACTGGGATGTGTGAATTTAATGCAAACACCAATGGCTTATATCTCATGTTTTATATAAAGTTTTCATTGAATTTATATATTTTCTTAAATATAATTTTTAAAAAGCTTATATGATTTTTTTTATTGTGTATTTTTATAATATAAGTAAAACAGTGAATATTTATTTGCTTTATTTTCTCCTTCGTTTCTTAAAAATAAAACAAAAATATACAGTTTTATATTCAATTAACTGTAAAATTCAATGACCTGTAAAATGACAAAAAAAAAACAGGAATCCTGAAATATTCAAATAAAGTTTGTCCAAAAATAGTAGGAATAAATTAAACTTTCTTCATGATCTGAACTTATTATATTTTTATTTTGGACGTGCGTTATGTTATTTTCTGTGGTTGTAAGCACTATAAGTTTAATAGAGATATCAACTTTGCAAATGTACCTGATTGAAACCAAAAAGTCTAGATGTCTTGGGATTTGGTTTTTATGTACTTTATGGTTTTTGTATTTATGTTTTTATGTATGTAATCCCAAAAGAAACTACAATTGTATATTAGATTATTTTTTGTAGAAATATATCCAGTTAATAATTTATTTATTTATCTTGTAAGGTGTTTATCACAACAAAATTATTTAACACACAGAATGCATAATATATATATATATATATATATATATATGTTATATAAAATATTACGTATTTACCGTAGGGACTTAGAATTGTTTCATAAAATATTAATCATTAATTGCACAATGTTAGGCAACTGGGAACTTAATCTATTCAGCTAGCGCTTATCGCTAATATTCTCAGTGTGTAACTTAATACTGCAGCTGCATTTATGCAGATTTGGAAGTCACCTTACTTTATTCCTAGAATTAAAAACTACGATGACATTAGCGTCGCCTGACAAAGCATTCAGAACTTATAAAAGGCAGTAAGGTACCTACTTTTCGAGTTTTCAATAGTTAGTTGTAGTTAACTCACGTAGTTGTAGTTTTACCGTTGTAACTCACTCACCATTATTATACAAGGCTCTTCGAAGAGCCTCTGTGAACAAATAAATATATTTTTTTAAAAATCAATCAATCAATTTACGATATAACATATATATAGGTACAGAAACATACAGAATGTATCGTACAGAATTACACAAAAAAAAAAATAAAAGTGTTCTATATGAACACTTTTATTTTTTATCAGTAAATAATAATTAGTTGATATTTTGTCTTGGAATAATTCGAAAACCATTGAAAGAGAAACCTTTATTTCGGGTTCAGTGAAAGGCGAAGGTTTACTGGAGCCTTTTTAGAGATACCCAGTCTTATACAGACAAACTTGAAGAAATTCAAACGTATAAAAGTAATTTTATATGTGTTAGACGTGTATATAATTTTTATATAATTTACAAATAGAAGTCCAAAAGTATCAAGTCTGGAGATCTCGGCGGCCAATTTCTAGCTCCATCACGCAGTTCACCGGTGATCCTCCTCCCGAAATGAATGCGAGGATGAATGTGCTAGTGCTCCATCCATTTCATATCAACCATTTCGTAAAACATTTAACGGAAGTTATCCAAAAAGTCTGATAATACTTCTTAAAAGTTGAAAGTAACATAAGTTTATTTAAAATAATCTTTATAATGCTCCTCTTTTACGACTTCATAATTTTGCTGAGCCCAATAATTCATGTTCCCTCTTCCTATTATACCCCATTCTATAAACCTTCCGTGCATATATAACATGTTATATAACTTTCGGTAAAAAATTATGCGTTCTTTAAAATTTTCGCAAAGAAAAGTTCACAAAATTTCATTCTTCTTGTCATACTGGCGGAATGTTTACAAAATAGTATAAGAATAAGATTATGTGAATAGATAAACACTAAATATCCCAGAACGTAAAAATTTTGACGGAATCCTTCAAAATGTTTTCCTCGTGATTACTGGTACCTAGATAAGGATATCTACCATTAATGCACGGTACGTCATATCTGTAATTCTACTAATTTCTCTACGAAGAAAGGATATTTTAAAATATTATACGTTGTCGGTCATTGTAACATAAAAGAATAGTAATTAAAGTTACTTCTTCAACAGGCTTACTTATTTGTTTTCATAGATAATTATGAATATCGCACCCAAAACATGATTGTTTACACTTAAGAAATTTACACTTAAAATACCATAACTCAAAAAACATCAAGAATAACGATGGGCAACCCTTATAATTACTGACGTAGAATTTTCTTTCAAATTCATAGATGCATGATGGCATGGTGTCCCATTAAAGAAACATTTTATACATTTGAAGTTCCTCAAGTTTGTTGATTAATTTCGAGTTACCTATATAAGATTAGGTAACTCTAAAACGAGTAAAGTAAACCGTATGGCTTCAGCTTCTACTGATCTGAAAATGAAGATTTCAATTTCATTCCTTTCTGAAATAAAATTGTTTCGAAAAAATCGATAGGTCTTAGCCTCATAAATTCTTATTAATCCTATTACTTTTCTTGATTACTTCACTTCAGATCACAGCAACATCAGATAACACATATGATGATATCCTTAAGTAAATGTCAACGTAAACTATATAATTTAGACATAAAATGACAAGTAACTAAAAAACCGAGGGTTCAATCGCTTTTCATTTTATGTGGTCATTTAGAATCAAATAATTTGGAATATCTTGAAGGGGGTTGGAACCTTTGGTGTAAAGATATCACTGACATAGTTTTCCACATAACACCAAAACACTATACTGCACTCGACGCGCATTTCGCCAGTGTAGTGTTTTAGTGTTATGTGGAAAATACTTCAGTGAAATTTAGAATAAATAAATAATATGTGCGATTTTGTCAATTAAGAATATGTTGTCCTTCAATATTTAATATATGCTCCTAATTTTGCTTCCACTCTGTGTAAACATAAAATTTTTCTCCATGCCGTAACTCGAAAAGTTTTGTTACTGATCATAATTAGTTAGATTCCCAGTTTAGTCTGTATATTCAACTCTATTTAGCGGGCAATGTTCTAATTAATACCCTTTATTGAATCGAACTACTCGAGGGAGTAATCTCCAGACTATGTTCAATGTAGAAATCTTCTCAATCAATATTTTACATTATTTTCGATACTTTGTTTAAAGCTAAAGAAAAATACCGAAAATAAATTTTATAGAAGACCTTCAGTATCATGTGAGCTAAAATATTTTAATGGAGAGATTTATAAACAGTTTAAATAGAAAAATTAACTCTACCTGGTTTTAAATAAGTAAATGCCACAAAACAATGACGTCTTCTAATTTGTAATCTTCTAATTACAAATATATTGAAGTAGGAGGTTTTTAGATAATGAAAAACATAGTTATAATAGTAATTTTATTAATTGATTGTTTAGTTTTACTCAGTATTTAGTAAACTAAATCATTTTAATTTGAAAATACCTATAATATTGCTTAATAATTTATTTATGGAGTTATAAAACATACATAATTATAAGTTAACAAAAATGAAATATTATTTATATCAAATCTTGAGACTTTACATGATACATATTTCTTGTCAATCCTTTTCATATAATTATTTCAAGCTAAAATAAATAAGTAAACTAATTCTGTTTATGATGAGAATGTTTACCGAGCTAAGAATTAAGTTTTATCTAAAGCCGACTCCATACATCTCTTATCTCAGTTTTTCTCAGAACGCACTTATAAACATCTAGGGAATATAATTACATAATGTTGGTACTATAAACCTAGCATACTTCTAGAGTTCTCTAATTCTACATAATAATGTAATTAACAAATAATTAATTGCTACTCCATGAATATAGTACCTACTTTTAGTGCTATACCAGTAGTACATTGAGAAAATGACCAAAAAAAAAAACAGATAGTTTAGTCTATATTACCTAATACATAATAATAAAAAAATTATGCTCTCAAAAACATAAAAACATATTTCAAAAAAAATAAATAAAATGTATTGGTCTCACTATTTCCACCCTCTAATTTTTACTGGGCTAATTGAACTCTTGTTGCTCCTTGCCATCTACTCCAGCGTTTGTTCTTATAGGAGCGTCCACCACTGACCGCAACACCTGCCCCTCAGCCGTTCCAGTTTCTTCAATCGGTTCAGTCTGTTGCCTTCGTTCATTTTTAGCTTTTGAAGCTTCATTTGTATTTCCAGTCTGTTGGATATCGTAACTTTTATTACTTGTATTTCCCATTACTTCAATAAGGTACTTTGAAACGCGGTTTTCGTTTGTTTTCTGCTTGAAATTGACTTGCGATAATATAATAATTATTGTCTCAGATAAGATACAGTAATCAAACATTTCTAGCTAAGACAAATATTTATACCGCTGATAACGTAGCCATAAACTATTATGAGTCAGTAGTACCTAAGAGAGAAAAAATATTTTCAGATTATACGAATCATAGATTAGCTATTAATTATATAAGGGGATTAACAAGCCTTTAATCCATGAGAAACGAGAAAAAATGGGCACTCGTCGCGCAACCGAGAGTTATATTTTTTCAAGAAGATTAAAGGCTGTTAATTTCCGAATGTAATTCAACGCTTTATCCACGACCACGGCCAAAACCGGTCAATTAGGAGAGTAATAGCCGTGTGAGAGCAGGTGAAAAACTTCAGATATGACAAATTTATTTTGACCAAGAATATTGATTTTGAGCTGAAAACTAGAAAGTCTTGGACTCGCTTCTATGACTATAAAATCGAAGCGTACTATTATGAATTTTAGTCCACTAGTGCATTAGAAGGCCTCTAATCCACGGAAAACAGACGTATTAAACCTTCCTAATATAGTGGTCGTGGATAAATGTTATTTTGATTGACAGATCGCTAAATGCAAGTAACATACAAAAATTCCCGCCCCACTTTTGTATTTATTAGTGACAATGAACATGTTTATATAAGACCTTAAAGATATAAAATATGTAAAAGAAATAAAATCAATTAAAATTCAAAGAAAAGACATCAACTACACTTCTACCTTTTGTTATACCTTCATACTCATACCAAAATCATACTTTTCAGGAGTAAAGAGTTAACAAACACTAATAATCTACTTCTAATACATTAACCTAAAATAATATGTAAAAAGATTTAATGCTGGTATATTAACAGCTTTATCTAATCGGGTTGATCAAGCTACCCTAATGACTTAATCTCTTACAACCTCAAATACCTTTCTAGTCTTAAGAGTCCATTCATTAGGTCGAAATAAGCCCTAAATCGGCGTTCGTCTCGTGTCTAATTATAAAAAAACTATAAAAGATAGCGACTTTTAGTAAAAAAGTATTGAAAGATAAGACTCCCTATAGTAGTAATTTTTGGTATTTCTTTTTATTTTTAAAATTCCAGGCAAACAATCTTGTTCTAAAATAGCGTATTTTCAAAAATTATTTTCTCTAAAATACATGTATTAAACAAAAATTTGCTACTATAGGGATCTAGTTTATCTTTTGATCTTTCCGGATTTATAACATTAAAAAGAAATTTTGTTGCAATTGTAAGACAAATCCGGTAGCCCTTGCAATGAGGGCTAACTTTATTTCCATGTGCCTTTTTACTTCGGCTTTACGTGCACCTCCGAAATCTTAGTAATTCGATAGTTGGAATATATAAGTCTCCACCCATCGGCCACCCATCCTCTCAATCCGACCCAACATTCATGCCTGTCAAATCTACAGAGAATGAACCCTTAAATGCTTACTCATTTTTAATTTAGAGTTCCTGAGAGTTTTCATGTGTATAAAAATATAATAGGCTTCCGGTTAAAAAATATAAACCTCATCCTCATGCATAAAGCGACATTTCTTCTTAGTCTTTTACTTAAAAATGTTTCATAAAATAAAAAAATGAAAACTCTCATGTTTATAGCCTGTGCAGTCTTTTTTATAAAAATCTAAATTGAATACAATTTAATCTGCGCTAAATAATGAGAAATGTAATAATAATAATAATAATAATATATTTATTTTCCAATAGGTCAATACAATTGAATAGGAATAGTCAAATATACAAATACACATACATATAACTACTAGACTAGTTATTGTCCTTAAACTAATTATTAAAATATTCGTTTAGAATATAAAAACATGCATCAGTTAGATATTTTTTCAGTCTCCTTTTAAAACTATAGATAGAGGAACACATTTTAATTTCATTAGGTAACCTATTGAACATTCTTAAGCCTAAACAGTTGGGTGTATTAAAAGATATCTTACATCGGCCGAAGGGTACATTAAATAGATTAGTTTGCCGAGTATTAATCGAATGTATTTGATATCTGTAGTCGAACTTACTTTTATTAATAAAAACGTACAAACACATTTCATATAAAAACAGAGAAGGCAACGTTAAAATATTATAACGACTGAATATATGTCTACAAGATTCTCCAACTGACACTCCTAACATACACCTAATTACTCTTTTTTGTGCAATAAAGACACCGTTGGAATGGCAAGAAGCACCCCAGAAACAGATACCGTATCGCAAACGTGACTCAGCCTGTGCATAGTAGAGCTTCAACAATTGGTCCATCAGCAGAACGCTTCTAATGTTGCGAAATTGATATGAGATTGAATTTAACTTCATAATCAACTCGTCACAATGGTAACTCCAGGTTAGACATTCATCTACAGTTAGTCCCTGAAATTTTACAACGTTTGTATTATTAATACGAGTATTGTTAATATTAATGTCAATATTACCACAGTCCTTCTGTCGATTGTGGAATCTAATAGCTTGGGTTTTGTTGACATTAAGAAACAGAGAATTTTGAGTGAACCATTCACACATACAAGACATCAACGTATCACACATCACAGATAATTCATTATCAGATTTATTTGAAATTATTACCGACGTATCATCGGCATAAAAGGTTAGAAGTGCAGATTCTGTCAACTTATCTAGGTCATTGATATATAATAAAAATAGGACAGGGCCCAATACCGATCCTTGTGGCACTCCAATACTTACCTGTTTTGCTTCAGATGATACATTATTGATACAAACATACTGTTTACGATTCTGAAGAAAAGTTGAAACCCACTTCAAAGGCGTGCCTCGAATACCATATTTTTCCATCTTTTGCAACAAAATGCCGTGATTAACGCAGTCAAAAGCCCTGCTAAGGTCACAGAAAATTCCAACAGGGCACTCTCCGGCTTCTATAGACTTAATAATACGATCATAGTATGAATGCATAGCAGTAGAGGTCGACCTATTCGACATGAATCCATGTTGATTATTGAACATGATATTGTATCTGTTAATAAATGACAACAACCTATCTCAAAATGCATGTTCAAATACCTTGGAGAATGCTGCAGAGACGGTAACTGGCCTATAATTTTCCACGAGACTCCTATCGTTCTTTCTGAAAATCGGACTTATTTTTCCTATCTTTAGGCTGTCTGGAAAATAACCATCAAATAATGATAAATTAACCAAGTAAACCAAAGGGTGTATTAAAATATGTAAAGATCTTTTTAAAATATATGGAGGAATCTCATGAAAATCTGAAGAATGCTTGTAATTCAGTTTTCTAAAAAGTAACTTGTATAGTTCCCCGTCATCAAATGGAACCAAAAAAAATTTATTAATTTGGGTCTCCATTCTATCAGTGAAACGTACAGTGTCAGTAGCGGCCGAAGATTGAATTTGATCAAGAACATCTTCAGCGACACTGTCAAAATAATTACCAAACAAAGTAACAATATGTTTAGGGTCTGTGATAGATATGTTATTATCTTTAATACAAATTTTTTGTGACTTTAAATGAACTTTATTGGACAACTCAGATACAATTCCCCAGGCTGTTTTTGAAGGATTTTTTTAAATATTTTTTTTTTTTGATAATAACATTTTTTAGTTGACTGCACCAACTGATTATGTTTTATTTTATTAAATTTATAGGCATCAGATAGTTGAGGATATGATAACTTCAAGTAATAAAAATATTTAAGCTTTTGACTGGATAGTCGTACTTCATCATTGATCCACCTTTTATATTCTCTATTAGTACGGCCATAAGCGCACCTAGGAAAGTGTTTGTTAAAATAATACATGAATAAGGCTACAAAAAAACTGTAGGCATCATTAACATTCGTATGTAAATAAACATCGTCCCATGTTACCATTTTAATATCATCCATGAAACTATTTATAGCATTATCACAAAATGATCTACTTACATTGTGTGAATTAACATTTACGGAATTTTTGTTTGGAACCCAATCAAATAAAATCGTTCTATGGTCCGAAATGTTGTTGTCTACTACACACACAATTGATCCATCTGCAAAATTACAAAATACTTGGTCTATTGTTGTTATAGTGGTATCCGAAATTCTGGTGGGCCATCTTACCATATGGGTTAAGTTAAAACTAGACAGAACATTACACAACATTTTAAAATCATTGGTAGGAGTCGTATAACAATCGAAATTAATGTCGCCACAAAGCAAAATATTTATATTTGGTTTATATATATAATTCATTACTTCTGTTAAACGATTTATAAAAATATGTTATCACCTTGTGGGGACCTGTAGCAGCAAAGTATTACTGTACTGCCAATATTGAGCTGGCAGGATATAGCACATATTTCGAGATGCTTGTCACTACAATATTGGTTTAAATCAATCTTTTTCACAGTAAGATTATTCCTAGTTAATATAGCAACCCCTCCACCCTTAAAATTCTTTCTACAATAGTAATTAGCTAAGCTATAACTATTAAAATGAAATGAATTGATAGACAGCTCATTACACCAAGTCTCGGTTAAACACAGAAAATCAACATTGAAAGAAAAAGTATCAATTGATAAATTATTCAGTTTGTCACCATTCAATGATTGCACGTTTAATAAGACAAGGTTGTGATCAAACATCACTTGTTGGAACTCACCCTGCTCGGTCTCAGATCTAAAAAACGACTGATACACGTACAGTAGGGCCACAGTTCAGGATTCATTGCATCTTTAAAATTGTTTTCAAATATGCTTACTTTAAATGAAGAATATAAGTTAGGATGTCTGGAAGTAATAACCTCACACACAACTTCCGGAAAATGTTTCTGTAACAGAACTTTAAGGGAATCGGTAGTTGTATCCCTATGTAGTCTGTAAACATGCAGGCTGACATATTTGGGAGCACCTTTTACATCACCAGCAGACGTATTATTACCAACAACCACTTGTCTTTTTCGATTCTTCTTATTTGATACTTGCTTCCACTCACCACTACTGGAAGAGAGTCATCTTTTTTAGTTGTTTGTTGCTTAATATCGTCATTTAAGTGTATATAATTATTTAACTTAATTCTTGTTTCCTCCTGTATAATACCAATAGCGACGTCATTTGAGTTTATTTCAATGCTTTTATCTTTATGTACATTAGAATTGTTATTCTCACTACTACCTGTTAAACACGTTTTTAATTCTGTTTTTGTTGGACGTTTTTTTCCTCACTTCAGATTTTAAAGCGATAGGTTTATTCACTTTTTGTTGAGTGATATCTTTTTCACTGGAATTGATTATTGTCTGAAGAAGTATAATTTTATCATGTAGCTCCTTAATTAAAACATCTTTTTGATGAATAATAGTTTCTTTCTGATTAATGATATACTTGAAGATACGAATATCGACACCCTTGCCAGAGTCACAAAAGTCTTCCATTGCGTCAAAGCGATTTCACTCTCGCCGGTAGGAACATCTTCACAGCATAAAATTTCATGCTCCCCAACAAATTTTACACTATTATGCAGTTTCGCACAACTCATATGGAATGCACTATCGCAAAGTTTACACTTGATGCCATTAACGATTTTGCCATGCTTGATGCCATTAATGTTTTTATTAGACGTTCTAAAAAAATTTATTTGATAATTATTATATATTATTATTATTATTATTATTATTATTATTATTATTATTATTATTATTATTATTATTATTATTATTATTATTATTATTATTATTATATATTATTAACCATTCATGTTAACTTAATACTGATATTGAATATCTGAGTCGATCATTCTTTAGAGGAAAAATCGAAAAACATGAACTAAAATATTTATGTAAAAATGTCCATTTAGTATTCCTTTCTTCCGTTAAGTTTGATTGAGGGAACATCAGCGGGGTTGAGGAAGACTCATTTTAATATAAGCGACACATACACATGCAGGGTGTATTTTTTAAATGGAACTACCTGTATATTCTTCCGACAATTGAAGCTTCTTTGGGTTCTCTTCAATCCTAAATATTTTTTGTGTTTGTTGGCAGTGTTGTGAAGTTATCATATTTTAGAAAACTTTTGAACAAAATATATAAGTATAATGTGTATATAGGTACTATAAATATAAATAATAAATAACTTTATTTATAAATAGATTAAAGGACTCTTTTTTTCAATTCAAGCTTTCGAAGCTAATATTGCTTGTTGATTAGAAAACTGTAAATTTATTAAATTTTAATAAATTTTTCAAGACATAAAATGATAAAAGTACTTACGAGAAAGTGAGGTTAAACTGATTGGTTAAATTTTTCAAAAAAGACATAAAAATCGTTAACAGTCATATAGACAATATTAACAAAATTTCACATCTTACAATAAAACGTCTCAATTTAATAAGATTCTTAAAACAATGTACAATATATGTATTATAGTCACACTATCCACGTCAGTTGCTATGGTTACATTTTTTTTTTTTAATTTAGAAAGATCAGGTTAGCTAAAACAGAATTTTAAAAATGAAAATATTTTTTGTTGCCACTGTGCAATATGGAAATTTTTTTAGAAAATGTTAAGACAAAGAAGAGGAATAAGAAAATGCCCCTGTTGGTCTGTTCAAAAGCTATTGGTAAGGAGAGCCACTCTAGTATAATTATGCCATTTAGTATTAAATAACCATTAGTTACGTGAAAAATGATTCAATTGTCACAATTAAATCAGAAAAATACAATAGAAGCAAATACAACCTTTCTCAGAGAAAAGTCTAAACAATTGTTCTAGAAAATTTAAACATAAATTAACATCAAATTTAATAATGAATAATAAGAAATAATTAACCTGAAAAATTGAATTTACTGTGTTATAAATTGAATTTATTGTGTTGTGGAAAAGTATAGATTGCACTCAGGTCGTCAATGTCTGTCTCTTCTTGAGTTAATGCTATTTTCATCTTTGAAAATATGCACCATCTCAAGAAAAGTTCTTTTAAGGGGTTCCTTTCTATGTTTAATATTCCAACATCATCCCAAGAAAAGGGATTATTACTTTTTAATGAGTGTTTAGCTAACGCACATGAAATTTTGTTACACCTAATGTCATTTTTGTGTGAAGTAATTCGATCAAATGGTGAAACCGGTCGTTCAAAAGGCAACGACCGGTTTCACCAATATATTTTTTACCATAATACAAACAAGCGACTGAATAAACCAGATTACTGTTATATAAAAAATTGGTTTTGCCTTTTGTTTTAGAGAAAAGAAAATCAACAGATCTAAAATGGGAAAGGCTAATTTTATGTTACCAAAAGAAGCAAAAATTTTTTATAATTATGGGAACCTATCGTAATGTCAAAAGAAAAATATGTAATTTTCTTTCAGTGATCACGTTAAATGTGTTAAAATCAATTACAAAATTTTCAAAAGCACAAAAACAAGTATCTAAACTTTTTTTCATATCTCGATATGAATATATGTATTTTTTTTGTGTTGCACAATCTGGCTCGACTTCATTGACAAAACTTGTAGATACATAGAACTTTATATAGTTTTTATCTGTAATCATCAACTATTTTTTTTTGAAAACTATACCATCATAAAAAGTATGGATGCAATTAAAATATGAAGCACCTCCATTTTTTTACATTTTTAGATAAACCACTCACATGGATAGATTAATATAGCGTTGCTATAACGTAAAAAAAATCTTCATGTACGACAAAATTAATACGTTTTACTGAGGTATTGTAACATTCAACTGATGATAACTTGTTTCTAACTCATGATCAGTGGAGTACCCAAGGGAAAGCTAGAGGGGGCGCAAGCCCCCGCCACTGTGTTTTCCTGCCCCTAGCTCCCCAAATACTTCCTGAAAATTCCTCCCGAGTAAATATTTCAAGTTTCAACATTTACTTATTTAATGTTTTATTATTGCAAACTGAAAGAAAAACCAAGATATTCTTGGTATTTACTAATAGCGTAATATGATCTCTGCCAACTAGATTCTGCGCAGTTTGAACCGCTTGTACGCGCCCCACTTTCTACAAATGGTAAAAGTTTGTTTTTGCAAGATTTGCAGTTGTTTTAGTAGGTAGTATGTTTTTATTACATCGATATTAAAGAATATTAAATTTACGATCATGTTACATATGGATAAACTATAATTACGATTTGCACCCTCCACCTTTAAAGGTTTGGCACGCCAATGCTCATGATTATTATATCTAGTACTTTAAGAATACAAGCACCTTCTACTTTCAGAGACAGGCTACCGACCTCTATATCAATGTATTCGTGAAACAGTTTTCTATTCAGATACATTTGTAAACGTTTACAGGGTGTTTGATTCAAAAAACTTTATAGTTTAACCCTGTGTATATAATGGGTGATAAAAAGCTTTCGTGATCTCAGTTAGTATTGATATAAATAACGTGGCTCAGAACTAACATAGTAAAAAGTCGTGGCATTTATTAATTTTATAATTACGAACGTTGCAAGTAACATTTAAGCAAAACTGTAGCAAAAAGTAGAGAATAAATTCGTTATTTTATATAGACTCAATTTTTTTAAAAATCTTTCGGACGTGTCGATTTTCTTTTATTTTTATTCCTTTATTTTACATAGATTTAATTTTTTACAGAGTGACTCGATGAAGCTACGTCCATATAAACTTTAATATTTTAAATTGGACAACTTGTATTTTTTACATATTTGAAAATAACTCTTTTTACGAATATGGTCATATAAGGTTTTAAGGATCTGTCTCTAATAATAAGGGAGATATTCCCAAAAAGGCGGGACATAAGAGTGATGTGTTGGAGAAAGACTGTGTTTAGCAACGAATCGATACCTACTCTTTTTCTGGCTCATTCTATTTTGGCACACTTATTTGGGCATATCTTTCTTTTTATTAGAGATAGACCCATAATACCGTACATTACTGTATTGGTTCTGTATAAGTAAAAATCGTTCTTTCTGAATCTGTAAAAAAATACAGCGTATTCCATTTAAAATATTAAAATTTATATCAACGTAGTTTTATTGAGTCACCCAGTAAAAATATAAATATATTATGTAAAATAAGGGCAAAAATAAAAGGAATTCAACGGGTCCAAGAGATTGTTTAAAAAATTGGGTGTTTATAAAATAACTACCTTTATATTAATTACCTACTTCACTACTTTACGAAAGGACCGTACATTTATGATACTCAGTCACTCGGTGGAAAACAATATCTGCATCGCACAACAAATCCCACATATTCAATTATTTGAAAAGTAGTTACTTGTTATGTAATGAGTAATAAAAAACTTACTCTCTATTTTCCTCAACACCTTAGATGTTGACAGTTTATAAACACCCGGTACATCCGAAAAAAAGTACTTACATACCCTTTAAAAACCAGTGTTCACTAAAAATAGATATTTATACTTACTAACTACTGCAACTAAGTACTTTATATCTGTTATTTATACTTACTTTGTTGATCCATATATGTCGTGTTATGACACAGACGTCGCGAGTTTAGCATAGCCTACTTATATAGCATATTCAAATAATTTTGGATATTTCATTCTATGAAAATTAAATCGTTTCTAATTGGCAATAAAAATGAGAGAAATAGGAAATAGGCTATATAAGGAAGATTCTAAAATTGTAAAGACATTATTATTCAGTTTTAAAATTATTTAATAAATTAGTCACCAAAAAATTCGCTCAAATATTTAAGTAGTATTGACAATATTGGAATTAGAAATAACTTCACTCGACAGTGTATTAGAAAGAAAACTTATATGTAAAGTACCTAAAATATATACAGGGTGGAGACTTTAACGGGAATAAATTCGCTACCGGGGAGCTGGATAATTTTTGGAAAAATTCCCGAGACACGTCAACCGTTTGAATGTGTTTACCTACCTTTTCCAAGCAATATGCGAAATATAGCCCTTCACGGAGAGCGGAATCTACCTCCAACTTTGTTTTTTCAAATGCAACACTATGGCGTGTGACTGCAGTGTACTGATCACATTTAATATTTTCCAAGAGGTTGAGGATTGCATAACACTAAACTGTAATTGTTAAGTTTAATTACTTTTCAATGTAACAATTGCTCAAACTGTGCACCATTCACTTGTTGGCAACATCCTAATCTGTGATAGGTTTCACCCTTTCCATTACGTAACATTTCCGGTGTTATTGCCCTGGTTTCATCTCTTATTCTACTACTCATTCTACTTCCTTCAGCTCATCAATGTTATTTGGTTTTTGAATGTAAACCTTACTTTTAAGATGTCCCTACAATCCAACGTTGTTAAGTTCTGGAAACCTTGCTAGCCACTCAATGGTACCTCGTCTTCCAATCCACCTACTGTGGAAAATTATTTCTAGATATTGGCGCACAATAACCAGCGTAGTAAGTAAATCAAAAATAAGGTTTACATTCAAGAAACATAAATGGTCATTACTATAACCCAATCGAGCAATTATTATAAAAGAAGAACATGGAACAATGGAAATGAAAAGCTTATTTAAAGTGATTTTATTCACAACCATATATATATTAAGGTTATTACTGACTTTTTAGAAGTTTGAAAATTAGTCATTACTAACTGTTGCTACTATCCAGGTCGGGAAGTGATCACTTTTCACCCAAGGGTGGAAAGTAAAACATCTGAAAGATACGTGATGTTTGTATTTTGAGTGACGTTAATTTTGACAAGGCATCAGTCATCAGAAAAACCCTTATATTTTATATTTATTTATACAGAATCAGTTTACAATAACAATAATTGTGGATTTTAGTTTTTTAGCCCCCTTTATTAAATAATAATGTCAGCGTCATAGAAACGGATTTTCACTGTCTTCTAAATTGAAAAGTAGTATGAAAAAATATGAATGAATAAATGGAGATATTCCCGTTTTCTCGTTTTTTTAGAGATGGTTGTGAATAAAATCGTATACATACCTCGGCGGAAGGTTTCATTCCTGTCTCGCGCTATAGCTTACCTCGGTGCTACGCACCTCGGTTATCTAAACAGCGCTCGACAGTAATGAAACATTTTCCGCCTCAGTATGTAATATACTATTAAAAATGCCATTCACTTCGACTTAAAGTTTTATGTCATATGAAAGGTCACAGACTATGTTCAATAAAATAGGGGAAAACCACTGAAAATTCGTAAAATTAAATATAAACAGGAATATCGCAAAAACTAGAAGAGTTAGGTGTAGGGACATATTAGTACAATTAATAGACAATAATTAACTTCTGTGTCCAGCATATATTTACAGGGTGTGGCATTTAAAAACAGTGCGTTTCTTTGGCTTAAAGTAGAATATTCTAATAAAATATATATAGAACAACTTGTACAATAAAAATCAAGTATGAGAGGGGCTACAGAAGGTAGCAGATATATTGGTGTCAATAACAGGAAAATAACAGACGTTGAAACAATTTTATAGTTTTTTAAATTCACATTGTGTCCCCACCCCCCCACCCCCCAAAAAAGATACAAAAGTAGGTATAATTTTCTCAAAACCTATTGGGATTAGATATAGTACTTTCTGGTGAAAGTGGGGCAATAATTGAACGTCCAATTAAAAAAATGTAGCTGTATACAGGACATCTCATTTGAAATAAGGAAGTTAGTATTAATTTCCGGTAGAATCGGTAGCGTGTCACAATTGAAAATATTTTTATCGAATTTAAAATTTCTTAAAACGCCCCTATACAAATTTTTATAAATAACGTCCAAGTAGATTCCGAGATTCGGCTAACTGACGGCCGCCTTGAAACAGCCTGTATACTAAGTGGAAGAAATTTTTAAATACGATATCCTGAGCATTCTCGGTCATTTGAACTATAAAAAAATATCCTCTTTTTCAAACACTATAATATAGTGGTTTGAAAATCATCATAGTTTTCCTGAATTAAAATAACATCGAAATCCTACAGAATTCTACAAAAGGTGGTAAATTAAATATCTTAGAATCCCTGGAAATACGCCAAACATCATAACAATAGTAATTTCAAATCACTCTTATTTACATCTGGGAAACTTTGTACCAGTATTACATTTAATACAAAAATCCATACTTATACCTAATTAAGTTTCCACAAATGTAAAATATAATATACCCTATTTGGCTAAAATGCATTATCTCATGCATTAATCCAATATAAGGTTTAATATCTAATACCTAGTCAACAAAGTTAGAACCACAGTAAAAGGTATTTTTATTAAAAGTTACAATGCCTACCAACTCCCTAGTACATATATAACATTCTTCTAATAAATATAAATGCAAGGATATTTGAGACTATTACATTTTGTTTTTTATATAATAAATATTTAGATTCATCAATATATAAGTTACTGACATTATTAAATATTTATACTCTATTATACTATATACAGTATTACAAGTAAATACATTGTACAATACATACATATTATGGTTGACTTGGTGAAAATAACATGCCACTACACAAAAAAAGTGCAACTACTTGCACTTAATTTTGGCTGTCTTCATAACCATCTCATTTTCTACCAGTCCAGAGAATAATAGCTGCCGTATAAGGCGTTTCCAATTATCTTTAGTAAGCTCTTTACTAAAGTATTTATTAATGGTTTTGAAGATGTGTAAATTACACAACATTTATAAAATCCAAACAAGTCGAATCACTGTGTACACGTTCATTTAAATTCCTTCACTTCACAACCATCCGGGCCTACATTTGTTCTTTCTGGAACATCTACAACTGCCCTTTTACACCTTCTCCTGACAAACTTATTTTCCTCGCGGTGTTTGTTTTGATAACTTCCTTTATTGTTATTGGTGAAACTAATGTCAGGCTTCATGTTTATTAGTCTCAGTGACAATATTAAACTGAATAACTATGGGAGCAGAATAAAATCCTGTTTTATATGCTTGTCGGTCGTATTATTTACTTTAACAGAGTTATTCAGAGATATTTACATCCCACTGTTTCGTAGTAGAATTGCTGGTTCTAAAAATAGTCTTTGGCAGTGCTTCCGTATGCTACTATACAAGTACTAGTTGCAATTTCAATGAAAAAATGCGTTAATGTGCTACTGGATATAGTTAATCATATCCTATCATATATATATAAGTACCTATTCTTCAAGGAGTTTAGTATTCCCCAAGTATTAGTCATCAAGTCGTATAACAAATTCGACACACAGCGGTCCAAAATCTACTCCCACACACATAGTTAAAATATTTATAGTCCATTTACAACTTCCAGGAAATCCATTTTAAAAAATGGTGTTACTCATTCCATGGGTATCTTGTAATAATTATTGTTTTACTACAATATTTGGACTAAATATACAATCTAGAGAGCTTCATAGGTACAAAGTCATCAATTATAAATATATCTACCCCCTCCCTATTCCATAACTTTCTTTATTTCGATTTTAAAGAAAAATGTTTTAAAAAATAACTATAATTTATTGTGGTAAAATTGAACTTTATACAGAGTGCTTTAAAAAAACAGGTCAATCAAACTAATTTTTCAAGTGAAGGAGCCTGCATACTTTTTCCCTTTTTTAGTAAGCCAGTCTCTTACGAATATATTGATGTTAGATTTGTTGGGGGTATATTTATTAAAAAGAAGGGTGCAATGAGTTACAGAAATAACCTGCTGTATGACTAAGTGACAAAACGTGCGCTTGTTTGTGGAAAATTACTTTTCTCAGGAGATTTTTCACGTTAAGGTTTACAGAGGATGTCTTAATCTAAAAAAGATACAAAATTACAAAATTTTATTAATTAAAATTACAAAAAATTTATTAAATTACAAAAAAAAGTGATATTTTCATGTCATTTAAAAATATGAAAACAAATTGACGATACATCGCATCATTCTTGAATTATCCTCAAAAAACTGATAACTTCTGGTTTCTTATTTCTTTCATTTATTTTTTATCACTGAAATAAATGCAGTAGAATTTGGCATATCTAGTCCAATCAGGAGCTTACACGATCCATACCTCAGAAACTACAGACACGATCTCTCCAAAATTCTGTAACTGTAGTAAGCACAAGGTGATCTCGTCAACTAAATATTTTGACAGTTGTTCTGTGACTTCCAGTTGTACCAGAAGTAGATAACAACTTGTTGAATTTAAATGGAACTCCCTGTATATTGCTGCATATTTGTATTGTATATTAAATTTTAGGGCCACTTTGTGTAATAAACTCTATTCCTAACGTAGAATAGACTCTAAATAAACTCTAATGTAGAGTTCTCGAGAGATTAATGTTTTTAACAAAATTTTGAGATAGTTGCAGGCTTGCAAAGAAAATTTACTTGTCGATAACTATTCGACTAAATTGAAAATATTTGACGGCGGGCGTTATAAGGAAAGCAGTAGGTAATTATCGGGCGATTAAAAAATATTTAGTTGTATTCAGGGTGAGTACAGTGGTCATGGAAATATCCAACTAAAAAAAAAACAAATATCTTAAATTTTTTAAATGGAAACACATAATTTTTTTTTTATTTTAATGAATTCTACTCCCAAAAATATGGGTAGTTTTCTATTCTCTTTTTTAACAAAATTTTATAAATCCAACCAATTTTCTGTTTTTTTATTTTTCTGATTTCTGGTTAAAGAAAACCAGTTCATATGTGAATTTATTTTAATAAAATACCAAGAAGATGAAAATTTCTTGGAAGTTGTTTGGACTGATGAAACTATATTTACAAAAAAATATTATTCAACTCACATAACTCACTAGAACAGATTTGTAAATCTATTATAATTAAGAATTTTAAAAATGTGTTTGTTCCAACACACCACTATTCACTCGTAAATTACTCTCGCATTTGTGATTTGTACTACCATTGCCACTTTTGTATTTCCTCTGATGGTAAAGACTGAAACGCTACGCACACACGCTCTTAACATTTTTTGCTTTGTTTTCTGTACAAACACTATTTTTTCTGCAGGGTATACCACGTAAACCTTCAATTAGCCGTTTCTAGAATACTTACTACGCGCGCTGGAATTCTGAAAATTTGTGGACGGGGGTTTCTCGCCATTTTCTATTGTTTTTGTATTCCACGTCAAATTTTAAGTAAGTAAGGTAAGTAAATTCCACCGATTTCAAGTTGTTTGGACATTATTGCCGGAATAAAAATAATTGGTCAGTTAGCTGCCAGGTTGGCTATGAAACGAAACATTTGAACGTCATCTAATGTCATTACTAATTTAGCAAAGTGACTGTTATTGCTGTAAAGTGAGATTGCCGATTTAGTGTCAGTAAAAACGAGTGATTGTAATAATAATGGCTCACTCCGGTTACACAAACGACGATTTTTTATATTTAATTATCATTTACGAGGAATGTAATCGAATTGTCATTTGTAATTTCAAAACATTTATTTCATTTTCTTCGTTGTTCAATATTGGCTTACTTTTATCAATTTTCGGGACAGAAATTCCATTCTCAGAGCAATTATTTAATAGCCTTCTGATCAAGTCGTAAGTTGGTCTGTGTTTTTTCGGATATCTCTCTGCAAACACACTGCTCACAATTAAATTACACTCCTTGTAAATGATATTAAATTTAAAAAAGCATCACCTGTTAATATTATTTTGATTCTTTGTGTTCTTGTTACCATTCTAGTGAATGTTCGATATTTTAAATATTTATAATAAATGGATTTTGTGTTAGTTGTGTAAATTACTTCAAACAGTACAATTATTGTTGTACCTCTGTCTAGTGCATTTTCACTATTTTAATGAGTAATATTAAAATAATGGTAATTCAGCCCCAAGTACCTGCATAATTAAAACTATCCTAAAAAACTATTAAAATTTACGTCGAACAAATATTGGGAATTTGTCGAATAATATTAAAATAGGATGAAATGAATTCCATTGTTTTAATGTATTGAAGATTGTCCTCGAAGACAATTATTGTCCGCAGCAATTATTGCACTATCTGAAGAGGTTCAAAATGTTTCGTTTCATAGCCAACCTGACAGTTAACTAACCGATTATTCTCGTTTCGCCAATAATGCCCAAATATCTTCAAATCGATGGAATTTAGGTATAGGGAATGTTAATACCAATCGAAAGAGAATTAAAAAGTAAATACATAGATTAGCATTATAAAACCCACTGATGGTTTCGTGTTCCATTTACAATAAGTGAGTTATTGACTTTTGAATTTGTCACAATTGATCGGCCTTTTTGGATACCCCATGTAATTTGCACTAGCTCTCGTATTTTCTACATGTCTCGACATATTTCAGTGTTACTCTGTTAAAATTTCAAGTGTTTAGGTTACAAACTGAAAGAGATAGAACGGGATAAATTCAACTGGTTTTTGAGAAATTTTTGAGAAATAATCAAAATAAGTATCTCGAAAACGATTAAGGATAAGGATAGGGTATGCTTATGAAACTTCCCTTAAAATTTGACGTAGAATCCAAAAACGGAATAAAAAATAGCATATTCCATATGAAATAAGCGAGTTGACATCAACTTCCGGTGGAATCGGAAGTCGCACCTCAACGCCAATATTTTTAATCGATATAAAATTGCAAGAAACGTAGGTATTCAAATTTTCACATTCCGGTATGCGTAGTACTCTAGAAACGGCTAATTGAAGGTCTAGTGTACATGATACACCCAGTATAGGTGTCACCCTCTTATAGAAAATGAAGGGTGCAAGGTCTGGTGACCTTGGTGGCCAACAAAATAGACTACTATTTGCAATCCGCTAATATTCAACATTTTCTGTTAAAAATACATTAACAAGTTCTGTTTTATGCGATTGTGTCCAATTATATTGATACCTTAATTTGGACTGTTCATTATTTGGGAGATCATTTAATGTATTGGATTTTAATATTTATTTAAAATTTATAAATAATTTTCACCTGAAATGAATATTACTATTGGAGATGATTAAGAAAAAGAAAGAAAAATAATTTAATTTTTAGTACCTTTTCTAAGAAGGGCGATCAAATATTTATAATTTAGTCGATGAAATCATCGCTGATAGATTTTCTTTGCAAGTCTGCATCTGTCAAATTTGTATTAAAAAAATTTACAGATATCGACAGAATATGACAGAAATCGAAAACTCTACATTTTAGGAATAAGGTTTATTACATAAAGGGGCCCTAAAATACAATGTAAAATTAAAATATGAGGAAATATACAGGATGTTCCATTTAAATTAAGCAAGTTGTTATCTACTTCCGATACAACCGGAAGTCACAGAACTGTCAAAATATTTAGTTAGTTGCCGAGAACACCCCGTAGTTACTACACATACAAAATTTTAGAGAGATCGTGTCAGTAATTTCTGGATCTGGAGATATGGAACACTTTAATTTATGGCTCTTTAAAGTAAATGCTCAAAATGACTCCCATTATTACTCCCTAAAAATTAAAGTGTTCGGATTATTGTTGAACAATTTGTTTATATATGCTTTTTTGTTTATTATACTTTTGTTAGGATTATTTTGTGTTCTCCAGCTTTTTTACGAATATTTTTTATTATATAATTATTATATATATTATATTTTTTATTATATTTTTATTTTATAACCTTATTTGCACCAAAATGATTTAATTTAATATTTATAACCAGAAATTGGAATAAATAATTATAAAATTTATTTTGCGTATTTCTCAAAAATTAAACTATTAAGAAGTATTTTGTTTAGTCTGTTAAATAGCAATTCCAAGAGCTTTCCAATGAGATATCACAAAGGGGGTGTTGCCATTTAAAATTGAGTTGGGGTGGCTACATCCCCAGGGGTTGCTTAGTGAAGGTCATTTTTGTGGTCATACTAATTCCCCCCACATACCCTAGAAACGGTTTTGAAAAATTTTTTATATCTTTTTTAGGTCCATACTTCAAGAGCATTGCTCGTTTTTAAATAGACACCCTGTATATATTTGTGTTAGTTTTAATAATTGCAGGATGAACTCTATTTACAAGGAGTTTATAGGTTTTTTTGCTCATTCTGTAGAATGAACAAAACTTTCTATCATCTTGTTGCAATTCCGCGGCGGTCACAAATTATGTGCAGTTTATATCTCTCTATATGTAGGGATGGACCCACAATCGCTTTCTTCTGTATCTATATCAACGATTTTAATAGTACAAAATATCTATCTCATCCACATCATTCATAATTTGGCACGATTAAACAGAATAGAATAAACGTACATAAGCTATTGGTGGTATACTAAGATATTTTTCTAATTGCTTTTGTGTCGATACATGTACGAGAACTGAATATCCAACTAGTTTGTAACTACGTGGCCACTATCACGTAAACCGTTTGAATAAATTTGATATTTAATTTAATTAAAAAATAAAACCTATCGAAATCGAAATAAAAATAAACATTTGAGTTTGTTGCTTCTGTAACCATCTTCCTTAATCTTTTGGAAGCTATAAATAATGCTTTCTAATTTAAAACAACAGAAAGACTTATGTTATATTATTATTTCTGTATTCGAGTTAATAATATTTCTCATAAAAGTCTGAACGTAGCTAGTATTTCTATATTGAAAAAAAGATAATAGAAAGATCAACAGAGCGGGGTAGATAATAGTTTCAGATTAATTTTAGATCACTTCTCGCTTATTTGTTGCAAGTTCTACATTCCAACGGCGCTATTTTAGCCTAATAGTCGAATTTGGTATGTAAATACAATTATCATCTAGATTTAAAACAATGAAGACACATATTTGACAAACATTTACGCGTGATAGTTCAAACAAACATAATACCAATAAACTAAATAGTTGGATTAAACATTTCCTTGTCAATAACATCGGAAAATCATATATTATTATCATTAATATCTCAGATTTTTCGTTTTAAAGATGGTAAACTAAAATGTTTATGGTTGATTACGTTAAAATACTTTATACAAGTAATAGACAGGACTGTACTCATTTTGTTACAAAGTTTTACCTATCTTACAAAATGTTGGTGAATTCCGGTTGCAGCAAAATATTTATTTTTTTATCGCCATTTAATTGAAGTACATCACTACATTAGAACTTACATCACTACAGTACATCACTACATTACACTATATGAACTTCCCTCTAAAAAAATATGATGCTACTCCCCTGGGAGTCTTGGAAGGAGAGAGGGATTCCACTACTATTTTAAAATATTGTTTACTAGACCCTATGATTGTCCTCTAATTATGAATTTTTTCGCTCCACCCTGTCAAATGTTAGAAGATCGTATCGGAACGTTTGCCGGGCACTGCATATCATAATTATTTTTGGTCTAACCGGAAATAGTTTTTGGAACATTTTTTACCTGGACGTACCTATATTATTTATGAAGCTTGTGGCGCTTCATGTCTCTGAACATAACATTCTTTCAAATATTTAAATAATAAAATATTTATACAGTTTTTACAGTATTCTCAACCTGACTTCAATAGTTATTTGCACTTATCAATGCGACAATTGGATTGTAATAGCCAAAAACCTGTCCAAAATAACAGAGCGCCTTTACGTCATATAGTTCTCTCTCCCTGCTGTTAACACTTTTAAATGAGACACAGAGCCAGCATACAGCAAAGATTTATGGGTCTAAAAGAACCATTTTAATAACAAATTTTTATTGCCACATAATACAATGTTTTTAATTTAACAATCAACAAAAATTTATTAATAAGAGTGTAATACCATGGACAAACATAAAAAATGTATTTCAATTATATGATTACAGTGCATGAAATATAGTTAGATACACATTTTTTATAAACTCGTAGGTAATACATAATATATTTGCAGCTAATCTTACGTACTTCAATAATGTTTTTCTAACAAATAACATTATCAATCATTTAAAACAATTATTGAATACAAAAGTTATTCTCCTTCTACAAGCTAAAATATTATTTTGAAAAAAATAAATTATATATGAAACGACAATACTTATTTAACATATTTACTCAAACGGTTCTTGTTCTTCACCATCCGGACCAGCATTATCTCTTGGAGGTGCATCCGTGATGGATCTCTTCTTTCGGATCAACACAGATTCATCCGTGCTTCCTTTCTCTGAAGAAGAGGTACTATTTTGTTCGTCTGGTTTGTCACACATTTTTTGTTCACTTGGCTGTCGAGATCCCCAAAAGCTTAATCTGTCGGACAGAAATTTGAACATTTTACTCCAGCTGAGAACAGCACTTACTTCTATAAATTCGTTTAGGAACTGATGAAATTCAAAAGTAAATATTTGTGCCTACGTATACGTATAAATTACTACGAACATGACCGTGAAGTGTTTAACAGTTAGTTAGTTAAAACCAATTTCATTTATAGATGCCTGCAATAAATTTCACCGCCTTTGCTTTGTATTTACCACTATACTGGCATTATCAAATTAGAGCCTATCCTTATTTTCACAGAACCAATGAACTGACTCACAGATAATATATATATCTATACAAGGTATCCCAGTTTAATGCCGAAAAAATCGGGAACATGTAGAACCAGTAAAAATAATGGAAACATGTTATGTTATATAAACTTATTTCCAAACATGTACAGTTTCCGAGATACAGGGTGTTGAAGCTGTAAAAAAATTATTTTTTTATTTATATCTCTGACAGTAATAAACCAATTGTTTTCAAATCTTATTTAGTAGATGCTACCATGCATCTTTACTTCCTCAAAAAATGTCAGCTCTAATTTCGATGTCCCACCCATTTCTCCACAAAAAAGTACACTTTCATTTTTTTCAGAAAACACACCGTAACGGAGTAAGTCGATATTTTATGAAACTATGTCCATGTCCTTTCATAATAAAATAATACCTTAAAATAAAATTATACCTATTATACGTATAATTTTATTTAAAGGTATTATTTTGTTAGGAAAGTACATGACATGGTTTCATAAAATATCAATTTACTCCATAACGGTGGGTTTTGTGAAAAAAATATACTTTTTTGAAGTACATTTAGAAAAATGTATGGGACATTGAAATGTATTATTTTAAACGTTAGTCAGTGGCGTTACATATATTTTTTAGAAAAGGTGTCCTAGTAGTGCATATTGCATACCACCATACCATCTATTAAATAAAATTTAAGAACAATTAATTGGTGTATTACTGTCAGAGACATAAATAAAAAAGAAATATTTTTTCAAATTCAACACCTTGTACCTCGAAAACGGTACAGATTTGGAAATAAGTATAATAGGTAATAAGGAATAAGGAAATATAGCAAAATCCCATAATTTTTAATAGTTCTACATGTTCCCAATTTTTTCAGCATAAAACTGGGACACCCTGTAAATATATTATATATATATATATATATATATATATATATATATATATATATATATATATATAATATACAGGGTGATTCAGCTAACCTGTTCATTAAAAGTTTGAAGACTACCCATTGGAATATTTTTTTAAATACGGGGTTTTCTAAAAAGTTTTATTCATCTGAAATATTTCCATTGTTCTATCAGTTCTGGTTATATCGGAAATGGCTATTAACTTTCTTATTTTAAACGTAGTAGCCTATACTTTTTTAAATTTTTGAGTTCTACACTAAAATCTACGTTTTTTAATGGTAATTTAGAAATAAAATATAGTCGAATCGAATATTATACAACGGAGTTTAAAATATTGTAATATATAAAATTTTCCAACCTATAACCTATAACCAATGGGAACATTTAAAAATGTAACATCATAGATTCTATAAATTAATATCAATATAGAATTAAAATAATTTGTTTTGTAATGTTACGCAAATAACTGCTCAGCTACTATTGGCGCACACACCACTCTTTCCCGCAAAGAGAAAGAGAGGTCACAGAGGAGTTATAATAATCTGTGGAGAGGTGCTGAAATAACTTCACGCATTGAAGTCAAAGCTTCACGTAATTTATTTTCTATACTTATTGTTCTTTACATTATATACATTATGTACACTTTAAATATAAAAATATTAAGTAAATACGAGTATATCTATTTAAAATTACAAAAAAAAATTAAACTTCAAATGTTATCGACCGAGATAATAAGCTTAAAGCTTTGCAGGAGTATAATTTTAAAGATGACACCTATATTTATAACTAAATATGTATATATAGTCTTATATAACAATACCATTATAAATATTCTACTAATTACTAAATATTCTAATAAAAAGAATATATGTACACATTTATGTATGAAAATATAGGTAAATCTGTACCCTAGAGCCAAAGTGTATTAAGTCCATTTTTCTATAAATCGTATTTTTCGTATTTCCAGCCTAAAATTTGATATTCTTTGTTATTGTAAAGTATATTACGTCCTAATTTAACTGTTAGGACATAATATACTTTACATTAACAAAGAATATCAAATTTTAGGCGGGAAATACGAAAAATAAATTTTTAGAAAAATGGACTTAATACACTTTGGCTCTAGGGTACAGAAATGTTTTTTTAATATTTTTTTTAATCAAAACCAAAGGGCTACTGTTTTCCCAAACAACGTCTTTGTATTATATTATCTGTCTACTTAGTTCACAAAATAAGATTTATTATTATTATCAATTTTAATATAATAAAACAGGTATTCTAAAACTAGATATCTTTCATTTTAAAGTAATATCAAATATGACCTAATCTTTGATGACAATTAGGAATAATTATTACCTTAGTACATTGCAGGAGTTCTCATTCATCCTAGTAAATTTCATTAGGTATATAGGTTAAATTTTGTCATTATTTCATAAAAATACACACGCGCAAAATTATATTTTATGCCTATTATATTTTTAGTAATAATTAAAATATACTACTTATACGAATATATAACCCAGAGTATTTAAAAACTAATAAAAGAGAATATCTTTCTCTACCAACGAACAATAGTCAACTAAATACTAAATATCAACTTGCATGTTATAGGAAATACCATACTTAAAAAAGTTAAATAAACCGCGGAGCGAATTTTTCATTGTTCTTCGTCCCCATTGAAAAACCAGATCTAATTGAATCATAGTATGTATAGTGCCAAAGTTAAAATAAATTACGTTTGAGTTACTTCATTATAAGCACACTGTTTAACAATAAATTGGTATAATAGTTGTAGTCCGTAGAGTGAATTCCAGGAGGTGCAAGCTGATATAAAACCTAGCTAACATTTTTATTTGCAAGGGATAAATAAGAAAATCAATAGGTTCGTATAACAACATGTAAAAATAATTTAAAAACTATTGAGGGAGCGACCGAAGTGTTAAATTTATTTATTTTTATATTATACCTATTGTCACTTATGCACCATAAAACATTTCAGGACTACGTAAAGTATTTGTGTAGTGTTAGAAAATTCGTATTTTTGCCATATTTCCTATTGTTTATCTAAAACAACAATAGTAAATAATCTCCAAATCTAAATATATTTACAATCATTATCAATAATTACTTCATTATCTCAATTTAGCTGGAGGTTTATCATCATTTCTTCTCACGACTCCAATTATCGCATAAATGTCTCTAATTCTACTGGGTGCCACAAAATAGTGGCTCACCCCTGTAACTTGTTTATTCCTAATCTGTGATTATTATCATTATATATTATATATTATCATCATTATATTATTATTATTATCATTATTATTATTATTATTATCTATGAGATTAAATGTATAATTTTATTTTTAAGTTGATACCTAGGTAGGTACACTTATATTTGATTCACTCCTATAATTGGGTTTAGGCCTGTTGGATTTAATTTAAATAAAAAGAAATAAATAAATATCAAAATGAAATTTGACAGTATGAAACTACCAGTAAAAATGTTTTTTTGTATGGAATGAAACAAATTTCAACACTTCCGGTTTCACCGGAAATGATCCAAGCTTTCGAACTTAGATAGATCGAAGGGAATAGATACCCTATATATTACTCAAAATTTCGAGTCAGGACTCAATTCTGAGTTGCCGGTGCTTCAGAAAATTGTTTAAGAGTCCTTTGAAATAGATAAAATCGCCCTTTTCTATTCACTGTTCACGGGAAAAATACAAACCACCCATTTATTTCGCACTATACATTATTTTGGAGAACCTTAAATCCCTTGCTTTTTTGGAAAAAATCTCAATTTTTTTAATGGGAACCGACTCATCATATCTATTAAATAATTGACTTTTTACGGATTCATTGGTATCCATATGCTTGGATTTTGAAAAATTTGTATTCAAAATATTTTTTTGATAAAGCAAAAATAAGTTTTGAAACCAACTCACTTATTCCTTTGGCGCACGGAGCGAGATGGTGAGTAAGCAATTGTTTTTAATATTTTTTTTGTGTTGTGTTGTGTTGTGATGTTTTTTGGTATTATAATCAAAAAGGTAAATCTATAATGGACAGGCATTTTCCATTTTATTAATAGGCTACAGGTTGCTACACCTAGCCGATTAAATCAAAGTAGATTTACGTCACATTGTTCAGTAATATTTTACGGACAATGTTCAGAAATTTATAACAATATACATTTTTGTAGATTATAAACATTTATAAACTAATATACTTTTAACTCACTTATATTTCTCCAAATAGAGAAAAGCAATATTATCTTTAAAATATAGATAATACCTACTTACGCTACGGTAGGTACATAGTCTTCAAAAAAATGACAAATTACGATTTTATGTATATAAAATATAATAAACTATATCTAACTGGTATCTTTTGGAAAGAAATTATAATACCTATTTAAGTAAATCGTTCATATATTGCATAATTTCTTACTTACGGTTTGCCTTTAATTTTTGTCACAACCACTTAACCTCCTCAAACCTCTTTACGTTCTAATTAGTTAAAACACAAAATGGCTGTAGGTATTTTAATCATTAAAAATATTAGGTAAGTACAGTAATTGAATATTGAGTGTTCAACTGGACCTTGTTTCTGTCATAAGGAAATGGTTTTCTGAAGACATTTCCAATCTACATAAACTTTACATTTACTAATAAAATCAGTAGTGGAAAATAAATTCAAATTGTAAATATACTATTATCGGTTAATGTGACATTCTAAACAAATATCACGTGATAAAATGGTTTTAAGGTTGCAAGAAATCAATAGTAGGTACCTCTACTTTGTTACAGTATACATACAACTATAATCAATAATTCCTTTTTAGTCCGTCGGAAAGCCCGGTCTAGGATGCACAGAAAAAAAAACAAGGGATAACCAAATGGGACTTCCACCAGTCGAAAAGGCATGTTTTCTTACATAGAAAATCTAAATTGACGACTCTCTCCATTGGTCGAGATAAAAGATATAGACAAAAAACTGGAAAAATAGGGAAATATTTTTTTTTAACTTTGAACACTCATAACTTTTTTTCTAAAGAATGTAGAACAACAATTTTTTTTAAGTTTTATTCCTCATTCAATTTCCTTTCTTTTGGTATATATTTCATTAAAAAAAATTATAAACTTTATTTAAAAAACAGTAATATTTAGAAAAAGAAAACAAATTGCCAACATTTCAATGTTTTTTTTTTCAAAAACTGCGCAATTTAATGGACTTCATTTTGTCTCGATTAACATGGGGTCTATTTTTAAAAATAAAACCGGTAGCGGCTTTTAAATGTCGGGGCGCATGCCTCTGCGGCGGGCTAGACGGCGATTTTTTCCCATCGCGATCGCTGCACCCGCGCCTAGTTACAGTTTTGGTATATTTGCACCTTATAGTGAGTAGATATCGAAAATTTTATTCTCAAAAATTCTGTGTTTTGTTTTACATATTTATAATTGTTGAAACATTTGTGCTGGTTTTATTTGAACAAATTTTAATATTTGGTGATCGATAGACAATTATTAATGTTTTTTTGATATAAGGATTATTTTCCACATGCTATCCTCCAATAAAAATGGTAGACTAGTCGTAAACTGTGATGACACTGATGTTCTAGTATGTACCATTAATTTATTATTATCCTACTCGCGAAAATTTTAGTAAGAGTAATACCAAAGAATTATTCATGGAAACTGGTCACACAAATATGACATCTAACAAAAAAAGATATATTCCTATTCACATCATTTCAAAAAAATTTGTGAATTTTATTTAATTTTAAATTGGCATGTAGGCTTACCAAGTTTTCACAGCCTCACAGGATGTGATACGACCAGTTCCCTTTTAAAAAAAATGAGTAAAAAATGCTTGGGAGGTGTACTATAAAAATTGCGACACATTCAACCTTCACAAATTTGCCAAATTTATATAAAAAGTTTTTTATACAAAAATAAAAATGCAAATCAACTGATTTTTTCTACTACTAGAGGATTAGTTCAATTTCCTTTTTTTTTGTATATATTTCATTAAAAAAAGTTGAAAACTATATTACAAAAACAGTAATATTTAAAAAAAGACAACGAATTGCCAATATTTTTTTAAACTCACTTCGCCATAACTTTCTTATGCAAAGAGCTATTTCAATTTTTTTTTTTTAAATTGTGTAGTTTAATGGGTAAAAATCGTAAGTCGTTAATTTTCTTCTAAAAAATTGTAATAATTTAGAAAAATAATAGATAATTGTAGAAAGTGTATTAAATAAAAATTTTTACAAACAAAACAAAATTTTGAAAGGGGTTGGAACCTTTGGTAGATAACACTGGCGTAGTTTTGGAAAATGTGGAAAACTACGTCAGTATCAAAACAAAATTAAAACAAATTATTTTCGAAAAATGTATCGTCATCGGGATCTCCAGCTTCAGTTTGATTTTCTTCAGGTTCGCGATTAATATTAATGCAATTCATTTTGCATTTGGAATTTGAGCTACAAAATACCCTTCCTTTTTCCACTGACATTTTTGCGTCTTGCAGTTTTTATCATTGCATAATAAGGAAATAATCTTCCGTATATCTTGATGCATCACTAGAACTTGATGCATCATTTTCGGAACCCTAAAGTCCATCCATATAACAGGAGATCTTTTTTGGTTACCTCACCAATACACCTATTGACCCATATAAATATTTGATAATTTGACCTAAAATTGCACATTATAATAAAATGTGCGTACATTACAAATTTTTGCTTTATAAATTCACCTAAGTACATGTAGTTTGAAACTATCTTCTGTAGGGGGCAATTCTTAAGTTTTTATTTTGCTCTGATTTGTATGGTTTAACCGAATTTCATTCAGATATTTTGTATTTTTATTTTTGTATAAAAAACTTACAAATCTTCTGGCGAACCTTATTCCTTCGTCAGGTGCCACTTCGGCAAATTTGTGAAGGTTGAGTGTGCCGCAATTTTTACAGTACACCTCACCAGATTTTTTTTTCCTATTTTAAATGTGATACGCCCAGACGTATCACACCCCCATCACGTTGTATCACATTCCCATGTGATACGAACAGTTCAAAGTGAACTGGTCGTAACATCCTGTGAGGTTGTGAAAACTTGGTAATACTTCACATGCCAATTTAAAATTAAATAAAATTCACCCCTTTTTTTGAAATGAGGTGAATAGAAATATATCGTTTTTTTGTTAGTTGTCATATTTGTGTGACGTTCCATGAATATTTCTTTGGTGGTATTACTATACTACTAAATTTTTTGTAAGTAAGATAATAATAAATTACAGTCTACCATTTTTATTGGAGGATACCATGTGGAAAATAATCCTTGTATCAGAAATAAATTAATAACTGTCTATCCATCACCAAATATTAAAATTCATTAAAATAAAACCACGACAAACGTTTCAGCACTTATAAATAAAACAAAACACAACATTTTTAGAATAAAACTTACGATCTCTTCTCACTGCATTGTATACAAGAGCAAATATACCAAATTAAATACTGTAACTAGGCGCGGGTGCAGAGATCGCGATGGGAAAAAATCGCCGTCTAGCCCGCCGCAGAGGCATGCGCCCCGACGTTTAAAAGCCGCTACCGGTTTTATTTTTAAAAATAGACCCCATGTTAATCGAGACCCAATGAAGTACATTAAATTATGCAGTTTTTGAAAAAAAAAAACATTGAAATAGCTCTTTGCATAAGAAAGTTATGGCGAGGTGAGTTTGAAAAAATGTTGGCAATTTGTTGTCTTTTTCTAAATATTACTGTTTTTTTAATATAGTTTATAATTTTTTTTTAATGAAATATATACCAAAAGAAAGGAAATTGAATGAGGAATAAAACTTAAAAAAAATTGTTGTTCTACATTCTTTAAAAAAAAAGTTATGAGTGTTCAAAGTTAAAAAAAAATATTTCCCTATTTTTCCAGTTTTTTGTCTATATCTTTTATCTCGACCAGTGGATAGAGTCGTCAATTTCGATTTTCTATGTAAGAAAACATGCCTTTTCGACTGGTGAAAGTCCCATTTGGTTATACCTCAGTTTTTTTAGCTCCGAAACTAGAAGGCTTTTCGCGCTCCATCCTACGGACTATTTATATTTATTTAGATATATATATATATATATATATATATATATATATATATATATATATATATATACAATATACATCACATTTTTCGTTACCATTATTTAGAAAAAAATGCGTCTTGTTTTTGTCATATATACTTTTGTTATTGTTATTATAAATAGGTATCTCTCAAGCAAATTATATGAAAGAATCGCGAATAAGTATGCCGAAATGTGATCAAACGTAACCACAAAATTTAGAAGGGAGCACCACGTACCTACATAGGCACAACTAATAATTTTATATTTCATCAAATATTTCCATCTTTACCTACCTAATTATATTTTGATCCTTTAAACAGGTACAAACAAAATACAAATACCTTTTATAAAAATATTTCTTGTTAACTAGTTCGGATTTTAAAGAGCATCACAATTAATTTTATTACATAAATATGAGAGATGAATTACGAATCCTTTAGAATTCTGCCTGTGAAACGCTAAATACAACATTCCCCTGTTATTTCAAGTCAAAATCCTGGAGTATCTCTATTTAAACGTATCTGCTACGTCACCTACTTTACTTTAATCATCACACGTCATTCTCGTTATGGACGTCATAGTCATCAAGTTTCAATTATTATGTTGCAACATTCTATACTGTAACGTTTGTCTAACCTCCAAACTGATTAAACCAGCTTGTTCGACAAAACAACACAAATCTTTATTGTCACTAGATACAAACTTCAACTCTTTTTCACAACTGTCAACAAAATTCCTTAGTTTGACGTTTCGACTTAACGCGCTCACGCTTTCGACTAAAAACTCCCTGTCCCCTTGAAATCACGAGTATTTATATATTTTTCAAGCTTCCGGAATATTCGGGAGCCTCTTTTTGGATTCCGGAACATAATGGAACGATTCTATGACTTGAAGGAAAATTCTAGATTAGAAACGTCAACCTAAAGATTTTACAAATGTTAATTTATAAACAATAAGAAAGGAATTAACAAAACAGGCAGATTCACTAGCAAGGTAGGTGAGCTTCCGTTACAATACTTTTCTGTATTTGTATAGACCCCTTTCTCTCATTAATACCTTCATATAAAATTTGATGAGCCAAATGTTTCTCATAATAAGAAAAATATATTAAAAAGGGCATACAATAAGAATAATGAGTGATGAAGCCTACTACTAATTTACGACGTTACTGTTAGTGAGAGGCGCATCAAACTTTTTACATCAACAAATTCGTGAAACAAATTGGTATTACAAATATACATCTAAAAATATTTGATGCTTTTGACCACAAGAGGTAATTTTCCAAGTCAGGGAAAACAGCTTTTGTTTATTTTGTTTTTGCTAAAAAGTATTTATTAAAAGACCGATCTTCAAGTATAGTTCATCAGAAACATATTGCAAAAACTATCATTTAATATTATATTTAAATGAAAATTTGTTCTTCTAAATATAGAAATAATCGTGAGTGCTGAAAAACACCTAAAAGAACCTATTAATACTCTTGTAGAAAGTCAACATCAGCTTACATCAGAAAGTCAATTAACTCACAAATAACCTTTATTTAAGGTTTTAACCTTCATACACAGTAAACAATAAAAGAATTACTGAACAATGCATAACCGATTTTTCAGAAAATTGTGATAAAATGTCTCAAAAAGAAAATTTAGACATGTGCAAAACTCTTCTCACAAAATATGAAATAGAAAAATAACTATTATATACAGGGTGTCCACCTAGTGCGCGTAAGTCCAATATCTGGGTTAATAAAAGAGATAACTTAATTTTTTTTTCAACAGGGTTGTCTAATATCCCGAGCTGCACAAAATGAAAATATATTTACATATTCAGAGTGTTCAGTTTTTCCTGGACAGGTACCAACTTCATTTTTTTAAATGGAAACCTATATTTTTTATGGCATTATCGAATTCTACGTAAAAAATTAGTGGGACTTTGTGCATAACACTGCTATTGAAATATTGATAGTTTTCGAGATATTTGACTTTTAATTTTTTTTTCTTATGTTTCGTCACTTCTAATAGTTGACATAATTATGGTTGTATGACAGCTAGAAATTATTTTTTTTCAGAAACTGTAGAGTGAAGATGGCTCTTTCGAAAAACGTATCAAAAGTTGACCTGCGATATACAGGGGGCAACAGAAATCGTGCCAAACCTGATGGTTTAAAATTTAAAAAATCTCGACTTTTTCAAATGGAACACCCTGTGTTTTATGATTTCATTAGATGCCTTTCTGTAGACTCTACAATTTTATAATAGCTTTCCCTATACCTAAGTTGCGTAGTTTTTGCAAAAAACCCACTTTTATGAAAAATACCCGATTTGCGCACTCCTTTGACGGAAAAAATATTGTAAGGCTATTTATTTTTATAAAATGTATTAGTTTACACTTCTTAAAATAAAAATAACTGAAAAATTTAGATAATTTCAGTTTAATAAACAAGTCTTTATGGAAAGTTACCATTTATTTGTAAATAAAAGTAAAAAATCATAAAAGCTCTACATGTAATTAAGAATTAGCAAAACTGGCGTATGCTTTAGAAGAAGTTCATGGGAATTATTTGCTAGCAGCACGTATTTATAGAGATTCCCACGTGCTGACTGTTTTGAAAATGTGAAAGAAAGATTTGAAAGAACAGCAAATGGGAATTATGAGAAAACTACCAGGAGACATGGGAGTAACAACGATAATATTTAGTTTAATGTTGTGGTTTCTGCTGTTGAAAATCCAAAAATATTAGTATCAGAAAATCAGTAGAAATCTTGGAGTTTTCAAAAGCTCGACAAATAAGATATTGAAGAAGAAGTTTCATACGTATCATATTGAAAACCAAACGGTGTTACCGTAGTTAGAAAAATTATTAGTGAAATGGATGAATATACATAGAGTATTGAAAAAAGAATACGCAATACTCATACAAGCAAGCTAACCTAAAGTAAATGCTCAAAATGTCCACCGTTGTTTTCAACACAAAGCATTAATCTACGACGAAAATGAATGTGAACATTTCTTAACATTTCGGGCGTTATGGTTAGAAACTCATTTTGGATCTTTTCTTTCAAGTCTTGCATATCCGTTGGTGGTACTTCGTATACTCGCTCCTTGATATAACCCCACAAGAAAACGTCCAGAATATTTAAATCAGGCGAACGTGCAAGCCAAGGAACTGGACCACCACGACCTAACCACTTATTTGGATATACGTGGTTTAGGTGTTCTCTAATCTGAAATATGAATAGATAATAGGAAAAGTACTACAACAATAAAATAATCACAGTACCGCCAAAGTGGAATGTGGAGGGGCACCATCATGCTGAAACCATTGTTGAACCAAATAATCAGCGGGCATATTCTGTAGCTGTAGAAGGGGAAGTTCGTTTTGCAAAAAATGCAAATACACATTGGCATTTAAATTGCCTTCAAAAAAGTACGGTCCAACAATATGTTCTCCACAAATTCCAGCCCACACGTTCACTTTGAAACGATGCTGATTATCTAGTACCCTCAATAATCTTGGATTATTGTCAGCGTAGTGATGAAAGTTGCGACGATTGGGTAAGCATGTGTTTGAAAATGTTGATTCGTCAGTAAACAAGACATTCATAAAAAAGTTTGGACTTTCCTGAATTTTATCCAATGCCCAGTGGCAAAATTGCAGGCGGTTTAGGTGATCTTGAGGTAACAGTGCTTGATGGTTTTTAATATGATACGGATGAAAATTATTCTTCTTCAGTATCTTGTTTGTCAAGCTTTTGGAAACTCCAAGATTATTACTGATTTTCCTGACACTAATATTTGAATTTTCAACAGCAGACGCCACAACATTAAACTGAATATCGTCATTGTTACCGTCATGTCTCCTGGTAGTTTTCTCATAATTCGCATTTGCTGTTCTTTCAAATCTTTCTTTCACATTTTCAAAACAGTCAGCACGTGGAAATCTCTGTAAATCTGGATTATTTGCTTTGTAAATACGTGCTGCTAGCAAACAATTTCCATGAGCTTCTCCTAAGGCATAAACCATTTTCACTAATTCTTCTTTTGAATAGTTCATTGTATGCACGCTTAGTACTTACTCTAAACTCGTACGTGAATATTCAGTAAAAGAAGAAATGACATGTAAACTGATTGTCACAAATTTTATTGCGTGACAGACGCTCACTGCGTTTTTCCCGAGAAAGGAACGTGCGCAAATCGGGTATTTTTCATAAAAGTGGGTTTTTTGCAAAAACTACGCAACTTAGGTATAGGGAAAGCTATTATAAAATTGTAGAGTCTACAGAAAGGCATCTAATGAAATCATAAAACACAGGGTGTTTCATTTGAAAAAGTCGAGATTTTTTAAATTTTAAACCATCAGGTTTGGCACGATTTCTGTTGCCCCCTGTATATCGCAGGTCAACTTTTGATACGTTTTTCGAAAGAGCCATCTTCACTCTACAGTTTCTGAAAAAAAAATAATTTCTAGCTGTCATACAACCATAATTATGTCAACTATTAGAAGTGACGAAACATAAGAAAAAAAAATTAAAAGTCAAATATCTCGAAAACTATCAATATTTCAATAGCAGTGTTATGCACAAAGTCCCACTAATTTTTTACGTAGAATTCGATAATGCCATAAAAAATATAGGTTTCCATTTAAAAAAATGAAGTTGGTACCTGTCCAGGAAAAACTGAACACCCTGAATATGTAAATATATTTTCATTTTGTGCAGCTCGGGATATTAGACAACCCTGTAGAAAAAAAAATTAAGTTATCTCTTTTATTAACCCAGATATTGGACTTACGCGCACTAGGTGGACACCCTGTATAGTATACTAGAAAAATAACTATTTATATACTTATGGTAATAGTTGGCTGAAAATATCAACGCTGTAACTCAGTACATTATCCTCTGACGAATGAGAAAAATATGCCAGCAGTGAATTTCTAAAATATTACTTTTTAGAATCAAAATAATCTCATAAGATTGAAAATACCTGGAAGTATATAAAAAATTATATTTACTTTTAGTTGCCAAATTTCAACACTGTACTCATTTTAACATAAACTTTCCGATAAAATTCTTAGAAAATCTATTTCTTGGAGAAGATCCAAGCAGTTACTAAAAAATAAATTACTAGATTAGGTTATGTAATGTAAATAAATTATATATCGTGTATTACAAGTGCCTACCATAAAATTCACCTCGAAAATGATATCGTCCTATGTGAAACATCGATGATGTAATATTGCAAGACCAGGAACCGATTCCTTACCAACTGTATATTTTCAAAAAATAACTAATCAGTCACTCAACGTTATTAATTAATTGAATATCTATCACTTGTGATATCACGAACGTTTAAAATATACAGGGTGGAACAGGCAAAGTGGGTCGGTCTTGTAGAAATTTTATTTTGCCAAATATATCAACTAAATTTGAGCAGTACCTATGTACTAACTTCGTAGATACAAAGGGCTATATGAAAATGACTCAACCACTTCCAGTTTCACCGAAAGTCACCCCAACTTTTGATATAATTCAAGTTAAATGGAACACCTTGTATATTTTTTCATATTTGGATTCAACGTGATTTCTTGCTCTATTAATCCGATTATTTTGTATTTTTGACAGTTAAACGTCAAAATTTTCAATTTTTAAATTTGCATGCAGAGTGTTACGATTCTTAAAAGTGGCTTCCTACTAAAATCATCAGAAAATTATTGTCATTTGGCAAATCATCCTTTCACTTCTTGTTATAAAAGCAAAAAATATTTTCTTTAAAAAAACTGTTCATTGTGTACTTAAATCGAAAATGTAATGGCTCCCTCGGTATAAAAAAATCTAGCACTTTCAAGGAATCGACTGATACCAACAAGACGCTGGAGGAAACACACCCCTTCAAATTTGCAATTTAACGTAATTTAAAAAAAAAATTTGACATTCAACGATCAAAAGAAGAAAATAATGGTACTAATAGATTCAAATACAATCAGGCTGAATCCAAATATGTAAAAATTTAAGTGTTCCATTAAACTTTCAAAAGTTGGAGTCACTCCAATAGTTGAGTTACGTTCATAGCGCTCTTAAATGCATTTTTTGGTCTACTAATAAGCACTCCCCAAATTTAGTTGACATATATATCTTTCAGAATAAAATTAAAAAAATAAAAGGTGTGACAGGCTACCCGCTGCTTACAGGCTTCACGAAAACTTACTTTTTAATTATTTATTTCGAAAGGGAGTCTAATTTTAATACTAAATTAATTTATCTGCCGTTGGGTTCCAAATATCCTCTGTTCTACGTATAAGAACGTTTCTTGTCTTACGGCGATTTATTTTACCTGATGTATTCGTGAGACACACTTTTGACATAGTTCTAATATTGAACTACACACTCTCCTTAATGTATTTCTGTTAACATCAGCTAAAGTATTTCTTACACGTTCTTCTAAACTTGTACATTTTCTGGTGGTTCAAATGCATAAACTTCCTTTTCTGTATGCCCCTAAAGAAAATAGTCCAACGAAGTGAGATCAGGAGATCTGGCTGGTGATAGAACATTTACATTACCTATTTACAATAATTTTACAATACAATAAATCAAAAATTTCTCTTAAATATTGGGTTACTATTCCACTATTGCGTGCTGCACAACCATCACGAGGAAACAAATCTGCTTGATATCTTCTACAGAAATTTTAACTTAATATTATTTGTTCTTGGAACAATCGCAAATAATTCGCACTGTTCAAATTATGATAAATCAATGGTTCATTTCATTCAGATTACCTGAAAGTGTTTTTTTTTTTTATAGAATAATAATTATTCTTACCCTTATTATTAAAGTGATAAGTGAGATTTATGTAAGAAGTAAGTGTAATTATCACAATCATCAATTCAAACAAGTTTATGATGCCACACTAGACATTAAATTAAAATTTGGTTTTACACCTTTTTTGGCTACTTATATGAGGATTTTGGATACTCCAGTAGTCTCCTATTGAAAACACCATAGGTAACTAGTAAGCTTAGTCTCTCCTCTGACCATATTACTTTTGAAAACTCTGGGTCCAGGGGATTTTTTGTACGAATCATTCACAATATGCGGCTGTTCTTCCATAATAATTTTCTTGTAAACATTGAACGATGGTTAGTTTATGTGGACTTTTCTTTAAAATTCGATTCATAGTTGTGTTGGAAACATCTACACCGTTTGAAATTTGTCTTACAGACGCTATAGCATTACCTTGTAGGTATTCCAGTACAACGTTATTTCGCTCTTCGTTAAGTATTTTGTGTCATTACTTTTTTTATTAAATCTTCTATAATTTAATAAGTTACCACAAGAGACCTAAATTACCTTTCATTACGTTACGCACCTAATTGCGCATCAGTATTTCTATTTGAATATTTGATATTAATAATTATTTTAAATTAGTATTTATCTCCGATCAATTCATAAGCATTTATGTTGGCCCAATTTCTACATCACAGTTGACTGTGTCCATATAATATATAGACAAAGATAATACTAGTCTGTCGAATCTAACGAATTCGCATAAAAGGACCTATAATTGTTTTTCTCGTTTCCTTTGATTTTTTTTAAGAGGTCCCCCTCATTTTCTAACATTAAGAACTGCTAATTGCAATTTCAAATGTCACTTTTCTCAGTCAATTTATCTGGAAAGCCAACAATCAATTAAATTTTTGTTCCTTCTACCACTATGTGGAAAAAATATTTGCCAGATTAAAAGTAATGATTAAACTGTTAGGCATTTATTACGACCCTACAAAACTTAAGATATTAAGAAAATAAATAATTACTTGACAATGCCGCAACGGATTAGAAAAAGATAGGGTTGAATAAGGAACGAATAGATGCATCAAATCCGTATACAAAATGTAGGATGTCCCTTTTAAAAAAAGTAAGTTTACGTTGCTCCATTTTTGTGAAGCATACTGTAAGTTGCAAATAGTTTTAAAAACTGCATCATGGGCAACCAAGCAACTTTTGTATTTATAATTTTTCTCTATACCTATGTAATAGCTTACCATTTACAAGTGGAATTACACACAGTTATTGTTATTAAAGCTATTCCCGTCGGTTTATCTTGTGGAATTATTGATCAAGATAATGTTGCAACAGTTTGAGCTTTTCAAGGCTCCTCTCATTAGACCCAATTGTCACAGGAAAATTAGCACATATTCAACAATACATGATAGAATCTGATTGCAAACAAGTTTTTGTAAATAGATTGTTGGCGAAATCACGATAAGTTTACATCTACAGGTTTGTTTACATCTTTTTTTAAAAATGTCATCTTGGTCTACTAGTAACTAACATATCAATTTCTATAAAAAATTTTCACAAGTTGTATGTAGACACTTGCATTAGAAGTATTAAAGACGATAATTCATAGCGGAACATTTCGTGGGCGTAACATGGGGTAGCACTGGGGTAGAGCATCTTGTGGCTACATACCAACTGGTATGGTCTGATAAGCATGGTCATTTTCAGTTTTCTCGGAGATGCTCAAAAGAAAAAGCTAGTTAGACCCCATTTCTTTTTGGCATGTGCATGAACAAAAATTTTGCAATTGTAATAAATGAGCACTCAATAACCAATTTTTCGCTTGTTCTAAAATACTTTATACATTCAGTAATTATCACTGTTATAATTTACCCATTTATTTATTTTAAAGTACCTACCTTTCCTTTTTTTTTATAAAAATAATTAATATAAATTTGTTAAATTAATTGCGACAAAAAGTATTGCAGCTGGTGTTGGAACAAGTTGGAACAGAAACCTGTTAGATTCAATTATTTTTAATATAAATATGGCATTGGTAACACCTAGTTAACAACAAAAGACTTAATTCTACATTACAATAGATTTATTATTCAGTACACTGAAGGTACATGTAATATTTTCCACATATAAAATATACCTATAGGTATTATATTAAAAGAACCTTACATTACTAAAATTAAAATAAGTAGATATTGCTGTATTTAACAATAAATATTGAAAATAAAAAATAAATGTTTTATAGAAATAACATGCACTTGATTTGTTACATTGCAATATATTCTATTTAAATTCTTCGCACTCAGCTCCATCTACACCAACATTGTCTCTTTCTTGAAAGTCAAGGATAGATCTCTTTTTTCGAGATTTAGGTTGGTCAGCGTTACTTTCAGGAGGAGGTGTATCCTTTTGCTCCTGAGGTTCCTGGTTGATTTTTTCTTCAGTATTCTGTGGTTTTTCACTCCTACGACCAAATGAGAAAGGTATATGATTATATTAATCTTTTCTGAAAAAAGTAGGTAGTTATTTTTTTTCAAATTACCTAGGCTATTTATAACATATATATATATATATATATATAATAAAGTAGTTGGTATTTTATACATTCTATAAATTTATTTTTATTTATTTATTCTATAAGTTATAGACTTGTCACAATCCTAGATGTGTTTCATATATAACATAGATACATAATAAAATAAAAGTGTATATCATCTATCTACATTGTGTCTACTTTTAAGTGTGTACAAATCGATAAAAAGTTTATTTTGTGAGATATTTTCAAAAACCTTTTTTTGTTATAAATGCCAAAAAACGCTCCTTTTGACTGTGTAAAATCAAAAATTTCAGACGCTGTGGAGAAAAACATCCTATATATTTCTTCTTGCAATTTCGTCCATCAACACTTTGGGTGGTCTTATTAATTCTTCAACTGTTTTGAAATAATTCAATGGCACGCTTGACTCGCCAGGTGCCTTTTAGGTCCTTATTTTGCTAAACTTTAACACTGTGTAGAACCGAACACCCTCTATATTTTTTGTCCAAATTTGATAAATGGGGTTTAATAATTTTGCTAAATAATAATAATTTAGCAATAATAATAATTGCTAAATGGTTTTTTGTGAAAGCAAGGGTAAAAAAAAGTCGTAGCCGTCTCTGGATTTGCATTTTGACAAAAGTAATAAGTCAAAAAGAGCGTGTTTTGAAAACATTTCGAACAAAAAAAGGATTTTGAAAATCCTAAATTTTCCTAAAATATTTGGGAATTCTGAAATAATAATTGTGTTCCGTACTTTTTATCCGGGCTGTAGGTAGGTATATATAAAATTATAGTGGATTTGAGCACATATATATATGCCAAAATCCACTGTAATTTTTGGATTGTGTTAGTAACATTGAACATAGCCAGTGCTTTGAAAATAATTTCTTAAAATTGTCAGGTGTTAATATTCTTGGTGTTTGCCACAGACCAAAGTGTTTGCTATGTTTAGTAACCGTTAGATGGGGCTCAATTTAGAATCAAAGATAATAATCTCAGCCAGCTATTGTTGAATGAAACAAATCTCTAATATACCTTACCGAAAAATACCTGATAAGGGTATAATATTTTCAATTTCGGCATGGAATCGAGCCTCATAGAAATTGAACAAAGCCATTCAGTGTCCAGAATGTAAGTGGCATTATCATGCCTAATAAAAAAATGCTGAAAGGCGAAAAAATAAGATATTTAATGTCTACTCCCTATAAATCTACCTAACAGCATCTTATTAAGAGATAATGTAAATTATTTACCTAAACTTTATATCTTACGGTTATCTAATACCTACTATTATTTAATGAGTAGAGCTTCAAGTACACTAGACGGCTCTACCACAAGTATAAAGATATATACAGTAATTTCACTCGGCAAAATCTCTTTGATGTTGGTGTCCTTAAGTTTTGTTTTTTTAACCCCCCAAAAAGACCACTGCGCATACTACCCAAGCACAATCATGCGCATTAGTGACCGTTTTTGGGAGACACGCACAGGCCCGGACTATTATTTTTTGGAGTAAAAAAGGTGGCCTAACAGAATTTCGTTTACAAATGAAACAATATTTTGTAGCCATGTTACACACAATACAAAACACTTATCAAAATCACAAACACAAACGCCTAGACACACAAACGTATGCTGATTACCTGTAAAGCAAAAAGCAAATGTGCGCCCATAAAATAGCATACGCCGGCCCATTCCTCCCCTTCTACATCTGTACCAACGCGCATACTACCCAAGAGCAGACATGTGCATTAAAAACTTTTGTACAAAAAATTTAAAGAGTGAAACTACTGTATATATCTTTATACTTGTGGCTCTACTAAATTTAAAATTTTGTAGAGTTAGTTTTGTCAAGTATATTATTACATTTACAACAAAAACGGTTTGTTAATTATATTTTTTTAGTTACTTTATGTGGAAATGCTCTGAATACAGTGGCGCACCCAGAAAAAATCATGGGGGGGATGCTTCAGATAATTGGGGATTCATATAATAAACACCAAAGCAGACAGCGAGCAGTGAATCACCCGTCCACCGCCCTGGACAACAACGGGTGGCATTTATACATTCCGTACATCTATTTGGCGCCCAGTGCAATTTCATTGATCAGGTTCAAATTTAAGACTAATCAGAGTTCGAGTGCGAAATGTGTGCACGGAATGTAAATCGATGCCAAACGCATATACAGAATGTAACAGTTTGAGTTGGAAAAAAACAGCACAGACAGGCTGGACTGCGTTTTGCTTTAGCACAAGTTTTTCAGTCAGTTTTTCATGGTCATGGATAATGCTATAAATTTACCATCTCTCTATAAATATTTTGAAATAGGGCCAGGAAAATATAGGGCAAATTTATTAAATGAGTGACGCAAAACAATGGATGGAAGAATACGTTTCTTTAACAAATACCAATTGGAGAATATTTAAGACCAAAACTAACACGCCACATTACATATGCAGGTAAATATATAATTCTGTTATTATTGCTTTAGATATTATTATTATTGCTAGTATTTTTAAGTATTCTATAAGTGCGATTTTGCTATAACGTTGTCCCCATGATACAATACAAATGCCAATAATAATAATGAAGAGGAAGGAACACTTTTAGGTGTAACTGAAATGACCACAGGTGAGGATTCCATTAACTTTCAGAATGTTGTCGATCTATTACTCTCCAGAAATAGCGAATTTGGCACCAGCACTTCAACCATCAAAATGTTTTGCCAACGCTTGAAGCAAATGAAGACAAGTACAGCTTGGGAAACTTTTTTGTTCACTACAAAACTCCCGCATCAAAGTTCAGCCTACAGCGTTAATAAGAAGGAAAGTCGGCATAACAAGGGAGAGCAAGAAAAGGCCCTTGGGCCATCCAGCAAGTGGAGAACCTGCCAAGAAAAGACTTAAAAAGAGGCATAATCTGCACAAAATGTAAAAAGTATTCAACCAAACATGGGTCGTTCCACTAAATATTAAATCACATATATTATCTGTTTTCTTGTGCTTTTATTTTATACAATAAACATATTTTCACTTTCGGTTTTCTTGCATATTTTCCTTAACCAGGAGCGCGAAGTGCCCCTAAACTTGGAAAAACATACTGTTTTTGGCGTTTTTTGCTATTCTATACACTGTTCTGTATGCGCGCTTAGGCACCGGTTTACATTCCGTACACACATTTCGCACTCGAATTCTGATTGGTTTTAAATTCGAATCTGACCAATGAAATTGCGCTGGGTGCCAAATAGATGTACGGAATGTATAAATGCCAACGGGTGAGGAGATAGAAAATACGCCTATAATATTTTTTGCCGGTGTCTATTATAGGAGCGGCAAATTAATTATTTAACTCGATTAATAAATTACTACTCGATAAATTATTATGGTTTTGTACACTTTACCGTATTGTATAGTATAGGTACCTACATACAATGTACATAAATCTTAAAATATAAAAAGCATTTTTCATAAGAGACTTATGATATGTTCCATTATAATATTTTAAGACTATACATTTTAACTTTAAATTAAATATTATCAGTACCAGTACATAATATTTATTATAATAATAATAATAATAATAATTTATTTTCCATTATTGACATTATACAAAAATGAATAGGAATTGTCAGAAACAACTTACATCTACAACACAATACTAACTAAGATATTCTGAAGTCGAATAGTAACAGCTATCAAGTAAAAAGTTTTTTAATAATTTCTTAAACAAAAATTCCGTTTTTACGGATCTTATATCTAAAGGCAATTGATTAAAAATTTTTAGTCCTAAATAATTCGGTGAATTGAGTGTCATTTTCAGCCTAGCAAAGGGTACATGAAAATCATCCCTCTGTCGCGTATTAAACTCATGAACAGAATTATTACGCATAAACTTACATTTGTTCTGATAAACATACAAAGACATCTCATAAATAAACAAACAGGGTAGTGTCAAAATTCCTAGATCTTTAAATACTTGTTTACATGAACATTTACTCCCAATATCTACAATGCACCGCAGAATTCTCTTCTGTGCAATAAAGACCTGAGATGAGAAGGTAGAACCTCCCCAGAAACACAGACCGTACCTTAGTCGTGACTCGACTTGGGCGTGGTAAAGGAAAAGCACCTGCTCCAAAGAAAGTACCGTTCTTATATTTCTAAATAAATATGTTAGGGATGAAAGATTGTTAATCAATGCATGACATTGTGCTTTCCAATTCAAATTCTCATCAATATAAATGCCCAAAAACTTGACAGTATCATTATCAGTTTTGGTACTTAATACAGTATTATTTACAAGAAACTCAATCACATTGCATTCTTTCTGAACAGTATGAAATCTCAAAATCTGGGTCTTTTTTGGGTTAAAATATAAAGAATTCTCCGAAAACCAGTTCATCAAATTACCAAAAAGAGCGTTACCATTAGTTTTCAACACCCCATCATTCAGATCGTGAATAATCAGAGAGGTGTCATCCGCGTACATCGTGAAATGTGTGTCATTAGAAATGTCAACAAGATCATTCACGTACAGTAAAAACAGCACAGGGCCCAGGATTGAACCCTGTGGAACTCCCATTGTTATATGTTGTTTTTGTGAGTAATTATTATTTACTGAAACAAATTGGGTTCGGTTCTCAAGAAAAGTTCGAATCCAATGATGTGCCAGACCTCTGACACCATGGCAACTCAACTTAGAGAGTAATATTTGATGGTTAACACAGTCGAACGCCTTACTTAAATCACAGAAGACACCCACGGGGCACTCTCCCGTCTCAATGAACCCATAAACATTCTCCAAGAATGATTGAATCGCCGTAGTTGTTGACCTACCATTTCTAAAGCCAAGTTGACTTTTCGACAGAATACAAAATTTATTTAAAAAATTCATAAGTCGATCTAAAAAACAATATTCAAATATTTTAGACAACGAGGCAGATATTGTCACGGGTCTATAATTTTCCAAAAAACTGGGGTCACCTCTCTTGAAAAGCGGTACTACCCTTCCAGTCTTTAAAAGTTCAGGAAAAGTTCCACACTCGATGGACAAATTGACAAGGTAAGTAATTGGTTCAATTATACAGGCAACTGAGCGTCTTAATACAAACATAGGTACATCATCCGCCCCACTAGCTGATTTATTCTTTAGTTTGCATTTTAACAGATTGATAATTTCCTCGGAAGAAAAAGGGTTTAGATAAATAGAATTATTCTGTCTGACCGACTTACCGACTACTACAGAGCCGGTGGGCCTCCCCGGAATTTGACTAATTGTAGTATGTGGAGCATCCAAAAAATATTGATTAAATAGTGAAGCAATCATACCGGGTTCCTCATATGAGACCCCTTCAACATTTAACTTTATATCACTACACGTTTCTTTTTTATTACATAATTCCGATAAAATTTTCCATGCTGAACGCATGGGATTTCCAGATAAAGTTATTTTATTTTGATAATACGATTTTTTAGTTCTTACAACTAAATGTCGGTGTTTCTTTTTTTCAGTTTTATAAAACGGCGCTAAATTAGGATATTGTTTTTGTAAAATATAAATATCTTTTAAATAAGAACTAGAAGTTCTTACCCTGTCATTAACCCATCTCTTATTGAGTTCAACATTATGATAATATTTCCGAAGAGGAAAATAAAAATTAAAGTGGTATAAAAATACTCCATAAAAGAATGCAAATGCTTCATTGATATGTTTCAAACAATATAAATCATCCCAATTTTCTTCCTGCATTGCTTTACAGAAATTGAAAATTGATGTTTCATTAAAAGCTCTTCTAAAGAAAGACCTTTTACGATCAGGATTTCTTACATTTACCAGACCCAAGTCGCACATCACGGTTCTATGATCTGATATAATATTGTCTAGCACACAGCAAGGGCCCTCAAACTCAAAATTAACAAACATATGATCAATTGTACTGGCCGTAGTCCGCGTCACCCGAGTAGGCCACTTAACTAAACTTCTAAAATCATAACCTGACAAAACGTGGATTAATGAATTAAAATCCTTTCTATTATCAAAGGAATCAATATTAAAATCACCAACCAATATGACATTAGTATATGGCTTCATTAAAGTATCTAGAATATCAACCAATCTGTCCAAAAATACATTTATATCACCTGAAGGAGATCTGTAACAATTTATCACTAAGAAATTTCGATCGTTAAATCTACAAGATAGAGCACAAACTTCGACATGTTTCTCCACACAAAAGCTATTCAGGTCGATAGGTTTAGCTTCAAGAGTATTTTTTACAAAAATTTCTACCCCACCACCCCTAAACACGGATCTACAAAAAAAAGCTAATTAATTTAAAGCCACTAATGTGTAAAGAGCATATCGAATCAGAATTCTCCCAAGTTTCAGTGAAACAGAGAAAATATAAATTCAAAAACTCACATATATCCAGGTACAGATTATCAATTTTAACAATATTCAAACTTTGCATATTTAACAGTAAAATGTTTGGATCAAAAATTAATCCCTTTCCTCCATTCTCTTTTTTTGGAAATTATTATTGGAAACATTTCAAAGTCGTTCTTAGCAATCAGTCTTATCAGTGTTTTTTAAAGACCTTGGAGGGGACCATGGCCACTTGTCCCCCACCCCAGGTGCGCCACTGTCTGCATATAACTTTCAGCATTATATTGATAAAGCCAGTTGTCCTTGTCATTTTCATATGTCGAATAGAAAAATACGAAAACGCAACAAAATAGTAAATTAGTTTAAATTACTCTCAAACTTAGATACATAGCAAAACATCAAATAAATATTTCTATAAGCATCAAACTGTTAATATAGAAAGTACATAATTATTAAATCATTACTATAATTACAAAAACAACAGTAGAATTGATATTGGTTATCGTCCACTCAATCTTTTTTTGAATATCAAAATGTGTTATCGAAAAACCTACTTCAATCTGGCTACTGGAAGTAAATATAAACTTACTTTGCCCCTTATTCCTACGTGATACTAGCCGTTTTTTCGTGTCAACACGAGTTTCATGTCAATTTATTTAAGCAACTTGGTTAGAAAAACGATATCATTAATTACTAGTAGGTAGATACTTAAATCTACCTATTTTAAATAACTTACATTTTTAAAAACCTGAAGTTTTCACGACACTACACAAGTTTTCTTCTCAGTTCTAAGTAGTTACTCCCTAACCAGTCAGAGGGATAGGTACTACAAACACCTATCACAGAAATTTCGTTATATTTCCTATAAACCAGATACAGCGCGAGGCCTAAGTAACAGATTAGATCATTATCTACAGTGCTTGTTGGACGTATATAACCACAAGTAATATTTGTTTTATGTTAGATAAGATTCCCCCATGGATATAAAATATATAAAAAAGCGAGGGTATAGGTTATTTCTGCTAAATATTTAGTTCGTCGTGACCAATAAAATACAAACATTCGCTATTTTTGTCACGGCCGCCAGCATAATTGTATCATCACACATAAATATTTACATTTGAAATCATGTACCTCCACCTAGTTTAAACTCTTTATGTTTTATCTGAAACGTCCTGTATCCGGTAACATTATATTGTTTAGTTACTAAACCCAATTTGTGAGAACAGTTTACTTTTTACTACAAACTACTAAAAGTTATTGTCTCAACTTTTCTTTATCTTCAATGTTTTAAACTTTTATATAATGTCGGCCGCAAATTTTCGTTACTCGTAAAATTTCGTTATTATCAAATATCATTTTCTTTTCCACCTTCAACTATTAAAGGTTATGTCTTTTGCTTTTCATTCTTTTATATTAGTGCAAATTTGTTTATGTTATCCAAGAGTATTCATAATATTCATTAATATTTCCTATAATGAAGGTTTACAGTTGTTCTGCCTCGAAAACTATTACAGATACCCCCAATGAGTTATACCTATATCGTTGCATTACCAAAAAATATGAGATTTTGGATCTAGCTAATTATATTGGAAGTTTATTAAATTAAATTCCATTTAAAAAAATGTTAGTTTTTGGTACACCCGTATTTGCTACCGTACCGTATTTGGTACACCTCCAGTTTTACCTGGAGCATAATGTATAAGAATATTATAAATACCTGTTTTCTTAATAAAGCCAAGTTTATCTACTTTACTAATTTATTTATTGACTTTATTTATTTGCTGGAAAATAAAATAGAAATTAATGTTTTTCCTGAATTTATGTAGGTATAGAAAACTGTTTAAGCTGATAGTTTTTATATAGTGGGGATTTATAGAAAATATAATTTATTTCATACTGTCCAGTAGATCTACTACCCTGCACTTTAATGTTGTTACCTAGCAAAACTTTACCGGATTGTTATTGTAGGGAGCTATATTGTTGTTTAAATCAATTCATCCGCTTTTTCCGACATTTATCTGCTTTAATTTAGTAAAACTAATACTCAGACAAATATAAATAATGCTTTTCTATCAATTTCAGTGAAGCTACGATGTAAGGGAATTTATTTAAAATTTCCTCTGAGCACTGCCTTATTATACAACCAAAGTAATTATGATACTTCAATAGAAGGTTAATGTCACCTTGCATGTCAAGGCGGTTAATATATGAGAAAAGCTTATGCTGTAATACCAATACCTTACCTACCGGATTCCGTAAAATACTAAAGTGGGTTTAAGCGCGGAGCAAATGCTCTGAGTTTGAGAGCAGAGTCTTGAGCCTTTCTTATTTCTCTATATTGGTAAACACGTAGTAAATACGAGTTGAGCATTTGCCCTGAATGCTCGTTGGGTCTCAAGTATTTTGAACTTTTGCTTATATGAGTGTCTTGTGTTGATACAGCTAAACTTGTCTCGGCCTCCATGAGATAGATGACTATAATACGGTAAAGATTAAAAATCAGTTATTTATTACACGGAATTTGATATGAGTGCTAGTTCAAAATGGAAAATAAAACTGACGATGATATATCTGATGTGTCATTAGTTCATTTGGTGGAGAACCTCAAATATATCCCAGGTTCCCAGGATAATTGAGTGGATCTCTGATTTGGCCCAATACCAATAAACTGTTACAAGTTGTAACATTAATGATTGACGATATTTATATATTTGAGGTATTTCAATTCTGTTTATAAGTGGACTATCGGCTTTAAAACGAGAACATGAGTGCAATCTACTTCTCCAATTGCACTGGGGAAATTATATGATTCTTTCCACGCTGCGTTTTCTTTTTCATGTTCTTCGCCGTTCTAGAAGGGATTGAATCCAATAACTGCCTTATTGCATTATTCATGGTACAACTTCTCTATCACATTTGACATGGTTGGCTGATGAACTCCTATGCTGGTGGCAACACTGGTCTGAAAACCAGGACCCACCATATACCTTAAAAAAAATTAAGCTGCAATAGCGTCGGGAATCTTCTTCTTTGTTCCTCTGAGTGCCCCAAGAAGTCCCACTCAATCATTCAATATTTTTCATTTAAAATCAATAAACACTTTCCATTCTCTCTCGTTCACATCCCTATGCACTGAACACACTTTACGATTACATAAATAATTTAATAACTCGACCTGATAGTATTACTTACTTCGACAATAAGTTTGCTATTGACTAGACTCAAGTAAAATTGACAAGATACTCCAACCTTCAATCAATTACTTCCGTTTATTAATACAAACAAAAACTCAAAACTGGATCCACTGAGTATGAGTTAAACCTGAATTAATTTCATTAATTTCAAATAGAGCAAATGCTCTAATTACCTTGAGTCTAAGCTCATATGCATTATTTTATTAATACCACCCATGCCACCCAATATTTACTAAATGATAAATGTACCTAAAATAAAGCGTGCTTCAAGATAAGATGGTGATCCAAATCGTCAAAAGTTTGAAAAAATATGATGACATATTGATATAAATTGTTCCATTAATATCTTTACTAATCCACCCATATTTATTTTTTACCATTTTGAGATATCTTATTTCTATACATTGTGCTTATAAGTTTATATCTATCTTCTATTTTGTTTTTGACAATAATTGTAGTGTATTGATTTATTTAATAAATCCATAGTATAAAAGCAATCAAATAATAATTAATTTTCAGTGACTATAATGGGAAGGACATCAAATAATCTGATAAAAATTAATAGGCCTATCTGTATTGTCTCGAAAATTTCCGATTCAAATAGGTTAAAAATACATTTTTTATGATAGTGATTCCAATATGAAACACCCATATAGCACTTGAAATATATCAAGTATTTTCAGACAACAAGAATCTATATTATTTAAACTGAAGTAGGCAACTTCATTGTATTTGGAAATCCCAATCTACACCATTGAGATTTATTATTAATCATGGATGGATACGATATATTCCATGATATACAATAAAATTAACCGTTTTAATTATCCGTGTATCACCTAGTTTCACAATATGTTTTAACCATCAATTTACTGACTATACTGCGATTGAGAATTAAGCAAAGTGCAATGACCGGAAAAAGAGTAGATCTGTGTTGTCACATTTATTTCTAAAGTATTCTTATTTAAAACAGGAAACGTATTAATTACCTTATTTATCCATTTTTTTACTTGTCTTTAACGTCCCTTATCCCTATTGTACTTTATTAGAGCAAACACAATGTTTAATTTGTCTTTTACTTAATAAATCACCGAACATAAACAAAGACTTTGTTTATGTTCGTTGATAATATCAAGGAATTTCCAAGTATTTGGCAACTGCGAACGCCGTAAAGTTGACGACAAGCTGTTCATCCTTATTTAACATACATATTCTTGCATTTTCCCTTTCTTTTTTTCTGAGCTTCACCGACGTTGATTGGTCGAATCAGGAACCAACAAGCGACTACGCTCGACTACTGGGGAAGCAGTGGCGTGATATTGGGTTATTTCGCGGGCGTTTCTTAACGGTAAAAATTTGTGGTAAAATTATCAGTGTATTTATCCTTTGTGTCAGTGTTTATACTTATTTGTGTTAGTTAAAATAGTGGAAATGCATATACTAGAAGTATTCTATAGAATAGTATACGAGTATATATTAACTGAAATGTGGCCAATGGTAAAACAGAATACGCACTCCCATGCTTCACCGCATTTTACCAGATCGGCGAGGTCATTCCACTTTGCTTAATTCTGAATCTGACTATATAAGTTTATATTGTGAATTTCTTTAACATTTTATATACAACTTGTATACACATTCTAAACTTATATATAGTTAAGTAAGTAAGGGTAACCAGCTATTATGAAATCGGAACTACGACAAATTACCTACAAACATTACACCTCTTAAGCCTACCTATATAATTGCAATTACAATATAATACAACTAATAAAACCTAGCTGAAGTCTAATAAAGTCACAGATTTGTTTAAATTTGTTTCTCCCAAGGTTTCTAAGGGTTTCACTATTATATAATAGCTGTGTCAATATCATATAGGACATTTCAAATGCGCTGATCTAGACTGCAAATGACTAATTATTCGAATTTAATCCACGATAAATATTTGAGTGTAACATGCCTAAATGCCTGTGACAGCTCTATTAAATTTATTAGAAATCAGGATAGGAATATAAAAAAATAGCAAAAAGCCACTGAGGAGTCAGGAGTGTAATAATATAATGGTCACCGTGTTTAGGTATAAAGAATACAAGATAAGTATATATATAAAAACACCAAAGCAAAGATTTGAAATAATCAAAATAATATCTCAATCACTCATTTAATTCACAAGGATTAAACAAAAAACATTAGAAAGCTATACACAAGAGGGAGGAGTCTATTATTATTACTTGAATAAGCTATAAAATCATTATACTTACTTATAGTAGAATATTGAACATGTAAAAGTATTTACGAGTAACACATTTTTTATCAATTTATATTAAAACGCGTCTATTCTGTCTCGCTCTAAATTCCGTTGCAAAATCGATAAAGTTTCTAAGCTATAAGCTATCTCCGCGGGCGACCATCAAGCCTTTCTCCTGGCTTAGGCGCATTTTCGTCCCGTTTCCTAGGCGTTTTCCCAATTTAAACGCCTTTTTAAAAACCTCTGCAAAATTTTCGTTGATCGCCGTTCGGCAGCACCGGCATTTGTTCTCTCGCCTAGTGGCCCCGTCATCCCTGCCGAAATCCCGACTTTTCGCGGACCCTCTCGACCCTATTTCTAATTGTTACGGCTTCAAGAACCGCTTCAGATGAAACTTCCGTCCTTTCTCTAATCCTTATACATGTTTTTTTCGAGACCATGCGACCACTCCGTCTACGTCTATTTCGTCTTTGAAAATCTCGAGTCGCGTCTGTCTCAACTTCTTTCTCATTTTATCTGCCGATGTGAAATTGTATTAACGACAAGCACCTCCTACGAAAACTAAAAGTGAATAATCTATGACGAAAACTTACAAATTAATTGAACTTCAAAGAAGTTATTATTTTCCTATAAGAAATATTGCTAACAGAATCGATAGTAATGACTGCCAAACACTTCTGATTGCCAAAATACTGAAACGAAATTCTTTTCCAATTAAAATATCGGTAAAAATTAATTTCAGGTTAACACGTACAGATTACATAGCTGTCTCAGCGTCAAACACTAAAGAGTGTCGCGGTGGCGTAATGGTACTGTGCGTTTCACGAAGTTGTATCCCGGATTGGAATGTTCGGATTGTCAGGATTCGCTGGCAAATCCTGTGCGAGACCACAGCACCTCAATTTGTAGCGGTCCGTAACCGAGATTTGCCAATGCATTGAATTTAACTAATAACATGACGACGCTCCATACGTTGGAGATATATACTAACATTCCAATCCGGGATACAACTTTGTGAAACGCACAGTATAAGTCGCAGGATTTCAAACATCGAAGTGCAGAATTTCGCAAGTTCAAATCCCGAATTCGAATTTTAGTTACTTTTTAATTCCAATTATTTATTACTATTAGTGTTTACTTATTCTGTTTCATTGTCCGTAGTTTTTATTCTTCCTGCAGGTAAACTTTAGAATAATTAATTCATTCAATTTGATAGTCTGTAAAATTAATCATTTTAGCTTACAAAAATCTACAATATTAATTTGCTGCAACAATTATGACAGCTATATATTTTTAGCGCCACCGTTACACTTTTTGGAAGGGCTGACTGAGCTCCTAAACGAAGGGCCTCATTGATAAAATTGATCAAAATGTTTACCAAAAAATGAATCCTACTTTCAGCACTGAAAAAATGATGTTTTACCATCAAGAATAGAGTACCCTTACAATTCATCAAAATATTATGAAAAATCGATTAATAGAATTACATCATTATTCCAGATACAACATTTCAGCTTTCTGCCTCTACATTTATTAAATATTTCCAAATTTCTTTAATATGTATTTTCTTAAAAATAATATTATTCCTCGTATTATTCTAGATGTTTTTGTTACCCGAGAGAACGAAAATGGCAATAGCGATTTTCTCCCATTTCTAGTTACATGATTAAAATAGGTCTTACAAATCATTTAGAAATAAGAAATTAGTAAGCTTGTAATAGGAATTTAAGACATTTATTCAATCAAGTTAAATCAAATCAAATTAACTTTATTACTAAAGTCAGAAATTGAGTAAGTATATAACGCTTGTTTTACATAAATACAAAACATAAGTTACGATATAACGATGTAGAGTGATTGATGGGAATGGACTTAACTTTTGTTGTATCCTAAAATGTAATTAAAAATAACGCGAAACAATTTTAACAAATATAACAATTTTGGCAATAAACAAAAAAAAACTTACATTCGGAGCTTATTAATATAACTTACCTTTATAATATAATGTCACATACAAATATTGTTGAATGATGTGATGCGCAAGTGCAGAAATAATTGTTTGCTGCGACATGATTGACTGGCCGCTGCATAAATCAAGTTAAAAGTTTGTTAACATCGGATGTTCGATAATCTCTGATTGCTTTCATCAAAGTCTTTCGTGCAATTCACTGTTCAACATCGGCGCCGAACCTATGCCGCTACTGCTACGTCTCAATCTATAAATTGAAATTGGCCAGCAGGTTGTGAATACATTTCCGTTGTTACAATGCTTTTCTCATTTAATTTATTAATTATATATAAAACTTAAGAACTTAAGTACGAAAGGCTTAAGTTCTACGCATTCAGGAAGGACATCGTGTGAAATAATTTTATAATTGCCAATTTAAACTGTCAATTATGGATAATTGTCAGTTTAAACTGGCAATTATAAAAGGCCATCGTGTGAAATAATTTTATAATTGCCAATTTAAACTGTCAATTATGGATAATTGTCAGTTTAAACTGGCAATTATAAAAGGCCATCGTGTGAAATAATTTTATAATTGCCAGTTTAAACTGTTAATTATGTATAATTGACAGTTTAATTATGTATAATTGACAGTTTATAATTGTCAGTTTAATCTGGCAATAATGTATAATTGACAGTTTTATCTGGCAATTATGTATAATTGACGATTTAAACTGGCAATTGTGTATAATTGCCAGTTTAAACTGTCAATTATACATAATTGCCAGTTTAAACTGACAATTATCTATAATTGACAGTTTAAACTGGCAATTATAACATTATTTCATACGATGTTCTTTCTCCGCTTTCCTACTTTTAGTGATCTAGTGATTTATGTGTGAAGTATCGATTGAGAAGGTTCATTCTGAATTGAACCTTCTTCTCGCTTGAGCAACTGGCGCATGCAGCGATTGCTGTGACCGTCGCACGCAGCAGGGTAGTTCATAGCTACCAGCAAAATGTATGCAGTCAAAACGGTACCGGTTGTCTTCGTATTTCGTGTTCGTAAAAGAAGCATGGAAGTATAGTCTATATACGTATATATACGTATATAGACGTATATATACCGCGGTATATATAGGTATAAGCCGCGGCGATAGCTCAGTCTGTTAGGTGCTGGGTGATAGCCTGTGACTAACAGAATGGAGTATTGCGGCGCGAGTTCGAATCTCGCCAGGGGAGAAATAGCACCTCTCCCAGGGAATGGTTGTGTGTCTGCGTTTTTTTCATGTGTACCCTCCCTCTACACAAGCCTTAGGCTTTCAGTAGGGAGGTTGTCCATTTCTGTGGTGTGTTTTATGTTTTATGTTTATATAGTATGTCAATTTAAACTGTTAAAAAAATTCCGACAAAAGAAACACCTGTACTACGACGGCGGCCTCTTTGTTTACGCACGTGTGTCGTTTGTCGGAATTTTTTATGCAGTTTCAATTGTGATTATAAAGACTAGTACTAGCTTTATATTTAATTGAAGAAGAAAAAACAATACCATTATGCGTCTAATAAATCGAAAAAGAGAAAGAAAACCTACACATAATATGTTCAAAAATAGAAAGAAAGAGAGAAGGTGCATTTGCAACACTAATAATAAGGCACCTGATGATGGATGGAGATGGATTCCATCAGAACAATTGACAGTTAGGATCAATTTACGAACAGAAGTTAGGTTTAATGATAGATGGAGACATGCGCCTAAACGTCCATTTCATGAATCTCTGTGAGTAAGAATTTTGTCTCCCCAACCAAAATATCCACTCCAATTTGTTCACTCTCCGTTGTGACTAACAAATCTACTAGGTACTTTGTGCTTACTTTTATGCTTTTAGCAAAATTACATCCCTTGAACCAAGCAAAAAACAACATACTAACCTCAAAATTAATGACATGGCAATTCCCCTCTTTTTTCCATCACAAAATTTGAAATCCATCATAACTATTTAATGATGAAAGTGATGGTTTTCTGATGGGACATCATACAATTTTGTGCTTAATTTACGAACGAAATTGACAGCCCATCATAAAGCAATCGTTGAAAATCGTTTGACACCCTGTAAAATCTAAACGGTTTGAGATCAAGCAAAACGGTTTGCACATTCTTATTTTAACTTTTCAAAAGCTATCGTTTGATACTAATTTCAGATTTAACCAAGAAATTAAATTTAATCGAAAATTTTTTATTTCTAGATAAATCTGATATTAGTATCAAACGATAGCTTTTGAAAAGTTAAGATAGGAATGTGCAAACCGTTTTGCTTGATCTCTAACCGTTTAGATTTTACAGGGTGTCAAACTTGCCAAATGTCAATATTCACCTGTCAATATTTCAAAAACAGTTGAAGATAGGTATAGGACATCCTACATGAAATGTGTTTAGAATATCACGTAGAGTTCAAAATTGCAATAATATACAGGGTGTTCCATTTGAAATAACGAAGTTGCGGTTTACTTCCGGTATAACCGGGAGTAATGCAAACCTGAAAATATTTTCATTGAATCGGAAATAATCGAAAACCTCCCCCATAAAGAAATTTGATTTTTATCGTTAACCGAACCCCAAGAACGTCTAATACCCGCTTTGCGTGAATAACCCTGTATACAAGGATAATATACATATTTAACCAAACTAAATTGTTTCCACTGTAGGGGCAAACTTGATCTGGAATAACTTTAATTGTTTAAGCTATATAACTGAACAACATAATTCTTCAAGTAATAAGTATAAAAGTTACTAAATGGTCATTACATCCAATATCTGGTGTATTTTCTCAATAATGATATTTTTTTGACAAAAAGGTCGTAAGTCAGCAAAGGACATCTATAACAATTCGCTGAATGGACCTTTTTCTACTGGCAAAATTGTTTTCTTCATCTTGTCAAACCTTTTATTTCTACCCGTATGTTAGTCATTTTTATTGTTATGTGTCAGAAATGCACCGATATCGAATAGAGAACTAATTATCTATATCTATCGATATAGGGAACTATATTGAATAGGGATATGGATATTAAAAGAATATGTAATTTTGATAGCTGCTCAACAATTTTTAAATGATAACTATCATGGTCTACTATAAAGAAATTGGGTTGGCTTCTCTTTGTGGCATAATAGCTAAAATTGCTGAAATATAACCATATAACTAAATTTGTAGGACTACCGATGTATTTATGAAAGTGTTAGTTCAAAAGAATATAGGTAAAAAAATCATCAAAAATTAAAGCACAATAGGAATTCATAAAAATAGTTTGCTACAGAAGTAAAATATACCTTTTCGTGTCAGTTGTCCGCTGCAAAGAAAGTTAATCTAGATATACATCTTTACATTGCGCCATGTTTATGGAAATGTCTACAAACGATATATGAACGTATTTCTTAACAGTTTCAATGTTGTATCCATTTCTAGGTACCTACTATTTTCTATTAGGTAATAGGGAGAGGTGCATATCGTAATGTAAGTAGACTCCACTGTCCACTGAATGTTTTTGAAACTATACCTACCTCCTCTTATACTTTCACTGTAAATACTTTTTAATTTGTGATTAGGGATTTTAGTCGTGGAAAAAATATGTTACATAGAATAGGTATGTAACTTAACTAACATAAATACTTGTAGATTATAACAATTGTATTCGTGTTTGTTATTTCTCTGAATAAACTGTGTGAGTTTAGAATAGTTTGACTTTATTTTTCCTGCAAGTAAGTAATACACACACAGGCAGGGCCAAGTGAGAAAAAATTATATCTTTAAACTTTTGTTTGTAGTTATAAGTATTTAATTTACTCTGGGATTTTACTTATGTTGAACTCAAATATACCCTGAGATGTGAGTACTTCTAATTTTTAGTTCACAATTATTTTATTTGTTACTTTTCTAAGCTGCGTACAGTGGCAAAAATAATAAACGTATTATTTAATATGAGCTTGGAAGTTATTAAATTAGGGCTATGAAATAAAACTACACGAGTTCTCCAGTAATCATTTACTAAGAAGTTCATTTTTTTTTTAAATCAGATAACAAAGGTCTACTATTATACAGGGTGTCCCAGTGTGAGCGTACAAAAATTTACCAGGGGGAGGACAGACCAAAATAAGAATAAAACTCTTATAAAAAAAAATCTCTGATGCATGCCTAACGAGTTACAGGGTGGTATTTTGGAGAAAAAAAACCAATTTCCACAATAACTTGAAAACCGTTTCGTAGATTTAGGTAATTTTTGGGTGACGTGTACTATTAAAGGTCATTAAAACTACATGGTGTTTGTTTAACTCTGATCCCTGTGGTGGCCTAGGCCTACTCTTCCTTATGATTTTGTCTTCATAACTCTTGCATACCCTACTTTTTCGTGGATTAACTAAGTTTTCCTTAATCGGCTACCAATTCTGAACAAAAAAAATCTGTTGTTACACAGCTCTAAAATCAACCATTTTCGGGTAAATTGAGTGTAAAGTACCTACAGACCAAGATCCCTAAACAAGTAGGTTACCTCAGTTCTATGTTTGTAGGAGAGGGTGTTGCGGTGTACACCGGGATGAGCGACGTCATCTGGCGACCTTGCCTCTCACTCTTTTTATGTACATCATTGTCTCTCTCATAATATCCTAATGTGTTTACATTTGACAAGAACTGAATAATCTGTCAATCCTGATCCTGTTGTAGAATTACAATAGATTAATAAATAAGCACTTAGGTAAGTAAACCAGCAATAATTTCTGTCAAATTACGTTGTCCTTCACTTAAAAAGTATTCCGCCCCAAATGCTTGGGCTATCTCATTATTTAAAGTGACCGAGGCTGTAATGTTTTATGTAGGATGAAAATATAAAATAATTTGATCTTTCAGCAAGATGCCAGGGTGTCGATGTGCTGTTGCTACATGCCATAATAGTCTGGAAATTACCAAAGCTCTGAACAAAGATGTGTTATAGGTATCTCAGGTTTCCGAAAAATCCAGTTGTGAATGCAATGTGGATACAAAAATGTAGTCGAGCTGATAAATGGAATTCTCGATTTAGCTGAGTCTGCTCTGATCATTTTACAGTTGATGACTATAAACGGAGATTTAAAAGCCGAATTGTTAAAAGTGCCTGCAAAGAAGCTTTTAAAAGAGTCAGGTTAGTACGATTATTTGTTTTATGAAAATCAGAAAATTATTGTTACCATTTTTTAGTGGTGCCTTCATTGATGTTACCAAAAACAAAACTTTTTGCAGTATCTAATAGTAAAAATATTGATAGACAAAAGAGATTAGAAAAAATAAAAAACAAGGCTATTGTTGAGAAGTTATTAAATGTTGAAGAAATAATGAACACATCGGTATTTGAATCAAAGTTCCAGGAAGTTTCTACCCAAACTGAAAATTGTGAGCTTCAGACAAAATATAATTTATTAAACAATTATGAAGAAACAATGGTGGCTTATGATAGTTTAAAACAAGTAACTAACGAAGAAATTACAAAGCTCAAAACTGAAATTAAATCATTACATGAAAGTATTAAAAAAACTGAAACTGAAAGTAAAGCCATTAATCAATTGAATCAATGTATAGGAAAAGTATTAAGCAAGAGTCAGTTGGATTTACTACTCAGGAGAAAAAAAATTGTAAGGTGGACCACAGAAGATATATCGAAAGCATTCACCATTCGGTATTTCAGTTTGAAGTATTGTTTATGCTTAACAAAATTGTTAACTTTAAAGCTGATATACATTTATTTCCTAATATCTCCTGATAAGGTACATCTGATCAAATATAATTTGAGTTACATAATAAAAATAAAATATCTGCAGTTATACCTAAAACTTAATTAAAAGTGAATAAGAAAATGTATTATTCTTAATAGATTATTGGAGTTTTTCGTTTCTATTATTTTCAAACCATTTAGAATCCGTACAAGACAAAATAACTATATATACATTTTCATGTCATTTCTTAAAGTTCTGAAACTGTATGATATAAGTATTTTGCACTAGTAGCTAATTTATACCTACTAGTATTGATTTCTGAATTTGATAGATCATACATATCATATCTACATCGTTAATATACACATATATCTACCATATCTAGAAGGTCCGCATAAAAGTTTGTAGTTGTGTTATGTATTTTTTATTGATTTTAGGGTTTAATGTTTATCTGAAAAACGTTTTATTTCGTATACGTTATTTATACATGTATACAATACATGTATTTTAAACTGTTATAGTAAAATTATACTCTTAACCGTCATGAAATTTGCCAGTAATCATATCAAAATTTCGCGGCTTTCTAGACGCCAGATGACGTAGCCTCAAACTAACCAATAGAATTTTTTCTCGAAACTGAGGTAACCTACTTGTTTAGGGATCTTGCCTACAGACTACATTCCTTTATGCAGAAAAATACATGCAAAGGAATTCATAAGGAAGAGTAGGCCTAGGCCACCACAGGTGTCAGAGTTAAACAGACACCATGTAGTTTTAATTACCTTTAATAGATGCACACGTCACCCAAAAATTACCTAACAATTTTTAAGTTATTGCGGAATTTTTTTTTTTTTTTCAAAATAACACCCTGTAACTCATTAGGCGTGCATCAGAGAAATTTTTTAATAAGAATTTTATTCTTATTTTGGTCTGATCCACCCCCTGGTAAATTTTTGTACGCTCACACTGGGACACCCTGTATACAGGGTGTCCCAGTTTTAATATATCAGACTTCGAGAGTCGTATAAACTTATATCCAAATCTGTACCGTTTCCGATATACAGGGTATTGAAGTTGAAAAAAAATATCATTTTTTTATTTATATCTCTGACATGAATAAACCAATTATTTTCAAATTTTATTTGGTAGATGCTACTATGAATCTTTACGTCCACAAAAAATTTGAGCTCGATACGAACAGCCAGTGGCGTGCAACCTGCACTATTGGAACCCCTTTTCTAAAAAATATATGTTACATCACTGATTAAAGTTTAAAATAATACGATATTTCAATGTCTCATCAATTTCTCTACCAAAAAGTAAACTTACATTTTTTGAACTTATGAACCCATGTCATATCCTTTCCTAACAAAATAATATCTTAAAATAAAATTATACCCATATATATAGTTACTCATATGATTATACCTAAAATAGGTTCAATTTTATTCTGACTTCAAAACTGTAACCGAAGAGTAAGAGCAAAATTTCTACAAATTGCTTTCAGATGGATGCTCACCTCAAAATTACTATCAAGATAAGGCGCACGTACGTGTTACTCACAAATGGGCACTAATTAAGTTTACGCTTTACTCACTGTGAGTTTTAATTGACGGTTTCATTTCCTATATACTTATTCAGGTCAGGTACTAAAATTGCAGAAAAATAAAGCTGCTAAGCAAGCAATTAAAGTTATGGAAATTAAATGTCTCATTAGATATATGGATTTATTTTCTTGTAAGATAATTGAATTGACAAATATTGTGAAGTGCCGTAAGATTCATGCTTCTGTCTACAAAGTTTTAACTATAGATGGTTTTAAGTAATCGTAGAAGGAACATCTTCTAATTACTAAATAATATAACCACTGCAACAACTTAAATTACTTATTACTTTATAACGCATGTTCACTTCTAATTTGTAGCTTTAATTGGGTTGCAAACAAGTTAGTTACATTAAAACAATGTAGTATAGTTAGTTACTACAAACTAATAAGTATTTAATAGTATTCTGTGTATTAAAGTGCTGTTATATTGTGTAAAATATATATAAGTACTAGGTACTTAATTCACTTACCTTATTTGATACTATTATACAATTATTGTGCATCCCAAATAAAAGAGAGTTATGCGCTAATTTAACTGCAGAGAAATAGTCTACGTACTTGGCCGAAAACAGTGAATGTATTTTAAAAGGCTTGTTTTGGTTCATACATGAACCGGTTCTGAATCGTACTGAGCGCGCGCAGTTTAAAAATTCGAAAGCTTTTTTCAAATTGCGCACGCTCAGTACAATTCAAAACTGATTCTTGTTAGAACTAAAACAAGCCTAAAATAACATTTGAAATGATACAGGTACGTACGTTTGACATAGGTATACCTACCTACTATTGTGACTGATATCAACAATTATAATGGAGAATCTCGTTACTAAAAGGTTTTATTATAGCGCCCCAAGATGTCATCAAACAGAACATAAATTTATTCATTGACTATAATAAATATTTAAATAGACAAAAACAAATTATATAAACAACTTTTTAATTTTCACCGGCCATTTATTTTCTACAACCTGATTCACCACATGACAATTAATTTATAAATAATTATTTATGATAATAATTTGCTTGCACTAGACAAACGCGATATTTTGTAGCAACCGATAATTCAAAATACTCGTATTTTAATTTTATTAGTACTTGTGTACACACAAAACTAATAACTTTATTGATGATGTACACACATAACCTATATAATAGAATTCACTGGCATATAGGTAGCTACACCTAATTTATGTTACCATTATCACTGGAAAATAAAAGTGAATTAAACAGTTAATAATATCTACAATTATTGTACATTTTATCAGAAAATTACCTAATATTAATCTGTTCTGAAGTATGAATTAGTAACGGCATGAGATAAATTAGTGTATTTAATAGTATAATAATGTTTTCGTAACAAGGTATACTTTCTAAATATTTAACTCATTTTGAAAGCTCATTTTTCATAATCGGAATTTATTTTTTAAGATAACATCTGAGAACAGTTTTTGCTAAGAAATATGATGACAAATAGGTATCTATACATAATGTCTGTAACTTATTTGTGGTGCGTTTTCATGATTCATAGTTTCTTTTGGTTACACCACCTGTAAAATAACAAAAAGCAGGAAACAGAAGCATACAAATTAATCTTAAAGGGGGTTGGAACCTTTGGTGTGAAGATATCACATAACCAAAACACTATACTGCACTCGACGCGCGTTTAGCCAACCAAGTTGGCATCATCTGGAGATGATTCAAACTAAACCTATGCTAACGTTGTGTCCTATTTATACCTAATCTGTTTCTACGGCTCAGTGAACCATCGCGACTGCTCAGTGAACCATCGCGACTCCCAGTGAGCCGCATGATAGAATAAATCAGATAGAAGATTTATTGTATCATGAGTGAGCCGCCGCAACGAATCAGTGAACCGTGACTCACTAACCAATAAAGCGGGCTATATGGGATTGGCCCTCTGTCACCATTCATACTATTTTTACATTTAGCAATTTCCAAACTCTCAAAAGCATCTCTCAATTCCTGTCTGGAATTTCTCACATTCCTAAGTAGTCTCAAATTGCTAATATCTATTTTATGGCTGTTCTTAAACGCATGTTGGGCGACACTAGACTTATCTGTTCTACCATGGTAGAACAGAGGGCAAATCCCATATAGGCGGCTTTATTGGTTAGTAAGTCACGGTTCCCTGATACGTCGCGGCGGCTCACTGGGCAGTAGCGATGGTTCACTAAGCAGTCGCGACGGTTCATTGAATAGAAATAGTTTAGGTATAAATAGGACACAATGTTAGCATAGGTTTAATTTTATTCATTTCCAGATGATGCCAACTTGGGTGGCGAAACGCGCCGTCGAGTGCAGTATAGTGTTTTGGTGTTATATGGAAAACTACATCAGTTACATACAAATTAAATATTTAAAGTTTGCCCCAAAAAACCACTGTATAATATTGTATGTAGTATAAATTAACTAAATTTCATCAGTGGTTTTTTAAAAAAGAACCACTGATGAAATTTAGTACAAGTTACAAGAACAGCTACACACACAAGTTACAAACTACAGCTACTATCGTTGGGCATTAAGTTCCTTATAATTTTAGTAATCAATTTAGTAATCGACCACAAAGCGCAAGAATGACACTCTCTCCTTACCTTTTTTAATTTTGATAAGGAGCAGTCAAAAAATCATTTATTTGAGTTACTATTTAGTACAATTCTTACACCTGTAGCATGAATTTTTGCAAAGTTGGTTTTTCAACATTCAACGTGTTTTTCTCAAAACAAATACCTAGTTGAAAGCTATATATTGTCTTAGAATTATATCTGCCTTGCACTTGCCATGTTATTCCATCACGCCGTTATCAAAGTACAAACCTATTACGGCTTATTTTAATGAGCCAATAACCATATAGTGTAGACAGATAGTTACATAACGATTATCCTACTATCGGCAAAACTATAACAGTATTGCTACATATTGGATAGATACCTACCTATTTACCTTTTAAAAATCATGTTATCTAGCATCGTAATTATTAAGATCCATGCATTTAACTTTCATCAACAGATTATCAGCGGCGCCTTTACCATTAATGTTTAACTAGTAAATTACTTGTAAATTAGTAAATGTTTGTTTAGTTATTATTAAAAGCAGGGCATTTGTTATTAGAGTCATAAATTTTACAATAAAATATAATATAAACAAGACAGAATCAAGCAGTATTCCAACAAAGTCGTGGTTAATACTGCGGGACAGTATTAAAAGGATTTCAAATAACGAATAAATCTATTGTCACATCTGTTTACCATACTGTCAACCTTAGATAAGGTTTAGGTAAGAAACGTAAAATAATTTCGCTCTGCAAATCACTTTGGAATTTCAACATGAAAATATGCACTGCTATAAATAATATAATTAATAATTAATTCCTCTATGTCCTAAAATATGTGAAGTTTTGAAGTAAGAAAAGGTATTACAATCATGTCAGTAGAAATAATAACCGTCTTAAGGTATTTTTCCTATTGATAGAGAGCGATATTGGTCAAGAAAATAATTAAGGCCAAATTGTTTAGACATAATAACAGCCTTTCAAAATCAGAGGGAGATAACTATAAGAGAGGTCTATAAATCTTTGTCTGTACTTAAAGTTCTATTATTAAGTCACTATTACTGCATTTCCTGGCCGTTTCTACGCTCCAATATGCAAAGCGTAATAGCTTATTGGACAGTGAACGTGCAGTTCATTGCAGATAAGCGTCGCTGCAGGTTGATGGAATAAATATTACAATATAAAGGGTGCATAATAGAGCGTTGGCAGCACGTGGTTTATGCAATAGTAATTGACCTTATTCTATCACCTATAAGAATCAGTAATTTAAATATGGCAGGAAGATATTTTAAGATGTTTTCTTTAACCAATTAAATAATTGTTCTGTGTAAAATGATATAGGTAGATCTAGAACTATTTTTTTGTATCTAATTTAAGTTCTTCACAAATAGTTCACATCATATTAGAGTTTTTTCAGAAATTAATAGCCCTAAACAGGATACTTTGCATATGCATAGTAGTATAACTTTTTGGCAAAAATTTTAGAGAGCGACTCATGAATAGTATCAGAACGCTTTTACTATTCACCGTATAAAATAATGTATAAAATGTAATGTGCTGTTCTCTGCGGAAAGTGATCTAAACTATAATTTGTATAGCAAATAACTACGAATAGTATAGATGTCATTAAGATCATCCTCCATCTGCAACGCCTTATATTAAATAAGGACTAAAACAAATCAAGCCAAAACAGCTATTCTCCTGGCAATATGCCGCGCCGAGCGCTGAATTATAAAGCAAGATTTGCCGTATTTTGGTCTAAACACAGTTAGAATCAAAAATACAAGGATTCGGATTACGAGGTAATACTCAGACCACACATCGTAGGATGCCTCTAATTGCAGACCGGTTTCGACCTTTTTATGATCTCATCAGTGCAATATAAGTGAGCATACCTAAGAATATTTTGTGTAGTACTTGGTGTACTTATTTTAAAAAATAAGCAACGTAATTGGCATCGACTACATCCAAGTGTTCTCGCAAGTGGCATAGAATATGTGTTTTTTGTAGAAAATGTATGTTTGACAATTCTTGACATTTATTATTGTTTTAACGATTGTATTTGCAAGTGCGGAACGTACTAGACTTTCTAGTATTTATAAAAGGCCTAAACTAACGATATGCTTAACTCTAACGCGTTAGCGTTATACAACATACGCAATGCGTTAACGCATTGCCATATGCTGGCAATGAGTCAGTCTCTATAACTTTGGCCAAAAGGTATAGTACTCAGTAAAAGCATTCCAAAAATCTACTTGCTACGGCCGCCGTCTTGACAAATAACGACTGATTCTTGGTTTTTAGTCTTGTCTCATTATCAGATGAGAACACCGAAAAACGTTGAACGTTGATTTTAAGTTTTAAGTTTTAAGAAGAAAATTGAGCTATAAAGCAGATAATAATTTTCATTTGAATTTTAATTTATTGAATGTAACAATTGTGGCACGATTGATAATATTAAAAATTAAATTTTGTCTTTTATTTAATTACATTTCTACCTTTATTCGTATAAATAATTATTATTAAGGCTTGATTTCTTGTGAAATGTTATGATGGAGACAGATTTTTCGAAAGAAAACGTCTGAATCAATTTGGAACAAGACAATATTCGATTCTTGGCGATCCTGCTTACAAAAAAATATAGTAAACATTTTATTATAATTAAATTAATGATGGTATTGAAGAAATGTCGTGCCTTGACTGATCGATTTTAAATAATATTCGCATATTTTTCAGAATATATACCTACTTGTATATAAAGGAAGAGACCAAACATGTTAAATGTTTTATTTTATTTAACATATTATATACCTATGCATGTTATGAATAATGAAAAAAGAGATTACTATACAACATACGTAATTAATCATCATTTCGTTTTTTTATTCTCCTATCTAAATAGGTTTGGAAGTCATTACCTACTCATAGAAATTTTAGGGCTATTGTTTATTTCTGTTACGAATAGTTTTCTCTAATTTAATTGTTATTGCTTAACTTTCAATTATAATTTTCATTATAAATTAATCTAATTAATGTTATGGAAACGACTGTACAAACTATTAGGTGTAAGAAAAAGCTTACTGAGTTTCTCTTAAGTAATTTTAAATATTTATATGGAATTATATTCGACGATTAATACGTTATTAAATGGTGTTAACAGATACTTCGATTCAATTATAAAATAAACTTTTTGCTGTATTTAAATTCTGTGGAAGGTTTAAGTATTTTTTTATTATTATTGTTTTTAAAGACAAAGAAGAAGACATTCGAGTATACCAATTTCAGCAAATACGTCTGCGACTTAATAGGCAGGACGATTAATTTTAAATTTAGTTGACCTACATTTTGCGTCTAATTTTAACTACTTATTTAAAATTTTAAATATTACATATCCGATTACTACAAGATATATAATAGGTCTTTAATGACTACCTACTAAGTTAATCAATTTATCATACTTTACTTCCCTTCCACTTAAAAAAACGCATTTACAAATATGTAAGAAACTGCTAAATTCGAGTTGAATATATTTTCTAAGTTTTGAAAGCCGTTATCCGCATTTTTCCTTTAACATTTCGATAATCTTCCTCTTCAGAATACAAAAAGAACTATATAATTAAAAATAAAAAATCACATTTTGGTGATCTTTCAAAGATCAATAGCAATTTATAATTTAGTTTTAATTTGTTCTTATCTTTCAGTCGAAAAAGATAAATTTAAAATAAATGTTCTCAAAATATTATCGTGGATTATAGATTTTCACCATAATTCTCGAAATATTTGTGGTTGAGAACTATTCTCATCAATGAACCTTGAAAGGGGTTGGAACCTTTGGTGTGAAGATAACACTGAGTAGTTTTCCACATAATACCAAAACACTATACTGCACTGGACGCGCGTTTCGCCAACCAAGTTGGTATCATCAGATTTTTTTCAGGGATCAAATATCTTTATAATTTCAAACATAACAGAATATACAATTTTGCGTGTTAAGATAGTTTGATTTTCGATAATGTATCATGTAGCACCCAATTGCCGAAACTATTTATAACCATACTTATGTAATCCAGAACATTTCATTTCAGCACATTATTTAATTCTGTTAACTTTATAAGTAAGTGAAGGAAGATTAATATTTTTTGTTATTATGCAGGAATATACAACGTGTTCTATGTGAAGCAGGAGAGTTGTATGATTGAAAAATTTTATGGTCAGTTCTATTTTGATATTCCAAACCACTCTAGTATTCACTTAACGAAAATAATTTTGCAAGAAATAAAATCGCCACCCCAGTTTCATAAACAAAAGAACAAAACAAAAGTCAACCAAAACTATTTATTTCGCAATAAAACAACTAATCAACAAACAAAATATCATTCAGCAACGTATTTACATTTAAAATTAGGATAAACAATTTTAACATCTTTACTTACGATGTTTTTACTGGTGCTTTTTGTAAGATACTTTGGCGATAAACCCAAGTTTCTTATCAGAGACGTAATCCACAACACGAATAGTTTTGTGATCAGGTTCTAAGAGACTGTAAGTACCCTTTACCTTATATCCATCACGGGTCTCATGCTTACTCTTGTAGTCCTTATGTTTGTGGTCAGCTACATGGTAATCGTAGTGATATTCTGGGTGAGCCTAAAACAATAATAATTTTCAAAAAATAAACGTATGCTCCGTCAATATGGTAGTATATTATTACATGTCAATAAGGCATTAAACCTGAATATGTTTTCCTCATTTTTAATAGGGAAAATAACTCGACCTCATTTAGGTCGAGTTAGGAGAGGTTTATGTAGAAATTGAGTTCACAAATATAGCATTTTATTATTTTTAAACAGAGAGTCAAAAGAGGTCGAATGACAAAAATAAGCTAGTATACCCGATTCTATCAAAACGAGAACTTATAAACATTAGAGAAGAACTTGAAATTATTTTTTAATATCGCAATAATAGGTATTTAAATGTTTTTGTTTGACAGTACTAGCGAACGAAACTCATATTATTATTTTAACTTCTAATTATGAGGTGCATCCAAGCCCTAGTTTTCAGAAAATATTAATAAAATTTTATCTGCACATTTGGTTAAAGCGATCGCCTAAATATTTGTTTTGTACAAATTTCTAAATTAAAAACAAAAAATTCAATCTTTTTAGTAAACAATCAGTAAATAACATTTTGAAACTGGCGCTAGTATATTTTAGATCGGTAGTCCGTAAATGTTATTTTCCTAATTTTTTTAACAACTATTTTAATGAAAATAGAGAATTGTAAACTGTGCAGCTGTCGAATTTAGATCTGCTAATATTTGAAATAGTTAAGTTAGAAACAAAAAAACTGGATCAAGTAACATTAAGCTTACTACTTTCCACCACCTCCTAGTTAAACATAGTCTATCCAGACGGCGGTGCTACTTCTAACGTAATGCGAATATCCACTTTAAAAGTTCAACTGGCAAGGTGATTTATAAAATTATTATATAACGCAGCGTTTAAAAATAATGTCTTTATAGAACTTGAGTGGCCTGATTTTTAAATTCCATTTCATTTAACATAACCCTATTTGCAAATAAAGACATATTTTAAAAGATCAACTATTCCTACCAATTTAATACCTACTAATAACAAACGGAGTGGGTAAGTATATTATTTGATCCAAACAACGTGCACTATAACAATGCAACACTATTTATATTCTGTTTCCATTTGGTGGACATTTGTTCAGCGGTCAGTCGTAGACTGATGATAAGCTATTTGTTATTTAACTATTTTGTCAATTTCTTGTTTGCGTGAAAATAGATAGGTAGCTACCTTTAACTTTATTTCCTTCTCGTGATGAATATCAACTGGGGTGTTGAAATGGGAACCGGTAAACCCGATGGACTCTCCATGACCACCTTCACCACCACCGCCTTCTCCACCTTCTTCACCTCCTCCACCAAGAGATAATCCATAACCTCCTAGGCCACCTCCTTCGCCACCTTCACTTCCACCCTCTTCACCACCATGGTCGATTTCTATTCCCCTGCTCAATCCGATGATATGATGCTCCAAGGGCCGCGCGTGGCCTAAAAGGCCCCCAGCAGATCCTCCGCCATATTGTGGGAATGCCGATGCTGCTGCAGCTAAAGAGCAAATTATCTATAAAAAACCACATTAAAACAAATTAGTAAATGAAAAAAAGAAAAAGACTATCACAACGTACATATAAGTTTATTTGCATTATAACAAACGAGCTCATTATCGAAATGAGAATGAGGGATATTATTATTATATTGAAATGTAGTACATAGTATAGAAGGTAGTAGTAGTGTAGTAGTAGATAGTATAAAATAGTACAGGGTCATTGGTTATATTTTAGCCACCCACCTAGAGGTTAGCCCTATAATCTGAGGAAAAAAAGTTAAATACAAAAGTTGTAGGAAATCAAGTGTAGTTTATTCCAGAATGTAAAATCTTTATACAGGGTATTTCGAAAACGCGTGACATGCCAAAATTGCATTTTTTTAAATGGAATACCCTGTATATTATTAAGTTTTCCGATTCCACGCAAAATTCTACGACTTTTTCATATACAATACCCTATATATAAAGTTAACAGTTTTTTCATAAATAATAGTTAAAGATATACCTACCATAATTTTGTAATAATTTAATTGACCTGAGCGACGCGCGTTTACTATTCCTAGTTAGCCATGAAAACAAAAAACCGATACCTGTCATATGCATTGTCAAACATTTTGGTTTTCTGATTCCGAATTATTTTATTTATCATTTCCTTTATCTTTAGGTAGGTATATTTTATATCTTTAACTATCATTTATTAAAAAACGGTTAACATTGGAATAAGGTATGGTATATGAAAAAGTCGTAGAATTTTGCGTGAAATCGGAATATACAGGGTATTCCATTTAAGAAAATGCAAGTTCGACATGTCACGAGTTTTCGAAACACCCTGTATAAAGATTTTACATTCTGGAATAAACTATACTTGATTTTCTACAACTTTTGTATTTAATTTTTTTTTCTCAGATTAAAGGGAGAACCTCTAGGTGGGTGGCTAAAATATAACCAATGACCCTGTACATATACTATAAGTAGTATAGTATAGTAAAATTATATATTATTTAAATGGGGAGTATACAGATTATCGGTAATACATTATGTACCCATTTTGATATAAATAAAATGTTTGTAACTTGTTATATTAATTATTTATCAGACGACGTAGAACTAGAATTTTTTGACAATTAAAAACATTTATTAACCCTATAATCTTTAAATATTAAACATTACTGTGCGTTTCACGAAGTTGTATCCCGGATTGGAATGTTAGTATATATCTCCAACGTATGGAGCGTCGTCATGTTATTAGTTAAATTCAATGCAGGCACATCTCGGTTACGGACCGCTACAAATTGAGGTAGTGTGATTTAAGCGCGCGTGCCAGTCTCGCACAGGATTTGCCAGCGAATCCTGACAATCCGAACATTCCAATCCGGGATACAACTTCGTGAAACGCACAGTACATTATCAACTCGTTTTCAGTCTTTGGAAATAAATAGTTTATTAAATTGTTAGGCAAATCTACATCTATTCTCACAATTTCTTTGCCTCTCTTTATGTAATTTTACGATTTTCTGCCAAATTTTATGGAAATAATTACTTTTTCGTATAAAAGTGACAATCAACACTATTAGTTGTGGCAATTGCCTATAGACACTTGATTAGAATTCGAAAAAAAGTATGGGTTCTCTTAAAAATTAAATTGGATACCTAATGTAAGGTAAATCCCATATTTTTTACTTACCAGAAGACACTTCATGTTTAGTTAACTTTACCGTATGTTTGAACGGTGCACAACTGACGATAATACAAGTCGCAAACTACCAATATATAGTAATATTTTTGTGAAAGGGTTTCAGGAATTAGAAAAAATAACAACATATATTCGACTAATTTACGTTTAACTTATTCAAATATTCGGAATAAATAATTTATCTTAAAACACCGTGACATATGGCGAGGTGTCCTATGGAAAACGCAGGTGTTCTAAAATATAAACAGCTTATTATTTACTAATTAGTTTTAACTATGTATATTATTACTTCTATAAGTATATCTAACAAGATGTATGAATAGCTATTTTAGCTTTATAGTACCTATGTCTCAACAATTTTCCCACATATCAATTGTGAGATATTTTATTACATTACAATGTGTACCATCGACCATCTAAGACAGTTAGGCATCTAACTAACATGGTTTGCCATTGATTATTTTGAACAAATATCCTTATGTTGATTATTTTGATTGGATGAAAAATCAATTGCATTGATCAGCTATAAGGGCAACATAAAATTATAATACGATTAGTATTTCCATTTCTGCCAGCTGTCCATTCGAACTGTTAGTAAATTTGATACCTAATTACAATGTGGAATATAGTGCGGAAAAATTAATTGAATGTTGTGGTTACAGTGTATTATGCTTATCTTCAGGTCTGGTACTGTTTCTGAATCTAAGGAACGAGTTGGCGATTATATATATATTTGCATGACTCATTGCAATCTTTTTTGAGATTACACCACCTGTAAAATAATAAAAAAACAGGAAACCCGTCAAGGCAAACTTCTAAAGTTTGCCTCAAAAAACCACTATAATAATATGCAATAAAATAAATACTTATTTGATAAATTAACTAAATTGCATTAGTGGTTTTTCAGTTTTAAACAAAATTGTGCAATATTACAAATCATATTTTGAATTATGTCTAAATAAAATAGTTATTATAATGAATTTCGTTTCACGTTTCTAGTCGATCCTCAACTTGTCGAAAATTTGAAAGTTTGTATGATAAAAAAATTACATTTGAAAATCAAAATCTCATCACATGCACTGATAATATACTGATAATAGAATATACTGTATATTTTTTCTCGTCTTCCTATTCACATATTCAGAAATACACTGGGGTAAATAGACAAAGAGAAATATAATAGCCTGCTCTTTCCCTAAATTTTAAACACATCACAAAATTAAAAAGAATCAACAGATTTAAGTGAATTTGCGAAAAATGTTAGGAAGGTATTAATACTGTTCTACTCTTTGGTTCGGCTTTTTCGTTGACATACACCAATAGCAAAAATAGAGCAATGGTATAAATAATCCTTCACTATACTGTATTTATGAAATAAAGTCGTTCCACATTTCTATATGGATAAATGATTTGTATGACAGACGCATACGTTTTGATCCCATAAACCCTTTATTTTGACTGTTGAAAAGATAATTGAAAACTGCTTCTTTAGGCCCTACTACCGCGTCCAGGGCCTGCTACGACTTTTTTATGTTTCCGATAATCAATATAGCTATTTGAAAACCCCCATACAAAAAATTTTAACTAAAAAACAGGATGTTTCTTCCGACAGGAACTCAAAGTTGATCAAAGTACTGAATTTGAAAGGTACTAAACAGTTGAATGTTATATGAGATCACTTAAATTTAAATTTACCCTAAATATGGTAGATAAAAAGATATTAATGTGCATATTAACATTTTATTTATTTATTAACAAAATATCTTGAAATTTAGTGATTTCACGGGACAAACCGTGGTAAAACAACGTTCTCGCGATTAGCACTTCAGTAGCCGACCCGATAAATTCACATCAATGACATTCAACTTAGAGTATACCAGATTGTCATTAAAAATTATATAATCTAGTAGGTGATCTCTACGAGTTGGCTCATTTACAATTTATTCGAGCCCAGCCATATCAAAACCACTTTTAGTTCATAGCACCAATTATTATTACATTCACAAATTATTATTATATTACAAATTAACTTCCTGAGAACCCAAAAAACATTATACATTATGAATCCCATGAAATTAAGAAATTCCATATTCAGTTTGTTCACAAACCTATATAGGACAACAAAACAAACGGATTCAGACCGATTCAGAACATAATGATATACATATAACATATGATATACGATCACAAAATCTTAGTCAACCTTAGCCGAACAGGCAAGACATAATATAGATTTCGACAAAGCCAAGACTCTCTAGCCAAGCCTCTATTATTAACAACCTTAAATTTAGAATCTTCCAGAATGCTATTGAAATCGAGAAGCACTTCAATTGTCTAAAAGGGAGGGTTAAGAGGGATGACGGTCTCCGACTTCCAGCAACATGAAAGCCTCTAATCTTCTTAAAACACTCTTCCAACAGCCCTCCGATATCTCCAATCGTACTAATAATCCAACACTCAACAAACATTCACAGTCCAGTGACCCCAGCGCAGGATCTTCTTCGTCCCACCCACCTACCACTACAATAAATACCACCCTCGACCTCGCACCAGAAAGATCTTTCTAAGGAGTAGGCAAATTGGTGCTTCTGAAAGATCGATGGTGAGATCTGGGGAGTAGGCACACAGGGACTTGGGAATCGAACCACAACCCTTTTCTTTCTTTTGAGGAACTTCGTTGTAGCATGATTTTGTTGTGTGCAGTAAACCTTTACCCGAAGACTCGCGTCATCCAACTATCTTGTCAAACTTTCATTGTCTAACAATAAAAAGAAAACATATCCGTTAAACAGTTCTTTATATGATAATCTATTAGATATAAATTTTAGATCTAAATTAGATAAAAGACAGATAATTTAGCAGCTTTATATCAAGAATTAATACCAGTTGACTGGTTAAACTTATCCTCCATCCCTCACGTTAATGACATTGTAGAAATGTTTTATACCATATTAAGGCAAGTTATTTCTAAACATATCCCCACCAGAAGAGATAAGGAGAGAAAGTTGCGTTTAAGAGAATTCCCAAAATATTTTTCATGGAAATTATTACCGAAGAGAAACAACATAGAAGGCTTATAAGAAATGTTAACCCAGGGGATTTTGATAAAATTCACTATGAAAAAAAACACAAAAGACGCATACGCCAAGTTTATCAGTGATGTGATGAGTGATGAGTTTATCATAGAATTCGGTCAAATCTAACCCTAACAATCTTTTGAATTAGATTTATGGATTCTAAAAAAACATCACCTGTATTCCTTCCACTATGGTAAATGATAAGATAACCAAGTCGATTCTCAATTAATCGCTAATACCTTTCCAACTTTTTTGCATTCTAGTACCTTTGATGCCTCCAACAATTTTAATAATACTTCCCAAAATAATAATAGACATTTGCTGTACTTACTGAAAATCTCAGTCTGATATTGTAAATGCATTTAATTCCAGCATTTCTACTTATACACTGTGCCATAGTTTTCTGCAATATTCCCTGATACATGAAAATTGTCCAAGATAACTCCTGTCCAGAAAAAGGCGCTAAAAGTAACCTAGAGTTACTAATGTCTTTTAACATAGTTATAAAATTGATCATGTTATTATTTTATATTTTGAATTAATTCAATATCATCAATATTTTGTAAGCACTAATATAATATAAATATAAATTGTGGTATTTACTCTACACATTTATTTTATGAATGTGTTTATTTATCTACACGTTTATTTATCCTGAATTTTCATATAAATAAACAGTTTTGTTTTCATTGATTTTATTTTAATTGGTTGTGCTTATATACGTGCTAAGTAATAAAAGCATGTATACACACTATATGTCAGTGCTTTTATAATATCTGCTTTAAATAAATATTTTCTTTCAGGATGCACTCGACAACTATACGTTCCTGCCGTTTAGCGTGCTCCTAGCTATATTTTGGATTTTCACATATAAGAAGGTTCCAGAAACGAAAAATAAAACCTTCGAGGAAATCCTTGCCTTGTTTAGACACGGAAATGGAAGGTAAATACTAACATAATACTCGTAATGCATATATTGACGCAGTCCTCTCAGTTCTGCTTCAATAAATTAAATTGATTTCGTAACTCGGTGAAATTGTTAGATAAAATAATTTTCTGTGTGTTAGATCATGTGGTGCTATCCATGTCTTTATTTATTTGTAACTTTGTTTACGAAATAGTACATTAATGTTATTATTATGAAATATGAAATCTTGTGTAGATCTAATTTTATTTTAATAGTTAAACTATTATATAGTTTGAGTATAATTTTCATTCACACAAATACGTAAATTTTATATCATTATTTCTATCATTTAGGGTCAGTTTTCGAGACAGTCGTCTGTACGGGTGAGTGCATAGCATGATCTGTTAAATATATAGCTTTACATGCATGGGCATGATATATTTAATCTGACTTCTATACACAACTTAGGGTCGGATTCTTCTAGAACCATAAAAATGCCATTCATTCTTCGTAGCACACCGTTACACATAAACAAATATGTTTAGCACAAATACAATTTATTTAGTTACTATAATTTGATCCAGTTAAGATTTTCAGTTTCTTTACGTTCACAATTACGTAAACTTACTTTCATTATGCGGAAATTAAAGAGCTAAATTAAAACTGTTGAACAAATCTAATAAACACAAATACATTAATTACTGCTATTTCGTGGTTAACGTGCTAAATATTGTTGTTTTTTTATATATACGATACATGTATAGTTCACGCATGAGAGATCTCTTTCCCTTTCTATGATTATTGTTCCTGCTATATCCTGCAGTCTTACTAAAATGGTACAGCAACGTAGTGCAGGAATTAAAGGACAAAACTGTATTATATAAAAAAAAGTATACTAGTGATATCCCTATCATTTTTAGTTCATTTCTTGCCTCCACATTTTTCTTCAAATATATATTATTACTATTAATAAAAAATAAATTTTTGCCCTACAATTAATAGCTTTGCTACTTTTTAATTAAAACAATTATCTTAAACTAATCAATTTTTCAATAGTATCACTTACAAACACATAGTAAATTGATTAAAAATTGCATAATGAAGCTAAAACTGTTATTTACATTAGATTAAAGCTGTAGGAAAAGCTACTTTTAGATAAGGAAAGATACACAGGGTGTTCCATTTAAAAACACATTACAAAAGTTTATTCCGTAGACGAAAAAGAAGTAGTTAGAAAAAATTGTACTTCTCCACTGCACTCCACTTAAGTACATTTAAAAATTTGTTAGTGACACTTTTTCTATATCTCTCAAAATAGAAAGGTATAGGGCCTTGTTGAAATAGGCACAATTTTAAAATCACCCTGTAATTCGAGAACATGTGACAATAGAATTGATCTGATAGCACCATCAACCTGATCTTAAAGAAGTAGATCGAGACTGTGCAATTAATTTGTAAGTAACCTTTACACTTTGTGAATCACCCTGGATTCCCATCAAAAATGGACTGCTCTGTACAATTTGCAAGTAATAGATGATGATAGTTGCAAGTATTGTTTAGAAACCATGCAAGGCTTTAGACCACTGAGCCCTCCTAGTTGCCCACGTCACTGCCTAATTGTAAGCTAGTTTGTTCAAATTAATTAAATTAATTGCAGGAATCATTTAAAGGTGTTACACCAATTCCAAAGTAAAGTGAATACAGTTTTTAAAAAATAATGGTAATTTTATCAATAAGTAACTACTTACTTTATATAATTGATGGTCTAGCCAACTTGGAACGTACCTATTATCAGTAATTAAACTTTTCCTCAAATTACAATTATGGACATCCATTCTAAATGATAATTTACTAAACAAAGATTGTGTTGTTTCGTTCCTTATTTTTGGGTTATTTTGGTAAATAAACAGCCACTGAGAAGAAGCCGTGTTTTATTAAGAGTCAACCATTGTAATTTATTAAGATGGCTAGGAAGAGAATGGTGGTTGTTTCATTCCATAGATGAATCTTACACATAAATCTTGTATCAGCAACATGACTTAACTAAGATAGTTAAATTTAGTTACCCATCATCCATAGGCACCCAGATTCACGTTAGAGAATTGATTCACGCATCAATTTCAAATTTGAGTAATACTTGATCATCACAATACGGACTTCCTGATGATCCAAAGTCAAAAGTCTCTCGCTTATTATTATTACTCTGGAGAAAATCAATAAAAAGTTACATAATCTTTTTTACAAACAGCTCTGTCTTCACATACAAAAATATTTTAAATAAATAGATATTACACAGTAAATTTTGTATAATGATAGGTATTCGAAAATTTAAATCTGACTATTAAAAACATCTCTTTGAGCGTAATTCCTGAAAATTGATTACACATTGATTACCAAATGTACACATTTTTCTCATTTTAAATATTCAAAACATCTAATTTCGACTTTCTACTTTCAAATTATTAGTTTTGCCTCATTGCGTTAATAATTCACAATTTTCTGTACCTAAAAAGTGATATGCTATACCGGCTTCTATTGCTTTCAAGCGGGGCCTTGAATCTTAGTAATTCAGTATTTAATGTAATTTCTAACTTTACCTAAATATTAGTAACGACTGAATATTCTGTCAAATTGTCTGTTTAGAAGAATTAAGGCATAAGCATACGTTTCGATAATGTTTCCTTTGGGAATTCCAAATCAAATTAAAATTTACCTTGTGCGATATCAACTGAGTTAAATAAGAGTATAACTGCGTGTCCGCATGGACATCCACGTAGATATAACATTTGCAGTTTTTAAAGGAATCCTTTAATAAAGCAGTATTTACTTGGCAACACTGGGCCTAATTCCTTTCCTAGAGTTTTTGGTCCTGGCAATTACAGGGCTAATTTGTGATTCTGAAATATGTAAAAATCAAATGAAATATGTGAAGTTTTATATCCCTTTTTATAAAACGAAATGCGTTAAGAATAATACATTTAATTCTTTTTCCTGAACTACTATTGCACAATAGTTTCTATTGCTTTCATGACATTTGAGTAAGACGCAGGTCCCCCTTGTAGTATTCGACTTAAATTCACAGACAACGCATGTATGTACTTGTAAGAATTGTTTCTAGAACAGGTGAATTTAAGTCGAAAGTGATGAACAGCTCGCGTTTCCGGGCCGGGTCCGAACCCGGGGTCTTCGCGTGAGCCTTTACGATGTAGTCATGCATGCTTTACACAATATTCTATCGGTGTATGAGGCAAGTTTTTTTAAATATTAATTACTAGAGAGATATATTTCAAACTACAAGATGTTGAGAAGAATATTAATTTACATAAATACCTAGGAAAGATGTGATCTGGATTATCTGGTGCAAATATGCTTTTACATACATCACATTGCAGTATTCATAAAAATGTATTTTTAAGGCTACACCGTTTTTTAAAATCTTAATAATGGATGCAAATATTCCCTTAACATTGCTAAGCTTATGAATATTAAAAGAAAGGGTTATTTTTTTAGATTTGAAAAACATTTATTTCAATTGATTACACTATTAAACAGACACTATTTCATATGTGTCTGTCTATTCCTGAATACATTTTTTTTAATTTTACAAGAAAACATGTGATGCTAAAGAAAAATGTATAGACTGCTCTATTACATTATCTAGCGATAACTAACAAATGAATATAAGAAAAATATAATAAAGGTTTATTTACAAAGCTTTTATATAAAATATAAAATATTGAACTTACTTGAAATTGCCTTAGTCACTTATCTACCTGTGTATATTTTTCTTGTTTTTGTATAAACTTCAAATAAATAACTCTACTTCTAAGCCAAGGAGTTTAAATGGATACTTAGGTTTGTATTTGTTTTTCAGTTTCGAAATACATTTAAAAAAACTGGTATTTACAGCCAATTTTGTTCATAAAATGGCTCAGAAGGCCAAAGTAATTTTATATAATCATTTATTTAATGTTATAGATTTAATTTTTATACTAATATTTTGTGTGCATGGCTCACAGATAATTATATTATAGAATTTTTTTATTACATCTTCCAGTTCTTGTCATTATTATTATTATTATTATTATTATTATTATTATTATTATTATTATTATTATTATTATTATTATTATTATTATTATCTGGGGTTTTCAAAAGGAATGGCTGCAAATGTCTGCATATCGTTTACTTTGTTATTTATTCAGTGAGCGCAGTAACTAGGTGCTGCATTAATATTGTTAGGTAATTCTGTGCTAAAAGACGTTTAGTTTAAAATAATGCTACATTTAATTAATGCAATTTTAAAACATTAAATTGAAAAATCTCCGGGACTCTTAAATACGACCTTGTTACACATAATTAATTTTAATTTACCCTTTAGTTACTTTGTTTTTAAAATAGGTTGAATTTTATGGAAGTTTTGAACAAAATAACAAAGTTTTATTTATTTCATTATTAATTGCTAAGAAGCTATTATTGAAGTATTATTACTTTAAGGAAAATAAACAGTGCCTCATAAAAAATCACAACTTTTTGTTTTTATATCGCTAACAGACAATCGATGTGCTCAGATTTCGTTGATATCATACATATTTAAAATTTAGTCGCATGGTGTATACTTTAGGAGGGAACTGAAATAGTTCTTTTGTATGGCAAAAGTAACCAGTGTGTTAGAACAAACCTCTCGGGATTTTAACTTGCGACACCCTGGTAAATATGTACACCTAGGTGTATATATATATACGCACCTAATACAAAAGTTTTTAACCACTAGTAATGTATCAAATAAGAAAAGAGATACACTAGAGTGTTGGATGAGGGTACCCAAATTGAAATTCTTAGTAATTTCGGAATGGACCCCAATGCGGTGAAAGATGTTGCTTCATTAAAAAATGTGTCTATTGGTTCAGTGCACAGTCTACATAAATTTCATCCTTACAAAATACTTCTCGTTCAAGAATAATGTGAAGATGACTTTGACAGAAGGATACAGTTCTGTGAAACTATGACTGAAAAGATTAATAACAACGAAAGATCTACAATGAATATTTTCTTTAGCCACAAATGTACTTTCTACATTAATGGATTTGTCAATCCACAGAATAGCAGATTTTGGGACATTGAAAACCCACATTTATATCAAGAAATCCATACACAGCGGCTTTAGAAAATAAATATTTGGACAAATATTTTGGGAAATGCTATAACCGGTCTTCTTTTCATTAACGAGAATCTTACTGGTCAACTATACTTGGATATTTTAGAGAATACAATTGATCCATTACTCACAGAAAGTATCGAAAATCAGCAAAATGAATGCGGTATCCTGTTATTTAATGAAGCAGAAAACTAATGTTATTTTGCCAGTAAGGGTTTAGTTAGACGAGAGGTTTCCAAATAGTTGGATAGACAGAGGAGATGGCATAGAATGGCCTGCTCGTTCCCCCTACTTAACTCCCCTAGATTTCTCCTATGGGGCCATCTAAAGTCAATTGTGTATAAGACGCCACCTAGAAACATCCAGAATTTGAAAAACTGAATAATTCGACAATGCAGAAACATTTGTGGAAGTACGATCAAAATTTTACCAAAGATTGTATCACTGTCTTGCTACAAATAGTGCACACTTTGAGAATTTAATCAAGTGAATGAATATTTTCCCACATCTCACAAGGTAATTGTGAGATGTTTATAATTAAACACTTTAATAATAAATTTCTTAGCAATTAAAAATAAAATTTCAAAAAAATGATTTTTATCCAGAACTTTTTGAAAAATAAGGCACGGTTGTATATCAATAATTTAAATACGCTTTACAATGAGGTATTACAAGGGGGGTGCTCGTATTTAAGATTTTAATGTTGGGGTTGCTAGGGGTGTGGAGGATGAATTTATTATGATTTTGTATGCATAAAAAAATATCCCCCTAAGAGCAAAAATCGAAGAATCCCGGCAATTTGTTAAATTTTTCGTAGTGTACCTACAAAATACTTTACGGTATGTTGTGAGGAATTTTCAAATGAACAGTGGATAAGTATATAACGGTTCACTATTCTATGTCCAAAGCTCGATGACAATGCAGTGCTATCTCAGTTATTATGAGAAATAAAGAAACGGTAAAATTAGAGAAGTTTTTTAGAATGTCATACTGATTTCGAATATATTTTAAATTTTTTGAGTTATTGACGTAAAACTTATTTTTTTGGATCACAGGAAGGTATGCTTGGAAATCTGACAGAACATGTTTCATATGTCCTTATAAGGACTTTATCACTTTCACCAAATTATAAATTGCGTGGCATTTATCAATTTTAGATTACCTGAAAGTTTGCTTAAACTATTGTTTTCTATCCGTCATTACAAATAACTAGATAATATCTATTTTGCTTATAAATACCAACAAAAATTAGTATTTCGACAATAATTATATCTAAAGGTCCACTTTAGGTAAACCAAGTTTTACATATAATTCAATTATTTTTGTTAACATAATTGAATAAAACTAAAGAAAGGATGGTGCTGTTTAAAGAAATTAAGTTTTTGACTTTTTGTGAAATTAGTTATTGACTGGATTTTGGAAATAATACGGTTATCAATCTATTTTCATCAATTGTAGGTATCGTTGACATTTCATATTAAGGCTGCAATACAATTTATTTCTTGGGGACCTGATTTTTCAAATTTTAAATATATCGTAAAGTTGAATGTATAGATGGATCACCTGAGACCAAAATTATATATTCTGTAAACTTTGGCTGAGATTGAGGTAGCAGTAGAGGTAACTGTAGCGGTTTAATACAAATTTGCCAATTTATAGAAACCAACACAATCCACTTACTGCGCGTGCGCAATATTTTTGACTAATATATAAGTACTGTCACTGTACGCAAAATATAAATATTTTTTAAACCAATATTTTGATCTATTTAAAAATCAGTGGTGTATCTACTTTATTCAAAATACCATCACCAACAAGTTTTTGCACTTTGTATCATGCAAATACATGTAATATTTTAGATCATTTTAAAATGTATTATTTACTTTGAAATCCAAAGAAACTGAAAATTTCAACAAGATTAATTGTCACTGAAACTGCATCGACGCCATGATGGGTGATATATTATACCCCGAAAATATTAAACTTGTGTAGAAAAGAAGATATAAGTATATTTATTCTATATACCTAAACCGCATTAGCCTGTGTAATTGCCTCATGCATCCGATAGCTTGTGTACTGTATTTGCTGACCGTTGCTTCAAGACAGTCTTCGGGCCAGCCTTGCGCGTTGCGTTATCTCTTGCTGACTGGCGGTCGCGTGTGCCGCAGACAAGGCGGCTGCAAGAGCGACTCGCTAGGGCGGACGCGGCCCTCGTTGCAGGAGCCTCCCGTGCCCCCGGCGCCGCTCACCGCGCTCTCCTGGACCTGGCCCACGGACTCGCAGCCCTGACGGTGGGTGTCCATCTCTCATCTCAACTATAGTCACTCTGTGCCACCATCACCATTGTGTCTTTTGTCCATAGATATTTATAGGGGTATAACATTGCAAGCATTCCGCCATAGAGAAAATACATTTAATATTTTTATTTCTGCCATCACTACCACTTCTAATATGAATTCTGACAAGATTCAGTGAAGAAGTTGCTGAAGACAGACAAGAAAGTGCATAATCAGAATAACTATTTTAGAAAGAATCAAAAATTATAGTAGTATTATAACAAAGTCATCTATAAATACTTGTTTTTTATTAAAAGTAAAGCTTTTAAATTACAAGACAGTTTAATATATCTACCTACCTACTAGAATCTGCTGCGATAATCCGGAATTGATTTAAATTGTTGATTTAAATTGTTGTGTTTAAACACTTGTATTCTGAAAACTAGATTTTATCCTTCCTTATTCTAAATTAGCCGGAATTACTTTATTCAAGATTCAAAGAACTAGAAGGTAGTTTTGGCTTTTCCGGTTAAACATCACTTTTCTTTAGTTGCCCTTCTACATTAAATTTGAAATAAATTGACAACAATTGGCGGACAATAGGGAGAACAGAGGGTCATGCAGCAATTGCCATCAGGGCGAAGAGGGAAATCCCGATATCTGCCGTGAAGGTGAGGGAAGCTGATGACCGTCTTAAGTTGAAGAGGAATTATACTTCCGTCTTTTCTACTAGGGAGGACTAGAGTCAGGAAAAGATAAGATTCCTCCGCGGATTAATGGTGTGCTACACGGATGGCACCCTAGTGGCGGACAACCTTTCTGGGGCAGGAATATATCTGAAGGGCAAAGGCGTTCAAGAGAACTTTACATTGGGCTCATTTGCCACAATCTTTCAGACACGGTCTTTGCATTTTAATGGTTTCAAGCAAGGAGTCATCTGTTCTGATAGTTAATACGCACTTAAGGCAGTATACTCTCGAAGAACTAGATCAGCGCTTGTTCAGGAGTGTGGCGACGCTTTAGAGCTGCTGGTTGGACAGAAGGAGGTTATACTGGTATTTGTTGTTGATAGGCGGCGCGGTTACCCGCAGCACTCAGGTCTTTCGACCCATTGTGCCTGCCGCTAGTTGGGAGTTATTGGAAGAGACCCGTGCTGTGCGCATAGGCCAACACCCGTTGTAGGGGAAGCTCCCTAATGTCCTGAGGCAGAAGAAATGCTGCGCCCAGGTGTTTGTGTCTCTTGACCATGAGGCAGGCACAGCGACAGAGGATATGAATGGAGTCCTCGTCATCGTGTCCGCAAAACCTGCACCTTCTAGTGTCACTAAGACCGATAGTGTTAAGATGCTTGTTAAGATGTCCGTGACCTGTCAACAGTCCTGTGACAATCCTTATGCTGTTACGACTTAGCGCAAGTATTGATTGAGTTGCGTTCGACCAAGGCCCTTCAATTAAGAGCCTGGCTTGTCGCAGCCCAGTCACGTTTGACCATTTTTCCTTTGATCTTACCTTGATCCAGTTTCCAATGGACCTTGCTACATAACTAGGCGGAAGCCCCAGCACTGGTTCGGGCCCTGTAAACTGTATACTTGAGCCTCTCTTAGCCAGTGCATCGGCCTCCTCATTTCCTGTTATATTATGATGACCCGGTACCCAGGTCAATTTTACCTGGTTGTTCTGTCCCAATTGGGTCAGACCATTAACACACTCTAGGACCGCCCTGGAGGTGATCCTGTAGGAGATCAAGGCACGTAAAGCCGCCTGACTGTCGGTGCATATCTGGATATGCTGATTAGAATATCTCCTTTTGAGATTTTCCTGAACACATGCAGAGATAGCAAACACTTCCGCCTGAAAGACCGTGGCATACTTTCCCAGGGAGAAGGATAGTCTCGCCCTTGGGCGCACGCCCCGGACTCCCGCCCCTGAGCCCTGGTCTGTCTTGGACCCATCCGTAAACCAGACGAGCCCATTCGAGACCTGAGCATCAGGATTTTCGAGCCAAGCTTCCCTGTCCGGTATCTCTACTGTGTAAGGTTTGAGAAACACATAAGTGGGAGATATCCTGTCACTGGGTGCGTCCAGTAGACTGTCTCCTCCCACAAGTTCCCCAAGAATACTTGTGTGTCCACCATCGTGGCTTTTACCTAGCCACCGCCCCCACTGCTTGACCCTATAAGAGGCCCTCCTTGCCTCTCCCTCAACTACTATATGCAGTTTAGGGAGAGACAGGAGAGCCTCCAGAGCCTCTGTGGGAGCCGTGCGTATCGCTCCTGTCGTGCTTACACACGCCAGGCGTTGTAGTTGATTTAGCCGTTGCTTGATGGTAATCCGCCGGACGGCTGGCGGTTATACTGGTATAGATACCCGGCCATAGGGTCACCAGGAATGAGAAATCTGTCGAATTAGCTCAGCTTGGATCCAAGGTACTTCGTTAGGGATCTGAACCATTTATAGAAATTACTAGAAAGCATGTCAACGAAGCCCTTAACACCTGGCGTTAAAGCCTACTGAACGACAGTCGAAGGGTTCTAAACCTACTAGTGGGAATCCTAACTGGACACTGCAGATTTAGGAGACACCTATCCCTGATACGGGTAGAGGAGGGCCCGATGTGTCCCGAATATGTAAATAAGGAAGACACACCCCTTCACCTTCTGGGAAAATGTGGTGGCATTCGGGAAGCCGAGACATGATGCTTTCGGAGCCAGGGAGCTGCACAGTGAGAGGATGAAACTTGATGAAGTCCCCCTAAAATAATTAATAGAATCGCCGATAAAATAAAGTCAACACCGATTTCCGGTATAACCGAAAGTATAGTTATTTTGAAAATATTTTCATTGGATACGGCATGGAGCGGTATTTTTATGCTAAAATTCACAGAAAAAATATGGATGTTGTTTCCAATACTTAAGTATTTGATGATAACTGAGAACAATTTCAATCAATCACCCGGTATATTTACAAATACTGCTCAAATTAGTGAAATAAATTTGAATTACTCAGCCGTTTCCAAAACAATGATATTAATCGATAAACGATAAAAATCTTTATGCCTGTGTAAATATGTCAATGTTTGTGGTATAAAAAAAATCAGTCCTTCAATATCTCTGATATATTTGCAGTACAAGATAAAAGTGCCTGTATAAAAATTGTTGCAATTAAATCTTATAATTCTATAAGATAATATTACTACGGGACCATGGAATCATCTCCGACTTATTACGAGTTACTATTTTTTTTATGTGCTTATTGATATAGTTATGTAGTTAAATGGCTGTAGATCATATATCCATGAAAATATAAGCACATTTTTAAATAATTTATAGTTAAATAAATCTGTCAATCTAATAAAATCTATTACTTAATTATATTTATTTTCTCTATGGTGGAATTCTATGTTTGAGGTGGGTGCGTTCTGTACAGTACCCGAATCTGATTTGACATTAAAAGCACACAGTTAACATTTTATTTCCTAATCTAACAAACTGTAATTTTTATTTAATTATTATCTGTATTATATTTCTGTTAATTTTTTTTTTTATATTTTCTTAATTTTCTTTTTCTTATTTTTCATTTTCAGTTCTGACGCCCAATCAAACGTAAATGTTATAAAGGGGAAAGAAGAAACAAACGCATCTGCTGAAGCTATTTTATAAAACGATGTATACTCATGTACACTATTTACATATATGTAACAACTTACACTTTTTGCTTTTATGTATCAGGTGTTTCCTATAAAATTATTCCCATTTCTTGGTCATTGTTTAACCTAAAAGTATTTAAAGACTGATCTTGCACGAAGTTTGACGTAGTTTTTAAATATATTAATTAAGTATTGCTTATTCGTTTTCATAAAATGTTTAACCATAGTTCTTTGAATAGAAGAGCATTCCCTCACGAAAACATAGAATAGAATCTACCTCCAATACCTTCGAACCAACGTATCGTAAAAGTACGGTACGTGCGCCTAACGCAGTACTCTTATGATCGACTTTTTTGAAGATCTGTCTTTTATTATTAGATTGAGCTTTAGTTTTAGTGTGTTTCATAAAAAAAGTGGTAATTTTTTACCACTAGCACAGAAGAAATAATAAACATTAATAGTGATGACAAACACACCGTAGTACCCTCTTGAGGTCTTTGCTGCTATCCGTCTGACAATTATTGTCTAATTGACAGACAGATAAAGACCTGATTTTCCAGAGGTGCCATTACAGCAATGACCTCTATTATCTTTGAGGAACACAATCCTACTTATTTATTTGAAGGAGATCCCAAAAGCAACTACTCCACAGGCAATGTGCAATGGGGTAATGTGCCCCGACTAGCGTTGCATTACTCCGGTACCTCCATGGAAGTCGCCAGATCCGTCTGACAATTAGACAATAATGGTCTCCGGTGGTTGATGGTTGATCTCGATGAAAGATGTGGCGACTTCAATGGAGATGACGGAGTAATGCAAAGCCCGTCGGGGTACATGGCCCGTGGAGTAGTTGTTTTCGACATCTCCCTCAAATAATTAAATATAAACATATTTGAAAACTACATACGTAAAATTTATATAATAAAAGTTCTTAAAAATCCATAAATATTAGCAACTAACCAAATAAGCAAATAACCACAATAAGGGAGAGCATAATTTTATAGGAAGCATCCTGTAGTTAAATAATTTTCATAGAGGTGAATTTGTTTTAAATAAATGTTCTATTTTAAACAAAATGAGGTGGTTAATTTACTTTCTACAGCTTTCTAAATGTGTATAAGTAGGTACATACCTATATTATTGTTCATCATTCCAAGTGACGAATATTTTACTAATCTATTGCTGATTGAATACTCAGTAAGAATCGACTATTTTCCATAAAGTAAATAATAAAATATGTCTATATGTGTATATAATAAAACATATGGATTTCTATAGTTTTAAACAATACGATTAGTGGTTAATGAAAAAAAATACAATACACCTTTACTCTGATATTTAGTCTAATGTTACCATATTAAGTACCTAGTGTCCTTGCACAAAAGCTAAAGCTAAACACAATACAAATATTTTTTCGTACATTTGTACTACATGGAAGGAGTTGAAAGCTAAGCTTATGTTACAGGAGTATGCTAAACTGTGTAAATGCGCTCGAACAACATCTGCCAGTTACCGAACAAGCAGGACTAGTGGTTGCTGAAGAAAAAACGCAGCAAGATTCATGTAAGATCAATAAATTATCTTGTCCTTTAAAAGTGTCCGTTATTGCGTTATTGAAAGAGCATGAATCTATTTTTGATTTTAGTCGTTTCTTGGAATTCTTAAATTTCTGATAAAATGATATTCATTATATTTGATATATATTGAATACTTATATAATATATTGAATTTAAAAGAATCACCATTGCGTTCGCCAGCACATCAAAATTCATTAAGTAGTTTATAAGTAAGTAGTTTTTAAGTAGTACTATGTTTATAAGTATAATATGAACTTTTATTAGAAAATAAAAAATAGATTAATTGAATTAGGTACTTATTGAGAAAATTTCGAATAAAATATATGGAATAAAAACATATCCTGTAGAATATTCCTGTATTCAAATGGAAATAAGCTAAATATTAATCATATTATAGATACAGAGACAATATAATTGTAGTTTATATGCGCATTTCGCATTTATCTTTTATTGAAAACGTATGTGTTAAAAAAACTTATTTATTTATTTTTTATAAATATGCGTAAATATTTTCTATTTGTTTATTTTTCCTTTAACTCGATATAATTGTAATTCCATATTTTTTCGCATATTTTTAGCATTCAAAATTTCAATTCTTTTTCGTTATTTTGATCGTTTCTTCGATTTTACCTCGATAAAGTAATAATAAATAGGTATCATGAAACTACTGTAATAATTTAAATATTATTTGTAAAAATAGTTAACGTAAAGTAGGTAAATAGAAATCCATTTCCAAGAAACTGATACCAAAATCAAACTTTTGATGTGTGACGAGTGTGTACATTTATTTTATTTTGGGTTTGCATTTAGTAATATAATTTACTGCATTTATTTAGCAATATATATTCAAGTATGATCCTTATATAAGAAAGACATGCAACTTATTTAAGAGCAATGCGTACGCTTGAAATGGTTCTCCTAGCCAAACTAGGAGACTACCTACAAATGAATATGTTTAAAGTTTCCCCTGATCTCCATGCACTAGCTGCACCCTTGGTATGCTTAATGCCCTAAAATTCCAAGTGGTTTAGTTAGAGTGCAGTGATATATTACTTAATTATTTTTCAAACTTCTTTTATACTGGCTGTAGAAATCATAATTTTAACAAAAAAAAATATATTTTAACATCTGAAGTATCTATGACTTGAGCGATCAAATTAATTTACTTGCAACATAAATTTAAGTCATACACTTCATCGTTATGTCGGATTTTAAAATTGCCATATATTATGCTGTCACACTGAATGAAATTTAATAATTAATATAATTTAATAATTTTAACTAGCGATATCGTGAGAACAACGAAATGAGACGAAAAATCTCATAAAACATTCCGGGGTCGGTCGAAACGAGAAATAAAACCATTGTCTGCAAATCATAACTCTTCGTTTACCGTAAGAAAAATATCGTTTTTCTTCAAACGTCAGTAAATCGGAGCCTCGACTGAGTAGTCGGCCGCGAGGTTTCATTTTTTCTCCGCCGCGCCGGAGGTTTACTTTTCACTTTCCCACCGGTTACCATAGAAACATACAAACACATAAGCATAAACAATTCAAATTTTATTAAAGGCGGCGTGCACTGCATTTCTAAAAATCACTAATTTAAGACCAAAGTTTTCATTATTTGACTGAAATTACTCAATAATTCCTTACCAATGTCCCTAGACTACCTATTTCAACGTAATCTTGAAAAAAATTCCAATGTGATGACAGTGATGTCCACTTGACAGCTTTATGCTGCATTATCATAGACAAGGGATTGGCGATTTTAGGTTGGTTAGGTATTCCTGCATTACTATAGAAACAACCCGTACCTGCCTACTCTCCGGTCCCAACCTCCTTGCAAAGCCACTTATCATCAATTGAAAATAGAATAAATTCTTGCATAAATTTGACAACATTTGAAGAAAAAACAGCATATTTTATAATTGTTAAATAATTGTTTAATTGCGATATTATTTTTCGCATCACCTTTTACAGAACCTAGGTACATTTTTCAATAGGATGCTTTTTATAGGTACTGTTACTTATTTACATCATAGGATTATCTTAAATGTAATGTTAATCATATATTATCTATTATATACTAAAAAATATACATTGTTATATACAGTATTATAAAAAATTATTATTTTAATCAAATATTCTTCTTATATTATTAGACGTAAATTCATAAAATTTTATCAATGTATTAGTGAACATATATTATATCTATATTTATATATAAAAATACAAATAATACACGTGGTCTAGGGCCGATATAATCGTAGGTTCCATGTCATTAATCAAGGCGAACTAAAAATTTCATTTTCAAGTACGAATAGATAACTAACCAGTCAGTAATATTTTCTAATATTTATATCACTGTTCACCTACTTACTAATTTATTTTTTAATATATAATATTCATTTTCCCATTAAATAATTTTTGAAATTTTTAATAATGATTTTTCATTTATTAGAAATCAATTTGTAAGTAACACTGACGTAGTTTTCCACATAACACCAAAACACTATACTGCACTCAACTCGCGTTTCGCCAACCCAGTTGGCATCATCTGGAGATGATTAAAAGTAAATCTATGCTAAAATTGTGTCCTATTTCTACCTAAACTATTTCTACGCCGTCGCGACAGCTCAGTGAACCATCGCGACTGATCAGTGAACCGCCGCGACGGATCAGTGAACCAGTGAACCGTGATTTACTAACCAATAAAGCAGGCTACATGGGATTGGCCCATTGTCACCATTCACTATTTATGTTTAGCAACTTCCAAACTCTCAAACGCATCCAGCTGTCTAGAATTTGTTACATTCCTAATTAGTCTTAAATTGCTACTATCTATCTATTTTATGGTTATTCTCAAACGCATGTTGGACGACACTAGACTTATCTGTTCTACCATATTTGAGATGAGCCATATTTTCCTTGAATCTAGTTTGAATTTACCTTCTAGTTTGTTCAACATACTTTTGATAGCATTCTTTACAGCTAATTTCGTAAATCCCCGACTTTTCGTTGGTGTTGTTGTTGGAAGGCGGCGCGGTTACCCGCAGCACTCAGGTCTTTCGACCCATTGTGCCTACCGCTAGTCGAGAGCTATTGGAAGAGACTCGTGCTATGCGCATAGGCCAACACCCGTTCTAGGGGAAGCTTTCCGACTTTTCCTTAGTTTCTATTTTATCTTTTGGGATTGCCTAAAAGTGTAGTTTATTTCCCGATGAAGAAACCACTGAAATACCTATATATCTTTAAAAACCGTCGTATGGAATAGATATGAATTTTGAATTTTCTCTTTCATTTTGAAAAGTCGAGGAAATTTACGTTTCCTAATTACCTCTTTTATCAATTAAACTTACAGAATGTCAATTACTCGCAGCTATATCCCTAATCAATGCCTTTTTAAACAAAGTTGTAAATGTAGTAAATGAATATCTTCAACTCACTAAACTTTGCATGAAACAAAATTGCTTTCGATTCAATGGTAATTTCTTCGAACAAAATGAGGGACAGCAATGGGTAACTCTTTGTCACCATTCATTGCCAATCTCTTCATGAACAGATTCGAAACGGAGGCAAAAGAAGAAATCGAGTATTTCCCCAGGGTTAGTTTAGATATGTGGATGATATTTTTGCACAACTCCTATTCTTAGATGTATTAATAATTAGAAGTAGTAAAAATAAGTTAAAATTTGACATATACAGAAAAGATATCAGTACTTTAAGATATATCCCTAAAGACACTTCATCATTGTGCTCAACACAAAATGGCGAATTTCAATTTTTTAATTCATCGCCTATTAAGCTTCCCTTTAAATAAGAAGAAGTTTGAAAAAGAAAAGGCATTGATTAGGGATATAGCTGCGAGTAATGAATTTCTGTAAGTTTAATTGATAAAATAATTAGGAAACGTAAATTTAAAGAGACACTTCAAAATTCCTCGACTTTTCAAAATGAAAGAGAATATGCAAAATTCATATCTATTCCATATGATCCTCGTTTTATCCTGGTTTTGGTAAAGTTTTTAAAGATATAGGTATGTCACTGGTTTATTCATCGGGAAATAAACTACACAACTTTTAGGCAATCCAAAATATAAAATAAAAACTAAGGAAAAGTCGGGGATTTACAAAGTTAGCTGTAAAGACTACGATCAAAAGTATGTTGAACAAACTAGAAGGTCAATTCAAACTAGATTCCAGGAACATATGGCTCATCTCAAATATGGTAGACAGTAACTAATGTCACCCAACGTGAGTTTCAGAACATCCATAAAATAGGTAGTAGCAATTTAAGACTAATTAGGAACGTAAGAAATTCCAGACATCTGGATGCTTCTGAGAGTTTGGAAATTGCTAAATGTAAACATAGTATGAATGGTGACAGAGGGCCAATCCCATATAGCCCGCTTTATTGGTTAGTAAATCACGGTGCACTGATCCGTCCCGGGGGTTCGCTCATCAATCGCAATGGTAGACTGAACCGTAGAAATAGTTTAGGTATAAATAGGACACAATGTTAGCATAGGTTTAGTTTTAATCATCTGCAGATAATGCCGACTTGGTTGTATGTGGAAAACTACGTCAGTGTTGGTTCCAACCCCTTTCATGAGTACTACGATTTGTAAGTGTTCTCACATAAAAGGCAATCAGATCAGTTTCAAACAATAATTCATATATAAAATATTTACTCGTATCTTCACAATGAAACGAACATTTTTATCCATTCTCGTCCAGTCCCGAAATTCATTATTAAATTCTGTCAAAAGCTATAAGTACACCATTTTCAATATTTTTTTCTTAGAAACATAAACCTGGAATAATGAAATGGGCTATTCACTAAAAAAAAACTAAATACAATTATTTCAATTCAAAATTAGATTGAAAATATACAAATACGAAAATGAAATTAGAGGAGGGCTATGTTGCTCTGAAAATCTATAAAAGACGCATTTTTACAATATAATAAAAGCGCACGCATTGCCCTTAAATACATCTTTACCATCAATATTGATTTCTGTTTTAGTTTAATTAGCGTATTGTAGATATTTACAGCAACAGACGCAGGGTTTCTATAAAAAAATTACCACCCCAAATAAACATTTTCAAAAAAAAAACAAATAGTTACAAATCATGTTTGTAAATTTCATATAAACAAATGAATAAATTACTAACATTTTCCGTAATGAATGGTTAGGATAAAATTAACATTGGCGAATAAGCAATTGTTGGGGAAGAAAGTATTTTCTCTCTGATTTTACCTAAAGATTTGTAGACATTATTTTCATTAAAAACACTATAAACAGAAATGATAGTATCTGTATATAGAAACAATACGTTCACAAGAAATATCACAACGATCTCTAAATTACCCTTATATAAAATCAAGGGGAACCACATTCAGCAACCATAATCTAAATTAAAAAAACTGTTGATCCAAGATCCGAGTTATATTTTAGTAAAATGGACATTAAAGGGTCTATTGAAATTGTGATTAAATTGTACTTTATACATTTAGATAGAAAGATTTTATATTTTACTAACATAGGATAAAAATTTGATTACTGTGTGTCATATTATTATTAAAGGTAATGCTAGTGTTTTAGTTAGAATAAATTAGGAGTCATCTTCGATGCTATTACAATTATTTATCATTGGAATTAAGTCTACCAAAATCCAATAAATTGCTTATAATCTTCCAAATATTGGGGACAATTTTACAGAAGCTCTGTATGTTATAGGAACTTTACAAGTTTATCTACATGAAAAAGAAAAGGAGTATTCTAAATTCTAAAAAATGTTTCTAGATTATCTCAAAATTTGGTAACTTATTGATGTAGAAGTCTCATAGTTAATGACTATGCATATTGCAATGTTTGGTTGCAGCATGTTATTTGCCTTTGAATATATTTTATTGCATGCATAAAAACCATTCCTTTTCTAGATCTCTAAACAAAAATAAATAAAAATTATATAATCTAAGAGAGGCATTAACAAAACATTTTAATTAGTTCCGAATCCATTCGAGCGTCGCTTGTACAAAACAACATATAATCCTAGAAGACATTCAGCCTACGCCACAGTACCAGGTACACCAACTTTAAAAATTATCAAAATAGCACATTTACACCAGACACAGTGTACAAAATGCACTTGACAAACTCTGAAACAAGTCAAAAATTTTGTAACATCCTGTAACGTTTATTATTTATTCATTTCATTGCAATCGTATATTCACTTTTTGCCTCAGCATTTCGTTGTATTATTATTGTTTAATTTTAATGTCTGTATTGCAAACCAAACAATATTCCTGAATCAAGGCAAATAAATAATTGGGTTTATATTTTTATAAACATGGCTGCACTGAAAATCGCTTATTAAATTTATGAAAGAAGTTTTATATTTGTCAATAATAATTGATTTATCAATTAATTCATGAATTTCGTTAACAAATAACACTATATACATTTACTACGCGGGTGGTAATCATGTGCGTCGCCAAGGGGCGGCAGAGGGGGGCGACTGCCCTCCCCCTGGCTTTCGAGTCGAATACTAAGCACAACATCACATAATTTAAAAAATACCCTAAATTGATATTCACAAATAAAATTTTACAAATTAAATACTTATTTATAACTTCATTTTTTAATTAGGAAGAGTGACATCATAAGTCAAATTTACAAAGGGGAACACTTTGAAGGTTGATACCTAATTTAATGCTCATTGTTTTAAAAAATAACGTGAAGGTTAAAATTTCTTTAAATTTCAATTTCGAACCAAATTATAAAATACTAAAGTTCAGTTGGTCAATTGTTATTTATTATTTCAGTTTAAAGAGCTATCTTTTAGCGCGCAACTTTAACGTCATTCTTCCTAATTATTAAAAAACATAATATAGCTGTTACAATATATTTATCTAATATATTTTTTATTACCGTTATTTTGAAATTTTATTTTAAGGAAATGCCTTTTTGTTAAAAATATATTTTTATGTGTTTTGATGTGTGTAGATTTTTAGATAGAATACATTTTTTTTTATTTGTGATGTGGTATTTTTTATTTTACTGGACATTTATTTTTTGGCCTCATTTCTACCTATATTTGCTTGAATTTTAAATATTGTTTTCAAATAATTTGTGTCTTTACAACGAAATTATCAATATTTTGATAGTGGTGTTTCACACAAACTATCCTTAATTTATCACGTACAATTCGATAAAATAATAAAAAAACGTGGGTGGCTATTTAAAATAACAAAGTTAATGCCTACACTATAAATAATTTAAAAATTGTTGGAACAAACCATACAGTTTTTTACAATTATATCAATTCTTGGTATATTCTCTTTACAAAGAAATTTTGAAAAATATAATTTATTATAATATTATAGTAAATATAATATGTAAAAACAAATAATTATTGATTTCCAAAAAAAACAATGGTTTATTAGCGGTTTTAAGCAAGATTTTTCCGTCATTGTAGAAAATTTCGAAAATATTTACTTATTCAAATGGAACACCCTGTATTTTATTAAACCGTAAAATGGAGCTTTACCTGTACGTAAGTTGTATAGGATTTGCAAAAAACTAATTTTTATGGAAAATATCGGATTTACCCTCATTTCTTTGTCGAAAAAACGTAGTAAACGCCCGTCCGACTTATATTAGTTTTACATAATCACAATATTTTGTCACATTAAAATTGTACATGTCATTTCGACTACAACAAAGATTCACATACAAAACTACAGAAGCTGTTAATAACGAATTATTCACAGGAAGAATTGGTAAATATGATGTATGCTTCAGGGGAAGTTCGTAGCAATTTGCTAAGAAGTCATATATACAAGGCAAATCATCTAAAAATAGATTTACAACGATTCTTTCGTACTAACAACTGCTTTGAAATGTTAAAGGTAGATTTGAAAGAACGGCAAATCCAAATTATAAGAAAGATACTAGGAGATATGAAAGTAACAATGTGGAAAATCAATTCAATATTGTGGCGTCTGTTACTGAAAATACAATTCGTTTCAGGAAAATAAGTGATGACATTGGAGTTCCCAAAAGTTTAACGAATGAAGTTTCGCCCTTATCACAGTGAATATCACAAATCACTGTCGCATCAGGATTAACAAAATCGCTTACATTTTGCCGTTTGGCGCGACAAGTAGGTAATTCAAGAAGATTCAAACTTTTTCCTGAATGTTTTGTTCACTGACAAATTCACATTTTCAAAAAATGGTTCTAGCTGTTCACACCACCAAAATATTTGAGGTACAAGAATTGACGAAATTAAAAAAAAATGTTCAAAGTCATATATCTCCAAAACTAGGTATTAATATTTTGATAGGGGTGTTTCACACTAACTGTCCTTAATTTATCAAGTAGAATTCGATGAAATAATAAAAAAACATAGGTTACTAAAATGTTAGTGCCTGCACAGAAAACTGAACACTCTGTGTTCGAACTTATTCTAGGCAAAATTTCGAAATTGGACAACGCTCTAGAAAAAGTTTTAAGTTAGCTCTTTTACTAAGGTGACACCTGGTGGACTAGGCGGACACCCTGTATAATAATGTTCCACATCATTAATTTTCATTGCCTAGCTTTCAGCTAACTACAAAATACAGGGTGTGTTTGAACTGTTGTCAGAAATTTGTGGAACAGATTTCTGACGTCGAATTAAGTTGAAAATGTCTGATGAAACGATGAGCTTGCTAAATTTTATTTAGTACTTAATCTTCCTATACAATTTTTGTACTGGGCCAATATGATCATTTGGATCACTTGCCGGGCAACGTATTATCACCCATTCTTCAAGTTAAAAATAAATAAAACTGGCTCGAGTATTTCAATGTCTCAAGGATGGTAATAATCTGACAAAAGGAATTTATTTCAGACAAATATTTCTTTTTTCTATCATTATCTTTTTTAAATTGTGTTCACTAATATGCAAATTATTTTGGTTTTTTAAGAATGAAAATTTTTCTACAATAAAGAATAACAGCTAGAGTGGGTGAACGTCGTACAATGAATTATACGAAAGCCTAGAAAGGACATCGTGTGAAATAATTTTATAATTGCCAGTTTAAACTGTCAATTATAGATAATTGTCAGTTGAAAGTGGCAATTATATATAATTGTCAGTTTAAACTGACAATTATGCATAATTGCCAGATCAAACTAACAATTATATATAATTGACAGATTAAACTGTCAATTATACATAATTGCCAGATTAAACTGATAATTATAAACTGTCAATTATACATAATTGCCAGATCAAACTGACAATTATCTATAATTGTCAGTTTAAACTGGCAATTATAAAATTATTTCACACGATGTCCTTTTATAATTGCCAGTTTAAACTGTCAATTATAGATAATTGTCAGTTTGATCTGACAATTATGTATAATTGACAGTTTAAACTAGCAATTATGTATAATTGCCAGTTTAAACTGTCAATTATACATAATTGTCAGTTTAAACTGACAATTATCTATAATTGACAGTTTAAACTGGCAATTATAAAAGGACATCGTGTGAAATAATTTTATAATTGCCAGTTTAAACTGTCAATTATAGATAATTGTCAGTTGAAAGTGGCAATTATATATAATTGTCAGTTTAAACTGACAATTATGCATAATTGCCAGATCAAACTAACAATTATATATAATTGACAGATTAAACTGTCAATTATACATAATTGCCAGATTAAACTGATAATTATAAACTGTCAATTATACATAATTGCCAGATCAAACTGACAATTATCTATAATTGTCAGTTTAAACTGGCAATTATAAAATTATTTCACACGATGTCCTTTTATAATTGCCAGTTTAAACTGTCAATTATAGATAATTGTCAGTTTGATCTGACAATTATGTATAATTGCCAGTTTAAACTGTCAATTATACATAATTGTCAGTTTAAACTGACAATTATCTATAATTGACAGTTTAAACTGGCAATTATAAAAGGACATCGTGTGAAATAATTTTATAATTGCCAGTTTAAACTGTCAATTATAGATAATTGTCAGTTGAAAGTGGCAATTATATATAATTGTCAGTTTAAACTGACAATTATGCATAATTGCCAGATCAAACTAACAATTATATATAATTGACAGATTAAACTGTCAATTATACATAATTGCCAGATTAAACTGATAATTATAAACTGTCAATTATACATAATTGCCAGATCAAACTGACAATTATCTATAATTGTCAGTTTAAACTGGCAATTATAAAATTATTTCACACGATGTCCTTTTATAATTGCCAGTTTAAACTGTCAATTATAGATAATTGTCAGTTTGATCTGACAATTATGTATAATTGACAGTTTAAACTAGCAATTATGTATAATTGCCAGTTTAAACTGTCAATTATACATAATTGTCAGTTTAAACTGACAATTATCTATAATTGTCAGTTTAAACTGGCAATTATAAAATTATTTCACACGATGTCCTTTTATAATTGCCAGTTTAAACTGTCAATTATAGATAATTGTCAGTTTGATCTGACAATTATGTATAATTGACAGTTTAAACTAGCAATTATGTATAATTGCCAGTTTAAACTGTCAATTATACATAATTGTCAGTTTAAACTGACAATTATCTATAATTGACAGCAATTATAAAATTATTTTACACGATGTCCTTTCTACGCTTTCGTAGAATTAACTTGTGGCCATTGAAATTATAAAAATATAGAGATTGAAAATGGTCATGGAGAACACGTAACACTTGTAACTTTGGTTTTCTGTATTGGTGGCTATGGTCGCACTAGCAGCTAGCTTTGCGTCAGTTAATGCAAAGCTAGCTGCTAGTGCGGGCCAGGCGGAAATTCAAAAATCAGGTCATTTTATACATGAAGCGGATTATTTTCAGTGGTTTGAATTTTTCTCCTAATATACAGTAAGATATATCAAAAAACAGTACGAACACCAAATATACAAACAATTAACACATGCCACAAGATCTATCTGTTAATTTTAAGTCCGCCGTCGGCGTGAAGTTGACGTCGCGCCCCATAGATTTTTCAACACTACCAACACATGCTTGATCTCCAAGATGTGGTAGAAAAATTCCTTTTAAAGTGACAGTTTCGCGGGTCTTGCATTGATTGACTATTTTTAGATGTGTCGTGTAATGGCTTTTGGCATTCTATAATTTTTATGGTTTCTATGATATTGGCTTGGTTTTACTGATTTTACTCAATACTATGAACAAAAAACTAATATAACCATATTACAAAAGTGAATGTTTTGAATTTTAGTCCTTCCCACCTCATAAAAAATGAGCCCAAATCCCATTGACTTACATCCCCTTTCCGCTGGTACCGGCAATTGAGGGTTCTGTTTCTTCCCCTCCGCTGTTCTCTTCACGCTCCTCTAATTTTTTGTTCCTCATAAAGGTCCTCTTTCAGTTTCCTCTCATATCAGGTTCGTTACTCTAATAATTCAGTCCTAGAAGAAATTCACCAAGATATTATAAAAGAACTCCATTTAAATATTATTTATTCATCTATATCGAAGTTTTGTATACCTACACGTCCATATATTTCTATAATGCAAAGGCATGAACTTCATGAATAAATTGATGAAAAAATTGACAAGTGTAAAACTGCATTAAAAGTGAGCTCCTCTTCACCTTGCTTTATGTGCAAATTTCTCCCATTTGCAGTTGAAGGTGAGCAGGTATAGGTAGTCTAAAAAGATATTTTTCAAACATAATCAATGGCAGTTTTACGATCCGCATTAGATGACTATAAAAATAATCACTTTATTTTTTATGTGTTCTACCTTTATTGAATAATCATCTGATCTTGTGCATACGTGAAAATGAATATGAATAAACGTACATAGATGTTGGAATTTTTTTCACTATACCTATACAAAAACATACTAAAGTTGGAGCACTATAGTTATTATTACTACGCATTGCACTTTCCACAGTAGGTGCCCAAAATTCAAATGATATTTTTATCTGATCTAATCGCAGTTACTGCAAAAGTGTTGATATTACTTTTACGCGTCACACTGTCAGAGTAGCTGAAATGTTTAAGTTAATTTTGCTGGATTGGGATTGTATATATTATTCCATGCCTTCTTCTACATATTGCACTATCGCTTGATTTAAACTATTACTACCAGGTATATTTAATCAAGTGAAATATCATCTAATCGTATCTCAGTAAATCCGAATATCTGAGACGTAAATATAATAACAACTACAACGGCTTCTATATTTTCATAAAGCGCTTTTGCATTCTAATGTCCGGGATGGAAAGTTCAAATAGAGCATGTACACGGTTTTCAAATTATTACAGAAACAAAAAAAAAATTAAACCACTTAAACAGCTATCTATTTGTAAAATAGGATGAAGTTTTTTAATCTGAATTCGACTATGTATTAACACTCTGTTTTTTAGTAGAAACAAACTATTTATTTACTTAGAGGACTTAGAGGTAAATAGGTGCCCATTATATTTAACTGTAGATAGGTAATATATAATATACGGTAGTATATACAAGTACACAGGATATATTTATAGCAAGTCAAATCTTAGGTACCTATAAGTTTAAAATATTGTAAAAAACAGACGTAAATGTTACTAATAAGATATCTTCCACTTCCACTACTGTATGTAGTTACATACATTTCAGCGTGAGAAAGAATTCTCACGCTGTATCGAAGAATTTTCTAAATGAATTATTTGAAGAACGTTGGTTTGGAAGTAATGACCTCATAGATGGCCTCCCGGGATCTTCTGATTTGTCACCGTTTGGTTTCTTTATTTGGAGATACATAAAAACTGTGGCATATACTGCTCTTTTTACAACTCTGGAAGATTGTCAAGAGAGAATACGTGCAGCTTTTCATTCGCTAACCCGCGAGCAAATTCGAAATGTCACCTATGGCGCTGTAATATCACGTGTTACACAATGTTTACAGTGTACTAATTTTGAACAGTTAATATAGATTTATACATTTTTTAAATATTGTCCCTTAAGTGCCTAGCCATAAAAGTTGACTACTGTTGTTTTCTGAAATTGAAATTGAATTTGAATCAAACTAGGGAGATAATTTCATATTTGCTGATAAATATAAAATAATGAGTTTTTCGCAAATAACTCAAAAAGGGTTTACTTTGGATATAGCAAATTATGCACATAATCCCATATTTTTTTAAGGAATTGAATGAAAATAAAATAATAAATGGATTGCCATTTAAAAAAATTGAGTTTTTGAGTTCCTCTGTAATGAGTTTGCAACCAGATTGTTTAAATACCTTGTATAACATTATGAATCTGTTTCCATCAATTTTAGGTGCCCTTGACATTCTATATTCAGGTCGTGGCTCAATAATTTTTCCTGATGACTTCATTTTGAAAATATTAATCATATTGTAAAACCTTGCAAGTGTCCAAAGTCATTCAAAAAACTAAATATCTCAAAACCTACATACATTTTAGGTAGGTATAGGGAATCTTGAATTTGTCAAATAATTAAAAAATGCAAAAAAAAATGTAGTATTCCACTTAAGTAAGTGTCCATTTCCGGTGTAACCGGAGGTGGCAGGAAGCCAAAAATATTTTTAAAAAACTCAGCGGCATCTATTAACTTCCCATACAAATTTTCAAAATTTTACCTCTATTGGTTCTCCATATACAGATCGATACAGTTCGTTGTGACATACATATAAATTAAATCTCACTGACCATTCTACTACATGCATATTTTTCCATGAAAGCAAGGTCGCTTCTCGGATTTGAACCCTAAATCCGAGAAGCGACCCGTTGATCACGATGAGCTTCTGCAGAGGCCGTTTTAATTAATTAATTTTTGTCAATGTATACTATCTCAAAAATCGTACATTACAGAATAATTAAATGTTATGTAATAAATATAGATTTTACACCACTCATAATATACAAAGTTTTAAAAATTTCGTATACTCGTATACCAGTCTACACAATACACTCCATATGTACAGTATAGGTAATTCCCATCCATTATTGTGAACTAGATAACACTAAATCATTATGTTCCATAAGTTGATGGAGATATTTTTTTTTTAAAAAGAACATGTATGTATATTAAACCCTTTTGCGTACATTATATCTTGTATAATACAAAATAATTAAAATCGTGTCATTAACACGTGTTATTAAAATTTGCAAAAAGGATTCTGCTCTGTTTGGACCTTCCAACCCATTGTTGTTTGATCATCTCGTATGTAACTTTAATAGATGTAAATATATTTTAAACTGAATATCCATTATTAAAAAAACAAATATAACAATAATGGCAAATTAGACGTGTGATTTTGCTTAATATCTTATATCTGTAATAAGATGACTTTTCGATAAGATATATATCAAATTAAATGTCTTTTGGTGGATTTATGCACACAAATTTAACATCGCTTAACATATATCAACTTAACTTTTAAGGAAACATTTAATACTACAAAGGGAGATTTATGGAAACACACTTACTTATTCTTTAAAATACTTTAGAAATAAACCAATAAAATTTGCGGTATTCGTTCGGTTATGTTTATCATACCTACATGTTTTACAAATCAATTTTCAAGTAAATGCAAAGAATTACAGTTTTTGTTTGCTCATTTGCGTATCGTAAATAAATTACCTATTATTATTATTATTATATAATAAAAATGAAATACAATAACTTTTTAGTTGACGTTTAGAAAACTATCTCTATTTTCGGTACCAAATATATTATAAAATTCGTAAGAATCCAATTTCTCAATGCCGGCTTATATAGGTACCTACCTTATTTTTTGTAAACTCAAAGGCATATGAGATATTTATTATCTCACACTACGATATCTATTCAATTTACAAACATCTTAATTACAATTGAGAAAAATTTTACTCCAGACAACAAAACTGTATTCGACTCATTCAACTTAAAAATTGTTTACTGGGCATGTTCCTAAACCTTCATTATTACTACTTTTGCACGTATTTTGGATTATACTGGAGAAATGTTTTTATCCTTACTAGCATCTTTATTTTAATTTCATCAGTTAGAACATTTTAGTAAAGTAATTTAAAAGGAATATAGATAGAGCATAGCGTAAGGAGTCTCCTTATACTGTGGATAGTGCATAAGATATTCTTGTATGGAATAAAAACAAACTTTTTTCTTAAGGATAACTTGAAGTTATTTGTTTAGTTTATTTATTTTTTTTTTTTTTTTGTAAAAGTCTAAAACGGGCTACACTATTATATTCGTTAATCTCATGATGTAATGTTGAATATCGGAATAGAAGCGATATATCTGGATATTTCTATTCAATATCCGGAATAACCATAAAATAAATGTAAATAGAGGGCAAAGATACAATATCAAAATTTATGAAATCATTCAGTGTTGTTTGCTATCTATACATTAGGAGTAGTTCTGATGGCCCTCTCTTGTAAACCAAAAATTTTTAAACGAGTAAGTAGAATTTCCACTTATAAAAAGAAACAGTTATCCTTATAGAACATGATAAATATAAATACAATGCATAGTAATACAGTGTCTAGTATAGTAAAAAAATAAAATAGTGAATATCGTTAATAAAACATTCGAAATAAAACCGATTCATTAACTAATACTACGTCTAAGTCTCGTCCTTAGAGTTGACCCATATTCAATACACTCAAATACCTTCTAGAAAATTAGATGCCTTTTTGAATATTTGAAATGACGAATAAAATATAGGCAATTAATAAAAACATTTTCTAAAGTAGAGCTTAGAAATCAGATCTTTAGACAATAATTTAAAGATCCTTTAGAATTTTGTTACGAATTGTGCATATCTATAAATGTAATATAAAGTAATTTCAGTCACTAAAAAAGTATAAGATGTTGGTTTGATATAATAGCCCTGAGAGCTAAGAAGGGTATAAGAAGAAATTTAAGGAGAAATTTAAAATTCAAATTTCTGGATGATTTACTGTATTTTCTTCGGAATTGTTATATAAACATGATATTCTTATACCAAGAATGCACTTAGATATTAAATAACATTTATTTTAGTAGTAAGGTGAGAGGTGAGTGTATTATTAATGAACTTTGGTACCTATACGTTAATAACTCACTTTAGCACTTTATTCTAGCACCTGATTAGTAAGTGTAGGAGTTGTTATGATAGTTTAGCATGATTTTAACGATAATTTCTGAAGACAATGTATACTAATATTTTTATGGCCATTTAGCTGGTTCCGAGCACTCATCCCGTGCTGGAGACACGGGATCCCGCCAACCGCCTCCACTGCCCCCGCCAAGATTTCCCAACAGTGCTGTTTGACAATGGGAAAGTCTTAATATCGCCACGTTCAGTCTGCTGCCACTACCGACGCCTTTGCTAGCCCTAGAGGATCATTTAGTGGAGATGATAGCGCAACGGAGCAAGGCCTGCGCGACCTATCTCCGACACAGTTTCAAGCGGCCCCATCGGCACTAGATCTTCTGTATCCAGTGAAGAAGGTGCATCTGTGACTCGTTAATTCGTAAACTTTTCTTCCAAGGTTTCAAATGGCCTTAATATATCCAGTTTATGTCGGAAAATGAAGTGAACGCCGTCAGTGCCGTTGATTTCGTGCATTCCTCTTGGACATAGCGAAAGGTGGCCCGAAGTTAGCCTAACTTACATTAAGATCGCCTTGAATCTTTTGAGGCTAGGTCTTAAAGACTCACCAAGCGACTGTTTTGGTTATGTTATGATATGACCCCTACTTACCTAACTGCGAAATGCTCACGTTTACTATTATAACACGTTAACGACTGCATAATTTGGTGACATATGCTTAGTGACTCGTTTTTCTTCATCTTAGCATGCACCTACAATTTTCCTGTCTGGCTACTTAGACTGTAGTTTGTTATGTGTTCTGTGTTACGTAGTTTTCAGTACTATTCGACACATTTACTTAATTTTTAACTCGCGCAGCCAGTACGAACAACCTCTTAACAACGCATTGTAGGTGCATCGACGCATGTATGGCAGATATATAATATATACATTATTCATATACTTTTCCATCGGACGTGCTACGGATGTGTATTGTTTTGTAGACGCACTCGCTCGCAATGCACTTTCGAACACTTATAATCACTTATTTTATCAGTTCAATCTTTAAATTATAAAAATGCTGCATGGAATTGTTGCAATTCAATACGACCCATCATTATTGTAATAACAATGTCATTTGTTTTCAAACGATTCGAACAGTAGGTTCAAAATTTAAAGTGGTCAAGGTGTGATTTTCGCCGATCGTCTTAAGATCACAAATGGTTTTTTCTAATACTGCCAATTGTAGCAGAATATCAGGTTTTCATATTTGCAGGAATCACAGTCTGTATATTAAGAATATAGACTTACATGATTTATTGCCTTTTATTTGAAATGAAATGGCTACTAGATTTTACAAAAAGAAAAGTGTACTTTATATTATGTACCTATACGAGAATTCCACCGTATAGATATCAAGTAGATAAATAACTTTTTGTAAAATATTATAACAGACATTTAGGTAGGTACTTAGTACATTACCTGAATGTTAATGAGTAGTGTCAAAACTGCATCAAATCAGCATATTATAATTAACTTATCATCTTCTTGTTTTGAAAGATATATTAACTTTTTTAACAGTCCATGACCCAGGAAGGTTTAAAAAATTATTACACACCACATTTGGGGTTGGGGCCACTTACACATTTCGAAGACAATAGATAAACCTTCCATGGTCAAGTGGACTTAATTCTCTTGAAAGGAAACTCACCTTGCCAGGATTGGAACACAAGATCTTAAAAGTGAAATCTGATTGGCATTCACGTCTATTAGCTACATGATATTTAACAAAATAAATGACCTTAACACGTTGACTACCATACAGGTCCCATGGGACCAACGCAGCCGTTACTTAAATCGGGCGCTTTGGTCCCATGGGACCAACACATTTTTCGATTTTTACATTTTTTGCTATAAATCTCTTAGTGTTAATTAATTTGACATGAACCAAAGCGTTTTTTTTTTGTAAAAATACATAATGCGAATCAACATCGGCTGGTTGGAGTATTTTTTGAAAAATGCCTATGGCAGTCAACGTATTAAAACTGCCTTTTAAATCTGGAAATATAGGTATGCTATAGACGGAATTTTCAGTTTGAGATCAGTGAAAACTGAATATTGGTCATTCTCTCGTTTTTAATTTGTTATCAGCCATGCAATCGTTCACAAATAAATTACATACAGATAGATACACCACAAGAATAAGTTCCATTTATTCTTGTGGATATACTATACATTATCATTTGTATAGAACTAAGAATAATAAAATGATGCTAGGTACTTGAATTTTACTTGCAAACCCTTTTTTCTTGTTTTTAAAAACGTACTTGTTCATATATATTTGAAAAATATGCCTGTTTAAAAGGATATAATGTTAATTATTTAACATGAATAAGTAGGTAGGTACTTAACAAAATTATTAATGCCTTCTTTAACTAAACATTTTTCAGTTGGAATTTCTAGAAGTTATTAGTAGATATATCTTTCATGGCATGAATGTGTGATTCTACATTATTTGATTACCTATATCACTTGACTTATGGTGAAAAATTCTGAACTATCAAGATGCGATCAAACATTCTAGCAGTAAAATAAATATAAAAAATAAATTTACCTATGTATCTCCGCCTATTTTGCAATAAAGGGATTGAATCTTATAAAATTATACTCGATAAAACAAATTATGTATTTACAAATAAAAAAAATCAAATGACCGATTAATTTGTATATGTTGATGTATGCTTCATCTAAATTAAGCAACGCGGTAAATAAGAGTCAGTAATAACAATACCTTCCTTCTACTTTTAGAGATTGGACTGATATACCTAGCAGCTCTGGCTGCTCGTATGTCGGGGTTTATATTCTAAAAATTACCACTGCCAACCCGATTTCACATACGGGCAGACATTGTAATTAACGTGTAAGAACTATTTTATATCATATTAGCACAAGTTTTAAATCATTCACTTACTACATTACATTATATAGTAAGTAATTAACTGTAGATATATTTGTTACGTTTTGTAATAGACGATTATCAAATTTTGTACTAAGTGAGTGATTTCAAATATTTTTTCCATTGTTTACAACTTTTGTGACTGGTGAAATCAGGTGCTCAATTTTTAATAGTGCGGCCACCATTATTTATTATTTGTACAGTATGTAAAAGTTACAAGTTATAAGAAAAATGCACTATATACAAGATTTAAAAATAATATATCTCATTTAACTACTAGTTGGTCTACATATTGATATAGCTGAAATCAAAATAGGTCATCCCCTCAAGTTCAAAATTCATTAAAAAAATTTCCATCAGTTCAACTTCTTTCATTTTCGTTTTATAAACATGTCAATGTAAGTAACTCTTACTAAATCTAAATCATTTGAGTGGTTCTATATGTGACGTTTAATTTCAGAATGATCACATTATATTTTGTTATTTTTGCATTTTTGTTTCTAATATGTCATATATGCACAACTTTTAAACATTTTGACAGACACGTGAATAGTAAAAATATAGATAACTATATTCATATAGAAGATATCCATTGGTCTTTAGTTTTTAATGTGACGCAAAGTGTAGGTACCCTTTACACGCGACGCGTCTGTAAAGGATAAGATAAAATGAAACTAAGACAAATCTAAAAAGAAATGTTGAGTGTAACTCTACGTTTCTGTCTCTAAGCCATTTAGTAAATTTAGTTTAGGAAATTTAGTGTAGGAAATTTAAACGACGATCCTCGAAAATAAATCTAGGTGTAGAATGTCAAGTACCACATTATTTTAACTTGTTTTCATATAATTATATACAAGCATTCAAGGAAGCAACGTACGGCCACTCTAAAACGTAAGCCTCTGTGGAAGCTGAACTAGAACTATTGAATAACAGCATATAAATTTTCTTGCCTATCTCTGAACGTGTATAATAAAACATTACAATATACAGTGCTTTCACAAAAGGAACTAATTATATATAGGTAATCTTACTAATTTGGTTTTGCCAAAAACTCTCGGACAGGTCGATTTGCAAGTTTTAATTAGGTAGTCCATTTTGAGTCATATGGGAAGTGAATGTCACTTTCGGTTGTTCCGCAAATGACATGAACTTTCTTATTTGAAACATAACACCCTGAATTTTTTAACAGATTTGGGTTCACGCTAAAAGGACGCGTCTAGTAAACAATTTAAAATATTTTTATTATAAATAGTTTTTGTAATAATGGTGAAAAATTGGGACACTGACAAAAAATCTGAATGAATTACATTTCATGTTCAATTTGGTGCCCGTTTGCTTCAATGCATTTTTGAAGTCGAATAATGATTTCTCATTGGAAATTTTCAACAAATTCTGGTGATATTATTCACATTTCTATGGCGAATTATGTTTAATTAACAAGTCATTAATGATGTTTAGTGTATTAAAATAGGTTTTAGATTTTAAACCTAAATAACCCCATAACCCCATAAGAAAAAAAAACTAAAGGGGTTAGATCAGATGACCTAGGTGGTCACTCAATAGAGCCCCTCTTACCTACCCATTTATTGAGGAAAGTTTCATCTAGAAATTGTCAAACAGCATTTGAATAGTGTGGAGATGCTCCATTTTTTAAACCAAAGTATGGCTACGATTCGGTACGTCAAGGATACGTCAGGGCCATGTGTGGGTTGAGAAACACAACGACTAAAACAGGAATAACTTCGAACTAAGAAAACTCCGAATACCTCTAATGTCCATTTAGCTCTTTTTTAAATCCAACGCTTACTACATGTTTCTACTTTTTCAGAGGATCCCCTGGACGCCTCTTTTATCGTGAATTCAAATCCGTAAAAATACGGGGTGTTTTGTTTAAAATAACAAAGTTGGTGTAACTTGCGGAACAATCAGAAACGACGCCGACCAGTCCCAGTGTTTCTGACAAAAATCAGTTGGTAAATTTATATCGAATTTATTTCTTTCATTGTGAACGCACTGTATACCTAATTATCAAAAATGTCAGCAGTTTGAGCAATATTTCAGTGAATACAAAAATTTCGCATGCGTTTGAACTTTGAATACATTAAACCACATGCAACCCACAGGCATAACGCATAGCACACCAGTTTTCAACTGTTTAACGATGCATCTTGCCTCTATGTTCATTTATATAAAAGTGACATTTTCTGGAAATACAGCACATAATTGTAATTTATTTCTTTCTTTGGAGAAAAGTGTATAAGAATTTACAGTTATTTAGAATTTACAGTCATCATACATAAAAATATGTACACGCAATTTTTGGTTTAGTTCACTAATATACAGGATGACCCAAAAGAATAGAGCATAATGTATATTTTTGAAGTTTTAGAATGTAGGTACTTTAGAAACTCAACCAAAAATTATAGATACCAAAGCCCCAAAGTAAATAAATTAAATTTCTCAGAATTGTTAATTTGTAATGTCTCTAAATTCTACTATCGTGTAATCAAAGCGAAAACTAAACAAAACTAAAAATAAACAAAAGAAATCAATGCAAATGTTCAAATTGTCTCCCGTCAGCCATTTGGCACGAACGTAAACATTTTGTGCAATAGTATCCGCGCGTACAATAAAAAATTACAGCAGAGAATTCGCTGAACTCAGTTACTAAATGCTGAAATCACCATTTCAGCGCGAATTCTCTACTATAATTTTTCAAAGGTGGCAGGTCTATTAAAGCAAACCCTTAACAATCCATGCTCTTAACCACAAAGTGTGCCTTAACTTTAAATAACCCCATAAAAAGGAGTGCAAGGGATTAAGTCAGAAGAGGACCGTGCCGGTTACTCAAGAAGACCTCGCCCAATTTACATTTCGGAAATACGGTGTCGAGATATTGATGGACTTCTGCGCCAACGTAAGGAGGTGCACCATCTTCTTGGAACCAGATATTCTGATGGGGTACAGCGTCATCATTATGATTAAGAAAAACTGCTAAAGCAGGCACCAAGTCAAACCTTCAAAAATTTAAGTACCTATCGAGCGGCAGAGATAATAAAAAACCCCGTCCTATAATACCCACTCATACATCTTTCATCGACGTTGACAGTGAGATTCTGAACCCAATTTGGATTTTCCTGCCTGCCTGCAATTGTGATGACGTACTGATAATCCTTTCAGGCAAAAAGTGATCCTTCATCAGAAAGTTTTTAAGTAGATTTTGTTCAGATGGCAACATTAATTTTTCACAAAACTGAAAACGGTAGTCTGGATCATCCTCGTTCAGCTCGTGCACTAAATGCATTTTGTACAGATGACATTTTTCTTTTTTAAGGAATTTAACGCTCTATTTTCTTCATCTTCAGGTAACATTTAATTTCACTTCATCACTGAGGTAGACCTTGTCGCGACAAATATCTCACAGAATCAGTTTTTGTGTATTTGGAGACCAATTTATTTACAGTGAATCTAATTAGGGGTCGAACTTAAAAAGCTTACATAACATTACAAATTAACAATTTTGAGAAATAATGCTCAGTAAGTCAACATGTAGAATATAGGTATTTGCTTTAGAACCCCGGTATCTATATTTTTTAATGAGTTTTTAATGCGCATTCTAAAACTCCAAAAAGACACAGGGTGTTCTATATAAAAAAATATTACTTCTTCTGCCTCTACTTTTTTGGGCCACCCTGTATATTAGTGAAGTAGGTCAAAAATTGCGCAAGAAAAAATTAAATCGACGGGTCGGATTTAATATTTAAAAAAATATTAAACAGCGCAGTTATGAATTTTGTTCAGAGTGTTTTAATCACATACCTTCTACTATAATATACCTAAAGAAAATTAGTTTGAGACAGTTAGGGTGTTTTGTTTAATACCCGCAAAGTAGAGATCATTTTCTAAATGGAACGCCCTTTATATTTCCACATTTTATAAAACACCGTAAAATCCTGAATCGCACGATATAACATATCATATATTTAAAACAGGCCTTTCCGGAGACATTTTATAGAAATTTTGATAGATACAAAGGGTTGTACTAGCCTTTACAACTTTTTGCGCATAAGGGATAATAATTTGGCTTTTGGCACAAGAAAATAACATAGGGTATGCTTCCTTTCAAAAGTATAAAAAAAAATTAAAAATAGAATACGAAGTGTGTCATTTTTCATATTACATATTAGAATCAAGCAACAAAAACTTTTTGATTTAAATTGGCACAAAAACACCCTGTATTTTTTACAGTTATAAAAAATTAAGTTCTCTTTAAGATAATATAACTAACTATTTAAAATTAGAAAGTTTCCTGGGTTGAAATTCCTAGAATGTAACAGGGAAAATGAAACACTTGTGTGCTATTTTCGAATATCTTATATTTCTGAAAGGAAGTACACTTTATTCCATCCATCTTCTTGTGCCAAAAACTAAACAATCTGGATCTGCAAACATTTTTATAAAATGTCAAAAATCTCCTAAACGGCTGAATTTAAGTATATATGGTAGGCGATATCGTTCGAGTTTCACAAAATGTGAAAATATACATGGCATTCCATTTAAAACAATAATCTATATTTTGCCACTTCTAAACAAAACTCCGAAGGTACATCCGAAAATAATTTTAAAAAGATGTCCTATTATCCTGTAAGACCTGTATTTAATATTTTCTGTATTTTTCATAACAGCAGCGTTATTGTACAGGGTGATTCACTTTCGAGTGTGTAACATGGGTATCTCGCTTATTATAAAAGATAGACTGTAGGTTTAAATTCGGCAAAGTTGCGGAATTTTGTGTTCAATAAGTTGGCGCAAACGAAACCCCCATATCTGCTTTTGTTTTTGAGTAAGAGGCAAAAAAAAATTTTTTCCGGTTTTCGTTTTCTGGCCATAACTTCTATATTTTTGAAAATATTGGCTTATCGTTTTCACATTATTAGGACACTTTCTTGAGACAAATACGATGTCGTTAACCGTTTTTTAAAAAAATGTCACTTCTATTGTAAATCATCATCAACTTTATTTTTTCTTATGGGCGCCATATTAATTTTTCTCATATTTGAATAAACCGATTTTTTCTGAATACAACAATATAATATATGTTAATATTTGCCTAAAAAATAAGGGCATTATGAAGGAAAATAGGTTTTTTTTTTGAAAATGTCTAGTTAGCCATGGCCATGACAGTCAGTTCTTGACAAACTACAAATGTCATTTATAATTTTTGTAAACTGCATCTGTGGAGTTCTTTTTCATTGACTAAAGATGTATTCAACCGATCAGAAACAAGATATTATAGATATTTATTACAGATGTAACAAAAATGTAAACAGAACAATTGAAGAATATTTAAACACGTATCCTGAAAGACGACAACCATGTCTATATATTACTAAACTGCACTGCAATTTAAGAAATTATGCCAGTTTTTCTAAACCAAGAAATCCTATGGATCTGCCATAATTTCTTAAATTAAATGGCGCCCATAAGAAAAAATAAAGTTGACGATGATTTACAATAGAAGTGACATTTTTTTAAAAAGCGGTTAACGACATCGTATTTGTCTCAAGAAAGTGTCCTAATAATGTGAAAACGATAAGCCAATATTTTCAAAAATATAGAAGTTATGGCCAGAAAACGAAAACCGGAAAAAATTTTTTTTCGCCTCTTACTCAAAAACAAAAGAAGATATGGGGGTTTTGTTTGCGCCAACTTATTGAGCACAAAATTCCGCAACTTTGCCGAATTTAAACCTACAGTCTATCTTTTATAATAAGCGAGATACCCATGTTACACACTCGAAAGTGAATCACACTGTACATACTTTGTCACGCTATTGGTCCACCCTATATATTGCGACATATATATTGTGCACGGCGAATTTTTTTAAATATTTATTCCAAGGGAAAAATAAAATAAAATTCTAAGCTTTGCTCCAATGCATGTGCTTAAGATTCAAGTTCGTGTGAAGTATTACATAATAGACAACCGATGTCACATCATATAATGAATCTTACGTGGGGTGTATAATTAATATGACGACAAAATAATATACTCTAAAGATTATAAAGTTATTAAATTTGTTTTAATATTAGAGACCTGTGGAAAAATGAAAATGTGCTATTTATATAAATGTCAGGTACCTACCTTTACGAATGAGTAGAACGGGCGATTAAAAAATCGTTTCATCTCAGGTAATTTAGAATTAGAAAATGTATTAATTACATTCATATGAAACCTGTGAATTACATTCAATCGCCAATGGGAAAATAAGGTGGGAAACAGGAAAATATTTTGTTCTTCAACGACCATCACAGATATGACTATGTCCTTTGATTGAATTCAATATTAAATAAAATACAAAAATGAACGTCCGTCACTTCCTTGGTAAATTTCAAAAATAACAATGGATTTTTGTTGGAAGCAATAAATAAGATACGCTTTTTTGAAATTTAAACCAGTCTGCGAAGGGAAGACTCTGATCAACAACTTTGTAAAATGTTTAAAAGTTTTAAAATTATTTGAAATATCGACATACGAGATTTTGCTAACCTTATTTAATTTTAAAATTTTATTAGTGTACTTAATTGAAATTTTCAGCATATTTCCATTTAAACCACCGAATGTCCATATATTTTCTAAAATATTAAAACATCATTTCAAATAAACACCCTGCATACTTTTGCACATTATATTAATAAAATTTGGACGATTTAACGATGTACCCTTTATTCCTCGTGTATTTATTTGATATTAATTATAAATAATTTATCACACTTGACCAATACAAATCTATCATCTTAAATCTAAATCTACCTTGGCTTTTATGTACAGTAGTTTATTTAGCAGTAAGTAATTAGCAGTACCTACTTGTTCTGATGGAATTTAAAATGAACACACCCATTATGAAAATAAGAAAGATCAAACTTCGTATTTTACAAAATACAAGGTGTTTTATTTGAAATCTACAATTAGTTATCTTATCCCTGAAATATAGGTATAGTAGTTATTTCCTGTTTAACCGGAAGTGTGAGGTCAATGACAGCACCAAAAAAACTTTAAACGTAAATAAAAAGATAAGAAAAGGTCAGTTCACAAAGAAATTAATTTTTAATGTTTACTCGAAAAATAAGAATTTACCAAGTTTTCAAACGTATGAAATAGTGTATTTGAATTACAATATTTAACATCATAAATCATAATTAAGAATGTACTATGAACTGAAAAGAAAAATGAACTAAGATCGCCGTAGTTCTTTTCCAGAACTTTTTAAATTTAATTTTACATGTGCATACATATATTTAATAAGTAATAATATAAATTATTCGTAAGTGCAATTACCTATGTGATTTACATGAAAAAGTTTTGTTATTATGTTTCTAATATAATACAAATAATTGGACATAATTTCAGATTACTTCTTGTATATAATGCGTTATTCTAAAGGTAGATTTGTATATGATAAATTTTGATAATTTTAACAGCAAAGCAAGTCCTGACGGATGTGATGTCAGAGGAAAATGGAAGTTCCCTCCGCGAGACAGCATAGTGGACTCGTAAATTAATAAGTAAATTATTAATAATCAAACAAACTATTAAGGAAAACAAAAAAGAAAAGTGTGGTAGCAAACAATTTAAATATACGTTTGTACTTTGCTTTAATCTGTTTTAAAAGTTAAATGGAAAAAGATTTGCAAAGTTATAAAAATCTTCTCAGTACCTACCTATTTAAATTCAAAATTTCTGAAATTAGTCAAAAAACTACAGTAGCTTTTTTTATAAGCTCATTAATCTAATTAATATTTCGTTATCTTTGGAACTTACAAGATTATACATATTGCTTAAATGCCTAAAAATAAAAAGTTAAAAATTATCACCAAAATTATAAAAATACAATAATTATAAAACATAAATTTTGCTCTTACAACATCTTACAAAGGTATTTGTGGATTATATCCACCCTTGTAGTAAGTAGATGATTGTCAATTTTTTGAAAACTTATCAATACACATATTGTGTAAGTTAGATAATATTTAAAATTAATGTAAATACATGTTTAAGAATTCACTGCCAAAAAAGCTCATCAAACATAGTGAAATGATGATGTGCACACACACACACACATACATATATATATATATAAACGAAAATTAAATTATTACTACTTAGTCCACATGCATAAGCAACACTTTTGCGATTTTATTTTAAATGTCAATCTTATGCTACACTTAAACTCGATGTTTTAAATAAAAATACACTGCCCCCAAGAACGTTTAAAAGCAAAGTAGCAAAAAAATTCAATAATATCACAAATTGAATATGTGCTTTAATTGTATATAAAACGTATTGCACTAGATCTATTGTCTTTACGCGTCACCATTTTAAAAAATATTTATGCCAATCACCTTTCTATTCATAATAATTTTGATATAAAAAAGTATTATTTATTGTGATATCAATGTAACTTTGCAAAATCTTATAATCCTCAATTTATTCTAAAATATAATGGGTACAATTATTTGTTTTTATAGTAATGTTAAAAATTAGCTCAAAGTATTTTGGGTGATGTCTCTACAATTAATTCTAACACATATTTTGTAATATTACATGTAAATAACACATTTGTTGCTTAGTATTTTAACGTTATTTTCTAAAGAAAGTTTACTATAAATATTATAAACCACTAAATCACTATATCCTGTAAATATCAAAAAAATACATCTATTAAATTTTTATTAACACATTTTTAGATTATGCAGATAAAACTAATATACTCCAAAATCTTTATATGAAAATTGCTATAATCTTCCATAATACATTCAATTGTCAGGCTGTAGGTACCTACTCAGTTTTTTATTAAAATAAATGTAACCTATATACACAGATATATCAAGTTGCGTAATTTGGCGCCCCATAATATGCTTTAAAAAAATAAAACTTAACATGATGTGTTTTTGAGACATTTGAAAAAAATGTAATTTTGGAAATCCGTTTTTGTAAACATTCAGGCTTGTTTGAAGACCAATTGAAATAAAAAGGACACTTTCTCATATTAACTTTTTACGTTCTATCAAATGGTGTAAGCAGTTTTTAAAGTAACGTTTCGTCTTTTCAGGACCATCATCAACTTAATTTTTCTAATACGGTCCCATTAATATTTTTACGTCACTCGACAGTATTTTTTCTTGTGAGTTCAATAATGTATGATATGTCGTAGTTTGTTTATTGTTCTATTAACTGTTCATTATTATTTTTTAATTTATAGTTGTTTTGTTAATTGTTCTTTATTTTTGTTAATTAATTGTTATTTATTGTTTACGGTTCGTTTCTTTTTCGTTATCATTTAATTAATACATACAGACAGTCGCAGATAAGTTTGATAATGGTTTTTCACTTTCGAAACATGATCTAATTATAGCATATGATACATCATTGAACTCACAAGGAAACATGCTGTCGAGTGACGTAAAAATATTAATCGGGCCGTATGAGAAAAAATGAAGTTGGTGATGGTTCTGAAGAGACGAAACGTTACTAAACTCTACGGTATTCAATAGAGTGTAAAAAGTTGGTATGAGAAAGTGTCCTTTTAATTTCAATACCTAGCTCTTCAAACAAAATGTCGATATTTTTTCATATATTTAAAAAACCAATCGTGTTAGCCTTGATTTTTTTTTAGCTATATTATTGGTCACCAAATTACGCAACTTTGCATCAATCTAACCTAGTCTCTATCTCTAACGGTTTCTAGGATACCAGTGTTATTGCATCCAATTTGAAACACACTGTACAAAGTGTACAGGGTGGCCCACATAAGATGACCCTATACCTTATCTCGGAAACTGTTAGAGATAGAAAAAAAAGTTTTATACAAAACTTGTTTGCAGTATAGTAAATTTTTTATTTTTCATACTTTTACATATACAGAGTGATTCAAAAGTAGTGAATCAAACCTAACTTATGGTTTTTTTAATGGAACGCCCTATGTTTTCTTAGGCCATTATATGTGTCTCTAGGAGAGCAGTCAAATGGTTTTTTGTTTATGAAAATCCGTTGCGGCGTTGCCAAGTTATCGTAATTAAAGTGAAAATGCAGATGTTGGAAGAACAATTTGTTTTTCTATAGCCGATTAAACTTTTCGAAAATGTTTATTATGTGACTATTACTAATGGTCCCTCATGTAATACTGACCACACAAAATTAACTTAACTTATATAGGGTGTTCAAATTTGACCTTTGAACTTGAATTGTAGATATTGAAATACTTAATTGATTTTTGGAAAAAAAATGTAAGCATTCCGTTTAAAAAAATTGAGATAGAGCGTTTTCAAAATCCAAAAGTTCAAAGGTCAAATTTGAACACCCTATATAAGTTAAGTTAATTTTGTGTGGTCAGTATTACATGAGGGACCATTAGTAATAGTCACATAATAAACATTTTCGAAAAGTTTAATCGGCTATAGAAAAACAAATTGTTCTTCCAACATCTGCATTTTCACTTTAATTACGATAACTTGGCAACGCCGCAACGGATTTTCATAAACAAAAAACCATTTGACTGCTCTCCTAGAGACACATATAATGGCCTAAGAAAATATAGGGCGTTCCATTAAAAAAACCATAAGTTAGGTTTGATTCACTACTTTTGAATCACTCTGTATATGTAAAAGTATGAAAAATAAAAAATTTACTTTACTGCAAACAAGTTTTGTATAAAACTTTTTTTATATCTCTAACAGTTTCCGAGATAAGGTGTAGGGTCATCTTATGTGGGCCACCCTGTACGCTCTTCCACCACACAAGTCGTCAACATCCTAAAACCAACGTCAGACTGTCTGTCGTTATCAATATACCCATATGAGTAATAGTCATATGAATATACCTACCTACTAAATAGTATGTCAGGCTACTCAAGGTCTTTCTCATGATATTCACTCTGTTCTATATTGGCAACTATACCATTTTTTAACTAAGTAATAAACTCAGAAATATCACATCATATATCAGAAATCATCATATTCTAAACTAACTAACTACAAAAAAAAAAGCATTTTACAACGAAGTAGGTACCTATCTACTGCAAACTACCTAATAGCATTTAACTCTGCACATGAATTCACAAAATTCAACTTTTAAATACATTTAACAGATGTATTTTGACATATGTTTTGTATAGTTTAATCTAGCTAGCAATGATTTAAGAAATACCTATTTATTATGAATTAAGTTATTGCTATAATAATGAATATTACACAAAACTATAGTTTTAGTGATTCAACATAGATCTGAGTAGATAGAAATATGCGTTGACTCATACGATACCTAATTATAAAAATAATCAGTATATCGAAAAAAATTGCAGGAGCATATAGTAAGTAGCGCCACTTGATATGTTTGTGTTAGCACTGAGTTTATTTATAAGAATAGTCAGTCAAAATGGAGTACATTAGTTTTCACGTCATATAGGTAATTATGCAACCCAGGAAAATAAGTTATGAAACACCGGTTCTCTACTATGTAATATCTTGACACTAATGAACGTGTTCCTACTTAAAAACTCAACTTATAAATTTATATTTAACTGAAACTTCTTAAATATTCCTTCCAAGTGAGAAGAAAATAAATTCAATGTTATGTATCTTTAGAAAATATCACAGTACACACACACACACACACAAGTACAAGTACGTAAGCGTAACCGGTACCTCGTGACTTTTTATGTGGGTTATATAATTTCTAATAATATCTCTACACCTCTTTTTCTCATCTTGATATGAGCCCGGAAGTCAGAGACTTGTGTGAGAGAGGAAGCGACATATTATTACTTTACGGACCGCGAGTGCGGCCCAGTAGTGCTAATATACTCCATCATAATATCAGTTTATCCTCTTGAACATATAAGTTCCATAACATTTGAATTTTGTTACATTGTTTCTTGATTTGGCAAATACCCTCCATTTTCTGAGTCAATATAAATTTAACGTTATATAGACAGGGTATGTCCAGTAATGATTAATAACTACGTCTGTCAGCATTTCACAAACATCTGACATTAGGTACCAACATTTCATGTTGACTCTTATTGTTTCCACAAAACTGTTAATTCTTTCAGTAAGGAATACTCTTTTTTGCGTGTCCTCCTTAATACATATTAGGAATAGACCTATTAAACCTATATCGCTGTATTAGAGAAAGAATACCCTATCTAAAAATGAAATAATATACAGGGAGACCATTAAAAACCCTTTTTTTTCCAGAACCCTGTATGTATACAAGGTGGCCCACATAAACGCAAATTACTGCAGACATCATTAGTAAATGTGGTATCGCTAGAAAGATTTTTGAATGCGTTACCATATGAGGAAACATAAAAGGTGTGTCTTTTCAAATTTTCCATCAAATGATTTTCTGAAAGTACCATTAACCTGTAAAATATGAAGAGTTTCGGAAGAAAAAATAAACGCAATTGATACTTCTTTCAGGTCTTTCAAATTGATATAGCATATTAAAACAGTTAAAAATATTATGAGGTAGATGACGTTATAATGTCAAATGTAGTGTTTTTAATAAACACTACATTTGAGAAATCTAAGAGTTTAATAAAAAAATATAAGTCATTATCTCCATATTTTGAACAGCTTAAGTTAGACGCATAAAACACGTAACTTTCAATTGCCGTGTTTATGTGAGCCACCCTGTATAGTTTAAAATAATTTGTTATGTAACATTTTAAATTACCGAGTTATGGCATGTCCCACGTACTAATGACTCACTCTGCAATTAAGTAATTTTGGATATTAAATTTAAAAAATTCGGAAAATGCTTCGTTAAGTTGCAATTTTGCAAAATATCGCAAAATAAAAAACTTATCACCTTTCCCATATATTATTTTACGTCAGTTATTTATCTGTAAATGCCGATAAATATAATAATAAATAATATGTGTACCAATGTTTTCCTTTGATGACTGTATTCTTCTTAGTAATGTTTTCTTCAACTTATATTTAGTGTTAATTTTAACAGACTTACTTCCCATAATTAACTAACATTTTGCTACTAGAATTTTATATTATTTTCCCTAGAAGTTTACTAATCATTTAAATTAAATATATTTTTAGTAAGATATGAGTAATCCAAGCTTACAATTGTTATAATAAATATCAATTAAACTGCACAGAAAACTATTTCTAAATTATTTAGAATTTATTTGTCCCCGCCACCGCCACTTAAAATTAAAATATATACCTAATATATTTTCACTAGAGTGAAATACCTATATGTCACTAAACCAATATTTGCCCAGTGTGTCCACACTTACTTATAGTCAATTAGAAATAACGAATATATTTGGCAAATATTATTTTACTGTAAAATGTGTAGCTAAAATTACAAATTACTGGCCTAAATGATAAACTCAGGAGCTAACAAAACGTTACTTCAATACTATGGAGCAAAATGATTATTCTAAATGTAAATATTGTTACATATTAATAAATAATAATCATATTAATATTAATATATTTGAATGCAGTGTTAACATTATTTAATACTGGTATTTTTTTTATTTAATACATTATGGAGCGATTGTGATGCATGTTTGCTAGATTTAGATACAATTTTACTTATAATTGTAGATACTTTTAAAGTTTTTATTCAAAATTTTGCCGAGAGTACGGATTACGTTCCTCTCTAAAAAAACATTTTGGTATATTTGTGATGTCGAAATCGATTTTGTTTGTTCGATTTTTTGGTAAAATGAAATTTGTATCCTGAATGAATGAGTCGAATGAATAGAAAACTGATTCTTGTGCGGCGAATATAGATTTAGGTATTAAGTTAATGAATTATGGAAATTACGAGACATGAAACATGTAAAGTTTCCTGAACGCAATAAGATTCTATCTCTATACGATTTACTTGTTTTATTATTTCTAATGATTATTTAATTTTGTCCCACCTCAATGATATATGAAGAAAGTTCAGCAAAAAAATAATCATTTTAACTCTCAAACAATGGGTAAGTTTTTCTTCTAGGAAAGCCTATAAATTCCCTGTTTGAATAATATAAGTCAATTCATTGTAGTTTCTGTAGAAATTACACCACCTGTAGAATATTAAAAAACAGGAAACCAGAAGTATTCAAAATAAAGATTGAAACTGTAGTATCAAGGGAAACTTCTAAAGTTTGCCCCAAAAAACATTAGAGTGAAGTTAGCCCTCAATATCTGATTTAAAAAAAATTGTTTTCAATACGTGTATAGGGACCCACAGTTATTCTATAATTGATTTTCACCACTAATATACCTTGTCCGACCCTAGGGTGGAAGCGGTGGCGTATTAAGGCTAGCTGCCAATTTACCTTGAAACGGCAATTTCACCTGGCCAAGAGAAACTAATTATAGGAATCGGTTAAAGACGCGTTGTTTAACATATTTCCACCATTTAAACTGATTTGTCCGACCCTTGGGTGGAAGCGGCGGCGTATTAATACTCAGCCCCCAATTTACCGTGAAACGGGCATTTGACTCGGACAAGAGAAACTAATTATAGGAAGCGGCTACGGAGACCGTTTCCTATAATTATTTTCTTTTGTCCGGGTGAAATGGCCGCTTCACGGTCAATTGGTGGCTATGTGTTAACACGCCGCCGCTTCCTTCCTTGGGCCAGACAAATTATTTTGATGGTGGAAATACGTTAACCAACGTCTCCGTAACCGATTCCTATAATTAGTTTATATTGTCCGAGTGAAATAGCCGTTTCACGGTAAATTGGGGGCTAAGTATTAATACTCCGCCACTTCCACCCTAGGGCCTATAATTAGTTTCTCTTGGACAGGTGAAATGGCCGTCTCAAGGTAAATTGGCAGCTAGTCTTAATACGCCGCCGCTTCCACCCTAGGGTCGGACAAGGTATATTAGTGCTGAAAATGAATTATGGAATAACGGTGGGTCCCTTTACACGTGTTTAAAACAATTTTTTTTAAATCAGATATTGGGGGCTAACTTCACTCAAGTCCAAAAAACCATAGGTATGTGAATCATATATCTGCACCACAAATAAATTACAGATGTGACATAATATAAGTAAAGTAGGTATATTAAATTACTATAAGCTGCGACACTTTGATGTATCGAGATCTCAAACAAGCTGTAAACCCCTGTTGTTTGCGACAAATTGATGCTATCCGCATCAATTTACTGGATACTGGAGTAATAGGAAAGCAGTTTAGTTCAGCCAACACACTAAATCTATGACAGATGCACCATGGATGTTCCAAAAATTTTAGTGCGTAATAACTATTACAGTTGAGTTATGAATAGAAATTAACTAACAGGTGTTTGGTAAATTTAATAATAAATAGATGTAGGTACATACAAAAAAGAAATTCGACGTAAATAATTGTGTTCAACTGTATTGAATTTAAACTAGACTAAGTATAAAATAGATAATGGGGTCTTACACCTTCGTTGAGTTGCAGATATTTAGTACTATTACGCAAAAAATTATCATGTCTTGAGTATTTAGGTACATTTGTAGTTTTGATTGGAGTTTTAATTAGTTATATCGATTTATAATGGCGCTACTATTAAAATTCATATACCTAGTATAATAGTGCAATACGATGGTTGATATGACACATATGTCTGAGATTGACCTTTGTCAAGGACATTGTCGAGTTTTTTATGACCAATAAGATTTCTTGTTAATGTTAAATTTATTTTAAAGTTAAAAGGTAGGTAAGTAACAATAAAATTTTATATTATAGTAAATAAAATGTATTGTTTACTGCATCTGCATCTTGTTTAATATTGTCAAAAGTCTCAAATTGTCAAATTATCTTTGACCAGAGACTTATTATAAGTATCTGCTTTGACAGATCAATTTATCATGAGAAGAATTGCCACGCTGTTACTGCCACGTTACCTTGATACTTTCTAATTATTTTCTCTGTCGCTATACTTTCACCACTGTTTCCCATACGTTATCACAATATTCCAAAATAAAACTTAAAATTGAAATGAACTCTTTAGTATTTCGTTTGTAATAAAATAAAAATCCTCGTAAGCAGATATCAGGTAGGTACATACATTTACTTAATTTTTGCTATAAATACGTTGCATACTAATAGTGATTATTCCCAAGATACCATAAACTTTTATCATGATTGTCTCTCTCTCTCTCTCTCTCTCTCAGGTTGAAAAAGTTAGAAGAAGATAAAGGTACCCATCCAAAAATGACGTAGCAGATCGGCTCGAAATATTTCGGTGATATAGCATGAAAAAGATCGCTTTAGTTCACAGAATTATTTCGTTCAAAACTTTCGTCTGTGTGTTGTTTATATGTATGTACAATCTCAATTCGTTACGAGATATATTATTTCAGTTTACATTCTGACACGTCCAAATTATCCCATTTCCTTCGCAATTTTGCCCAAATACCATCTGTCATTTTCATGGCCTTGTAACCTTTTAATTTTTGCATATAACGGAGGATTTTGTTTCACTTTTTATATTAATATCTCATCTTCTAGCGCATAAAAGTCTAATTTGTGATATTTCTTACCGATAGACATTTTCTTCCAACCATACGATTAAAAAGCTGGATTCATAGTCCGTAAAACTTAAGCCGTAAGCTATAACCGTACGCCGTATGACTTAATTTCTTGAAAGTGCATTCATAATGTACAGAGCAGTCCATTTTTGATGGGAATCCAGGGTATCTCGGAAACTACAAGATGCATAACAAAACCGCTTGCACATCCTCGAGCTACTTTTCCAGTTTGACTTAATGGTGAAATCAGATCGGGTCTACTTTGTTTAGGTTTTGAGATACAGGGCATTTCTGAAATTTTGCCTTTTTCGTCAGGGCCCTGTAACTTTTTTATTTTCAGACCTACAAAAAAAGTTTAAAGGGGAAAGTTTTAGATATTTTTAAGTGGAATCCATTGGCGTAGCAAATTTTTTTTTATTGCGTCCCGTTTTTTAGATACAGACTAAACTTGTGTTTTTTTAAATGCAACACCCTGTATATTTTTAGTTAATTCGAAAGAACTTTCAATTCTGGTTACAGTAATATATAATAAACAGGGTTTTATTTGAATTTAAGTACCTTTATTAAACATTTTTATGGTTAAATGGGGGGAAAACGCGTATTTCCATTGATTTATTTCCTTATAAACTACATTGAACTCCTGTTTAATGTTATACTTAATATCTTAATAGTAATATAACCAAATACGGTTATATATAATTTATATTTGTAAAAATATTCGACATTTTTATGTTTCCATAATTAATTATTATCTAGTATTCGGAAATATTTAAATCTTTATATAAAATAGTGTGTTTAATTAAATCAAGAGTTTAATATAGTTTATAAGGAAATAAATCAATGGAAATACGCGTTTCCCTCCATTTAACCATAAAAATGTTTAATAAAGGGACTTAAATTCAAATAAACCCCTATATAATATATATTACTGTAACCAGAATTGAAAGTTCTTTCAAATTAACCAGAAATATACAGGGTGTTGCATTTAAAAAAACACAAGTTTGGTCTGTATCTAAAAAACGTGACGCAATAAAAAATAATTTGCTACGCCAATGGATTCCACTTAAAAATATCTAAAACTTTCCTCTTTAAACTTTTATGGTAGGTCTGAAAATAAAAAAGTTACAGGGCACTGACGAAAATGGCAAAATTTGAGAAATGCCCTGTATCTCAAAACCTAAACAAAGTAGACCCGATCTGATTTCACCATTAAGTCAAACTAAAAAAAGTAGCTCGAGGATGTGCAAGCGGTTTTGTTGCGCATCTTGTAGTTTTCGAGATACCCTGGATTCCCATCAAAAATGGACTGCTCTGTACATATAACGTAAGCCGTACGCAAGCGCAAAGAACTGGCAGATGAAATGGCGGTTAAGTGTCAAATCAAAATTTACATCAATAATTTCTGTTTAATTTTATCCAAATTAGTTAGAAGTGGTTCAGTATTTGGCATTTTCAAATTTCCGATTTGAGGTTTGCATTCTATTATAAATACGGAGACACAGAACATCGTTCCAATTTCTACACTTTGTGGTCTATGATCAGAATAAACTTCGATTCTACCCGATTACCAGCGGTTTTACCCGATTCCGTAACGATAAACGTAAGAAATAAAAATGAACCATTTCTTACGGCATACGAATTATGTTACAGTGACTATGAATTGTCATGCGGATTTCATATAATTTATTCTTAATACGTCTTACGGTTATAGCTTACGGCTTAAGTTTTACGGACTATGAATCCAGCTTAAGACACTATAACATTAAATTATTTTGTATAAAAAGAGGAATCGGAATTGTTTGAGATCGCCATAGCAACTGTACAAAAAAGAGATTATTGTACAGTCATATATAATATAATACTACTATACGCGATTCTTGCTAAGCAATACGCTACCTACTGACGGCACGCAGAACTAACGCTTGGGGTATTGGTTCACTTTTGCGTATGTATGTCTATTGTGAATTTTGAAATATCCGTTGTTATATTAGTTAATTGCTTTGATTAGATATGAATCATTATTGTTATGAGCGTCATTGTTCCTCTTGTACAAAGAAAAACCCCGAGATCAGTTTCATACTTTTCCAAAAGCGGGAAAATCTGGAGCTATCGCGGAAACTATAAGTTGAGCATTACAGAGTTACAGGAGATAAGTATGGATAAAGAAGCTAAAGAACGCAGAGTAGAGAGTGTGCTCTTTACATTTCTCTAAGGATGACTAGTTCCATAAAGGTATGTATGCCGTATGCCCAATAAATAATTTGACATATTTTGAGGTTAAGTTTCATTTTCAGATTTGAACGCTCGAAAAATATTGAAATCTATTTTAATTTTATATCACTACTTACCCCTTTCAAAATAGTTTTACAAGCTTTTTACCTGGTTTAAAGTTGTCGACAACAAATATTTGATGAATACAATTTCAAACGTCAGTGTCAGTAGCCCAAAGTTAGTATAGATTTCTGCCATTTTGGCGCTACGATCTTAAAATGAATCGCGTATATCGCGTATTTTCTATGTTAGCCCATAAGCGGTTTCTCCGAAAACATTAAAGGACACAAAAGATATAGTGCTATACTGTTTCAGAGACCCTTTGTTCGATTTGCGCATGCGCAGATTTTGTCAATATCCATGGTTACAGAAGCTGACACATTGTTTATAGGTTGACAGACTTTCTGACTTTCAACTTTTTTTTAAAAGAAGTCGGTAGACAGAGATGCAGTGTTTATGCTGCATACTTATTGGATGTCGCGAAATTCGTGCGCATGCGCATATTTGACTAAGGTACTCTCGATAAGGATAGAGATTGTATGTCGGCGCCGTGATGTTTTCGGAGTTTTTGAGCCTCTACCTGCGATATAGTAGTATTATATATATGTGTACAGTACCGAAAAGTAATTTGACATTGACATTGCATGTCACATAATATATTGAAGTTTAATTAAATAGAAAAATAGAAACAGATAGTGACTCCGATAAATCGGTAAACTGGAGGTGCTAATTAGAAGCGGTTGGAAAAAAAATATTATGTTAAACTCGTACAAAAAATACGTTTTCGAGACTCGTAAAATTGCCGGACTCCGCTAGGCAACCCTTCCTCCTCGGGCAACCGTTTCAAATCGTTGAAATCATAACGCGCTTGATACTGACGAACTGCTGTCTATGAACAATCGCACACTTTCCAGAAACCTCGTTCCGATCTTCTATACAAACGCTCACGTTTAGGTTGGGTTATGTTCAAAAGTGAGTGGGCCGAAAACCAGGCCCATCACTGTGACCATAAGATCTATTGTATCTCACACCTACTTATATTTCACCCAACAGGTCGGTCCGGGCTCTTAATGCAGCTGATCACCTGATATTGGATGAGAACTTATTCTGCTAGGCCGAATTTGTACAGATGATATTTTAAACTGCAGTACCCATTATATAGGCCAATTAAAGTTCGTAGCTGCAACCTGTTTAACTCTAAAAGTTTTTTAGTTCCTGTTTTATGAATGAACTGATCTTGGTAGTTTTTGCCAGTACTGCAAGATTTACCCCTCACCGCAGGTCTAGAGAGTTGCTTTGGCAGTACTCGAGGATATGCCAAGCTCGGGATCTGGTCCGACAAATTCAGAAGCAGCACCCTTCCTGGCTAGAGAAACGGCTGCTTCATTCTCTTCGTGACCGGAATGACCCGATACCCAGACCAGAGTTACTCTATTTTTCCGGCCCAAATACTTGGCTGCCCTGAGAAGATTTTTTATCGATTTACGTGTAAGTTGCATTTGTTCCAGCCTCTGTACACACAATTCGATGGCATAGATTTCTGTCTGAAATATAGTTGCATAACTACCAAGGCTTGAAGATATTTTTACGGTTTAGTTGCAACTATACACTCCGGCTCCAACACCCATAGGTGTTTTGAAGCCATCTGTAAACCAACAACTATCTGCCCTCAATAGGTCAGCTTTATTCTGACATCATTCATCTCTTCATAGGAAGAGAATGTTAAAGGGCAATTCATGGCTGGTCGTTGCAGGCCAACATCTGAAATTACCTCCAGCATACTGTGACTTTTCATGTCATCTAGCAGCCAATGTCAGACTGCGGCATGTTAATAGCTGCCTATTTTACCTACCTACCTACTACCAGAAACTTTGATTTTAATCATTTATCCAATATATTTGTTTGGGACCAATGCCCCAAGACTTCCCACAGATTCGTCGACATGTCCATAAGGACAATAGTGCTTTCTGGATCATTTTCTTCAGATGGGAGAAAAAAAGTACTACACCCATATACTTCGTTTCCTCCGCAAATGGAATTATTTCACCAAGTAAGGAGGGCGGTATTAGATTGTCAATCTAACAGCAAGCAAGACAAGTCTTAAATGAAAGACACGAAGCTGGTTGAATGATAAATATATACCTATTACTTAAAAAAACTTATCACAAATTTATAAATAAGGCAATTGCAACTATTTAAGAAAAAAACAAATGTTTTAGGATAGAGATACGATTTATTTTGTTTATTCTACAAGTTTTAATATATTTTAGCAAATTTTTAAACTAAATTAAATGCGAACTCTGGTATATAAAAGAACAAAATATTGAAATAGGAAAATCTTAAGGATAATTAAAAATTACTTTTGCTAAATAATTTTTCAGTTATTTTTCAGCACATTTTCTTGATTTACTAATAAATATACTTTCCAAACCACCAACATACCTATTGTATTGGTGGTTTAGAAAATTGTATTTTTTAACTAGCATATTAATAAATAATAAGCTTTTATTGACAAAATGTACCTAGTTTCTTTTTCACCTAACATGTTGGATTCGCAAAATTTTTTACATATTTCGCCGCAAGAATGTTGTAATAAACATTTCACTCCCGATTTGTAATGCAACTGTCAACTAAACAATATCTGTCGTATATTGTTCACTTAATAATGCACTAAAACAATTTTTCCACAACTGAACGAAAATATAAATTTGCGTTTCCAAAAGAAAGCACAAAGTAGCACTTTTCAGAGGAGCGAGCGTTATGTTTACTTTGACGCTCGCCGAGAGACAAAGTAATCAAAACTTTCGCTCGATTACCTTGATAACCATCATAAAACGGATGGTGTTCCTGATATTTGACACAATTGATTTTGTTATAGATGCAAATCGTAAGACAGCATTTAAATAAATAATATTGTTACTCCTTCCGGGGTTCTAAAGATAAGTGAAACTTTTATACAACAGTACAAATCTTTATTTAAGACGTAATTATTTAGATATTGTGCAAGAAGTCTTGTATTGCGTCTGAAAATACAAGACTTCTTGCACAATATCTAAATAATTACACATCGAAAACACGTCGAAAATCGCACTTATTTCACTTAAGTATTGCTTCTTCTATTGATCGCTGCCTGATTAAAACTGATTCCCTAGCCGGCACGCCGCGGGCTTTATATGTATAGCTAAACTAGGCTTCTAGATCTTCGTAGAAATTTCCATCGAATACTCACGAATAATCCGCATACTAGCTAGTTGAATAACTAATCGACAGCCAAGTTATATTGGCGGTACTCATCGAATATCCAGGGATATTCGATGAGTACCGCTGGTGACATCCCAGGAAATGTGGGCAAAGGGCATATCTCCCTTATTTGAAGGTTTAAGCCTAGAGGGTTGAGGCTTCGCCCTTGGGGGGATTGTCCCAAGCACCCCCCAGAGGCGGTGTTGCCAGATTATGCACAATTTCCCTAAGGCTGGGGGTGTCCGACGCAGTGCCGCACTCAGGCACTGGGTCGGTAATTTTGTAACAATATGCAATTTGTAATTTTCATTTTGCAGTAAATACATTTTAACAAAAATTTTTACAAAACCCCGGTTGTAGAAAAAATCATGTGTACTATTTGAGCGCAAAGTGACATTGCCGCTCTCGTGAGATAGCTAGAGATAAAGTAAAACTTCTCGCTAAGAGCGGCAATTTATCATTTTGCGCTGTTAATACACAAAATAGCAGCGACTATAATTCTTTCTATAGTAACTGCAAATAGCTATTTCACATTATCACCAATATTAAACACTTTTCTAATTCACAAATAGCCGACAACTATTCACAACTAAAGGCAGTGCCACGCCACTTTGCACCAAAAAGTAGTATTATATATATGCAAAAAATATATAAAAGAAAGAAGACAATCCCTTTAGTAAAATAAAAAATCGTATGCGATAGTCCCGGTTTCTTTGGTGGTCGTTAGAATGCGGAACTAACTAATATATTTCAAACCTTCATATTAAGTAGAGGTTAGGGAAAAAGATTAGGTGGTTAATTAAAAAAAAAAACATTTTTCTTGATGTTTTTTATTATCATATTATCAAATAGCAGTACTATAAACTACAATATCTATACAATAAAATTAACAATGTGTTTAATGTGTTTATATGGAACTAAAATATAAGGTAAAAGGTGTCTGTTTTATTTGAAGAAGCTAAACAAAAGTATATAAGTTGCAACGAACCTTTTTAACTTTTTTTTTGGCTTTAATTAATTAGATTCTTTGACATTAGCTCTGGCTGAGCTCTAGGTAGGGTGCAGATTCAAAGCTTTATAATTAATATAAATTTTTTTGTACCACCTTGTGGACGCCAGGATAATTTTGTTTTGACTTAATATGCAATAATAATAGTTATAAATAATAGCGATGGTTGGCGCATTGAAACAAACAAGTAAAAACAATTCTATATTACAATTAAAATATTCTGTATGATATTTAAATAATGAAATGTAATTAAAAAAATGAAATAAGAAAGAACAACTGATGGTTGTTACCAATCAAAATTACTTTACATTTTACATTTATGTCTGCAAAACATCAGTTCACAAAACTGTGTTTTGTAAATCATGTTCGAGATTCGACGAATGCGCAGAAATACCAATGTCCGTGACGGAAGAGTATGTACAAACATATCTTTGTATTCACTTTGATTGTCATGAAATCCACTCATTGCCTCTTACGGGAAAACTCAATTATAAGTTTTATATATGATAACTTAATGTAGTAAAAACACAAATTGTTTACAGGTTTTGCCTTTAATTTACCACAAATACACTTTTATTACAATTTTGCCTCCCAGTCACCTCTCCGCGCGTCTATCTCGATACATTTTTAAGTTCAGAACTACTGCTACAAATATACGACAATGTTTATAGTTAAGTCACGTACAGATTAACCCATATCTGAACGCTAACAGGGCCTTCCTGACGTAAGAGGCGTCCCCGCACTTTTTATTAAGTAGAGAAAACCAAATAAAAAAACAAAACAAGCATAGCGTCATCATATCAGTTTGCATTAAGGAACATAAAGTTGTAATGGCCATAATAAAAATAACATAAACAGTTTTGTACGTACAAAAGCATATGAACAGAAATAATAACAATAATAACAAGGAAAGTAAATCTCTCGTCCCGACATGCCTAGGTTCATGTGGGAGACCTAGCCTAACATAGTAGTTTTCCACCATGTTAGGGACCTTAAAAGCCCCGCTTAGAGACCTGAAGTCTGTCTATGCAGGGACCTTAGCCTGTCTATGCAGGGACCTTAGCCTGTCTATGCAGGGACCTTTCTCTCAGCCCAAACTTGTGGGAATCTAAACACAATTAATCATTAAGCCTGCACGTATATAACTGCAGGGACCTAGTAGAATGATTCGGTTCCATACACTCAGGTACTAGCCGATTAAATACACTTTAAATACCTGCTGAAAAGAAAATTATTAAACAAAACAAGAAAAATAAAGCAAAAATACCTTACTCAGAATTCTCAGGCCAAGAGCGTAAATGCTCATGTGCGGCGACTGTGATTCTACGAGAACCACCTATGCGCTTTAACACATACCTTTCGTTTTCTAAGCAGTGAATTACCTCAAAAGGCCCTTGAAATCTTGGTTTTAATTTACCACCAACAGAAACCTAAGTTTCTTGTACGGCGACTCTGTCACCTACCGCATATGGGACTGCCGGGACTCGCTTCCTATTGAAATTTTCTATCGCCCGCCGCGTGACGGACTCCATACGTTGCACTGCTTGTTGTTGTGCTGACTCGACGTCCCTGACCTGGGTTTCGATGGAAATCTCGGTTAACAGACATTCTGCGGCCTTTAGGCGTCGGGTTTCACCAAACATCAACATATGCGGTGAAAATCCAGTGGTTTTATTAACGGTTACATTGAAGTCATCTTCAATCGCAGGTAGCACTTGTGTCCATTTCTTTTCCTCTTTTTCATTCAGAACGACCCGCATAGCATTAAATAATGAACGCATAACGCGTTCTACCTGTCCATTGCCACGTGGGAGTCCAGTGGCAATTAAATGTACCTCAATGTTTTTATCGACCAGAAAGTGTTTGAATTTATTAGCTTGAAAACTAGTGCCCCGATCAGCTATAATACGGCGAGGGGTCCCTAATGCAGCAAATACTGCTTCCAAGGCTTTTATGGTACAATCGGTGGTTTTCCGTCGAATAGGACAGAATCGCACGTATTTGGTAAACGCATCGATTATGACCAAAATTTGTGTACATTTGTTTGATGGTACAAGGGGCCCAGCATGGTCAATATGCCATGTGTCTAGTTTTGTTCGTGCTATAGCTTCGTGAATTAAGCTAACATCCGCACCCGTGTCTACTAAATATGCTACAGAGACAATAGTACTGTCGTTCACTATTTTAGCCGACGGGCACGATCGTATGAAACGTGTTTTTTGTGTCAACAGGGTTCTTTTGGAACTTCCCGGTTTTTGGTAACAGACATCTTCGGTATGCCCCACTTTTTTACAATAAGTACAGATTTTTGGTTTTGCTTGAGAGGTAGAAGTGTTTTTGTTTACTGCTTGAGAGGCTCGAGAGTCAGAAGAAGTTTTCGATGCCAGTCTACAGTCACTTTGTTTATGTCCGTATTTACCACATTTCCGACATCTTCCAGGAAAAATGGGTTCACTACCACGTAACAGTCGAGGAGGCGAGTCATAGCGTCACTTGCGAGAGGTTTCACCGAAACTAAGACGATTGGAAACTGGCTTATGTTCCTTTTCTATATTTTTGCGTGCGTCACAAGCAGCCAATAATTTTAACAAATCAGCTTCACATTTCGGTTCATGGATACAGATTCTATTTTTAACTTCGGCCTCCTGTATTTCATACTCAACGATACTGAGAGTTATTTCCCAAGGAAAGTTAGAGTAAAATCTCTTTAAAGCGGCAAGCTTCACATTTCCATATTCAACTAAGGAAGCAAAATCTGAACTTACAATGGCAAAGCAAGTACGAATTCTTGTAGCGGGAGTGCCTTGTTCTGGAAATGCGACTTCAAAATCGGGTCGAAATGAAGCCCAGTCCCGTACAAGCGGCTTCCATTGTTTGTAAAATCGCGCAGCTCGTCCACGCAGTGCGTCACCAGCCTTTAGCACAATTAACGTGTCTGAAATGCTGACTTCCTGTTGGATACAGGTAACTTCGTCCATCCATTCCATCATGGAAAACGAAGTATCGTCAGGGTCAAATCTCAAGAGTTGAATATGCGCCAGAGCGGATTTGACTATATCCGGCGCAAGCGTAGTTGATGCTGATGTACCAGCCGACTTGATGTTGCCTAAAGTACTTTGAGCGGCCATTGTCGAAAGGATCTGCATCATTTGTTTTCGAAATTCCATGTTGCTTTCTTGTTGCACTTTCCACATTGTTAATATCTGTCCATTTACACTGTCCTGTTCACTTATCACAGTATCGTTTTCAGTGTCGTCAACTGGTGTGTTGTTAACCGATGTGCGTTCTTCTTGGTCCGCCATTTTGATCACGATTTCGTTTTAGTCTTTATGTTTTAGGTCCTTTCTCCCTAACGTAAGGGCATAAAGGGAGTGATCCCACTTCTGATGATAACTTAATGTAGTAAAAACCCAAATTGTTTACAGGTTTTGCCTTTAATTTACCACAAATACACTTTTATTACAATTTTGCCTCCCAGCCACCTCTCCGCGCGTCTATCTCGATACATTTTTAAGTTCAGAACTACTGCTACAAATATACGACAATGTTTATAGTTACGTCACATACAGATTAACCCATATCTGAACGCTATCATATATACGGCGCAAATCGAACAAAGAGTCTGAAAGAGTATAGCACATGATACAACTACACTGATACATGATACAACTACACGTTATATCATTCACTGATATGCTCATAATTAACTTGACCAAATTTCGTTTGTTCTGCGCATGACATCATTCGCGATGCAAAAATTGCGAAAATTCAAATACCTTACAGGCAGTAAGACAGGCAGACAAATTATTTTCGTGTTTGTCAATAGTATTCCCGTATTATTATAATTGTGAGGCCCGAGAGACTCTATTAGCCTGTACAAGCAAATAATTTTATGATGATATCGGCTTATAATATAAGGGTTTGATAATCTAAATACCGAATCTCAACCTTTAATTATCAGAAATAAGGCTATTATGATTTTTTTACAAGATTATGTTTTTCCCCAAATTTTTAGAAAACTCTAAATAACTTGGCAACTCCGCATACAAGACCAGCAAGCGGGGCACCACTTTATAGGGAATTTTAAGCTTAATCAAAATCTCGTATAAAATACTGAGTGTTCCATATAAAAAACAAATGTTGGATGCTGTAGCCGCTCAACGGTGCACCCTGTATATCTGAAAATAATTTTGGATTGTAGAAAAAAAGAGGCAGAATAACTCTCCTTTTCAACATTTTACTCTATCTCCTTTATTTAAGGAGCTACTAAAGAATTCGTTCTCATTAACTGACGCTATATATACAGTGTTATTCAGAACTTATCCATAATAAAATTTGGGGATGTTCAACATACATGTAGAAATGTGGTAGTGCAAAAATAAAATTTCTTGGCGGCTTCTGAAAACTATTTAAAAATTTTTCATTGCACGCCGCTGGATACTGGTCCACCGTAATGGAGTGACCTTGGGACTGACAATGCAAACTGGTTAGCACGAAAAAAACTTCGGAAGTTCTGAGAGTATACCGACACCCGGCGCAAAAAAGATTTGTAGCGTTTTTACTTTAAAATAAACTTAAAAATAGATAGATGTGACCAAAGTGACGTGTCTTTAAAATGAATAAAATTTTGTTACACTAATTTTGAAGAATTGCGCTACTTGATTACTAGGTATTAGAAACATGAAATTTATAAAAAATTTCCACATACCTTGTTACGAAAGCTGTACGAAATAATATTCCTCGACTTGTACACACTTTTGGGCACGCCTTATCCAATTTTGCCGCACTAAACCGAATGTTCCTCCTGGTTGCTGATCTTGTAAACGCAAATTATTAAGTAAATTGGGGATTTTCAGCATTTTGCTGCAACAACCACTCACAAAACCTAACTCGTAATTGATAATCCACTGGTAACAGTCCATTAACTCAGCATTACTGTACACATGAGCCATATTGAAAATTTTACAGTTTAACACTCCTACGATAAATAAAACACCGGCACACAGAGAGTACGCACATAGATAATGACTGAATAGACAATAAAGATATCCCCACTCCAACTCTATTCGCCCAGGCGTTCTAGGTACAAAAACGTGTTTACTTTTTTTTACCACATTCTTAGGAATGTGGTATATCAGATTGTCGTTGAAGTACAGTTGCCCATCTACGTAATCCTTTATAATGGTATAACTTTAAACTTTTATTATAAATTTTTTTGGTGATATCGATTTCTTATTGAAGGATGCACCCAATATTACTACGACGACCAATACAATGATCAATACGACTCCGATCAATACTCAGAGCAATCAGCTCAAGGAACATCAAACAACTATGAATATTCCACTCAGGATTTTCAGATAGGCTTATCCTCTCAAGACGATCCCTCCAATTACCAATATCAAACCTATTACAACACCCAGGAAATATTCAAAGTACAAGACCCGCTATCAGAAATCGAAAGCCAAATACAGACAATGAACCTAGACAATTTCAGTCCAAACCTGAACTTCCCAGAACAAAACTTTATGTAAATCCTCTATTCAAAGTAAATTCAAACAACCTCTACTAACATAAAAGACCATTCCAAAACCTTCAAACTTTTAATAGACACTGGCGCAGGAATTTCCATTTTTAATGAAAACACTGTAAAAAACTTTCCGCAGAGATTCCCAGAAAATGTCGCTATTCCAGGTATAACAAACGAAAAAATTGCTATTACCGAATCAACTCTTATCCCCTTTCAAGTAGGCGACCCACATAAAGTTTATATTTATAATCTTGATATTGAATTTGATGGATTATTAGGTTCCGATTTTTTAGAACATTATGTATAATCGACTTAAAAAACAGACAATTAATTACCAAATACAAAACCGTACCATTATTTAAAGTAGGCGAAGATACGCAAGAAACACCCTGTACCAATACCATCGCAGAAAATGAAATTTCTATGGAACCGCGTACCGAACAAATATTCAAATTAAAATGTGAATTAAAAAACACTGACGCTATACTGTTAGCGCAAGAAAAGGAGAAAGTAAGACTTCCCAACGCTCTAGTGAAAATAAATCAGAATGGCGAATTTTTTACATCAATTATTAACGCCAACGCTATTCCAAAAACAATTAATTTTTCAGATTTAATTTTAGAACCAATTGAAAATCCAAAATTAATTTGTAATTTAAATAACCAAGATATTGACTATAATACTCAAACCGATAGTACAGATAGGGAACATGAAATAAAAAATCAATTACGCTTAAAAGACCTCAATGACGAAGAAAAAGAATTTATTACTGACTTATACTTAAATTACTCTGACATATTTTATTTAGAAGGTGACAAATTAACATTCACGAACGAAATCAAACACCCCATTGACACTAATAACGCCAAACCAATTTTTACAAAATCATATCGATACCCTCAGGTACATAAAGAAGAAGTAAAGTCCCAAATGAATAAAATGCTTGACCAAGGTATCATTAGACAATCTATTAGCCCATGGTCCTCCCCCGTCTGGGTAGTGCCAAAAAAACTTGACGCCTCTGGTAAACAGAAATGGCGCGTTGTAATTGATTATCGCAAAATTAATGAATTGATAGTAGATGACAAATACCCTCTACCGAACATATCAGACTTACTTGACCAATTAGGAAAATGCCAATATTTCACAACGCTAGACCTCGCATTTGACTTTCACCAAATTGAAATCGAAGAAGAAGACATAGCAAAAACAGCATTTTCAGTTCAAAATGGCCATTTCGAATTTGTTCGAATGCCATTTGGCCTAAAAAACGCACCTTCAACCTTCCAGCGCGTAATGGACAACATTCTGCTAGGAATCCAAAATGAACGAAGTCTCGTTTATATGGATGATATAATAATTTATTCACCCACGATTCACGAACATATATCGCGACTAACTGAAATATTTAAACGTTTACGTAAAGCCAATTTAAAAATCCAACCCGATAAGTGCGAATTCCTTAGGAAGGAAGTAGCTTACCTAGGACATGTAATTACACAAGATGGTGTTAAACCAAGTCCTTCAAAAATTAGTTGTATACAAAATTTCCCAGAACCTGAAGAGATCAAATCTTTCTTAGGACTCGCCGGATATTACCGACGCTTAAATTAAAATTTTGCCAAAATTTCTAAACCATTAACGAAATTACTCCAAAAGGATACCCCATTTCACTTTAACGTAGATTGTCAAAATTCATTCCAGGAATTAAAAAACGCATTGACGTCAACGCACGCAAGTGCGTACAACAGACGCAAGTGCCTACGCAATTGGCGCCTACGCAATCGTTTGGGCGGTAAAACACTTCCGACCATACTTATTTGGACGAAAGTTTAAATTAATAACTGACCACCGACCACTTACGTGTCTTTTTTCAATCAAGGACCCAGGAAGTAGACTTGCTCGCTGGCGTATCAAATTAGAGGAGTACGACTACGAAATTATGTACAAACCAGGTAAAATCAATAAAAATGCAGATGCACTATCTCGTATCAAAATTAATCACTTCAAAGAAGCATCTAAATTTCATAACCAAATATTAATGGCCAATACTAATGATGAAGTCGACACATCTGACTCGTCGTACGTACTCTTTCGGTACGTGAACGTACCGAAATTAGTCCTGAGACCATCTCAGAAGAATTTGACTTATTTTTAAAATCATATCACTCAAAATCTTTAATTGATTATAACAAAATTTCTTTTTCAAACAAACAACTATTAGACAAAGACAACAAACACATAATTACGTTCTTTCAACATAATCATTTGGAAGATTTGCATTACAACATTATTGAAGATATATTTGAGGAAAAACCAGAATTTTATAAAAATAAAATAAACATACTTAATAGTAAATCAGTAAAAAATCGTAAATATTATATTATACCATTACCATTTGACATGGAATCGGCTATAATGCACTTATTTGTTACAATTTATAAAAATCAAGACGAAATCGACCCATCTAATAAATACTATGTAGAAAATAACCTAAATTTGCCAATACTCGAAATTTTTTCATTTATTTTTAATGACATAGAATTACACTGGTAATTTGTCAAAACATTGTCGAATCACCGGAACAAAACCAAATACCTATAATTCTCGATCAATTCCATAACGGTAAAAATAATTTACATCGCGGAATCAATGAAACCATACGTCGAATCAAAGAAAAATTTAATTGGAAAGGATTAACAAAAGACGTCGAAAATTTTATAAAACACTGCGAAATTTGTCAAAAGACCAAAATTTTACGGAAAAATCTTGATAACCCCTTAGTAATTACCGAAACGCCGAAGACACCTTTTGAGAGAATCAATTTAGACATCCTTGAAATACCATCTAAAAATTATGTATTAACCATTCGAGATGAGCTAACAAAATTCACTCAAACTTATCCTATCAGCGACAAATCGACAAAATCAGTAGTAAACACATTATTATTATATTTTCAACACTACGGAAACTCCCCTCCGCATCCATTGTGACTACGGATGTGAATTTAACAACAAATTACTACAAGACTTATGTACTCTTTACAATATCAATCTTACATATTCTAGCGTAAATCATCCGCAATCAAATGGATCAGTCGAACGATTTCACGCGACCCTATTGGAAATGATAAGAGCTAACATATCAGAACACCCCGACGATCATCCTCTCACAATAATTCCCTATGCCGTCATATGTTACAACAACTCAATTAACAAAACACATGGTTTTACACCGTACGAGTTAATCTTCGGTCATACATCAAGCCGTCCACCTGAAACACTATATAATCAGGAAGAATTAATATCAAAGTATGTACGAGATTTAAACAACCGAATTTCACATTACTACAATATAGCCCGTACTAAAACTAATTTACAAAAAGAAAGAGCCAAAATTCGATATGATAAACATGTACCAGAAAAAGAACTACAATACAAAGTAGGTGACAAAGTTTATGTTAAAGAATCTCAAATTACAGACAAACTCCAAAATAAATTCAACGGCCCCTTTGAAATTAAAGACATATTCAAAAATTCAGCAATTCTATTTAATCCCCAAACTAAACAATCTACAAAAGTAAATTTCGAATGAAACCATACTATGAAAATTAAAATTTATTTTCAGATTTCTACAGCTGTTTACAGCAGTGACATGTCAGTACCATTTAGAACCAATCAACAACACAGTTGGAATTTATTATCAGGAAGAAAGCGAAGAATCGAAATTTCAAATAACAAATGGACATTACTTGTCTACAAAGACATACAACCAATTAAGACAGCACTTGACAATAATAACAACATTTTAGATAACATACTAAATCTTTTTAACTCAGAACACCCATAAATGCTATTATTTCATACAGCAGTTAAAACACATATTAGTCTCTTAAGCCAAATTTCACAATCTTTACAATTAAAATATGAAGAAACATTTGCAGACACTAAACGATACAAACGTGGCCTATTAAACTGAATAGGAACAATTTGGAAAAGTATAACTGGTAATCTAGACGCCTCTGATGGTGAATATTACAATAATTGTATAAACAAATTAGTAAACGATGAACATCAAATCGAGACTCTATTAAAAAATCAAATATCAGTCACAACATCGGTAATACAAAGCTTTAATTCTACAATCAATAAGCTTAAAATTGATGAAGAAACTTTTAATAACGACATAAAGGAAATTGAGAAAACGATATTTAAATTAACCGATGATATACAGTATATTCGTGCTAAATTAAAAATATTAGAAATATGCGAATCCCTCATGGAAAGTTACATGTTTCTGGAAAACAGTTTAGATGATATGCTAAATTCAGTAACATTTGCTAGGTTGAAGATCATACACAGTTCTATAATTACACCGAGAGATTTGATAAATTCACTTCAAATTATTGGCCAATCTCTAAATAAAGATAGTTTACCCTTACCACCTCAAATGTCTAAGGTTGCTCAATACTTCGATATTATCGAATTATCGGCATTTCAAACAGATTCTAAATTAGTATTTGTATTAAAAATTCTTTTAATAGAACCCGAGTGGTATACCGTTTATCATTTATACCCTATCCCTGTATTGGATAATCGAACAGGTCTTCACCATATTTTAGGTACAGCCCAAAAATATATCGCGAAAAACGATGATTCCTTGTTATATGTACCCCTACAAGATTTAAATGACTGTAAACCATTAAGCCCGAACATCAAATTATGTTCAGACGTTTTATTGTATCCCATAGATAGCTATCTGTGAAGCACAATTATTAAGATCACTAAGTGCCATACCACGAACGTGTCATTCCAATTTAATCTTTGCTAAAGACTATAGTGTACAAGAACTTATTAAAAATCAGTGGCTAATAACTATTTCGGACCCTTTACAAATAACTATCAAGTGTCCAAATAAGGAAGTAATTTCAAAAACTATCGATACGAATTCAATACTGAGACTACAAACTGATTGTAACTCGTTTATAGGAAGTACACGAGTTCATGCGAAATCCTATCAACAGTACAACTTTACTTATACGAAACATGCCGTTTTAATCCCATACGAGTGTTGTGATCACCTCCCAGAAAAGAACAAGCTTCCAAATTTAAAACCCCTAAAATTAAGTAACATAAATACAGATGATTTAAGTATTGCCAAACACAAACTGGACCAATACTCCGAAAATTTAGATAAATTAATCAACAAGCCTTTCATGACCAAACATATCTCTTGGTTTACTTACCTTACAATTACCCTCATAATATGCTTGATTTTATTGTATATAACATGCAAATGCAGAAAAAAGAGGAAAATTGGTATTGTTAGTTCCAATGACCAACCACCACAACCACCAAGTTCAAGGTCATATTTTAGAAGATATGGACCTCTTTCCCCCAGAAGAAGACCGAGCATCAATGTTCAGGAACCAGTCGAAGAAGACATCGAACTCAACTCAAACCCGAAAACTTTTGCCTAAAAGTTAATGCATAGCATCAACTTTTTATTTAAGGAGGAAGTTGTTATATACGAACTAGCACGGGACTTCAATAAAAGGACGTGCCTTATCTTAGTTATATGATACCTTATTCTATACATTGTATTTAATCTTATTATTTAGTTAGCCACCTGACGGTTTGTCAGCATATCTTTGTATTCCTTCTAGGAAATCCTTGAAATTGTTAATAGTCAGCTTACCCGTAGGTTATAAATATCGCTTTTTACCATTGTTATTCAGTTCTGATTTAAACTCCGTTGTAGTAATCGTCTCAACGTATATTTTATTATAATAAAGTTATAAAGGATAGTATATACTATCCTCAGTAATAAATAAAAGTTTTTAAAAATCTATTTATATCAATCGAGATATAAAATTTATATAAGCACTATAATATTTATAATTTTCTTAATTTCGTTTGTTTCAAACATTTAAAACTTTAGTTACTAACGGCTACCAACTGCAAATCAGAATATACCTGTAGAATAACTAGAAGTCGAAAACTTTAGAATAGCTTCTTTTCGAGTCGCTATGGCAGCACTACTTTTCGACTAAGTATTATCGAAATGTGTAAATTGAATTAGAATCAGCCTCCTGGTATGCCGTACTGTTGTTTGATCAAATAACTTCATTCCAAAATATAGAGTTTTTGAACCCTTTAAATTTTAGCACGTCGTTATCGTTATTCTACGGATGCGCAGTGACCAAAAGAGCATCATTTTTGGGACTGCGCATGCGCAGAATAACGATAACGACGTGCTAGAATTTAAGGGGTTCAAAAACTCTCTAATAACGTTAATTTGGAACGTTATTATCTTGGAACGAAACGGCTTGGAACGTTCCACATGTGGAACGGTTTTTCCCATAACTAGAATACGCGATATAGTAGTATTATATATATGGCTAAGGGTTAGTATAATCTGTGGCCAATCCTTTGTCTATGCCCCCTTATTTACTGTGTTCCTCCTTTCACACAGATGAGCTGCTATTAGCAGCTCGTGGCACCTTGTCGACTGTTCCTTTCATTGGGCTTCTTACAGATGTGCATGGATAAATATTTATATATAGGAACACATGTGCTGCTCTCTCCTTGCCCCTGATGCACACCCTGCATAGGATGTGTTTATAACCGTTCATTTTACAAACAGTTCGTGACGCCTTGAGCATTGAGCCCAAGCGCAAGGAGCACAGGAAAGGAACACTCTAATTATTATCTCTCATCATCACTAACATTGTTTATCCCACGATATATACACACAGAAGATAGGATGTTGCGCCGAAATAACTCAGAGAGTGCTTTTCATTACGGGGACGCGGATTTTGTGTGTTTTTCGTCTGTAACGTGATTATTTTTACAGTTACAAAAAAAATCTCAAACAAAAGATGTTCGTTATGGTTCGCTTTATAACTTAAAAATATTAAATGTCTCAATTTCGCGAAGCTGAACTGTTAAACACATTATTCTTACTGCGCAATTTGTTCCTCTTAGGTCTTCGCCACGAATTTCGGGAGAACGGTACAGTACAGCACAAAATATACTACAAGAAAGACTATAGGAGTGTATTATATGCGCAAAGATAAACACAACACAAGGTTTAAAAATGTGGGATTTTATTAATGCAGTCAAATTTTTATTATTTTTTTTTCTTAGCCAGTTTAATTTATTTACTTTTTATATATCAATACCTAATGCTTGTATAAAATCAAACAATCTGCAAGTAAAAAGTATTCTTATCTAACCAAAACCTTACGTTTATATAGGATTGGAAAGTAACGACCACCCAGCAAACATTGTTCTATTGATGTTATATATCTGTTATGCAATTTGCTAATTTCTGAGGTAACAGAATATGCAGTGTCAACATAACAGTGTTATAACCTTAATGTTACTATTTCCTACTCAGAGTAACTGAGGTCTTATGTAACATTTATATAACAAGTTATAATAGAAGTATCGTAGCAGATATATAACATTTTATTAGTGCTGTATAACATAAGTATAACATTTTTTGGTAAATGTTGCATTACTAATATATAAACCAGATTACTAGGTCGTTTCTGCTTGTATCTTGTTACGATAGCAATATTTGTAGACATGAAAATCGAAATTTATTGCACCATCCTACTTATTTTCTCCAGATCAATTAAATTTCTGCTGTATGTAGACACAATGAATCTAGGGAAAATAAGTAGATTAATTCAATAAACTTCAAATTCAGTCAGACCAATATCGCTATTATAATAAGATACCAACAAAATCAACCCGGATAGCAGCGTAAACCAGTATCATAAAAGCAAAATATACTTTGTTCACAGCTATAAGTTAATGTGTTAAACCAATCGGGAGAAGCAATGAATGAACATTGTTGTTCAATATACTTCTCCTGATTGGAACGGAACGGATAGTTAAGAACTAAACTTTAAACATTTGGATGGTCCAGATCCTGGTACTTATAGGCTTTCAGAAATTACCAGCAAAGAATTACTTTGCGGCCTGCTTACGTAATTAACTGCTGTAGTTTAACAAAAGATATGCAACAATGAGATTAGCAAATATGTAGCAAGCAGAATTTCTTTGAATATCATATTTCTGATGGTCAGGTACATTCACAAATAAACAAATATATACCAGTTGAATTTTTATTTTATTTTCGTTTCATTTACAAGTAAATCCAGGTTTCTTAATCCACGTTAAAAACTCGATTTAATCGACCAACCTAGTTTTTAATCATTCGTTATGACAAGTAATTATTATTGCACTGTATTTATTTAGCAGTCAACGCAATGAAATCTGTATAACGTATACATATTTGACGTAAATATCACTCACATTTCCATTTCAGATGGTGGAGATGACCCTAACCTAATCTATGGAGATGACACATCTGGTTCAAAATAACCTTCTTGTCGACGCTTTGCTGGTAGGCCTTCCAGATGCTCCTGAACTACCACTCTCTTCTCTTCTTTTTCTCTTTTCAGGACTTGTATAAGTGAATTTCTTTGTCACATTGTGCAAGAAGATTTCAGGGCCATTTTCCTTTTTACCATCACGGAAATGACAACTGCATAAAAATGCACCAGGTCCAGGTTCGCCGCTACGTCTGTCATAATATACAATATATTTATATTAAACATTTAAACAGTTATCTATCCAAAATTAAAAGGTATATTTCAAACCTACCTCACAAGTTTTTCCAACGGTTGCGTTCCTTAGGGTCCTTCGGAAATATAAAAAATCTACAAGTTTCTCGTTGATTGTACTGCTTGCAATCCGGAGCCCAGCACATAACCATGGCGAATGAAAGATTGGTACTGTAAAAATCATTAAATAAAGTTATTTTTACAATAAACTATATAAAGTGAGGTTATGTTAAATTTAGATTGTATTAATATTTCAGTTATTATTACCCATCTGGCTTGCATGAATGCGTTTATAGGGTACATTTACTGCACTCTTACCATTTTCGATGTTTTTTCCCCTTAAAATCTTCAAATAACGTCAAAATAGCACTTTTCTGTAAATTTACCTTGTTAATCGGGCTTTGTTTGAATAATGAGCCGTGACCTACCAGAACAAAATGGCTAGCACTGCGTTATCACTAATGGAGCATATACGCTGAAGCTGAAACATGTTGCAATGCGCATGCTTACACGTTGCTTAAATGCAATATAACTGTAATATATTAACAACATAGGATTTTATATAACACTGTTATATCAATTAAACAATGGATGTTACAAGAATGTTATATAAATAGAACGTACCAACCAATTGTAACAACATATATAATTATACTATATAACAAATAATAACATTTATATAATATGTATGTACATTTGGGATTATAATCTGTTACTCTGGAGTTATATATCTGTAACATTCAATGTTTGCTGGGCATAAAATATATCAAATATGCCAAAATGATGGCTTACCCAAATTTAAAAAAGTATTTACATAAGTATGCTAGTTTGTTATTGTCCATAGTATTTGAACTTTTATATTTAAAAAAACTTCATAATCTTAAATTTACCAATATTTAATTTTAAATAATTTAAATTAGACAAGTTCACCAATTTATTAACATTTTCCTGGATTGTTACACCGTTCTTGACGGGATTTACCAAACACGCATTTTAAAGAATGCAGTATACATAAAAATATAACATACATAATTAGAAATTAGTAAGTATGATGATCCAATTCCAATCCTTTAAACGTAAAGTTTTGGTTAGATAAGAATATTTTTTACTTGGAGGTTGTTTGATTTTATGCAAGCATTCGCTATTGATATATGAAAAGAAAATAAATCAAACTGGTTAAGAAAAAAAATAATCAAATTTTGACTGCATTCATAAAACCCCACATTTACAAACTATGTGTTGTGTTTATCGTTGTGCATATAATACCCTCTCATAGTCTTTCTTGTAGTATATTTTGTACTTTTGTGTATGTGCAATTTTACTCTTATCTTGTACCGTTTTCCCGAAATTCGTGCCGAAAACCTTAGAAGAACAAATTTCGCAGTAAGAATAATGAATGTGTTTAACAGCTAAGCTTCGCGAAATTGAGACATTTTATATTTTTAAGTTATAAAACGAACTATAACGAACATCTTTTGTTTGAGATTTTTTATTTTTTTAGAGAATTGTAAAAATAATCACGTTACAGACAAAAAACACACAAAATGCACATCCCCGTAATAAACAGAACCAGAGATGTGCCGGATAATTATCGATAATGGGCCTTTTCCACTAGATTGAATTTTACTATTTTATTAATAACAAACGTTATACTGGTACATAAGTAAAGGTAGAATCAACCCAATTTATTAAAGAATTGTAATTAAGCGAAGTTATCCAAGTACAAGCAGTGACCGGTCTTCATGAATCATTTCAAACTGCGCGATTCACTAACATCACACTCCAGTAGCCAATAAAATGTAGACAAGTTAAAGAACGGCTCCACGTTGCCACATATAATTTTACTTTTTTCTTGGCAACGATCAAATTTACTTTCTGGTAATTTTGAAATGAAAATATTATGTATTCTTAGATGAAATGGTAATTTTGAAATGAAAATATGTATTTTTAGATGAAATATTCCCCATAAATTATTACTAAACCAAATCAACATGATTATTTTACAATTTATCCCTTGAGCAAAATAATTTTTAGGTATTTTTCGCTAAAGGTGACAACATTGCACAATATATGCTAGAATCACGGATTTCTTAAAATAAACTGGATGGCTGATTCCTAACTATTGTAACGAAGTTACTTTTTGTTCCGTAGTAATTTAAACAAGAACTACATATGAACCGTTTTATTTGAACACACCGTATATAAGTTTGTAAATATTTTTATGAACAACTCATATCCAAGTAATGCCTTAATGTTTTCCAGTATAGTTTTATTATTATAGTACATTTGTTAATAGATAAGACTATAAACAATATACATTTATTCGATGGAAACCGGCCGAGATTCAAGAAATTCCAAACGTTGTTTTTACGCCGCCCGCAGTTTTTGTTCCTAGCGAAATACATGAATATTTTCGTGTTGTAGGTACCCTAAAATATTTATTTAATGCATTGGAACTGGATAATATTTGATTCATATGCTATTTAAAAATACTTATGCAACCGCCACTTGAAATTTGATAAAGTCATATTATAATATATCTATTAAAGTATTTTATGACAAAGTTTGGAATACATAGCTCTCCGTATAGTCATGTTATGACAATTAATTTGTTTATTAATGTTTATGCACTTTCTGGCAATAAATGTTTACCGAACTTGTTTAATTTACTAAGGGGAATATATTATCTGAGACATGTTTGAGGTATTACTATACCGTATTTGCCTATTGTTACCGAATTAACTTAAATTAAATGAAGTTATATTGAATTTAATATTGTTTAATTATTAAAGATATGATTTCCGTTATAACTTGTATATAGTTTTGTTAATGATAAGTATTTAAATATGTTATTTTGTTAGGAACCGATATTTAAATGCAGGTTGATGCAGTAAGGCATAAAAGTCAAAGTACGTTACTAAATCTGATTAAAATATGTTCTAATTACACATTAGATTCATATTAATCATTTGCCGATATTATAAATTAATTTCAAGTAAGCATTCCGCGAATTTAATAAAATTTGAGACCATATTTGGTCATGAAGCGAAATCTGCCGTTCTGATTGGTGGAGCCAGCGGCCGAGGACTATAAAAGACCGGCCGATTTTCGTTGAAAAGACAGTTTCGAGCGAGCATCCGAAGTGGCAACACGTAGGTTACGAGAACGAAACAAATTGTGCGAGTTATCGATTTTTCGAAGGCGAGCATACGAAGTGGAGGCCCCACAACAAACTGTCTGTATAGACAATTCAGCGAGTAGTAAAGAAGTGGAATTGGTTTGCGTGCATATGCTGGGAGGAAGCATGGCACAGCGCCCGAGAGTGACGCCGATGGAGTCGTCGACTTCCGAGGAATCGGACTCCAGAGCAGCGACACCAAAGCCGGTCACCACAGTGCCGGCGCACCTCTTCTTCGAGTTGAAGGAGGAGAGAGACGCTCTACGACAAATCGTCGAGGAGCTGCGCAAGGAGATTAAGGATCTGCGAGAGATCGTAACGGCCAAGGCTAAGGAGCCGACGGCAGAGCTACCAGCGGTGTCCGCAAGGAAGGGGGCGGTACCTAAAGGCAAAACAACGGCCAAAAAGGACGCCGCACCCTCTGCGGAAACCGCGCCCAGGCAAGGTAAGCGTAAAATAACCTCGCTCTCTCTTTCAGATGAGCAGCCGTCTGACGAGGAGCCGTCCAAACAGGCCCGCAAAGAGGGAGAGGACAATGCTGCCGCCCCAGCGGCAGAGCCCGCTAAAAAGAGGATCCCGCCAGTGGTACTCCGCGACGAAAGTCAATGAACCGTTGTCAGCAAGACGCTGAATAGGAAAGGCATTGCTTTTACCAAGGCAAAGCTAATCGGCGGGGGAGTCAACATAACCCCAGCGACGGTGGACGACCACAGGAAGTTGACGAAAGTCCTGGCCGAGGAAAAGAGGGAATACCACACCTACTCCCTCCAAGAAGACAAACTACTAAGGGTAGTAGTTAGGGGCATCCCCATTGGAGTGACGGACCAGGACATCAAGGACGACCTGACGAGTCAAGGACTTACCCCCAAAGCTGTCTACCGGATGACGAGCCGGAGGACAAAGCAGCTCATGCCCCTGGTACTAGTCCAAGTGCCGCTGGACCAGACAGCCGTCCTAGACGTCAAAAGATGCTGCGATTTGGTCGTGAGGGTGGAAAAGCAACGACAGCAACAAGGAGCGTCCCAGTGCCACCGATGCCAGAAGTTCGGTCACGGGCAGAGCCGATGCACCGCCCAGGCCAAATGTGTCAAATGCGGAGAGAACCATCCCACAATGGAGTGCCGCAAATCAAGGGACGCGCCGGCAAAATGCGCGAACTGCGAGGGCGCCCACCCAGCGAGCTACCGAGGATGCCCGAGGTTCCCAAAGCCAACGCCGGCCAAGAAGACGGCAGCCCCGAACAGGAAACCAGCCGCAGCAGCAGGGACTAAGGGGAGCTACGCGGAAGTAGCGAGGCCCAGGCCGGAAACCGCGACCAGACCCGCGGGCGCGAGGAAAACCGCGACCCCGCCAGCCATCAACTTGGACGAGGCGGCGAAAATGATGGCCCAGATGCAGGAGTGGTGGACGGCGATGAGCACCTTCCTGGCCAATGCGCCACAACTGCTAAAAAGGTAATGTTTACAGGTAGATCGAAGCCCAAATCGCTCAGACTTGCGTCGTGGAACGTCAACGGGTTCCGCGCAAGAAAACACGAAATCCAAGAACTCCTGTCACGTCTGGAAATAGACGTGATTGCACTACAGGAGACACGGCTGAGCGAAAACATCAGGACCAGAGTTCCAGGCTACGAGATGTACCGCAGGGACAGAGATGGTAGACTGGGAGGCGGAGTCGCGCTACTAGTCAGAAGAGGGTTAGACTACCATGAGATCACAACGCCGCAGGTGGACAACATGGAAGCCGCCGCTATCGTAATCCGGACTGAAAGGAATGGTGAAATAGCTGTGGTGACCTGTTACCAGCCACCAAATCTCCCGCTCCTGGCGCAGGAGCTAGAGGCGGCCCTAGCGGTCAACCCCCAAGTGGTAGCAATGGGCGACTTCAATGCCAAGTCCCCGACGTGGAACAGCGGTACAACCAACGCCAGAGGACGGGTCCTACTGGGCTACTTGGAGGCGAATGGCGATGTAGCAGTATAGGGACCAGAGGAACCTACACACCACGGACACGCGGGAGCACCAGACGTGCTGGATATCGCTTTACTCAAGGCAATACCGATGGTGGCTGAAGTAGAGACATTGCACGAGGGATCTACAGACCACAGCCCCATCCTCCTACGCCTAGGTGGACATCAGCCCACCGAGACCACCTTCACTAAGAGGCGCACAGACTGGGAGCAGTTCCGAGCAGAGATGCAGAGGATCTGCGTACCCTTTCGAGTCATCGACACGGAGGAGGACATCGAAGCCACTGTCGTGAGCCTTGAGAATGATATCCGCGCAGCTCTGGCGGCCAGCACTACGGAGAGACAGGTAAGATATGCACTTAATCCTACGGGTGAACTTCCTTTACAGGTTATGGAGCTGATAGGGGACAGACGCAGAGCCAAGAAGCACGCTCAGCGGACGAGACTCCCGCAGGACAAGCTGGCATTAAACCAGCTTAACCGAAGAGTCAAAGCCGCATTGCACGAGCATCACCAGGCTAGATGGCAGAGATATCTCGAGTCGCTGAACACCGAGGATAGAAGTCTATGGAACACCCAGAGAACGCTCAGAACACATCGCCGAAAGATACCTCCGATCCACGGTGAAAGGGGACTCGTGTACACGAGGCAGGAAAAGGCAGAGGCATTCGCCGACAGCCTGGAACTCCAGTGTGCGGAAAACAATTTGCCGGACGAAGACGAGGAATTTACAGACGAGGTGAGTAGACGAGCTCGACGGATAGGGCGAATGCCCGACGATACGCAGTTTCGCCCGACCGACCCAGAGGAGATGAAAACCATCCTAAGGAGACTGAAAATCCGAAAAGCACCGGGATGCGACGAGATAGGGAACCTGGTTCTTCGGAAGCTACCTCGCAAGGGAGTAGCAGCATTAGTGAATATCACGAATGCAATTCTGAGGTTCCGCTTTTTCCCTAGCAGATGGAAAACTGCACACGTAGTACTGATACCCAAGCCAGGTAAGAATCTAACTTTCCCTTCTAGCTACCGACCGATCAGCCTACTACCAGCGGCGAGCAAAGTGGTGGAAAGGGTAATAAAGGAGCGACTGCTGGAGATCACCGAGGAACTGCACGCTATCCCGGATGAGCAGTTCGCTTACAGAGAAGGGCATTCCGCTGAACTTCAAATCCTGAGGCTGGTGGAACATATCACCGAGGGGTTCAACAACAGACTCGTCACCGGCGCTGTCCTCCTAGATGTGGCCAAGGCCTTCGACAGGGTATGGCACGACGGCCTGCTTGTCAAGATGATCGACGCAGGCTACCCTGTAGCGATGGTAAAACTGGTCGGTTCGTACCTACGCGGGAGGCAACTGAGGACGAGGGTAGATGGAGAACTTTCAACAATCCGCCCCATGGAAGCAGGAGTACCCCAGGGCACTGTCCTGTCACCCCAGCTGTTCAACATTTTCACGTCGGACCTGCCTAGGACGCACCGTACCTCGGTAGCTCTGTACGCAGACGATACGGCCATCATTGCACGGTCTTTTCAGGCCAGGATGGTTACGAGGTACCTCCAAGAGGCAGTGCTCCTTCTTGAGAACTGGTGCAACAGATGGAAGGTGGCTATTAACCCGGACAAATCTAACGCCATTCTTTTTTCCCGCAGGTCTGGTCAAAAGCCGCAAGGACATGTCATCTTGCACGGGGAAAACATCGAATGGAGAGACACAGCCCGATATCTAGGTGTAACCCTGGACAGAGGACTCACGTGGAAAATCCATATCGAGAACGTCGTGCAAAAAGCACGACTGGTCAGGGGGATGCTGTATCCAATGCTCTGTTCCACCAGCGGGCTCAGCCTGAGGAACAAGAAAACCCTCATCAAGACCATCATTCAACCCCAGATGACATACGCGGCGACAGCGTGGGCCTACGCGGCGAAGACGCACATTCGAAGACTGCAGGCAGTGGAAAACATCGCCCTGAGGGTCGCAACGGGCGCCCCTTACTACTTGCGCAACGCCGACCTATACCGGGACTTAGAGTATGTCCCAGTCCTGGAGGTCCTCAGAAGACGAGGTGAGAAAACCTTTGCACGAGCCGAGACGCATAGCAACCCACTAATCCGGAGAGCCGTGGATTATGTACCCGACGTGGCAGCTAAGTACAAGCGGCCAAGGTTCCAACTCTTGGACCCAGGATAAGGTATAAGGTAACATTTTCAGATTCCACCTGGAGCAAGAGTAGGAGACTACGAAGAGACATCGACGACCCACAGACCTCCCTCGAAGTCGCGGCCGCCGACTGCGGTCGCGGGTACACTTCGATATCCACTTCCCTTCCCGACACCCACTAATGGGCCATTTGGTCCCTTAGAGGTGCATCCTTAGGCTACAATGCCAATCCTGACCCCACCTAACTACAAATCCCAGGGCGGGAGCGGCAATTGCCGTCCCCGCCCATGACAGACCACCCCCGGGGGTTAACATGCCGGCGAAGAAAGAACATCAAGACAGAAGAGCGCCAGAAGATCCTACCCGGCCGGCAGGGTAGAGCCAGGACAGGAGGAGATCCCACAAATCGCCCACACCTATCACTCTTGTGATCGGGGTTTAATACATTGCATACATGTATATAATATTGTTGCTTATTACCATTTGTCTATTTTGCTGATTTGCTACTTTTGCTAATTTCTTTATTTTGCTGTCCGCCTTATGTCGCTGCTTGGCTATTTAATTTTATTTTAATAAATCTTGTAGTAAGCCTCCGAAACCGACTTTTATTACATAGATTTGAGAAACATTTGACCCGCTGGCAAGTGTACGTGTGTGTACACCTTCTTCACTGTAGCTACCCCGCCTTTACTCATAAGCGAGTAGAGTCCGCGTGGACCATTCACCACGTGAAACCTATGGATGTGTGGCGCCCGATGGCAAAAACCCGAGGATAAATCCGAAGCCGAATCAAGAGAGTGTCACAAATTGGCACCCTCGAATTAAGAGCGTCACAAATTGGCGCCCTTAAGCAGGGACAGTTTTCTCAAACCTAGTGTGATATTTGGTGGTATATAAAATTATTATTTTTCAGCATAGGTACCGTAGACCCTGTGAAGGTCTGTTATTAAGTGTAGGTAGTAGTGCTTGTGAAAAATTGTGTGTGATTCTTTTAGCCTGTGAGTTTTGTAGCGAATTTTTATTTACTGTTTTATTGAAATATATATGTGTACTAGATATTTGCCCAAACCGATAAAACCATACCGATTCCGACCGATTACTCTTAGAAAAAAAAATAAAAGAGTACCTGCCGTGTTTTGAGCAAATTTTAGTAACATCCGAGTTCTATTAAATACACAGTTGTATTAATAGTGGTGGCTTAAGAATCTAACATAATTACAACCTACTAAAGTAATTTGATTTTGTAGAAATTTCCGTATAGTAGAGACAGACAAAGATAGTTTTTTGTGAAGTTGTAAAAAGGGACCGTAGTTTTTTTTATACATATAGGGACCGTAGTTTTTTTCAGATAGGGGCCGTTTTTATTTGCCATACATACAAGAACTGTTTGCTTTGAGATATTAAATATTTTACAGGTATTAATAAGATTTGAAAATAACTGTTGTTACAGTTGACCGACACCGCGGCAACTGATAAAAACAACTCTTATTTGTGTAAGTTGACCGACACCGCGGCAACTGATAAAACAACTCTTATTAGTGTAAAGGCTAACTTATTAAATATTTTACAGATATTAGTAGGATTTGAAAATAACTGTTGTTATAGTTGACCGACACCGCGGCAACTGATAAAACAACTCTTATTTGAGTAAAGGCTAACTTGTCATAGCCTGGTGACAGGAAAGCTAAGTGGGACTTGCCACTGCCGTTGAATATTGCCTAAAGATTGCCGTTGATTAAATTTTATTTGGTGTTGAAGTGTTGCACCTAGATAGAATAAAGCAAACGACTTCTTGTATAGTATCCGTTCAGTAAAAGTTAAAGTAATTTATTGTTTCCAAAAGCCGACAAATTTAAATAAAATAAAGTAGTTAGTTAGATAGACAGAAAATAAGTTTGATAACTGTAACCTAAAGACCGACCGAGATACTGTTACTAGTAGAGCAAGTTTTTTTTAGTATTTATATGAATGTAAATAGATAAAGTAAATAAAAGTTTAGTTTGAAGTTTGCCTGGGAGTGAGCAATAAAATCCGGGAATATTTTTTTTTAATTAAAAATTAATACGAATTCTGGTGTGTAAGTTCGAATACCGAAAAAAAAAAAATTTATTAAATACCGACCTGAAAACCGATTATATTACCGTTTTAGAAAAAAAATTGAGTCGTACATACCACCAGAATGCCGTCCGATTCAGAAACGAATGTAGTGCCGCCCCCAGTCGTGCCTCATGAAACCGAGGATTCCGATGAGAATCCACAGCCAGCTAAAGTGAGCTGGATTTATACATTAAAGAAAGATGAGCTTATAATTGAGTTAGAGAAATTTCAGTTGAGTAGTAAAGGCACAATGCCAATATTACGTAAGCGTTTGGTCACTTTCTTTAGAGAAGGGCCACCGAAAAAACAAAAAGCTTGTTCTACAGTAGCAGGTCCGTCTACCATTCCCACGGCCGACAATGTACCGCCCCCAAGTACCTCACATGAATCTAATAACTCCGGTGATGAGGTTTCACATCCGCTTATACGAGATTGGGTTAAAACTTTAAGTAGGGAAGAACTTGTAACTAAGCTAACCAAGTTCAACCTAGATATACAAGGAGAGACGTCTGTCTTAAAACAAAGACTAACCGCTGTCCTCTGTGAACCAATTCCAAGGGCCCACTCACCGCCGCCGTCACCGATTTTAACTCCGTTGCCCTCCGAACCTCATCCACCACCGTTTCAACCAAATCACGAATCTACTTATAGAACTACATCGTACCGCCTCGGCAACGATGTATGTACTAGAGTTAGAAAATGGGGACTTAAGTTTAATGGTAAAACCGACGCCGTAGAGTTCTTGGAAAAATTGTGTGACTTCCAGGAAAATAGCGGGATAACTACCATTGAATTATTACCGGCCTTGTATGAAATTTTTCAAGGAAATGCCCTAGCCTGGTACCGCAATAACCGAGCATCTTGGACTAGTTGGCAGGATTTCCTAACCGATTTCAAACATTTCTATTTACCAGCCGAATATCAAACATTTTTAGAGGAACAGATACATAATCGCCGCCAGACACCTGGTGAACCTGGCCGTGACTACGTAATCACCATGCAAACGTTAATTCGAAGGCATGGTGAATTCTCGCAAGAAAGAACCTTGCGCCGTCTCTATGGAAACCTATTACCCGAGTATCGACAATACATACGGCGGAGCGATGTACAAAGTATCCGGGACCTGGTGATCCGTATCGAAGAGTTTGAAACTCTTCAAAAAGAACTCCACCCACGTGGTGGTAGTCCGTCAACTAACCAGAGTCCGGTGTTACCTGTTACCGAACATTGCTCCACGCCGCCTGTTCAAAGGATTCCTTTGAACATCCGTCCCCACCATACCATACCGATTAGGCCACCTGAAGAAGCAACCCGAAGTAGGGTTAGAGTACCTAATACCTATGGAGAAGACATCCGGAGTACTAACACCGTCCGTCCGGAATCTGTAAACCCGCCCAGAGAGGCGCATGCGCGCGCTCCTGCGCGACAGACAAGGCAACCGACTACCCCTACCCATAGACCTGTCTGCTGGAGGTGTGGACAGTCCGGACATTTCCGCACTGATTGCCGAGCACCTCCGAGACTATTCTGTTCACGCTGTGGACGAAATGGAATTATGAGCCGAGACTGTAATTGTCGCAATCCGGAAAACTAAACCGGAGTCGTACTGCTGCGAGGCCAGCACACTCCCGGACTATTACAGCCCCGCCTAATTCCGCCGTTACCGAAATAGACAATCGACCACACGTCACCGTCAAAATAAGAGACAGGATGTTCTCTGCACTCGTAGATACCGGCTCCGTCCGATCTTATGTTGGCGAGAGTCGCTAAATACTGCAGAGACATAGAAATCCCGCTCCAAGAAGTTTTGACGCCCGCTGCAAAACTGGCAAATGGATTAACAGTAAACATACAGCGTGGTTACTGTTTAGAATTTTCTATAAGTGATATTCACTTTTCCGAAACAATTGCATATTTGCCAGATTTGACGTCCGATATTGTGTTAGGCATGGATCTCCTTGGTAAGAAGAAGTTTACCATGGACATGTTGACCAACACATTGTATCTAAATGACCAAGTAGTCTTTAGACAACAGCCGACACCATCATGTAGTCCGATTGGAGGACTAGAGATACAGTTGACCGACACCGCGGCAACTGATGTAAAAGCTAGCCTCCAAAAGATAAAGTTAAAGGGAGAAACAGAATTTGTGTTGCCACCCGACTTGCCCGAACCTTCTGCCAGTAAGGATATCGAAGAACTAAGTGCCGTAGAAGATGCACTTAGTGCACCTTTAGCACCTTGAAAGTAACCCAAAAGTATTTCCAGATTACTGTGTACGTAATGACTGGTTGTATCGGTACTTTTCGAATTCTAAAGGCATGTCCAGACCGAGCAATGCATGGAAACTCTGTGTGCCGAAACCGATGCGTGAAACCGTTCTAGCCAAAAACCACAGTGACCTTGCTATAGGACACTTAGGGGTAGCTAAGACAACAGCACGCATGGCACTCCGTTATTACTGGCCAGGAATGTTTCGTGAAATAGCAAAATTTGTAGGAAATTGTATGCATTGTCACCAGAAACTATCCTTGCCTCCGACTCCCATAACTCCCAAGAACTTCCGATATCGAAAAACGACACCCTCCGTTAACCACCAACAGTGGAAAACTATCAGTATCAGTTTGGTAGGCCCCCTACCCAATTCCGCTAATGGAAACCGTTTTCTGGCAGTTTTCCAAGACTGTGTCTCAAAAAGGGTTCAGTTAAGTCCGTTGCGTAATGCAAAAGCACAATGTATCGTTAAAGCTCTTCAAAAAGAAGTTATCTATCGTTTCGGCTGCCCCCGTAGGATTTTCAGTAATCGTGGCACCCAGTACGATAGCCGTCAATTCCGTCAACTTCTAAAAGACTTTGAGATACCGCTTAGTTGCATCACCCAGTATAAGTCACCGACCGATTTAATAAACTCCCATGATCTAAAGAAGAACAACCCATGATCTAAAGAAGAGTATAGCAAATTATTGTAGACCGGATTTGAATAACTGGGATGAGCACCTTCAGTCATTTCGGTACCAGATTTAAATTGCAACCGAGTCACTAGTTTAAAGAAAGAATGCGATACAGGACAAACCGAACCGACATAATTGCCTTCTTTGAATTGTAGTGGCGTCAGGACGACTACCGGAAGAACCACCGTGCGAAACCGAGACCCCGTCACTTCGAACCCCCGCGCTGGATGCCGCTTTTGCCAGGTTAGAGCAACAGGTGCGTCGGCATGCAGCTCAGCAAAAGACGAGGCGGCTACAAAAGGCAACCCGGAGTAAACCAACCAACCCGGGAAGACCGCCAGAGACTGACAAAAACCCCTCGACTAAAAGCGGCCCGACCGTCCCGCAATCCTCCGGGGATATAACGTTTAACGATTGGCTATATAGCCATCGTAACCCGACCGCATGGGGCGCCACCGTCTGGGAGCAGGTCCGGGAACGGACCCACTGTGGGCCCAAGCATAGACGGTTCCGGGCCCACTTCGTCACTTCAGAGGGCGTGACATTCCGGGTGACCGTACCGGCCGAATGAACCCGGGGGGGGAAGGAGTAGGGAGATGGTCTTCTCCGCCAGAGAAAGACCTTTGTAATATTGTTTTTGAAAAATTACTTATGTAATAGATATATCCGGCAGTGTCCCGAGTAGACCAATAAAGTTATAAATATTAGCCAGCCGTGTTTATTTTTCTTTTGGGTTGGTGTAAATGGTTAAATATTTTTTTTTAGTATTACCATGAGCAGCCCCACCCTTGAGCTCTATGATCAAGAGCTTTTACAAGCTTTAGATGAGGCGATTGGTGATGAGATAGGCCCTGTTGCTCAAGCCGCCCGCCGACCGCAACCGATGACTAGGATAGAGATACCGCAATCCGACACCGAATCTCCTGCCCCACCTGTGAGAGATGAGATGGATCCACAGAGCAACGCCGCTCGCCGACCGCAGCCGACGACCAGGGCACAAACTCCGCTACCCGTTGCCAAAGCCCCCGCCCCCCGTTCCCTCAAAATACCGGAAGGCAACGCGTCTGGATGTCCCCGGGATTGGACCCCCTACAAGAAGGACGTCCCCATACACCTGCCCGTGGACCAGTATGTGCTATGCTGGCGATGTGGTTTCCCCGGCCATGATAGGCGCACTTGCCAAGGGAAGCGGCGGTTGTTCTGCTCCCAGTGTGGCCTACATGGGACGATGACAAGAGACTGCCGGTGCCAGCAGGCCCGGATCCGTTTCCCAGTACGTCCACGGACCCGCGATCAAGAAATTCAATGCTGCCCAGCTCGCCAGCTACGGCGGAACCAGCAGACGCAGACCCCCGGAGGCGTGACCAGCCGACGACGGTCGGCCCAGTGGTGAATACGGCACGTCCACCACGAACGTCCTGGAGTAAGAATTATTATTTTGTTTTATATTATTCTGAATAACTTGTACGAAGTTGCACGCTCCCGAAATAAAGTTTTAGTCTTTTCCCGTCGGGGGATGCAATTTTGTTTTTTTTTCTCATTGAAAGAAAAAAAAATCATTTCTTTAGTTTTGGGTAGTTAATTAAGGGGAGTTAAAGAAAAAAAAATAACATTTCTTTTATTTTTTTTTTACCGAAGTAAGAGGGGGGTGTAACGAAGTTACTTTTTGTTCCGTAGTAATTTAAACAAGAACTACATATGAACCGTTTTATTTGAACACACCGTATATAAGTTTGTAAATATTTTTATGAACAACTCATATCCAAGTAATGCCTTAATGTTTTCCAGTATAGTTTTATTATTATAGTACATTTGTTAATAGATAAGACTATAAACAATATACATTTATTCGATGGAAACCGGCCGAGATTCAAGAAATTCCAAACGTTGTTTTTACGCCGCCCGCAGTTTTTGTTCCTAGCGAAATACATGAATATTTTCGTGTTGTAGGTACCCTAAAATATTTATTTAATGCATTGGAACTGGATAATATTTGATTCATATGCTATTTAAAAATACTTATGCAACCGCCACTTGAAATTTGATAAAGTCATATTATAATATATCTATTAAAGTATTTTATGACAAAGTTTGGAATACATAGCTCTCCGTATAGTCATGTTATGACAATTAATTTGTTTATTAATGTTTATGCACTTTCTGGCAATAAATGTTTACCGAACTTGTTTAATTTACTAAGGGGAATATATCTGAGACATGTTTGAGGTATTACTATACCGTATTTGCCTATTGTTACCGAATTAACTTAAATTAAATTAAGTTATATTGAATTTAATATTGTTTAATTATCCAAGATATGATTTTCGTTATAACTTGTATATAGTTTTGTTAATGATAAGTATTTAAATATGTTATTTTGTTAGGAACCGATAATTAAATGCAGGTTGATGCAGTAAGACATAAAAGTCAAAGTACGTTACTAAATCTGATTAAAAATATGTTCTAATTACACATTAGATTCATATTAATCATTTGCCGATATTATAAATTAATTTCAAGTAAGCATTCCGCGAATTTAATAAAATTTGAGACCATATTTGGTCATGAAGCGAAATCCGCCGTTCTGATTGGTCGAGCCAGCGGCCGAGGACTATAAAAGACCGGCCGATTTTCGTTGAAAAGACAGTATTTCACCGATCTCCGAAGACAGTATTCCACCGACCGCTGAGAACAGAGTTCCAACGATATCCGAAGACAGTGTTTTACAGGACTCCGAAGCAACAGCTTGAGTAAGTTCCTATGGGTAGGCTTCCTTCCCTAATCCGAACCCTTTGGTAAATGCTGCTGATACCTGTGATGTGCGTAGGCCTCCAGGAATATTTCTACAGCTAAACCTGTCCGATTCCCTTTGGTTACATGCTGATGATACCTGTGATGTGCGTAGGCCTCCAGGGATATTTCTACAGCTAAACCTGTCCGATTCCCTTTGGTTACATGCTGATGATACCTGTGATGTGCGTAGGCCTCCAGGAATATTTCTACAGCTAAACCTGTTTGATTCCCTTTGGTTACATGCTTGATGATACCTGTGATGTGCGTAGGCCTCCAGGAATATTTCTACAGCTAAACCTGTCCGATTCCCTTTGGGTACATGCTGATGATACCTGTGATGTGCGTAGGCCTCCAGGAATACTTCTACAGCCATACCTGTCCCGAACCCTCCGATACATGCATGACGAATAACCTGTGATGTGCGTAGGCCTCCAGGAAGACTTCGACGTCTGTATCCTTCTTATCCGTCTCTCGTTGTTCCCTATTCACACAAAGCCGTGTACATAAATTTTAATAATTTGCTTAGTACCTGCACCGCTTCTTTTCTTAGACTGTGATTAAAGCTTTACTGTGACACTGCCGAATTAATATTTGAATGAAATGCATTACTGCTAATAACCTGGGTTTAATACATTGCATACATGTATATAATATTGTTGCTTATTACCATTTGTCTATTTTGCTGATTTGCTACTTTTGCTAATTTCTTTATTTTGCTGTCCGCCTTATGTCGCTGCTTGGCTATTTAATTTTATTTTAATAAATCTTGTAGTAAGCCTCCGAAACCGACTTTTATTACATAGATTTGAGAAACATTTGACCCGCTGGCAAGTGTACGTGTGTGTACACCTTCTTCACTGTAGCTACCCCGCCTTTACTCATAAGCGAGTAGAGTCCGCGTGGACCATTCACCACGTGAAACCTATGGATGTGTGGCGCCCGATGGCAAAAACCCGAGGATAAATCCGAAGCCGAATCAAGAGAGTGTCACAAATTGGCACCCTCGAATTAAGAGCGTCGCACTATCATTTTGTCAACTGTAAGGTGGTCGCCATACTGTGCTAACATTCCATTGACTAGTTTTCAGCTAATGATGTTGAGGTATTTACAGAGGGAAATTTTGAAAATAGTTTGGTGAGATATGGTCATATGACTAACTAAATATTACTTATATGGATGGATATTGGTATAAAATATGTACACTGTTGTAATAAAAATACTTTAGCAGCGGGTCTAAAAAGTTAACTTAATATAGGGTTATATCAAAGATTAAATTGTATTATTTGCGCATTAGATATGACGAGTAATTGACAGAACTGGACTCAAGAGTTATATTTGTGCAGCAAAGGTACACATAATTTTTTTCTATTTATAGTGCATTTCAAATAATTGGAATCATCTCTTTTTAGTTTGACTTGAAATGATTTTCGACAAAGTCGAAATTTATGTGCTTGTAAAGACACTCCCTACATGTACAAATCTTCCAATGGTATGTCTGGTAGGTACCTATGTATATTAAATTCATTGACGACACTCTTTATTTCTCCTATTACAACTTAATTTTTTAAATAAATTATACATTAGCCGGAATTATAACTGGTTCATAATAGTTACTTGTCTAAACATAATTTAGTAACTAACCCAAAAACTTTAAAGTAACATGGTTTGTCAACCAAGTATTTGAACCTTGTCTGATTGCAGTATAAAAATTAGTTAGGATCAGTTTTGTATATTGTTTTGAGGAATTCTAATATCGATACCTTTTTGCCAAAATATCGTAAGTCACTCACTAAATTTTACCTTAGGCTACTTACGACCATTCTGCCACTCTGCATATTACAGTTCTGTTATTTACGATAAAATGTATGCAGTTATTTAACCGTCAAACATTTAAATACGCTTACATATTTATGGATCTATCTACCTCTGCCAAGATGTGTATTTGCATCTCCGATCAAATATGTATAGATAAGTAATTGCCTATTTGTCAGTATATAAAATATTGTAACCAAGAATAACAAAAAACATAACCTCAATTTCATGAAATTACCTGTCACAGTGCCCAACGACATGGGCGGCTATATTTAAGGGGTGAAAATAATAATTATAAAACTAAAAGTACAAATTAGAATATTTTATTTTGGTAAATACAAAGTTTAAGATTTACATATTCAATAACAACAATTTATACACATATGTGTACAATATTTACTACACTATTTATAATAGTATTTAATATTTACTATTAAAAAACAATTGTAAAATCATTGTTGATCCCTCTCGCGATCGCCGATTCTACGTTTATGCATGGCTACTTACCTGTGTAAACCCACGCCAATTGGTGACAGTCACAAAATCTCTAACAATTTAGGCGGTAAATTCAAATGGCATTTTTTGATTGGACCAAATGCTTGGGCACTAATGTAAACAAAAACCCATTGTTTTAAATATTGTTGTTTGCACAAAACTGTGTTGCTATTATTTGTCTATATAATATTTGATTGGATATTTGCATATTATACTTACGATAGATCCATAGTCATTTTCATGAAAAATGTCACACGATAGTTTGGCAAAAAGGTATCGATATAAGGTAGGTATTTATCGAAGAATTAGAAATATGTTTGTAGTTATTTTAATTGTGGCAGGAGCTGCATATATAAAAAGCCATGATGAAAGTAGCTGCACGTCTTATCAGTAAAAACGGCACTAAAAAAATATTTTTTAACTGAATAACGTTATATCTAGAATTAGTAATGTCAAGTAGTTATTAGTCAAATTTATACTTTACACTGTTAAGATATATTAAATATTGTGAATGAATTGGGATAGGTTAATGAGTTATTTTGTTATAAAATTACATGAAGTTTATAATACACAATATGGTAATAACTGCTTTTCTAGAAGATGACATTAACAACTTCAAAACTCAAAATCATTATGATTATGGTAGGAATTTAATAAAAACACATTTAAAATATAATTTATACACACAATCACATTATAATAGAAGTTTTATCCACACTTATAAAGCATCTAAAGTAACCTATTATCCACTACTGAAATAATAAAAAAATATAAACTTAAATCAACCAAATTTAATTTACTTATTAAAATTAACATTAACATTTATATTAATAGACATTTTGCTCTTCACTTTTTCATATTTCACTTCGTTTCCGTTAATAGGAAGCTTGTAGTTGCTTCTTGGAACAAATTTTGGATGTCTCCTCTCCTGAGGAATGACTTGAACGAGAAGAACCTTGGAATTTCCTTGCAATACCAAGTTTGTTAGATACGGAGTCTTCAATATAGCTTTCTGCCACAGCAGGGCTCTTCCACCCACTATCCCGCTTGATGGGTGTAAAATCGGCACCTTTATTTCCCAATAAAGTTATTGAAGTGCACCCTCATATATAGTGGCCAATATAAGCTTCCGCGTTTGCCAAGTTCAGAAACGATGCAACTTTTAATGGAACTTTTGCCAATGTGTTGATTCCAACAGGCTGAGTACATTTTTTATTCTTATAATGTAAAAAGAATCTGTTTTGTGATAAGCTCTTTGGTCGTAGGGAAATATATTTTCTACACATCTCTACGTCGTTGATAGAAAATCCTTCATTTATAATTGTAAACTTTCGTGAAATGCCGGTCTTGATATCTGGTATCGAAACAACTATATACGCGCCAGCGTCCTATACATTAGTGATTTTCAAATTCGTCAATTCGTAGCATCGACAAGCACCAGAGACTCCTATTATTAGCGCAACCTAAAATGAGTCAAAGTATTATTACTTAATACATATTGTCTAAAAAGTTAAGAGTTATTACCTTAATCATAAAATATTCTTTATCACAAGATTTAGTCAAAAATTCTTCAATTTGCACTCTTTCCAAAACTGCAGCCTTTTTCACTTTGTATCCTTTCGATTGACTCTTCAGATAACACATATCTACGTTTTTAGACTTAACCTTAAAATATGACAAATTCTTTATTGGGCATACGGCATACATACCTTTATGGAAATAGTCATCCTTAGAGAAAGGTAAAGAGCACACTCTCTACTCTGCGTTCTTTAGCTTCCTTATCCATACTTGTCTCTGTAATGCTCAACTTATAGTTTGCGCGATAGCTCCAGATTTTGCCGCTTTTGGAAAAGTATGAAACTGATCTCGGGGTTTTTCTTTGTCCAAGAGGAACAATGACGCTCACAACAATAATGATTCATAATCAAAGCAATTAAATAATATAACAACAGATATTTCAAAATTCACAATAGACATACATACGCAAAACTGAACCAATAACTCAAACGTTAGTTGTGCGTGCCGCCAGTAGGTAGCGTATTGCTTAGCAAGAATAGCGTATAGATATTTTATTGGTAATTATGCGAAAAAGTTTTCTGATGTAGGTATGAAAAATTAAAAAACAATGTATATTCTGCTAACGGCTAATTATAATATACCATATTATATTATAATATGGCTATAATATAGCCGGCGAAATGCTAATTAATTAGCATTGGCTAAATATATAATAATAATAATAATAATAATAATATCTCTACCCCTCATTCTAATCACAAGGATTAGCCCGAAAGTCTGAGACTTGTGTGGGAGAGGGGGCGGCATATTATTATTTCGCGGGCCGCATTTGCGCCTCAGGAACGACTTACGTTAGTAGGCCCTAACCACCATTCAGTGCTGGAATGAGGGAAACCTGGAAAACCTCATTAGTTAGGGGGACAAGTCAAACATCAACTGATTTTAATCTCTCACATTAACACCAAGTTGACATTCTTCCCATCCTAGGCCATCGCCAGGATAGTTGCCAAGCCATCCCTGCGAATAAGCCTTGATCTACGGGCAAACAATTTAATTAAAAATTGTTGGCGGAGTGGGAATTAGAACCCACGACCTCTGGGTTGAGCGATCGAGACGCTAAGCCCTGAGCCACCGGCCCGATTAATTAACGGCTAAAAACCCATCACTGAACAGAACTCTATGAGTGACGTCTGCGGGCGGCAGACTTTATCCCTATTAAGAGAGTTGGAATAGAACTCTCTTATCTCTATATATAAATGCTCTGTGCTATAAATATACTTTGATGTCTATGGCCAAGATTCCACTAGTTATGGTACCTCAAGGATTGTTAATTGTTTACAGGATTGCTCGATCCCTATGCTACAATGTAATCCATAATTGTGACGTTATCAAAGATCCAAAGATCTCGAACTTGTAGAAATAGGTACACTTTATACTATTATTACAAACTTTAATAAATAATAATATTAATAATCATTCAAATACGAAAATTCTTTTGCAAATGTGAAATATAACAAACACAAAATAGGTATATTTCGACAATTCGATTACATAGATCTTCGATGACGTCAGAAAGGCGGATGACAAAATTGAGCGATCGAGCAATCCTGTAAACAGTTAACAATCCTTGATGGTACCTTGGATCCCACTCTGTACCCAAGGATTGTTAACTGTTTACAGGATTGCTCGATCGCTCAATTTTGCCATCCGCCTTTGTGACGTCATCGAAGATCCATGTAATCGAACTGTCAAATTATTTTATATATTTCAAATATATATATTTCACATTTGCAAGAGAATTTTCGTATTTGAATGATTATTATTTATTAAAGTTTGTAATACCAGTATAAATTGTAAGATTTAATAACTAATAAACATATTTCCCAAATTTAACAGGTAAGGATTGTGTATCCAATATATTTATTAACAAATTATCTTTGCTGGAAATCTTAACCCAATTTTTGATATTAACTTTACTACTGATGCACTGATGCCTATGATTTTTTGCTACAGTAAGCTTAAAATTTATTTTAATTATTTTAGCCTTATTGGCAAATTATATAGGAATTTCAATTTAATTTTGGCTAGATTAGATTAGATTTATATAGGAGTCGACGCCCTGGCCTGGTCCACCGCGACCTAGAAGATCTATTGTGGCACTCTCAACCTATTTAGAGCACTCTGTCCAGCCCTGTCCTGTGCATTATATAGTATAGCTGCGAACAGTATACAAGTTGCTTATTTTAAAAAAGCAGTTAACATTATTAATTATATATACCTAAAAGTAATCATCCTTGTATTTAAGTATCTTATTTTAACTATTAAAAAGATGGTAAAGATAAGCACTAACAAATTTACGTAAATATACACTTAAAACCGCAAAATATATCTTGAACATTACAACATAACCCAACATCAAACTTTTTCCGTTCATATTTCTCTACAGAATCTCTGTTTCCGAATATGTTCATAATTAAAAAAGTATGCATATGCTTACCTATTTTAATAATATACTCGGATAGTTTGTAGCAAAATGTGCATATAATTTCAATTTGTTGGTAGACACAGAATTAAAGAACATAAAGAAACCAAGGAAAATATTATGCAATTACTTATTATAGGTATGTACAGAAACTATTACCAGAGGATAAACTAATTCCTCTGCTATTACCCACAAACACAAAGGTATTATATAAGAATAATTAACTATTGATTTGAGAGTTTTAAATTCAAATTCCGCTTTCGCGCTTTTAGTTTGACTTTGACAAATTGCTTTATTGGATCTTTGATGACATCACAATTATGGATTACATTGTAGTATAGGAATCGAGCAATCCTGTAAACAGTTAACAATCCTTGCTCTGTACCAAGGATTATTAACTTATAAAATCCTTGACTCTGTACAACATTGCTTTCTACATATCGTATTCTTTGGTTAATTTCTACTCCAAAGCGACAAAGCGACCATTGTTGATGTTGATATTGATACTCTACATGATAGATTAGGGAGTTTTTGAACCCCTTAAAATTTACGTTATCGTTATGGTTATGGTTATTCTGAGCATGCGCAGTGCCGAAAATGATAGTATTTTTGGCACTGCGCATGCGCAGAATAACGATAACGATAACGACGTGCTAAAATTTAAGGGGTTCAAAAACTCTCTATTAGAGAGTTTTTGATATGATATCAAAAGAAGGTAAGAAGATATGATATCACGCCTGTGGGCGTGGCATATGTGACGTCAATTGGTGCGAATTTCCGCCATATTGGCCTATACTTTTTGTGTTTCTTTTAACGTTCATAGCAAAGATCTTTTTAAAATAATAGTTTTAAAAGTGTTAAAGCGTTCATTTTTGTGAAAAATGAGATGTACGATGTATGGTTGTGCTGTTGATAATATGTGCAAGAGTTTTGTATGATGGCGGTACCATGTTTTTTAGATTTCCGAAAGACAAGGAAATGCAGGGTATTTGGAAACAGCTGTGTAAATGTAAAGACAGTTTTAATGTTAAATTTGCTCGTGTTTGCGATAAACATTTTATTAAAAGCGATTATGAACGCAATTTAAAACATGAATTGCTGGGATATAGACCAGCATCCCTTGACGCCCCTTATATTTTTTTAATTCCTCAATAATTGTCAGAAATAGGTCAGATAATGTTTTCTCTGCAATATTGTTTTAAGATTTTTTGTTTAATCTTGCACAGCATTCTAAAAAGAGTAAATACATGTATAATTATAATAATGTAAAAATCTTTAACATTCTTTGACGTCCAACATAAAATATTGCTTAACTTAAGTTCATATGTAATTTAAAAAATAAATACTTAAGTTCCATCAGCACATAGGTATATATGTTTCTGAATTATAAGGACCTATTATATATTGGGTATTAAAAAATAACCTGTGAAAATTCCACAGGCATTATACAGGGTGTCCCACGGTGACGATCCATTAAAAGTATCTGGAGAACTAATTAAGCTATTAATTTGAAATTTGAGGTGAAGTCGAAAGTGGGCCATGATCTACTTGATGAAAATATTTTGCAGTTTCTACCACTTGTGATTATACCGGAAGTCGACATTAACTTCGTTATTTTAAATGGGACACCCTATATATTATTTCATTTCTGAATTCTACGTGAAATTCTAAACACATTTCATGTAGGATGTCCTATACCTATCTTCAACTGTTGAAATATTGACAAGTGAATATTGACATTTTTCAACTTTGACACCCTGTAAAATCTAAACGGTTTGAGATGAAGCAAAACGGTTTGCACATTTCTATCTTAACTTTTCATAAGCTATCGTTTGACACTAATTTCAGGTTTTCTAGAAATTAAAAATTTTCGATTAAATATAATTTCTTGGTTAGATTTGAAATTACTGTCAAACGAAAGCTTATGAAAAGTTAAGATAGATAGATAGATAGGTATAAGACATCCTACATGAAATGTGTTTAGAATTCCACGTAGAATCCAAAAATGAAATAATATTAGGGCGTTCCATTCAAAATAACGAAGTTAATGTCGACTTCCGGTATAACCGGAAGTAGTAGAAACTACAAAATATTTTCGTCAAGTAGATCATGGCCCACTTTCATTTTACTTCAAATTTCAAATTAATAGCTTAATTGGTTCTCCAGATACATCTAATGGATCGTCACCGTGGGACACCCGGTATAACTGTTGTATAATTACAATTAAACTTTTATTACATTATAGTTACTTTCATTATATGAATTTAAGTATTATATACGGAGCCTTTAAAAAATAACTAGAAACAACGTTATTTATTTTATTACCTAGAATGTACTAGTTATATTTGAAAAGCACTGTATATAATACCTAAATTCATATAATGAAAGTAACTATAATGTAATACAAGCTTAGTCTTTAACATAGGTACTTCAGATGTTTATTAAAAACAACATTTACTTATTCTGTTTCACTGTAACATGATAAAAGTACTTGGATTGTAACGTAACATGTTACTCTAATTACACAAATGTTGCATCAATGCGAAGTTTTTTTTACATAAGAAATGTGTTCTTGGAATCTAAAACCACCTTCAAGTATATTTCAAACAATAAATAAAACAATTATAATTAAACTTCGACGCTTTCCAACGATAAAGCGCACTTGCTTGGTGCGAAATTCATCGCACCAAGTGACGTCATGCGCGAAAGCAGACGAAATTAGGACGCGTTAATATCATATCTTGTTTTATTGTATCATGGGTACTCTATTTACATTTTATATTAGATTATAATCTTATATTTCAGTCTTTAGAGAGGAAAAAACTACATCATGAGTATTAAGTAGACATGAATGAGACTGTCTAGTTATATATATTTATCTAGTCGCTACCATAGATAAAATATGTCGCTACCACGGATTTCCTAAAATAAACTGGATCGCTGATTCCTAACTATCATTTTGTCAGTTGTAAGGTGGTCGCCACACTGTGCTAACATTCCATTGGCTAGTTTTCAGCTAATGATGTTGAGGTATTTACAGAGGGAAATTTTGAAAATAGTTTGGTGAGATATGGGCATATGACTAACTAAATATAGTAATATTTAGTTAGTCATATGCCTTATATGGATGGATATGGGTATAAAATATGTACACTGTTGTAATAAAAATACTTTAGCAGCGGGTCTAAAAAGTTAACTTAATATAGGGTTATATCAAAGATTAAATTGTATTATTTGTGCATTAGATATGACGAGTAATTGACAGGACTGGACTCAAGAGTTATATTTGTGCAGCAAAGGTACACATAATTTTTTTCTATTTATAGTGCATTTCAAATAATTGGAATCATCTCTTTTTAATTTGACTTGAAATGATTTTCGACAAAGTCGAAATTTATGTGCTTGTAAAGACACTCCCTACATGTACAAATCTTCCAATGGTATGTCTGGTAGGTACCAATGTACATTAAATTCATTGACGACACTCTTTATTTCTCCTGTTACAACTTCATTTTTTAAATAAATTTTACATTAGCCGGAATTATAACTGGTTCATAATAGTTACTTGTCTAAACATAATTTAGTAACTAACCCAAAAAACTTTAAAGTAACATGGTTTGTCAACCAAGTATTTGAACCTTGTCTGATTGCAGTATAAAAATTAGTTAGGATCAGTTTTGTATATTGTTTTGAGGAATTCTAATATCGATACCTTTTTGCCAAAATATCGTAAGTCACTCACTAAATTTTACCTTAGGCTACTTACGACAATTCTGCCACTCTGCCTATTACAGTTCTGTTACTTACGATAAAATGTATGCAGTTATTTAACCGTGAAACATTTAAATACGCTTACATATGTATGGATCTATCTACCTCTGCCAAGATGTGTATTTGCATATTATACTTACGATAGATCCATAGTCATTTTCATGGAAAATGTCACTTACGATAGTTTGGCAAAAAGGTATCGATATAAGGTAGGTATTTATCGAAGAATTAGACATATGTTTGTAGTTATTTTAATTGTGGCAGGAGCTGCATATATAAAAAGCCACGATGAAAGTAGCTGCACGTCTTATCAGTAAAAACGGCACTAAAAAAATATTTTTTAATTGAATGGCATCATACAATTAGTAATGTCAAGTAGTTATTAGTCAAATTTATACTTTACACTGTTAAGATATATTAAATATTGTGAATGAATTGGGATAGGTTAATCAGTTATTTTGTTATAAAATTACATGAAGTTTATAATTCACAATGTGGTAATAACTGCTTCTAGAAGATAACATTAACAACTTCAAAACTCAAAATCATTATGATTATGGTAGGAATTTAATAAAAACACATTTAAAATATAATTTATACACACAATCACATTATAATAGGAGTTTTATCCACACTTATAAAGCATATAAAGTAACCTATTATCCACTACTGAAATAATAAAAAAATATAAACTTAAATCAACCAAATTTAATTTACTTATTAAAATTAACATTAACATTTATATTAATAGACATTTCGTTCTTCGCTTTTTCATATTTCACTTCGTTTCCGTTAATAGGAAACTTGTAGTTGCTTCTTGCAACAAATTTTGGATGTCTCCTTCTCCTGAGGAATGACTTGAAGGAGAAGAACCTTGGATTTTTCTTGCAATACCAAGTTTGTTAGATACGGAGTCTTCAATATAGCTCTCTGCCACAGCAGGGCTCTTCCACCCACCATGCCGCTTGATGGGTGTAAAGTCGGCACCTTTATTTCCCAATAAAGTTATTGAAGTGCACCCTCATATAGTGGCCAATATAAGCTTCCGCGTTTGCCAAGTTCAGAAACGATGCAACTTTTGATGGAACTTTTGCCAATGTGTTGATTCCAACAGGCTGAGAAGTACATTTTTGATTCTTATAATGTAAAAAGAATCTGTTTTGTGATAAGTTCTTTGGTGTTAGGAAAATACATTTTCTACACATCTCTACGTCGTTGATAGAAAATCCTTCATTTATAATTTTAAACTTTCGTGAAATGCCGGTCTTGGTATCTAGTATCGAAACTAGATACGCGCCAGTGTCCTATACATTAGTGATTTTCAAATTCGTCAATTCGTAGCATCGACAAGCACCAGAGACTCCTATTACTAGCGCAACCTAAAATGATTCAAAGTATTATTAATACATATTGTCTAAAAAGTTAAGAGTTATTACCTTAATCATAAAATATTCTTTATCACAAGATTTAGTCAAAAATTCTTCAATTTGCACTCTTTCCAAAACTGCAGCCTTTTTCACCTTGTATCTTTTCGATTGACTCTTCAGATAACAGATATCTACGTTTTTCGACTTATCGCAACCTTCAACATTGAATACTTCGACCAAATGGATGAAATGATGAAATTGCATGTTTTTTCTTCAGATTAAGAAATAAATAACTTGCACCTTGCACACAGAACTTCATTTATAAACCACAAAACAAAAAGAAAATATAAAAGCAGTGATGGTAACTCAACAGTGTTACCATCATTTAGTTCAAAAATACCTAGAAGTTAGCACAGTATGGCGGCCGCCTATCAGTTGTTATTTTTAGCTACCCCCACCAGTATGTATTAGCGATCCAGTTTATTTTAAGAAATCCGTGGTCGCTACTTATATCAGCACAAAACAGAAATATATCAGCGTATGCGTATAACATATACATAACATAAATATATTTTCTTTTTGGGAAAGGTAGGAGTTTTCTTTTATTATCTATGGGTAGGAGCAGAAAAACGGAGAAAATAAAATGTCTCGGAGCCTACCATGATACAACTACACTGATATGCCTATGCGCATGGGGGCGTGGTCTATCGATGAGCGTGACGTCAGTTTTGATACAAAATTAAATAAAATACTTGTAAACAAAGATAACAATATAAAAGAAACGTCGATTATGGAATTATAATATACGATTCATACAGGGAAACTAAAATAATAGTTGATTAATATCAATCTTTCTTATTTTAATTCAAACCGCATTCTGTGGGTGAGTTCGGCATTGCTGTCAGAGCGCTAAATTTAATGATTTACGTTCGGCATTCCACTCCCTGAGAGCTTTGACTACAGTCTGGCGCATTCGGCTTTATGTTCAAAGATAAAATTGAGATCCTCATTTTGCTCAGATTTTAGATAGCGATTTTTCAGATATTTACGTCATCGTCATCCTTGTTTGGAGGTTATGTCGTTATTAGGGTTGTTAGCAAGCACAATCAAAAAGTCACACATAAAAATGTATTTAAAGGTATTTAAAAATACCTTATTTTTAGGTATGTGATATAAGTCAACCTTTTCTAAAAGTTCCATTTCCTCTTCACCATTAGGTTCTCCAAAAAAATATTTCGTAGCCAATAGCAATGCCCATAATTCCTACGTTAATATCAATTTTAGATATAAATAAATATATAGATGAAAGTAATAGAACAGAAAACAGTTTGATTTTAGCGATTTCAGGTCGAAATATGTAAACAAAAACAAAACTACTCAATTGCGTTCGGCAAATTTCTGAGAAGACAAGCGCTGAAAAAGTCATGTGACCAATGATCTGTTTTTCTCTGCACTATCAATTGATAACAATGCCGAACTCACCCTGTGTACCGATCTACCTACCGAATATAATTCTAACCTAAATTTTATAATTTGAAGAGATAATAAGAAGCACTACTGTAAATAAACAACACCCTATAATATAAAAATGACAACTTGATAACCCTCGGACCTCACAATTATAATAATACGGGAATACAATTGACAAACACAAAAATAATTATATCACTGACAGTCACGTTGACAGTAACGCATTTGAATTTTCGCCATTTTAGCATCACGAATGACGTCGTGCGCAGAACAAACGAAATTTGGTCGAACGAAAAGTTATGAGCATATCAGTGTAGTTGTATCATGGGAGCCTACAACATACAAAGAGTAGTATAAAAAATATTTTTTATTAGACATGTTTATTATACTTTTCGAAATTTATCCGTACCTAAATAACTTTGTAAGTAGATTTAGATTATTTTATCATCACCTTTCGTGGTTATCTATGTTTTCAACTTAATTACTGTGTTGTGTTTAGGAAAGAAATATATACTTAAACGAGGGAAATAACAATTTGTAACAATAAAAAGAAAATATGGAAAGAGATCTAGAGCAGTTAAATTCTGCTCTAAATTCTGTTAAAACTTTAAGATCAAATGTAAGAAGAGTGTTTGAATCTGTAAGCAATGGTTTAAGGGCTGATCATGGAGATGAAGGCAAAGAAAATAGATTTATTCTTGAACTTCAGGAATTGTTAACAACGGTGAATAACAATTTAAGGTATAAGAATTATTTAGTAAAATATGCCATATCTTAATAATGTGCCAATACCTTTAGAGATGTAGAAAATTCAGTGTCCAATCTTACACCGCCACCGGGTGCATTCAGTCTAGGCAACACAGCATATTTAAGCCAAGAAACAACACAAGAACGACAAGCACTTTATGGACAATTGGTTAATAGTTATAAATGGACAGATAAGGTGAGCTTAACCACATTCATGTACAGATACCTACTAAACTTTAAAATAATGTACCTACTTACCTTCTATTTGCATTGTTTCGAGGGTAATTGTATAGTTATCCTCCCATACTTAGATATGTATACTTTGGTATACTTTTTTGAGTTGTAAACCTGAAAACTAATAATAAAAATCAGCAATCTCGCATAGATTTTAGATGTATTTTCCTAAAATCCTCCCACTCAATGACTGGACAGCTTTTCTCCCTTCATTAATCATATACACCACCACAGAACATAATATCTAAAATATGTAGTGATTTTTGTAATGTTTACTGTTTAAAATTATCAGTGTTTACATACTTGCAAGTATTTAAGAATAGTGATAAATTCATCAGAGTATTTCTCCCGTTAAGCATTTATGTGCTTAGGTAGTAAATCTTCCAACCTTTTAATTTCAAATATATAGACTTAGATACAACTTAACTGGAATTACAATACAGTAATTACCGCATTACCACATTACCGCACTCCATGAACTAATGAGTCATTACCGTGAACCAAGCTGTAATAATTAAAGAAACATTAAGCATTCTATTTATCAAAATTAATCAAAAAACAAGTAAACCTTAAATCTAGCAATGTATAATCTAAAAATGTCAATACATTTATGTTAGTTTAATTATTATAGACAAGTTATAACCAATGTAGTAAAAAAAAACAGCTTAAAGATGTCACAGTGGGGACTGCCGTACAGTGGAGTCTGCTACTGTTGGTTCTTCAATCTGGATTGTTTTTTCAGCCTCAGAAATTTTCTTGGCTACTGGTTTTATGCAGAGGCAACCTTATAAATACCCATCCTATGCATGTCAATACCTCAGTAAACCCAGATAATTTGAAATAAAAAATGATAATTTTTACTGTAAATTTTATTTAATTTAAATAAACCATGTGCGTATTATTAAATATATTATTGATGATTATGACCAGAGATTATTGTCAAAATTAATTTAATTACTCCTGAAAATTATTCATAAATATATTAAATAATCAAATTCCTCTCATTAATCTCTGCTTCACAACTTGCCAATTGCCTATGTTGCCAACTGTCAATACGTTTTACTTGTCCGCATAACATCTACTAGTACTATTTTTATTTCAGATACGTGAATATAGTGCATTAGCTGGAAATATTCTTGCAACCAACTCCTTCAATAAAACCTATAAAACTTTTAGTACCACTAAACGTAGGAAAACTCAAAGCAGTAATCACAATGTGTCTCCAGAGTAGGTTTATCGAATAAGTAAATTTAATTCCTTTTAATACCACACATCATTGTAGGGTTATTGAAAACTTAATTACAAGTATTGACAGACTTTTTCCTGATGTTACCATTACAACAAATCGCCCATTTGTTCCAAACCCAGTTATACAGGTATGTTATACCTCTTTAGAAAGTCACTATAGTTATACCTATATAGTTAAAATATATCTTTAAAGCCAAATAGCTAATTATATATATTCGTACCATAGGCATCCCTAGGAAGAGTTTTAAAGGCAATCATAGCCTTTAAAGGACTGATGATAGAATGGGTAGTAGTAAAGGCGCATGCTGAATCTAACGATTTGTGGACAGAATCTCGTTATAAAGTTTTTAGGAAAGTAACTGAAAATTGTCATGCTGCTATGTGTCATTTTCATTCACCTATGATGCCAGAACTTGCAGTACGATCGTTCATGGTAATATGTTAATCAATTAATTATTATGATAACAGTATGAATACTTATTAATAAGGTACATAATTTCCAATTTTTTTTTTAGCACTGGTTTCACAGTTACAATACATTATTTAGTGCCCCATGCAAGAGATGTGGAAACCATTTACATAGCAACTTACCACCTACTTGGAGAGACTTGAGAACTCTAGAACCATATCATGAAGAATGCAAATAGTAATTTAGTATTTTTTTTATTTAAAATTATATTAAAAAACCAAATAATTATATTAGAATATACCTAGTTACTCCAAATATTGATATTTAAATATTTGTATGGTTTTAAACAAAACTTTTAGATACATATGTCTGCATTCGATTGAATAAATAAAACATTATTTTTAGCAGATTTTTATAATCCCTGTTTTTGAAGAGAATATTCCAAACATATTACAGTGAAAAATAAATAAAATGATACCGCTTTAATAAAAATATATCGACGGTATTTTGCCAATAGGGTGAATATGATGTCATTTTTATATTTTTACATGAGGCGCTAAAAACAGTTTTAGTAGTTTACACTAAAAATAATAATTAATTAGTTGCTTACCGCCTTTGAGGTGGTAATAAAAGTAGTCTTGGATACTATTTTTACAATATGTTTTCATTTATATCAAAAAAATTGATAAAACATAGTTTTGGAAAGAAAACTAATACAAGACTATTTTATAATAATATTGAAATATTGAATACAAATAAACGTACACTAAACACATTTTTTTAAATAACAAAAATAAAAACTTTTAATGTGTGGAAGTACTTGTCTTTTTGGGAAGTGGCTATTAAATTAATCTTCATCTTCTCCATCAGTCTCTATCAAAGAATGAGGTACATTTGGTTTTGTAGATAGTATTAAATATTCACCCACGATAAGCAATATTTATTGGTATGACTTCTTTCATACAAAGACTTCGCAGACCTTGATATTTTTCAGTTGCTTGGGTAGTCTAGCTGTGTGAGCTGCAGTAACCTTGTCGTTTTGATTTTGGGACCTTGTCGTTTTTCTTATTTGCACTTTAGAATATTCCGCAGTACATGACATTGAAACGTAAATAAAATTATATTCTGTTTTATTGAAAAGAATTCGTCGCAAGTCCATTAGTTCCATAGTGGAACCATTTTCAAAATATTTAAGGAAGGTTTTAACACGTAGTATTTTCCAGTCGAGAAAATTTTTGTATGTTTAAGTATGTACATTAAGGCTTCACTCTAGCATTTCTAATATTTATTATTTTTGTAATATTTTGTGATTTATTTACAGACCAACTAATACCACAAATCATTTGTTGGTTCTTGTTTTGCCCAACACAATTGTCACAGTAGAGTAAAATATCAGTTACTTTGCCTCTACTTTCAACAGATTCCAGGTACTTTACAACAATTGATCAGACCTCATTTGCGCCTTTTCTTCCATGAGATTCCTACCACCAAAAACAATCAACATTTCGAGTACCACTTTCATAAAATGTTGAGTTGAAGACAGCATACTTGCTTGTGAAACCAATTAGAAAATTATTACCATGTGGGGTTTCAAGTCCTTTCTTGTAAATCAAATGATGTACACACAACAGAATTATTTTCAACAGATATAGAAATAGGTTGATCCTGATGAAATTTTCTCATGATCTCTTCCTTTTCTGAAATTTTTGAATTTCGTTTTATGTTTGAAGTCCAATATTAGTCTGTTATGTTTTTCGCACACTAAACACTTATCTTTTTTTGTACATATAACGCAATATTAAATTGAGAATGAAATACCTATGTTCTTGAAAACTGTCAAACTAACAACACCTTCCCCTCCAGCATCTTTTTTACTTTTATATAATCTATGTAAATGTGATATTTTTTAATTCTTTAGGTAGGTATTTTCTTATACTATCTTTCCTACAATAATGAGAAGGCACTGGCAGGCGGTAGCAGTTTTATAAATTTTATAACTTCAACCCACAAATTATTAGTATAACTAAATCCAACAAGAGAATGGACTTGTGCTCGGGCGAAAATTCGTCTGTTTCGGTCAGATCTCCACCTATTCAACCCCTGCCTCGTCGTAATTGGCTCAGCAGTTGACCAGGGCCGGCGCCTTACCTTGACCAGATACCTACCTTTTTTAATGTTCTTACCTTTTAAATAATAAATGTCTTATTTTAGGAATATTGAGTTTATATTACATGGCACTGATAAATTGATTTCACCTAATTAACCTACTACATTGAAGAAGCGCCTATTTTTGAATATGCGTTATTTTTGAATAATTTTACGGTCTTTACGGTTTTAATAACGGTCCTATGTAGCTCGCTGCTCGCTGCTATACACTTATCCCACTCTAATCGCCAATGCGCAAAGCAAGTCCATTCTTTCGTTGGATTTAGTTTAGTTTTATTTTTCGGTACCTGTTTCCCTCGACGATCTATTTGCGAGACAGAAATATCATTGCGGTGATTTTCTGTATGTCTCAAGAACTTATCAGTGATGTTTAATGTGTTCATAACGAATTTTCCACAAACTTTGACTTTTTTATTTAACAAAGGTAAATAGTATCTTCTAGTTAAATCCTTTCTACTATCTACTTTTACACATGTCTTAACCTCTCCAACTGAAATATTGGACGCAATAAAATTACGTTATAGTCACATAGTGCATGTAAATAGATAGGGGGTGAATATTTTATCAGAAATACACACTTTCAGCGACTTAACTGTTGCAACGGTGCCGTTGCACTCGTAGGAGTCAAATATAGATTAATACACCCATATAGGATGCGTTTAAAACATATTAAAAATCCATGAAGAGGAATGAGGATCTATAATCTTAGACAACCTCTTCCTTAATACGAAACCCCTATAAAAAGCTGCAAAAAAGCGCCTAGCTCACATGCAGAAGAGCGTAAGTACGTATCTTAGGAAACCACTTTAAGTAGAATGCTGAATCTGTGAAAGTTTGATTCCCAGCAGGAGAGCAGTAATTAATCCTCCTCTGTACCAGTGGCAACAAGCAAATGCATGCCTTTAGTCAGTAATTCAACACATCTTTGAGTGAAGAAAGCCGGGGACCGGGGACGGTGAATATACTAAACCTTTCAAGGATGTGACAGGAAATTATAGGGTAGGAATTATCCATAACAAGCAACTGGAAACTCTGCAGAGGGTGACAGATGAAGGACCTAAGGTGAGATTCTGAAGCTGCACTCGCAGGTCTAGATGTTATCACCTGTGTGGATCGGACGAGTGTCTTGTAGCTGGAGAGTCCAATAAAGTATCTTTAACCTTAAAAAGGAGCTCATATTCATTTTATACAGGGTGGAGATTTACCTATGCCACACGCTGACCTGAGCTGAAGGGAAAATCCTCCAATATTGACATAAACTACTAAGATTAGTTCATCCAAAGGCATTCATATCAAACCCATCGAAAAGAAGAACTAAAAAACTTTTAGAGTTTATGCTGGAACAGGTTATGCCTGAGTACTTTAATTAACCTATACAGAGATACAAGATCGGTATGTGAATAATAGAAATAAAGAAAAAATATTTTACAACCATTTAACCAATTGATTTAGCTAAACAACACTACCATCAAACATTGACTATTTTATACAGGATATTTTCAGACAAGATAATTTAGTATATTTCAAATAATATTATCTCACTATTTTCAAATGCAATACTATAGTTATTTGTATACCAAGGCCGCAAAACGCAGCTTTGCGCGTCCGAGAGAAGAGTTGTCAGCCGAGGTCGCTTGCGGCCGAGGCTGACAATCTCGAGGACGCCAAAGCGGTTTGCGGCCGAGTTATACACAAAACTTTTTGTGCAACCCTAATAAAATTATATAAATATTGTTTAATATTATTAATATTTTGAAACAGTATTATCTTTGAATAGAAAATTAATCTAGTGGTTTTACTGTGACGGTGTTTCTATGGAAACGAAATATTTTGACTGTATACAAAACAATTTGACAGTTTTTAAATTGAGTCTATAATATCTGACGCTGAGAGCGATATTTCAATTTCTTGCACTCCTCCACAGCTGAGAAACATCGTAAACTCGGCAATTTCAGATCTAATACCCGAAAAATCTAAGAAGAAATATGAAAAATGTTATGGCAATTTCAAAAAATGGTGTGACGAGCAAAATGTGAAAACTGATCTAGCAGGATCTGGAACGATCGATCTAGCAGTTCCATTAAGAACGGCAGAACAACTGGACGACGAGGTGGAATTGTTCGTTACCAATTCACAGAAAGCAGCATGGAATAATACCCCCCCTATAATACAGCGGACAAAGGGAAACAACTATCCTAAGGAAATAAGAGACTTAATCTCTGAAAAAAGGAAGCTCCGGCGGAAATGGCATTACACCAGAGCTCCAGCAGATAAAACTAGACTCAATAATGCCACTCAGCATCTAAAAAGAGAAATAGAAAGGATTAAAAATGAGTCTATTCGTGAGTACCTCAGTGAGTTGACAAATAATAAAAACACTGACTACTCTCTTTGGAAAGCTACAAAGGGATTAAAAAGACCAATAATTCAGAATGCTCCAGTCAGAAATACAGATGGTAGCTGGGCTAGGAATAATATGCAAAAAGCAAATAGGTTTGCAGAACATCTTGAAAATACATTTAAGCCAAACCCAGGAGAGGAACTATCAGAGTTGGAAATACCTGCTCAGCAAGAAATAAACATCACACCAACTTCCCCTAAAGAAATAGCAAAAGAGATAAAAGAAAACATCGATCCCAAGAAAGCACCAGGCTTTGATCTAATCACTGGAGAGGTATTAAAACAACTTCAGAAAGCTATAATCAAACTAACACATCTCATTAATGCTTCATTTAGATTAAGGTATGTTCCTAAAATGTGGAAAGTGGCAGAAGTCATTATGACACCCAAACCAGGGAAAAACCCCCATGAAGTTTCGTCTTATAGGCCGATATCCCTGCTACCTGTAATATCAAAATTGTTCGAAAAAATTCTACTGAAAAGATTGAAACCAATCATGGATGAGGGTAATTTAATCCCAACTCACCAGTTTGGATTCAGAGAAAGCCACTCCACCCTAGATCAAGTACACAGAATTACTGACGTAATAGAAAAGTCGCTAGAAAACAAAGAAGTCTGTTCAGCGATATTCCTTGATGTTGCGCAGGCTTTTGATAAAGTGTGGCATGATGGGTTAAAATATAAACTAAATAAGTTACTTCCATATAAATACTCAGAATTATTGGAATCATATATCTCAGATAGACTCTTCAGAGTCAAACAAGATGAAGCATACACTGAACTAAAAGAAATCAAAGCAGGAGTACCACAAGGAAGCGTCCTAGGCCCTATCTTATACCTGATCTACACCAGTGATATACCACAGTTAGAGCAAAACACAATAGCCACGTTTGCAGATGATACTGCCATTCTTGCGACAGGAAAGGGCTATGAAGAAGCTGCAAACAAACTGCAAATATCAGTTAACCAAATCAATAACTGGACCAGAAGATGGCGTATCAAGCTGAATGAAACCAAATCAGTGCAGATTAATTTCACAAATAAAAGAGAACAACAAATACCTATTAACATGAACAATGCCCAGATTCCATATGCAAACTCAGCAAAATATCTAGGCATCACATTAGACGCAAGACTTCGCTGGAAAGTCCATGTTAAAAAGAAAAGAGAAGAGCTAGACATCAGATATAAGAAAATGTACTGGCTACTTGGTAGACAGTCCTGCCTATCAACTTACAACAAAATACTGTTGTATAAACAAATTCTCAAGCCAGTATGGACCTATGGAATACAGCTCTGGGGCTGTGCCAGTAAGAGCAACATATTAATTATTCAAAGGTTTCAGAACAAAGTACTGCGGAACATCGTCAAAGCGCCTTGGTACATCAGAAACAGCGACCTTCATCGAGATCTTCAGATGGACACTGTAGAGCAGACAATTAATAAATTTGCACGGACTCATGAACAACGACTCCATCAACATGTGAACATCGAGGCCATCCAGCTCCTCGACAACACTAACATAGTAAGAAGGCTCAAGAGGGTTAAGCCCTTTGAGTTAGTGAAGTGATTATGTCAGTATAAAAGCACAGTATTGTGCGGTTAGTGTTACACGTTAGTGTTAGTGTAATTAAGTTACCAGACTCTAAGGTACACTAGTGAGTAAGACCTTAGCTCTAAAATTTTCAACTTTAGTTAAATTAGGATAGAACTAAATTACTCATTGATCTCCCTTTGATCAGATTGTAATAGCAGCAAAATAACCTTCAAGGGGTATTTTCTATATATAAAAAAAAAAAAAAAAAAAAAATTTTACAATAATAATTCGTAAATTACCTATTTCTCATTTTATATAGTAAGTGCCTCCTTTTAGTAGCTTTCATTTAATTGAGCAAAAATAATAGGTATAGGTATGTAATTATTTAGGCACTTTTATCAAATAAAGGGTAGTTATAACAATTCAAAACGGTGTGAAAATAATGTATTAAACAAACAATATATTTTAGCTACAATATAATATATATATGTACGATTCCCCCCAAGTTTCACTGACCATCCTATCGTAAATGCACAGGGTAGTTAGTGCAATAAAGTCTATTTGGTTTATATTTGGTCTAAATATCTGAAATATTTTTATATAGGTAGGTACCTAGTGCCTTTATCAAAATTTTTTATAAGAATCATGTTGAGGATATCAGATTACTACCACCAGTTCTGTGTTCGAGATACATATTACATATTACATAATTATTGGTAGATAGATATTTTTTGGTGCCATTAAATTATCATCAAAACTGATGATGCTTTCATTGTTTTTCTTGAAAGGGAACCGTGAAATGGGGTTAATGGAAACAGTTCGCGGGTTTTCGGGCATTGTAGAAAAAATTCTATTGATTTTATTAACAACAAAAAATATGGAAAATGTGTGTCACAAATAGTAGATTCATTTGCGAATTTGAAACTTTAGAAAAATGTTAAGGTTGTGCCAAAAAAAAAATAAAAGTACCATTTTTCGATTCACCCGCAAGGTGGGGTCAATGGAAATACACCTCTGATTTTCATGTATTTTGCTATAAAACCCATACAAGGGTCAATGGAAACACAAAATAAGTTTTTAAAAAGAGTTTTGGCATTCGTAATGTAATTTTAGGTTTATAAAAAAAACAAAAATCGAACAATTAACGTTTATTAATTCTTTAAAAACAAAAAATAAAATTCTTTTCATATAAAAATATAAAATTAACACAAATTCTTTTACCTCGACGCGATTTCGGGTCGATAGAAACAGAGGGCGAATAGAAACAGCCTCTTCAACAGGAATTTCTATTGACCCCATTTTTACGAAAAATGTGAGGTTGTAGACGTAAAAATTAGTTTCTTCAAGAGTATAGTCGGAATCGCAAAATTTGATGAGGATTCATTAATGGGACATGCAAGGGTACACCGGGTTACAATTTGAAACAGCCTACCTTTTTCTTTGAATGCCAACCAACCAAAGTTTGTCACCGCGCAAAATTTACTGGTTTTTCGGTACTCCCCGCGAATTCGTACTAAACAGAGTTGCCAACACTAAAGTTCCAAACTTACTATGCACGTTGTAATAAACATTGTGCCCAACACAATTCTGCGGGAAAAAAGTCTCCACAGCAAAATTTAAAACCGTGAGGAATTTTTGAATTACGTCCCCCACTTCTGTTTTTATTCAGCCTTAAATGTCTATTGACCCCATTTTACGGAACCTATTGTTTTTCCTGGAACCTATTGGAATTATTGTTTTTCTAATAAACTGACCCTACTTCAAGTTGCCGTCGCCACATTCTTAAAACAAATTACAGATATAGATGTATATGCAACTATTTCAGCTAAAATAAAATTTGTTCATTGATAGTAATAAGTAAAATAAGTTATACTTGTTGTAATTTTGCTGGGTCTTGGTTTAACAGTTCAATGACACTTTTGCTTGAAAATAGGTTTTAATTTTAATAGAAAAGGTTACAGATAGAACAGCACGATGCGTTACACATGAATGTTCTGTATCAACTAACTTATGTAAAAACATTAGGTGCTCGGCTCTACTATTCTGTACTAAAAACATATTACCTTATTTAGGCAACCAACATGTCACCACCTTAACTTATAGATAACAATATAAAACGTAAAAAACAGCAATGTTAACAATACTAATGAACAAAATAATGATTTGCGTGTAAAGAAAAAATTTAGCAATTCATTATTTTGTTTAATGAAGTACTGAGTGCATTGTTAATTTAATATTTTCAATACAAAAATATAATTATAGGTACCTACTGAGATAAGTAGGTACATACTATTATCTGTTAATAAATATTGCATTACCTACTAAGTAACAGTAACAGATTTTTACAGTTTTAAATAGTATGACAAATTATTATCTATTAGGTACATTAAATAATACTGTTATTTGAATTTTTGTTTCGATTAAAAAGGAGATGTTTAACTGGAAATTTCTCTATTGATTAATTTATGTTAAAATTTGTTTAAAAATTATAACCAACTGTTTTCAGTAATTACATAATAAAAGGTAGTTTTGTATAGGTAATAAAGAAATAATTTTGATAAATTTATATAATACAAATTTGTGTAAAATATGTACAAGTGAAATATACTACAATTACATTACTTTTTCCAAAATGCGTAATGGGAAAATATTCTAAAGGGTTGATGTATTTTATATCGATCTGATTAAATAATTAAATACCTAGGTACTTAAATATGATATTATGTAGATATTGTAATATCAAAATTGTTCGAAAAAATTCTACTGAAAAGATTGAAACCAATCATGGATGAGGGTAATTTAATCCCAACTCACCAGTTTGGATTCAGAGAAAGCCACTCCACCCTAGATCAAGTACACAGAATTACTGACGTAATAGAAAAGTCGCTAGAAAACAAAGAAGTCTGTTCAGCGATATTCCTTGATGTTGCGCAGGCTTTTGATAAAGTGTGGCATGATGGGTTAAAATATAAACTAAATAAGTTACTTCCATATAAATACTCAGAATTATTGGAATCATATATTGGATAGACTCTTCAGAGTCAAACAAGATGAAGCATACACTGAACTAAAAGAAATCAAAGCAGGAGTACCACAAGGAAGCGTCCTAGGCCCTATCTTATACCTGATCTACACCAGTGATATACCACAGTTAGAGCAAAACACAATAGCCACGTTTGCAGATGATACTGCCATTCTTGCGACAGGAAAGGGCTATGAAGAAGCTGCAAACAAACTGCAAATATCAGTTAACCAAATCAATAACTGGACCAGAAGATGGCGTATCAAGCTGAATGAAACCAAATCAGTGCAGATTAATTTCACAAATAAAAGAGAACAACAAATACCTATTAACATGAACAATGCCCAGATTCCATATGCAAACTCAGCAAAATATCTAGGCATCACATTAGACGCAAGACTTCGCTGGAAAGTCCATGTTAAAAAGAAAAGAGAAGAGCTAGACATCAGATATAAGAAAATGTACTGGCTACTTGGTAGACAGTCCTGCCTATCAACTTACAACAAAATACTGTTGTATAAACAAATTCTCAAGCCAGTATGGACCTATGGAATACAGCTCTGGGGCTGTGCCAGTAAGAGCAACATATTAATTATTCAAAGGTTTCAGAACAAAGTACTGCGGAACATCGTCAAAGCGCCTTGGTACATCAGAAACAGCGACCTTCATCGAGATCTTCAGATGGACACTGTAGAGCAGACAATTAATAAATTTGCACGGACTCATGAACAACGACTCCATCAACATGTGAACATCGAGGCCATCCAGCTCCTCGGCAACACTAACATAGTAAGAAGGCTCAAGAGGGTTAAGCCCTTTGAGTTAGTGAAGTGATTATGTCAGTATAAAAACACAGCATTGTGCGGTTAGTGTTACACGTTAGTGTTAGTGTAATTAAGTTACCAGACTCTAAGGTACACTAGTGAGTAAGACCTTAGCTCTAAAATTTTCAACTTTAGTTAAATTAGGATAGAACGAAATTACTCATTGATCTCCCTTTGATCAGATTGTAATAGCAGCAAAATAACCTTCAAGGGGTATTTTCTATATATAAAAAATGTAGATATTGTATACCTAGTACAAAAATGTCTACTTCCCAGAATTTAAAACCCATTGTCTTAATCGATTTTCATCTTTCTATGGAAAACGGAAAAGTCTGAGTCTTGTAGAGCTTCTCTTGGTTTTATTGCAATTTAAAGATACACATTTATTTCCCGATTGCCTAGACATGGTAAGTAAATAACTAACAGTAGCACTCGAGTTAAAGAATAATATAAAATGAATACCTAATATGCCAACAGGTATCACATACTGACAACGGTAACACAACGATAACGCAAAATATAATTAGGAAAATACTTAAGGGGTTTTAGGGTAAATAAGTAATAAAATAGAGCTATAAAATACATGTTGTGCTTCAAACCAATCATATTTTAAAGGCGGAACCTAGATGCAACATTATGCCATCTGTTAGCGCGAGGTCCAAGCTTACCGCGACAATTTGAGTTGGTCTCCCATCAGCCGAGAATTGGTCTCCCAAACCGGCCAACCTAGTCCCGCATTACTTTGGCTAGTCTTAGTAATATAGTCAAAGATCAGGGGAATTGAGAGTTTGGTAGTGCCAAGTGTTTCTAATAATTATTCGAAAACATTACAATTAGGTGCTTCAGTTAGTTCAGGTGTAAATATTACTAACAATACAAATTGTCAAACTACTGTTAATACTCATCCTCAATAAATACTTGTTAATATGGAATTATTTATTTAATAAAAAAAAGGACTCCTGTTGCCTTATTGCAGAAATGTCAAGTTTTGATTGAAATTTTGACATTTGAGTGACATTTAGTCATATATATAATACTACTATATCGCGGGTAGAGGCCCAAAAATTCCGAAAACAACACGGCGCCGACATACAATCTCTATCCTTATCGAGAGTACCTTAGTCAAATATGCGCATGCGCACGAATTTCGTGACATCCAATAAGCATGCAGCATAAATACTGCATCTCTGTCTACCGACTTCTTTTAAAAAAAGTTGAAAGTTGGGAAGTCTGTCAGCCTATAAACAGTGTGTCAGCTTCCGTAACCATGGAGATTGCGCATGCGCAAATCGAACAAAGGGTCTCTGGAACAGTATAGCACTATATCTTTTGTCCTTTAATGTTTTCGGAGAAACCGCTTATGGGCAACATAGGAAATACGCGATATAGTAGTATTATATATATGCATTTAGTTTGCCGGCCGTTGTTAAGGGTAACGGCCGCAAAATTGAATTTTGCGGACTGTGTTGCGAATGCAAAATAGTCGCTTTGAGGAGGGTTGCACAAAAAATATATTGTTTGCTTTATATAGTAAATGTACTTTTTCTTGCTTTGACCGCACTTTCATATTAATCCCGTCGTTAGCTCACGTTTTGTCTAATGAAATTGCTCAACATGTTTCCTGATGCGTGGACTCGACCAGTTTTATGACAAGTATGGTGAGAAGCATGTTGGTCGTTGTTGCATGTTGAATGTTACCTAGTAAGTGGTCTGCTAATCTAGTCGCGGAAACAGACCGACGTTAATAACCGAAATAAAAAAATATTATTTTATTCTGTTTTGAGTTAAATTATATTAGTTGAATTAATTAATTCGTACTTATATTTTACAATTGTATAAGTTATTATCTTATTATTTCTAGCAGTTATTTCAAAAGATTTTTTAATGTTTCTTTGTGCTAAATGAATTCTAAATTAATAATATTTAGTAAGTATTTAGTACGATTCTTTCCTTTTCTTTTATTAACAATTACTTTAAACAAACTATTTATTTTAAAGAGGTGTTTTTAATACTTTTACTTACGTTTATACTTACTTCTTATTCTACTGATAGTTATATTTTTTTATATAGATTAATGACATCTATACGAAACATAGTTCGTATTACATTTGTAAAGATATACCAACAGTGATAAAGGTCGCGGAAAGCACATTTTAAAATGAGTTTTGCTTTTCGGCGATGGCCATATATGCGATGGGTGGTGAAATGTGATTATAACAGAAAACTATCACTTTTTTCGATATTCGATATTTTGTTGGGATTAGGTGCTAATACGCGAAGATTGCGTGTATCAAAGAAGTTAGGACGCGACATACTTTTCTATAAAGATCCTTTAACAAATGGAGTTATCTTAATTCATTATGTCTCTGGTCTTCTGCTATTTTATATGTATATAACAAGAGGTATTTATTTAAATCAACCTCTTTCCTGTTTCTACCGACATTATACATATTTAAAGAATAAACAGTATAGGTTATAGTATATAGTTCTTCCAAGTTCGGGTATCTTAAACTATTTCGGATGCTTGCAGGAATGTTTTCGTACTGATCGGTATTGGTATAACTTTGGTCACACTTCTGTATAAGTAGGTCAGAAATTTATATATAAAGTTCCTTGTAAGTAGGCAGATACATAAAAAATTACCTAACGATCCAATAATTATACTACACGCTTCTGCGTATATTTACTTTTCTAGAGTTGACCTACTCACAAAAGTAGACCCAGTGCAATCCAAACGTAATATGTTATACGTACACAGTCACAGTTCCTACTTGGTTTATGTAATACCTACACTTTCACTAACAATAAGCTGAATGCTATAATATTTTTTAATGGGTAGGCATTATTCCAGTAATTTTTGATTAGAGAATTTATAGATAGTATTTAAAATGTGTGCAATTTTTAGAATGAAAATATTTAAATTTAGGTATTCTCATTCTTGTTTACTGCCACTATCTATGCACGTTACATTTCATCACACATCGGCATAATCATTATTGTTTATCAGTACATACTACATAAAGTAAATTAAGACTTGACAAAATAAAATTGAATTACAACAATAGTATCAATTTACAAAGGTCATTAAGTCAGATGCTACTATACAAATAAAGTAATTTATAATCTTTCCATTGATCGAACATTTATTTAATAAACAATACAGAATACCTTCCATGCACTTTTATGCTACTAACTTAAACTAATACTTAAACATGTCAATAAATTTATATAATCGAGTAATAAATGTATCTAGGCGATACTACGAAGGCGTGGAACAGCCACAATATATTTTTTCGTTTCTATAATTCTTAATTTACAGTAGCTATTGTAAATTTACAGTTGCAACAGTAAATTAATAATTCCAACTGGGAATGTACAGCTGCAATAGTAAATTTACAGTTGGAACTGGGAATTATACATAATTCAATAATTGACAGGTGCAACTGTAAATTTACAGTTACACCTGTCAATTGTGTAAGTGTACTATTTTATATACAAATAGTACCTAATACAATCAGTTTGTATATCTCAGCTTAACGATAAAGTCGAAGGCTAAATAATGTTGCAGTTAATTAAATTTTATTATACTCTGGGGCTTCCACAAATAGAAATGGTAGGTATCCTTTTGGCCCTCAATCATGACAATAATAAGTTTGTGTGGCTGACGAAATCTCAGCCACGAATTCTGACATAGAGACAATCGCTTTGATGCACGATAGTTCGGATCACAATTTTATCTCGTTATTTCTCATGGAGTAAAAACATAGACATATAATCCTAGGGAGTAAAAATAACAAGGGGCCTTATAGCTACTAGATTACATCATCAATACATAATAATGACCTGCGGCATTTCACAAACTAGGTACCTATATTAAATAATTTTCATAGGTTTCATAAGTTTTTCATTGCAATACAATCATTGTATTGCAATTCCTGCACACCTTGTATTTTCCAAACGAAGAGGGATGCGTTGATCAGATTCTGACGCTATATTACTAACACATAATAGATTTCGACTGTGGTACCAAAAATTTTGTCACCCCCGTCTTTGGGGCTGAAAATGACATATCTAAATATCAGTAATATCAGTAATACTATAAGTTTATTGGTTTTTCACTGCATTTTAATTAGATCCTGTATCTTCCAAACCAAGAGGGATGCTTTGATCAAATAATTTGGACCGTATATTACTAACACAATATACATTACAACGGACATTCCAAAAGTTTTGTCACCTACGTCCTTGAGGGTGAAAATAGTGGAAGTAACATTAGTATAAATTTCATGTTTTTCACTTTATTAAATTTATATCCTGTATGTATTATTAATAATATATAGGTACAGTATAACGTATTATAAAACGATATATTCTATTTCACTTTTCATTTACTACAGGAGGTAGAGCGTGTGCAGTTTTTAGACAGTGTTTTTGGGTAGTAGAGCAACACCTTTTCTTTATAATATTTTGCCGTATTTCACAGAATAATATGTACCTACTTAATATGAGATCGGTTCTATAGTGTAAGTGGATCTCAACTTTATGTAAGCTTTTATGTATTTGTTTATTTTAAGGGAAGTTAACAGAAGCGTAAAGGATGAGGGTTAACATTAAAAAAATATAAATACCTTGTAGAATATTATGATACTGTTTTCACAATTTTTATGTGTACACCGTGTTCCACATAAAGCGACCCACTATACTATCTGGAAATCTACAAAAGATGTGAAAAAAAGTTAAATACAAAAGTTTTTCAGATTTTCGAGTTCTTTTAAAATATAATACATCCATGTATACAGGGTGTCCCAATTTTGCTGGAACGACATCAACTCTAAAAATTTAAATGAAACACCCTGTATTTTTGTCGATTTTTTGATTCTTTGTCAAAAATAAACTCGACTTACCTATTTAAACTATAGTCGAATTTTACGTGGTTTTCGAGATATTTGAGGTCATGTGTGCGTTTTTGAAAAATCAAGGTATTTTTCAACACGATATAAAAAAGTTATCAAAAACTAAAATTAAGTGTTTGGGTGGTAATTTCCACTTACAAAGCGTCAATGCAGATACAGAATACAAAATTTTTGTTAACACTTATACAGGGTGGACATACTACGAAATCAAACTTGCAACTTTATAATCTGAAAAAGGTCGATTTTTTTAAATGAAACACCCATTATATAATTACTATATGAAACTCTATTACAGAGAAAATCGCAATTTTATAGAAATTTACAATGATTTCTAGTACCTATAATGATATTGTAATGCTGCATGCTCTCAAAAAAACTAGGAGGCTATGGAATGAATAATATTGAAATTTGTTTTAATTTGACAGTTCTGCAATTTATTTGTATTTATACGGTGAGAACATAAAGTCCGTCCCCCTCTCTATAATTTTTGAACCGCTGGGTATATTGTGATGAAATTTGGAACGATAATATATGACTAAATTCTGTTTTTTTGACATCAATGACAGCTCTAAATGTCAAAGTGACAGCTGGGCGCGCAATAGGAATATTTTTTTAAATGGAAATGGGAGTCGAGTAATAACTCATTTTGAAGCTAATTTTATGCTCAAAACATTCCCCAATTTTGAGAACATTTGCCTCAGTAATTTCCAAATAAAAACCAGTAATATCGATTTCCACGTTATATCATTTTTAAATTTTGAAATTACCTAACTTTCGTAAATATTTTTTGCATATTTGACGTTCCGGATAGCGTTCATTGAACATACGAACAGCAGCATGGTAATTTCGGTTAGCTTCGCCAAAAATAATAACCGCTTCAAATTTATGTTGTAAGGAACGAGCCATTCTAGACAATTTCGAGCAAAAATTTACTGTCAAACATGACAGCAACAATCAATAATGACACCTAATAGGTAGCAAGATTATGTTACAAACTGATATTACTATTACCGAGTTATTACTCGATCCCCATTTCCATTTAAAAAAATATTCGTATTGCGCGCCCAGCTGACATTCAGAGCTGTCATTGATGTGTCAAAAACTGCAGAATTTAGGTTGTGTTCCGATATTAAACTTGGTTAACCAAAATCCCGGTTAAGCGTTCCATTAAATAAAAATTCCTGAAAATTGTTTAATTTTGGAACTGTGGTCACCTGAAAAAGGTTAACCAAACGTCAAAATATTGACCGTGCTCTGGGAGCGGTGCATTGGTCAACCGAAGAGTTAGCAGGTTAGGTTTTAGCGTTGAGAGAAGAAAAATCAATTCTCTCAACGATTTTAATTATATTTTGTTTAAATGGTGAAGGCAGATGGGGTGGTGTTCTTGCGTTAAGAGTTATAATAAATATTTATAAATTCTACTTTTCTGTATTGTATTCTGTAGTCCACTTGACCAAGTCAACTGAAAGCTACACTCATATCTACTTATAAACTACTTATATCTTACTTTAATATACCAAATTATCTGCTGTTTCATTTATTTTTTGACTGAAGACTAGAGTAATAGTTAAGCACGGAATATGAAGGTATTTAAGGTTGAATGAATCCCAATAAAAACAATTCATCATCCATGTTGATTAACCAGCCAGTTCCTTAATTACACATTTTTCAGGTTTACCAATATTTCGGTTAACCGAAATCCTGGTTGGTCGCGGATAATATCGGAATACAACCTTAGTCATATATTATCGTTCCAAATTTCATCACAATACACCCAAGCGGTTCAAAAATTAGAGAGAGGGGGACGAACTTATTTTTTTATGTCCTATCCGTATAAACACAAATAAATTGCAGAACTGTCAAATTAAAACAAATTTCAATATTACGAGTATTCATTCCATAGCCTCCTAGTTTTTTGAGAGCATCCAGCATTACAATATCATTATAACTACTAGAAATCATTGTAAATTTCTATAAAATTGCGATTTTCTCTGTAACCATTGAATTTATATATAAAACATATATATATGAAATGATAGGTATTTTCATTGTCTTTAACATAGAGTAATTCTATAATGGGTGTTTCATTTAAAAAAATCGACCTTTTTCAGATTATAAAGTTGCAAGATTGATTTCGTAGTATGTCCACCCTGTATAAGTGTTAACAAAAATGTTGTATTCTGTATCTGCATTGACGCTTTGTAAGTGGAAATTACCACCCAAACGCTTAATTTTAGTTTTTGATCATTTTTTTATATCGTGTTCAAAAATACCTTGATTTTTCAAAAACGCACACATGACCTCAAATATCTCGAAAACTACGCAAAATTCGACTATAGTTTAAATAGGTAAGTCAAGTTTATTTTTGACAAAGAATCGAAAAATCGACAAAAATACAGGGTGTCCCATTTAAATTTTTAGAGTTGATAGCGTCCCAGCAAAATTGGGACACCCTGTATACATGGAAGTACTATATTTTAAAAGAACTCGAAAATCTGAAAAACTTTTGTATTTAACTTTTTTTCACATCTTTTATAGATTTCCAGATAGTTTAGTGGGTCGTTTTATGTGGAACACGGTGTACCTACTTAACACCTTGACATTGTTTATTATCTTGATTGATTATCTTAAAATTATTATATAACTTTGTATGTATCATATCACAACCAAAGTTTATAGAATATATATATATTGTTCTGTAAACTTTGTCTTAACTCTTAAAAAACCTGTTTTTCCAAAAATATTACGTTCTAGAAATTGGAAATCCTGAACCAAACGATTTCAGAATTTGTCAAAATATTCAAATACTTATATAATTTTATTTTCAGATTGGGATATTGCGTTTTCATTTAAATAAAGGAATTTAAACCGATTTCCGAAGCGATACAATTTATTCTTTAGATTCTATATTCATATGCAATTTTTCAGACTTCAGATTTACTTTCCCATTGGATGGATTCGAGTTATCATCATAACTTATATTTAGTGTTACCTACATATGCACAAAATTACAGAGAATGAGAATACATAAACCTGAATCACAAGATTCCTTCATTGTTATATCATTCAATAAATTTCCCAAATGGAATTATATAAGGTCGTAGGTATTATGTCATGACTCACAACATAATGCAATATACGTAGGGACCTACATTTAAACAGGCTTGCAGGCTGCAAGGTGACAGGCTTGCTTTTAAGTACCTACCTACTAAGAGCAAGCTGAGTTGTTTGGGTTATGTACTGTAAAACTGTCTTTTAATTTTAATAGCCTCCGGAGGTCAAGATACAATAAGTAAGCCGTGACTAATAAATAACAGTTACCATTTATTTCATACATATATATATACAGGGTAGCTGATGTGTATAGAAACGGTCGATTATTTCCTAAAGTAAGTTAGTTAGCGAAAAATGTTTAACACAAAAGTTTTACGTACGGATTCATCAACGAGGCCTAACGTTAGTCCGACTAGCGGTTACGCGAAAAATTTGCGCCCTTATTGCGCGGGTTAAAATAAAAGGTGTATTCGGCGGCGCAAAGTTGGTTAGTCCGACTCAAGGATTGTTAACGTAATCCTTGAGTCCGACTAACGCCTTACGTCCCTTTCATGAATCCGGGTGTTAAGGTTTTATAAAATCTATTCAAATAAACAACAATTTATTACACAGGATTAGTCAAAAAGACATGAAAAAACAAAGTTTTTTTTTTAATGGAACACCTTATTCATATTTTTATTGACGTTTTTTCATGAATACGCTGATATAGGATTTAATGATTCTATATAATAAGAGCGAGAAATGATCAAAAGAGTGTGCCATAAGAGAAATGCATTGGACAAAGATTATGTACTCTTTCCAACACATACACGCTTTTGGCATACTATTTAGGTCATATCTTTTTTCTTATTATTATAGATAGACCTATCAACTCCTATATCAGTGTATTCGTAACGTCCAATAGGGAACACAATAGGGAAAATTATACAAGGTGTTCCATTAAAAAATAGCAACTTTGTTTTTCCACGACTGGTCTTGTATACTTTTTTTTTTTTTTTGTAATTTAACAGATTTTATTAATAAAAATAAATTCAAAAATTCGTGTCTACTTATTCTGTCCTCTGCTTTGTAGTAATCCATTAATTTTTAAATTGTGTTATAGGTAATAAAAAAAAATGCAAAATACATTTTTCGTTTTTTCCAAATTCAAAGGATTTATCTTATTTAAATAACTTCTATCCATCCATATTTTAGCAAGCCATTTTTTCCATAATATAGATTATTATCATTTTATCAGGAGTGTATAACTAAAATCAAAATAGAGATAATAGTAATATATAATGTATCTTAAGTACAAATCAAAAAACGTAAAACGTGTTTGTTAATACCATTACATAATATTAATAAAACGCAACATGATATGCAATACACGGATCGATTTGAACACAAGAATTAAAAGAAGAAGGAATAAGAGTGTCTACCAGGAAGGGTACTACTTGCATAATGTCTACAGGAGGTGGGGATTCTCCAACTGCTTTTAACTTAAAACATAATTCTTCTTGCTTTTAAAGCAGTTACCTATAACATTCTGTAAGTGAATTCAAGGCGTTAAAAAGTAAAAGTGTAACCCATAAACCACAAACATTTTTTGGATATAAAAATTAGGTAGGTAGGCATTTATATTTAATTTAAAAGCTAATTTAAATTGAATGTTGAAAATTAGTATAGGGAGGTTTGACAACATATTTTTAGTTAAGTATTATATTTGACGACAGAGTTGTCATAAACTTTGTTATTTTAAATGGAATGAACTATAATTTTCGCATTTTTTAATTTCATGGTACAATTCACAAATTTCAGTTAATAACTCAAAATGTTACCGTTCTTGATGTTTTAATTTTTTGAATAAAAAAACTAAAGGCAACATTTAACGCGGAATCTTTAGAAATAGGTATATATTATGTCCTATTGCAACCAAATTTAAAAAATTAATAAACCTAATGAGTAAAATCTTTTAGCTTCAAATAGCGCGTTCTTCTTAGATATATATACAGAGTGTTAACAATGTAACGCTCATTTCTAAGAACTTCAAAACAAAAGTACCATATTCGTTTATTTCAAATAGAACACCTTTTAAAATTATTTCAAGTAAAATGAAGATCTAAATTTTACGTTGATCAGTATTACCATTTCCTATACCCTTGATAATATTTTGCATTTATAGAACTTTCGAGGTTATCCACAGCCAAAATTTCAGAAAAATACATATATTCATTCTCGAGATACGTCTAATAGGCCATTCACTTTAAGCCACCTGGTATTATTAGATACATGAGTTTCGGTGAAAAATCATTTGCTACAATCTTATTAGATAAAATAGTATACAGGGCTTTGTCAGAAGTAGGTGCAAAAAATTTTACTCGGGATTCTTCTCGCCAAAACAAAGTTTTTATTCAAATAAATTTTTGTTCTAAAATGCCGCTTTACAAAGATACAGGGTGTTGAAATTTACGGAAAAAAATTATTTTTTTGGCAAAAAAAATTAGTTTTTTTAAAAAAAGTTTAAAAAAGACAAATTTAAAAATTTAAAAAAATTAGGAATTTTTTTCAGAACAAATTTATCAATCAAATCTTAATTCTGAAATGATCTTAAAATTTAAAAAAACTGCAGAAAATAAACACAAGTGCCACCTTTAGCCGCAATTCAGACTTGACACCGTCGTATTAGCGATCTATACACATGGCGCCTATTTAAGTTACCATCATTTAATTCGCCATTGTAATTCGTTCTTGCAACTATTTTCTCTAGTGTTAATTACTTCGCTGTATATCCGTTGGTTTAAACATCCCCATAAAAGAAATCTAACGGATTTATGTCGGGACTTCTTGAAGGCCACCTCACGTTATTGTAGGAAAATTATTATTCAGTTACACTGCCACAAATCTGCCATTGTGAAGAGGTGTACCATCTTGTTGAAAGTACATTTTTAGTCTAATATTCAACGAAATGTTTTCTAGTAAGTCATACAAATGTTTTTTGAGAAAGTCCCTGTAACTGTTTGCGTTCATGCGTTCTTGCAACTCCAATACATGACCATTGAAGATTGCCTCCCAAATATTGTTAGAAAATCGGTGCTGGAATCTTCTACTTCTCTTAACATATAGTTTGTTCAATGAATAATGATGCAACTTTCGAAAATTTGTAATGCCCTCTCTCGTAAAAATTGCTTCATCTATTCATAAAATAGACAAAAAAAGAGGGATCATCATTATTTATTCTTCTAGTAAATCACGACAAAAACGTAAACGTTGCTCGGCATCTCCAGAATGAAGAGCTTGAACACATGTACCTGTGGCAAGGGTATATAATACCTAGCTCCCTACATAAAGTTCTGGAAACAAAACTTTGTGAAAATCCTAATTGCACAGAAACTCGCTCATACTTGTAGTAGGATTGTCTAAAACTGCATCAATTACAGCTTCCTCACGATCTGCAACATTTTGTCTTCGTAGTGCTACAGCCCTTTCAACCTTTGAAATTCCAAGCTCACTCAATCTTCGGAAGGTTGATGAAAATACTTAATAATTTGATGTTTTTTTATTAGGAAATCTGCGGTGATAATCTCTCACGGCTGCCAGGCCATTTCCAACACAAAAACCATAAACGTAAATGATGTCAGCGATTTCTTATGTGCAGTAAAATCACCCATTTAAAAAATCTAGAAACGTAAAAAGGCGTAAATAAATTTTCAAACCCGTTATTTACTATATTTAACAAATAATGACATTTAATGAAAACAGGTTCAATTTTTTGGGTATTTAATTCACTTACTGAAAATACATACTTACGTGCATGCATATTTTCGAAAAATGTTGGTTTACACCAAAAGGGAGCTATTTACTGAAATTATGTAAGAATACTTTTTGTAGTAGAAAAATGGCTTAATCTAAAAAAATGATTAGTTTTAATATTAGTCAGTGGTGCAATATAGTTTTTTTTAAAGGTTCACTATAGTGATAATTCCACGCCACTGGCTTCTCCTATTTTGTTAGCTCTACACTGGGTAATAGCTATTAATACTGACATTCACTACACCAAATTTCAAAACAATCCTTCCATCCGTTTGGGAGATATGAGAAAAAACTATATTTTTTCCTAAATTTGAACACCCTGTAATAAGGAGCCATGTTATAACAAAAATTTATTTAAATAAAAACTTTGTTTCGGCGCGAAGAATCTTGAGTTAAATTTTTTACACCTACTTCTGACTCACCCTGTATGCATATACTGTTCTCTAAAAATAAGATCTTACATTGAATTGTTAGTCTTACCTTTAACTAGTTGATCCCGTTGTATACAGCTATAATAATGCCTAAAAACCAAACAACCGCATTAATATAAATTCACTAAGCAGCATACTAGTAACAGTATGTAAAACGCTAGTACACTAAGTGTTTATTAATATGGATGTTAATATAATAGTGTAACCTACAAGTCCTTAATACCATAATAGGTATTAATTTATTTGAAGGAGATGCCGAAAACAGCTGCTCACGGCCAATGTGCCCCGACTGACATTCCATTACATCGGCATCTCCATAGGAGTCGCCACATCGTTCATCGAGACCAACTACCAGACACTGACCGGTTTCGCGCTTATTTTGCGCTCATCAGAGTGCCATAGGTAGTGGACTCGATGAACGATGCTGCGACGTGATTGCCTAATGGGCATTGTGAATGTTAGTGGTGATGAGAAACACACCGTAGTGGCCTCTTTGGGTCTTTGCTCCTGTCTGACAATTTGACAATATTTGTCAGACAGGTAGTAGCCAGATTGCCCAATAGGCAATCACGTCGGCAAATTCTAGTTTTCTTTTTTTTTGTGACAAGGATCATCTCAGTCTTCCTAGGGTTGACTGACAGACCCATATCACTACTCCACCTTTCAATTGTCCTACAGGCTACCTGCATTCTATCACAGACTACGTTTAAGAAGCGACCAGCCACTAGGACTAGCCCGTCGTCTGCACAAGCCTGCGTATAGAAGCCTTGGAAGGTAAGTGCCTCAAGAGACCATCCATCACAAGACACCATAGGTGGGGCGATAGGCAGCATCGTACTTATAATGCTTGTGGTAGTTACTTGGTTATTAACGCACTCGAATGATTGCAAACCTCTCATCACCGGCTCGGTTTGTAACTTTCACTCGCGTGCGTTAATAACCTACTTACCACACTTATTATATAAAATACTATTATTGGGTCCACTCTAGTACAGGACTAAGTTTTACAGTAATTTGAGAGTCAACTGACCAAGATGTAGAGATTGATATTCATCCAACACTGGCTCATAACACAAAATAATTGGAATGAATCTCTCTTCGTACCAATGCCTATTGCTTTTTTTTTCTATGCATCGAACGATTTCGTCTGTATTATCAGTCGATCAGTCTATATTATCGTCAAGCCACTGCATGGTAGTTTTACTGTTTGTTAATCCTGCAATAATGAATAATTTTATGATTTCTCATATTTGTGTCATAATCGTCAAATTGGTAATTAAACTATAATACAGCTGAACACAGGGTTCTTCTTGCCCTTGAATCTAGTGTAGATATTTCACTCTCTTGTAGAGAATAGTAGAGAATATGTTTCTTTTGAGAATATAATATTCGTCGAATTTCAATCACAGAGTTTACCATCATGCTCAGATATCTCAAAAACATTTTAAGGTTTTTTCGGCTTTACGTCCTAAATGCCCTATCAAATAATCAACTTGTAGCATGATCTTATAATACCTATACTAAAGTAGTGCGTTGATATCCCTCCCATTCGTCCCAGTTTTCTGCCCTATACCTACATGAAACTTAAAAATACCTATATATCCGGTGGCGACATTGCAGACTGTAAGAGCGGTAGATCCGCTTGAAGCACAGCTTGTCATAGCCGAAAGTTAATTGTTGCAATTTAGTTTTGATAGTAGGTGCCTAATAATTGCTGTTATTAATAAGGTTTATTAAGTGCTCTTTTCACAATTAATTGATCGTATATGTATTTGTCAAAACCAATGTAATATATCGATGCATTTATATAGGCAATTAGTTATATTTTAAAACTCATCGCTACCACCATTTTGTGGCATTACCTTTAACTATGTCTGAATGACACAGTATTCGGCTTTATGTTTATGTAATAAATAAATACTCGTACTTATATAAGATTTTGTATTTATACTACTTATAAAGTACTTATACATATTTTAAAAATAAATATTTTTTTTATAAATAATATTAATATCCTATTCAAATAATATCTCAGTATATTATAAAAAAACACAACACAGAAATGGACAACCTCCCCTTACAACAGCCTAAGGCTTGTGTAAAGGGAGGGTACACATGAAAAAAACGCAGACAAACGCAAACGCATTATGTAAGTATACATGATATCAATACCCTCACAGTGCTTTCCATTAAAAAAAGTAGTTTAGTAGGTACTTCAGTAGGAAATTAACCAATTTCTCAGCCACCTGTTTCTTATTAAGGAACTTTCTGTACTTTCTGCTGGTAAGTAAAAACTACTTGTTTTGTAAAAATAAAAGTTTTAACTGCTTTTACATTATTGTTGGTAATAATAAGTAAATTTTGTGACTTGAATTTCTCTAAATGTAACTTATCTGGACTTCACTAAGACATTTGATAGACTGGGTAATTGATTATTACTTACAAAAATTTTGAATTTTGAAATGCATTAATTACTTTATTTACCTCATACTTGGTAACCGATTTCAGTATGTTGAAATATGCGTGGCATTAAATCTTTTCTAGTACCTTGCTACATCAGATGTCCCTCAAGGATGTATACTTGGCCCTTTAGTATTTAATCTTTTCATAAATGATTGAATACAAACTTGATGGCTACTTCCTATTATATGCTGATGACATAAAATTATACAGGAAAATAGTAAATGTAGATGATTGCATTGCACTACAAGGAAATTTAGATTTAGTTTGTGAGCGGTGTGTAGTGAATAATCTCAAAATTATGAATAATCTCCAAAATTATTATAATATTGTGTGTTTACAACAAAATGTTTGCCTCTGATATTTCACTACACATTAAATAACAGCTTAGTCTCGTGGCTATTTAGTTACAGATCTCGGTGTTACTTCTGATGTAAATTTGTAATATCATTTAGTACTCACGTAAATACTATTATATCGGAGGACTCAAAGATATTTGGTTTTATATTATCATGCACTCGGGACTTTGCTAATATTGACGTTATTAGGACACTACACTACACACCATTAGGTACGTAAGATCCAGGCTGGAATAAGATGCTATTGTGTGGACCTCAGGTTCAAATGATAACTTCGAAAAAGTGCAGTGTAAGTTTTTATAATATATTAATTTGAGAAAAGAAGGACGTTGCCCTCCACAGAGTTAGAACCATTATGAACTACTTCATAAATTTAAGTCATAGATTTATATCTAATTGTTTGATGAAGAACACCTGGGAATATTTTTTTTGCAAATGACCCTCCTCAATATTATAAATAATTGACAGGCCTAATATATTAAGTACATTCAATTTTCATATTCCCCCTGAAAACTGCAGACATTTTATATAAATGTTTATCAACTCCTAATACAAAAAACATTTTAATATTCTCTCCCATATGTACACAATGCTTGATTTATTTAATAAAGAAATTAAATTCACTGCCTGTTCTGTTCACTACCTGGGTGTCTGTTCGACAATTTTGTTACCTCACTGAAGTAAAATTCTTTCGTATTCTTCATATTTCTTGTTTTATTATATATTCTTCTGCTGTAATGTAGAAGATATGTGGATATATATTGTCCTTATGTTAATTAATTTTTACTTTTTTTTTTATTGAAACCTTACCTTTTAATGGGGTTTGTTCCTGTAAGGCAAGTAATGGAAAATACATATTGCTTCATTTAAAATAACAAATTTGTATTTGTAATTTTATTGTCTATCTCAATTTGTATTGTATTATCTACCTTATTTCCATCGGTAATTTATAAACTACTATTTAGAGAAGCACATTTCTGTTATAAAATAACAATTCAAAATAAAGATTGAAGTGAAACAAGTGAAGTGAAATTATTATATATCTATTATATATTATATTATATATAATTTCACTTGAGTTCTTTGCTGCTAGTTGCATATTTTCGTGTAATTATCTAATTTATATAAACTAAATTTTAGATTAACTGATTAACTAAGCTGAGCCATAATGACTGATCGCAAATGGGTAACCGATCCTGATGAATATATAAGCACATTGTCTGAAGAAACCCAAGAGATAGCTAAAAAAGAACTAAGAGAGGATGATCAGATCCGGCGATCAGCACTGACCTCTATGCGTGAATGGATTATACAAAATCCCAGAATTAAAAACTCAAGAATGGGTAAGTTGTCAACCTGGAAATGTTTAATTTATTACCTAATAATTTATTTTTTTTTTTTATATTTAATATTTGACATTTATAAGTAAAGTAATCGATGAAACTTTGCTGCAAATAATGTGTAAGATTGTAAACAACAGATTTTTTGTCAAAAACTACCTACCTACCTACCTATCTACTAATTAATTCATCAGATTGGTGAAAATATATAGGGAGGATCAAAATAATAATTATTATTCGCTACTTCGTGATACATCGCAGCAGATCTTTGTTTTTGGCAAAATAATAGAAAAAAGTATTGATTGGATAGCTTGCACCCCAGGTGTCCGTTTTGCTTAAATTGTTTGCTTAAACTTTTTGCTTAAAGTGTATCAATTCATGAAGCTCTTTACTTCAGGACACCTTGGCCGTCCAACCAAAATGTTATGTTCTATTCTCGTCGGACTACCTACACCTATACATGCCAAAAAGTGACTGCATGTTTTTCATACTTTGATTCAACGTAATTTTTTGTATTACTGAAATTCTGAAAATTTTTATACGGGGGTTTCTCGCAATTTTCTACACTGAAGGAAATGGATCAAATAAAATGTTTTGCTAAGACGATCTGCTTTATGATAGCACTTTTTCTTATTACCATTATATTATAAGGCACTAACAATAAGGAAAATCGTTTTGCTAATATGCTTTTACTACCTTAAATAGTCATTTTGCTGTTCCCATATAATACGTTTTCTAATTATTTTTCCTAGCATTTCTTTTCCTAAAGGTAAGTAAATAAACTTTTATAGTAAGTGTGTGCACCAATTTGAGACTTACTTAGTTGGGGTTACTTTACCTTAGTTCATGCCAAGTCGGTCCTGACTTACCGTAACTAAGTTATTAATTATTTGAAAGTCATGTAATGCGCAGTCGCAATAGAGATCACTATACAGATTTCTCGCTAATCGGTTACTAGCTGCACGCCATTTTACGCACATTTTACGTGTGTTCACTGTGTTGACTGGGTGTGTACCGCGTGGAGTAAACGTTATTTGGTTAGTATATGGTAAATTTAATTTGGTCAAAGAACGTATTAGAGGCTTGAGTAATTAGTCTTTCTAATTCTTGTATAGATTACGAAAGATAAATAAATAATTTTAAAAGGGTGTATTTATTACCTAAAACACTATAACTTCACCAAAGTAGATATGCATAGATAAAACAAAGGTGCTTCAGTTATTTGACAGTGTATTACATGACATTACATCAGTTATTATGGTACTTTACAAGAAAGTTGGTATAGGAATATGGACACTACCTATGTAAGAAATGTCTGTGCTTTGAAAACCATTGGAGGTTAAGTTTTGTAGATACTTTGCTGGAAAACTATTAATTTTATGTAGGTATAAATTATGTATGTGGGTGTGTTAAGCTTAACACCATACAATTCCTATATATTTAGGAGTTAACATGTTTTATCTTGATATATCCTGTATGCATCTGGCAACATTATTTTTCTTTTCCTATATACTAAACTAATACTAAAATACATATTCTAATAACAATAGTGTCATTTTTCTAGAACCACTGTATATCATTCTGTGCTAATAAAGTGAAGTTATGAGGACAAATACAAGTACTTACTGTAATGAACCAGTAATTATAATTGTTACTAAAACATACTGTATAATGGCTCAAAAATAATTTACTAGTAGTAAGAAAAAGTTTTTTTTGTGGCAACAAAATATTAATACTGCATTAGAAAAGTATCTGCTATCCCCAAAAAAACACTTATTAAGCATAAAATGGGCCTTCATTACTGACAGCAAAAAATATCGATTTACAGTAATAAGAAAAAGTTAACAAAAAGTTTTTTTAATGGTAAGTAGACAGATTCAACAAAACTGTTTATGCTGTAGTAACTATGCTGTCTATTTGGAGCCTATTTAATGCAGATATTTTGTTGGGGATATGCGATTTCTATTTACAGTTACTTGAAATTTCTTTCAGTGTATCCATTAAAAATATTGGCGACAAGCTAATCTGCTATTGCTTGTAGAACAACTTCCTGCACTTAATGGATATATTTTACAAGTGACTAAATACTAAACTGATTCCTTCACAGGAAACATACATACCTATATTACAGTTTTGAGGATTTAAACCATCGATCTTATATTTTAAACCATAGACATCATCCCGTCCGTCCTTGGAAGCTCTTAGCTTTCAAACAAAGATTAATTAAGGGAAATGCTTTTGCAATTATTAGAATATCAGTAAAAATTAATTTTTCAGGTTAACACGTACAGTTTACATACTTAACTGTCTCAGCGTCAGACAATATAACGAGTGACACGGTGCCGTAATGGTATAAGTCTCTGAATTTTAAACATCGTAATGCTGAATATCAAGTTCGAATTACTCTGGAGGCAACTTTTTTTTATTTTACTTTTTAATTCCAATTATTTTTTATTAGTATTATTAGTGCTTAGTTATTCTGTTTCATTGCCCATATACTTAGTTTTTATTCTTTCTCCAGGTAAAGTTTGGAATTAATTCGTTCATTATGACAGTCTATAAAATTCATCATTTTTGCTTACAATGTAGCTTTACAATTTTAGCTTATAACAGCAATGTATTTTTTAACGCCGCCGTTACACTTTTTCGAACGGTGAGCGTGGCTGCAAACCTTAGCGGAGGACCCCATTAATAAAATTGATAAAAATGTTTATTAAAAAATGAATTCTACTTTCAGTACTTAAAAAATGATGATGTTTTACCATCAAAGATAAGTACCCTTACAATTTATCAAAATATTGTTAAGAGAAATTGTTTAGTATTACATCATCATTCCAGATACAAAATTTCAGCTTTCTGTCTCTAAATTTATTATTTCATATACAAGGGATTATCTCAAATTTCTTTTATGCATTTTCTTAAAAATAATATTATTCTAGATGCTTTTGTGGCCCGAAGGGTGACCCCAGGTCGCAGGCCTGGACCTCCGGTAGAGCTAGAAATGGGAACGAAAATCCCGATAGCGATTTTCCTCCCATTTCTAGTAAATAAATATAAAAGCCGTTTTTGACAGCATGTGATGCCTCTGGATACTCCGTTTCGTTTTCTAAAGCCACTTGATATAATGTGCGATAAGCCAGGAATGAAACCGACGATGTACCGTATGTATTTAATTGATAATTCCTAAGTTCTTCCTTAGGGTCCGCCAGCCGTACAATTATTTGAAGGTCGCGATTATTAGGTGTAATGATAACCTGTCTGTAAATTTTTTCAATGTCGCCGATCCGATAAACTATATTGTGCTTTCTCATTTTGATAGCAATGGAGTACAAATCGTTTTGAATAGTTGGACCCACCTTTAGAACATTATTTAACGATAAACCCGAATTGGTTTTACACGATGCGTCAAATACTACCCTAAGCTTCGTGGAGTTGGTATATTCCTTAATTACAGTATGGTGCGGTAAATAATATTTCAAAGAATGTGTTGTATCATTAGAGGTGTCAATAACTAATATGGTGTCCGAGCCATATACTTAAGTATATGGTCCGAGTACTTCATATTTCGCCGGAAGCGGTGCCGCCGCGAAACAAGATACACGGTGGTATATGTAAGTGCCCACAACAAAGCGACGGCTTCCACGCGACATTCGCCGAAGCCGCAGCAGAGCAGCGTTCTGGGAAACAAACGCTGCATGCACGGTTTTTTCGCGGGGACGCGGCGGAATCAGATCAAGAAAATGGCTGTTACTGAGAAGTTGGTAGAACTTGTGAAAAAATATCCAATATTATGTTAGCAATAGCTAACTACTCTTCAGGGCTTATAGCCTCGCGATAGTTGGCATCGTTTTTACGTATGTCTTCTTTAATATAATTTAAAATGTTGTCAAAACAATTAAGACCGATCTGATTCTCATCTGATCTCATCTGCCCGCAGCTCTGGCATTAAAGTGTGGTATTCGCCTTGTACCCTACGGACTTTGTTGATCTCATGAACCCATTTCCTCTTTCGTTTTCTTTTAATTCTGTAAATAATTCTTTGTTTTAGAAGCATGCAATACCAAAAAGAAAAATACATACTTACCTTTTTTCTTCCTCATCAGTCAGTGCCAATAAAAGTAGTGCTTCTTCCTCGGATGAACTCATGGTGCTTAGTGCACCATGATGAATTATTGCAAACAATAGGCCGATTAATATTTTTTATAGATTGTAGATTGCTCGAAATAATCCAATCGAGTTTGGTTTCTTGAGCCGCTGGCTTGACAATATATCCAAGAACAAACGCGCACCTAAAAGTAAATCAATAGAGTAGCTTCATTAATGTTCTCGTCCACTAACTGAATATTTGTAGGAAAATTTTATTCTGATTTATCAAAAGATATTTGAGGTAAGTTGTTTGTAATTATTCTATTAACCACCAAAAAGTTTTCTTTCGTTTTGTATTTATTATCCAGTGAGAATATAAATCCTTCTGTTTATCTTGAAATATTACTCGGTACATTATTTACACCTGCTACAGGTATATGTGCTTGTGTAGTTTTTAGCTTTAATTTTTGTACTAAAGACCCCGTAATAAAGTTGGACTGTGAGCCGCTGTCTAATAACGCGACCACGTACCCTCCTTCCATTGGAATTAAGAATATTCACAGTTGCCGTAGCCTAACAACATCTATGAAGTCTATTTTGTTTCGGTAACAAGAGTGGTATACGTAAACGCTGTGTCCTCTTCGGACCTCCAGAGTTGCTATTTTCAATAGCATGTTGGCTGTCATTAGTCCTATCGGCAGGAGATTTACTACCTGCAGACATATGTAGCAAAGAGTCATGTTTTCCACTACAACATTGCATTGCAAAAACAGTTTCAGAACATTTCGTGACTGTCAATTTATGTGAACCCAACGCTTTGATGATTATGAATCCGAAGGAGTTGAATTAATGAATAAAAAAAATTATCTGTAGGGCTCGTTCTTATTGTTTATTATTCGTATTATGCATTAGATTTGACTCACCAACGGCCACTAGCGTTTGTTGCGTGTTGCGACTAAGTAGTATTGTTAGTTTGATGAATAAATCAGTTAAACATAAATCGTTGCCTTAGAAATTTTCCATGCAGCTTAAAGCAAGTGAGGAAAATAACCAGCAAAATTTAACTAATAACCCACGCTGGAATTTTCACCTTTTTTATTTCCATGTATTTATTTGTTGTAATATTTATAATTTTATAACATTTTTGACATAAGGTTTCTACATGATTTATATTTTCTAGATTCTAATTTCTTATTGCGCTTCCTACGATTTAAAAAATTTCACATAACACTCGCACAAGAAGCATTGGAAAGATATATTCTTTTGAGACAGACATTTGGAGTAGCATTCAACTGTTTAGACATCACAATACCGATGATGGAAGAACTTACGAATTTAGGATATTTATTTGCTTGTCCTAACCGAGACAGTAGAGGAAGAAGAGTTATTGTCGCAAGACCGGGTAAGTAAAAACATAAAATAATTAAACACGAATTTAATTTGATTACTTACCTACCTTAATGCCTTTATGATACGATTTTTATTTGCTTGATTGGTGAGATAGTGCAGTCAGTACTGCTATACGATAATCAATGCTACTAAGGTATTCTTTAGGCTTGTTTTGGTTCCCACACGAATCGGTTCTGAATCGTACTGAGCACGCGCACTTTAAAAATTCCAAGGTTTTGTTCAAACTGCGCACGCTCAGTACAATTCAGAACTGGTTCTTGTTAGAACCAAAACAAGCCTTTTTATTCAAATATTTTCCCGGGGCGGGGTTACAAGTCTATGCGCCAGGAAGCTGTGCAGAATGGACGACTGAACTGACCTATTATAGTATTATACAAAAATGGAAAAATATACTACTTAAAATTTAAATTAAGGAAATATAGGACACACAATATACATTTGTACTGTTGTCAATGTGCTAGAGTGAAACACACATTATTATTTCCATTGCAAAAGTAATATTATATGGATCGGAGCGCGTTAGTAATATTATATGGTGTCGTCGTCAAACACCAACCACCCAATCAGCTGGCAATCCGGTCACCTGACAATTTCATTAGTTTTTTATTTCTATCAACTCATCTCTTCTAATTTTTCTCTTCATGAAATTTTAAAACATCTTTATTTTATATAGGGCGTTTCAAAAACTCTGCACATTAGTGTAGATTTTTTGAAGCACACTATAAAGAGAGGTACACATTTACGCAATGTGGTCACACTTTTATATTATGTGTGAATAAATGATTCTTACAGACGCTCCTATGATAGTATTCAAATATTGTCGAATTATTTAAAAATATTCTGATGAAAATACGTATAAAATAACATTTTAAATTTGATTTTCCATTTCTCTTGAGGTTTAACTCTTTTTTTATTTCAAACCAATTCATAACAGAAATTCAATTAAATTTACATTTTTATGCATTCGGATGTTCTGTATAGTATTTAAGTATTTTGTTCATGTTTCTGTATAGTACAGAAATATGTTGACTAATAGTCGCTGTACTAACAGTGCAACGATGGATGATAAAACGAAATGAGACTTCTTTTGGCACACACTGAGTTTAAGTGATGATGATAATAGTGTTATCGAAATATCCACAAAATTATAGTCCTTTGATATAATATTGCAAACTTCACATTTTTACACTTGACACCAGAATTCTAGAAAAGTAGAAGACTTAATGAAGCAGTTAAAAGTTGAAGGTAGGTACGTTACACAACTTTATTCAAGTCTTCTGTACAGTATATCCCACCACGAACGGTCGCGGTCGATATATGAATAAGTATATACAGGGCAATTCTGCAAATTTGGTTACTTACCAATGTCGGAAGTCTACACCAACTTTGTTATTTTAAATGGAATACCCTGTATTTTTTTACATTTTTAGATTCTACATTCTTGGATTAATTTTAGGTCTATTTTGTCAAAGGTTGTCTATACATAAATTCAACTGTTTTATTTTCTTAATATTTCCAGTTTTATAAAAAAAGTGACAGCTGCAGCACTATATTTAAACCTTTATATCTTGACCAATGGAACACATTTTATTACAATTTTTGCAAGAATAATAGCTTAGGGATTGCTACATCTAAAAATTGTTGCTAGTGTGTGAAGTACATACAGAGTCCCCAAAATTTTTAAACAAATTTGTCAATTCAATAAGTCATAAAACTCTATTTTTTGGATGGAACACCCTGTATATTATTTTACAGATGAGAAGTACACTAAATTTTGAACAGAATGATGTAACATTTGTATACGGGGTTGCTCATTAATGCGTCAAAGTCCAATATCGTCGTTGTTAAATAAAGTGGAAATAATATTTTTATGGGGATGGTGATGGAGATGGTAGACCAGTCCAGAAACGTTTAGTTTTCGAAATACCCACAGAATTTTGAAGTTTTGGGAACATGATTTTTCTCCAACTATTGCAATATTTCGTATTTGTGCATCGTTGATAATGGACTGTAACGATTACTATACAAAATTTGAGGTAGTGTATTGACAGGTTTCTTTTGACAAATGTTAGTAAAAACATTTTTCCCTGAAATTTCGTCATCTTGTGATAAGATTAGATGTGAATCTTAATACTTATGCACTATCGATATTTAGACATTAGATAACTTACTTCAGATTACTTACATCACTTTACATAATATTTACTAGAAGACTAGGACATTAAAATTTTCAGTTGTATATTTTTGTCTTTATCATATAGTAATTACATAGAGCAAAAGGATCTTATTTAATATTTATTAAATTACTTAGTATATCATTTAATTACATTTATTAATTTATAAAAAAACAAATAATTTGCTTTTGTAACGCAAAGAATAATCGGACTGTTTTTTAAAGTCAAGTTTAAAAAAAAATAAAATTTCCGAAACTTACTATCTTTATTAATACCAAGTTTTGTGGTAATTTAGGGTGTTAAACTTTGTACCAAATGTAGTTTAAATGCTAATAAGTTTGATGATTATGACAAAACCAATGGATATAATTTTAAACTTCAACTGTTCTCGTACAATAATAATAATAATAATAATAATAATATTAATATTAATAATAATAATAATAATAATAATAATAATAATAATAATAATAATAATAATAATAATAATAATAATAATAATAATAATAATAATATCACTTTATTTCAAACAGCCACATTACAAAGATACAATCATGAAACAATGGGTTGAACAGTGTCAAAAGAAAATATAAGAACTGACTTACAAACAGAATATACTTAAAAAAGATATAAACATATATGTATATATTATACCTATACAATTATATACTTAAAATATTTAAAAAAAAATGTAACAATACTTCACAATAGGTAATTCTAAACGTGCTTTCTTATAGGAGAAATTCTCTAATGTTATATGGTTCAATTTCTACTAACAAATTGAAAAGTTCTCTCTTATATTTTTTTAAATTTTTTATATTTTTTATTTTGTTTGGTAGGATATTAAAGTATCTCATGCCAGCATAACAAGGACCATTTTCAATCATGCTGAATCTATGAATAGGAAAATTATAATTATTGTGTCTAATATTATAGCTGTGGGTTATCTCATGTTGTTCATATTTACTTTTGTATTTAAAATTAAGCATTAGATTAGACATTCAAAGATGTATATTGCAGCGACTGTCAATAATCTATATTTTCTGAAGGAGCCTCTACAAGACTCCCTTAATGGAATGCCATGCATACAACGTAGGGCTTGTTTTTGTACTATTATAACAATTTATTTATTTCCGCAGCAACTGCACCACCCCAAAATATAATACCAAATCTTAATCGTGACACAAAGCATGCATAATATCTTTTGCGACTTTCTTTTTCTGTTCATTGGAATAAAATCATCCACAGCCTACTTTTTTTTTAAGTTACCGTTTTTCTCGAATTATGTCCCTTAAATAAAGGATAAATCAAACAAGTGACATATCATTGGAAAGCTTTTTTCAAGGGCGATCACGTGAAATAAAAATCCAATATGGCCGCCGTAAGAAAAACAAAAGTTGATACATATAACTGAGAAACAAAAGACGATTGAGAGTTGCTATTGGTCACAAAAGTTTTCTTGTAAAAAAGTGTCCTAATAATGTGCAAGTCTAAAACTTGTCAAATGAACGCCTACTGTGTTATTGAAGAAAAAAGAAATCGGCGATTTTTGTTTTTTCCCAAATATCTCAAAAACTAAAAAAGATAGACTAAAATAGAAAATATATTTGAAATCAGCATAAAATCCTACAAAACTTCTCTAATTTAACAGTTTCTCTATCTCTTATAATAACTGAGATAGCAATACATTACCATCGAGAATGGGACACAGTGTATATAGTAAGTATAGTAAGAAACAGACACAATTGTCGGTATTGGAGTGATACTAACCCTCATTTAATCAGAGAATGTCATACACGGGCTCCTTAAAAATTGAATTTTTGGGACGGAATTTTAGGCAATCATCTTGTTGGACCATTTTTTATTCAGGTCACTCTTAATGGGAACAATTATTTACAATTGTTGGAAGACGCAATTGATCCGATGATAACAGAAATTTGGGAAAATGAAGATAATTTAATAAAAAATGAATTAACTTTTCAACAAGATGGTGCCCCCCCCTCACTATGCTATTGCTGTACGGCCATTTTTGGATGAGCGTTTTCCAGGGCATTGGATTGGTAGACAAGGTCCAGTTGAATGGCCACGCAGATCACCTGATCTAACTCCTTTGGATTTTTCCTGTGGGGATTCTTCCATTAGAAATCGCGAGTGTACGCTTCATAACCTGAGACATTGCGCCTGACCCTAGAAGAATTGAGCGGAATAATTGTAGAAGAATGCCGATTAATAACACCTGAAGTATTCAGTAATGTTAGAAGAGCATTTAATGGTAGGATTTATTATTGTTTGCAAGTTAATGGGGGCCATTTTGAGCAATTCATTAAATAAAAATTGATTTTGTTTAATTTCAGCTTTTTTATTTCAAACTGAATTTTTTCTTTTACATTAATCAGCACATCAAAAACAAAAATATGGTTGTCTACAAAATACCTATACTCGTAATTTGATGTATTACATGATCCCTCGTGCCCTTTAAAATTCTTAAGAGGGTTGATGTGACGCGCATATAGAGGTGACGTTTGGGGGTTGTTTTTTACATTAAAATTCTTTCCCCTCAAAATCTGTTTTGACGTATTTTGGGAATTTTCCCAAAATTCCTGAACCTGACTGGTTAAGTTAAGACAAAAAACTAATTCAACGGGATTGCAGTCAAATAAGGCAGAAAAGATGAGTACTCTTAAGAGTGGAGTTAAATAAAAGCAGTTGACTAAATGATTACTAAACCAAAACCACATCACTATACAATAAATAATAATTGTTGTCAAAATAGATTATGTAGTGTTGGGTATTATTGACAACAATTATTATTTATTGTATAGTGATATGGTTTTGTAATCATTTAGTCAATTGCTTTTATTTAACCTCTACTTTTCTATTCCTGAAGAAGCAGCAATATACCTATTACGAGTTAACGAATTTATGTATCTACGAGAATTTAAAAATAATATATTTATTTTTCTTTAAGGCGTTTTTGATCTCGACAAATTTACAAACGCGGATATGTGCCGTATACATGGGATAGTGTACGAAACTCTTATGGAAGACGAAGAAAATCAAGTTCGAGGATTCGTTCATTTTGCTGATGGCCAAGGAGTTGGATTTGCATATCTCACCTTGTTCACGATCAAAGAAGCTGTCCGTATAGTTAAAAATGGAGAGGTGAAAATAATTTTTATTATGTTAACAATTTCTAGGTTTAAGTAAAACAGAAATGTTCCTATAGTTATAGAGTTATAGGTACACCTATTTATAAAAAATAATATTACGCCACGAATGTACCCAAGTCACGTTAAATTCAGTGACCTACAGCAAATGACTAACTTTAATGACCAAAATACATCACAAATTATTGCCCAAATTATTTTTTCTTTTAGAAAAATGTTTATTTAATTTACATTTTCTTTTACATTGAAATGTTATAAATCCTCGACCATTGCCAGTAGACCGCATACTGCATATTAGCAGTGACTATAGAAAGAATTTCTATAGTCACTGATATTAGTTACGATTCTAAATAAAATTTTCCATAGCTGAAACTTCATCATTTGTTTTCATTATATTATTCATATATTCCCAAATTTAAATAATGCCATTTTCGAAAAATTAATGACTCCATCCAGTTAAATTTTATTTTTCACATTTTGTTAGGTTTTAGAACAGTAATTATCAAACTAAAACCACAGTAAAGAGTTCAAATCGATCAGACAAATTCAAATATCACATACTTATTGTAGTTTAAAAATAAAATCAAGCGATCTTTCGTTGGTTTCAGACATTGTACCGGTCTTACAAATTTATAGTTTTGTTACATTCTGGGTATCAAAAAGGCGTTTTCAGGTTGTGATAACGAAGAATATTATAATTATCGAATTGTGTAATATTCAATGTGAAAAAGTTATGGTCATCAAGATTTGTAAGGAATTACAAGTGCACGATCTATCCAACTTTTACTAGAAGTGTTCTGACAATGCAACTATTACTAGTTAAAGTTTATTCAAATTAAAAATATTGAGCATTTACTTACTAGCCGAGAGTAGGCAAATCAGAAATAACTAACTGTCCCTAGTAATAATTATTGTTAACATTTACTGATTTTCAGCTTTTACTGTAGCATAGATAAGATAATAACCAAAATATTTTTTAGCGTACTTATACCTCGACTTATACCTAGGAATATTTTCACTATAATATATAATGCCTATACAATATACTGAATATGGTTATACCATAAGTATATACTAAAATACCTACTGGTTGGTGAAAACCACATGCATGAGCTGATTAATACTAAGAACATATTGTATAATGTATTATTTCTTAGGATCGTCAGAGATAATTCTTCATCATAAAATATAGTTATATTTATAAATATGAATATTCCAAGTGCCCCACTAATGATTGCATCCAATTTAATTTCCGCTCGTTTAATTTCGGTTTTATTATATATTTTGACGCTTTAACACTCTCATTTTTGGCTGCGGACAGTTCAAAAGACCAATACGAAACTACAGTATTTCAGATTTGAAAAATACAGAGTCCAAGGGAATGAAATAACCATACACTGGTTTCATCCCCTTTTAAACTTTTTGAAACGTTTTAGGTCTATTGGGTCTAAAAATTAACGTTGTTAAATTACCTTTTGATCTTTCAATAAATGATCTTTTATTATGCATTTTTATTTATTATTCTCGAAAATTAAACTGAAATCCTTAATATTGTGAAATACCTAATCAACCACGAAAAAACTAATCAAAATATCAATAAAAATTTATTTACAGAAAACTTTACCAATGAGACACAAGGAGGTGCATGGTATACATATACATCCTTCCATGAAATTTGCCCTCGATTTTGGAATGTCCTTAATTTCTGAAAAAATTAAAAGCAGAGTAAGACTTTACACAAATTTGGATGAGGCTTTAGAAAGTGGATATTTGGAACGAGATATTTTGCCAAAAGAGTATGGAGGCATTATGCCTATGGAGGAAATGATTGGTAAGCTATATACCTAATTAAAAAGAGTAAATATATAACAACGAAAGAGTGATGAAGTGATTACTTTTAATTTCTATTTTTCTTTCCAAATAAGTAAAATAATAATAATAATAATAGATTTGCTCTCCGCTTGTCCGGCATATGCAGTCTCGGCCTATATCCATAGACATAATGCGGCTTTACGAGTGCTTTACTACTTTTTACGGCACTCATACGAGATAGACGAAACACCTGTGCTGCCATATGCTCCGGGGGATATTGAGTACGTTGTGGCGAATGGGAGGTGCCGAATTTATTGAAACTACTATTTTCCCACGCTCAGGCAGATTCGAGCCAATAAGCCTGATGTAGTCCTCCTTGACCACCAGCTTAAGACAATGTTCAATGTAATGTAATGAGACCAACATTATCTTGAAAGAGGATTATAGGAGCCCTCGGTGGACCAAAAGATACTGCTGCACTGCTTTCGGAACTGAAGATCATACCAGCATGCCGAAATTCGGAAGAGATCTTCTAGCCGGACGAATGCAGAAGGCGGTCATTCTGGGTTCATTACGTCTACTCAGGGCACACAAATCCCGCACTCAGTAGTTACTCACCCCACGAACGTGGGGAGTAGCTACTGATAATCACCAGCGGCCGACCCAGAGAATCGGAGCCAGGAAACCGGTCGACTGGGTTTCAACAAAAAAAAAAGAATAATAATAAAATACCAAACGGGGAATATTGCAATAATGGTCGGTCCCAATGACAGCAGAACCGAAACCAAGATAGGCGCCCACAGACGGAGCGACTTTTTGGACATCCTAGGACCATATTGGTCCGCCGTTAATAACAAGTTATTTTCCTTATCATCTTACCATCAACAAAGTCACTCATACTTTTAGTTTTATTTTATTAAAAATATAAAATAAATTGTGTATTTTGCGGTGTAGCAGTGGGCAAAAGAGATTTTGACCTAATTCATAGAATTATATCGACCATGTTTATGAAAAATAAACGATCCAGATTATGGAAAATAAACGATCCAGATTATGTAAAATAATGATGAAATGTAATGAAATCTAAAAAGAGGTGCCTATGAATATTTAATAACTTTTTTAAAAAATAAAATAAACTGTATACACATGAGACAGAGTGTAAAAAATGAAAAATAAGTAGTTGGTTATGATCTCATAAAAAATATATTTCTTTCTACGTTCCAATGATAGCTCGACATTGTTAATTTAAAAAATAAAGAGGCATGGACTTCTCTAAAGCATTTAGCTTTGCTAGTCAATTATGTGGAGGTGCCCCGTCACGATGAAACTGCAAATGGTTTCAGCATGATTGCTGCTCTGAAATATTGATAACTAGTAATTAATTAATCGGAAAATTCTCCAAAAAATCAGCGGTTCTCAGAATATTCTCAGGCAAAACAATAAATTTCCAAAAAACTTAAATTAGCTCTTGCTCCGTTATTTATAGAAATTTTCAAATAAAAAATTATTTCGTACATACATGCATAATTATCTTTGTTTTAATGCAACCAGAATTTTTTTTCGCCTACTAGACTCTGATTTATGAATATCATCTTTTGTTTTTCTTATGGACGCCATATTAGAATTTGACGTGGTTAGATAAATAAAAAATCAAGGAATCCGCCGATGTGTCACGCTTAGGGTTTTGAATGTAATTAAGGTCTGTAATTTTTTTTATTAATCATAATATTGAACAACAATAAACAAAATAGCATAAATTAGTAAAACAATTGAATAGAGTGTAACAAACTGACAAATAACTTTAAATTAATTTAGATATTCAAATTGTCTACCATTATTTTGTAGACAGCTGTTGCAGCGGCTGGAGACACTATCAACAGACCTCCTAATTTGTCTCAGTGGCAATGATGGTTCCAACAAGATGGTGCTTCCGTCCACAACACTCAGGTTATAAGAGAATATCTAAACCAAAGATTTCCAAGGAGATGGGTAGGCAACAATGGTCCAGTGTTGTGGCCAGCAAAATCACCCGATCTCACACCTCTCAATTTTTTCCTGTGGGGATATCTAAAAGAAGAAATCTATAACAGTTTACGAGACAATAGAGGAATTGGAAGAGGCAGTTCGTTGGGAAATTACATCATTGCCACTGAGACAAATTAGGAGAGCTGTTGATAGTGTCTCCAGCCGCTGCAACAGCTGTCTACAAAATAATGGTAGACAATTTGTTGATAGACAAAATGGTAGACTCTATTCAATTGTTTTATTCATTTACGCTATTTTGTTTATTGTTGGTCAATGTTATGATTAATAAAAAAAATTACAGACCTTAATTACATTCAAAACACTAAGTGTGACACATCGCCGGATTCCTTGATTTTTCTCTATCTAACCACGTCAAATTCTAATATGGCGTTCATAAGGAAAACAAAAAAAGATATTCATAAATCAGAATCTAGTAGGCAAAAAAAAATTCTGGTTGCATTAAAACAAAGATAATTATGGATGTATGTACGAAATAAATTTTTATTTGAAAATTTCTATAAATAACGGAGTTAGAGCGAATTTAAGTTTTTTGGAAATTTATTATTTTACTAAATATTTTGACAACCGCTGATTTGTTTAACCATTTTCCGGGACCACTATTTAGTGCTAGTAATTGCTCAACGTTTCTCTAATTTAACCAACTTCGTATCTCTTCAAATAACAAAGATACCAATACGTAGCAATACTCGTGATTCACCCTGTATATATACCTATATATATATATATATATACTAACATTTGAATTAAATATAAAAATATTAATAATTAAGTATGTATTACCACCAAATCAATGATGCGAAACTTTTCTTATTTCTATATTCTAACAAAACGTTATTATTTAGAATTATGGAAGGAGGAGTTAAAAAAGGCACATCCCATCTTAATGTCCCACGATAAAATGGAAGTTGAGGAAGGACTTTTTAGCCATAAGGCCCGTGAAGGAGCAGTATCTGCATTAAAAAGAAATAATGTATCATGTGGTTCAGAAGGTGAGTCCCTGCGTGGAGTGACAGGAAATTTCAGAAAATTAGAAGTCGATTAATAACTTGATATTTTGTAAATATTTTTAATAAGTACCAAATACCAAGTCCCTAATGTATATATTTTTTAATAAAGTTTGTTTTACCAAGTATAAAGATTTATTGATAAAATTGATTTAAGCATTTGATATAGCTTGAATAATATTCGACAAGAGAATTCATAGTTCCAATAATTGCATTACTTATTATACAAAAAAATGTAGAAATAGTGTAAGTATAGTTAAAAACTGGCAAAGAAAGCATTGTATGATTAATAATAGATCATTCATAAGCCGAACATGCACTCATCATGGGATTATGGTGCCGCAGTCACTAAAATATTCGAACGCAGCGAACACGACGGGCGCTAAAGCCCCTCAAAGCAGCGAGGAAAGTTTCAGTTAACAGGTTCTAAACTATTTCCAGATGAAGGGCTTTTGTAGTAAAACATATAAACAAGCATATACAGGGTCCGGCAACAAGACTGAACTATTTTTAAAAACTTGCCGGGAGAAAATAAATGTAACGATTAAAACAGCCGGTACTGAAACATGGACTTTATTGTTGGCAATTCTTAATGTTTGTAAATTATGTCCGACATGCTCATTGATACACATTTGCAGTCTTTTCCTAAAATCTTGCCACACGTTCTGAAGCAAATATTGATCAATTCCGTATACCTCTTTCCCAATCCGCTCTTTTAAGTCTTGTATTGTCTGAGGACGAGTAGTGTATACACTTTTGCCTTTAAGTAACCCCAAAGAAAATAACCTGGTGCTATCACATCCGGAGATCTTGAAGACTATGGAATGGAATGAAAACGTGAAATCAGGCGACGTGCCTGAGGAAGACTTCGCCTACTGGTATGAGCGGTGGCACCATCATGTTGGAACTATAAAATATTTTGCCCCCTTCTTTGAAGTTCTAAATTCACATATAGCTCCAACATCATAATAACATCGGTCAGAACTGACGGTAACGGTGTGGTTGTTTTTCTCAAAAATGTATGGTTCGATTATGCCAAAAGCGGATAGGTACTTCACACCATATTGTCACTTTTTGGTCGTGAAGAGGTCGTTCATGCAGCTCCCCTGGATTGTCATGTGCCCAATAACGAAAATTCTGTATTTGAACGTATCCAGTTAGATGAAAATGAGCTTCGTCCGACATGATAAGCCCATTGAGAACATTTAGATCATTATTTAACACTCTAACATTTGTCTGCAGAAATATAAACGGGCTTTTTTATCAATGTTATTCAACATTGAAGTCTTATGAACAATCTGTATTTTAAATAGGAGATAGTGTAAGTCCTCATGCAAAATGCGTCTTAATAATAATAATAATAATAATATTTATTAATCCTTTAAGACAAAATATACAATGTATAGGACAAGTCAAAACAGTTTAGACAAACAATATCAATACAATTATTATAAAAATATATAAACATCAGATATTATCGTCGTTAATAAATTCCTGGATGCTATAGTAACATCTGGCAAGTAACAACTCTTTAACAGACAATTTAAAAATATAACTATTCATCACTTTGTATTTTTGTGGCAATTTATTAAATAATTTTATCCCCTGGTATATTGCAGACATTTCAAATTTTTTCCTTTTGTGTAGAGGAACACTTAACAGATTACAATTACGAGTAGGATAATTATGAAAATAAGAATTCTTATCAATGTGATGAATATTATCTCTAACATACAATAGAGACTTGTAAATATAAATACATGGGAAAGTCAATATTCTATTGTCGACGAATATGCTCCTACACGTTTGACAGGGACTGATACCAAATATTCTCCGAAGTATTCGCTTCTGTGCTATAAAAATCCTACCATTATTTACAGCATTTCCCCAAAGGATTACATTATTTGAAAAATGACTATATACTAAACTATAATAAACATTCAATAGTGCAGACAGGGGCATAGTATCACGTATTCGAGATATAGCATAGAACGACCTATTAAGTGTCTTACTAAGCATGTTTATGTGCTCTGTCCACTTAAGTTGACGATCAAGGTAGACTCCTAAGAATTTGGTGCTATTAGAAGATTCTAATACAACGTCGTTGCACTTAAAATATAATTCCGAATCAGTTCCACTTTGGGTTCGGAAGCAAACAATCTTTGTCTGGTCAACATTTACTATTAGATTATTGGATTTGCACCAATTGACAAATGTCGTAATAAAATGTTCACAAACTATAACAAGTTCCTCAGGGGTCCGAGCTGAAGCCACTGAGGATGTATCATCGGCAAACAAAGTCAAAGTCGATGAGTCGATATGATTCGGTAAATCATTGACAAATAGCAAAATGAGGGGCCCCAGCACCGATCCCTGAGGAACTCCCAAATCTATGTCATGATTGATAGAAGTGACATCATGCACCTTCACAACCATTGTCCTACCGGAAAGATAATCCAATCCAGGAATATCCCTCTGAACCCAATATTATACAATTTACTCGCAATAAAAGAGATATCTAAGCACGCGTCAAGTCAAAAAATATACCTGCAACGTATTCGCCCTTGTCTAGGAGCTCATGAATTCTATTGGTCAGACTGCAGGCTGCTGACTGTGTAGATTTGTCCGCTTGGAAGCCGTGTTGACAACTTGTCATAATTCCATATTTATCAAGGAAAACAAAAATTCTGTTAAAAAACACTCTTTCAAATACCTTCGAGAATACGCTTAGTAGTGAAATAGGTCTGTAATTGGTTATATCTTCAGGATTATCTTTCTTATAAACAGGAACAACGATTGCCCTTTTTAATGCGTCAGGAAAATGACCATTGCATATAGATAAATTAATCAACTTGGCAACATGGTCAACTATATGAACCGACATAATTTTAAGTACAGTCCATCTAAAATGTATACGAAGTTCACTGACCGGCAAAACGGCGAAGATCAGCGCTAGTCATGGGCGTAGGCATTTTTTTTTAGGGGGTCGAAAATAGATCGTTTTATATGCATATTTTAAACTTTTTAGTGGGTGGTTCGCCAGGAGCCATATTTCACTATTCATCACTGTCACTACACTTTTGTTAACAAAACTTAGAAAATCAGTCTTTGTCACTTTTTACTTCATCTTCAGTGTCGCTATCACCATTTCCAATATTAATCACAATGGGTTGATCAATCGCAAAATCCACATCCCACATTCTCTGTTCCTCTGTCACTCTCTTCACAGTATGTCCTTTGTTGACCCATGTTTCATCAGTGTAATAAATTTTCCGCCCTCCGATACAAAGCATTTTTATTTTTCGAAGATAATCCATCCGCCAAGCAACTATTTCATATATTTCTATGAGAATACTCTTTCTGTCTACTTTTCCATACGTAAAATTCATGTCTTTCAAAATTTTTGCCAGACTAGCCTTGCACATTTTAGGTATAATATCATTTTCTCTTATACTTTGCAGCACCTTATCTAAAGTTGACAATTCGTTCAGATGACGGCCCTGAAATACTTTCCATTGTTCACTGATACTATATTGTATCACAATTACAGTAAAACAGCACGACACAATCGCTAATACCTACACACGTCTTATGGAAATTGAAATTACTGAAAAATTCAACTCTTTAAACTTAACCTCAAACGATTTGCCTATTATAGTAAAAAGTAGATGCTTACGTATTCCTTATATGGGTTACACTATTAAATCACTTACAGTTATTAAATCACTTCTTATTAAATCACTTACACTTATCTACAGTTGCACTGCATCAATGTCGAATAATTTTTATAAATTCCTTATGTAAATAACCGAACGACAACAATTGCAATAAAAAACGGGCGTGAAACATATTTCCAACCCGCCACTGCCAGGCCAGAGCATTCATGTATTCGGCCGAATGAAAAAAGATAGCACGATAGATAGAAGGTCTTTCCAATAAGTTAAAAAGAGATAAATGCCGTTTGTCGAGAAAGAGCTGAGCGGCGTTGCCGCTTTTAACTATTAAGATAGATGTTTACGGAATTGTCATAGTAAAGTAGACGAAAATATTTTCAAAGTAAATGTAAAAATGGCTAATATCTTGGCCTATACTAAATTATTGTATTTATTTTATGACATTCATAAATAATATATACAACTATTATATATTGTTTTGTGAAATTTGATATTTTAATTGAATATTGAGAAATTTGAAAATTACATGTGACAATAGCGATTGTTCCTTTAGGCGGTCAGTGAACTTCATATACATTTTAGACGGACTTTAGTTTTGCAGTGAAGCAATCAATACCAGTGCTATTTTTGTTTTTTAAATTATTTATGACAGATAAAACCTCGTTACCGTCAACTGGGCTGAAGAAAAAAGTATGGTTGTGTATTTCTGAGGCGGTACAGCTTTTAGACCTAGAATTGTAAAAATGTGTTATTACCTTTTTTTTAGTTACTGTAGCGAAATATTCGCCAAAGGCGTTGGCCAGTTGACCGTGGTCGGTGCAGCGGTTGCCATCCAAATTCAAAGTGATATTCCTTTTATGATTCTCTCTACCAGTCTCTTTATTAACAATGTTCCATACAGTTTTACTTTTATTATTGGACTTGTTGATGAGTTTGTTGTGATAACTTAATTTAGCCTCTCTTAATAACGTACGATGTCTGGCTTTGGCTTGCCTATAGATAACTAAAGAGGCAAGATCGGCGCCTACATTTTTGCAAATATAATATAAATTTTTTAAAGAAAAACTTGACTGTTTAACTTCAAGAGTAATCCAAGTCGACTTTGTTTTAGTTTTATTATAACCGCTTTTAGACGGGCAAGTATAATCTAATGCATGATATAAAATATTCATTAAATTATCAAGACTCTCATTAACATCCTCTAGATAAGTTTCATCAAAATCGGTTGCATATAGAACGGATTGTAGATTTCTAATATTGCAATCAGAGAGGACTCTGTATTGCCTACAAATAGTTTGACTATCTGTTGCTAAGCAGCTATTCCCGACATGAATTTGATATTTCAAGCTACATACCCTATGGTCACTAAAGTGTGCTTCGTAAACATTAGATATGCAATAACTTGGATCAGTGTTGGTCAGTATATAGTCAACCTTGCTAGTGCTTAATTGTCCTAAGCAATTTGTTGTAACTCTAGTCGGAGACAGAGAGGTAACTCGCAAGTTATAGCACAGGAGCATATCGTCGAATAAATGTTTTAAATTACAGTTTCCCAAGTAATCAACATTAAGGTCACCACAAAGAAATATATCAGTTGTGTGTTTCTTACAAAATTCCAAAACACAAGAAAGTTGTCTTAAGAATAAATTAAAATCGCCTTTAGGCGGACGATAGACACTTAACACTACGAGCACAGACACTACGAGCTTCGTAATTTGACTTAATGTAGATTGCCGTTCCACCGTGCTCGCGGGATGGACGGCAGAAACTAGTTATCAAATTATAACCTGGAGTCGCCATGAAAGACATCTCATCCTGGTGGCACCAGTGCTCAACAATGCTCACTATAACTGGGTTTTCTTCAGCAAGCAAGATTTCAAGTTTCTCCATTTTGTTTCTGATTGATTGTGCATTCAGATGAAGAATTTTGTATATTACTTTATCCCCTAGTGGGCTGCAACTAATGTTATTAGAAGTTGTTCCTATACAGTCTCCTGTCTCATTTTGTTTCGTTGAAAAAAACGACGTACACAAGCTTTATTCGGCCACAATGAAGAATCTAAAGCTTTTTCGTAGTTAGATTTTGAGATAGAACTTTAAATGATGAATATACTTATATCGGCATTTCGGGAAGATAGCGCTGTACAAACAGCTTCTGGAAAGTGGTTAGATAAGAATGCCTGTAGGTCTTCTGCCGATGTATTTGGCTTCAAATTGTAGACATGCAGAGCGACAGCCTTCTCGATACCCTCCACCGTGGATGGTCCAGAGAAATTGCAGAGTGACTTGTCGCCATCCTTTATCGACAACAGGATCCGTTTCAAGTGCATTATTACTATATGGCACCGCAATGTGCTTTTTTGCATCTTTGATAGCGTTGCTCACATCCTGAGCTGATATTTTATTTTTATCGTTGTCTGACTGTACTAAATTTATTTTTGATGATTTCGCACAAGGAATACTATCTTTTTTGTCGTGACTTTTAAAACTAGAGGATTTGCCAGTTTTTAACGAAGTAGTATTTTGTTTCGAGACATAGGTTTTTTCGAGGGTTTTTTGTTCACACTTTTTTAGCGCGACAATCTGTTCACTCATGGAGTTTATTTTATCTTTTAATTCACAAATTAACAAATCTTTCTGTTTTATAATGTATTTAAAAATACGTATATCTACCCTGTTGTCCATTGTTGAAGCTAGATTTTCCATGGCATTGAAAAATCCATTGTCGGATACGTCATCTGAGTCAGCTTCAACTTTGGTGTCACAACATTTGACAAGAAAGCTGTCAATTGATTGCAATTTCAAATGCTTAGCTTAGCGAAATCTTAAGATTCGATCCGAAATATTCAAAGCATTCACGTGCCTGACAGCAGAACGCAATGGACTTCGCTGAACTGTTTGCCTGGTCCTTTCAATATTTTCTGGAGTACGAATTGTACGAGTACCACCAAGAAATTTTGATACGATGCTGCCTGTTTCTTCAACACATCTTACCCTTCTTAAAATCGTGTTTCTTGTTGGAATGCGTCCGCGGCATGGTACATAATATTCATTGCACGAGCACCTTTGTGTCTGTACTACATATTACGTAGTAATAAAACACTACCGCAAAAACGCATTGGTTTATTTCCCAATTAGCCATAACACACTTAACTGCCAAACTGAAATTAAGGAAACAGGAAATCATACTTTAACAAACATGACTTCATTTGCTTTTCCATGACAAGCTCTTCAAAACCGTTCAATCTTGTTGCCGTACCCAGTATATGCCTTTTGTGACTTTACCCCCTTTCCTTAAAGGGACCACCATAATCCACTTTAACACACTGGAACGGTTTTACCTGATTGATGTGAGCTGAATGTAAATTATCCATGAAGGGGAGGAGTGAAGTAGGTTTCAGTCTAAAAGATTTAAAACATTGAGATGGGGTACGACGAATGGCACGTCTGGAGATAAAAGGGAGTTTTTGAACCCCTTAAATTTTAGCATGTCGTTATCATTATTCTGAGCATGCGCAGTACCAAAAAGAGTATCATTTTTGGCACTGCGCATGCTCAGTATAACGATTACGATAACGATAAGGAAAAATTTAAGGGGTTCAAAATCTGCCTAATATCCAAACATTTTTTTGAAATAAATATTTTACGGTTTGCTGACCGGGGTGTAGATGATCTCGATAAACGTTTTCGATTAGAAGTTCCATCAGACGATGCTTCTGAGGTAGCAGCAAGAGATGCTTTTGACCGTATGATAAGCCAGAGAGAGATAGCCGGTCACCTACTCTTAAGTAGCCGTCGTCGTTAAGGATTTAAATTGCGAAAACCTTTGGAGAGTGCCCTTTTGGTTTTTAGTTTTGAGATTTCCTCATGAAACAAGACAGACTGAACGAGTTGAATAAGAACAAGTAAGGCTGAATACAATTCTTTCTTATAAGAGGGGAACAATTTTTATTCTGAGGACTTTTCAAAATGTAGACAAACCGTAAGCTAAAAGAGATAATGTATTTAATTTTTGCTAAAGAATATTTATTCAAAAGATTATAGAACAAGTCGACAGTGACAAAGGATGAAAGGTTAATTTTCTTTTCTTTCTCAATGGTGACAGGGATAGAGCTTAAATTGGGATGTGGGTTAATATCGAACTCATCCAATAGCCACGCAGGCCCCGCCTACGTGGTGCAACTTTAGACTTTACACATACAAATGAGACTTTAATCCTTCCACATTGCAAGTGAAATATAAAATAGAGAACGACTGCATAACCCCGTTCGGAACTATCTGAGAAGGAGTGCAATTCGATAGAGTTGTAGTTTTCATACAATAAATTCCTCGGAATATTAATTGGTGATAATTTGGAAAGCTCAGTTCTATATCTAGTCAAGAATCCAAAATGTGTGGAGGAGGTGTTTGATCCCAATCCAGTCCCAGAGTTCACAAATGTTGGATCAAGTACTTTGCGTAAAACGAGATGGGAGCTAAAAAAAACCCAGAGGATCCAAAATTCGGGCAAGGTCAGACAAAATTGTTCGTTTCGTCCAAGATCTTTACGAGGGATAAACTTTATAAGAAAATGCATCTTTAAATGGGGTCCATTTCAGACGTAAAATGTTGAGGTAAGAGTCACTCTTATCAAAAGTTAGTGAAGAGGGATGCTGATTAGTGTGAGAGATGTTGTTTAATAACTCTGGGTGATTACTTGACCATTTACGTAATTGGAATCCGCCACATTTTAACAAGGAAATTAATTGTGACTGAACAGTTTTAGCCTCTTCCAGAGAGTCGGTTCCACTTATTAGATGGTCCACATAAACTTCGTTGCATAATACTTATGCCAGTAAAGGTGAAATAACTTGCAGAGCACACCCCGTAAATAACGGTTCGCAAGCGAAAATCTTGTACAGGATTTGTATGGTTAAACCTGCAGAGAATCCTTTGATAATCTTGATGAGATTCTGTCATTACGCTCTGCCTATACATTTGTTTAATGTCAGCAGTAAAAACGTAATGACAGTATCGTTCATTGATTGTCGCATATTCGATGCTTTAGCTGATGCGTCGCAAACCACCCTGAATTTGGTAGTGGTGCTATTGGGGTTAAACACGCAATGATGAGAAATGTAGTACATTTTATCATTACTGGTTCCAGCAAAATAAGAATAGGGAACGTTATATAGAGTAAGGTTAAAATTTAATAGATAATCCAAAAATATAATAATACACAGGGTGTTCCATAAGAGATTTTCGATTTTCTGGAGTTTTAACATATACATGTTTGAACCATCTGTCAAAAACACCCTGTATATTAATCAGGTAATATCGATTCATAGAAGTAGTTTCTAAGTCTAATTGTCTACGAAATAAACCCTATTTACCTTTTTTTTTTGGATGTCTTATTTGTTTTGCCGAGATTTTTTGAACAGGTGTTTTTTAAAGATTTTTTTCTTTAAATGCTAATATCTTCGTAACGGTAAATGATAGGTATAGGGTACTCTTAACAATGTCGACCTAGAATTTTAAGGAGAGTTCAAAAACGTAATTGAATATAGGGTGTCCCATTTAAAAAAAGAAAGTTGATGCCTGGATCAGAAAAACTGAACAATCTGTATTCAAGAAAGTTATAAAAATGAAAAATTCAGGTAAAAACAAAAAACTTTCGTATTTAACTTTTTTCTCTACCTTTTACTTTCTCAGATAAGGGGATAGAGGATCTTATTTTGGACACCCTGTACAATGAAGTTAAATAAATTTATAAAGCCATGCCACTGATTCATCTGGCCGTTAAACTGGGTACATTTAATTTGGGTAATTTAATATTGGATGATCTTTCATCCAATTTTGTTTTTGGGTTCATCCAGGGTTTGTTTTTGCACTGTCAGCAATTTCGTAAATTTTATTAATGCGCTCTATCGTAATATGTCGACAAGTTTCTCAAAAGAAACAAATAAATAAAGAGAATTAAAAGGGCTCAAAAAGATAAGTATGGTTTAACTTATAACTTATACCAATGTAAATGAAGAATCCCCAGGCAAAATATAATTAGTAATAAAAATCATTAGCCTATGTGCATAAAACAACCAATTATAGCCGTTTCACCCTGTATAACGTTTACTAGTGCAAGCGAGAACGATATACCTTTTAATCATTATAAATTTGGGTCTATTTTATGCATCAAAACAATAAATTAAGTTATCGCATAAAATAATTTTCGTGTCGAGCAATTAAATAAGTCGAGTAACTTAATTATAGGTACCTCTTGACAAAAAGAACAGAGAAAAGCAAGAGGAGCGCAATATACAACTTAAATAAATTAATTTCAAGAGTTAAAATAATATAATCAAGTATGAGTGCTATGCGAAATTAGTGATAGTATTATTAACTTAAAACGATCGTACCTCCTTGTAATTTTAGAAGACTTGTAGCAAAGGAAATATGTTCGTGATTCTTAATTATAGCGGTTAATTACGAAAATAATAACTATTTTTATTATTTCTGAGTTGAGATATAATTAATAGGCATCCCTACGAGAAAATGTGTAAACAAACGAAATTGAGTGCGAACTCAGTGGCAAGAACACGGCAAAAAGTAGAGTTAGCGATAAGCGCTGCAACACTTCCTGTAGTTACTTTACAAGATATAAGTACCTACCGAGATATTAATTAATTATACAGGGTTATTCAGAACTTATCTCTAAAACTTTGAGGAGATGTGCATCCTTAAATAAGAAATCGATATCACCAAAAAAATTTATAGTAAAAGTCTTAGGATTTCCCGTAAACAATTTTTAAAGTTATACCATTATAAAGTACTACGTAGATGGGCAACTGTACTTCAAACGACATCTGATATACCACATTCCTACAAAAAACAGTAATGCAAGTTTTTGTACCTGGAACGCCTGGTTAAGACCGAGCGAATAGAGTTGGAGTGGGGATAATATCTCTATTGTCTATCAGTAGAGTCTATCAGTCATCAGTCTATCTGTGTCGCTCTCTCAGTGACGGTGTTTTATTTATTATAGGAGTGTTAAACTGTAAAATTTTCAAAATGGGTCATGTGTACAGTAATGCTGAGTTATTGGACATGATTCTTATTTATGGTGAGTTGGACAAAATGCAGTGGCAGCTTCGCGCTTGTATGCGAATCTATTTATCAATTACGAGTTAGGTTTTGTGAGTGCTTGTTGTAGCAAAATGCTGAAAATCCCCAATTTACTTAATAATTTGCGTTTACAAGATCAGCAACCAGGAGGAACATTCGCTTTAGTGCGGAAAAATTGGATAAGGCGTGCCCAAAAGTGTGTAGAAGTCGAGGGACAAAATTTCGAACAGCTTTTGTAACAAGGTATGTGCAAATTTTTTATAAATTTCATGTTTCTAATACCTAGTAATTAAGTAACGCAATTCTTCAAAATTAGTGTAACAAGATTTTATTCGTTTTGAACGATGTCTGAGAAAATCGCAACTTGCTATCTCTTACTGTTAACGTCACACGTTAATTTTAATTTAATTTAATTAGTTACTAGTTTTCTTGTAGTATTAATTGTACTAAAAAACAAAACCCAGTGATACCTGGCCAGATGTCGTATATGTACGATGAGTCGTACTATGTGCGAAAAGGTGCGGCAACATATAGACAGAAACAGTCCTCCAGTAAAAACGGACACGTGTTCGCGCCAGCTTTCGTAAATGTGGAAGAATTTAGTGATTTTTCTGAATATTTATACAAAACTCTAAAAGCTGCACTTACAGTCTACTACGCATTGAAGACTAGATGGTTTTAACCCCCCAACGGCAGAACGGGAATCGAAGGTAAGGACTTTGGCGAGTAGACGATTTCTCCGCGGTCTCAATAAAATATTCATTCTTAAAATTCACAAAAATTACATTGGTTCAACATGGGGCGGATCTGTAATATATATAATACAGAAAAATTACTAACTTTCATTTCATTACGTATACAGTGTTATTCAGAACTTAGCCATAATAAAATTTGGGGATGTTCAACATGTACAAATGTGGTAGTGCAAAAAAACAATTTTTTTGGCGGGTTCTGAAAACTATTTAAAAAATTTTTAATTGCACGCCGTTGTATACTGGTCCACTGTAATGGAGTGACCTTGGGACTGACAATGCAAACTGACGATGTCACGGAAAAAACTTGGGACGTTCTGAGAGTATGCCGACACCCGGCGCAAAAAAGATTTGCAGCGTTTTTACTTTAAAATAAATGAAAGATAGATAGATGTGACCAAAGTGACGTGTCTTTAAAATGAATAAAATTTTGTTACACTAATTTTGAAGAATTGCGCTACTTGATTACTAGGTATTAGAAACATGAAATTTATAAAAAATTTGCACATACCTTGTTACAAAAGCTGTTCGAAATTTTGTCCCTCGACTTCTACACACTTTTGGGCACGCCTTATCCAATTTTGCCGCACTAAAGCGAATGTTCCTCCTGGTTGCTGATCTTGTAAACGCAAATTATTAAGTAAATTGGGGATTTTCAGCATTTTGCTACAACAAGCACTCACAAAATCTAACTCGTAATTGATAAATAGTAAAACAAAATAACTGGTGTTTAAACTGCCTGGGATTTAAACATACTTCGAAAAATTTCAACTCGACGTCCACCTGCAGAGTGTGCTAAGGGCGTCATCATTCCTTGCTATATTTTCCCCAAATTCTACATCACAAACTGCCACAGCTGCCGTAAAAATATCTCCCACTCCCGATATTAATCCTCAATCAAGTTCCTCCCATGAACAAACGAGCATTTCTGCCGATCATTCTTTTACGAGTAATTACGATTACGATTGAGACATAATTTTATGTATTTATGATATATATATATACACAAGGTTATTCACGCAAAGCGGGTATTAGATGTTTTTAGGGTTCTGTTAACGATAAAAATCTGATTTTCTTAGGGGGGAGGTTTTAGATTATTTCCGATTCAATGAAAATATTTTCAGGTTTGCATCACTTCCGGTTATACCGGAAGTAGACCACAACTTCGTTATTTCAAATGGAACACCTTGTATATTATTGCAATTTTGAACTCTACGTGATATTCTAAAAATATTTCATGTAGGATGTCCTATACCTAACTTCAACTGTTTTTGAAATATTGACAGGTGAATATTGACATTTTGCAACTTTGACACCCTGTAAAATCTAAACGGTTAAAGATTAAGCAAAACGGTTTGCACATTCATAATCTTAACTTTTCAAAAGCTATAGTTTGATACTAATTTCAGATTTAACCAAGAGATTAAATTTAATCGAAATTTTTTTATTTCTGGATACATCTGATATTAGTATCAAACGATAGCTTTTGAAAAGATAAGATAGGAATGTGCAAACCGTTTTGCTTGATCTCTAACCGTTTAGATTTTACAGGGTGTCAAAGTTGCAAAATGTCAATATTCACCTGTCAATATTTCAAAAACAGTTGAAGTTAGGTATAGGACATCCTACATGAAATATGTTTCGAATATCACGTAGAGTTCAAAATTGCAATAATATACAGGGTGTTCCATTTGAAATAACGAAGTTGTGGTCTACTTCCGGTATAACCGGAAGTGATGCAAACCTGAAAATATTTTCATTGAATCGGAAATAATCGAAAACCTCCCCCATAAAAAAATCAGATTTTTATCGTTAACAGAATCCTAAAAACGTCTAATACCCGCTTTGCGTGAATAACCCTGTATATACCTCCTTCCACCTCACCTCTAATGATAAAACTTCGTTCTTTGTCAGTTTTTGACCGTGGCACTTTTACAATTAATATTGCGCCTACTTCTTCTGTCTTCAATACTCAATTTTTGGAGCTCATCTCTACATGCCGCTGCCATGCCAAATATTGCAGCGACCTACATCAAGCAGTTTGAAAATGTTTTACAAAAGCTTAAAAATTACCGACTTACTTTTTTCATCAAATACTGGGAGTCTGGAGCATCTTTTAGAAATTTATAGATGTGTGCCCAGTTAAATATTTTTGACTTTTTTACCCGAAATCCTACAGTTTTGCTTCATGAATACCATTAGTTTATTGTAAGTTTTAATATCAATATTTTCTTTTGAGGAAAGGCAAGTTCTCACCATTCAGTACTGGGACCAAAGTGATGAGGGTTTAATATCATTCGATATTTTTGAAAAATATGCAAGAAGCACATTTTCAGTGCAACAAAATTTACAACTTTTTTATCAAAGCACCACTCTAAAACGATTATAACTTACCTATTTCATATTGTTTTCTTGATTTACTAGGTAATAAGTTTAATGACGCTGTAGTTTCACTGACTTCGGGTGGGGTCCCAACAAATTCTTCTTCATCACTATCATCTATTTTTCCAATAATATTACTCATTTTAGAACTTTAAATTGTGTAATTGTCAGAATTGATTTTTGACTGACGTTTCTAGAACTACAGTTGCATTATCCAAATCATAGTAGCTGTAAGCGCATATGTTGGGGTATGTTCAGAAAAACGGTATCGCGAGTCGGCTTCTCGCTTGCGAGAAACTCACGCTGACAAGTTCAGGTAACGTGAATGCGAAGTGTGGTTATAGTACACAGTTTGCTCTATGTGGGTAGACGGGTTAGAATAAAGCGGATCAGTCTTAATTATAGAGTTATCCCAAGATGACATTGTTTAACTCTAGCTGCTAAAAGTAATACAAAAATATTTTTTGTAATTCAGTTGATATTCAAAGGAAACTAATTTTATTTTTAATAAATTGCATTTTCTAGTAATTTCATAATCCAGTATGTAATAAATATGATTGAAAATAATATAAAATATGCAATTGTTTAAAATGTAATACAATCTCACTGAAAATGGACTAAATATGGGGTCGATTTGAACATTTATGTTTATCATGATCACAAAATGGTGTAGTAGAATGACAGATGAGTGCGATAAAATTTGTATTGCACTAGTGCAATAAAGAACCAGTTTTTTTTACTAAATATACCTAGGTCAAAAAAATTTAGTTTTTTGCATAAACGTAGAAAAACAATATTTTATGGCTAACATATTTTATGTTTATAATATTTCATTTGTTATAATGGCATAGTTTATTACTACAATATTTCAAATTTGAAAATTTGCAGAAAATACGCCTGAGCAGATAATGAAACTTTCGCCAAACAAAAAGAAAACCTGTTTCTTCCTCTACAAGTCTGAGAAAACCGCTATCTCTTACACTTTCTGAGTAATTAATTTTTAAAATACCCCTCACAAGTGACAGTTCTGGCATTAAAGTTAAAATGGTGAGCCAACGGTTAGAGCAAACGGTCGACTATGGGGTATCAGACGATTTAAAATTTTATGCAGAATTCTAAAATCGATAGAAAGTTGGGGGGTGCTAATGAAAAAAATTAAGTTGATGCCGGTAGCAGTTTCATGGGACATCTTGTATACTTGAAAGTATTTTTACGAGATCCAGGTCAAAAACCTAAGGCAATATGGTATTTTCGTTTTTCATCTACCTCTAACCATTTAGATGTAATCAAACTATCTCATACTAACAGGACACCCTGTATGTTTGTGATCTATTAAAAGTTCAAGTTCTACAGCCACTTTTTTTCCATCAAAAAAAAAATCTATAAAGGAGAAAACACGAAGTAATTGCTACATACACACTCAGTTAACTTCGTAATCGTCAGAATATACTTATATGTACAGGGTTCCCCATAATAGACTACTCATTTTAATAGCTCAATAAAATTGTTGATACTTAAAAAAACAAACATTTTATTACACTTAATTACAATTTACTCTTTGGGATTTACTGTAACATACGACTTATCCTAACTTTTAAAAATTACATCTTTTAAGTAACCGCCATCAACTTCAATGCACTTTTCAAGATTGAACAAGAAATGATTCCATGAAAGCAAAACCTGATCTATTCGCCGGACTTCTTCAGCAATTCGAACTTTAAGCTCTTGGATGTTTTGTGGCTGAGTTGCAAAAACCTTTGCCTTTAAATAGCCTCACAGAAAGTCTGGTGCAGTTAACTCCGGGGCCTCGCAGGCCAATTTCAATCCCCAAATCGTGAAATGAGTCGCCCATTAAACACTTCTCGTAAAACTTTCATAGAGTTTCTAGCGGTATGCGGTATTGCTCCATCTTACTGGAATAATAACGCATTAATTAGTAATCACCTTCATTCTAATTATTCAGGAATAAAAAACGTCTCTAGCATATTTATTAATTTACTAATTTATTAGAAAAATGACGTTTTACGAAAAACAATTCTATCCTAGTTTTGCGACAAGCGCCTACTTGATTAATAACATGTTGATTAAAATCCCAAAGCCTGTAGAAGATAACGGTATAAAGAAAAACGTACTGACTTATATAGAATTTATTTCAATATCAAAATAAGTAGTCTATTATGGGGAACCCTCTATTATGGGGAACCCTGTACTATAAAGTATAAAAAGTGTGTCTCCTTTTAAACCCCTTTACTATGATCACTTGATATTTACTGTTTTTTAGAATATCAAAATAGCATTACAAAACTATATCGAAGCCAATATTCCCACTAAAATAATTGTAAATTTTGTTACAAAAATAGTTTTCAAATATCGAGATATTTATTTATACAAACTCCAAAGCAAGTTATAGTATTAATGAGTTCATTAGTGTGAAAAAAAAAATATATATATATATATATATATATATAACATAAGAAAGTGATTTATTAATTTTAAAAATATATCCACAATAATTAATGTACATATTATAAACAGACAACTAAGTAAAAATCTTGACACAAAAAACATCATGTCCATCACATGATCCATCACATCCACATCATTTTAAATAAAAATTATAAAAATGTCTAAATCACATCTTACTTTCTAGTTCTAACAGAAGTTTGGAATACAGTCCTTTAAATCCCTCATACAAAGCATTATGGTTATATAAAATATTATTTAACAATTTCTCACTATATTTTACATTTTGTACTTGTAGTTGCTTTTTTAGCCAGTCTTTTACTTCATATATATTAAATTGATGAAAGACAGCCAGTTCATGAAATAAATTGGAATTCTCAAATTCACGACGAATTTCATTAATGTCATCATAATTAATAACATAATTAAGTTTATCATCTGAATATTGTATACTGAAAATAGATATGATTAAAATATAATTATTCTTGGGTAAAGAATGAACCAAAGCAAAAAGTTCCACAATATCGTTTTTATTTAAATCGTCAATAATAATCAAATTTAAACAGCAACTTCTTATTCGACTCAATATATTTTCCCACTGGGCCCTAAAATTAAGTTGAATTCCATATAATTCATGAACAAGCTCTTGATGAAAATGTTTTTTTAATATACTACCCACAAATGTCTTTCCTACCCCAGCTGAGCCAATAAAACCCAAGACTTTAATTTTATTTGCCCAATGGCCTCGATGTTCCAAACTTTTAATAACAACATTGATAGATCCTTTTTGCCCATAAACATTTTGTGACAAATCTTTTTGAATATTTTGTAACTGAATATCACTATTAACAAATATAATACTACCTTGAAAAATCCAAATGTACAAAAAAATTAATAAAGAAATTAAAACTATTATAAAGATGATGGAATTGCACCAAGGTGCTTTTTTTTTAGGCAAAATGGGATTAATTTGTGTTTTGTTCTCTAAAGATACCTTCTCAGATGCCACCATAGGTTTTTGCTTAAAAGCTCTTTTTTTTAAGGTTGTATCTAAACTATTCAGTCTCTCCTTTCTGTAATTATAATGATCTATATCTACCTCCATTGATTCTATATCTAAACGTCCTTCAGTTTCTAAATTGGTTATGTCTACATCCATAGGAGTAACTCCATCATGAATACCATTCCATGACTTTATTATCTGAGGGTTTGGTTGCTCATGTCTGTTCAGTCTAATATCTGCATTACTTGCACTGATGGTGTTATTTGATATTAGCCGCTCATAATCTAAATTTTCTGTACTGTGAACTCGGTTTGGCATACTTTTACCTAAAAATATTTTGATTGACAAATTTTTAGTACTTCAAAATACGTTGTAGGGATCCGATATTGCTAGAATAATAAACACTGTTAAAAAAATTATTATTGCTGAAATTGTTGGTGGTGAAAGTAGGGGGTGATGCTGATGAAGGTAGGGGTGGTGGTGGTGAAGCTGGTGGTTGTGATAGTAATAGTACCTGGTAGTGGTAATAGTGGTTGTACTGGTCAGTTACGATGGTAGGAATAAAGCAAGGATTTCAATCAATATGTAAGACTTTGATGGGTGGCAACACCACTTACCCTAACTTAGGGTGCTAAATCAGTTGAGCAGCACTAGTGCACCTGGAAGGTGAAAGCTTATTTCCTCTGGCGTCTGCCGTGAGTTTTGTACACTAAGCATCTACCAAGCCCCGTCTTTACAAGACAGAATACAGGGCCTTCACTATCGACCTCATGGAGGCGATGGGGGTTTAAGACAAGGTGGTGAAACCCAACTGGATGGATTGCCTGATGACTACATTCATCAAAATGTTTAAGTCGATGGGGGTTAAGAATAAGATGATGAGGCCCAATTGGACAGATTGCTTGATGACAACATTTGTCTAAGCCTCCAATCAACCTGGAAGCTTTGAATGGCCTGATAAATTGAGAGATCACCGTGTAGAATCCTATGAAAGCAGTAAACGCGCACGAAGACGATATATGGCCCCATAGTGTTAGTTATACCCCAAGTGTTATGCCGTCATAAGACAAAATCTCCCTGACTGTGTATGTAGTATTGCAAACGGTGTGAAGACATCCACATCCACAGATTTCGGTAGGACTATAATCGATAAAGTCGTGGTCACAAAATAAATTCTTAAATTACGAAAATATCACTCAACCATCAACTATTCTTCAGGCTGGTTATAAATGATAAAATTAAGTAATTTTTTAGTCTCACATCACTTGTCAGGAATCATATGGTAAGATGGGGATGATTTGAAAAAAAGATGAAGTAATATATTTTATTGAAGTTGTAACTGCCCGCAAGTTAGCCGACAATAAAATTGGTATAAATCTAATAAAACAAATTTTAATAAACTAATCCCAGACACTAACTTTATTACAGGGGGATCATGTCGGCAAAAGGGGATGATTTATAAAAATTGATAAATGTCAACATCTCAAAAACTAGCAGTTGACCAGTCACAAAACTGGTAGAGATATGTTAAAAATAACAAAATAAGCAATTTTGGCCACCCATTTTATTTTTTTGTCATTGAGATTGTTATTATATTTGTCAGACGGGGTGGTCGGGTCAAAAAGAGATGATTCCATAAAAATAAAAAAAATATTGAAATTTCCGAAACTAGTTTTTGACTGGCAACAGAATCGATATGGATCTGTTAAAAATAATAAAATAAGCAATCCTAGCCACTCACTTCATTTGTCAGACGGGGTGGACTGGTCAAAAAGGGATGATTCCGTAATATTAGAAAAATATTAAAATTTCGGAAACTAGTTTTTGACAGGCAAGAAAGTTGACATGAGCCCGTTAAAAATAACAAAATAAGCAATCCCACCCCATCACTTCATTTGTCAGACGAGGTGGTCTGGTCAAAAAGGGATGATTCAATAAAAATTTAAAAATATAAAAATTTCCAACACTAGTTTTTGACCGACAACAAAATTGGTATAGATCTGTTAACAATGAGAAAAGAAATAATCCTAGCCACCCACTTTATTTGTCAGACGGGGTGGCCGCGTGGTCAAAAGGGGATGAATACCCACATAAAAATAGAAAAATGTCACAATCTCAAGAACTACCAGTTTACCGGTCACAAAATTGGTATAAATCTGTTAAAAATAACAAAATAAGCAATCGCAGACCTTTAAATTCATTTATCAGAAGGTCTGGTCAAAAGGGGAAGATTATATTAAAATACAAAAATATCGAAATCTCAAAAACTAACAGTTGACCGGTCACAAAATTGGTGTAAATATGTTAAAAATAACAAAATTAGCCCCTTACTTTATTTGTTAGGTGGGGTGGTCTGGTCAAAAGGGGATGATTTCATAATAATATTAAAATGTCAAAATTTCCGAAACTAATTTTTGACCGGCAATTAAATTGGTATGGATCTGTTAAAAATAACAAAAGAAACAATCCCGGCCACTCACTTCATTTGTCAGACAGGGTGGTATGATCGAAAGGGGATGATTTCATAAAAATATATAAATTTCCAAAACTAGTTTTTAACCGGCAACAAAATTGGTATGGATCTGTTAAAAATAATATAATATCAGTTCTAGCCGCTGACTTCATTTGTCAGACGGGGATGATATATAAAAACACAAAAATGTCAAAATCTCAGGAACTAGCAGTTGACCGATGATAAAATTGGTTTGTATCTGTTGAAAATGATAAAATAAAGCAATCTCACCTAGTTACTTCATTTGTCAGATGGGATGAGTTAGTCAAAAAGGGATGATTACATAAAAATTTAAAAACTTGAAAATCTAATGAACTAGTATTTTACCTGTACTAAAATTGTTAAAATTAATAAAATAAAGCAATTCCACCTAACCATTTCATTTCTCAGAGGAGATGATGTAGTTAATAGGGGATACCTAATTTTATAAAAATATAAAAATCTCAGTATTTCAAGAACTTGTACGACTACTATCGGTTACTTTTGTTACTGGTATTGACCGGTAACAAAGTTGGTATAGGTTTGTTTAAAATATTAAAAGTAATCCAACCTATTACTTAATTTTTCAGAGAGGTTGAAGTGAGAAAGGAGTATGATTATGTAAAAATACCGAAATCTCATGTAGGTATAGTAGCAGTAGGTGACTAATACGGTGGTGAAAACTGGATGATTTAAACCTGATATGGGCATGAAAAAGTCAACAATATCATACCAATTTTATCACCGGTCAACTACTAGCTCAAGAGGTTTTCACGTTTTTCTATTTTTATGTAATCATCCACTTTTGAACTCCCACCTGACAAATAATAAAGTGACTAGGTGGGATTACTTTTTTTATCATTTTTAATAGATATAATTTTTTAATATCTATTTTTCTATTGTCTATTATTATGTAATCACACCACCCCCTCTTGATCACACCACCTCTTCTGACTAATGAAGTGAGTGGCTAGGATTGCTTATTCTATTATTTGTAACATATCTATATCAATTTCGTGACCTGTCAAGTGACACATTTTCATTATGACATAATTCATCATTATTAACATTTAGACCTACACAGTGTCCCAAAAAAAGAGGTCGAAATTTTTATAGGGTCAAGAGGAGACATTGGGGCTGTGGGAATATAAAAAAAAACACTCCAAGTACTAGACGAAAAACAGCAAAAACTAAGTTTTTTAAAAAATTAAGCCCTATAACTAATCCCATCAGTCAATAGAAAATACAATTCTCGATATACAGGGCGCCCTATTTCTTGACCCGTTGCATGGGTAACTTTTTTATTAGTAGCGATACAAAAACGCTTAAATGAGCAAATTAGTGCAGTTTCGTATTAGTAATTCTACGGTAAGGCGAAAAATTATATACGGGGGAAGGTTGAAAAGTTATTGACAAAAAACGAAAAATCCAACTTTTCTATTATCCCTCGTAGCTCGTTCATTTGAAGAGTTAGAGAAAAATGCTTCACATGTTTTTTGCAGTATTTTTCATGTAAAATGACATGCACTTGCTACTTTTTATATATCTCTTAAAATGGTTGAGAATCACAGTAAAATATATTTTTTTTAAATGTAATGGATAGGTGGCTGTGACATTAACCGAAAGTCCCCTTTTTTCTCTTTCAGATGATATAACATAGTCCATATTTTATCCTTACAAAAGTAATAATAATCGTTGTTTTTAAAGAAAGTTTATTGTCACATCAAGAATGCTATGGAAATAAAACAAAAAATAAGATTCCTGATATTTTTAAAAACGTCTAGTTGGCATTTAATTATTGACAGATCATAAGTGACATTTTTAGTTTTTGTTAAGTAGTTTATTGTTTATTATTAATACTGCATACAAAATAATAGTGTTGCAAATATGTACACCAACGAAGAGTAAAGTGATATGCTATTTTGTTATTATAACCAAAATCGAGATGCACAAGCTGCAGCGAATCTTTATTTTGAAACTTACATGGAACGAAGACAACCCCATCATAGAATATTTAGACAGCTGGAAAATAATATACGATTATACGGTTCTTTTTCAAAGCCTAAGGATGAAAGAAACTTCAATGAAGACACTGAAATAAATGTTTTGGCTTATGTAAATTTTAAACCTGATTCTTCAACTGCAGAAATTGCACATCACTGCAACACTTCCAAGGAAACTGTAAGAGTTATTTTAAAAGGTAACAATTTAAAGCCTTATCATTATTCCATATGCAATACTTTATATCCAGCTGATAATCAAAGAATGATGACATTTTGTCGATGGTACATTTCAAAATGCGAAGAGGATCTAGACTTCTGGAAAAAGATTTTATTCAGTGATGAAAGTAGATTTACCAACAATGGTATTTTTAACCGCCATAATAACATAATGTGGTACCGAGAAAATCCACATCTTGTTTCTGAAAGAAGAAATCAACGTCAATTTGGGATAAATGTGTGGTGTGGAATTTTTTGTGGCAAAATTATTGGCCCATATTTTTACGAAGATAATTTGAATGCGAATAATTACCTTCATTTTCTAAGGAATACTCTAACAGAGGAATATTTAAATGAATTACCACTTCATATTTTTAGAAATCTTAAATACTTCCAACACGATGGAGCACCTGCGCATAATTCCCGCGAGGTAAAACAATATTTACATGAACAGTTTGATAATGTTATAGGAAATAGAATGGATATCGACTGGCCAGCGCGAACACCTGATTTGACCCCCTTAGATTTCTTTCTTTGGGGGTTATTGAAAGATAAAGTTTATGTGACAGCTCCTCTAGATATAGAGGATCTAAAAGTCAGGATTCAAGATGCAATTAGAAGCATACATGGACATACAATAAATAATGTTTTAAGAAGTATCCAGAAACGTTGCTTACTATGTATCCAACAGGATGGTGGTCATTTCGAACATTTACTTCAATATAATTAATTAATTAATAATTTCTGTTCTCAAAACATTCTTTTGTTCCATAATCCATAGCATTCTTGATGTGACAATAAACTTTCTTTAAAAACAACGATTATTATTACTTTTGTAAGGATAAAATATGGACTATGTTATATCATCTGAAAGAGAAAAAAGGGGACTTTCGGTTAATGTCACAGCCACCTATCCATTACATTTAAAAAAAATATATTTTACTGTGATTCTCAACCATTTTAAGAGATATATAAAAAGTAGCAAGTGCATGTCATTTTACATGAAAAATACTGCAAAAAACATGTGAGGCATTTTTCTCTAACTCTTCAAATGAACGAGCTACGAGGGATAATAGAAAAGTTGGATTTTTCGTTTTTTGTCAATAACTTTTCAACCTTCCCCCGTATATAATTTTTCGCCTTACCGTAGAATTACTAATACGAAACTGCACTAATTTGCTCATTTAAGCGTTTTTGTATCTCTACTAATAAAAAAGTTACCCATGCAACGGGTCAAGAAATAGGGCGCCCTGTATATATGTATAATGTGCCTATACCTAAAAAGCATAGTTTTTCAGTATTTATGTTTCTCTTTATCAAATAATTCGGTTTTGCGATCCATAGTAGCCTGCGCATTTGATTAGATATTACTAATCATTATTATCAGTGTTTGGTATATTTCTTGTTTAAAAATAGTAAATAAATACATCGATAAATACTCTCATTAAATGCAGAAAATATTACAAAAACAGCTTAAATACTTTCTTATTCCTACTAAAAATACTCAGGCTGTCAAATAATTTGCCCATTTAACAGATAATAATTACTCATCCTCATCAGTTATCATCAGTGTTTAGTATATTTTTTGTTAAAAAACAGTTATTAACTACGCTTAGCAGAAAATATTACAAAACGATTCCTTAAATACTTTCTTATTCCTACTATGATGACAATGTTTAGTAGGTCAAGTCGGCAGGCTATGGATTGCAAAACCGAATTATATGATTAAAGTCGCAAGTATAAGGAGAAATGTAAATAACTGATAAACTATGTATTTTAAGTATAAAAAGACCACACATGAATATAATATATAATGTTATTTTTTATAGATGAATGTGATTAGTTACAGGGCATGGCATTTAAAAAAAATTACATGCTACTGCCTTCATGTAGTCATAGAACGTAACCAATTACAACTTTTTTGTGAAATATGTAGAAAGGTTTTTTATATTGCCCGCAGTCTCCTCTTAACCCTACAAAAATTTCAACCTGCCTTTAATCGTTACTTAGAAACCATTTTTTTTTTTTTTAACTAAGAGATTCAATTAATCAAAATTTTTTAATCTGTGCTAAGAAAGGAACACGCATACCGTTTTGCTTGACCTCAAACCGTCTAGATTTTACAGGGTGTCAAAGTTGCAAAATGTCAATATTCACCTGTCAATATTTCAAAAACAGCTGGAAATAGGTATACGGCATCCTACATGAAATGTGTTTAGAATTTTACGTAGAATCAGGAAATGATATAATATATAGGGAGGTTGTTCCATTTAAAATAAGCAAGTTGGTGTCGAGTTCCGGTTGGTTATACCGGAAGTGCCAGAAACGTGAAAATATTTTAAAGGTAGGCCTCACTGACCTTTGTAAATAACTAAATTTTCAAAATCACCCTGTACATACTTTTCCATATATCGATCACGGCCGTTCCCGGTGGGACACCATGTATTTACCTTTAATAAATGCAACTTAAAATTAAGTGGATTCCAGAACAGTAATAAAAAGATTCACATTCCATTAAGAATAACAAGGTTAGGGCAGTGACTATAGAATATACTCACTGGCTATATCCATCAAATCCTATATTAATGTAATTGTGAGAAGTTCCAAGTCTGTTGACCTTCAGCATGAAATTTAGCATTGAAAGTTGTAGTAAAACTGTTTTTTCGACGGCCGAGATTGAAAGTAGATTTTTTAAACTGTTATTTTGCAATAGAAAGATGACAATTGCCGCTGAACGAGTGTTTCTAACATTTTGTTGCTCCCCGAGGGTTTTAGTTTGTTTCCACGTGGAAAAACTAATTAGCCACGACACAAGACACGACTCGACACGAGAGGATGACAACTACTGTCATTATTTTAAAATAAATACAATACTTGTCAGATATAAAATTGAATGATATTTAAATATTCTCCCAACATATACTCAGTCATCGAAAAAATTGTACATTTATTTCGAGTTGAAAGTGGCCTTGCCGCTTTTGCACAATTGCTGCTTTTGGTTCTGCCCCAAGCAGCAATTTTCATGAGAAAGCGACAAGAATGCACTTTCAGCTCTTAACATACAATATACTAGTAGTGGTGAGAAGCACACCGTAGTGCCCTCTTTGGGTCTTTGCTCCTATCCATCTGACAATTATGGTCAAATTGACAGACAGATAGCGACCTGTTTTTCTGCAGGTGCCATTACAGCAGTGACCTCCATTGTCTTTGAAGAAGGCAATCCTACTTTTTTATTTGAAGGAGATGCCGAAAACAACTACTTCACGGTAAATGTGCCCCGACTGGCGTTGCATTACTCCGGCATCTCCATAGAAGTCTTCACATCCTTCATCGAGCTCAACTACCACGATGTGGCAACTTCTATGCTAAGTCACAATGTAATACCAGTCGAGGCACATTGCCCATGGAGTAGTTATTTTCGGCATCTCCTTCAAATACAATATACTATTTTAGAACCCCCTTTTTTGGAAAATATCAATAATATAAAAATGTGTCCTTCAAATAAAAATCGATCAGATTCTGCATTTGTTTAAAATACCTTAAACGTATACCAAATAATTCAAAAATACTTTTCGCTGGAGCACCCTAAATATCTGAGTTGGAGTGCACAGTTTTTCTGCAAAGTACCTACAAAGTTGAGAACTCGGTATATTACTCCAACCAAATTATTTAGTAGTCCCAGGGAAGGATCACAATGTTTAAAAAAACTAAAAAATAATAATCAACGTAGGTATCTTCTATCTGCTATTGTTGGTTATTTTTGTTTTTCCTTTATTTTATCTTTACCTTTACTTTAAATAAAGAATAATAAAATAGTGGTATAAGTTTATAATAGAAATTGAAGTTTAACTAACCACTTCTCAGCACTACAGGGGAACCATGATAAACTTCTTCAATAATCAAAACTGTCTTTTTCACAACTGGGCCATTGCTTTCAATATGTTCATAGTGATAACCAGAACCATTTCCTTCGACACATACATTGTTATAATAATTCAATCTGTATAATTCCGATTCAGAAAAAGACCTGTTTAATTTAACATTTGTACTCATTATAAACTCATCTCATAACCACAAAATACATACATAAGCACCAAGAACCCTAAACAAAGAAGGACTGATCAATTCATTCATAAAAATTTGAAGGTCATTTTCAACAGATTTCTCGTAACACGTCAGTGGATCCCCTATTGCCAAATTGGCCTCTAATTGCAGTTTCAAAAATTTTCAGTCAAAATATCCAACCCAATATTATTTCAGAGACTGTATTAATGCAATCAAATGTGATTTTAAAGTACTTATATATGTGTTTTACGATATATATCTTATGATTTGAAGTGCGTTGTGCAAAAATCGTTGTCAATTTGACAACTGTGATACTTGTGTTTTGTTAATCAGTGCACAGATTACTATGATATGATACAGAAATACTTTTGATATGATGACATGACTGATGACAGTGATGACATTCCAAAGACAACCGAGACATTCTACATGACAATGTGACATATATAGGTTATGTTAAAAGGTTAAAGCTGTCAAATTAAAACAAAGAGGATATTTAAATTTCAAATCTCCCGCTAAAGGGAATCCACTGACGTCACATAAGTGATAAACAAATGTGATTGGCTGTTACTGATTGATCAGTCCTTCTTTGTTTAGGGTTCTTGCATAAGCACAGCGCCACAAAACAAAAAAATACAGCACAAGCAACAAGACCATAGAAGATAACAAATGAACAAGACTCGTTATTTTTTTAGGGTTGCTTTTTTGATTTTATGATTAGGTGATGTCACTGACGAACGAAGAGGGCAGTATACATCGCATCTTTCAAGTTGATAGGACTTAAGGCCCGTTTTCACGCTCATGCTATTTGTGCAAATTGATTTGTGCATGCAATTTGCACAAATAGAACTGAAATGTTGTGTTCGTTTATACGTTCATGCAAATTGCGCAAAATGATTTGTGTTTTGATGTGTTGTGTTGTGATTTAGTTAAGTCATATGGTTGTGATGTTCTCATGGAATTTATTTTCTTCACCACGGTTTCTCTATTCGCAGATTTGTCGACCGTCTGCATTTTCTCAACAAGAATATCGTAAGCCTGCGATTTGGCATTTCTATGGCTATATTATTTTGATTAAATTTTCCAATGACAAGGAAAAGATTTATATAGGTCTATAAATTCTATCATGAATTCTTTTTCTTTTTTAGACATATTTTTTGTCAAACAAACAACACTACTATAAGTACCAACACCGAAGTATATGAAAAGCACGTGGAGGGTGCACGTAAGAACAAGAATTCGCTACTACTAAGCATGCGCCGAGTTGGAGTGTCGTTTACACGTTCATGCATTTGTGCCAACCACATGCACATTATCTGTCCGATCAGATTTTACTCAAGCCAAATTTTCTGGCTTGTGCAAGTTAACGATTTTGGTTTTCACGCTACAATTTACTTGTACAAACTGGCATGCACAAATCAATTTGTGCAAATTGCATGAGCGTGAAAACGGGCCTTTACGGATTAAATTACAATACTTGTAAAAGTAATTAAGTCTACGCATTAGTATTCGCTATACCTCTATATCTGATTATTTTTTGAGTAATTTGAAAAATGTAAACAAATGTTTATAAATAAGCTCATTTCATAGTTGTTATTTATTGTACTTTCCTTATGAAGTCGCATTCATCTCCCATCTAGTTCTTTAAGTATAATCGATTTTTTATTAGGTACCTACCTATATATCGAAATTATACAGCATATGATTTTTAATTTAATTCAACTTTCTGATTCGTTAAAATATATATGAAAAAAGCATCCAAAAAACAGGAAATGTATATATGTATCCGCGTTTAATATAGGGATTAACTATTTTTGAAACACTTTACTACCAAATAACATATTTTCTGATTTTGGAAATCTGTGCTAGGAGAACTTTTCATCTTTGAGGGATAGCCCACAATTTGCATAACATTCATTTATTCTTTCTGTGTATTATTACTTTAAAATTATAAACTTTGACCAGAAATTAAAAAATTAAAATATCTACCAAAACAAATAAAACAAACATTACGCTCAGCGACTGTACTAATAACTAACGCTATCGACATCTAGTATTTGCGTGCTCAACTAAAATCCCAAACACGTGTTTGTAGTTCTATACGCGATCACTAGAGATGTAATGAAGTACATTATATTTCCCCGTTGTAATAATATTTTACCTGTATATAAGTCACCCACACAACGCCGTAAATAAAAGAACTACACCCGACATAAAATGTATTATTTCGACGTCTGAAGTAGAAGCCAAAGGCGCACGCATCTTTTGTTGTCCACGCGAACATAGGAAATTCCACGCGCTAAGAGTTGAGTTGCTGAGCCGCCGTCCGAGAATCCAGCCGCACTAAGACATCACCACGAGTTCCTGTATACCGATTTGTACCACCAGTAAGTAAGAAATATTTTACAAGTCAGTAAAATCAACAAGTGAAATTTTCCTGAGTATCAAAACAGATTGGGACTTGTGTATTTTTCGCCGTCTGTCTACCTGATCAAATATTTTCAGAGTCCGTAAATTGGAAATAGTGAAATTTTGTAAAGTATCAAAATAAATTGGGACTTAGACGATTTGTCAATTAAACCGAATATTCTTCAGAGTCCACAAGAACTTGGGGACTTGTGATTATTTCCAATTTAGTAGTGTACCAGTATAAAATATATAAAGTCCGAGATTTCACTTATGCGCATGTCCGAGGTATTTGTAAAGCCATATCCAGCTAACAGCGATTGAGACATTCAGTCTGTGACCACGCTGCATCGAAGTAAGACTTGTCCGCCTGCACCGCTGCTACCAGAAAGTGAGTAAACAATTACAAGTCAGTAAATTCGACAAAGTGAAATTTTTCTAAGTATAAAAATCATTTTATACTTTAACAAATTTTGTCGACAAATCGAATATTCTTCAGAGTCCACAAGACCGTGGGGACTTGTGATTATTTCAGTTTTAGTAGTGTACAAGCATAAAATAGCCAAAGTCCGAAATTTCACTTCTGCGCATGTCCGAGGTTTTCATAGAACCATATCCAGCTAGCAGCAACTCAGACATTCAGTCTACCGCCGTCCAGCATACGAAGCAGTCCTGTCTACCAGCACCAGCTAGAAGTAAGTACCGCGCAGGTCTGGACACTTGGTAAAAATTCATCACCTGCTGTCTAGGTATATAAAATTATTCTAAGTCGATTAGAATAAGGTAGCTAAAGTTTTCTAAGTGGAATAATTTGGTAAATGTTCAAAGTCGATAATTTCACTTCTGCGCCTGTCCGAGTTTTCTCTGGTACCTTACCCAGCTGAGAACGACTCCGTTAGTCAGTCTGCAGCCGTCCAGCCTACGAGGAAGTCCTGTCTGCTACCGCTCCTACTACCAGAGAAGAAGTGAGTAAATCTGTCAGAGTCCACAAGGTTTACACTTAGTAGAATTTCACTACCTGCTGTCTACTACTGCGAAATATCTACTAAGTCCCTGACCACCGTTCTGCGCATGTCTAAGCCCTGTTAGACATCAAAAGGGAGTAACAGCAGATACAGAGAGTAGTACCTGTCAACCGCCAGAACCGAACAGACGTGCCGGCCCCTGAGTGGAAGTGAGCTAAATCACCGAATAGGGCACTATTACTTGGCTATTGTATTTGTGTACTAATTCTCTGCTCTCTTCTAGGGATCGTCGGTATACGATCGGTTCTTTGGGTTAAGCTGCTCTTTCAGACGTGCTCAATTGAATCGTTTCGTATCGGAAGCCCACTGTATTTATTTGTGTACTAATTCTCTGCTCTCTTCTAGGTATTCCTGGGATACAATCGATTCACTAGGTTAAGCTGCTCTTTCAGACATGCCGAACTGAATCGTGTCGTATCCGAAGCCCACTGTATTTATTTGTGTACTAATTCTCTGCTCTCTTCTAGGTATTCCAGGGATACAATCGATTCACTAGGTTAAGCTGCTCTTTCAGACATACCGAACTGAATCGTGTCGTATCCGAAGCCCACTGTATTTATTTGTGTACTAATTCTCTGCTCTCTTCCAGGGATCGTCGGTATACGATCGGTTCATTTGGGCTAAGCTGCTCTTTCAGACGTGCTCACTTAAATCGTGTCGTATCGGAAGCCTTATTACTGTATGTATGTTTTAATCATAATTTCATTCCAGATTTCTTGCCATTGTTAATCATAACTTCATTCCAGATTTATTAATCATAACTTCATTCCAGATTTCTTGCGATTATTAATCATAACTTCATTCCAGCTTTCTTGCCATTGTTAACCATAGAGTATCATTCGTATTTGTAGACAATAGCCAAGTATTGACCATTGCTTTTAAATAACTGTAGCTTGTTGTTTGTTAATTATTTGATGCTTGCTTTGTAATAATTGCTTCCTCACCTGGTATCCACGCACGACCACCGCCCGTAACCGCACTAGTATTCATCACCCGCTGTAAATAGTATCACGTAGCTTGTTGCCATCCCGTTAGTAGCTTGATCCCTGCTTAAGCTTGTTTATACCTGCCCAAGACCCATGTGTGCTTTAGAGAAGGATAGTATTTAGATTTATATATTTTAGGTCTCAGACAATATATGTATAAAAGGTTTACTGGTGTATTATTATTATCTGTTGTGTGAAGTCTAATTTTCCCTATCGACCGACCTGGCGTACCGTATCTTCACTGAAGCTACCTGAGTAGTGGTGTTCCTACACTGTAACCAGGAACTGGCGCCCGAGGCAAAATAAAAGAGAAACCGAACCTCGGGCACTAACGTGACACTTCCTACCAGTGCAAATCGGGAAGTATCCGTCACAGAGACCAACACCGACAATCGCGTACAAAAAAGAGCGATAAATAAATTACATTATAATATTTCTCTATGTATTGTTCCTTTATGACCTAACCAACCTAACTTAACACCTAAAAGTATAGAAGCTGGCTAAATGTTCAATGGACGAAGGCCAAAAAAAAGAACAAGAGGTAGAAGAAGAAAGAACCTTCCCTAACATCGCCAATCTCTTGTCTATGGGCACAACCTACCAAACAGGCTGTGCTATGGGCATACCAGAGAAATGGAGATATCTCTGGGGCATACGCGATTCTTGCTAAGCAATACGCTACCTACTGGCGGCACGCACAACTAACGCATGTGACTTTGGTTCACTTTTGCGTATGTATGTCTATTGTGAATTTTGAAATATCCGTTGTTATATTAGTTAATTGCTTTGATTAGATATGAATCATTATTGTTGTGAGCGTCATTGTTCCTCTTGGACAAAGAAAAATCCCGAAATCAGTTTCATACTTTTCCAAAAGCGGGAAAATCTGAAGCTATCGTGGAAACTATAAGTTGGGCATTAAAGAGTTACAGTAAAGTAGAGTGTATGCTCTTTACCTTTCTCCAAGAATCACTATTTACATAAAGGTATGTATGCCGTATGTCCAATAAAGAATTTGACATATTTTGAGGTTAATTTTCATTTTCAGATTGAACGCTCGAAAAATATTGAAATATATTTTAATTTTATATTACTACTGACCCCTTTCAAAATAGTTTTACAAGCTTTTTACCTGGTTTAAAGCAGTGATGGGTTTTTAGCCGCTAATTATATATTTAGCCAATGCTAATTATATAATTAGCATTTAGCCAGCTAAAAATATTATAATTAGCCGTTAGCAGAATTTACAGTTATTTTTTAATTTTTCACGCATCAGAATAACTTTTTCGCAATTACCAATAAAGTATCTATTTATTCTTACCTACTAGGTAGGTAAGCATAATAGGCATTATTACACTGAGAAAAAAATTCGCTATTGGCAAGTAAAAATTCACTTGCCCCAGCAAAAAGTTGTATACTATATGGGACAAATAAACAAGTCAGTTATACTAGGTAAATACAGTTTTCTAAACCTCTGTCACTTGTGTCAGGTGAACAACTCATTTGAACTATAGTCACTAACGGTAAGTGAAACAGGTTGCTACTTTTAATAGTATTGTATTTCTGTGGTTATTAAACTCTTTAGCTGGGAGTAATATACGATTCGGCATAAAATATTAAAGATAAGTGAACCGTATTGCTGCAATTATGAACTTGTCAGCTCTGAAGAACGGACTTTTCTGAATAGTACATTAAAGGAAAGTGAGCTGTATTACTGTTGTAATTTAACTGTTCAGTTATAACGAATAGATTATTTTGGACAGTGCATTAGTTGCAACTGAATTATGTTACTATAGTAAGTTGACTCCTTGTTTGTATGAAGCGATTAATTTGGGATGGTACATTAATGGCACGTGAATAGTGTTGCTATAGGTATAGAATTTTATACTTACCTTTTAGCTTACTTATATTTAGCACAGGTTACAAAAATACCAAAAGAATTATAATACAGTGTATTTTGATAGAAATTACAAATATTGTAAGTCATGATACATATACATTATTTAAAAAAAGTTAAACATTATTCTCAGTATTTATAAAGATACTACGTTATTCAATTTTATCAGGCATATTATAGTTTTATAAGTATGCGTCCATCATGCAGTCTATTTTGTTCTAAAGGAACTTACAATTTTTTATTTGTAACTAAGACTGAATATATCTTACAACCACTAAGAACACTTACGTATTTACATCCACTTGAGAATGATGCGTGCACTGCCATTTGTATATACTATAAAACATTGATATAGAACCTACCAAAGCATACTGTACATTAAATTATAAGTATTTTGTAAAAAGTAAATTACTGTAAATTCTTTCACAAGTAATCAATATTGTTAGTATAGTGTAAATAAAACCTTCACTGTCTAGATCTTGATGTTTGAATCCGCAAGGCAATTCCAAGATTGTTATCCAATTACTTCTATCGCACTATTTTTATGAAAAATATATTTTATGTTCGTTTTAAACAATATAATACTTCACATAACAAGAATATTTTGTTGTTATCGGAGTTTTTTCATTAGGTATTTCTTATTATTTTTATTAGTTAAATGAACTGCATGGAACAAACTCTGTGTAACAACCTCACTTTTCTACAACACCACGTTAAATGAAAATGTCGGTGGTCTGCAGAATCTTCGTTACCTTCTATAATAAATAAAAAATAAAACAAACTAAATTAAATTAAAAAATAAATGAAAGTTCTAATAAATATACCTCCCTATGAGGCCATTTTTACCACTGACACTATAATAATTAGCCTGCTAATTTTGAAAGGATTTTTAGCCGACGGATAATTATCGATAATTATCCGGCTAATTATAAATGGATAATTATCCGGCACATCACTGGTTTAAAGTTCTCGACAACAAATCTTTGATGAATACAATTTGAAACGTCAGTGTCAGGGAACGTAGGTTAGTATAGGTTACTGCCGTTTTGACGCTTCGATCTTAAAATGAATCGCGTACAGAGGAGGTCCTCTAGTTGTGTCATGGGTCCTTGCTATGGGCACAGCATATAAAACAATTATGCTGTGCTATGGGCTATGGGTATGATTGAATTGAGGATTGAGTGAAAACCCAAGGATTTTTAACTTACATAGGATTGCTCGATCCATAGAATTTATAAGCCGTATCACGTGATTGGGTCTTGCGGCTACGTCATCGGATTGATATACAAAATATATGAGTTAGATAGTGACAGTGACTTGTCAACGCGTCATAGATAAGGAATCGCACAATACAGAGAGAGAAAGAGTATCCGGGTCTCGTAGTGACGTCACTAAAACAAACTATATTGAGAAATAGGGATCGAGCAATCCTATATAAGTTATAAATCCTTGGTGAAAACCAGGGTTGTGCAAGTGTAATAGGTGCTTTAGCAGCATGGATCTTTTGTCCCTGCAACCGAAGTATGAGGTAAGGGGAAGGAAAATTTCTACTTCTTTTTCATCTCAAAAGTTGGTTAAAATTTATACACTAAGCCGTCCTGTCCACCCTAGATTTTTGTGTTTGTCCAAATAAAATGGAGGAAATTATTATTATAAATTAAATTAAAATAAAACATTATTACAATGTAAGTAAAGAAGTTTATGAGTTAATTTGTAGATTTTCAATATCTTAGAACCCGTCCAAAATTATTCTTAATGCTTCCGCTGGATTTATGCAACTTTCCATAAGAATAACAGTAAAATTAAGAAAATTAGTTTTAGGCTTCTCCATTTTTGTTACTTTTATTCCATTGATATCATTAGGCACATCAAAATGTTTTGGTATTGATTTTTTTGCTATTTCTATTATTCTTATAGCAAGTTTCACGATCCAATCTAATGTATCTTTAATTTCAATTCAATAAATAACTGAAAATATAATTGCATCATTTTGTTTTAACATTTTTTAATGTAATTATAGGTAAATCAAAGGATTGGTAGCTGTTTGAGGTACTCATATAATACGAAACGAATAGTAGTTCCAGAAATAATTTACAATTAAGAGTTGATGCAACATATCGAACAAAATGTTGGAAAAGTAAAAAGAAAAAGAAGTCTATGACTATCATTGCATCAGTGTAACAGTAGCAAAAATGTATTCTTGAATGATGTTGAAAACTGTACTAACCTATCGAAGTAAGATATGATTTAACGTGATTTATTTTAACCTACACTGCAATTTATACCTGAAAAAGTCGTGTAACTAATCTTAAGCCGCAAGGACATAATTAAATTTTTCAATGTATTGTGTAAAAAGTGTCTCGTTTACTTTCTTTATTTGGAGTTTGTTAGTAGTGTCGTTACATTTATGGTATTGAACATCAGAATGACAGTTCATTACATATTGGTAATGACAAAGTGAAATTAGTGGCGTGAAAGTAACAATACTTAAAACTTGCCTTTATTGCAAGCACACGTATAAGAAAATATAGACACGTAAGTTATTATCACTGTTAATAAGTAGGAACCTTATTTGTATATAAAGTAGTAGTTTTTTAAATGGTTTTATAATGCTAATGTGTTAAAAAATGTTTTGTTTGTAATACCAATTTATATTCTGCAATGGTACATATAGCTATTTGAAACAATCACTTTTACCTGCTTTCAACTTATTAACAGGTTAATGTGTTGTGTATGTTGCATATTGCATATTAACATAAGGCAAACCGTAAATACAAACATTAGTACATTTTTATAGTCTCAATTAATTCTACAATGTCTTTATTATTTGATTGAGAAATCACTATCGAGCAACGAAAACAATGTAATGTTGAAGAAATCATATAAATAGTACTACTATATCGCGGGTAGAGGCCCAAAAATTCCGAAAACAACACGGCGCCGATATACAATCTCTATCCTTATCGAGAATACCTTAGTCAAATATGCGCATGCGCACGAATTTCGCGACTTCCAATAAGCATGCAGCATAAATACTGCATCTCTGTCTACCGACTTTTTTAAAAAAAAGTTGAAAGTTGGAAAGTCTGTCAACCTATAAGCAATGTGTCAGTTTCCGTAACCATGGATATCGACAAAATCTGCGCATGCGCAAATCGAACAAAGGGTCACTGGAACAGTATAGCACTATATCTTTTGTCCTTTGATGTTTTCGGAGAAACCGCTTATGGGCTAACATAGGAAATACGCGATATAGTAGTATTATATATATGGAAGAAATACAGTAATATTAGTTCTATGTACTATGCAAGCAGATAATGTACCTATTACCCAAGGATTGTTAACTGTTTACAGGATTGCTCGATCCCTATACTACAATGTAATCCATAATTGTGACGTCATCAAAGATCCAAAGATCTCGAACTTGTAGAAATAGGTATACTTTATACTATTATTACAAACTTTAATAAATAATAATATTAATAACCATTCAAATACGAAAATTCTTTTGCAAATGTGAAATATAACAAACACAAAATAGGTATATTTCGACAATTCGATTACATAGATCTTCGATGACGTCAGAAAGGCGGATGACAAAATTGAGCGATCGAGCAATCCTGTAAAAAGTTAACAATCCTTGCCTATTACCTACTTGGTAGATTAGAAAACATTCCAAGCATTATTATGTTTGATTTTAATCTGCCAAATAGTTACTTGACACTTAATGATAGATGAAAGAAATAAGGGCAGAGTTAGAAAAACTTGTCTATGTACTTTTTGTAATTGAATAAAAATTTTAAATACGTTCGTGTTTTTTTTTTACTTTTACGTTGATTTACATTGATATTTAAAGGAACAGACGCAGTTTTACTTATTAGTAAATTTGTGTTTGTCACTTTAAATATTTTTGTAAATAAATGTAAATACAAATAAATTCCTTGATATACAAAGGTCACCTGAGGTCACCTTCAAATTAGCTCGCTGTGTTATCTATCGAGTTAGGCACCATGGAACAAAATATTAATTTTAGTTCCAATTCTTCCATGGTCCCTGCAACTAGATGACGCTTTTTAAAAGTCATTGCTGTTTCGATGTTGGTACAAGGAGAATGACCTTCTTCTTATAGATATTCTGTGGTGAGGACCAGAGAAATGGAGAAAGTCCCCTCTATCATGATTGTATCATGCCCCTCTATATCTCTGGTGAGGACTGATTTTCTCGGTAATTAAAGGTTTGTTCCTGCAGGAGTCCAAAACTGTCAGTAACTGTCAGAAGCATGCGCATTACAAATCTAAGCGTTCCAACAAGAGTCGAACGACAGTCCAGGATTTCTTGTCCTCTGTTCCAGCTTGAGTCAGGGCAGTTTGCTGATAGTTTGAAAAGTTCACTGATTCTTCGGAAACTCATAGTCCGGTGCATGCGCATTAACCAAAACCATTTACCAACTGTTACCAACTTTAACCTCAATTATTGTACGCTGCCTATTATTAATTTTATAACTCAACAAACAATAATTATTTGTCAGAAATAGACAGAAATAGATGATATTTCAACATAAAGTGATATTTCTTCGACATAGACATCTGGTAACAGTTCTGAGGAAGAATTTGAATCGGACTTTGAAGAATTGCTTGAAGATAGAGTTCGGCCCAAAAACGAGGACTATTTTGAGCTAACCATACCAAGATATGAAATGGAATTCATGGAACACTTTAGACTCAGTCGTCATGCGAGTTCTGTAATAGCCGAGCAATTTGAAAACAGTCCATATTTTAAAACGCAAAGAGGTGGTTATGGAAAACTAAGCCCTCTAAAACAAACTTACGTTTTCTTGTGATTTGTGGGCCACCAAACAGCTAGTTTTCGCGATGTGGTCGACAGATTTAACATAACAATAAGCAGCCTATTTAGAATTATAAAAAGATTAATATATATTTTGAGCAATTTATTTAAGACAAATAAATTAATGTTAACGAGTTATTAATTAATTGTATTCAAGACAATTACCTATACTGCACTCTTGTATTTTACGTACATACCTGTCGAACTTGAAAGTTCAACAGAGAAATTTCTGTGATCTTCCATAATTTATAGATTAAAAAAAATATTACGTTATTGTTTATTGTTCTCTTCTATTCAGTTCTCTAAAAATCCGGTGTTCCAGCAAAAATCAGAAACTAATCTAAGATCAGACATGCGCATTAAATAACAATCCCTGACTGTCAGGGATTTATCAGAGATTCTATGCAGGAACAAACCTTAAATATTCTTTGGTAATTAATCTACGGACTGGTTCGTGTGAGAACCAAAACAAACTTATTTACCTAATATTTTTTATAATCTTGTGCATTGCATATTTATTAGATTTATTGTTTATATGATTATCAGGCTGATCATGCTTGCATCCTATAAGGATAAGATTTGAGCCAAGAGCCATGTGTTTATTATGAATTCTACCGTATCCATTGGTGAAGTAGAGAATTTTATTCAGTTTCGTTCATATAAAAACCTTTCAGCGTGTAAATAATAAATAGATAAATCATACATTTCGGTTTTGGAATATTTGAATGCTATATGATGTCTGATTTATTAAAGAAATTAATTAATGCAACAGACTGTCTGAATGAGGAACAAATAATTAAGAATTTGGAAACTATACTGATTCAAGGCACAAGTATCGAAATAAGTAATAATGATGTGGAAAATTTGTTAAATTTGTTAAAAATTAGTAGAACAGAAATTCGTAAATTATCAACAGAAGTAATTGCAGAATGGGCTAAAATAGATTTAAACAGAAAACTTATGACAAATGAAAGTATTATAAGTGATTTGATGGCTTTATTAGAAAATGGTTATGTTGATATTACATTTAATGCTATAAGGGCATTGGGAAATATCTGCTATGAAAACGAGGAGGCTTGTCACATAATCCATAAGATCGGAATCAATAATATTTTGAATATTCTTAAGGATGATGATAAGAGAGAAAATAAATCATTAACAATAAAAACATCAGGTCTACTACTAAATCTTATTAGTTTACATGATGGATTATCTCGAACAGTTCTCAAAAATGAAATTATTCCAGTATTGCAAAGATTGTTAATTAAGTATTTTAAAGCATTTGAAGACAACCAAATGTTATTAATATTTCTTTTGTCGATTCTTAATAATCTATTAGATTATTTCGATGAACAGAATATAAATTTTACTGAAGATTTATGTCAAGTTGTAATAGAAATATTTAAGATCTCGACAAACCCAGAAATTTCTGTAATATGCTTGGAAATTTTTCATGGTCAATCGGAAAAAGGTTAGATATTTTAAATATGTTCAAATTATTTGGTTAATTATCTACTTTTTAGATGAAATAAAAACTTTACTTGCTAAGGAAGGGGTATGTGAATTGTTATTTGATTTGATAAAAAAATATAAGCATCAGGTCAACAATGAAGAAAGCAGATCTGTTTTAAAAATGGCATGTGATCTCATCGTCATTATACTTACTGGAGGTTCTTCAGATTATTTTTAAAAATATTCAAGATTAAGTAAACAAAATCTGTTTTAGATGATTGCATGTATATGTTGTATAACAATGGTGAGGGAAAAGTATACTGTAATATGATAACTTGGTTGAAATCAGAAGATTCCGATTTGTTAAGTACAGGGATTTTAGCAATAGGAAACTTTGCAAGGCAAGACATTCATTGTATTCAAATGGTTAAAAGTGGAATTTCCAAGAAACTGATAAGTAGGTGATACATTTTTTATGATTAGTAGACATACATTTCATCGTGCTCAGTAGTGTACAACGTTCATACACAAACATATAAGGTACATATACATAAAGATTATTTAAATACACTTATCATTTACTGTTGAATTGCGGATACTAACGAAGGTAAATAACATTGTAGCGAAGGAACTTACACTGTGTACAGTTCCTTTGATAATTCCTGTAACCTTCTTCGAGATGTGAAAATGCATACCTATTTGTACGCATCTGTTGATTAGTTATGTATACAGTGTGACAGATTCATGGTATACCCCTCTTATCCCCTTTATTTTTTTAGATACAATTTTCAAATTTGGCAGAGCGGAAGTAGGTACTTATTAAATGCCACTTTTTGACATAAAAATTACCTTCTTGCCACTTTCGGTTTTACCGGAACTTACTACTACCAACTCTCGATTTTTATTCGGAACACCCCATATATTATTATATCTTTGGAATCTGCATCATTTTCCTGGGATTTTTAAGTTATTAACGATAGTAGGTTAGGTTCAAAAGTGAGTAGGCCGAAAACCAGATCCTCCACCACCACCATGTGGTCTATTGTGGCTCACACCTACTTGTATTTCACCCAAAAGGTCCAGCCTCTTAATGAAGCTGATTATCTTATTAGGTAAGAACTTATTCAGATCCTCTGGCAGAAGTTGTCCTTTGCCAAATAATGAGTATCTGATCCTTTCCCCAGTGGGGCAGGTGCATAATATGTGTTCTGTCGTTTCATCATCTTCTAAGCACAAGCGGCACTCGGCAACTTCAGCTAGGCTGAATTTGTACAGATGATATTTTAAGCGACAATGACCAATATATAGGCCAATTAAAGTTCGTAGGTGCAACCTGCTTAACTAAGTTTTTTAGTTCTTGTTTTTGAAGGGTTTATTATGAATGCCTTTGAACTGAACTAATCTTGGAAGTTCTTGCCAGTACTGGAGGATTTGCCCCTCAGCCCAGGTCAAAAGAGTTGCTTTGGCAGTACTTGAGAATATGCCAAGCACCGGTTCTGGTCCGACAAATTCCCCCTGGCTAGAGAGTCGGCTGCTTCATTCCCTTCATGACCAGAATGGCCTGGAATCTAGACCAGAGTTACTCTATTTTTTCTGCTCAAATGAGCGAGCGCCTATTGACAACTTCATACCGTTTTTGAGTTCACCAGTAGGAACCAAGAGCTTTAAGAGCTGCTAATCTGAGAAAATTTTTATCGATTTGCTTGTAAGTTGTGTTTGTACTAGTCTCTGTACACACAATTCGATGGCATAGATATCTGCCTGAAATATAGTTGCATAACTACCAAGTGATGAGGATATTTTTACCATTGGGTTGCAACTATACACTCCTGCTCCAACACCCATGGGTGTTTTGGAGCTATCTGTAAACCAACAATTATCTGCCCTCACTAGGTCAGTTTTATTCCAATCCCATTCATCCCTCCCTGGAAAGAAAATGTTGAAGGGCAGTTCATGGTTGGTCGTTGCAGGCATGTCATCTGAAATCGTTTCCAGGATGCTGTGACTTTCCATGTCATCCAGCAGCCTATTGTGCTCCATAATGTCAGACTGTGCCATGTTAATATAAATAATTATAAAGCTATAAGTACAAATTAGAATATTTTATTTTATTAAATACAAAGTTTAAGATTTACATATTCAGGAACAGCAATTTATGCACATATGTGTATAATATTTACTACACTATTTATAATAGTATTTAATATTTACTATTAAAAAAAAATTGAAAAATCATTGACCATCCCTCTCGCTATCACCAATTCTACGCTTATGCATGGTTTCTTACCTGTATAAACCACGCCCATCCTTTGAATTGCCAATATTTTGCACACTACACAGCTTCTAACCATATTTAAAGTTTATAGCACTTCGAACACTATACAAAATCACTTCTAAAAGTTATATTTTTACGTTGAAGATATAAATGTAAACCGTTCCGTAAGTCCGTTTTGGAGTAGAGCTGGAAACACACCATCCTCATCAGGTGATTTGAATGACTTAATAGCACACTCAATGGCTGAAAAGATTTACTAGTACACCCAATGGCTGGTATTGTGATAACTATCCTAGCCACCAACCAGTCGTTTTTGTTAGGTCTTTTAGATCGGCCTCCTGGTAGTGGTAGTTGTTAGTTACCCAAAATCGAACTACCTGGGAAGTGGTTTTGTAACAAAGGCCGTTTTGGGATACTCAAAATGGATAATTCCCACCCTAATCCCCTCTGTTACAGCTTTGAATGAAGGTTTGGTATATTCACCTTCCCGGGCTCTCTGCGCTCCCAGATCCGGTGAACTACCGTCTGTAGGCATGCGTTTGCTCATTCCCGCTGGCAAAGAAGATTTGGAGATTTGTTGCCTCTCTCCTGCTGGGGATCAAGTTTTGGCTGGTTTAGCGCTTTCCTTAAGGCTGCCTAGTAAGGCACTCCGCTCTTAAGCAAACAAGTTAGGCGCTTCCTTGTAGCTCCTCCTGGTCATTTCCTTTTAAGGGAGCGGTTGTCTAAAGATGTAGATGCCTTATCCCCTAAATTGCCTTCTCCTCCAGCCTCAAGTGTTGGAGACTTCAGCAGCCTCGTCTCCTGATCCAACAGAATCAGGCTTTCAATAGGAGTAGGATTAATCCCAATATCCATAGGTTCCCCAGTTGCCTGGGAATCGAGGGTTTGATCTCACTCGTTAGCTTGGTTTTTTGTTACTGTATCCATACAAGTCCCACGAGTAGTAAGGGATTCAAGTCCACCACAGCAGAACCCCGCATTACTGTGGCAAGGCAAGCATACTCTAAAAGTTTGCCCGGTATTCCAGAGGCTCCATTAGGCCCCTATCACCCCAATGCCATTCAGCTATAAACACAGGTCTCCTAACATCCTGACTTGGGGGGGGGGGAGGGGGGAATTTATCGACTTTCCTTGTCTAGATTCGCCGTGTTTAGTCGTAAGCAGGGCCACCTCGAGCAGGATGTCGCTCTTTACCACGCACAGACGGTCTTGAGAAAAGCTTTCTCTTGGGATTGCTAACTTCCCACTCAGCTATTCCCTTGGAGTCAGTGGCTAGGTGCTAGACTCCTTGACCACATTAACAATAGTAAGTGCTTCTGCTAAAGATAAGGCAAGGTTGTAATTGTTTAATAGATTCTGTACTGACACAATATGTCTTAAATCTGCTATATCTGTTCATTTTCACCTATCCCATTTGATTACAATCGGTACAGGTGGTGATGGACAACATGTATAGAATACCCAAATTCATTTAGGATATTTGATAAAAACCTTTATATTGGCTATGAGCTAGTCTATTTCTGAATACTTATATCTAATAATATCTTCTACCAAATGCAGTTGCTTGTAGTAAACATTTTATATGAAGAAGATCCAAAGAAAATGTTTTGCCAGCTTAAAGCATGATCACAGCTCCATCACTGATCAGCATTGCAAGTTAATATTGTATATCAAAGTCTGCAGATGTGTTAGTTATTACAGTCACTATAGCTTTTTCATTAGTCTATACCGGGTTTCCCATTTCATTTGACTAATGGCAATTAACATGGGCTATTACATTTCATTGAATTTTATATTCCCAGGGCACACTATGAGAAATATTGCTAACGGAATCGATAGTACTGACTGTTAAACACTTCTGATTACCAAAATACTAAAGCGAAATGCTGTTTTAATTAAAATATCAATAAAAATTCGTTTTAAGTTAATAGATGTAGTTTACATACGTCTTTTAGCGAAATTGTGTTACGTCAACGATTGGAGTAATTGGTTGAGCGTCCGTCTTTCAATCTGAACCTCGCGGTTTTGCAGGTTCAAATCCCACCAGGGACAACTTTTTTTTTATTTTACTTTTTCATTAATTAAAAATTATTAGTGTTTACTTATTCGAATAAATATTGTTCATTGTCGGTACCTAGGTAGTTATTATTTTCGTAAGTCACAATATTTACTTATCAAAAAAAAAAAAAAACATGTTTTAATTGGTTAGTTTCCTTTAACTTTAGGTAACGTTACTATCTTATAAAATAAGTAACAATAAGCAACATATTTTTTATTGCACTGTGCTTTTACTAATAGTGTACTTATCTCTGCTAATAGTTACTACATATTATACCTCAATCTGGATATTGAGTTAAACAGTATTACAGAGGAACTGTCGTGAATTAGTAATAGGTTTTTTTAATGAAAAACTATAATTCTAAAATTATGAGTTTTTTCAACATATTTTAAAAAACCTTTAATTTTAGAATTAGTTTTTTATTTAAAAAAAGCCTATTAATAATTCACGACAGTTCCTCTATAACTGTTTAACTCAATATCCAGATTGAGGTATAATATGTAGTAACTATTAACAGAGATAAGTACACTATTAGTAAAAGCACAGTGCACGTAATAAATAAAAAATATTACTTATTGATTACTTATTTTGTAAGATAGTAGCTTTACCTAAAGATAAAGGAAACGAACCAATTAAACCATGTTTTATTTTTTTGCTGATCAGTAAATATTGTGACTTTCAAAAATAATAACAAGGTACTGACATCGAACCATATTTGTTCGAATAAGTAAACACTAATAATTTGTAATTAATGAAAAAGTAAAATAAAAAAAAGTTGTCCCTGGTGGGATTTGAACCTGCAAAACAGCAAGGTTCAAATTGAAAGACGGACGCTCAACCAACTACTCCAATCGTTGACGTAACGTAATGTCACTAAAAGACTTATGTAAACTACATCTATTAACTTAAAACGAATTTTTATTAATATTTTAATTAAAACAGCATTTCGCTTTAGTATTTTGGCAATCAGAAGTGTTTAACAGTCAGTACTATCGATTCCGTTAGCAATATTTCTCATAGTGTGCCCTGGGAATATAAAATTCAATGAAATGTAATAGCCCATGTTAATTGCCATTAGTCAAATGAAATGGGAAACCCGGTATAAGCTGTTTACAGCATATAATGTAAAGATGTCATTTTCCACAATGGTGTGTTGAATATTACAACTACTTAAAATACATATAAAGTCGTTTAAAAACTTCAAGTACTTCACATTGGACATTTTACATGATTTCACTATGTATTAAACCCGAATAATGATGTGATCGAGATGTCGATAGGCCATAACTTCATGTCCATATTGCAGTCTTTGGCACTTGGGTGTCATTGCCATAAAGCAACAACTCGAACACATACTCTACGTACACTGTACGGGTACATGCTACAATATTTGTTTCAATGCACTGCAGGTAAACTGTTGTAATCCCAAAAGCTGATACTTCGCTACGCGATGATAATGGGCGTGACGAAATATATAGGTATAATTATTATGTCGGCCATGTTCAGCTGATGGGTGAACACCATGTGAAATTGATGTTTCCAACTAGCTAGCAGAAATAACTGATTTTGATTAATAATAATACTTATATTTCAAAATATAATATAATATACAAATTATAATTTACACTATTGGATGAAATACAAAAACTAAGGCTAGAAATGAAATTAAATCTAAAATTCCAAATAATTACTAAGACTATATGGTTCTAATGTTATTAAGATTCCATGTACAAGGTGGACCGTTTAATATGGGCCTATACCTTCGTCAAATATGTATAGATAAGTAATTGCCTATTTGTCAGTATATAAAATAATCGTTTCCAAGAATAACAAAAAACACAACCTCAATTTCATGAAATTTCCTGTCACAGTACCCAACGGCATGGGCGGCTATGTTTTAAGGGTTAAAAATAATAATTATAAAACTAAAAGTACAAATTAGAATATTTTATTTTAGTAAATACGAAGTTTAAGATTTACATATTCAAGAACAACAATTTATACACGTGTATAATATTTACTATTATTTACTACACTATTTATAATAGTATTTAATATTTACCATTAAAAAACAATTGTAAAATCATTGACGATCCCTCTCGCCATCACCGATTCTACGTTTATGCATGGTTACTTACTTGTGTAAACCACCCCATTGGTGACAGTCACAAAATCCCCAACAATTTAGGCGGTAAATTAAAATGGCATTTTTTGATTGGACCAAATGCTTGGGCACCAATGTAAACAAAAAGCTATTGGTTTAAATATTGTTGGTCACAAAACTGTGTTGCTATAATTTGTCTAGGTATATAATATTTGGTCGGATGCCTATACCTTGTCTCAGAAATTACAAGATAATTTTTTGGTTACGGTGTTATATTCAGAATTTGATAGGATTTCAAATTATGAAATAAAATTGTAACGAAGTCACTATTTTCCGATGATAATATTAGCCGGCTTTAGGTTAATTTGTTTATTTTTATTATGTGACCGTTACCAGCCAAGAGAACCATAATGATAAGTTATTTTATTGTTATAAGCCGTCTATTTAGTTTAGAATAATTTCAGTCAAATTTAACTATTGCAGTGTTATGTATTTATTTTGAGGTTCACCCTGTATATAAAAATAGATTTAAGTTCTCCGGTAAAGTTTAAATATTTTATAGTTGCAGTTAGCAATAAACAATACATATATTCATTTATTAAATAAGCCTATCTACCGAAATTCCAGACCGCTGTTTTTATAGTTTCGTATATATAGCTAAATGTGTAAAACGCCGAGTTTTACACATTTACCACATAGACTGGTGACAGGAAGTCAAGTGGCACCTACCGCTGCCGTTAGTTGAATATTTGTATTTAGCTTTGAGTTAAGCGTCCGCAACCTGGTAAAGCAAACTTATTCCTGTGGTAAAATCATTTAGTTTTTTTTATTTTTTTTTTTATTCCGTTTTTAAGTGCAATGTGTAGGCAAAGCAAATCCGAAATTATTCTGGTAGCATAAAAGTCTAGGTAAAGCACCGAATCTGTTAGCACAAGCTTTTTGGAGTGTTGATTGATTGATTTAGTTTGAGAATAAATTAAATTTTGACTTGAAGTTTGTCTGGGACCGAGCCGTTAAATCCGGGATAATTTTTTTTTATTAAATTTTCTATACGAGTTCTAATGGTTTGAGTTAGATTCTTCCAAATACCGAAAAAGAAAAAAAATACCGATTAATACCGACAGTACCACCGACTGTAGTACCGATTTATATACCGCTGAATCGCCCATACCACTAGAATGTCATCCGATTCAAAAATTAAAGAAGTGCCGCCCCCAGGCATGCTTCATGAGAGTGAGGATTCCGACGAGAATCCCCAGACCGCCAAAGTAAGCTGGATTTACACTTTAAAGAAATCCGAACTTGTAAATGAGTTAGAAAAATTCCAGTTATGTAGTAAAGGCACGATGCCAATATTACGAAAACGTTTGGTCACTTTCTTTAAAGAAGGACCACCGAAACACCAACAGACTTGTGTCTCAGATGCAGGGCCGTCTACCGCTACCGTAGCCGACAATGCACTGCCCCCAGGTTCCGTTCAGGATTTTAATGACTCCGGTGATGAGGTTTCACATCCGCTTATAAGAGATTGGGTTGAAACTTTAAGTAGGGAAGAACTTGTAACTAAGCTAACCAAGTTCAACCTAGATATTCAGGGGGAGACGTCTGTCTTAAAACAAAGACTAGCCGCTGTCCTCTGTGAACCAATTCCAAGGGCACATTCACCGCCGCTGTCACCGATGTTAACTCCGTTGCCCTCTGAACCTCGCCCAGCACCGTTTCAACCAAATCACGCATCTACTTATAGAACTACATCGTATCGTCTCGGCGACGATGTATGCACTAGAGTTAGAAAGTGGGGACTTAAGTTTAATGGTAAAAACGACGCCGTAGAGTTCCTGGAAAAACTGTGTGATTTCCAGGAAAATAGCGGGATAACTACCATTGAATTATTACCGGCATTGTATGAAATTTTCCAAGGACATGCCCTAGCCTGGTACCGCAATAACCGAGCATCTTGGACTAGTTGGCAGGATTTCCTAACCGATTTCAAACATTTCTATTTACCAGTCGAATATCAAACATACTTAGAGGAGCAAATACATAGCCGCCGCCAGGCACCTGGTGAACCTGGCCGAGACTATGTAGTCGCCATGCAAACGTTAATTCGAAGGCATGGTGAATTCTCGCAAGAAAGAACCTTGCGTCGTCTCTATGGAAACCTATTACCCCATTATCGACAATACATACGGCGGAGCGATGTACAAAGTATCCGGGACCTGGTAATCCGTATCGAAGAGTTTGAAACTCTTCAAAAAGAACTTCACCCACGTGGTGGTAGTCCGTCAACTAGCCAGAGTCCGGTGTTACCTGTTTCCGAACACCGCTCCCCGCCGTCTGTTCAAAGGGTTCCTTTGAACAACCGTCCCCGCCGTACCGTACCGATTATGACACCTGAAGAAGCCCCCCGAAATAGTGTACCTAATCGTACCTATGCAGAAGGCGCTCAGAATAGTAACACCGTCCGTCCCGAATCTGTAAACACGCCCAGAGAGGCGCATGCACCCCCTCCTGCGCGGCAGACAAGGCAACCGACTACCCCTTCCCCTAGACCCGTCTGCTGGAGGTGTGGACAATCCGGACATTTCCGAACCGAATGCCGAGCACCTCCGAGACTATTTTGTTCACGCTGTGGACGAAATGGAATTATGAGCCGAGACTGTAATTGCCCCAACCCGGAAAACTAAACCGGAGCTGTCCTGCTACGAGGCCAGCGCGGTTCCGGAACATTCCAGCCTCGCATAATTCGACCGTTACTGAACTAGACAACCGACCGCACGTTACCGTCAAAATAAGAGACAGGATGTTCTCTGCACTTGTTAATACCGGCGCCGTTCGTTCCTATGTTGGTGAAAAAGTCGCTGAATATTGTAGAGAACTCGAAATCCCGTTTCAAGAAGTTTTGACATCTGCTGCGAAACTGACAAATGGACAGACGGTACTCATACAGGGTGGATACTGTCTAGAATTTTCGATAAGTAACACTCACTTTTCAGAAATCGTTTCCTACCTGCCAGATCTGACGTCTGATTTTGTGTTGGGTATGGACATCCTTGGTAAAAAAGCAGTTTACCTTGGACTTGTTAACCAACATAGTATATCTAAATGATGAAGTAGTCTTTAGACAACACCCGATACCGTCATGTAGTCCTATTGGAGGACTATCGTTACAATTAACTGACACTGAGGAAACTGGTTTAAAGCAATTCCTAGATCAGGAATTACCTAGTTTCAAAGAGATAAGAGGAGCTACTGGGCTAATACAGCACCACATCCGCCTCTCATATCCAGAACCGATTAAACAAAGATACCGACCCCAGAACCCTAGAATGCAAGCCGTTATTGACCAGGAGGTGGACCAGATGTTAAAAGATGGGGTAATAGAGCCCTCTTCCAGTCCATGGAGTTCACCTGTGGTAATAGTTCGTAAGAAAGATGGCAAACCGATGTTCTGCATAGATTTCCGAAAGGTGAATGAAGTAACCGAGAAAGATACCCGTTACCGTATATTAATGCCATTCTTGACAAGCTACGACGTGCCCGGTACATATCAAGTATAGACCTGAAGCAAGGATATTGGCAGATACCGCTGTCACCTGAAAGCAAACCTATAACTGCTTTCACAGTTCCTTGCCGAGGTCTGTTTCACTTTAATGTGATGCCGTTTGGTTTGCACTCAGCAGCGGTTACTTTTCAACGTCTGCTTGACCGTATCATAGGTCCAGAATTGGAACGTATGCCTTTGCTTACCTGGATGACATTATTGTCCTTGGCGAAACATTTGAGGAACATTTAAGATACCTCGAAGAAGTTTTGCGCCGGCTACGAATGGCTAATCTACAATTAAATGCTGATAAGTGTCAGTTCTGTAGAAAATCCCCAAAGTACTTAGGACATTTGGTCACCGCCGAGGCTATCTCTACCGACCCCGACAAAGTGACAGCCATTCAACATTTCCCAACACCTAGTAATGTTAGAAAGGTACGCCGTTTCTTAGGCACTGCATCTTGGTACCGTCGTTTTGTGCCTTCCTTTTCTGAGGTTGTCGCACCGTTAACCAGGCTGCTTAAGAAAAATTACCGCTGGCGTTGGACCGAGGAACAAGAAAAGGCATTTTCTGACTTAAAGAAATGTCTCACCGAAGCTCCGGTATTAACCTGTCCGGACTTTGAAAAGCCGTTCGTCTTGCAGACTGATGCCTCCGATGTAGGTTTGGGTGTGGCATTGATGCAGGTAGTGATGGAGCCGAACATGTGATAGCTTATGCTAGCCGCACGCTTTCCCCATCAGAAAAAAACTTCGCAGCCGTCGAAAAAGAATGTTTAGCCATTGTATGAGGAATAGAAAAAATGAGACCGTACCTGGAGGGATACCGTTTTACCGTTATTACCGATCATCAATCTCTCCGTTGGTTATAATCTATAAAAAGTCCCGCTGGCCGTTTAGCCTGATGGAGCTATTTTTGTAACAATATGACTTCGAAATAAATTACCGTAGAGGAGCATTGAACCGTGTAGCTGATGCTTTATCTCGACAGCCGTTACCAGGCCCTTCCGCTGAAGACGATACGCAAGAACTATGTGCTTTGGACGAAGCACCAGCATGTTCTTGGTATCAGCGCAAGAAGAGAGAAGTCGAAGCAAAGCCCGAAGCATTTCCGGATTACTGTATCCGAAATGACCGCCTCTACCGTCACTTCTGGGACTCAAATGACCTTACCGAACCCGACATGAGTGATCCATGGAAGCTGTGTGTTCCAGCACCGATGCGACCTGCCGTCTTGACAGAACCATGATGCTCCTACTGCTGGACATATGGGTATCTCTAAGACAATAGCTCGTATATCGCACCGATATTATTGGCCAGGCATGTTTCGGGATATTGCAAATTATGTAAGGAAATGCCTGCAATGCCAACAGTATAAACCGGCACAACAGCAAACTGCTGGTAAAATGCAACCCTCCGTTAACCGTCACCCTTGGCATACTGTTAGTACCGACCTAGTAAGACCACTTCCGAGATCCCGTAAAGGAAATCGCTTCCTGGTAGTTTTTCAGGATCGATTCACCAAGTGGATACAATTCCGTCCTCTCCGCAGTGCAACAGCCCGAAATGTTATCCAAGCTCTGTACGAAGAGGTCATATGTCACTTTGGTTGTCCCAGGGAAGTCATAAGTGACAATGGTACGCAATATGACAGCCGTTTGTTCCGGACACTATTACAGAACTTTGGGATACAACACCGTTTTACACCGCCTTATACTCCCCAAGCTAATCCTGTGGAGAGAGCTAGGTTAGGTTAGGTTAGGTTCAAAAGTGAGTGGGCCGAAAACCAGACCCTCCACCGCGACCATGTGGTCTATTGTGGCTCACACCTACTTATATTTCACCCAACAGGTCCAGCTTCTTAATGTAGCTGATCACCTTATTGGGTGAGAATTTGTTCAGATCCTCTGGCAGAAGTTGTCCTTTGCCAAATAATGAGTATCTGATCCTTTCCCCAGCGGGGCAGGTGCACAATATGTGTTCTGCCGTTTCGTCATCTTCTAAGCATAGGCGGCACTCAGCATCTTCTGCTAGGCCGAATTTGCACAGATGATATTTTAAACGGCAGTGGCCCGTATATAGGCCAATTAGAGTTCGTAGGTGAAACCTGCTTAACTCTAGAAGTTTTTTAGTTCTTGTTTTTGAAGGGTTTATTATAAACGCCTTCGAATGAACTAATCGTGGTAGTTCCTGCCAGTACTGGAGGATTTGCTCCTCAGCCCGGGTCAGGAGCGTTGCTTTGGCAGTACTTGAGGATATGCCAAGCACCGGTTCTGGTCCGACAAATTCAGAAGCAGCACCCTCCCTAGCTAGAGAGTCGGCTGCCTCATTCCCTTCATGGCCAGAATGACCTGGGACCCAGACCAGAGTTACTCTATTTTTCCTGCTCAATTGAGCAAGTGCCTGCTGGCAGCTCCATACCGTTTTTGAGTTGCAACGGTAGGAACCAAGAGCTTTAAGAGCTGCTTGGCTGTCTGAGGAGATTTTTATCGATTTGCGTGTAAGTTGCCTTTGTTCCAGCCTCTGTACACACAATTCGATGGCATAAATTTCTGCCTGAAATATAGATGCATAACTGCCAAGGGATGAAGATATTTTCACCGTTGGGTTGCAACTATATACTCCGGCTCCAACTCCCATGGGTGTTTTGGATCCGTCTGTAAACCAACAACTATCTGCCCTTAATAGGTCAGCCTTATTCCGATCCCACTCATCTCTTCCTGGGAAGAGAATGTGAAAGGGCAGTTCAAGGTTGGTCTTTGCAGGCATGACATCTGAAATCATCTCCAGGATACTGTGACTTGACTGGAGAGAGCTAACCGCACAATTAAAACTATGATAGCACAATATTATAATCAGGACCACCGTCTGTGGAATGACCACCTACCGGATTTTCAGTTTGCTATCAACACTGCTCGACAGGAGTCCACCGGATTTTCTCCAGCCTTCCTGAATTTTGGAAGAGAGCTGGAGGTACCTGCAGCCATTTACCGAGATGACAATGAAACAGCAGGTGATGCTGTACCGGACGAGACACCGACCCCTAACACCGATCACACCGACCGCCTCGCTAAGTTACGGGAAATTTTTGACTTGGTAAGAGTGAATCTGTCCTGTGCATTCACCATCCAAAGTCATTACTATAATTTACGCCGACGTAACTGGAGATGTCATGTGGGAGACCGAGTGATGAAACGCGACCATCCGTTATCATCTGCCGCTCAGGGATTTGCGGCTAAATTAGCACCGAAATATTCCGGACCGTTTACCGTAGTCAAAGTAATTTCGCCTGTGGTATACGAATTAAAATCTAACACAGGGCGAAAGTTAAAAAGAGTTCACGTAAAAGATCTCAAACCAGTGTCGATAGGTAACCAGTAATTAAGTACCAGCCGGGAACAGCTAGCCAAGAGTATATTATGCTCTATCTGTTGTTTGTTCTGTGACCACTCAGGTTGCGCCCATAAAGAGGGGAGGTTACCAGGCGGATTGCCTAGGGGAGGTAAAGGTACTCGTCTTAAATACCGGTTTTTTTTGTTTTTTTGTTTTAGCAATGGACAGTCCAGTGCTTGATTTAGTGGACCAGGAACTGCTGGATGCCATAGGGGAGTTCCTGGGGGAGGAAACCCCTACCCACTGCGCCGCAAGGGACACCGTTCCAGACTCCCAGGCCTCGCACGTCAAGGTGCAGTCCCTCCGCTCCGCTCCGTCCGAGCTCCCATGAGGAGGACCACATCGAGGGGCGGCGGCCAGGTCCAATCCAACGGCGGTGACGAAACCCTCCAACTGGTCGCCGTACAGGAAGCCGGAGGTGGAGATATTCTTGCCCGTAGATCAATTCGAGCTGTGTTGGAGATGCGGATACCCGGGGCACTCACGTAATAACTGCTCCGGGGTCCCCAGATTGTTTTGCTCAAAATGTGGAAAATATGGCGTGATGAGTCGTAATTGTCGGTGCGCGAAGGACAGTCCACACCAAAGGGGAATACCCACCAACCGCCGGTATCGATCCAGAGGGGTGCAGTGTGACCTCCATTGGAACCCCATCCGGACCCTGGACACCGTAAGACCCCTGCTACGGGATCAAGCCACCCAGTGCCCACCAACGAGTCGAAGAAGCCGCCGGCACTCGTGTGGAGTGTAGGATGTGTAAGGAAGGGGGTACGGCCCCGATACGTAGGAATTTAATTTTTTTTTTTGTTATTTAAGGGGTAAGATGTTTTTTCTTTTTGCGGGTTAAGTTATTGTTAAGTTTTTGTTTCCGCTGGTAAGCACAGCAAGACTAGTACCCACTACAATACATTTTTTTATTCTATTACTCCGCCGCCGATAGTACCGTGCTAATTTTGTTATTGTGGGTAGATTTCATTAAATGAAAATTAAGTTAACGTTAGGGTAGCTAGCAAATGGTAGCTAAGAAAAAAAAAAAAAATTCTTTTATTTTTTTTACCGAAGTAAGGGGAGGGTGTAACGAAGTCACTATTTTCCGATGATAATATTAGCCGGCTTTAGGTTAATTTGTTTATTTTTATTATGTGACCGTTACCAGCCAACAGAACCATAATGATAAGTTATTTTATTGTTATAAGCCGTCTATTTAGTTTAGAATAATTTCAGTCAAATTTAACTATTGCAGTGTTATGTATTTATTTTGAGGTTCACCCTGTATATAAAAATAGATTTAAGTTCTCCGGTAAAGTTTAAATATTTCATAGTTGCAGTTAGCAATAAACAATACCATATATTCATTTATTAAATAAGCCTATCTACCGAAATTCCAGACCGCTGTTTTTATAGTTTCACCGACTTTTTGTCACCGCCGCTAAATGTGTAAAACGCCAAGTTCTAGGTACCTTAAAAATTATGTTTAATGTATTGGAGATTTAAAATATTTTATTTAAATAGAATTAAAAATACTTATGCAATCGATATGTACTATTGGCTGTACTTTTGAGATAGCACATTTAATGATGAATGATATGGTAAAGTTTGAGCTAGCTAACTCTTCCCGAAACTGCACAAAGTGCATTTATTTGATTCACCGCCTGTTAGGCGTTTGTAGCGTTAAATATTTATTTCCACTAAAGGAAATATGTTTATAAAAGGTTGTTATTTTATTTTTGATCGGTGTTAACCAGTATTGGTGGTATTTATGTTATGTATAGAATTGTAGTTATAAGAATAACAATAGGATGCAACTAGACTTAAGTTATTGAATTGTTATTTGATAGTTGGGTATTAGAAACTACCCTGTATATGGTTTTATGTTCATATTGTAAATTAATTAATGAATTATATTATATTAATTTTTACTGTTTTCGAGAAAATATATTAAGCAGATGACTTAAATCCGCCACTGTGATTGGCTAAGCCAGGCTCGATCGGGATATAAAAGCCATGGTATCACTAGTTTAGTTCTCTTTTGTGCTCCGATTTTCCTGGCCGCCGGGATAAATAAATTTAGTGAATTATTGTGAAAGTGGGCGATACCTACAGCAGGAGTAAGTTACATTGTTTTACCGCATTGCTTATTGCCTATTGTTGCTATAAACCGTTAGTATTAACTGCTTGGTAATATTTGCTACCGAATATAATTACTTTGATTAATTAGATTGATAACTTGTACAGACCTAACCCAAGTAACTTGATCTCATTTATTGATGAACTTGATGCATTTTTGGACCAAACTGAACCTAATGATAAGATTGAATTATTAGTTGGTGATATTAATGTTGATTTAATGAATGAACAAGAAGTAAGTGTGAACAGATATTTTTCTGTACTCGCCAGGCATGGTTTCGTACCTTACATTTTAAATCCTACCCGTATCACAGCTGAAACAGAATCATGTTTGGACCACATTTTTGTGAAAAAGCCTGCTGCTATTGGTGTTCGGAATTTAGTTTTTGATTCTTATATTCTTAAATGTCATATTACAGATCATTATCCCGTCTTGTTAAATGTATACTCTAAATCAAGCGATAGTGTAAAAACGGTAAAAGTAAATCATAAGATAGTCACAAAAATTAATTTTAGAAAGTTACAAACTTTTTTGAAGGATGAAAATTTTGATGAGACTATGAACTCCAGTGATCCTCAAATTGCTACTGATCTTTTTTTGGAAAAAATTTGTGGTTGGATTGATAAATCTAAAACTTTTATGAATAAGAAAAACACTATAAAGATTAAACCCTGGATAACGGATGGTCTAATTGTATCAATAAGGTATAGAGACAAATTAAAAAAAAAATTAAATCAACATTTTTCACAGGAAATGGAACATGAATGTAAAACCTATAGAAATGAACTGAATAAACTTTTAAAAAAATCAAAAAATGATTACTATTTAAAACAAGTTAATGAAAACAGAAATAACTTAAAAAAGATTTATCAGTTGATTTCTGAGGCTACTAATGAGAATCTTAGTAAGGAGAATAATTTACAGCTTGTTGATGAAGAGGGTGTTATATTCAATGACAATATGCAAATGGCAAATTACTGTAATAACTATTTTCTTAATGTTGGTCTAAATATGGTTAATGATATTGATAATTCTAAAAATTGCACGGTAAACATCCCTACTAATCCTAATACTATGTTTCTTAATCCTGTATCAAGCAATGAACTAATAGATCAAATTTCCACTCTTAAATGTACTTGTTCACCAGGAATTGACGGAATTACAACTAAAATCATTAAGAATAATCATCAATATATACTCAATCCACTTAAACACATCATTAATTTGGTATTTCAGAAAGGCGTAGTTCCAGTCCAGTTTAAATCGTCAATTGTTACACCTATTTATAAAGCCGGAGATAAAACTAAAGTTTGTAATTATAGACCAATTAGTGTCATTAATAGTTTTGGAAAGATATTTGAAAAATGTCTCAAGAATCGTCTAGTAGATTTCTTTGATAAAAATAATATTTTGCATGAACATCAATTTGGTTTTCGTAGTGGCAAGGCAACAACTGATGCTATGTGCACTGTCATTAGAGACATTACAGATGGCCTAGATACCAATAAAAAGTGCATTGCAGTATTTTTAGACTTAGCGAAGGCGTTTGACACTGTTAACCATGGAAAGCTTCTTACAGTTCTGGAGAACTATGGTGTCCGTGGTGCAGTTTTGGAAATTTTTCGCAGTTATCTTACAAACCGTGAACAATGCGTTAAGGTGAATGGCACAGTAAGTGATCCTGGGTTGGTGGAAATAGGAGTCCCTCAGGGAACTGTCCTCGGTCCAATACTATTCTTGGCTTATATTAACCCGCTATTGTCTCTGATCGCAGACGCTAAAATTGTATCTTATGCCGATGATACAGTTGTTGTTTTTACTGGGGAATCATGGATAAAAACTAAAATATCTGTTCAATTGGGAATAGAAAAAATCAAATGTTGGTTAAACTTATATCACCTCTCCTTAAATGCTAGCAAGACTCATTACCTGGCCTTTAGTTTAACAGATGCAACAAGGCCTGACTTTGATAGTATAAAGATCAAGGGCATGAAAGATCAAATTAATGAAACCAATGAGATCAAGTACTTGGGAGTAATCTTTGATAAGCATTTGAGATGGAGTAACCATGTGGATTATCTCACAAATAAAGTCAGAAAACTCATTTATAAATTCTATCAATTGCGTGAAATTCTCTCGAAAAAACTATTATTGTTAATTTACAGGTCACTCGCAGAGTCACTTTTGCGGTATGGAATTCTGATATGGGGCGGAATGTACAGGAGCTCGTTAAGGAAACTGAGCACAATTCAAAATTATATTTTAAAAATTATATTTCATAAGCAAAAAAGATACCATACAAATCTGCTTTATACTGAGGATATTTCTAATATTAGATTGTTATACTTTCATAGTCTATGTATATATGCATACAAAAATAAAATATTAGAAAATGATGTATCTTCAATATATCGCACTCGTAGTACTGTCAGCGGGCTCCTGTCCACCCCAAGATTCAGGAAGAACATTTGTCATAGATTTTTTAGATATACTTTACCCAAAGCTTGTAACTTGTTGCCCATGGAAATTAGGCATGTAAAAAATTTTAAGCTCTTTTCAACTTTGTCAAAGCGATTTATTTTTCATAATCGTGTTAAGTTTTACAAAATTTTGGACAACTAATATTCAAACTTGAAAATAAATCTTTTGTTGATTATTACTTTTGTACACAAGCAAGTCCTCATTATACCAGTAAATTGTGTTTTTTGGATATTGATGCACTTTTTCAGCACAACACAAGTGTTTAATCACTTAGGTGCTTTCTAGGTACACATTCCTCTTTTGTGTGTTTTGTAGGTATTTTTATTGTGTATATTCTTGTATTATGTATGTGTGTATATGTATCATGTATCATGTGTGTGTGCATTTTTTAAATAAATAAATAAATAAATAAAATAAATAATTTATTCATTAACAGTTTTATTAGTAATATTTGATACCGAATATAATTATTTTGATTAATTAGATTGATACTCTATTCACCAACCGTTTTATTAGTAATATTTGATACCGAATATAATTACTTTGATTAATTAGAATCATAATTTATTCACCAACCCTTTTATTAGTAATATTTGATACCGAATATAATTAGTTTGATTAATTAGATTGATAATTTCCGCCTGTATATTAATATTTAATTGCTTTAACTATTTGTATATTAATATTTAATTGCTTTGACTATTTACCTCTGCTGCCTCCCCTGCTTAACAAATATATGGCTATTGATATTTTATACTGGTTTATTTTTTTTATACTGTGTTATTTACCGACCGATTTATTTAAAGTACAAATAAATAGTTTAGGCCTTGAAAGTGTGCGACTTTTATTACTTAGGTTAGGAAACATTGACCCTCTGGCACGTGCAGTTATGCACCTTCTCCATTGAAGCTACCCCGCCTTTACTCATAAGCGAGTAGAGTCCGTGTGGACCTTCCACCACACAAAACCAGTGGACGGTGGCGCCCGAAGGCAGAAACCCGAGAATAAAAACCGAAACCGATTTGAGAGCGTCACAAAATACAGGGTGTTCCATTTAAAAAAATCATTGTACATGTCGCTGCTCTTTTGTTTTTTTAATGAGAGCGTTTTTAACCAGAGGGTTGAAAAGAGCACAAAAAACCACTAAGAAGTACTTTTTGAAAAATTTTGATATCTTGACATTTACGAAGCTACTTTGTATTTTAAGGTTAAAAATATGTTTTTTTAAATATTGTAGCTGCTGCGAAATCGCGCCTCATTATAAATAGTTAAATTAGTTTACTCTAAAAGAACCAACAAATTCGGTTTTTGAACCTAAATATTTTTGGTCCTATCATGTGTGATGTGATTGTTTCTCGCATATTTTGCCAACTCATAAATACCAGGGTTATTTAAAATTACATGCACCTTCCATGCATTTCGATTTGTCATGACGACCGATAATGTTGGTATTTTTTACATTTTATCGAAACGGATCATTATTTCAAAAATATATTACCATATTCTTAAAGCGACAAAATAGCAATAAATTTTGTTCTATAAATTATTACATTATTTTACATTATTAGTGCCTATATCATATTCTTATTCTTAAGACCTACATGGCTAATACCTATACACTAATCTGTAAAAATAAGAGTAACACTTATATCTAGAAGTGGGAAAATAATGCAGAAATGGACTATTATAGTTACTTGACTAGAAAATCTTTGTTTTCACATATAATTTCTGTGGTACATAACTATGATTATAGGTAATATGTGCCTACCTACCTTTCTGTTAAGCTGGAATCATCAACCCTTATGGGGAATCTTCATAGGACAATGTTCTGTCCAAATATGAAAAAATATAACTGTGTTGTATGTAACAAAAATGTAGGCTATTGTTATATACCTATATATTGTTTATTGTACCTAATTTTGAATTTCATATTTCTGATTAACTTGAAAAATATGGGAGATAGGATGTAATCGGCAATACTGATGGGTCAAATCTTATAATTTTCTTTTCTTTTTTTTAGATTTACTTTCAAAATACAACAATAGCACTAGCATATCAGATGTAAAAATTCAACATGCTTTGTTAAGTACCTTAAAAAATTTAGTTATTCCTCAACAGAACAAGGAACAAGTTTTACAGGAAGGATTAATTGATACCATCTACCCAATGATTAAAATTGATCAATATTTGGTAGTTTTCAAATTGCTTGGTACATTTAGAATGGTTATAGATGGACAAGGTATGTTAATCTTAATTCTTAAAGGGTTTTGCTATTTTTTTGCTACATACTTAGTACAGATTAAGAGATACTGTAACCAAAAAACACATACATCAAGTTATGCATGTAACCATTACATTATTAATAGGCAATAAATAAAAAAAATTGTATTTTTTTGAATATCATCTTACTATTTCGTATATTCCATACAAAATTCCCTCTCACCAAAGTAAAGTAAAGTAATTTATTAGTCACTGAGCAATTTTACAATCATTGATCAACCAATTCACATACGAAATATTTATATAGGTACCTATGCATGTAAAGATTCAGTATTAACTAAAAAATAAATTAACACAAATTACACTGAAATGTATAAAACATAGACATAAAATTATATACATCAGTTTTTTACATTTATAAGTTTAAAAAGTCATCAACACTATAAAGACAATTATCAGCCAAAAAGGTTTTCAGTTTATTTGTTACATATTGTATGATTTAAAGTGTTTAATATCGATAGGCAATTTATTAATAAAATATACTGCATTATAATAGGGAGACCTTTGGTACAAAGCTGATTTGTGCTTAAGTACTTTTAGCTGGTCCCTATATCTCGTGAAATATGCATGAGACTCACCATTAGTTAAGTTAAGTTACTTAAATAATTTACTTTAGCATTACAAAATTCCTCAACGATGGCGCTAACCGTTAAGTGAAGGGTTTGTATATCTGAGGCCGCTACTATCATCGATCTATCATCTGCAAACATAGTAATTGGGCACATTCAGGGAACCGCAGCACTTCAGCGCTTTATTCAAATAGCTGCAGCGCTGTATTAAAGCGCTGCAGCGCTTTATTAAAGCGGTAAAGCATATATTTTTCCCGCTGGATCGCTGAATAGTTCCATCAAGCGATAAAATTAATTTAGGTTAGGTTTACGTCTATGGGTTACGCACAAAATATCTATGGATAATATTAATTATTATTAATATTAATTACAAAATATGAATTGCTGAAAACTATGTCACTTTAAGCTTGCGTTTAAAATGTCAATTCAGCGAACGTGAAGCAGTAAAGCGCTGGAGTGCTATGTTTCCCTGAATGCGCCCATTGCTATATATATTATATAATCTTGATTCACTGTATGCTATACACTGCTATTGTAAAAAGCCTTTGAAAAAGTACAAAAACTTTTTTTATAATCATCTATATCTAGTAAGCAAAGTATGTTACATATTTACTAGATTTTACATGTTTAAACTAATAAAAAAAGTTCAGAGTTTGAGTTTTATAAAAATTATGAGAAAAATTACACAAACCAGTATCTATCTCTACCTTTTTCGATTTGTAATAATTCTGAGACTATTTTGGATCTCGAATTTGTACTTAAATGTTATGTATTTATTTATTTATTATATAAATTCCCACTACTATTAACATAACGTACCTAACTCTAAAAATGTTTTTTTTTTTAAATATGTATTTCTATCCCAGGCATTTAGTTTCTCATTTTATTTCAAAAGTTAAAAAGTCCCAATATATCTCCAAAGTAAGTTGGATTTATAACATCCCTCAATTGGTAACTATTTTATGTAGCAATCCTATACTATTTGTAGAATGAAAATGGACAAGGAATCTAAATAAATGTGACATTATGTTTTATTTTATGTTATTTAAGCATATATTTAGAAATCAAAAGAAATTCTTGGAAATTCTATTATAATGTAAATATAATTCAGTTTGGCAAAATAACAATTTGTGGTCATGATCCAGTGTTTGTACAGATTTTTTTTCATATATATACAGGGTGTTAGTTAAACATACGGCAAAAATTCAAGAGGTTATTCCTTGGACTATTCTAAGGATATTTTATCCTTTGATGATTTTTGAAAAAGCGCTTTGTTGTGAAGATATAGGGCGAAAAAAATTTTCAACAAATCCAATTTTGGTATTTTTCACATTATTAATGTAGGTGAAATAAAAGTATGGCGTACTACACTGGACGTATCAAGTAAAAGACATGTAAGAAAAAGGAGTTGTTTTTTTTACCAACATCCCGTGATACTTCGGAGTGATTATTTTGTATGTTTTTGTATGTTGTTTTTGTATGTTGTTTTTGTAGTTTGTATGTGTCGCATTTGTTAAGATTAATTGACGCTTGGCTAGTTGACGTGTAAACGGTTGTTAGTGAAGTCCTCTATCATGGCTCGCTATACGAATGCCAAGATGGCTGACATGCATTTTATTTATGGACTTGCTGATGGCAATGCATTAGAAGCTAGGCGACTGTACATTGGACGATTTCCTAACCACATTGCTCCCAATAGAAAAATCTTTCAAAGTATTTATCAACGTCTTCGAGAATCGGGAACATTGAAGCGAATTGGAGGACCAGGAAGGCCAAGGACTGTGAGAACGGTAGACGTAGAAGAGAATGTGCTGGACATGATAGAAGAAGATCCAAGTACTTCTACGCGAAGAATTGCAAATACTTTGAATGTAAATAATTGGACTGTTAGGAAAATTCTGAGAGATAATTTGTTGTACCCATACCACATTCAACGCATTTAGGCACTTCTTCCTGCAGATTTTGCTCCATGTATTGCATTTTGTCAATGGCTTTTGCACACATTGGTTGAAATCCCTCAACTACTTACACTGATTCTTTTTACCGATGAAGCCAGTTTCTCGCAAAATGCAATAAGGAATTTCTACAATAACCATGTGTGGGCTGACGAAAATCCACATGGGATTTGTGAAGATCGGTTTCAACATCAGTTCTCGTTGAACGTTTGGGTTGGAATTGTGGGTGACTGACTAATTGGACTCGTATTTCAACCAGGAAGACTTACCGGCGAAGTATACCGCAACTTTTTGGAACAAACGCTACCTCAGTTTTTGGAGGATGTACCATTGGCTACAAGACAGGCAATGTGGTTTATGCATGATGGTGCACCACCTCATTTTAGTGTAGTTGCTCGAGAGTTTTTAACAGCAACATATGATCACTGGATTGGTCGAGGTGGACCTCACGTATGGCCTGCTCGATCCCCGGACTTAAACTCCTTGGATTATTTCCTATGGGGCCATCTAAAGTCATTAGTTTATACTAGGCCAGTGGAAGATGTGGACGATTTAAGAGATCGGATAATTGCTGGGTGTAACTTAATAAGAAACGACCCTGATGTTTTTGAAAGAGTTCGGGAGTCTATGAGGAGAAGATTGGATGGTTGCATCCGAGCTGGAGGTAGCCATTTTGAACAATTCTTGAAGGTTCAGAAATGTTACATGTAATTTTTAGTAATAAATTGTTATTTGTTGAAAATTTTTTTCGCCCTATATCTTCGCAACAAAACGCTTTTTCAAAAATCATCTTCACCTTATGTTTTAGTTCTTTTAAAAGTTACTAGCATTCTGATGCCAAGGTGAAGAAAATAAATTTACTATTTCTAAAATGGTAGTGGTCACATGGCTTGTGGACATTTATGAAAGCATGTTATAATTATTTAGTCAGAATATGCTTCGGTCTCCACTAGTACACAAAAACCTATTTTTTATGGTCATAAAATATACCTAATTCGGAAATACTAATATTAAAAATAACCAAAGCAACTTTATACATTTTTATATTATGAATTAAGCACATTTTCTATTCAATTGAATTTTATTGGCACCTCCTTTCATCAACAATTCCCCACTCTGTACAAAGTCCAGTTTTCGTTGTCTTTGGGGGATATTTTGGTTATTAATAAAGATACAGGTTGTGATATTTTTTTGAGAAACAACAGATTCCACAAACATAATTTCCACACCCCTCTCAGTTTGTGAGTTACAGGGTACAATTGATAATTTGCCATTTTTAAGCACCCCTCGTATCTCAGTTACCTGATAAAAACTATTTTTGCCAATCAAACGCCATTTGATAAACTACAGATCATTTAATATACCAGACACAAAACTATATAACAAAGAAAATCGTGAAAATGATGAAGTACTGTTTTGGAAAGTGTAGAAATAGCAGCAACAACTTTTTGCAAAAACTTGTACAATATCATATTAGTACAATCCATATTAAAGAAATATAAACTTAAACCTTACAAAGTAAAAATTTTAGCATCAAAATAGTGCATCATTTGCATCCTGGAGTCGCTGGCGATTGGCAATTACATTTTTCCCATTGTTATACACAGAAAGTTTATAAAAATCGATATTTTGGGAGAAATGTAAGAAGGTTAGATAAGACTTATTTCTCTAGTGCTGGCATTTTTAATCGACACAATATTAGGCAGCGGTCTCGGGGGAATCACCACTTAACTTTTGAAGGAGCGTAACAAGGAATATTTGGTTTTAGCGTTTCGTGCTTTATATTGGGAACAAAAATTAAATGGAATTTAAGAAGGGAACCTCACAGCGAATAGAGATTTACAAATACCGATGTTTTGCCCGATTTATTAGGAGACGTTCCTTTGCTTTACCTAAATGACATATATTTTCAAAAAGATGGAATGCCAGCCCATAATGCCTGAGTTGTAAGTACATTTTAGAAGATAATTTTCCTGACAAATGGATCAACACATGGTGGTGGCCTCCTAAATCACCTGATTTGTCAGTGTTTGATTTCTTAAGGGGTTAAAAAATCAAATTTACGGTATCAGATATGAAAATATTGAGGATTTGCGTAATGCACAGATCAAGCTTTTAGGCAAATGCAGGCATGACCAGTCATGTTATAGATGCTATAGATAGAATTTCCAAAATATGCGATTGGTGCATATGACAGAACGGAAATCATTTTGAACAATTTTTATAAAAATGTGTAGTTAATAAAATGTTTATTTTTGTCAGTCAGTTTCCAAAAAATTCAAATTATCTTTAAAATGTCACAAAACTTATTATTTAAGTTGTTGCTGCTATTTCTACACTTGCCAAAACTGTAATATCATAATTTTTACGATTTTCTGTGTTATTGATTTTCTTGTTGTCGTGTTGCTTCTGTGCTATTGATTGATTGATGTTATGTGTTTCTGTTGATTTTGGTATATTAAATAATCCATAATTTATCAAATGATGTTTCATTTGTAAGAAGTTTCTATAGAATATACCTACAACTTTTTGTCTATAGAAACTGTTAATAATTGATTATCTGACGGAACTGTTATATATATATATATAACAAAAAATTCCAAAAACTCCACAGTGCCGACATACTATCTCTATCCTACTCCAGAGAACTTGGTAAAATATGTGCAGCATGCACACGAATATCGCAAAATCCAATGGGCGTGTTCTTCCATCTTCTTTATAAGAAAAAATTTAAAGTTGGAATTAGTTTATATGTCAAAAATTAAATCCTGTCAGCTCCGTAGCCATAGTGATCCACGCATGCACTAATCGAACCAAGTTCTCTGGAACAGTATAGCACTATATTAGTGTTTTCGGAAAAACCGCTTATGGGGTAACATAAAGGATATGTGACGTTTAACCTATGTCTCGGAAATTGACCCTTTTACAAAAAATATAACTGGGCCACTGGATTCTACGTAAAAAACTGTGCATGGATCCGTTTTTGTTTTCCTAATACATTATCAGGTAACTGAGATACGAGGAGTTCTTTAAAAAAAAACAATTATCAATTTCACCCTGTAACTCAGAAATTAAGAGGGCTGTTGAATATTTGTGGCATCTATTGTTTCTCAAAAAAGTATCACAGCATCGTGAAAACCGCAACCCTGTATCTTTATTAATAAGCGATATATGCCTCAAAGACGATGAAAATTGGACTAAAATTGTAAAATAAAATATAAAAGTAAACATATGTAACTAACAAAGGCTTGAAATTATTATTGTTAGGTGTATTATTTTATTATTATTATTATTTTATTATTATTTTTTTTTCAGAATCTGCAGCATTGGATTTAATTTCAAGAGTAGATTTTCTTGAAAGGCTTGTTTACTGGTGTTATAACTCCGATCATCTTGGCGTTCGAGGTGAAGTACCAAGGCTCCTGGCTTGGCTTATAAAAAATTGTCATTCATTTAAACCATTTGAAAAATTTATATCTGTCAAAGACACTGTTAAATGTCTGGTAGAGATGATAGCTTCTAATCATGCAGTTATGCAAAATGAGGCATTTTATGCCATAAACTTACTTTTTATTGGTTGTTACAATGTCACCACTTCTAGTTGTAACCTTAATATTCAAACTCCAAATAGTTCTAGCACCCTTATAGACAAATTAATTAATGAAGTTGTTAATGCAGATATTGGGAAACATCTTAATTTTGTTGTCAATAAATATGGCGAGAAAATGGATCAGCCTAGCATTGACAATTTGTTTGCATTATTAGAACAAATGTTACATTGTGAATTTTCTACTAAGCACTTGAAATTAGCTAACATTAGCAAAGCACTGGAAAAAATATCTCTAAATGCAAATATAGAAAACGCTTCTGAAAAATTTAATAAAATATCTACACTGTTATATGGGTAAGAAATAATTTTTATATAAAATCATTCTTTAGGCTTTATATAAAAAAGTGTCATCATGTGCACCGTTTTTTATTACTCTCGTAATTAATCTATAAGTGTTTTACAGAAATATTATTTTAGAATAAGGGTAAACACATTGTTATATATCCTGTACCACCTGAGCTGGAATTCTGTATTACACTATTTTCTATAGACTGAGTTTAGAATGTTTAATTGTCTGATACATATATTTGTAACCATCTTAAAGTCATTATGTGGAATATTAAATATTACAACATATTACCTGCATAGCTTAATCTACAATTTATAACTAACTAGATTTAGTTTGAGGCGCCAGTAGTATTTGGCAATGCATCATTATCATTGTACAACACGATGTTAAGAAAAGGGTAAATATTTTTGTATACAAAATCACTTGTTTCGTGTTTTCGCTTACTTGTGAAATTTGGCTTGTATATAATTTTTAATCAGTGAAATTCCCAAAATGTCATTTTATTTGAAGTGGACACATTTTAAAATTATTTACACATGCTTTGAATATAGCATTCTCTCACAAATACATCTATATAAGGTTTAATGAGTATATCTCTAATATAGTCGCTAATAACCTGTGTAATTAGCCCAACAGTGCCATACGGGCAATGAGTCAAATAAAATTTTTGTTAGTATGCTCTGCTTATAACAGTAAATGCAAGGTTACCCATATTAGACTATCCATTTTAATTTTATAATAAAATCCTTATCAGTTGATAACAAATCTTGCTATTACACTGAATTGCAGTTAATTCTTTAGAATTTATTGTAAACTACAAATTTTCTGTAAGAAATTACATATCCCACTTCTGAATTCTATATGCAGAATTATCTATCATTAATCGCCCGTTTAAATAAATCTCCATTCTCCATTGCTGCAAGGCTGAGGATCTGATCCTTTACTTAACGAAGCAGGTACATAAAACGTGTTCTACCATTTCATCATCCCCTAAGCACAAGTAGTACTCAGTGTCTTCTGCTAGGTCAAGTTTGTGTGTATGATTGTGAATGGCAGTGTCCAGTATATAGGCCAATTGGAGCGTGCCTTAGAGTAACTTGAACTAATCTTGGTATTTTGGGTTTGTGTTGGAGTATTTTCCTTAACCCCATGTCAAGACACAGTTTTTGCAACCCAACTGGGAAAACACTTTTTGGCAGTTCCATACCATTTTGAATTATAATTGTAAGAGCCAAGAGCTTTGAGAGCAGCCTGGTTTTTATTGGAGGTAAGCTAATTATAATATCATAATAATAATAATATCTCTACCCCTCATTCTAATCACAAGGATTAGCCCGAAAGTCTGAGACTTGTGTGGGAGAGGGGGCGGCATATTATTATTTCGCGGGCCGCATTTGCGCCTCAGGAACGACTTACGTTGGTAGGCCCTAACCACCATTGAGTGCTGGAATGAGGGAAACCTGGAAAACCTCATTAGTTAGGGGGACAAGTCAAACATCAACTGATTTTAATCTCTCACATTAACACCAAGTTGACATTCTTCCCATCCTAGGCCATCGCCAGGATAGTTGCCAAGCCATCCCTGCGAATAAGCCTTGATCTACGGGCAAACAATTTAATTAAAAATTGTTGGCGGAGTGGGAATTACAACCCACGACCTCTGGGTTGAGCGATCGAGACGCTAAGCCCTGAGCCACCGGCCCGGTGTTAGCTTTATCAGATCAGATATATAAACCATGTAAATTTGAGGCTTAGTCCTTATCCTGCATGATATTCAAACAAGCTCTTACAACATTAATGAACTCCTATGTGCAAGTTCAACAAAATCAATTTTATTGTTACCTATATGAAAAAACATAAACAACAATTATAAAACAGTACAATTTTCACAATTTTGAAATTGACGATAAATTCATAACTTTTATATTACTGATGTAGTTGTAAGTAATGGTACTGTTTCCTATTATTATTGTAAAGTCAGGAAATTGTTATTCATATTCTTTAGAGTATGATACTTTAAATAATACAATCATGTACCTTTACTTGGTACTTGGTACAACTCTGGTCATAATACAGTTTTAGTTTGTTGAAGAGTGAAATAATCAAAGCTTGAAAAGCGCACTATTGTGTTTTCTTAATTAAAAACAATAGGACAAAAAAAAACCAATACAACATTGTGTATTGTCTTTTGAAGTTTCAGATTTAATACCCTGACTTGAAATTAATACCTGTTATTTGGATTATTTACAAACCGTGCGGCTAATCCTACCATGCAGATTTACTAATAATGTTCTAAATTTATTCTTTATTATCTGGTTTATTCTGCTGACATTAGAAAATTTTAAATTATGAATTATGACTCGATACCCGAAGTAACCTAGCTGTGCCGACACTAACAAGCATAATTGGTAATGACTGAATGTACTCAACGATTAAATAATAATAATTTTACATTAATTACAGGGTGTTTTGATAGGACTACATAATAATTATAATTATATAATTAATTACTAAAATGATTAATAATTATAGTTTTCAATAAATGCTATCTCCAATATTACAGATTATGGCCAACTAAATAAAAAGTTGCATGACTTCGAGAAAATTGAAATACCAAAATGGATAGTTTAATAATGTGGGGAACCTGTATAAGGAAGTATAAGAGCCATAATTTTTTAATTCATTGCTCTTATGTTTTTGATATCATTAGGATTCTTGTTATATACAGTAAAACTCACTTATAACGTACACGCTTCTCACGAACCCACGGTTATAACGTACCAAATAAAAAGTCCCGGCCATTATTATGAACATTCAATAAAAAAATTATATTTATAATGTACTTTATCATTACTTACCTCTGATAATAAGTAAGATTTCCGGGTCCAAAAAGAGCAGATATAAAGTAGGTAGGTACTTCTAATATCCTTTTTTTTTAATCTTGGTATTGGCAATTTGTGTGTATTGTACAGCGTGGCGGGAAGAGATAAAATGCGGTCGCCTTTGATTCCGTAAACGTTGCCGCTGTTTTTAGTTGGAACTAGGTTAGGTTAGGTTCAAAAGTGAGTGGGCCGAAAACCAAACCCTCCACCGCGACCATGTGGTCTATTGTGGCTCACACCTATTTATATTTCACCCAACAGGTCCAGCCTCTTAATGAAGCTGATTACCTTATTGGGTGAGAATTTATTCAGATCCTCTGGCAGAAGTTGTCCTTTGCCAAATAGTGAGTATCTGATCCTTTCCCCAGCGGGGCAGGTGCTAATTCGGGGCAATTTTCCCCCAGTCGAGGACATTTTGGTTTGGCCCATCGAAGTTGGTGGTTTAGCCGCTTCATGCAGTATATAGGCCACAGACATATGTGGTTTGGGTAAATCCTCACCCTGTACGGATTGAAGACGAGCTCCTTCCTACGACTGAAGATGCTTTATTGCACTCTCCAATCACGAGACGCTCATCTGATCCACACAGGTGATGAGAAGCCATATAGACCGATGTGTACAGCTCTAGAATCTCACCTAAGGTCCATCATCTGATAGATCATCTACAGCTGACATTATCGCCCTCTGTAGAGTTCCTAATTCGTCTGGGTGGATAATTCCCAGCCTAATCCCCTCTGCTACAGCCTTGAATGAAGGTTTGGTATATCCACCTTCCCGGGCTCTCTTCGCTCCCAGATTCAGTGAACTACCGTCTGAACGCATGCGTTTGCTTGTTCCCCCTGGCAAAGAGGAGGATTGGTTACCTCTCTCCTACTGTGGATCAAGTTTTGGCTGGTTCAGCACTTTACTTAAAGCGGTCTGGTAAGGTATTCCGCTCTTAAGCAATCTAGTTAAGACGCTTTCTTGCAGCTCCTCCTAGTCGTCTCCTTTTAAGGGAGAAGTTGTCCAAACATGTGGATGCCTCATCCCCTGGACTGCCTCCTTCTCCGGTCTCAGGTGTCAGAGACTTTAGCAGCCTCCTCTTCTGATCCGATGAGATCGGGCTTTTATTACAAGTTGGATTGATCCCAATCTCCATGAATTCCCCAGTTACCTGTGGATCGAGGGTTTTTTTTTTGTTACTGTGTGGACATATAAGTCCCACGAGTAGCAAGGGATTCAAGTCCACCACAACAGAGCCCCGCATTACTGTGGCAAGGCAAGCCTACACTGGAAGGTTGCCTGGTATTCCAGAGGCCCCATTAGAACACCTATCACCCCGGTGCCATTTGGCCATGGACACGGGTCGTCCAACATCTTGGCTTGGGGGAATTTATCGACTTTCCTTGTCTAGATCCGCCGTGTTGTTTAGTCATAAGCAGGGCCATCTCTAACAGGATGTGGCTCTTCACCACACACAGATGGTCTTGAGAAAAGAAATGCCAACTTCCCACTCAGCTATTCCCTTGGAGTCAGCAGTTAGATGCTAGACTCTTTGATCCCTAGTTGGAACTAGCATCCCCATATTTAACTTCAGAATTCTTTATAATAAATGCAGTCTATTTCGGATAATTTTATTTTTACAATTCTTGGTTTAGTTTTCTTGTTGAAGGCGTGTAGTAACCTTCGTGCTATAGTGAGACGAATTTTTGAGCTATGTTCAATCAACCAAAGTTATTATGTACACACAAAATAATACATATGTATATTTTAAGAGTTATGTGTTTTTTATTTAAAAACGAAATATTTTGTTATATTGTTGTTGCTTTCGTTACTTTTATGTCTTTTTCTAAAGAATTAATAAAAACAAAATATCAGCATATGTATTTAATTTCTTTTAACGAACTTTTGATGTAACGTACAGATTTTTAAATTCCCCTCTGGTACGTTATAACCAAGCTTTACTGCAGTTTTATTTTAATAATAAAACAAATAGGAATTTTATATAGAACATTTGAATTACTTCATCTAAGTTGTGTAAATAATTATAAACACAAATTTTCCATACATTTTATAACAGAGATTTTTTCATTACCATAAAATGCTTTTCAACACATTCCAATTTTTTTGAGAATTATCAGAAAATACACACTTGCGTTTTCACTTCAGTTGATTGAATTTCAATAACCTAGACCTCAACATATAGTAAACACGTAACAAATTGTAATTATGGTTCTAAAAATTAAATTTTAAAATTTTTATTTTGTTATTGTGATTCGTCAGTGTTGTGTATTAATGAAATCTCATGTTTAATAAGTACTCTTCACATATTTTTCTACTTGTACTTTATCTTAAATGTCTTTTTGATTAATTGTAGAATTTTCTGAAGAACAAACAAAAATAAAGTTATAAAAGCTTGAAATTTGAAAGAGTGAACTTTTTAGTTGATTATTGACTGCATCCCCATGATTTTTGGCATTTTGTTCTTAATTGGAACATTCATGCAACTTTATTGTTGATATACAGTGAATTCACCTAAAACAGGTAAAAATGCTAACTTTTTAATACATGTATAAATCAGTTCCATTACAATTTTTTCATGTTTCGTGTAGATTTAAAATCTTTACAAAAACAATTTATATTTTTTACGTATGCTTAAGTATTTATATAATTATTTAAAATTTGAAACATGAAAAAATTGTTATATTGCCTGCTTTTCCGCATGCGAAAAAGCAGGACATTATCTGTCTGTCAATTTGACAATAATTGTCAGATAGTAACAAAGACCCAAAGAGGGCACTACGATGTGTTTCTCATCAGTACTAACATTTACGATGTCCATCGCAACATTGGTCATCGATTCCACTACCTATGGCACTCTGACGAGCGCATAATAAGCACGAATCCGGTCAGTGTATGTGGTTAGCCCCAATAAAATATGTGGCGACTCCTATGGAGATGCCGGAATAATGCTATGCCAGTCATGGCACATTACCCATAGAGTAGTTGTTTTCGGCATCTCCTTCAAATAAATAAGTAGGATTATCTTCCTCAAAGACTAATGGCGCCTTAAATACCTGGAAGCCCTGCGTATGTTACATATTTTTTTTTATAGAAGGCATTTCAATATATTGTAATAAACAATTGGAGGCATCTGTACAATATAAAATTTGAAGTTTTTTCTTTGAAATCTAATACGCCTGAATTTGTTAAGCTGGTTTGTTTATATTTTCCAAATGTGTCGCAAAATCTAGATCTCAAAAATAATATAATAGCAAAGTATTTATAATAAAATTATTCGATATTAGTGCCTAAGCACATAGTTAGTTTCTAAGAATATATTTATATTTTATAATAAACCAAATAATGCTGTAAAACGCAGAAAACTAATTTGTTATTACAATAGTTAACGAACGATCTTAAATACCTGGAAATTCTCCATTTGGAATGGATGTAGTATTATACAAAGGGCTACAGCCCTATCCTCTGTAATTTTATTACAATTACTGTTTATTTATATATCTGCATATTGCAAAAAGTATTCAGTTCAGTATTTGCGACTTGAGCGATTAGGTTGATTTTCTGTTATATTCGAGGATCTTGCTTGTGCTTTGTGGTTCTTATTGTCTATAGAACCAAGATAAGACAAGATGAAACCTGTATCAAGAGGAAAAGTTATGCAACGGAAATAATGAAGGTAGGTGATTATGTATTCCATTAAAAAGTACTATTATTTTGTTTCGTTTGTCTTTGGTTTTTAATTAATTGCACTATATGTGTATATTACATATACTTCTGAACCATCATGTTCAGACCATAAACACATTCTATTTAATATAGAAACGGGGCCTAGGCCCATGGTGAAATATAGAGACCCGAGAAGCACAGACTGGGGCGAGTACAAACGATCGGTCCAGTCACGACTTCAAGGTACCCTGACCACTATAAATAATCGTGACGAGATAGAGATTGCGACGGAACAAATTCGGAACGCTCTTATAGCAGCTTATCACGAAAACTGTCCACTTAAGACCAAAAAAGATAATAGAGGCACATCTTGGTGGAACAAAGAACTGGAAAAAATGAGGAAAGAAGTTCGACGCCTCTTTAATCGAGCTAAAGTTTCGGGCCCCTGGGCTCCATATAGATCTGCATTAACAGACTATAATAAAGAAATAAGAAGGGCAAAAAGGGAATCTTGGAGGAAGTTCTGCGAGAGTATATCTGATTTACCTAGCAGTACGAGAATCCACAAGATCCTTTCTAGAGATCCGGCAAGGGAATTTGGGTCGATAAAACGACCTGATGGAACCTTCACGAACTCTGGAAGGGAAACCTTGGAGCTTTTGTTACAAAACCACTTCCCAGGTAGTTCGATTTTGGATAACCAGCAACTACCACTACCAGAAGGCCGATTTAAACGACCTAACCAAAATGACTGGATGGTGGCCAGGAAGGTTATCACAAGACCAGCTATTGAGTGGGCTATCAAATCTTTTCAGCCATTCAAATCACCCGGTGAGGATGGTGTGTTTCCGGCTCTGCTCCAAAACGGACTGGAAATCATCATACCGTTTCTTATTAGACTATTCAGAGCTAGTCTGGCATGGAGCTATATACCATCCAGTTGGTCCGCAGTGAGGGTGGTATACATACCTAAAATAGGTCGAATAGACCTATGCCCCAAATCGCTCAGACCCATTAGCCTGACATCATTTCTGTTGAAAAGTCTGGAAAAGGTACTGGACGGACACATTAGGACGAGTGTGTTAAGCATTCATCCTCTTAATACCCACCAGTATGCCTATCAAACCGGCAAGTCAACAGAACTAGCCCTCAACAACTTAGTCGCTAAAATCACCCAATCTCTGCAGAGTAGGCAAATTGCAGTGGCGGCCTTTCTTGACATTGAGGGAGCGTTTAACAATGCACTGCCTGACTCCCTATATACAGCTGTCACTGCTAGGGGAGTCGACCCAACCATAAGTGGCTGGATTCGGGCTATGTTAGAAAATAGAACTATAACGACGTCCCTTCAGGAAGAAACGGTCAGATTTAGGGCCGCAAGAGGGTGTCCACAAGGGGGGGTTCTTTCCCCCCTACTTTGGTCACTGCTTGTGGATGACCTGCTGGCCATACTTTCTGTGTGGGAGGTTGAGGTTCAAGCATATGCGGACGATCTAGTCATTTTAATCAGAGGAAACTCTGAAGAGGGAATTTCCCTCACCCTCCAAGAGGTACTAGAGACAGTACTGAGTTGGTGTAAGAGGGAGCAGATGTCTGTAAACCCTCACAAAACGGTAATTGTACCGTTTACCAAGAAAAGGAAGCTGGACAACTTAAGACCTCCCTCCTTACTTGGTGAAATAATTCCATTTGCGGAGGAAGCGAAGTATCTGGGTGTAGTACTGGATAAGTCGCTTAATTGGAACTCCCATCTGGAAAAAATGATCCACAAGGCACGACTGTCCTTATGGACTTGTCGAAGAATTTGTGGGAAATCTTGGGGCACTGGACCCAAACAAATATATTGGCTGTATGTGACGGTCATACGACCCATGATCGCATACGGCTCCATAGTTTGGTGGTCCAAAGGACTACAACAAAAGACCAAACTCAAACTCTCTGGTTTACAGAGACAAGCCTGCCTGGCCATAACTGGAGCAATTAGCTCCACACCGTCAGCAGCTCTGGAAATCCTACTGGACCTACCTCCTCTTCATATATATTTGGAGAGAGAGGCCAGATGGGCAACATACAGACTAAAGCAGGCAGCTTTTAACATGCCGCAGTCTGACACCATGGAGCGCAATAGGCTGCTGGATGACATGGAAAGTCACAGTATCCTGGAGATGATTTCAGATGTCATGCCTGCAAAGACCAACCTTGAACTGCCCTTTCACATTCTCTTCCCAGGAAGAGATGAGTGGGATCGGAATAAGGCTGACCTATTAAGGGCAGATAGTTGTTGGTTTACAGACGGATCCAAAACACCCATGGGAGTTGGAGCCGGAGTATATAGTTGCAACCCAACGGTGAAAATATCTTCATCCCTTGGCAGTTATGCAACTATATTTCAGGCAGAAATTTATGCCATCGAATTGTGTGTACAGAGGCTGGAACAAAGGCAACTTACACGCAAATCGATAAAAATCTTCTCAGACAGCCAAGCAGCTCTTAAAGCTCTTGGTTCCTACCGTTGCAACTCAAAAACGGTATGGAGCTGCCAGCAGGCACTTGCTCAATTGAGCAGAAAAAATAGAATAACTCTGGTCTGGGTCCCAGGCCATTCTGGCCATGAGGGGAATGAGGCAGCCGACTCTCTAGCTAGGGAGGGTGCTGCTTCTGAATTTGTCGGACCAGAACCGGTGCTTGGCATATCCTCGAGTACTGCCAAAGCAACGCTCTTGACCCGGGCTGAGGAGCAAATCCTCCAGTACTGGCAGGAACTACCACGATTAGTTCATTCGAAGGCGTTTATAATAAACCCTTCAAAAACAAGAACTAAAAAACTTCTAGAGTTAAGCAGGTTTCACCTACGAACTCTAATTGGCCTATATACGGGCCACTGCCGTTTAAAATATCATCTGTGCAAATTCGGCCTAGCAGAAGATGCTGAGTGCCGCCTATGCTTAGAAGATGATGAAACGGCAGAACACATATTGTGCACCTGCCCTGCTGGGGAAAGGATCAGATACTCATTATTTGGCAAAGGACAACTTCTGCCAGAGGATCTGAACAAACTCTCACCCAATAAGGTGATCAGCTACATTAAGAAGCTGGACCTGTTGGGTGAAATATAAGTAGGTGTGAGCCACAATAGACCACATGGTCGCGGTGGAGGGTTTGGTTTTCGGCCCACTCACTTTTGAACCTAACCTAACCTACATATACTTAGCTAATAATTCCTATTATTTACAGATTTTGATGGTGACAATAAACGTGCCAACAACATATATGTTACTAAAAAAGAATTAAGTTCAAAAATAAAAACATTTATAGTTACGTTACATTACTTTTAGAGTGAACTCATACTAATAAGGAAATTGCATCCACAAAAACTGAGTTTGGTTCTTTCATCGACAAGAAATTTATACTTCCGCTAAAGAAGTAAAACAATTTATAAAAGAAATATAAATCAAACCGTTCCTTTTTTAAAGGCAAAGCTTCAACATTTGATAAAAATGGGTAGGTAACACAGTACATAATGAAATAGTATCCTGAACAAATATATTAAGACTAGTGTAATACAGTATTATTAACTGAACGTTTTCACTCAAATTATTATAGATAGGTACAGTTTTTTAAGAATTCATGAGGTAGTTTCTAATAATTTTAAAATTGGATCGGAAATAATAAAAATGAGATAAAGTTATTGATTTCTATACGTACATGTATATATCATTAAAGAAAGATGTTTAGATACTATTGAGAAAGAAATAATATTTTACATATTTTATTTTAAGTAATTATTGTATTTATATTTCAGAACGATAATCATTGCTTATTTTGTTTATATTTATGATTAGTTTTAGATTATTTACTTAAATAAGGATTTGTATTATTTGCAATTTACTTTTAGTACTATTATAATTAAACCGGTTCCTACAGTAGAAATAGTATAAATGACTTGTTGAAACCGATTAGAAAGGCAGAAGATTTTTTGTTCTCTCAACTAGTACTTGACCATATATTATGTTTGTTTTTAAAAGGCGTTTTCAATCCAAACAAAATGCCTCTCAGCCAAGCTGCACGGTGACCCTCTTTTATGCCACGAACAATATATTATTTCAATTCATTAAATTAACAGATTAACAATTAAAATTTGTCTGAATGCTCACAATCAACAGATACCTATAGAGTGTAAATACTCGTATATAATTTAATTTATTAAATTAACATGAGTTCATTAATTGATTACCTACTACATAGTATTAAATAAACACAACAGTATTCATTTATACCACCCATATCATACTAGGACCTAAACAAAACACAATTGTGTCTCAAAATGCTCTATGCTTTAGAAATAATTTCCTATAAAATATGACATATCCGCACGAACATTTTAGTTATCAAGATCAAAAATATCTGAAAAGAAAAAATAATTATAATTACAATAGCAATAAATAATAGTGACCTGTCAATTCGGAATTTCCGACATATTATAACATTTTTAATTGATTGTATAACAGTAAGTACAGTATTCGAAGAGCGTTATCGTATTCAGCAAATGTTAATAAAATCTTGAGATCACAAGAATACTGATTTTAACCCATTATTTTAAATATGGTTTATATCGAAATATTTACTGATACCGCTTTTAGTTACTCTGGCATTATTTAACATTTACTTTTCTTTCTTAAAAGTCATTTAAATTGCCAAAGAATGAATTTTTCAAATGAGGAAAAGCGTGATATTATTGAGTAGTATTATATTCGTTGTGATAAAAACTATGTTTGAGCTGCACAGCAATACTCCGAACAATATTTCGATCGTGATAGCCTAGTCTACCTACATTCAAAAGACTGTATGACAATTTGGGACAATATGGTTCTTTCTGTAAACCCAAAAACAGAAAACAACATAAATGTACTAGCTTGTGTTACACAAAATCCCTCAATTTCAACACGGAAGTTTGCATTAGAAACGGGTACGTCGCAAAGAACTGTCATAAGAGTACTAAGGACACATAAATTTCACCCCTACAAACTATCAGTATCACAGATGTTGCCCGATGATGACTCTGAAAGGTGTTTAGAATTTTGTGTATGGTTTACAAATATGTGTAAGGTATAATGGAGGCCGCAAATTAAGTTCGGATTTAATGTTTGGTGTGGTGTTATTGGTTCAAGAATACTCGGACCATATTTTTACCAAGGTACAATTAACTGGTGCAGTTTACTTACACTTTCTGCAAAACGAGTTTGAGAATATGTTAGACGAATTAAACCTAGAGGATCGTGCTATGCTTCAATGGTTTCAGCACGATGGTGCACCTCCACATAATCATTTCCCTGTGGGAACTACTTTAAATGAAATGAACCGGTCGCATGACCTCCTCGGTGCCCTGATCTTTCAGTTTTAGATTTTTTCTTTGGGGGGACAAGAAAAGATAAAGTTTATCGGACAACCTATGTGACACTAGAGGATCTTATGGAAGATGTTCAGGTAGCTTTTGAAAATATTGATAGGCGTTCTGTGAGAAAAGCCTCATATTCTGTTTCAAAAAGATGTATCTTGCGCATTAATAGTAATGGTGGGCTTTTTGAACAATTTCGTTAATATCTTTAAAATAAATAATGGTTTGTTCATAAAATTCTGATATTTTTTGCTTCTTTGTTTATTTCATTCACTTACCATAAATGATTTCCATCATTAGTTTTAAATTCTTTCTGAAAATAAATCCAGTTGTTACTTATTATTATTATTGCCATTTTATTTAAAATATGCCAGTCACACACTGCTCCGATGCCCTGACACATACAGAGGTACGCACGTGATGCCGACTTCAATGGTTTTGATTTTATCCGTTGGATTACGTATAATTTTCATAGCCCTTTATGTCAACAAGCAATTGAAAAGTTAAAAACGGCTACAATTCTCCCATTTTTCAAAATAACATACCAAATATTATATCGTTGGAAAGCATAAAAAAATACATTTTTTTGAACTAGAAAAACATTTCGAACATTTCAAAAACTTGAAACTTGAAAACGAAAGTATACATGAACAATTTTATCACACTGTCATATTAACACTGCAAAAAACCTGAAACTTTGTAAAATAAATAGCAATGGTGCTACACGCATTGAAGAAATTGGTCGAATTCGGAGTGTGTTTATGGAATGAATGGATTCATTCAATAAACACACTACCAACAGGCTCTCCAAAAAATGCAGCAAAAAATAATGAAAAAATGTATTAAACAATTCCTAAATAAATGATTGACATACTTGTAAAAAGAAAAAACATTACTGCTATTTAAACATCGTAATTGCTTTTCAAAACCAGTGTTGGGCTTAATACAATTTCTAGCGGTTTTTACAATATTATAAGCTTCTATATAAGAATAACCCTCAATTGGTACACATACTGATTGGGGGAGGTCCCCAATCAGTCTGTGTATGTGTCAATATTAGTTCAATGTAAAGTGTAGTGTTAGTGAACAACCACCAAACACACCGCCATGCCGCTCAAATCTTCACTTAAGCTCGCATTGAAAAAGTTGTAAACTAGCAACGAAACGTCTGCGTAATAAAAGCAAAGAAAATTATTTTATTCAAAATTAGAAGGAACCATAATCCCAAGAAATCATTTTATAATATACATATATATATATATATATATTACAAAATGATTTAATATTTTAAGTAGGTTTATGTTTCGCTTTTACTATACACATCCTTTTAAAAAATAAGTATGCCATATTTATTTACGTATATTATATTAAACAACATTTTTTTTTTAAATAAAACAATCATATTCAATATATTTTAATTTGTTATTTTTAAAGGTTTTGTTTTAATCACATGTATAAATATAAGCCTTTTAATAAATACAAATAAAATGTATTTTTACACATTAAGGTGCGATTTATACCTAGATTAAACTACATAAGTAACAGTAATAGATAGCTGATAAAGTTGATGTTGCAAATCATCTGTTGCATTTTTCATAACTGGTAATTTGTTTAAAAACATGTTAAGGGCCCTATACTGTATGTCAATGTTAAAATATTTATACTAATTAAGTGTTTTGATGAGAGTGAATTACAATTACCAGGATATTAACGAACAAACTGCAAGATTTTGATGTATTTATATTTTTTCTCTTTATTTTACAATAGAAAATAATAAATTATTAGAGATTTCCACTCTTTCAATGTAGGTACTCTTCTTTGCGATAATTTAGACTGTTAAAACTTTACCAGTGGGGTATAGGGACAGATCTAGAAGGTGCTAAAAATATCAAAAACTTATTTGGATGATTTATAATTTTTGGATTAGGTTTAAATTAATAAGTAGTATCCTCAACAAAATAGTTGAAATGACACCACAACTGCCACGTCATGTATTGTGAATCAATCTGCTGTGAATATTCTATATTTTAAGAAAAAAACTTCAAACAAAACTCTTGAGAACAAAACTGAAAGATTTGTTCTGTTTCTGACATTTCAGATAAATTATTTTTTCTTCAGACTTCATAATAAAAACATCTTACGTATATAACACATTAAAAAAGCGTTAACAAATACGCAACAATTATTTTTTATAAAATTAACCCCAACAACGATTTGTTACATTATTGCAATATTAAAACAGAAACTCGTAAAATTTATTACTATTACAATGAGTCAAAAATGTAATTTACTTGTAACAAAGCATCGTTACACATAATTTAGTTTAAATTATTCATTTAAAAATCATTGTGATTTTTTTCCTTCCACTCTTCCAGATGTTTTCATAACTTTGCAATTTAAAACTTTATTACATACTTTTGAATTCAAATTTCAAAATAACGAAAACTAAGTCCACATTAGGGAAAATTGAATTCTTATTTACAAAAACAAAAACGTACTATAGTCATTATAAAAGACAGATTTAATATCCAAAGAAACTATTTTTTTGCTGGGGAACAATTAATTATTTCATCATTAAAAATACATTTCAAAATTTCTATCACTTTCTCAATACTGTTGCATATCTCTCTATATGACTTTTAAATGTATACAGGGTTTCATCCTCGATTATCTATCAAAGGATTGGTTTCCATGAAAAATCCAGAGAAAGGTCGATTTTTATTTGAAGAGGGGGAAACGCATTTTATAGTATTGACATTTATACAGGTTGGCCCAAAAAGAAGAGGTTTACCACAACTTATATTTTTTAAATGGACCTGTGTACCCTGTGTATTTTTACAGATTTATATAGAACATCCTCTCACGAATACATTGATATAACTGGTACTGGTAACATTAATATAGGTACTTTTTAAGTACCTAATTTAAACAATTACCTATATAAGGCACTTGTGTAAAGTGGTAAAGGTGTAGAGTTAGTGATTATTAAAATTATAAAGACCCTAGTAGCCAGAAATTAGACCATAGTTTAGGTAAAACGGAAACATTGGCTTTAGTTTTCCATCATTGCATAATAAACTTTTATTTAAATAATCTAATGGCATTTGACGACCTATACAAAAAAAAAGAAAAATGGTCTAATGATTTATATTCATTGGAAGAACAAATATATTTATCATCAATATGATACTTAATAAACTGAAATTGTCTTAATATGTATAGATGGACCACTGAATCTTTTTACGCATGTGACTAATATGTGGCGTTATCAACGACAAAGTACATGATTAATTGTAACATCCGCTATTAGAAAAGAACAAATGATACAGTTCATGATACATTATTTAACCAATACTGTATTTTATCTGTGAATGCTTTTATAGAGGTAATCATTTCAGCTAAATGTTTATTTTTTCCCTGGAGATCTAGGTTTAAACTGTACAATTTTTCACATATGTCAGTTAAAATAGCAAAGTCCATCAACCATTGTACGTTATCTAGTTGTCGACACGTTTTAGCTTTTTAAAATAAAGAATGTTTTATCTCTACCAAAAGGTAAAAAAAATCGGGCAAGTGCTGTGCTTATATCTGTATGTAAGATAAGGTTAGCTTGTAAAAATTTGTCCTTTTCAATAAAGGTGTTAAACAATCTGTGTGATAAAGGATTTGCCCAAATTTTGTTAATTATTTTAAGAATAACATATAACATGTTCAAAGGATAATATTTTGTTGACATGACACAGTGATAACACATAAAGTTCGGAAAGAATTCATCTTTCTTGTGGAATCAGCGGTTGGTATAGCCAATTTAGCGAATTTCTCACTAGCAAGATTTTAAAAACTCAAGTGACATTTGCGGGCGCGTGAAAATACCTCTGCGACACAATGTTGAGAACGCCTGATGTAGGTGGTTGTTTATTACTCATAGTTTTAAAATGTTTAGAAAGCGTGGAAGGTAGAGGGAAAAAGAATAAAAAATTATAATAATCACCTAAATTATATATAGATAGATGAGGGTTATGTTGGACAGTTCTAAATTAAGTATCTCTGGTAATTTATATTTTTGACAATGATATGACAAATTTTGAGTTGTTTTTAATATTACAATAACATAAAAAATTTGTTCTGTATTTCATAAAGCAAATTTTTTTAAATTTATTAAATTTTACATGTTGTTTTTATTGTGTAGTCAAAACGAAATAAATTATCTGAAAAATGATAAAACATTCTAGTTCTTAGTTTTTTCTAACCGAAGATTAGATATAGATAGATATTTATTAATATTCACTAGCAAATATTTATTATTTGTTCAATGAAAACTTTGTCCAGGACAAATGGGCATGCAACAGGCCCGGCGACACGCTCAAGCTAAGTACCGAAACTAGGAAACTGATTACACCTGTTTATGTGACGGTGCTTTAACTTCTCAGAGCAAATAAAATATACTTGATAATGGGACATGCTTGCAGTGAGTCAAGTCAAGTAATTTTGTAAATTGGATCCATTCACCGAAAACAATATAATATGTAAATTTAGGCACAGCTTTTATTGTTTCATTAAATTCTTTAGTCACTGGTTTTAGAGATAATTCTATAATATATATTTTTTAAAAATGCAAGAAGATACTACACTTCCAACTTTACCAGCAAATTTGAATTGGGGTGTAGGAATAATTTGAAATTTCTTAAATTTTAATCTGAATTGTTCTTCAAGTTCATTTTCAGTCCAATTACAAGATGTTATTATAAATAAACCATTATCATTTAAACTATCATGGACATTTTCAATATACATGTCTCTATTTAGTGCGGCATTTTCTGTTAAACTTATTGCGTCATATGTTCCTTTATCATGAATAATATCGAACTTCTCTTTTAATCCATCCAAAATATTACATTTTGAAAAACAAATATTTTTATTTTGTGCACTTGCAATAGCTTTGGCTAATTTTATAGCTGCTTCAGAATAATCCACACCATGTAAGTTTGTGAAACCTTCATTAGCTAATTCAACCAACAACATTCCATTTCCACAACCAATATCAACTAATTTGCAATCTTTTCTAACGAAATCAGATACTTCTATCCATTGGATTATCCGATTAACAATGTCATCACCAAACCAAATTTCTCCGGGATCTCCATGCTTATAAAAGTTTTTTAATTCTTTGTTGTAACAATTATCCCAATAATCCAATGTACCTAAATCGGAGGCATTTAATTCATCCATTCTTAAACGTAACCTATATTTTATGAACATTTAAATATTAGTTGTCATATATTTATTCATTAAATTAAACAGCAATTACCTATTATTACTTACAAAGTACCATAAACAACACAAAGATGACTTAAATATATATAAATAATTAATCTTAAACAATATAGAAAAAATCGTAGAGCTACCAAATAATCATATATTAGGTCCAGGGTAGTGATGGGATCACAAAATATGATGGGATCGCTCGAGTGAAAAATAATCGATCATTCGATTATTGAAATCATCGAGATATTTCGAGTGGTTACGAAATCATTCGAACGATTTTTCCGTGCGAGCGATAGGTTGTTTTGTTGTATTTGTGTATGTTATGAGATTGAGATTTTTAATTATTAAGTATTGCGCCCGCCGATCCGTTTTTGTTTGTCTTATGTTATGTCACTTTTATGTCTCACTTCGAGTGAAATGTCTTACCCCAATGCCGAATCATCAATCGTTAACGTCAATCTCAATGTAACATGTAACGAACGGCGATCGCTCGAATGACGAGTGCCAGCCAAAGACAACAGCGTTGTTTTCAAACCAAGAATGTGACGTCATCACTCGGAAGAAAATCACTCGAGCGATCATTCGATTATTAATTTCACTCGAGTGACGATTTTTCGATTGTCAGAATCATTCGATTATGCCCATCACTACCAGGGTCCAGCCAAAGAATATATATAGGGAGAGGGGCTCCAGGCAAGGACCGTACACAAACAGGATAGCTTAAAACTGCAAATCTGTCAGCCCCAAGGTCAAACGGTGTGACGTCAGCAAGCATGATTCCGTACGGGTTTGCCCTATATACGAAGCATTATAAATCAGTGACTCTTTCTTATACTTTCTTTCATAACTCTTATATTGTATACGCTGGGCAATGAAATTGGATACTACCTTTTTTAAAGTAAATTTAATGGCGAAGAAAATCATGTATTTCCGAAGGTAACACAATAAAAAATAACGAAAATCGGAGGATATGAAGCTGAGTGTATAAGCATCGTTCTCTCATTTGAAATTCATAATTAGTTTTACTGTTATAAATACTGAGATTGTTTTATATGCGCCCGGCGCTCAAATTTGTGAAAGGTGAAAGTATACAGATTTTCTCCCTATCCACCAAACAATTCTAGGTAATTCCGTAAATAAAATAAAATTATAAAATAAAAATTCTGCCTTTAGGATAATAATTCCTGAATACAATAAGAATCTAAGCTGTGTGAAAGTGCAAGCTTTATATTTTTGACACTGACGTGGTTTTCCACCTCGTTTTCCACTCAACACCAAAACACTATACTAACACTCGACGTGCGTTTCGTCAGCCAAGTAGGCATCATCTAGAGATGATTAAAACTGTTTTTTGACAAGAGTGAGAGTTTTAATCATTTCCAGATGATGCCAACTTGGTTGGCGAAGTCAACAGTTGACTACATCAGTGTTATTTTGACACCAAAGTTCCAAATTCAAATAGGAAATCTGCACGGGAAATAGGAATTTACCTGTTTCTTTGTTAAGTAACCTGTTTCTTTGTTGTAATATTTTATATAGGTAACTGGAAAAATATACTTTTCCAGATTACGTTATCTAATATCCTTGCTTTAACAAGCAGTAAAATTATATTAACTTACCTTTCAGTAACTCCAATTCAAGAGATCTTCTCAGTGTTTAAGATTTTTAATGACTATATTAATTAGTTTTGCTACATCAAAACATCATCCTGAGTACAAAGAATAAACTTTACACAAGTGCAAAAAAGTAGTAGGTATACCAAGTTGAAAATTCCAAAGAATAAAACGCATGGCATAATAATTGTAAATGTTATAATGAACTCCAAATGTTTACATCCACTATTTAAGTACTTATAATAAGTACATAAAGAAATTTGAACTTGACATAGTTGTTAAACGCGTGCAAATTTCGACTTCATTTTTGAGACCTACTCAAGATAGGTAACGACCTGTATTAAGCCATGCTTGGCTTTACCACAGCCTACTAAAGAAGGCTGTGGCTTTACCCATATTCTGTGTATTCTTGAATTTTGGGGTCGAGGCGTGTTCAAGTTCGACTATAAATACGGGCACTAGTCTACCTATGAACAATAGACCAGAGAAATATCCAGGCGCTTATTGTGCAGTATCAGCTATACCGAACTTATAAATTCATATGCAACCTCTTTGTTAGATATTCTTCTAGTTCTATATTTGTACTTAACGTTACTTGTAATTGTGAAAATAAAGTCTGTTAACAAGCTTTTAAACCATATTTATATTTTTAAGAAACAAATCTATTCGGACTATAAACATAACTTCTGGTCTTAGATAATAATTGTGAAACATTACTGAAACATCGTGATTGCATTACTGCCATTTGCCATTTTCATGAAGAGTATTTATCTCGGAATCAAAATTTGTCACTCAAAGCACATAGTAGGTACTTCAGGAAATTATTACTCAGTATAACTACCTAGAAGTTCATTCTTCAAATCTCTTCCGTAGTCAGTTTTAGTAAAATGTGAAGAGCACACTCTAGCATTATCTGGATTAAATTTGTCACCCCTTTTACAACGATGTACTCATTCCTTACACATTGTTAGAGACACAAAGTCCTAGCCCTTCGGAAAACAATGAAATATTATATTTAAGTCTTTTCTTTCTGGGGCTAGTTCGTTATTATTACAGGAAGCAACAGCACAAATACGTCCAGACATTGTTCCTAAAAGAGATTTGAAATTTCTTAAAATAATTCTAATCTATGAAGATTACTTACCTCACTGATTATCAAAAGCAACTTTTAAAACAAGTCTATTATTAGATTATGTCCATATGAAAGTAATAAACCGCCAAAACACAAAAAAGTTTGATTGGGAAGCACAAAACCCAAGTTTCTAAATCTAAAAAAAATAATGGTAATTAACAAACGCTATAAACATTTTTATTTCTCAATACCCTATATAAACACGCCGATTAAAAACCAAGGAGATAATCACACACTACAAAGCAGATACTTAATCAAAAACCTTTAAAAACTGGAGCAAATACACAGTTTCTTATGGAGAACTGACAATTTCAGCATGCGTGCTGACGTCATTGGCATTTCGGCGGTCCGCTAACGTTGCAGGAGTGCGTTCGGATGAAGTTGTTTTACCCAGGGGGCCGTTCGGATATAACGCCCGGGCGACGTCCAGATGAAACTTTTCGCCCAAAAGTCGTTCGGTTTTAACAGGCGTTTTGTACGAGCGTGCCGTTCGGTTATTTGAGGTGAATCGTTAGGACAACAACTTTTCGCCCTTGTTAAAACTGGGACGATAATCACACGACATGCGCAGATGTGAGTAAATTGAATTTTGACATTTTATCAGTTATTAACATTGTCAAAGATTTTGTATAATTAGATATTTTGTGTATTTGTGTGTATAATAAACATCACTACAAGGACCGAGAAGTTGCTCTTTTCATGCGAAAATTGCTTTGAAATTCATTTGCACTGCAATTTGCAATTGTAACTTCAACAAAAATTGTTTTATTCTTGAAGACACTTCATACTCCACTAACAAACAGTTCCGTAATCTATCCAAATGAGGCCGTGATCGAAATAAAATTGTACCTGTTCATCATCATCTTCACTTGAACTACTGTCTTCCATCATAAAGTTATTCATATAAATAGTGCATGTTGAAACAACAGCCTGGTAAATATGAATACGATTTTGATCCATTGACGATAAAACAGATAAAATCTTATTGTACCTACTCAAAAATCACTCGAAGTAAACTACACGTAACCTGGATTGCATTTTTAAAGTTTGCCGCCATATTATACTTACCACAATCGTTCGTATTTTATGGGTAACATTTCTGTGACGTCATTCACCCGGGTGAACGATTCAGCTGGGTAAAACAACTTCATCCGAACGCACTCCAGCTGAATCGTTCACCCGGGTGAATGACGTCACAGAAATGTTACTCATAAAATACGAACGATTGTGGTAAATATAATATGGCGGCAAACTTTAAATTCAAGCAAATGCAATCCAGGTTATGTGTAGTTTACTTCGAGTGATTTTTGAGTAGGTACAATAAGATTTTATCTGTTTTATCGTCAATGGATCAAAATCGTATTCATATTTACCAGGCTGTTGTTTCAACATGCACTATTTATATGAATAACTTTATGATGGAAGACAGTAGTTCAAGTGAAGATGATGATGAACAGGTACAATTTTATTTCGATCACGGCCTCATTTGGACAGATTACGGAACTGTTTGGTGGAGTATGAAGTGTCTTCAAGAATAAAACAATTTTTGTTGAAGTTACAATTGCAAATTGCAGTGCAAATGAATTTCAAAGCAATTTTCGTATGAAAAGAGCAACTTCTCTGTCCTTGTAGTGATGTTTATTATACACACAAATACACAAAATATCTAATTATACAAAATCTCTGACAATGTTAATAACTGATTAAATGTCAAAATTCAATTTACTCACATCTGCGCATGTCGTGTGATTATCGTCCCAGTTTTAACAAGGGCGAAAAGTTGTTGTCCTAACGATTCTCCTCAAATAACCGAACGGCACGCTCGTACAAAACGCCTGTTAAAATCGAACGACTTTTGGGCGAAAAGTTTCATCTGGACGTCGCCCGGGCGTTATATCCGAACGGCCCCCAGCATAGGAAATAAGCTATCCTGTCTGTCTAGTGTTCTTGGGCTCCAGGGGGGTCCCACACATAGATATTCTGTGTCCCCATATATACAGAGTGAGTTTTATGTATGGAACGCCCACAGATTATTAAAGAGATGTAGATCGGCAACTCCACTACAGCGCCCCCCCGTGACGCGTTCCTCCACTAAATGGGAAACAACTGCACAGACGAAGTTTATTATAATCCAAGGAACGAATTGCACTACTGATGTATTTTATAATTCACTGCTTTTCAATACTTTTTCAAAATAATTACAGTTTAAGATATTACTCTTATTTAATTAGGTATTATGACAGCACTGAAAAATACAAAAAATTAATAATCAATCTCTGCGTCGACGGATTAGTCAAAGCAGGTTTTTTTTTTTTTGAAAAATATGTTTGCCTAATCAAGAAATCTCACACTAAAAAGTCGATTAACAGTATATAACATTAAACACATCACTTAACAACTTTTGCGTTTGGAAAACATCCATTTACGTTTCAAAAATGTATCCGTTTTCGTTATCAAAACTTTAAGTTTGACTGACATACAGAATAGTATGACATTTATTTTATTTATCTACTTTCATGGACATATTAGATGTTTGTCGATTTTCATTCTATTTTGACTTATCGTCTTTAAGAACTTTATGAATTGATAACCAATAGCTATCAAAATTTATAGAAATATCGAATACACATTTATCTTCATTTAAAAAAAAAAAATAAATTCCAAACCGTCATACTATTCTGTATGTCAGTCAAACTTAAAATTTCGATAACGAAAACGGATAAATTTTCGATACGTAAGTGATGTGTTTAATGTTATATATTGTTAATCTGCTTTTTAGTGTGAGATTTCTTAATTAGGCAAACATATTTTTCAAAAAAAGAAAAAATAAAACCAACCTTTGACTGATCTGTCGACGCAGAGATTGATTAAATTTTTTTGTATTTTTCAGTGGGATGGCACAATACCCAAATAAATAAGAGTAATCAAACAATTCCACAAATAAATAATTTCATACATTTTCTTAGTTTAAGATATTGTTTCAGTTAAATAATAATAACAGTTTAAAATGAAACAAAGGTACATGAAATAAATTTAATTTACATAATATTGTAGAAGTTTAAATAATTATAAACTGGAGAATTACTACGCTAATTTTTTTACATACTTTAACACTTCGATTTTTCCTTTCACCAGATAAAGTTAAAACACGAATTACAAAAAAAGAAGACAGAAATTTAAAAAAATTAGAATTTTCTAGACTCCGAATCTGACGAACTGAGGTCTTCGGTTTGTGGTCTGTTACTATAAAATGGATGGTATGAATAAAAACGAAGTACCTGCTACTACTACAAGTATTAGTATATTCTACATAGTATTTACTTTAAAACGAAGTAGATACTACATTTCAAAGTACTCCTTTCTATTTTTCCGGAAATGCTAAAAATAATAGAATTCTTCTAAACATTATAATTACGTTAATACTTTTTACTGGTAAATACTTCCATTTTAACAACAACTGAAATATTTTCTCCGTCATTAGCGAAGTTAATATCATGGCAGCCTCATCGTGCGTGCTACAAAGTGATTACTTTATAAATGGTTCAAATACATAGAAATAAAATTTATACTGCAAGAAGACACTACGACGCTGATACGATATACCGTCAAATATTTAGGTAAACAATTAAGTACCATCAATTTAAAATGTTTTATGTTTATATTTTTCATTTAGGTTTAGTAGGGAAAACGTTACTTTCTCGTTACTCGTTACTCTTCTATCACACTTCCTTCATCCGAAGACATCTTAAAGGACTGCTGATGTTATAAATACATACAAAACTGAAACTGTTTCCCAAAAACTTTTAAACATGTCTATTTCTTCATCCAAGGCCTGGCGCACGGCGTATGTGTGACGGAAGTAAGTACTACACATTTCAAAGAATGTACTACACTTGTTAAGTAGATACTTCATAATATGGAGTATATTATACTTTGTGGTGAAGCATGTTCTATGTCAAGTAAAGTAGATACTACCGGAAATTAGTAAATCCTTCGTTTTAAAGTAGATATTACGTAGAATATACTAATACTTGTAGTAGTAGTAGCAAGTACTTCGTTTTTATCCATACCACAAATTGCATATTTACATTCGTCGCAACATCTTAATCTTTGTGCTAAATGCGTGCACTTATTATTGTTGCAATTTCTGTCGGAACATCGGATTGACAAAAATTGCAACAATAATAGGTGCACGTGTTTAGCCCAAGGATTAAAATGTTGCGACGAATGTAAATGTGTAATTTGTGGTATGGATAAAAACGAAGAACTTGCTACTACTACTACAAGTATTAGTATATTCTACGTAATATCTACTTTAAAATACATTCTTTGAAATGTGTACTTGTACTTACTTCCGTCACACTTACCGTGCGCCAGGCCCTGGCTAACGAGATATACATGTTTAAAAGTTTTTGGGAGACGCAGTTTCAGTTTTGTATGTATTTATAACATCAACAGTCCTTTAAGATGTCTTCGGATGAAGGAAGTGTGATAGAAAAGTAACGAGTAACGAGAAAGTAACGTTTACCCTACTAAACCTAGATGAAAAATATAAAGATAAAAAATTTTAAATTGATGGTACTTAATTGTTTACCTAAATATTTGACGGTATATGGTATCAGCGTCGTAGTGTCTTCTTGCAATATAAATTTTATTTCTATGTATTTGAGCCATTGTTAAAGTAATCACTTTGTAGCACGCACGATGAGGCTGCCATGATATCAACTTCGCTAATGAACGAGAAAATATTTCAGTTGTTAAAATGGAAGTATTTACCAGTAAAAAGTATTAAAGTAATTATAATGTTTAGAAGAATGCTATTATTTTTAGCATTTCCGGAAAAATAGAAGGGAGTACTTTGAAATGTAGTATCTACTTCGTTTTAAAGTAAATACTATGTAGAATATACTAATACTTGTAGTAGTAGCAGGTACTTCGTTGTTATTCATACCACCCATTTTATAGTAACAGACCCCAAACCGAAGACCTCAGTTCGTCAGATTCGGAGTCTAGAAAATTCTAATTTTTTTAAATTTCTGTCTTCTTTTTTTGTAATTCGTGTTTTAACTTTATATTAAAAATATGAATGTAAATACAATGCAAATTTGTGTTCCTTGTTAGTAATAGATCAAAAAGAGAGAGACAAACATAAAATGTTTGGTTGCCACTAACGCCATCTACATGTCATGGTCAATGATGTATTTTGTTTTGTTGGTAACCCTGTTTTTATGAATACAAAAACCAGTACGATTAAAACCTTTGATGAGAACGTTGTGTTATTTTCCAAGTCCTAAAACAATATCACTATTGTTCTAAACTCCACAAATTCTATCATTCCTGATAGAAAATATTTATCGAATCATATGAAATTAGAAAATATATATTATACTAGAACATGAAATTATTTTTTTAATACAAAATTCTTTTTGGATATTTTATATTGGTCAGGAGATCACCCAAGCGGGCCTTCAAAACACATCGAGAGCGCGGTACGGTGCGATAATTTGATAGCGTCTTCGAAAAGCACGTCGCGCGGCGCAGCGCGCCCCTGTGTTATTAATTTTAAATGGCGATAACTCAAAAACTGTTTGTTACAGAAGGTTGGTTCTTGTTCTAAAAACTTTTTCAATATTTTTTCTTTAATTCATACGCAGATACTATGGCAAAATTCCTTGAAATAAAAAAGTTTCTCGCTTACCGAAAATCATGCACCAATAAAAGTAAAATTTCGAGTTTACTCCATTCTCCAAGAAAAAATACGGTAACCAGGGGCCTTAAATTAGTATAGTTATGACCGCCTATATGTCCTCAATCGATTAAAAAAAAACCTCATGTTTATAAGTTAATTAGTTTCGAAGTTATCGCGTGGTATGTCTTAAAAAACATAAATATAACATTTTGACAAATTATTGACATTTTTGGGGATAAAAAATGTCTGACCCCCTAAAGATGTCGTAATTAGTCATTTCACATGCACAAGGACCCAACCAATGATCCTGTATAGGTTTCATGTGGTTATACCTTAAAATATTTTTTTTCGAGAAGGAAGCGACTTTTTCCCTTGTTTTTACTCCACTATATATCGCGGGTAGAGTCCCAAAAATTCCGAAAACATCACCAGATTCACGGCGCCAACATACAATCTCTATCCTTATCGAGAGTACCTTAGTCAAATATGCGCATGCGCACGAATTTCGCAACATCCAATAAGCATGCAGTATAAATACTGCATCTCTGTCTACAGACTTCTTTTAAAAAAAAGTTGAAAGTTGGAAAGTCTGTCAACCTATAAACAATATGTTAGCTTTCGTAACCATGGATATCGACAAAATCTGCGCATGGCAAATCGAACAAAGGGTCTCTGGAACAGTATTAGCACTATATCTTTTGTCCTTTAATGTTTTCGGAGAAACCACTTATGGGCTAACATAGGAAATACGCGATATAGTAGTATTATATATGGGTGTCCCACACCCCACACAGTACTACACAGTGTTGGTAACTTTTTGTTCTAGGTTATCTCTGCATTATCTGTAGACGTGCGCAAAAAATCCGTAGCACCCATGATACAACTACACTGATATGCTCATAACTGGACCAAATTTCGTTTGTTCTGCGCACGACGTCATTCTTGATGCAAAAATGGCGAAAATTCAAAATTATTTTCGTGTTTGTCAATAATGGGGTATTACAGCGTACTTGAATTAGGCAATTTTATTGTTATTATTTAGTTCATGTATACTATAGGGAGCTGTTAAATTGTATTTTTTTCAATTACATTCATAATATGGCCAGAAAGAGAAGAAAAAATATAATGCAGTTTTTCAAATACTACAAATCGCGCCTTTTGAATGACGTCACGGACTTGTGATCTGCGCATGTCCTGAAGTCCCGAACGGAACTTGGCAAATCAGCTGTGGTCCGTGTTCATATTCATAACATAACCTCTTGTCTTTCTCTTCTTGTTGGGTTTTTCGGTATTGTAAGAAATAGCTTGTCTGGATGATCACTATTATTATTATTACAAGGTGGCACAATACACATTTTAAATACCATTTTTGGTATTTAAAATTTTTGGAAAAGCTTCAAACTTCAATATATTTTTTTCATGTAAATTTCAATATATTAATTTTAAAAAAATATTTACAAGGCATATTTCAACATTCTCTATCCAATACTATTTTTTTTTAAATTCACTGTACTGTGGAAATCCGTAGTTTGTGTAACCATTGAATTTATATATAAAACATATATATATATATATATATGAAATGATAGGTATTTTCATTGTCTTTAACATAGAGTAATTATATAATGGGTGTTTCATTTAAAAAAATCGACCTTTTTCAGATTATATAGTTGCAAGATTGATTTCGTAGTATGTCCACCCTGTATAAGTGTTAACAAAAATTTTGTATTCTGTATCTGCATTGACGCTTTGTAAGTGGAAATTACCACCCAAACGCTTAATTTTAGTTTTTGATAATTTTTTTATATCGTGTTCAAAAATACCTTGATTTTTCAAAAACGCACACATGACCTCAAATATCTCGAAAACTACGCAAAATTCGACTATAGTTTAAATAGGTAAGTAAGTCAAGTTTATTTTTGACAAAGAATCGAAAAATCGACAAAAATACAGGGGTGTCCCATTTAAATTTTTAGAGTTGATAGCGTCCCAACAAAATTGGGACAACCTGTATACACGGAAGTATTATATTTTAAAAGAACTCGAAAATCTGAAAAACTTTTGTATTTAACTTTTTTTCACATCTTTTATAGATTTCCAGATAGTATAGTGGGTCGTTTTATGTGGAACACGGTGTACCTACCTACTTATATATACCATTTAAATTATTTGTCTAAATTTAAAAGTTACCAATATGCGTTTTAACGCTTTCTCTGTATTTTTATTTTTCTGATATTTTTATAATAATATATTTAAAAAACTGTCATTTTTTTGGTTTTTATTTTTTCTTTTATACCTACGACGTGGTTAAATTTAAGGGGTCCAAAAACTCCCTATTATTTAGGTCCTATATATTATTAACACCATAGATAAAGCCAGGGATTAACACAGTATTATGCTATACCACAGTATAATGCTACATTATACTGTGACTGTGGGATACTGTGTTATTAATCTATGGTCCTATACGCGATTCATTTTAAGATCGTAGCGCCAAAATGGCAGAAATCTATACTAACCTATGTTCACTGACACTAACGTTTAAAATTTTATTCATCAAATATTTGTTGTTGAGAACTTTAAACCAGGTAAAAAGCTTGTAAAACTATTTTGAAAGGGGTAAGTAGTGATATAAAATTAAAATAGATTTCAATATTTTTCGAGCGTTCAAATCTGAAAATGAAACTTAATCTCAAAAATATGTCAAATTCTTTATTGGGCATACGGCATAGATACCTTTATGGAACTAGTCATCCTTAGAGAAAGGTAAAGAGCACACTCTCTACTCTGCGTTCTTTAGCTTCTTTATCCATACTTGTCTCCTGTAACTCTGTAATGCTCAACTTAAGTTTCGGCGATAGCTCCAGAGTTTCCCGCTTTTGGAAAAGTATGAAACTGATCTCGGGGTTTTTCTTTGTACAAGAGGAACAATGACGCTCACAACAATAATGCTTCATATCTAATCAAAGCAATTAACTAATATAACAACGGATATTTCAAAATTCACAATAGACATACATACGCAAAACTGAACCAATAACCCAAGCGTTAGTTGTGCGCGCCGCCAGTAGGTAGCGTATTGCTTAGCAAGAATCGCGTATAATCTATGATTAGATCAAATAATCATTGATATAGAATGTCATAGAGAATTAATCCATAAACTTGACTCCGCCCCCCTGATCTTGGCATAAAGGAACCATACAGTGATGTATATATATATATATATATCGCGTATAATCTATGATTAGATCAAATAATCATTGATATAGAATGTCATAGAGAATTAATCCATAAACTTGACTCCGCCCCCCTGATCTTGGCATAAAGGAACCATACAGTGATTGGTTTTTAGCCGCTAATTATATATTTAGCCAATGCTAATTATATAATTAGCATTTGGCAGACTAAAAATATTATAATTAGCCGTTAGCAGAATATACAGTTTTTTTAATTTTTCACACATCAGAATAACTTTTTCGCAATTACCAATAAAATATCTATTTATTCTTACCTATAACTAGGTAGGTAATATAGGTAGGTATAGGTAATTACCTAATAGGTAGGCATAATAGGTAGGGTTATTAGGTCATCATATTATAAGTCATAGATAAGGAAAAATTGTACCTCGATTGTGAGTGCAGATGCAGACTGAGCTACTTGATAGCATAAAATATGAAGTATAAATAACACTGATTCTGTATGACCATAAAAAATACATTTTTTACTTAAGGCTCAGTTCAGACTGAATCAATGATAATTTCTTTTAAAATAATGTGGAGTTCCGTTTTCCAAAATTTTCAAAATGAAATTGAAGTTCAACTATTGCAGATGTAAACAATACATTTTTTGTGTAAAATATTTTGTGAAATTTTGTACATGCCATTTTTTCTCTTTCGAAAATAATATTAATGAATCTATACAATAGGTACACCGTGTTCCACATAAAACGACCCACTATACTATCTGGAAATCTACAAAAGATGTGAAAAAATTTTGAAAGGATTTCGTCAAATTCTGACGGAAAAAAATTTTAATTTAAAAAACAACCCCCAAACGTCACCCCTATGCGCGTCACATCAAACCTCTTAAGAATTTTAAAGGGCACGAGGGGTCATGTAATACATCAAAAGGTATTTTTATCCTGTAAACAATCATATTTTTGTTTTTGATGTGTTGATCAATGTAAAAAAAATCAGTTTGAAATAAAGACGCTGAAACTAAACAAAATAAATTTTTATTTAATGAATTGCTCAAAATGGTCCTCATTAACTTACAAATATAAATCCTATCATTAAATTGTTAGAAATTGAAATATTCTGTTTAGTTGGTAACATAATGAAGTTAGGGAAAGATTTTTTTTTGGAGTAGTGATGGGCATAATAGTTCATTTCAGAGAACTAGTTCTTGGGAACTACTTTTGCGAAGCGAACTAGTCTTTAAATCTAGTTCGCGCGAACTACTTTTTAGATAGATATTTGGAAACGATCGGTCGGTCGGTAAACATCACGGTCAGCCGGCGGTCGCAAGATTTCGGCCAAGTAAACATATCCATTGGTTGAGGTTGAGAGTACTGAAACATGCCAACACTTTGCAAAGCAAAGAAAACTCCTTGTTTACTATGTTTATTTGTTTAACCCGTGTTACCTATTTATCTGAAAGGGATACAAGAATGCCAATTAAATATTTTTTAGGTTTTATGTTTTCAAATATTATTTTGTAAAGGTGCTATAATAGCTCTACCCAAGAATATAATTTATTTTTGTTATATGTATCGACTTTTGGAGAATAGAATATCTTGTGATACATCCACTAAAAATTACTATTTAAGTTTGCAAATATGTATATTTCATTAATTTTATTTATATAGGTACTATACTTTTGTTAATTAATAAAACATCATTTTTTAAATATTCTTTTTATACTTTATTTATTGATAAGCTCCCGCTATTAAAGTTGTTGCTTATACGAGAGTGTATACATCAGCATTTTCTAATTACCTATCTCCGTACTCCATACACCTTACGATGAACCCGAACGAACATAATTCGCGAACTATTTCGGGTCGAGTATATCGCTGGCTGGTATCAAGAAGTAGTCGCGAACTATTTCGGTGTCGAGTATATCGCTGGCTGGAGTGCGTTCGGATGAAGTTGTTTTACCCAGCTGAATCGTTCACCCGGGTGAATGACGTCACAGAAATGTTACCCATAAAATACGAACGATTGTGGTAAGTATAATATGGCGGCAAACTTTAAAAATGCAATCCAGGTTACGTGTAGTTTACTTCGAGTGATTTTTGAGTAGGTACAATAAGATTTTATCTGTTTTATCGTCAATGGATCAAAATCGTATTCATATTTACCAGGCTGTTGTTTCAACATGCACTATTTATATGAATAACTTTATGATGGAAGACAGTAGTTCAAGTGAAGATGATGATGAACAGGTACAATTTTATTTCGATCACGGCCTCATTTGGATAGATTACGGAACTGTTTGTTAGTGGAGTATGAAGTGTCTTCAAGAATAAAACAATTTTTGTTGAAGTTACAATTGCAAATTGCAGTGCAAATGAATTTCAAAGCAATTTTCGCATGAAAAGAGCAACTTCTCGGTCCTTGTAGTGATGTTTATTATACACACAAATACACAAAATATCTAATTATACAAAATCTTTGACAATGTTAATAACTGATAAAATGTCAAAATTCAATTTACTCACATCTGCGCATGTCGTGTGATTATCGTCCCAGTTTTAACAAGGGCGAAAAGTTGTTGTCCTAACGATTCACCTCAAATAACCGAACGGCACGCTCGTACAAAACGCCTGTTAAAACCGAACGACTTTTGGGCGAAAAGTTTCATCTGGACGTCGCCCGGGCGTTATATCCGAACGGCCCCCTGGTATCAAGAAGTAGTGCGCGCGAACCGCTTTGTTTTAGATCAGCGAACTAGTTCGTTTAGTTCCCTACAAAGAATAGTTCGTCTTAACTCGTTCGTTCGCGAACTACCCATCACTATTTTGGAGTGTGACGAATTATTAATGGCCATCTCAACAAAATGCTTTTTGTTTTTAATGCGCTGATTAAAGTATAAGAAAAAACTCAGTTTAAAATAAAAATGCTGAAGATAAAGAAACAAGTTTTTTTATTTAAGGCTAAAATTGGCATTTTTCAGTGATGTGCCGGATATTTATCTGGTTATAATTAACCGGATAATTATCGATAATTAGCCGCCGGCTAAAAACACTCTCAAAATTAGCAGGCTAAATATCCAACAAGACCATGCAGGCTATGTAGAGAGATAACCTCTTTGTTGGCCTTTTTGTTAGGAAATCCAAATTAGTAATTAGTAAATTAATTATAATCTAATCTTGTAATGATCGAATTAAAGTAAATTAGTCTCTCGATATTGGTCAGTGTAGTAGGTAATTAATTAGCATATAATAGTTAACCATATAAGTCAGGAATTTGGCAGTGCTTTGAGAAAGGTATATGAATAGGTATAATAGGTATTCTGATCTGATGTGTCAAAAATTAAAAAACAATGTATATAGACGTTATTCTGATAACGGCTAATTATAAATATTTTTAGCCGGATAAATGCTAATTACATAATTTTAGCATTGGCTAAATATATAATTAGCGGCTAAAAACCCATCACTGGCATTTTTTGATAAAAAAAGTGTATTTTTTATTTTTCACTTGTGACCACCAACTTGTTGTAGTAGTTTAGTTTGTTCTTGAAAGGGTGTCTAAAAGTGTTTGGATAAGTTTGTTGTTTGTTGCAACCGGTTCCTAGTTCGCTTCTAAGCAAGAAATGCGAAGTGAGAAGTGAACCGCCCAATACGAAATGAAGCAATTGAATTGGCAGTTTTGGAACATTGGATTGGACATTGGACACTGCTTGGACACCGACACAGTGCAAAAACATCGATAATCGTTCGGGCACAGTCGGTGCTATATACAATTCAATTTAAATAAGTAGTGAATAAATATAAGGATTAACTTCGTAACTATGTAACTAATAATAACTTTGCATTTGTAACCAAATAAAATATATTTGATATTTTGTCAACTTTTAATTTGTTAACCTCTTGTAATTTGAAAAGTAAATTATTTATTTTTTATTCGTAAATCGTATAATTCGCATATATAATGACGTCCTGTTTATTACTAAAGGCCGTTTGACATGGTAGCATTTCTTGATCCAAATCTACAAAAAAATTTGTATACATTTTTGTTTGTAGAAATGTCTCAGTAGCAAACAGAAAAATGTATGAATATTTCTTTTTAAATAAATATCAACAGAAATTTTAGAACATGTTCTAAATTTCTCTACAAAAATGCGCGCAAAAGTGCGCAGTTTGCATACTTTTGATGCCAACTATTATTAACATGATACAATAAAACTTGTAAGTATATACTCAAACTGGGAAGAACTATTCATTCTTAAAAAAATTTTATAAGCGAGTGGATCTTCGCTTCTTAATTCATTATTGAGCATATTTACAATTCCTTTTCCCTCACTACGTCTGTTTATCCATTTCCTAGTCCAATCTCTACTATTTCTCTTGATATTTTCCCTATGTTTTCTTCTCCTTTTTAAAGCGGTCATAATTAAAATAATGCAGGTTGCAACTGTAGTACATTTATACAGATTATCGGAATTCATTTTTTTGATGTTTTACGGGACAAATCACATATACAGGAGTTTTCACTAAATGGAAAAGGAAGGTTATAGGTTATGTTGGTGGGTACACAAATCTTGTAGCTTGTAGGATTCAGTCCTTGTAAGTTGTAGGTCACTTGTAGATTTAAGGTTAGAAGTTAGAACAGAAGTAGAACTGTCAAATACTGGGGTTTTTATTATTAAAATAAAAAAGTCACTAGTAAATTATAATTCTTTCTGAATAAAAATCTTGCATTGTTAAGGCCGTTTGTCACTTTATGATATTTTTCCAATAATTCTTAAAATAATTACTAAAAAAATTTCATAATGAATATCCATCAATTGCAAACAGTAAATCTATGTATAAATTTTTCAAGAAATTTTTTAAGAAATTATCTATTTTCTCGCCGAAATCGACGCGGATATCTGCGCATTGCACGACTCTCAATTATAGTCAGCTGTTTGAGTTTGACTTGATGATTAACGATAACGAATAGGAAATAACCTCAAACCTTAACTTAAATTAACTTTATCTATTAGGCAATCCAACGACCTGTCAAATTTTTAAGCAATATGGCGCTGAGGCAAACAAGTTATGTTTACATTGAGAATACATTGAAAACAGCCCAGCACCTTTCAGTTAAAAGTGTTTAATACGAGTTTTTTGTAAGGAATTTTTCATGTATTTTATGTAAGGAAGTGTTGAACAGTGTTAACTCGTCTTTTATTAGAATTGTGTCGCGACGATAATATTTATTAATGCCGGTAACGTGCATAGTTGTTGTGGTTTGTGGATGTCGTAAAAATCGAGACCAAGTTAAGTTTTGTTGTATACCCGACGTAGTGAGTTCTAACTATTTTCCGATTTTAAATGATTTATCGAGAAAACGGCGGCAAACATGGATACTTAGCTGCAATTAAAAAGAATGACCTAACACCTTCGATATTAAGAAACCAGAGGGTTTCCAGTAGGCATTTTATTACTATTAAATATATATTACTAGTTTATTACTATTTTATTTATTAATATTAGTTAAAAACAAACTTTTAACCAAGTACCCACAAAGTTATATAATATAACTCAAACCATAGACTTGTCTATGACTCAAACGTCAAATGAATGTTTGCCCTCCACGCCATATTGATTTGGACACGTGGTTTGGATTGCTCAATGTGCGTGCATGTGTTTTGGTTGTAATGTACCTTATTATTCTGATCTCAGGATCGTGACCTATATTCTTCAACTTATGAAAAATAACAACAGATGGTGCTGAAACAAGAAGCTTATAAAGCGTATAAGCGATTGCGTATAAATGAAAAATGGAAAATAATTTAGTTAACATTGCAAACAGGCAATTTACAATTTTCAAAATAATGTTTTTAAAAATGCACCAAGAAATTTTCTGTGAAATTATCTGATAAATATCGTGAAGTTACAAACGGCCTTTACAAGCAGGAAATATTTTTAAAATCAATTTTGTCATTATTTCTATAGACATTTATTTTATAATAATTTTTCATAGATTTTATAACATTTCTTAATCAATAAATGCACTCATGTCAAACGGCCTTAATGGTATATTTCTTTTAAATTTGTTTGATAATTTATATTGTTGGTATATTGCTGAAGATAAGGTAAACCATGACCATAATTTAAAAAATAATTTGCTTCTACACTCATGGACAAAATTATCGAATATTTTTAATTTTTGCACTTTTCCTTTTGTATTTAAATTTTAATGAAAGAGCAACATTAGACAAGAAAAACTGTTTTATTTTACACATTTTAAGTGAACGATACTAAGTTTTCATTGGCAGAAAGTCATAAAAAAAGAACGAATACTAAATGCTATAAAATTTGGAAAATTATTTTAACCTTAAATACTACTGGAATAATCAAATCTTAAGTCTATTGGTCGAAATAAGAACATAGTTAATAACGAGTATTCCCACCTCGAGCTCTAATTACTGCTTGCATTCTTCTCAACATGCTACTAATTAGACTTTGAATATATTCTTGAGGAATTGCGTTCCATTCGTGAAGTGCTGCAAATAGAAGTTCTTCTCTAGTAGTTGGAACAGGATTTCTTTGTCGTATGCGGCGTTTTAGTTGATCCCACATGTGCTCAATGGGATTCAAGTCTGGGCTATACGGTGGCCAATCCAATCTTTGAATGTGGGCTGCATCAAGGTAATTAGTCTCTGTGTGAGCAGCGTGTGGACGAGCGTTGTCGTGCATAAACACAAATCTGTCGTGTCCAATACGGTCTACATATGGCAAAACATGTTCTTGGAGGATATTTTCGATATACCAGTCACTAGTCATACGTCCAATGATTTCCATAAGTTCGGTACGTCCTTCCCAACTAATGCCTCCCCAAAGCATTATTCCACCACCTCCAAAACTAACAGTCTGTATGAGATTACAGTTCGAGTATCGTTCCCCAACTCTCCATAATTTCGTCCATCTGGCTTCCATAGTTGAATTCTAGTCTCATCGGTGAATAGAATATTTTTCCAATTGTTGATATTCCACTGAGCATGTGTTCTGGCAAATTCTAATTGACGAGTTTTGTGATTTTGGAGAAGACGTGGAACTTTGGCAGGCCGTCTTGGCCTTAAAACTACTTCTTTTAATCTACGTCTAACCGTTTTCGAGCTAACATTAACCTGTCTTACATTTAGCAACTCAATTTTTAAATGTGTGGATGTCAATGAGCGATTTCGCCTAGAGTTTAATACCAAAAAATGGTCATCAATTGCTGTCGTACATCTTTTGCGCCCTTGACCAGGTCTTCTTACTAAACTTCCATTGTCTTGATACCGTTTTATAATCTTAAGACACTGTAGATTGTTCCCGTCTGACATGTTGTGCGATCTCTTTTTGTTTATACCCAGCATCATACAGAGTTACAATTCGTGACGCTTCAGCTTTACTACAGTGTCTAACTGGTGGCATGATATGTATTCTTAAGAAGAAACAAGAACTGAAAATCACTAGCACTTACTTACTTTCACTATAAATAATTTAATTCGCTATAACTTTTAAATTAATGAGGAATTTTTAAACTGCAAAAAACGCGCGATAGACAATAATAGCCCTTGAAATGAATTAAACACATTAAACGTCAAAATTTTAAAACAAATGAATATATTCACCTACTAGACAAATAACATCATCATATACATAACTTTACGGCGATAATTTAAAATTATGTTTGAGAGTAATGGTGATAAAAAAAATATTCGATAATTTTGTCCATGAGTGTATAACCTACTTTAATCAATTTTGATAAAAATCATACGTTTCTGTAGCTACATGTTGTGTTGGTATGAAAATATTTTTAGATTTCTTTAATTTTCCTATTTTTGTTAGAACATAGGTAATCCAAGTAATCTTAAAAAGTGTTTTGCAAACTGGAATCTCAATATTCTATATAAAAATTAATACCTAATAATTGTTGAGGTATTATCAGTTTAATTTTTGCCTTAATACCTATAAATAGTTATACAAAATATCCTTTTATTTAATTTAAAATAAATTATTAAAATAAGTATTCTTGTTTGACTTCAAAACTTTATTAATAATTGCTAAATACGATTTTTGATATCCTGTTAGAATAAAATCAATTAGGTATAACATTAATATAAAAAGTACAACATAATACAATTAATAAAACTATTAATACAAAAAATACAATAATATAAATATAATAATACAAATAAATACAGAATCTCGATATTCTAAAGAAAAATTGGCAATTGTATTAAGATAATGAGGTATTACGAGTTTAATTAGTGCCTTTAATATCTGTAGGTACATAGTTAAACCGTTACGTGACATTTTTTTAAATTTAAAATGACGGGTTAAAATAAGTATTCTTGTTTGATTTCAAAACTTTATTAACGTTTGCTGAAAACGTTATTTGATATAGATTAATAACTATTATAACGTTAATATAAATAAGTAGAACCTAATACCTACAATTAATTAAACTTTATTAATACAAATACAAAAATATAAATACAATAATCCAAATAAAAAGGATTTGAAATTGAAAAAATATTTTTCTTTCATTCATGGGATTTTGGTAATCAATTGTAAAATGATATTTTTATTACGCGTGTTTAGGTCTATTAACGTTCTTCGAAGACTATAATTACTGTTACAATTAACACTGACATAGTTTTCCATCAGTTATAATCATCTCCAGATGATGCCAACTTGGTTAGCGAAACGCGAGTCGAGTGCGGTATAGTGTTTTACTGTTATATGAAAAATTACGTCAGTGTTATCTTCATACCAAAGATTCCAACCCCTTTTAAGACTGTTAAATTAATGAAAAATATTGTAATACATATATTGGAAATTTCCATTTTGACGGGTCACTTTTATTTATTGCTATTGTAATTATAATTATTTTCTTTTGAGACATTTTGTTCTTAATAGCTAACATGTTCGTGCATTTCATATATTTTATAGGAAATTATTTCTAAAGCATTGAAGATTGTGAGAGACGATTGTGTTTTATTTAGGTCTTTTTATAATATGGGTGGTATAAATTGATACCGAGGTGCTTATTTTAGTACTATGTAGTAATCAATTAATGAACTTCTGTTAATTCACTAAATTAAATTATATATATTTAAACTCTATATAGGCATCTGTTATATTGCTTAATTGTTTATTACATTCTTCCAATTTTGATTGTAAATCAATATTTTCCATTGTTTATTACATTGTCGTGTGTTCTATTTGTAACATTTAATATAAATTTTAATTGTTATCTGTTAATTTAATAAATTGAAACCGAACATAAATTGTTTTGTTTGGATTGCAGGCGCCTTTTAAAAATAAAATAATACGGTCAAGAACTAGTTGAGAGAAAGATTTATTTTGTCGGTAAAAAGCCTGTGCCTTTCTAATAGTTTTTGAAGCATTTTTTTTCCTATTTCTACTGTAGGAAAAGGTTTAATTATAATTGCACTAAAAGTGAATTGGGAATAATACAAATCCTTATTTTAGTAAATAAACTAAGTACATAAAATGAGTACCTATTGAAATTGTTTTAAAAATAAAATATGTAAAATATTATTTCTTTCCCAATAGTATCTAAAAATATTTCTTTAATAAATACACACGTAAAATAAGTCCACAACATAATCTCATTTTTATTATTCTAGATCCAATTAAAAAATTATTGGAAACTACCTTATGAATTCTTCAAAAACTGTAAACGTTCAGTTGATATAACAGTGTATTGTACTAGAGTCTTAAAATAATTGATGTCATATTTTAACATGTACCGTTTTACCTACCAAATGCTGAAGCTTTGCCTTTAAAATAGGAACGCTTGGATTTATATTTCTTTTTTTTATAAATTCTTTTAATTCTTTACCGGAAGGATAAGTTCTTCTCGATGAAAGAACTAAACTCATTTTTTAAGGATTCAATTTCCATATTAGTCCACTCTAAAAGTAATTTAAATTAACTATAAATGTTTTACGGTTTTTTTTAATTTACCACTTTTTTATAGATTTTTTTTAGTAACACATATGTTACGCTTATTGTTACCATCAAACTCTGTAAATAATAGGACTTATAAAATTTGGTCGCTTTCCTCGTTATCCCTAGAATGGGTTAAATAAATATATTGATCCTGTGACGTTGAGGGTCTATTATTACCTAAAGTGGGGCAAGGTTCTTTGGCCGGATTATTACAAAGAAGTACTCCATCATCTGTATGAAATAAAAGCGTGTTTAAAAATAAAAAATAATAATATGCCACCCCTTCTCCCACACAAGTTTCAAAAGTTCTGACTAATCCTTGTGATTAGAATGAGAGGTAGAGATTATTATTATTATTATTATTATTATTATTATTAATTTATTGTAATATTCTTGAGGAGAAAAGTAGAAGAAAATTTGTCTTTCTAATATGGATTATTTCTATAAAAAAGTAAAAAAAACCCTTGTTTTGAAAGATATTAAATACCATTACCATCGTTCTCACTTTCCACCGCATATTTCTAAATCAGAATTCAAGTTAATTTCGGCCTATGACTTTCCCTTATGCTCTAACGGAATGGTCCTCTCTTCCATTAAAAGTAATAATTTAGACACCTTTGCCCTCTGATATATGTCTGTAGGTAATCTAAAGATAGAAAATGTAAATTATGTATATTTACTAGAATAATTGTTGAACTAAAATGTAATATCCATAATTATTATCGTGTTAAATTGTGTCAAAAATATTTACACTTACTCATAGAATTCCTCATGAGTTTTTTGTATGGCCCATAAATGTAGCAAACTGTTTTGCCTCCTCTTGACTTAAACTAAGGAGTTGCATGACTGTTGCTATATGTTTCTTTAATTTATTGCTTGTTATTGATTGGGGATTTTCCATTTCAATATTTTTCGTTAACATCCTTCTAGCAACATCGCAACATCCCCTTTTCCCCATTTAATTTTACTACCTGGCGTAGCGAACATATATTCGTTATCGGGTAAAATATATTTTGCTCTCTGTTGCAAAAGTAAGTTTATGTACTTTTGCAGCATTTCAGGTATTAAAATTACAACTGCACGAGATCCTTTTCCGCTATTAACAACACGCTTATATTTTGTTGTTAATAGTTTTTCAGTTTTCGTTAATATATTTTCAAAATCTGTGACGATACTTCACTTTTCGTTTTTATAGTCCTTTATTTTTAAAAACTGAACATCTCCAATTCGCCTCCTGTTAAAAACTATTAACAAAGCTAAAATATACTGCATTAACTGAGTGTAAGTTTTGACATCATCAAGCTTTTCAAGAAATACCCTCTCGCAGTCGTTTGCAATATGAATGCATCCGTCCCTGAATTTTTTTTATGTCGCTAACTAATGGTAAAAGAAGCGGTTTATTCCACTCTTTTCTTGTAAATCCTTATTTGCTAGAGAAGATATCTCTATATTCCAGCGCGACTCAATTAAAGATTTAAATTTTTTAACTTCTTTTAGCCAGGCATGCGTTTCTGCTAAGGAGTTACATTTAAACCCATCTTTTTCTTTTAAAATTAAATGCGTGTTTATCGCATACCATTTTCAAAGAGGTGCCTGTGTGCATAGCTAAGCTAGGCGATTAAAACGTCTTCTTTTCTGGATCGTACCCAACGATATCTCATGTAGCTAAGACTACCATGTCAAAATTTTTACAATTAAATAATTCTTTAAATGGAACATCCTTATTATTTATTATTTGCCTATATCTAATCAGTAAACGAGAAAGTTCTCGTTTACTGATTCTAGTTATCTTCGGTCGCTTTTATGTTTTTTCATGTAAGACTCCAAAATGTGCGATAAGGAGATCTTTCTTGGCTACAAAAGCTATTTCGTCTCCTTTCATTAGGTCAAAAACCTATCAAGAATAAAAAAAGAAAATATTTACAAAAAAGTAAGGAAAACATTACAATACAGTAATGAACAATATAAAGTAATATTCAAACCCTTTGAGGAGAATAATTTAAAAATTAACTTTTGTACAACAGGAAAAGTTTACTAACCTGTTCTTTAACGTTTAATTTCAAAATGGTCTCAACGTTGCATCAACGGCGCATGCCACAATAGTTTGCGATTTTGATAGATGATTGGTCCTACCCAATATTTTATGCGAAGTGCTAGATTTTTGGGAAATTTAGCATGCCGCTTGAGATAACATTGCAAAAACAAACCCTTGCAATATGCACATGGATAATAATCTATATTTTCAGTATCTGTATAATTCTTACGATTTGGCCGCACTGTGCTGCCAACATAAAGATCAAAATTTGTGGCATTCCTCAACAAAGAAAGAGCATGACGTCTTTCTTTACTACCCCTTGGAAATCGTAGTATATTTACTACTTCTTTATTAGACCTGTGGTGTCTTTCTAAATGCCTCAAGAAATGTGTGGAAAGTCCTACATCTATTTTACAGAACTTACAATAAACGTTTTTTTTTTCATTATCTTGTTTTTCCTATAAAAAAATTTATGTACCAATGATTGAATATGTTTTGTTACTTAAAGCTTAGCAACCCTTTTAGCAGATACCATACTTACTCTAATTTGAACGGATAGTGGTGTATTATTTATTTCAGTAGTATTGCTGGCACTGTTGGCACTACTTACTAGTGCCCATTAAATTTGACAAATCATCTTTGATGCTATTTGAAGATTTAGAAGTGTCATCAAAATCCTCACTACTGCTAAGATAGTCATCTATAACGAAATCCTTGTCTTTAGAATCAGACATACTTTCGGATGTGTTGGAACAAGTTTTCGTCATTTTTGAAATATTTGAAATTACCTAAAAATTCGATGTGTGATATTTATATTTATTTTTTAATAATATTTCAAACCTTGATTTTCTCCGATAGTGGTTGACCAAAATTAGCACCCTCTTTTAAACATACATGTGCCTCAGCAGTTAGTTTCCTAATGAAAAAATGTTTAACTTTAAACTACTCTGGATGGAAGTATTAACTTACGTTTTCCACAGAAATATACGTATAAGGATATATATTATCTTTAGTTTCACATACGCTTTGATTTGTCTCAGGTATAGTATCATTACTTTTAGCACAGATAAAATAGCTACGCAATATTTTATCTGTGCTTTTAGTTTCCATTTTTATGAAAGCTGGTGCAGCTTTTATATTCGAAACTTCAGTAAAATTAATGTCCATCTCTCTGTTTGTATTCAACCAATTTTGTACTTTTTCATGCTTATCAAATTCGCTACCAATTGAAGTTGATAATGACATTAACTTGATGAGAGATACTTTAGAAGAGCTTGAAGTACTAGGCATTTCTATTTTTCTTTGCTAAAAAATGTAAAATTCATTATATATATGATTTACACGTTTATCATTGTCAATTTACGAAATTCAACCCGTAAGAGATTCAAAATACAGGAACATTTTTACGTTTCAAGATTATCAGCAATAAAAAAAACATACATTTTATAACATATTAATTAATTTAACATTAAATAACATAAATTTTTAAATATATAATCGTCAACTGTATCACCAATCGAAAAATCTACCGAAACTGAAGGAGTAGGACTACTCCCTTCTGTACATTCTATAAAATGAATAAATACATATTACTGAAAGATATTCAAATAAAATTAAAATTATATTTAACAAAAATTAAATTACAAAAATTATTATTTTTCCACTTTAGAATTAATCCCTCTGTTAAAATCAAAACGTCCCAAAAAAAAATTAATACCAAACTGCAATCCGAGGTAAGGTCCAACTCGAAAATTATTTTCTAATGGAGCAAAATGTTAGAGGAGGTTCAATTTAGAAATTATTTTTCTTTTAGGGCCTAGAAAATATATTTTCCATCACTTATGCATAGTCATCCACAATAGGTTTTATGCTATTTTTTGCAAAAAATACTATCGAAACAGAAAATGCTATGTTTAAGCAATTTGTTAATCTAGTCAGAAATAAACTTTAACATCCGTTATATACATAGGTACTAATGAAATAAGTTAATTTCCCAAAGGTTTTACTTAACTTTATAATTACATATAGTACATAAGTAAGTAAGTAAGTACATATACAAACAAACGCAAAAGACAAACAACAAAGATAACAAACCTGTGAGTTTCAAGAAAATATATTTTTTTTAAACTGAAATTAAAAAACCAAATTTTTTCTTGAGAAATGTTCATACGCACATTAATCTTTAGTTTGGAAATGTTTGTAATAAAAAAAATTTTTTTGCGATATTCATAAAAAGAGATGTTATATATAACATCAAAAATATTTGCTTTAAAGAAGTGAGTTTTTTGAAAAATTAAATTTTATGGTCTAGAGATAAATAAAAAGGGGATCATATAGAAAATCATTGTGCGATTATTACGATTACATTATTTCGGTACAGATTATTTTTGAGCCTATATCTCTACAAAATATATTTTCTAAGTAAATATAAGACTTTAAACAAAATAGCGATAGCCTGGCCTTATATCTAACACAAAATACTGAAAATATATATTTCACCAACTTTGAGTAGCCATTCTCTAATCTATGACTTTTTCCAGGAAAAGTTTTCTTATTAAATAAGAACATACACGTGCTTCTTTTTTGTAAAGCAAAGCTATGACGTATATTACCTGTGATATATTTAAGTAACAAAAGCAACAAATCATTCAAATTGGTTGTGCAATTAATTAAAAACCAAAAATAATAAACGAAACAAAATAATACTTCTTTCATCCAATACATAATCACTTACCTTCATTATTTCTATTACATAACTCGACTAACAATGTTCCTCTTGATACAGGTTTCATCTTTCTTATCTTCTTCTAGGACCACAAAACAAGATACACGAATAACAGATAATCTTCCTAATCGCTCAAGTCGGAAATACTGAACTGAATAATTTTTGCAATATGCAGATATATAAGTACAGTAAATGTAATAAAATTATTAACTGGCCTTTAGGGCTATAGCCCTTTGCATAATATTACATTCATTCCATGGAGAATTCCTGGAGAATTTCCAGGTATTTACGGTCGTTCGTTAAGTATTGCAATAAAGAATTAGCATAGTTCTCTGCGTTTTACATTATTTGGTTTATTATGAAATATTGTTAGAAACTACGTGCTCAGGCACTAATTTTGGATGATTTTATTATGAGAGACTTTGCTATTATATTATTATTGGGATCTAGATTTCTTGACGCATTTGGAAAATATAAATAAACCAGCTGCATTAGATTTAAAAGAAGAAAGTTCAAATTTTTTGTTGTGCAGATGTCTGCTCAGATTCAGACATGCGTGAATTTTGTATGTGATGGATAAATCTAATAAGTATCAGTAACTACGATTTATTTTTTCAGAATTTCACATTATGTAGGGCAATATTATTTTGAAAACTGTAAGGTTTCTCATAAATTTTAAATGAAACACCCTCTATGTTATTTCACAATCTAATGCATTTAAAACTGGTTTTAGTCTTACCACATTTAATCAATTTATATTATGTAGGTATATGTAGTTTCAGTAGGTAATTAAAGGCTAAAATTGTCATTTTGCTAGTATCTGTGTTAATTATTTTACACCTACCATCAAAAATAGAAATAGAAATGAGAAACCATTATGGAGAAAATTTACCATTAGGCGTTGTTCTAGGTATATGCTTTTACAAACAATAACAAAGGTTATAGCAAGTAATTTTCTCTTTAGGGTGCCTCGATTTTTCTGGATAACATGCCTTGTAATTTCTGCTGGAGAGAAAAAACAATTTTTGTTATGCGCAAAATGTTAATTATTTCAATCGTCTCGAGAATATTCCACTTTCAAAAGTACACATTTGTGTTTTGATAGAAGTACATAAAATTTCACTATAATCGGTCCAGAGCGACTATCTTGAATATTAGCGCCACTATCTTGAATTTATATTTTTTAACTAGTAATCTTAGCCAGGAATTAGAGTATTATGGACAGTTCTAGACACAGATTTCACCGCCCCACCACTTCCCCTAGTCAATTAGCTTTCGAAATTTAACCCCCACCACTTCTACAAACAATAAAGATGGAAGCCTAAATATACCGCCTCATTTTTACCCCCACACTTTTACCTACGTTTAAGTCAACAGCTGGTTAAGGTCAACAAATCTATTTTTTAAAACTGAATTAGTGAAGATTACTTTTAGGACTACATTAGTGTCAACGTAGACAGGATTATTTTTAATACCACACTAATACCAATGACCAGCCAAGGTAGAAAGAGTTATAATGACACATCAAGTTAGATAGGGCTACTGTTTACTGTATTACTAAAGTAATCTGTTTATTTTTAAAATTGTGTTAGTGTCAATGACCAGTTAAAGTAGACAGGATTGTTTTTAGGACAGAATTAATATCAGATCAGTCAAGGTACACAGGGTTTCAACAAACGTTTATTTTTAGAAATTGATTAGTCAAGATTATTTTTAGAACTGCATTAATGTCAACGACTAGTCAAGATAGATAGGATTAATTTTAGAATTGTATTAATTAACAAAGTCAACAATGGACCAAAATGCACAGAATTATTTTTTAGAACTACATTTAATTAATGTCAACCACCATTCCCAAAGTATATGATAAATCTAATATTCAAAGGTTCTTCACCAATATGCTTTACAATACTTTCAATTTACTTGACCTGAAAATTGACATACCAACTTTCATTATATTCCAAATTAAATATGATTGTGTCAATTAATTAAAATCAAAATTTGTGTCTGTTTAGCTCGGGCATGACTTTACAAACCCTATGTAGTAAAGCTATCCGGAAATAACCTTGACGTGTCCATTATATTAAAACGCGTCGATTCCGTCTCGCTCTAAATTCTGTCACCAAATTGACAAAGTTTTAGTATTGGAAATACTTCTGTGATCGTATATATGGGAGCCGTCTCTTAAAATATTAACGCTTAGCGGTATGCAAAAGCAAGCGTCCTCGACATGAACACGTACTCATATGGATGGAGACGACCTAGCCTTGCTGTGTTGTTATAATCAGCAGTCTATGTTTATTGTTTATACTTGGGTTACATCATTCCTTGACCACAGTGATTTATGAACTGATGTTAGGTGTAAAATAAACGTTTGGTATTTACTGATCGTTGTAATAGAATGAACAGGTTTGTTATTTTATTAATTTAGACTAACATATATACAGGGTTGGCTAATATACAGGGTGAACTAAATCTGACTGTGTGTACGTACAGGGATCTCGGAAACTAGAAGAGATACAGAAATGGCAAAGTAGTGCAGAATTTAATGCCCGTCAATAATCCGCTGAGAAAACAATTGAATTTCGCACCGTCTATATTTTATTTAGAAAAAAGTGAAAATCGACAATTTTCAAGTTTGCTTCTAACTCTTTTGTTTGCATTCGGATCGAAAAAAATCAAAGGTCATTTTGGGCAGTTTTTTACGGGGATCCCAGTTTGCTATGATACATACTTTTCGAGAAAATGCTAGCTTTTCTAATGGATGCCATATTGGATTTTTCCATTTTTGAATTTAGCGATTTTTTCTGATTACCTTGATATAGCACATGTCATATTTCTAATCTACGATGTAGTCTTAGTAACGCAAAATATTATTTTCAAGAACAAATAGTAGGCCTGGAAGATAAGTGTGACAGCAATAAACAAACACCATATTGTGAATAAATAATGCATATTATTATAATCTGAAAAAATATGAACATTGAAAAATAACTATAGGTAGGTATACTGAAATCTAATAACAAACTAAAATACGTAAACAAAACTAATACTGTTATTGTATGTTAGTGTTCGAAATGTCCACCATTATTATTCCGGCATTTGACACATCGGGTTCGAATGGAATTAACTGCTTTCCTCATGTGACGTCTATCTAGAGTAGCAAAAGCATTCGTCACACATTCTGGCAGCTCTTCAATCGTCTGATATTGATGGTTACTATAGACAATGATTTTAATAGTGCCCCATAGGAAGAAATCCAGTGGCGTCAAATCAGGACTCCTTGCAGGCCACTGAATAGGAGCGTTTGAATGTGGCGGTGCTCAATCATGCGCGAACCAAATTCAATTTCTTAATATGTGTAACGGTAGATCAAGAATATTTTGCAAGAAACGCAAATAACGATTTCCAGTCAGATTTTCATGGAATATGTACGGTCCTATTAATGATGAACCTAAAATCCCACATCATACACTAAACCCGAATTTTATTTGAGGCCTTACCTGAACAACATAATGTGGATTTTGTTGTGCCCATACGTGTTCGTTATGACGGTTAAACATTCCACAATTTGTAAATCGGCTTTCATCAGTCCATAAAACTTGAAATGGAAATTCAGAATTTTGACCGCACATATTCACCAACCAATTTCAAAAGACACTCCATCTTTCATAGTCTCCTGGATATAAATTGGGTAAGGGATATTTTTTTGTATGGGTGAAATTTATGTTTTTTGAGAATTCTAACTACTGTTGTTTGTGAAGTACCAGCTTTTTGGGCAATTTGCCTTGATATTTCAGCATTATGGTGTACGCAAGCAACAACATTGATTTCGGATACTAGGTCAATAGTACTGTCAATTCTATTTGGCTTTTTGAGCGCTCCAAAATCTCTTAAATTTGAACACAATTATTTGAAAGTACTTACTGATGGCTGCCGGCGATCAAAATATAGTTGTGCAGCCCTCGAGCTCCATTCCATTTTCACTAATAATTGTCTTTATAATGACACTAAGGTATATTTTAGTTGTACTCGATGAAAACTACGGAATGTTGATAATTATTATGGCAGCACAATAAAAATAAGTAATCTCTAAACTGGAAGATTTAGTTTTCTCGATACATCAAATGAAGGGTTTTGGTATCACACTCTGTATAAATTATAAATATAATGACTATGAAATATATAGAGTACGTAACAAAAATAGTTGTGTCTGGTATTTTCAATACGCCTACGATATTTGCGTAAGATGCAAGATCTGTGAATTTTTAATAGCGATTTCGGCTAACTTGCATTTTTGCATTTAGTGCGAGCTGAGAATAGCTCCATCCTTTGTTGTTGAGATGGAGATATACCCAGTGCGCACCAAGGCGGTAAGTTGAAATCGATATAATCTATCACCTCTGAGCGGAGGTCACCCCGCAGGCAACTACGTCACTCCAAGCATTTTTCCTATGCGGAGGGCCCCATTGATAAAATTGATAAAAATGTTTACTAAAAAATGAATTCTATTTTCAACACTTAAAAAATGATGATGTTTTACCATCAGGAATAGAGTACCCTTAGAATTCATCAAAATATTATTCAGAAAAATCGTTTAGTAAAAATTACATAATCATTACAGATACATAATTTCTTTAATATGTATTTTCTTAAAAATAATATTATTGTAGATGCTTTTGCAGGCCTGGACCCTTGGTAGGGCTAGAAATGGGAACGAAAATCGCGATAGTGGTTTTCTCATATTTCTAGTAATGTATTAAATGACAATTTTTATTTCTTATAGGTATATTTTGTTTATATTTTTACTGTTGTATATGTTTAGAATTCTTTCTGCAATGGAGCGTGAATCCATCAAATATAAATATATTGTTATTATTATAAAACTTGAGTGAAGGATACAATATTTTGAGGGTAGGTACACCACTAATGAAATTAATAAAACATCCAAATATAATCTATAAATATCATAAAAAATTTGGACACCATCAGAAAATCCATTTAAGTTTAAAGTCTAATAGTTTTTCATTTTGATTGCTCATCTTCTGCCATCATTTCAGCAATCAAACGTTTTCTTTCCTCAGCTTGTCTCATTTTTGTTAAAGTAATACTTTCAAAATCAGACTCTTTTATTAAACTATTTTTTGAAATTCTGCTTTTAAATGCACAGGTAGCATCAACCCACTCTAATTTTAATGGATTTGAAGGTAATCCAATTTCCAATTCTAGTGCCATTTCCTAAAACAAAGGTGTAATTTTATTTTTATATAAAGATAAATAAATACATTTATTTGTATAAAACTTAATCAGCTATTAACGATAGTAGGTTTTCAATAAAATAAAATATATATATATCGGGTTTCCCATACCATCTGACTACTAACAATTATTATAGCATGGGCTATTACCTCGCAACCTTTCAAACTGAAGCGAAAAGTTTCACCAGTACAAATCCTACGAGACAACTTTTTTTTAATTAATTACAATAATTATCAGTGTTTACTTAATCTAATAAATATGTTTCATTGTCTGTGGTTGTGATTCTTACTGCAGCTAATCTTTAACGTGAAAACATTTACTTATTAAAAAAAATGAAGAATGAATTGGTTAGTTTACTTTATCAGTTTAGCTAAAGCTACTGTCTAGTAAAATAAATGACCAATAAGCGACACATTTTTTATTTATTGTGTGCACTGTGCTTTTACTAACAGTTGTACATATTACCTGAACCTGGATATTGAGTTACACAGTTACAGAGGAACTAAGATGAATTAGTAATATATATTCTTTAGTTCTTGAATAAAAAGACTAACATTCTAAAATTAAGGTTTTTTTTTAATGAAATACTTAGAACTCAAAATTGTAATATTCCCTGCACAATGTTTAAAAGTTTTACTGTCTACATTATAAAGCTTGCATGTTATATTGGATTGATACTTAAATTCAGTTAATACAGACATTTAGAAAATGTGATAATAATTAACAATTATTAAATAATCGAGAAAAACTACTAATGTTTTTCTAGGTATATTTCAAGGAAAATAATGAAATAATGACTAAGTACTATATAATTTAATAGTCTTATATTAACGTATTATTTATTTTATGTTATAAAATTACCTCTAGTGTGATTTGAACTAGCGAAACTTCACTCTTCAGTTTGAGAAGCCTCAACCTATACCGATAGGTCACCATGCCACTGGACCTCGCGCATCCTGAGACAATTATGTAAACGGTACTTATTAACCTGAAACGAATTTTTACTGATATATTAATTAAAAAAGCATTTTGCTTCAGTATTTTGGTAATCAGTGATTTCGTTAGCAATATTTCTCAGTATGCCTTGGGAATATAAAATTCAATGAAATGTAATAGGCCATGGTAATTGTCATTAGTCAGATGATATACATATAAAAATATATATATACACTTCGCATCAAAATTAACGCACCACTTAGAAAAACCGAAAAAGTTAAACTGAATTTCTTGGTGCGCCGTAAACCCGATTTCGATGATTTTTTTTTTTAATTGTAGCCTACTTCTTCAGCAAGGGCACTATGGTAGTATCTCTTATTCGAATTTCAGTTTTGAGCATACACAGGGTGTTACAATGAAGTAAAGTTTTTTTCATGAAATTTGCAACACCCTGTGGAATGCTGTGATGAAAACGGTCGGTGTATCCCGATGTTAGACTGTAGCCCCATTTATTTCGAACCTTTTTGTTCTTTTTTGAACCCGTTATCTCTATTATTAAAGGAGATACACAACTAAAATGAAAATGCAGTATTGTAGTTATTTAGTAACAAGAACAAAAATCAACAAAACGGATGAAGAAAATGAATACCGTGTATTTCCACCTCTACTTCTAATAACGGCTTGGTATCTACTACTCATACTTGAAATCAGATGCATAATCTGGTCTTGGTCAATATTGTTCCATGTTTCTCTCAGAATGTTTTCAACGTCGCCAAGCGAGCCGGCGAGCGGCTGATGATTTCTAAGTTGCCGACCCAAAGTGTCCCACAAATGCTCTATAGGATTGAGATCTGGACTACGCGGAGCCCAGTCCAGCGTTTCAATGCCCACCTCCTGTAGATATTCCTGTACTATACGAGCAACATGCGGCCTTGTGTTGTAATTCATTAATAAGAAATTATTACCAATATTTGGGACAAAAGGGACAACATGGTCGGATAAAATTTCCTCAATATATCATGCACTGGTCAAGAAACCTCCACGTAAAGGAACTAGCTCTGTACGAGCTGTCTTGGGTATTCCTGCCCAAACCATTACCTCCATTAAATGACACCTTCTACCGAATATTGCATTGAGAGTAACGCTCATTTCGACGTCGGACCACCCTTACGCGTCGATCGGAGATGTATAAACAAAACCTGGACTCATCAGTGAACAAGACCCCATCCTCAAGATTCCAATTCACATGCTCTCTAGCGAATTGTAATCGCACTCTACGATGGTTTACGTTTAACTTAAGTCCTGTGGCTGGAATTCTAAAACTTAAATTCTGTTCTGCAAGACGTCTTCTTACAGTGGGTACACTTGTATGGACATTATGAGTGGAACTAAGTTGTACTTGCAGACTACTGCTACTACTCATTTTAGTTGTGTATCTCCTTTAATAATAGAGATAACGGGTTCAAAAAAGAACGAAAAGGTGTGAAAAAAATGGGGTTACAGTCTAACATCAGTACACACCGACCATTTTAATCACAGAATTCCACAGGGTGTTGCGAAGTTCATGAAAAAAACTTTACTTCATTCTAACACCCTGTGTATATTCAAAACTGAAATTCTAATAAGAGATACTACCATAGTGCCCTTGCTGAAGAAGTAGGCTACAATTCAAAAAAAATTCATCGAAATCGGGTTGACGGTGCGCCAGGAAATTCGGTTTGACTTTTTCAGTTTTTCTAAGTGGTGCGTTAACTTTGATGCGAAGTGTATATATATATTTATATATTAGAGACGGGCCACTGACACGTTTCCATATTGGAAAGTTTCATTATTGGAAAGGAAGGGAAGAATCCTGTTCAGGGAACATTTCCAGGAAATGTTCCCGGGCAGATTTTAGAAAGTTTTCAAGAAATATTTCCATATTATTTTGAATTTCCCGCCAAATTATAATTACATAAACGTAACCTTCGGATTAGGAATTATTGGAATTATGTTATTGTAGGTTATCTGTTAAAGGCATTTTCGATTTTTGTGCATCATTGGTATCTTATCACTGCTTTTCTTGTTATTTGTACATTTTTAAAAAATCTGTAGTGGTTAAAATTACTAAAAAATAATAAGTACAAATAGTAATTGGTGTAAATACATGTTGAAACAATTTTCAGATATCAAGTCAAATACCTACCTGCAATGCTAAAAAATACCTACCCATTCGGTGACATTGACCGTTATTTCTTACAAATGTTTGTTACAGAAGAGAATTTATTTATGTTAATTAATAAATTTATTTTGAATACTGCCACTATTATTTCGTTATTTCTATGTGTTACTTTAGAATTTTGCCAGTTTAATTAATTATATTATAACCATTAATGTTGCCACAACTTACAATAAACATACCCATCAAAAAAAAAAAAAAACTGCAAGTGGTGAGAAATATTTCTGGGCAACTTCCCTTGGAAATATTTACCTGGAAAGTTTCCAAAGAAATATTCCCTGGGAATATTTACCGAAAACATTTGGTAACATTCCCGAAATATATTTTGGGAATATTTCCAAAAAAATATCTTCCCGGGAATTTCCCATTTCTACTTTATCCTCCAAGTAACCCCAGACATAAAAATCAATGGATCAAAAGTGAGGGAGCGAGGTGGCCATATATGTCCTTGAGTTCCAAGTCACAAATTGGGAAAGCCGTTATTTAGATATTGAGAACGTCTGTCACGATGTACATCTTGTTGAAAATATGACATATTTCTAAATATATTTAAAGGGAGGTTATCCAGCAGGAATTAATCCAGCAAGGGTTTTTAGGGTTTTAATAACAAAAAAAAACTGGAAATGAAAAACTTTAAGGAAAAATACAAATTATGAATTAACTGTTAAATTTATGATACAAGAAAACCGGATACAAACCCTTGGTGGTTTGCCATCATACTAAGGGAACAAAGCTACCAAGCCCTGATGCCAACAACTCGTGCTGAAGTCGTGCCAAGAAGAGACTGAAGCTTTTTTATAGAAACTTATGAAACAAAGTTTCTCTAGCTTAAAATTAAAATCTAAATAAGAAAAAAATGATATCAGAGGGTACTTTGTTGTCAAAAGCACTAGCCTAATCATTCAAACGATTAATAAAAGCAAAAGATTAATAGAGATAAATCGTCCGGGTAAAAACTCATGCTGTTGATCTGGTATATTATTCATATGGATTCATGTCAGACTAATTTGTCTATAATTGTCTGCAGACACCTTTTTCCTTTTTTAAAGATTGGAATAATGGACACAATAAGCCAACAATGGGTAAAGTAGATGATATCACTAGAATTTTGGAAAATAATAATGAGAGGTTTGCTAACTGAGCTTGCACCACTAGCATATGGCCCCTTTTTACAAATCAATTAATTAATTCATTTATTATAATGATGATAATTAATTTATTCCTATTACCAGTTATAGGCTTTCAAACTTTTCTAATTTAAATTTCTTCCCATTTTAAATATAAATTCAACTCTCAGTTATTTAGTATTATGTACTTTATTATAAGTATTGGCAGATTTATGATTTTATACTGTTTAGTCTAGTAAGTTGTTGGAGGAACCGTGCAGAAGACCTGTGGCCTTTTTAGAATTATGGATTACCCTTCTCAGGCTTACTCGTTAGCCAGTTCTTTGATGTCCCTCAGACTCTAGTATTCATGCTAAAGCCAATTTGTTTCGATTCCCAAGTCTAGTTAAGGCACCCAAATGACCCCTTACAAGTGTGAACTTCGCCTGTGGTGTTATGAGGGGTTAAATCTTAAGGATTAATTAAAATCCAGAAACTCTTGAAAGTGTTATAATAGAATCTGATCATAATGCATAACTGTACAGTTTCAAGTCTGATATCAAGGTTAAATTCATATAACGTCCACAACTCCTATAACCCCAATACAGTTTATGTCTAAACTCAAATAAAGCTATCATCGACCTTGTACTGTTTCGGTTTTGGCAACTGGTAAAGGAATAATAACAATCGCAAAATATAAATATTCGTAACATGAGGATTGCTTTTAATACTGTTTGGCTGTCAGAGTAAACAGTGAATTGTTGGCTGTTTACCTTCCACACTAAACGCTCGTACAATTATATTAGTAGATTAAAGCTTACGTTGGAAGAAAATATTCAGTGGTCTTTTACAACAAAGGACTAGTTACCCATTTCTTTATGTTATACTATGACAGTTATAATTTAAAATCGTAGAATGGCTATCAACATTACATTTCTGACAATATCCATATCATAAACTACTTAGTTCCTTATTTCTAATCCTGAGACATAAAATCAAAAATAACTAACAATAGAAATAAGTGTTTGGACATGAAGGTAGCAAGTTTGAGATCGGAAAAAGTTCATTTGACAAATTGTTCATATTTAAAGGCTAATCATGGTGGCTGGAGTTTTCTCTCAACACAGTCTATATTGTTTTTAACAGGTCTGATATTCAGAATTCTCTGATCTTTAAATAATATTTAGTTTAATAATCAGTAATAACTAGTTTGATAGTTCACAAACAACTAGTGGCTATGCTTTTGTTAATCATATGTTAACAAAACTATATAGCTGTTTTTAGTTTTATTATTTATTTAATGTGCTTTGAAAAAACGCTACGATTTAATGTTTTTGAAAAGTACAAAAGAAACTCTTTTCAATTGAATACAGCCACCTATGGTTTCCATAAAAAAAATACAACCTTGTTTTTTTACTTAAAAACTGTAGTAACACTAATAAGGGAAAAAATAAGTAATCCACTAGATCCAGCCATAATTCAATTCAATATACTTTTTTTCTTGAAGAGCGCTTCCCGGTAAAACATCAGTTTTTGTTTATAATTCAAAAACAAAGTACAATAGCGATAACATTCAAATTCTTTTCATCACTTGTTTCTCTACCTTTCTCATCCAGATTTATTTCAATCTGTAGGCGAAATTGAAGGTATGCAAGGTTAGGTCAATTAAGTTCAACTCTTCTAAAATATTTGTAGTAACTGAAAGTTATTTGTAATGTAAAATACATATTTTACAGTGCAATTCTGTCATTTTATGAAATTAGCTCTTGATATTAACTCTTTCTGTACACATATGTATCCCTAAAACTAAACAAGCAATAACCAAAAAAGTTAAACATTAACAATCATCAATGAATTACACCGATTTAGTTTTGAATCATATGAACACTTTGGGAACTAAGGCAAACTGGGAAAACTTTCCAAGTGGGAACTGAGAAATAAGATAGATAGGATGTGAATTATCACTCAGTCTATTTCAAAAACATTTTAAGTAAATACTTACTGCTGCTTTTTTGTCCTTAAATTCCACTAAAGCACTTCCATTTTTCTTAGAAGACATCACTAGCACCTGTATGTCCCCATACTAAAAGAAATAACAGCCTTGTATTAAACCAAAGATTGTCACATTCTTGCTATAAGAGAAAAATGACATCTATAGAAATTCTTTGAAACTATACATACACAGTTAATGTAGATAGCGTGGTAATATGAATTTGTTGTCTGTTTTACATTATCTGCTCATAACAACGAAGATTTTTTCATTTAGTTGGTTTAGTTCATTTATCAAACATTTATATTACCTATTCAGTGAGCAAATTTTAAAAGTTTAGTTTGGTACTTACTATATTTGGAATATAATATATTTTAATTTTTTAGTTTACTGTTTTTACAGATGATATAACTAATAAATTACGATGAACAGTAGATTAGAATTTAATAGATAGAATGAATTTCTTTAAACAAACATTTCAATTACCTATTTAGTTTTTACACTTAGAAAGGCGAATGATACAGTTGAATTTCTTCTGCAGTATACAGGGTTATTCAGAACTTATCTCTAAAACTTTGAGGATATGTGTATCCTTAAATAAGAAATCGATGTCACCAAAAAAATTTATAATAAAAGGCTTAGGATTTCCCGTAAACAATGTTTAAAGTTATACCATTATAAAGAACTACGTAGCTGGGCAACTGTACTTCAACACATCTGATACTCTTCTACCACATTCCTAAGAATATGATAAAAAAAAGTAAACACGTTTTTGTCTGGAACGCCTGGTTAAAACCGACCGAATAAAGTTGGAGTGGGGATAATATCTCTATTGTCTATGAGTCGTCAGTCTATGTGTGTCGCTCTCGCAGTGCGGGTGTTTTATTTATCTTAGGAGTGTTAAACTGTAAAATTTTCAAAGTGGCTCATGTGTACAGTAATGCTGAGTTAATGGACATGATTCTTATTTATGGCGAAGTTGGACAAAATTCATTGGCAGCTTTGCGCTTGTATGCGGAACGATTTCCCAATCGACACACGCCAAATTATGCAACTTTTACGGCAGTGGTACAACGTGGCCGTGATACTGGTAATTTACGTGCAAATCCAGGACGAGATGGTGGCCCGGGACGACTACAACGTATTTTAGCAGCTGAAGAACAAGTGTTGAATCTGGTCCGTGAAAATCCGCGAATAAGTACAAATCAGATCGCTAGGCAGGTGCCTGGGGTATTCCAATCAACGGTGTGGGCTTACTACACGAAGCTCAGTTTTATCCGTATCATATCCAGCGTGTCCAAGCACTGTTACCAACGGATTATCGATTACGAGTTAGGTTTTGTGAGTGGTTGTTGCAGCAAAATGCTGAAAATCCCCAATTTACTGCTGATGTACTAGTTACAGATGAAGCTTTGTTTACTCGAAATGGAATACAGGACATTCACAATACACACGTTTGGGCACTCGAAAATCCGCACGCAATTCAACGAAATCACTTCCAACACCGTTTTTCGAACAGCTTTTGTAACAAGGTATGTGCAATTTTTTTATAAATTTCATGTTTCTAATACCTAGTAATCAAGTAGCGCAATTCTTCAAAATTAGTGTAACAAAATTTTATTCAATTTAAAGACATGTCACTTTGGTCACATCTATCTATCTTTGTTTATTTTAAAGTAAAAACGCTGCAAATCTTTTTTGCGCTGGGTGTCGGTATACTCTCAGAACTTCCGAAGTTTTTTTCGTGCTAGCCAGTTTGCATTGTCAGTCCCAAGGTCACTCCATTATAGTGAACCAGTATCCAGCGGCGTGCAATGAAAAATTTTTAAATAGTTTTCAGACCCCGCCAAAAAATTTTTTTTTGCACTACCACATTTGTACATGTATGTTGAACATCCCCAAATTTTATTATGGATAAGTTCTGAATAACACTGTATAAGTAATTCATTAAATATAAGAATATACAAAAAACATTTTAATATATTTGAAATGAATATAATGAAGATTTTAGAGTCAAAACATTTGATAAAATGTAATATACACAAAATAAGGTTTTATATTCTTCAATCAACAATTAGTGTTTATTTGTTCTATAATTGTCTTATTTCTCGAGACAGATGAAGACAACAGTTTTAAATTCAACCTTCTGTATGTTTGCATTTACTTGAAATAGAATATTTTAGGACCAAAACATAGTAAAAATCCTATACCTAAACTCTTTTAGAAAACATTTAATATTATATAAACATATGTAAAGGTTTCTCAGAATCTTAATAACTTTTTGATACAGAGGTCCTTTACTTAATTTTTGTAGGAAGAACACGCTGTTCTACAATTATCTACATTAAAAAAATAAATTAATAAATAAAAGCTATGTACCAAGACACTATAACAAGTAAAACTTTTTGTGCTATTTGCTGACAGGTTTTCAAGAACTTTTTATAAAAATCAAATTACTCATGAACAACAATAATGACTTTAAATCGCTGAATTCAATTGTTACCTAATTTTGTTATTAAGAGACCTATTGTTTAGCTTTCATCGTGTATTTTCAGACAAGAATTCTTATGTCTGTGTATTTTGTCATAAACGAGGTCGATTTTGCATATAATATATTTAATTTAAAGGAATTGTTAATTATTATAGTTTGTTCGATCTTGGAGTTTTTAAAAATAAAATTATTTGTTATACCCCTGCCTATAACTATGTAGTGCAGAAATGCAACAAAAAGAAGAGACAAGTTATATGAAAGAATTTTAGAGTTATAAAAGAAATATGCATTAAAAACTCACTTTACAAGTGCCAGTGGTTTTTAAAAAGTAAAAAAAAAAAAACTCCTTTACTAATAATTTGTCACTAGGCACAAACTAGATCTAAAGGGCAATTTTTTGTTTACGAGAAACTGCTCAGTTTGGTGTAGGTGTATTTGTTTTAAGTAGTTGATATCATATCTTAATGTGAAGAAACCCTTCTGTATATTTCTAATTTCCTACGCAAGTTTAGTGAAAACCGAATAGGTAAATTTGTTGTAAATTGTGCGAAGTCTGCCGCCATTATTTTAACATTTTCGTGCAAGATATTTGTTATGGTATTTGTGCAACAGTGCCTCTATTTATGTGTTTTCTTGTTTTGTAAAAAAAAGTGTTAGTTAATTTGAATAGGTGTCAATTAAGTAATAATTTAGGATTATTTATCAGTCAATACTTAGGTAAGTTTTAAAACCGAGTAGTAGCTAAATAATATTTTCTTTAAGTTTATATTTCATTATGCCTAATAAATGTTGCGTATCTCATTGCTCAAGCAATTACAGCAATAATACCTGTTATGTGGCAGTGTTTTCTTTTCCTAAAGACAAGGAAAATATACAAAAGTTGATTAAATCCATTCATAGGGAGTCATTTAACCCTTCAAAATAGTCGGTTGTTTGCATAAATCATTTACCTGTACCTGTACCTACAATATGTCCAACTAAAAAGTCACCTATTAAACGTAAACATCCAGATGAAACGCAATATGAACTAGAAAAGGGGAATGATGCTATTTTTGAGGAATGGGTTCGTGAGAATGAAATCTTAAATTTCGACTACGTTTTACTTATATTTAAAGAAAAAATGTATTCAATTTCCTTTTTTAAATATCTCAGGAGTAGTGTGTTTATGGTGAAGCTGGATCCTCCTCCTCCTCAGTTCAATGACCGGTCATGACCTAATGTGAATGACCTACCATGACCTAACGTGAGTTACCTATTATGATCTATGGTTTAAAATGAATAACTTTAAATAACTTTCATTCCATACTCACACAAAATATCTTATTATAAAGTTCAAAAAAAGAATAAACTAACAATTGTAATCACTGAATTAGTTTTCAGGAAAATTATGTAAAATGATTATTTCGAAGTATATATTTTTCTTGAATATTAGATTAATTTTTACAAAAAATTTTTTTTATAAATAGATATAATAATGAGAAAACAATAAAATAATCTGTTTTATTTTTTATTAAATGATATATAAAATAGTAATACAATTATAATTTCTCATCTAACTTAACCCTTAACCCAAGATCATAATAAGTATATTTGAAAAATATCGTTCCTTTTTTGATTCCATCTTTAGAAAAGACGATTATATGACGAATCTGTCCATAATCATTAGTGAAACGTTTAAATGTAAAATCTTCTATATTTATTATTCTAGACTCTTGACAATTTATTTGAAGTCCCATTTTTTTGTTTTCATTATTTTCAAATAAATGGAGGCAATTGGATGGTATACATCTAAACCTCACCAAATTCATCACAGTATTATATTCTTCCATACATACAGAATCTGTTGAAAATTTAGCGGTTGCAGTATCACGAAGATGTTCCATTTTTAATTCACCTCTTTCACACAATTGAAATCACTTCACAACTTATTTAAATATACATACTTCTTATAACTAATAAATATATAATAAGATTTTAGCTGGTTGAACCACAGCAACTAACTTAAACTTAGTCTGATTGCATTGATTATATAGTTTTCAATTCCTACTCCATTAATCACCATCTCCTCCCCCACCATTTCCTATTTAAAGTCTATCTTGAAGAATATTGATTCAGTTAGTGGAATAAGAGATCTTGATGCGGTTTATTCTAATTATTCACTGAGTATGTTTCATAAATTAGAATTACATCAACAAAATGATTGTAATTATTTATATACAAAAATTCCCACAGCAGAGTTAAAAGTAAATAAATATGGAAAAAATATTCCAGAAAATATCCTTCAATTTGAAAATTTTTAAAAACAATTAAAATACCTTTTGTTATCTATGCAGATTTTGAGTGTATGTTAAAACCTTTTCATTATAATTTGCCCAGTTCCGAAAAACCTTTTACAATTGATATTGCCGAATACAAACCATATGCATTTGCTTATTTTATAAAATGTTTGTATAATGCTAGAATATTATTTTGGAGAAGATGCTGCAAAAGTATTCTGAAAAATTATAAATAGATGTTTTAAAAATTTATAATGATCATCTTAAATGTTGTATCAATAATAGCTTTATCAGCGTTCGACAGCGCAATTGCAAGCAATATATGTAATAAACATTTTGGTGATGGTGATTAGAAAGTTAGAGATCAAGATCATTTAATTGGGCGCGTAAGATTGGGTGCTGCTCACAATATTTGTAATTTAAATTTTAAAATTCCACAATTCATTTCAGTATTTTTCCATAATTTAAGTGGGTATGAATTGTGTTGCTATGAAGATAAAGTAGATGTTTTGGCACAAACAAAGAAAAAATATATATCGTTTACAAAAACAATTATTGTCGATTCAATATGGAATCATGTTAAAAATGTTCTGGAAAACATTTTTCAAACTAAAATTTTTAGATTCTTATAGATTTGTCGCTGAAAGTTTGGATTCATTATCAAACAACTTAGATTCAAATCAATCTGTTGAAATAAAAAATCATTTTAAAGATTATGTCCAGTTTGAAATAATTAGGAAAAAAGGTGTATTTTCTTACTCCTATATAGATGATATAATAAATTGAAGGAAAGGAAGTTACCTGAACAATGTGATTTTTTTGATAAATTAACTAATATGGATATTTCCGATGTTGATTATGAACGTGCTAAAAAAGCATGGAATATATTCAAATGTCAAAATTTGCAAGAATATGCAACTATTTATTTAATATCTAATGTTCTAATATTAAGTGATTTTTTTGAAAATTTTAGACTAGTATGTTTGGAAAAATATAAATGATCCAGCATATTACTACACAGTACCAAGTTTAAGTTGGGATGCTATGATGAAAATAATAGGTATAAAATTGGAATTATTAAGAGATGTTGAGATGTTACATTTTTTAAAAAATAATATACGTGGCAGAATTTGTCATTGCAGTGTTAGAAAATCAAAAGCTAACAATCCATTTTTTTCCGATTATGGTATAAATAAACCGAATTCATATACTTATTATGTATCGTGATGCGACAAATTTATAGGGGCATAGCATGAGTCAATGTTTACCAATTAGTGATTATAGTTGATTAACTGAAACTGAAATTAAATATTTAGAGATTTTGAAGATGATGCTGAGTATGGATATATTATGGAAGTGGATATTTTTTATGGTAAGAAGTTACATAACGTTCATAATAATTTACCTTTTCTTTTTTTGCGGAAAACATATCCTCCTGGTTCCAAAAATAAAAAAGGAATCTGTAATTTAAATAATAAAATAAAATATGTAACACATTATAGAAATTTAAAATAGGCTTTAAGAAATGGATTACAGTTAACTAATATTTATAGTGTTAAAATTTAAACAATCCGCTTGGTTGAAACCTTAGGCCGCTCCCTGACTTGGCGGTACGGTATCGTTTTACTTGGTAGACTCTGTACCGATTCAGTACAGATTCTTTACCGAGCGCCTACATTTCAGCGAGTGCTTCCTGACTAGCGCAGTATACGCGGGAAGGAATCGGTATACCGCATCTCGGTACAAACAAGCAGTAGAGGCGCGGTATTTGTCGAGTGTGGTGTGCCAGTAGTGTCGCGCAAAATGGCAGCGGAAAGAGATGTTCACGTGATAGAAAATTAGCAAATCTTTAATATGCTTTTTAACATGTAAGGATTAATACTTCTATGGGTATTCTGACTGTTATTTAATAAAATAAGTAATAACCTACGAGTATTTTTTTTTCATTCATATTATAAGTAATAAGTAGATCCTTACCTCAAAGTGATCAACCACCTCTCTTCAGCTCTAACACATTCCCTAAATCTTGTATTTTGTCTCGTGATCCTGGGCGCAATAAGACACAGAAGATCGTGATATGTTTGTTTTGACATCTTATACATCGCTTGAAATTTCGCATCATCTTGTTCAAGTTGTTGGGCCGCAACAAATAGTCGACTATTAATATTCTTAGCGATGTAGGGATGTCGCCAGTGCTTCTTTCTTTTTTTACGCAATCGCAAATAAATGTAACATGCTATGGCATCTTCTTCTGACGACGACATAATCTCGCGACGGCACAACCTTTCTGTTAGGAGTCTACCGACAAGTGAGGAGAAGAGGGCGACATCGGTAAGCTTTCGGTAAAGCAGTAAATACCGCATACAGATACCGTACCGCCAAGTCAGGGAGCGACCTAAGGCCGCTCCCTGACTTACTTATATTGATACGAGTATAAATACAGAGATGAGGAATAAAGCAAAAAATAAATTGGAAAAAAATTGTTTTAAATATCTAACTAATGTTATATATGGAAAAACTTTGGAAAATATCAAAAACAAAAATTTTGTTTGTTAAGATGAACATATTTAAATCAAATTTACATAGGATATATACTCAAATGAAAAATAAAGTACATAATCTCCAAAAGATGATAAGAGTAATTTTAGTTGGATCATCTAAAACATTAGCTTTAGGCCATTATATTTTAAAAAAGAAAGATAATGAATTGATAATAATTAAACCTTAATTAATCTCGCTGATAATTTTTACATAACTGATGATGATGATGATTATGAACAAATTTTAATTGAAATGCTTGATGAAGAAATAAAAAATAATAATATTTTAGAACATTTGGGACAACATTTTGGGAGCTCGGTGTCCGAGCGGTTAAGACGTCTGGTTTTTAATCGTTCTCCGCGGTTGCCGACGGTTCGAATCTCACCGTGGTCAACTTTTTCTAAATGCTCCAATATTAAATCTGTGTGTATAAGGCTGGTAGCGTTCTTAATATGCAACTAGTACTACAATATCACTGTATAAATGGCTAACAACCTACTGTACACTTTAATTAGATAGATAGATAGATAGATATCTTTATTAGTTCTTAAAAATACCCTTAAGGTGTAGAACACGTCACACAGTTTCAATAATGAATCAATGAACAATTACAAAGAATAATCTAATTACAGATAATAAAACAGTTACAAGTATAAAACACAGTTAGGTGTACAAGTGTATAAGTAACAAACATACACGTTAAAACTAGAGTTACAACAAACAAACAACACAATATTTCATTAACAAGTACTTCATATGATGCAGAAATGAGAGTCACTATAGAATTCTCCAACGCTGTAGTAGGCCTTCTGTATCAAAATATCATACAGTATTGTTTTCAACTTACCAACTGAATTTGCTCTGATTGAGATTGGTATTGTATTATAAATTTTTATTATAGAATGTTTTACATTTTTTTGTAGGTAAGTATAATTCATTTTATCATTAATCAGATCAGACCTCCCTCTGGTATTGTGGCCATGCTGCCTATCACAATTCCCGAGGAGGTCTCTATTATTACAGACGAACAAAAGGGACTCATATATATAAATGCATGCAAGGGTAAGTATTTTGTTGTTACGGAAATAGATTTTACAGGATTCATAGTTTTGCAGTCCATAGATATTTCTCACACATCTTTTTTGAAGTACAAAGATACGTTGCATATCTGGAGAATTGGCCCAGAAGATAATTCCATATCTTATCCTGGATTGTATGTATGAGTGATAAGCTATTAGGGCTGATTTGGCATTAATCATACTAGAGATTACTCTCAAGGCATAGCAATATCGTGCCAGACCACTTGCAAGCACATCAATGTGACATCGCCAATCTAAACGAGAATCAATTTGGATCCCTAAGAATTTCACATTGTTCACAGCAGTGACTTGTTTATTTCCACTAGAAACTATCAACTCACTGCTTTGTAAACTGTAATCAAACCTCATTAGTTGAGTTTTATTTGTATTGAGTGAAAGATTATTTGCAGCAAACCAACCCTCCAGTGTCTCAAGCGTAGAAAAAATGTTTCTATCCTGATTCACCATCGAGCGGCCACTAAAAATTAAAGAGGTATCATCAGCAAACTGAATCACATCCTCAGCAATAGAGCCTGATAGATTATTGGTGTAGATAAGATAAAGGAGGGGGCCAAGTACATAACCCTGAGGGACACCCCTTTTAAGAGTAATAATCTCTGATTTTATTACCTCTCCATTCACATCTCGTTCGACCACCCTCTGTAACCTATTTCGAAGATACGATTCCATCAATCGCAGCGATACCCCTCTCACCCCATAACATTCTAGTTTGCTTAGTAATATTGTATAATCCACACTGTCAAATGCTTTGGAAAGATCTAAACACATTAGAAAAGTAGTTTGATGTTCATTTTGTGAGTTAATAATCTTACATAGGGCCTGAAATACAGCAGTGATTGTTGATTTACCTTTCCTAAACCCATTTTGTGTTGAAGATATAACATTACAATGGTCAAAGAAGCCCACTAGTCTGGAGCATATAACACTCTCAAATATTTTGCTGATGTTTGACAGCAGTGCAATTGGTCTATAGTTTGAGATTACGTTTTTATCACCTTTCTTATGCAAAGCAATTACTTCTGCCACTTTCAACATATCCGGAAAATAGCCAGTATCAAGGTAATTAATAAGGTTTTCCAGGTTTCCCTTATTCTCGTACTAAATGGTAGTTAAAGTTATAACATCGTAAGTCGTTCCTGGGCGCACTCGCGGCCCGCAAAATAATAATATGCCGCTCCCTCTCCCACACAAGTCTCTGACTTCTGGGCTCATCACTAAGGTGAGAATGAGGGATAGAGATATTATATTATTATTTATTAAATAATATTTATGAAAAATTAATATCCATTTTGTAAATCAGAAAAATTATAGATTTTACTGATGTAAATAAATAATGTAAATAAAATATGTGCTTATTAATAGAAATTAAATTATTGTAAAATAAAATGATGTAAAGTTAATATTATAAAATAAAATATACAGTGTCCCCCTAAAGTCGTGCACAAATTCATTGTTAGGTAAACAAAAGAAATTATTAAAAATTCCCAAAACAGGTCGATTTTTTAATTTAATTTACTATTTTTTCAAATAATAATTTAATATACAGGGTGACCTATGTTCGAGTAATGACATCATCACAATTTTTTTTAAATGGAACACCCTACTTTTTTTCCAATTTTCGGATTGCCCTAACTGAGCTGATTCCAAAAATAAACCACAAATTGCTTCTAATTGTTACAGGGAGGACAACAATACCCAAATTACTTACAAATACTAAATTTATTTACAAATAAATAAACGTACTAAAAATTGGATCAAAGCACCAGAAACACCTAAATTAAATGTTCAAATTGTTGACCATTTACTGCCAAACAATGGGCCAGGCGGGAAACAAATTCTTGCTGTACATTCCCAATGACTTCAGGCGGGATCGCTTGAAGTTCTTGCCGAATTCGTTCCTTCAGATCGTTAATACTGTTTGGTTTATTGACGTATATTTTGCTTTTTACATAACCCAAAAGAAAAAAGTCGAGTGGTGTTAAATCTGGTGATCTGGCGAGCCATTCCTTAGGTTATCTTCTGCCAATCCAATGATGAGGAAACACATCATCTAAATAGCGGCGAACAGCGATGGCATAGTGCGGTGGTGCACCATCTTGCTGAAACCTTCATTGGGCAAATCTGGATCTTCTTCATTTGGAAATAGAACAATCAAGGAAGGGACTAAATCGAACTGAAGAAATTCCAAATATCTTGCACCATCTAAATTTCCTTCAAAGAAATACGGCCCCAAAATTCGATTATCAACAATTCCGGCCCAAACATTGACCTTTTGGGGATGCTGAATGTGTGCTTCCATCATCCAATGTGGATTGCGATCTGACCAGTACCGACAATTCTGTTTATTGACGATGCCATTCAAATAAAAAGACGCCTCGTCGGAGAAAATTATGCGTTTGACAAAATTCGGATGTGCCTGGCATTCTTCCATCATCATTTCGCAAAATTCTGTGTGTCTGTCGAAATCATCGTCAGATAATTCTTCTACTAAGTGGACTTTGTAGGGATGATACTTGTTTCTGTGAAAAGTCTACTCAATGTATTTTCACCCATTCCTAAATTATCTGCTACGATTCTCAGACTGGATTGCGGGTTTTCATGAATGGTCAAAAGGGTTTATAACTGCACTTCTTCATCTACAGTTGGTCGGTCAGATTTGGGTATATCTTTAACATGACCATGATTTCGAAACTTTGCTTCAGTTCGGTTAACCGTGGATCGATTTATTGGTGGACGATTGGGATGACTTTCATTAAACAGAACACAAACTTCCTCATGAGTTCGAATTCTATCACCATATCCGATCATCATAAGAATTTCAATCCGTTCGGTGTCACTTAGAATCATGTTTTTTAATTAATTTAAAAATACTCAATATTTTAAGGAAGAATCATTCAAAATGGATTTACTTGTACAATCTTAACAAACTATTTAAAAATGATTGCCTGGAAGAAATACATGAGCACGTTCTATCAGGCAGATAAAATTAAAAAAGCATCAAAGAAATTATAGCAAAAAATAATGACATTTTAAAATGATATGTGGTGCTTTGATCCATTTTTTTAGTATGTTTATTTATTTTTAAATAAATTTAGTATTTGTAAATAATTTGGGTATTGTTGTCCTCCCTGTAATAATTAGAAGAAACTTGTGGTATATTTTTGGAATCAGCTCAGTTAGGGCAATCCGAAAATTGGAAAAAAAGTGGTGAAAAGTGCTCTGCTTCTAAAACTTGATTTTCTTCCATTACAATTTGATGTTCTACCACTAAATTTTGTTTATTTTCTATTATTTCATCGAAACTGTTATCATCAATATCCTAAAATGTTAAAAGTTTTAAAAATTAAAAAAAATTTTTGGACTCCTGCTCCCCTCCCTCCCCTTACCCCTCCCCACCCTTACCCTAAAGACAGTCTCCCCTCCCTACCCTTCCCTTCCCAAAGCTGTAAACTTTGTACACGTCTACAATCGACAGTTTTCGTGTTATGGACACTATGTGCGCAGTGAAAAAATTATGCGCAGTAGGTTCAGGAACATTCTATTCCAAGAGCTTAATAAAATCTAATTTATATGTTTAGCAAAAACTTTCAAATTTCCTTGATTTTGGTGCGCAAATCATAAATTAATGAAAAAATATGCACAGTAAGATCAGAATTATTCTATTCCATGAGCTTATTAAAATTTGTAAAGAGTTCCAGAATGAGTGTCCGTGTCGCTTCATAATGATTTTTTATGTGCTGCCTTTCTATTTTTAGTATCTGCACTAGAATCATGAGCGCAGGCAAAGGAATTTACTTCCGAAAATTCCATTTCTCCTTTGCCTAAAAATTTATAAATAATAATTATGTATTCTCAAGAAATACAAAATTACCAACCTGATTTAGGACTCTCTGAAACTGTATAGTATTGAAAAATACTTTTTTAAACGCAAATGATACGTGCAGTGAAACAATGTAAACACGAAAAATGCTGAACGCCACTGAGTCAAACGTCAAAAGCTGTCAAATTTGAAAATTCTCAAATTGACAGTTAAAAAGAAAGTAATTTTAGCAAAAGGAAATAAATTTTGATTATATTCAGGATAGGCTGTGTTCCCGTACTGGACAATCATTCTGGAACTCTCTGTATTACTTGTTTGAAAACCTAAACTAACATAACATTATTTTAATCCACAAATCCTAAATTAAGCAAAAAATTATGCGCAAGTAAATTATAATGAAGACAACGATTAACTGCCTGCGGCGCATTTGGCGGCGTGCAGCCGCCATTAAAAAACCTAATGCGGCCTACGGCCGCATGCGAGAGTCATTGACCTCAGTGTTAACTTGGGGGTCAGTGACCAAAAAAAAAATTTTATATTATTTTAAAAATGAGGTCTTTGGCTTAAACCTTGAAAATCGGTTCATGACCATTCAGTAAACTTGCCACTACTTAGACAACATTCCTAAGCCGGTAGGATAAATATTACCATCGCTTCAGTCCTCAATGTGCTCAATTCTACGTGTAAATAAGTCGCCTATTCCCCAGTTAAGATGCATAATATTAATATTATAAGTGACAAACATTACATCGGATTATTTAGAGACCCTGCAGTCTCCCGACGAATTGAATAATTTCGGGGGTTCTCAGCAAATGAATATGGCTGATTATGAGGACCTCGAAAAGATTTTGAAAAGTCCGATACAATCAGTTGTGGTTATAGAGGATGAGATGGACGACCAAATTTTAATTCAATCGGTCAATAATTTTGAAGAGAAGATTAGAAATGATATGCAAGAATTTATTCCAATTAAGCAAGAAAACAGAGGAAAATTTAAGAACAAGAAAAAATGCGCCAGTCTCATCCTTATAAAGTGAACGTAGTAGATCAAGCCCTACCGTCCACCTCGAAGGCGGAGGATCGTCCAGCGGTGTCGGAGGTGAAGGATCATCCAGTGGTGTTGGAGGCGAAGGATCATCTAGAGGTGTCGGAGACTGCAGAGCCGAAGGAACACGCGGCTACAAATTTTGTGGAACGAACCAATATAAATGGACAAGTAAGTGAAATGACTGATAGACAAATTAGTACAGAGACACAGTGCCTTTTAGAAGTAGAAAAAATAAATATATCGACATATTTAGTCAGATTGATAAGGAACAGTATGCAGACGTGAATAAGGTAAGTGAAATGAGGACACAGTGAGTAGAACTAGAAAGGGGGATAAGTGAGCGGGAACGTGTAATTAGGGCTAGGAGTGAAAAAAAGGAGAGACATTAGCATAATAATCGAATGCAACAATTAATGAATAGATTTTCATAATTATTCATTAACTGTTGCATATTATTTTATAGTATATTGTATTATTATACTCTCTATTGTTTTTATTGTCTATATTTATATTATTTTTTTATGTACTATTTTGTCTTTTTACATTTTTTTGTTTCAACAATTTAATTAAATAATCTAAACTTTAAACATAGACTTTTATTTCCACTTCATCTTAAAATTATGAAGTAGAATATTTAACAGATTTATTTTAATTTTAAATATATTTTCTAAACAAAAAAAATATTAAACAAGTTTTTGTTGAAATCAAATAACTTGAATAAAAAAAGTAAACTTTGCAGATATAGAAATTTTATTTATTGATAAACAAAAGTAAATACTGATAAAGTTCTACCCTTTATATAAATATAAAAATAAAATTAAAATATTTACTCCATTAATCTTATTGTAGCTTCAAGATGTCTTTTACATAAATACAATTGCTTACAATAAAAACTACACTGTACCAACAATACTATGCTTACATGGGTAAAAAACAGTGTTTATTTAATTTCGTGCACAAATCATACATACATCTTTATCTTGCAGATAAGACATCTTTAAAAACAAAAATTGTGATGAATTTTTTCGATGATACTCCAAGGCCGATCCTTCGAAATTCTTTTACATGGTTAGATTGCAATAGAAACATGAATGTTCTGCTTACTTCGTTCAAAATAAAATCCGCAATCTGCCACAGTCTTTACTAAATCTTTAGAAAATAATTAAATCTTCTGTTATACATAATATACTGTTGTTGTGAGGTTGAAATGAAACACTTGGAAAAAATCTTCTAGAACTGAACCGATTAATACTTCCATTGTGTTACTCAGTTGAAACTCTACATTATTGCTACTTGCTCTGATAAGTATACGCGATTCTTGCTAACCAATACGCTACCAACTGGCGGCACGCCCGGGTTATTGTATGTATGTATGTATGTATGTATGTATGTATGTATGTATGTCTATTGTGAATTTTGAAATATCCGTTGTTATATTAGTTAACTGCTTTGATTAGATATGAATCAATATTGTTGTGAGCGTCATTGTTCCTCTTGGACAAAGAAAAACCCCAGATCAGTTTCATACTTTTCCAAAAGCGGGAAAATCTGGAGCTATCGCGGAAACTATAAGTTGAGCATTACAGAGTTACAGGAGACAAGTATGGATAAAGAAGCTAAAGAACGCAGAGTAGAGAGTGTGCTCTTTACCTTTCTCTAAGGATGACTATTTCCATAAAGGTATGTATGCCGTATGCCCAATAAAGAATTTGACATATTTTGAGGTTAAGTTTCATTTTCAGATTGAACGCTCGAAAGATATTGAAATCTATTTTAATTTTATATCACTACTTACCCCTTTCAAAATAGTTTTACAAGCTTTTGACCTGGTTTAAAGTTCTCGACAACAAATCTTTGATGAATAAAATTTCAAACGTCAGTGTCAGTGAACGGCGATACGCTCTTAAAATGAATCTGGCGCTACGATCTTAAAATGAATCGCGTATAGAAATATAACCATATTCCTCACCATTAAAAGGGGGGGAAGGAATATGGTTATACAGATATATTAGGTATAGATGAGGAAAAGGTAAATGTTAGTTTATTGTGTTTTCCAGTAAATTTCATTAGTTTAAAATGTGGATGGCGTATTGTGCGGATATTGAAATTGTAGATTTACAAAGTGGAGTATTTAAAACAACAATTCAACCGTTGTGAATTTGATGCTAGTCATGAAGCTGTATACTGTCCGGATGGTCCTGAATATGAAAAAGAATGCAATGAGCTAGCTAGAACATATAAAGAACCCGAAGAAGTTGTTTTTAGAGGATGAAATTTGTTTGGAATGTTTAGTTGAAGCGATTCAAGAATTAAAATAGACTTCATTTTTATATCCTCTGATAGAATACTTACCTGACTACATTTTGGGTCATTGGGTTTTGATGTTAGTGCATGTGATAAAGAAAGTGAAAGTGATGAGAATTCGGAAACTAAAAACATGAATGCTGAATAATATTAATTAATTTTGTTGAATAAAATAATTATGAAATAAAACTAATTATATTGTAAACATCTCTTATTTCATTAAATTAGGACATTATAAAGTTTTCATATAACAAAAATACATTACTTAGAGCACACATAACATCAGAATTTTTTATACGATAGAAACATTTAGGCCTAGATTTCACTAAAGCTGGTTAATCTACAAATACAATTATATTGTTACTGGTAAATCGTTGATTATAATCTGCTTTTTCCATTAATTTCATATAAATATTTTCTGCAGAACCACACAAATCTTTAATTATTTTACCAGCTTCATAAAACGGTGTAAAGCCTTGATTCCATTCCAAGCAATGATGATTTTCGATAACCAAATTATCTGTTTCTGATACTCCAGTGTCAACATTCTAAATGGAAATGCTGGTTTAAACAAATAATGACAAATTTTCTCACCATTCCATGCTGCCAATTCTTTAACTATAAATTTATTCCCTTCTAATTTAAACCCTTCCACATCTAAAATTAAATTCATATTCGCAAGCTTGAAAGTTTTTTCAACACAATCACTTTATCACAATAAAAATCTAGATTTTTCTTTAATTTTCTTCGATGCCTTAACAAAGCTGTTTTATATTTTAAGTTCATTTTCAAACTAATGTGGTCGATTATTAGTGACCTGCGCAATTTAGACTTGTCGAACCATTTTATTGGAGGGAGTATATCGAAAAACTCAAACATATAACATAAGGCAATATGCTATAGTCTCTGGTGGAAGGGGTGTCTTCTCTGATCAAATATGTATAGATAAGTAATTGCCTATTTGTCAGTAAATAAAATGGTCGTTTCCAAGCATAACAAAAGACATAACCTCACTTTCATGAAATTTTCTGTCACAGCGCCCAAGGACACGGGCGGCTATGTTAAGGGGAGAAAATAATAATTATAAAACAAAGTACAAATTAGAATATTTTATTTTAGTAAATACATAGTTTAAGATTTACATATTCAAAAACAACAATTTATACATATATGTATATAATATTTACTACACTATTTGTAATAGTATTTAATATTTACTATTAAAAAAAAAATTGTAAAATCATTGACGATGCCTCTCGCTATCGCCAATTCTACGCTTATCCATGGTTAATTACCTGTGTAAATCGCGCCCATCCTTTGAATTGCCAATATTTTTACACACTACACAGCTTCTAACCATATTTAAAGTTTATAACACGTCAAACATTATACAAAATCACTTTTAAGAGTTATATTTTTACGTTGAAGATCTAAATGTAAACTAGGTTGACAATTATGACAACAATTAAACGATTTTAAATTTAAAAAAGTAGAGTAGGCTACCTAAAAATTGGTGACGGTCACAAAATCCCTAACAATTTAGGAGGTAAATTAAAATGGCATTTTTTGATTGGACCAAATGCTTGGGCACTAATGTAAACAAAAAGCTATTGTTTTAAATATTGTTGGAAACAAAACTGTGTTGCTATAATTTGTCTATATAATATTTAGTGTTAGTTTCAAATTCAGCTCATAAAATCAGACTACCAGATTGCATACTTTCCTTCTGACGAGAACAATTAATATGTGTGGTTGTTGGTGCAATGCTTTTAAATTCTGTAGGTGTAAAAATCGGTTCATTTTTTGTTTCATAATATGAAGCTTGGAATATTGAAAACATTTTGTTTCCATATTGCATATTTATTATCTTCAAAATCAAGAAATAAATCGTTATAAGGGTATCGTTTAGAATTTAAAAATATTCTAATATTCGAAATATTACAATTATCAAATTTACTATTGTCGACATATGCACTACCTTTTCTTTTAGTTTAGAAAGCGATAATCACATGTCTCGGTGTTTCGAGCTTAGTAGTAGTCTTTATTGGCCAAGTATGTCTAGTACTTTGAGTCAGCGAGGAGTCTTCGACAATTTCCCAGCTTTGTACTTCAACTTCTTTGTCCAAAATTTTAGTGAAAGCCAATTATGAAACATGAAACATTCTCCAATAAATTTTTTCAATGCTAATTTTAGGTTTTTCAGTTGATGATTGAAGGTTTTTTTTTTTTAAAGTTATACAATCATCATCACTGCTATTTCTAATTAAAACTAATTCTTACTTCATATTTGATATCATTTTTTTATAATCCTCAAAAAGCCCATTACATACTTAACAGAATGCACATGTTGAATTTATCATTTCTTAAAACATTATCTTTTGGAAACCATCCCACGTTTTGAAATTTGACACTTTCACTTTTACTAGGTTTGTTCCAGCAGCCTGTCATAAATGTTGGAAACAGTCAGGAGTTTGCGCATTACGGAATTACTGTTCCAGCATCTAAATGTCAGTAACATTTTATATAAGCTTGTTGTTCCTGCAGTTGTTAGTGACTTTCTGACATGTTGGAAACCTGTTTTAAAAGTTTGCAAATTTTGTACGAACATTGCTGAACATTAACCAAACTTTTTTGTGCTTTTTAGTCAAGTCCTTGGTGACTTTGACAGACACCGTGAATTTGAGAGCTTTCAGTGTACAGATTAATTTCAGTGTGATTTTTGTATTTTTGTGTGTGGCGTACAATTTACGTTTACTTATAAATCGTATGCCCAAGTTAAGTTACTTTCCTTAAATTTAGCTAAGAAAGTATGCAAATCGTAAACACTTAACATATTTCAAACTTGTAACCTAATAAAAATATTGAAATGGATTTTATGGATGAAAATGATAACAGTTCATCAGAGAGTGAATATCCTGAATCGGAATTCTAATTTCATCGTTACAATCAAATTTACTGGATATAAACGGTTGATAATTATGGTACTCTAAATCAAAAATTAAACTATCAAATAAAGGTATTTGCATAACATTTAAAACATTCATTATATTAATAATTGGAAACCAAGAGACTGGAGGAAAAGTTTATTTATTCGTGTTATCTTATTAACGTTCTGCTTAACACTTATTGATGATATTTTCTTAGGGTGTCTTTTATAATAGCCATTTGTAACATCCCGACATTTATGTTGTAACGAACTACCATCCTATTTTACAACTTTTTCAAATGCAGTTTAATCGTGATGGTGTCTCCGCGTAAAATTAACAAGGTTTCCTTCCTGATCAAGTATTTTAACTGTAATGGAATTAATGGCCTTGACGCTTACAGGAAATAAAAAGATCTCATGCTTACCGCAGACATTTCAATCCTGATGAACAAATTCAAGGTTCTCAAAACGAAAAATATAAAACAATAATTAAACCTTATTTAATAAAAAAAGGAATCTTAAAATTTACGACACCAAGCCTTACAGAACGATTTTCTAAACCAGCCCCACCAACTAGATCCATACGTAGAACTCAATCATTTAAACAAACCTCAACCTCTAAAGGTGGATTATTAAACTTATCTAATAATCCAATTGATTATGTATTCTTCAATAACCCTAATGAATTGATCAATAGATTACGTTTGTTAATAGCATCACAAAATGCGGGAAATAAAATAGTCACAACAATGAAATCATTTCTATAATTGAAGAATTACGTGAGGCTAAAATTATTAAATAAAACAACCATATTCATCCAAGAAGTAGTTCATTTTCAACCTTTGCTTTAGCATCTTGCCTATAGATAAATTTGGTAGACATTTTCTGAACGCTACTCTTAAATATTACTGTTAAATAATTAAAAAGTATCAAAAGTAGGCAACCAGCAGCTCGGGTAGTTCAACTACGCATCACGAGCGGCGCTAACGTTTTTGACGGGAGAGGTAGAGTGGCCCATCTATAATCATAACCAAAGACAATAAGATGTTATTTGATGTTAACTGTAATCCATATATATATATATATATATATATATATATATAATACTGGGTGTCCCATCGAAAAGTATCACATTTCGTCGCCTTATATCTCGAAAACTAAAAGAGATATCGGGATGCGGTTTGGACAGAACGACTTAGGATTTTTGTAAGTTCTTTTTGGCACTGTTGCCAAATCTCCAAATATATTAGTAATTTTTTTATGGAATACGCTCCTCTTTGGAGTAAAATTACTTGCTTATATAAAATGGAACACCCTGTGTATTTTGCCATAATCAGAAAGCCTAATCACTCTACTTTTCAAAAAGGTATGCATTGTTTACATTATATTGAGAATTGGAGCCATAAAATTAAATTTGTTATAAGTACTCTTATTTGGGTTATTACGAATGAAAAAAATACCTTCTTCTTTGTAAAGTTATTTTTAAGTTTTTGTACACTTATTTTAAATAAAATACCCTATATACTCGTATTTTAAAATTTTAAAATCTCTGATCAAACTTGATGTGGAACTTGACTGCATTTGCTTTTTAAATGAAAAAAGATAGGGAGAAAAGAATAATTCTTTAATAATCTGTAGGAACGAGTTTTGTTAACAATAACAACAAAGCACAATGACAGTAATGAAAATAACAGATAAAATAATCAAAATAACTGTAAATAAAAACTACTTGAATAAGTTATAAAACAATTGGTTTTAACTGCCCACCATTTACTTCAATATACATTTGTGCATCCTTAGTAGTAAATGATCAAAAGTGTGTGATCCTTCTAATGTGAACATTTTTATATCTATACTTCAAGTATTTGACACAACTGACAATACAGTTTATTATTGTACTTTTCTTTTTCATGACTACTGTGAAAACGAAGACCAGCTTCATAAACTGTTCAAGTAAGAGGTGCTCCCATTAAACTGAATTTTGTGGCTCCAATTCTCAAGATAATGTAAACTATGTATACCTTTTTGAAAAGTAAAGTGATTAGGCTTTCTGATTATGGCAAAAAATACAGGGTGTTCCACTTAATATAAGCAAGTAATTTTACTCCAAAGAGGAGCGTATTCAATAAAAAATTTGCCAATATATTTGGAGATTTGGCAACAGTGCCAAAAAAAACTTACAAAAATCTAAAGTCGTTCTGTCCAAACCGCGTCCCGATATCTCTTTTAGTTTTCGAGATATAAGGCGGCAAAATGTGATACTTTTCGATGGGACACCCCGTACTACCAATATGGTTTTCCTAAATGAATTACATGCGAATTTCCATACTACCAAAGAATATACTTTATTGTTTTCTTCACTAAACTGAACTTGCTTCTTTATACTACTGCACTGCATTGTTCTTCAAATATTTGAGGGTGGAAATAAAGAAGGTCCATAATCAAACTAACATTTTCACTATTAGAGTTTTCTTGAGGGCGAAGAATATTTAAAGCATTGACAAAAACATTTCCCGATTGATTCTGCAATCCTCTTTGAAGCACTATGAAATAAGCTGGAAATTGTTGTTTTTTGAGTATATCAATTCTATACTTGATGAGATTTAAAACTTCCCACAGCTTCGAAACAGTCTCATAACCCAAATAAATGCATGCATTTTCTTTTACAATTTTTATTACTCTTTCATTGGAAAATTGTTCAAAAAATATGGAAAACTTTCCAGCGTTAACAGTTTCAATTTTATCAAGAGAGTATAAATAATTTGTTATAATTCCTTGATAAGTTAAAAACTGATTCCATTCATTTTCATTAAAAATAACTGTATCACTCTTCAAACCACTCAGCTTAATAAATGGTTGATAATCATATTCATAAGCTAAGCCCACTGACACAAACTTGCACTTAGATTTATTTAAAAGATAACTTCTTTCACCAATTAGAACTGCTTTACTATCCGAATATTTATCTTCATAATTACTTGGAATAGATTCTGACACAACTTTATACCAAGGTAATGAAAAAAAATTATTATTATTATTATTATTATTATGTGAATTAATTTCGAAGCAGAAAGTGTACTGAAAACATTTTAGAAATTTCCTAATTTATACTTAGTTCCCCCACCTTTATATTAAAATAATTCGCTCTTAGGTTTTGATAGGTCATGATAGATAATTCACATTAGGTCATCATGGGTCATTCACATCATGCCATGACCGGTCACTGAACTGAGGAGGATCCAGCTTCTCCATAAACACACTTCTCTCAGGATTTTATTAGTTTTTTAAAGTCGATTGCGATTCAAATAAATATCCTACAATTGTTTTTGGTTTAAACATATTTAGGAACTACAAAGTTGTATTCTTTTGTAAAAATAAAATTATTCCTTCGACAAAATTTTAATGGATATTAGTAAATCATTCAATTTGTTCAAAATGGTCGCAGTTGGATTGTCTATTAAGTTATATAAATTCAAATGACATAAGTGAAGTTTTTGACAAAGTTAAGGATGTACAGGGTGGCCAAATAAGAATGGACGCCGGCTGTATCTCAGAAACTACTTATCGTATAACTTTGGGAAAAAAATTCTAATAAGTAAATCGGACAAGAGAAATAGCTGGAAATTATGTTCAAGTTCGTAGGATGACCGCTAGGGATCGCAATTGCTATAATCAATCAGAAAATGGGATTTTTCTCAAAAATATACCAAGTTAAGAGGTATTTTAAATAGCGGCATTGTAATCTCTGTAAAATTTGCAATATTTTTTCTGTAATGCACTTTGCTCTATCTTTAAAAATAAAGTGGTGGGGGAAGGTTAAACTTTATTTTATTCAAATAAGGATAACTTCGGTTTGGGTTAACAGAATTAAACGAACTGGGGCTCGTTTAAAAGAGCTTTTCTTACTGAATAATCTGCAGTATATACTGCTCCTGAACTTATTTTACCGTGGTAGCTAGAGGGCGCTGTTTGACATCGTAACAGTTATTGCACGTTTTCATAAAAATTTTAAATGGCAGGCTATGTCTCTTTTTACATATTTAAATAGAGCACAAAATTTCCAAAAAATCAGCTCAAACTGCAACTTTCTATCTTCGCTCTAACGGGAGATATTAAGAGAACAAATAAAGTTAGGCTGCCGCCTAGACCTATAATAGTCTAATAAAAAATTATATTAGTAGGCTATAAAACAAAAAGAGGTAAATAGGTACGTCAAAATATTAAAACATTTTAGTTACATTTCTTATTAAGTTTGTATTTCCGGGTAGGCTATGAAACAAAAACTATGTTCCTTGAGTATGTTTTAAACCGTAGTTTGAGTTACTCCAAGGTCTTTCACAATAGTTCTAGTACTTAGTTGAGGATTAAATTCAATATAAGCTAACACATTAATAATGTTCCCTTCGGTGCGACCTATGCGTTGTTTAAGGTATATAGTTAGATGAACATTTCCAGTTGTTCGCAGAAGGTGAATTACTCGTAGAAAAACTTTTTTATTGGGGGTGCCTTCTATCAGGATATTGTTGCGCATATACTCTCGCAGCAACTGTAGCATTTCTCATTGATTCAAAATAAACTCTTACCATGTCAAATAACTCTTCGTTTGTATAAATCATTCTGTAAGAAAAAACGAACAATATACTACAATTCAGAATAAACAAGAAAACAACACGAACAACAAGAAAAACCCGGACAATACAAACTTAATAAGACAGTAACTAAAATGTTTTAATATTTTGACGTACCTATTTACCTCTTTTTGTTTTATAGCCTACTAGTATAATTTTTTATTAGACTATTATAGGTCTAGGCGGCAGCCTAACTTTATTTGTTCTCTTAATATCTCCCGTTAGAGCGAAGATAGAAAGTTGCGGTTTGAGCTGATTTTTTGGAAATTTTGTGCTCTATTTAAATATGTAAAAAGAGACATAGCCTGCCATTTAAAATTTTTATGAAAACGCTATGTTACGATGTCAAACAGCGCCCTCTAGCTACCACGGTAAAATAAGTTCAGGAACAGTATATACTGCAGATTATTCAGTAAGAAAAGCTCTTTTAAACTAGCCCTAGTTCGTTTAATTCTGTTAACCCAAACCGGAGTTATCCTTATTTGAATAAAATAAAGTTTAACCTTCTCCCACCACTTTATTTTTAAAGATAAAGCGAAGTGCATTACAAGAAAAAGATAGCAAATTTTACAAAGATTACAATGCCACTATTTAAAATACCTCCTAACTTGGCATATTTTTGAGAAAAATCCCATTTTCTGATTGATCATAGCAATTGCGACCCCTAGCGGTCATCCTACGAACTTGAAAATAATTTCCAGCGATTTCTCTTGTCTGATTTACTTGTTAGAATTTTTTCCCAAAGTAATACGATAAGTAGTTTCTGAGATACAGCCGGCGTCCATTCTTATTTGGCCACACGGTACAATTAGCTTGCAAAGCATTAGAAAAATTTATTAATAGTATTTTAGATAGTGATGTGAATGATAAAATCATTCCCTTAAAAAAATTGTAATTTATTGAACATTAGTTAAATTTAGTATTTACCCGTCGTCCCCAATATTCAATGAAAATGTTTTTGTAGGCGTCATTCCCTTATTTTCAATTTCCTGGTGGATACAATACTTTAAGAAATTAAAAAATATTAACAATACCTGATCCCAATTACCTGAAAAGAATAACTGCTGATGTAAAATCTGAGACTGGCATAAAAACAACAAATATCACTGTATTCCCAAAAAAATTTTATGACTTTTTTTGCTCATTAGAAGCATTTGAAATTGACGATTTATAAACGGTCATACTAGTGCTAAATTAACTTAAGAGTTAACTGGTTAACTTCTAATACATTTTCTTCATTAAAGCATACAACAGTCATTAATTAATCTTGTTTAATAATTATTCGAATCCAACTCTGAATCATTTAAAATGAAATACCCGTTAGGAAAGTTTCAAATGGACAAACTAGAAGGACGTTTTGGAAAATATAAGCAACTAAGCGGTTCTCATTTTTATATTTCAGTAACGCAAGTCCTCGAGTCGGAAAAAAATTTCAAGTTTTAAGTATTCGAAAATTCAAATCAGCTAAATTTGGGACATTTTCTTTCAGTTCAGAGTTTAGATTTTTTTAGAGAATGAAAATGATTATTGTTCGTTTGAGTTATCTGAAAATATTTCTTTCTTTTTAGATATTCTTGATCACTCATTTAATAGTAACCCTGAATTCTTCTGTATTATCATCTCTATTTTTATATTTCTGGATACTGTGCACATTTTGTTATTAAATTTGTTAAAAATTGTGAAAAATTGTTTATTACACGTCACTACCAATACACCGACGTAGTTTTCCACATAACATTATACTGCACTCGACACCTGTTTTGCCAATTAAGTTGGCATCATCTGGAGATGATACCTCACCTTGTTTAGGGGGAAGCGTAGTAGACGATGAAGTAAAAAATTCAAACTCGTCATTTTGTGTTGAGTACAATGGTGAGTCCTTAGGGATATAGTTAAAGTACTTGTATCTTTTCTGTACGTCAAGTTCTAACTTATTTTCACTAGTTCTAATTATTAATACATCTAAGAATGGTAGTTGTCCAGAGTTTGCCATTTAATATGTAAATTTAACTTACGCGAAACTACTGTTCAATTTAGAAAGAAAGTTGTCAATATCAGTGACTTTTGTATCAAACACTGCAAAGATATCATCCACATATCTAAACCAAACCCTGGGGAAATACTTGAATTGTTCTTTTGCCTCCATTTCGAATCTGTTCATGAAGAGATTAGCAATGAATGGCGACAAAGAGTTAACCATTGCTGTACTCTCATATACCCTTTGTCGCCATTCATTGCCAATCTCTTCATGAACAGAATCGAAACACTGGTATTGGTGTCGCCCAACATGCGTTTGCGATCAACCATAAAATAGACAGTAGCAATTTAAAACTAATTAGGAATCTAACAAATTCCAGACGGGAATTGGACCAACATTTGAACATGCAATATAAAATTGCAAAAGATTGATGTTGATTCAATATGGGATATGGGAAGCTATATTCAATTAAAACAATGTTAAAATTTAACTAATAATCTCCACATTATTTAAAAATATAATGGTATTTCCTTTTCAATCAAAACTCACCTGGTAGATTTAGAGAGCTCATATTTATTTTGTATTCAGGCAAGTACAAATTTGTTACTAAAATATTGTTTTCTAAAAATTAAATATAAAAATTATTCTCATTTAGTGCAAACTTTTTGAATGAAAGTTTGACACTGTATGTATAATTCTTATTTATTTGTAAATTTTGTTGTAAAAATAATAATGAAAATAAAAAAGAAATAAAAAAGAAAAGTTGTTTTTGTAGGAAGCTGTAAAATCAATGACAACTTTATCCCTGGTGATGTCCAGGTATCGTTTTTTTATTTCAGTTTTAACTTATTACCTTTGATAAGAAAGTGTGTAGCGTTTCATATGTATATCCTCCATTGGTATTATCTGTCTTACTTGACTGCCATTTAATTTTTATTCGGTATTTAGAACTATCCCAATATTCTGTATTCAATTGTTGTTGTTCTTCTTTTAATCTATTTAAAACATATTGCACCTCTTCCTCAATTTGCTTCGACCCTTCTTTCCTTAATCGTTCAATTTCCTCCTATAATTAACAAATTTAAGAAATAATTAAAGTAATACTTAAAACATGGCTGAAGGCTGATGAAACTGGCTGCTAAAACATGGCTGATTGGCCAAATAACAAGTGTTTTGCTTAAATGTTAAAAAACAGGCTGGTAGTGTTTTATTGTTCAGTGATGGTATCAATTGTGAAAATCCCCAAATAACCACTAATAAAACCTGTAACAGTAACCTGACTTGAAAAATTTTTTTCTTAGATTTAGTCACTTGTACATGAATTATTTTGGTTGTGTGAGCAGCTAAAAACAATTTTTTTCGGATACTGTAGAGAGGGGATGACTTTTCGAAATATGTTTCAAAAGCTGAACTGCAATATACAGAGAGCAAAAAAAATTGTGTAAAATATGACAATCGAAAATTCCCAAAATCTTCACTAATTCAAATGGAATACCCTGTATTTTATTAAACTATGAAATATACTTCTACAAACCCTACAATTTTGCAGCACCTTTCCCTATATCTAAGTTGTGTGATTTTTGCACAAAACGCATTTTTATGGAAAACATCGGAATTGTCCGCGTTTTTTTATCAAAATAAACGTAGTAAGCGCATTTCCTTAAAATCTATAAATATTTAGATTTGTTATGTACAAATTTTTAAAACAGCGAAAATTAAATATTTTTATAAATAAGAGGCTATGAAAATTAACACTTTATTTGCAAAGAGAAAAAACTACACAATAATTACACTTGATTAAGAATTGGTAAATTATAGTTCCAGACTATAACACCCGTATGCATAGTCGATCGCCAGTGACTCGCTGAAGTTATAACCGAGCGCATCGCCGAGGAGTCGCTGGCGAAAGGACGGAGCGTAATTTTCAATGCATAGACGTTGGCCCAGCGATCTCTCTGTGGAGGCGAACTAACTAAAGTGGAGGAAATAAATATCAGTTCCCTCACTTTCCACTTTATCCTAAATTAAATGTTCAAAATGTTTGCCGTTGTTTTCTACACAAAGCTCAATAATTCTACGTTGAAAATTTATTTGAGGATTTCTCAACATTAGAGGAGTTATAGTAATAAATCCGTTTCTAACTTTTTGTTTCAAGTCTTTGATATCTGTTGGTGATACTTCGTATATTCGTTCTTTAATATATCCCACAAGAAAAAATACAGACTATTTAAGCATGGTGAACGTGCGGGCCAAGGAACCGGACCCCCATGACCTATCCACATGTTTAGATAGATTTGATTTAAGGGTTCTGTAATCTGAAAAAGTAAATAATAGCAAAAATATAATCGAATAAAATAATCAAATTACCATCAAACTGGAAACCACTGTTGAACCAAATCATTAGGGGGCATATTTCTCTGAAGAATGGGAAGTTCATTTTGTACAAAATGTAAATACACATGTGTTTAAATTGCCTTCAAAAAAGTATGGTCCAACAATATGTTCTCCACATATTCCAGCCCACACGTTCACTTTGAAACGATGCTAATGGTTTACCACTCATAATAACCTGGGATTACTGTCAGCGTAGTGATGAAAATTATGACGATTGGGTACACAGTGTTTGAAAATGTGGATTCAGTGAACAAAACATTCAGGAAAAAGTTTGGTTTTTCTTAAACTTTTTGCTGCGCCCATGGCAAAACTGTAAACGGTTTTAGAAATCCTGATGTGTCATTGATTGGTGGTATTCCATTGTGATAGCGACGAAACTTAATTTTTTCAATATTTTATTTGTTAAATTTTTTAAAACTCCGATGTCACTAATTTTCCTGACATTACTAATATTTGGATTTTCAACAGACGCCACAATATTGAATTGATTTTCCTCGTTGCTTCTTTCATATCTTCTGGTAGTTTTCTCATAATTTCCATTTCCTGTTCTTTAAAATCTTTCCTTCAAGCTTACAAAGCAGTCAGTATGAGGCAATTATTGTAAATCTGGATGATTTGCCTTGAAAATATGAGTTGCTAACAAACAATTGCCCCGAGCTTCTTCTAGAGCGTACACCATATTTACCAACTATTCCTTTGAATAATTCATTATTTGTAATTTTTGTAGTTTTGTACGTGAATGTTTGTTGTAGCGGAAATGACATGTAAATTTACTGTGACAGACTGAACAGACTATTTTGAATATGTAAAACTATTATGACAGTCGTCCATCCTGACAGGCGCTTACTACCTTTATTTCTATAAAGAAACACAGACAATTCCAATGTTTTTCATAAAAATGCGTTTCTTGCAAAAAACTACACAACTTAGGTATAGGGAAAATATTGCAAAATTGTAAGGTCTGTAGAAGTGCATTTCATGGTTTAATAAAACACAGGGTGTTCCATTTGAATTACTGGAGATTTTGGGAATTTTCGATTGTCATATTTGACACGATTTTTTTTGCTCTCTGTATATTGAAGTTCTATTTTTGTTACATCTTTTGAAATAGTCCTCCCTCTACAGTATCTCAAAAAAAAATTGTTTCTGAATGTTCACACAAGCAAAATATTTCATGTACAAGTGACTAAATTTAAGAAAAAATGTTTTCAAGTCAGATATCTCGAAAACTATCAATATTATGGTAGGGGTGGGTTACACAAAGTGTCCTTAATTTATCATGTAGAATTCGATAAAATAATCAAAAATAATAAATAGCATAGGTTGCTATTTAAAATAACAAAGTTAGTGTCTGTACAGAAAAAATTGAATACCCTAAAGGTTCGAATTTATTTTTATTTTCTGGAGCTCGAGAAATTAGGCAACATTGTAGAAAAAATTTTTAAGTTATCTCCTTTGCTAATCTAGATATTCGACATCCGTACACTAGGTGGACACCCTGTGTATATACATATATACAGGCTGTTTCATTAAGGGTGGCGAGGTAGCATATATCAGGAACTAATAGTCGTAGAGCTTCGGGGAAAAAAGTTTCCTAAGAAAAGTGACCAAGAGAAATTGCTGGAAATAGTTTTAAAGTTCCTAACTCTACCGCAAGGGGGCGTAACTGCTATGGTTAGATTAAAAAAGGCGATTTGCGGAAAAATGTCCCCACATAAGGTATCAAAAAAATACCACCAAAGTAATGATATTAAAGTTTTGCATCTTTTTTGTCTAAGACTTTTTTCTGTGGGATGTCAAATAAGGGCAGGAGGGAGGGGGGAAATGTTTAAAGATTAAAGTGTCTATAACTTTACTTTCGCTTAACCGAATTTTGTAAACTAGGTCTCGTTTAAGAAAGAAATCTTCGTTGTTTAAAATAAGAAAATAACCATATCACCGCCTTCTAGATTTACTCCGTTTAACTCCGTTAAATAGCCTCTCGCGTCAGCTACTTTTCTTGATTCTGAAGAAACAATTGCTGCGTCCGTAGTGTGGCGGCTCCTTGCGGTCGGTTACAAAATAATCAACTTTGAAGTTGTCAAATGTTAAAAATATAGGTTATGTTACTTTTTAATGTTTTTCCAAGTCAACAAAAATTTTTCTTATATGTTTTATTGGTTTTCTCACGTTTTTCTGTGAAGGCCGAGTGAGTACCGGTAATAAGGATTTTGTGAAATAAGGTAGGTATTTCAGTTAGTTTTTGAACTAGTGAAAAAGTGCGGTGCCAGGAACTATAAAGACAAAAAACATCTCCGATTTTTAATTATCGGCGTTTATTATGGTTAAAAATTGTGAATTTGCAGGTAAAACATCAAATTAGGTAGGTAGATGGTAGATACCTGTATCAGGCAATATTTATGAAAGATCAATCTAACTGCAAAATTTATTTTTACTCAGTACCTACCTAGTTTTAAATATTTTTATTTGATTGAGTATTTTGCCACCACTGAACAGAAATATTAAATTGTCTCATGTTTTGGGTTTTGTTAAAAACTCTGCCTAATGAAAATAACACGCTTAAGCCATCGATAAAGTTATTAGTTCTGTAAATAATTTAGCCAATGCTTAAGCTTAATTTATGCAGTGTGAATAATACTTACTAGCAATGGTATTAAAAACAAGATAATTCTTATAAAATACTTCAAGCTTTACAGTAACTATTCAATTCTCTAAAAAAAACACAAAATACCCAATAAATAATGTTATTGAATGTACCTATAGAGACGTCATTTATATTTCGTTTTGTGGGCATGATATTGTGATTTGTCAAAAACACTTTCAAAATAACTGGAAGAATAAATAAAAAGAAAATGATAGTCATCACATCAGCAATAGGTAGATAGATAAATACCATATTGTTTTAATCTCAGATAAATCATCGTTTATTTGTCTGAGCTTTTTATTATGTATTTTTGAAAATTTATTTATTTTATTTCTCATATAAACTATACTTCGTACTTCAATAGTTTTATAGTTACCTAGTTATAGCATGTAGGTGATACCGACATTGTGATAAAACGAAAGACCAATTTGATGATTAAATAACACAAGTACGTGGAACTTTCCTTAAATTGTTGGAAAGGGATTTTACAAGATTTTTTTAAAATGTTGGAAAGTAATATCTGCACCTCTGCATGATCCTAAATATTGTGCTGCCAGTATATTGGTTTCCACTAAGCATTGACATGTTTAGGTAACTAATGCACCGTACCAACTGTTCATGAGCACAATTATTACTCTGTTCTAGCAGCAAGGTATATAAGCTACTTCGTAAAGTTGGTATATGAACCACATGAAAACTTGGCCGTTGGTCGGCACACATACTTGTATGGATGATCATGTACCGAATATTTACGATGCCTGCCCACCACCTAGTGGCTGATATGCCAGTGAATTATCAAGAGCTGAACTTTAGCGATTTGTTTTTAGAAGATGTACAATCGAGGATGTAAAATCATATCCGCAATAGGTAGGTACATACAATGTTTGTTTTAACTAGTTATTTTTGAAAAATTATTTGTTTTATTTCTCATATATTTAGCATTTCGTTTTTTCGTGTCATTATCCCAATAGTTACCTCATCATATAATCAGACATTGGTCCATTGACTTGTACTCTATTACCTATTTGATATTGTCTAGTATAGTGCAACCTTAAAACTATGGAAGTGATACCGATATTGTAATACAACAAGACTCATTTGTCTACTTAAATGACCAAATATACAAGTATGTGGAACTTTCCTTAAATTGTTGGAAAGGATTTTACAAGATTTAGTAAAATGTTGGGAATTAGTATCTGCAGCTCTATGATTGCAAGTGTTGTGCTGCCAGTATATTGGTTCCCACTGAGCAATGACATGTCTAGGCTCTAATGCAATTTACCAATTGTTCAAATGCATAATTATTACTCTTTTCTAGCAAGGATCCTCCATATAACAATATAAGCTACTTCATAAAGTTGGTATGAACCACTTGAAAGTAAGCCATTTTCTGGCATACATACTTGGATGGATGACCACATGTAGAGGATACCAACAATGCCTGCCCACCACATAATGGCTTAAATGCCAGTGAATTATCAAAAGCTATACGAAATTAAGCGATTTGTTTACAGAAGATGTACTATCGACGATGTAAAATCGAGGTCCCTTGTATATATGATGATAAGCAATTGAAAATACTTACCCCATGATAAAGTGGGGCTTTGCCAAAAAAATTCCAAGATCATGATTATGCCCATGTGCCGGAGGCGGTGATTGGCTTAGTCCTTTAATGATTAATTAAACATTGTTTTGTATGTATCTTTGTGTATTGAATGTGTTATGCGAGGTGTAATTTTAATTAAACATTGTTTTGTATGTTTCTTTGTTTATTGAATGTGTAATGCGAGGTGTAATGTTTTATACTTATTTTTAGTGTTGAGACCGCTCGAGCGAAAAAGTACTCGAGCACTCAATTATTGAAATAACCGACGGCACTCGATTATTGGCGCATGATTCGAGTTATAAATGCAAGCGATGAAAAATTGGTTTTTCATCTACTGAACTGAGCACTGAACAGGGAGCACTTGGCGACATTATGTAGGTACTCGGTACTCGGCACTCGGCTCTCTTATGTGTCGTTACTTTTAGGGTCAAAATTAGAGACCCTTTACTAAAATGGCCCATATTGGCGTTATTTCTCACATTTAACTATTGACACCTATTTTTATGCAACTACAATCAATTAACACAATCGATCTATAAATAAAAATTGTTTAAATATGTTAAGATAATAAAAAAATGTTATTACAAATACTTTTTAATTGAATTTTACTGTAGGAAGAAGTAAACGTTATTGGGATCAATGAAAAAAAATATTTCAATCGTTAAATATTTATAATATAATTAGAACGTTTGAAATACCTACATTCCTTATTCCTTGGTGTCAGTATGCCAAGAGGCATTAAGGTTCACTATTAACTGGGAATAGAAACATTAAGGTGAGAATGAAACGTCACCCTTTTGGAGTCTAATACGAGTTCGAGCGCTGCAAGCCGTAAGTAAGTACCGACAAGGGGCCATAAAACCGTTATTTGAATTCGAGCGAAATTTAACTCGAGCGATCGCTCGATTATTGATATCGCTCAAGTAGTGAGTACTCGATTATTAAATCAATCGGTTTTTCCCAACACTACTTATTTTATAATTCTTAATTGTAAATTCGTTATGACCTTCTGACTTGCCACATACCATTGTATTCTTTGTGACTAATACTTAACAATTGTTTATATATAATTGTAATTTTATTGACGGGTCTTATTACTTTGCCAGTAAAAAATTATCCAATTTCAAAAAATTGCAATTATAATTGTCTGAAATACAGTATATCCGATATTATATCTATAAAATTCAAAAAACTATCTGTTTTATTTCTCTAATTGGAAATAATTAGCTTATTAAAACCAAATAGAATATATATAGATGTTCCTTTACACAAAAATATAAGATAACACTACTGCCGCATTAAGTACCTATAGGTATTTCCAATATTTTTCGCCAATGTAAAATTATTTAAAGTAAAGTCAAAGAGTTCATTCAAATCTAATTAAGTATTTAGGTAATATCCAGTACAATAACGAGATGTAGAAACAAATTCTACTACTTGACAGATGGAAGGTACATAACTACGAATAGTATGAATCTACTTTATATCCACCTATACCAATCTACTTTATATATATTGTAGTAATGTGTTATATACATCATATATGTCAAGTAGTAGAGCTTGTTTTTACATCTCGTTATTGTATTCGATTCTCATACAATTAGTTTGATTTGGATTGTGTTGCGAGAACTACCAAAAGGTGGCAATATGGTATAGGGTATACGTATGCAAAACGTACCTACTGTGTTAAGCACTTGGGTCTTCACATCTTTAGGTATGATCACCTATATTGCACTGATGAGACCATAAAAGACCAGTTTGCAGTTATTAACATCCCACGATATAGAGGTTCAAGTTAGTGTTGGGCGATCTAGCACATTTTACTGTATCGATACATTAGATACGATACAGTGAAGTGCATCGAAACACTGTTTCGATACTCAACAGACTTGTTTTTGTGGGTTGCCTGCTTGAACATTGTATCATTGAATATATGTTTGTATGGTGTATTACCCACCGACATTTTTAGTGCCAAAGCTGGGGATTCAACACAAACCATAATAGGCAGTATGATAATGAGATCCCACTATTAAAAATACGAAAGTTAGAGATATTCTGGTTGATCTATAACTAATTATTTATTAAAATTCATTAAATTAATATAATATAAACATCCAAAGAACTTATGTTTTTTTACTACGCTGTATTTTTTTCATCTTTCACTTTGAGCTAAATACTGCTACTATTACGTTATATCATTACAAACACAACAATTTTCGTTAGATTTTCAAGCTTTTTTAATAAGAGTAATGAATACGGCCTGTTGAAAAATACTTTTGATTGTTGATGCTTATACGGTATAGGTATATGGCCTACATGCTAAAATTATGCCCTTAAAGTTAAATATATTGAAAATGGTTTGAGGAGTAACAAAATTAGAATTATTCCACTTCTTGCCTAGTACAAATACATTCCATTCACGTAAACTGTTATATTTTTGCATAAGGAAGGTACTAACGTAAATAATAATAATTTCCTAATATTGTTGTTTACCCTAATGGCTAAATATCCTGGTAATTATAAAATGCCACAAAAAAAACATCTATAAATATTTAGGTAAGTGTTCTCAGAGGGTATTTACTTAAAACATACCCAGCAGTTGATATTCATGCATTACACAACTAGTACAGATATTTTCCAAAAAGATTTAATGAATCTGTGATAATTGCTGACTTTTCTTTAGTGCTAGAAATATTTCACTATACCTACCTATACTCAATGAGTTCAGCTTTTTGCTAGGCATCATTAACGAGAATACCTTAAACCTGGTGATGAATATATATTAAAAATATATCTTTCATATATTTTTAGCAACTAAAAATCACCTGTTCTTCAAAAATATAAGTAGATTATTATAACCTACCTAATAATTTATTTGTGGCACAGTTCTAAAATTCATCAAACACTTTTGCGAATATCTCATTTGCAAATAAAAAACTACAAACTTTTGAAAATTAGGTACAACTGCAACATCGAGGCTAACTATAAGTTTGAAAAACCTCTGTACGAAATGTAATATGTAATGATTGCAGTTCTAAAACTTAATAAAGCTAAACATTATCAGTATACCTTAATACAAATAGAATACTTAAACTTCAATTAAAAAAGTGTTCTCGTTTTTATTTTGCAAATAATTCCTCAAACTTAGGATCCAACACATTTTGATAGATCACCTCTTAATATTTATTTCTATACAGAGGAAGCATGTTTCATTGGGAAATAAAAATTCCACTGGCACCATATTCATAATCATATATAGTATTATTAATGACAAAATCCAGATTAATATCATATATCATTCTTACACAAACAAAACATACATAGGTTATTAGAGGTTATGGACAACTTTGACACTTTTCATCGCATTTTATACGTCGTCTATTTTAACCGGAACACAAGTAAAAGATGGTTAGGCGCGGAAAGATTTAATTTCTAATAAACCTTATTAATATTCATAAAAGATAATTAAAATGATATGAACTTTACGTTTTAACAGTTTTTACTTTGATTGCAACAAGTTAATTTGATGATTTAAGCTAAAATCGTTTTAATGATGTCACTTAATATATTTAACCGGTCTCAGAGGCCCGTTGCTAAAACATGCTAGCGTCCGTAAAGTAGCGCTCGGTGGGAATCAGCCAAACCCTCTATTTCAGGTATGTTCAGGATGACGCGAGAGGCTTGTTAACCAAGATAATCGCGGAGGCGCTGAACCATATCATATTGATTTCTGCAACCCCCGCTAGAGGGCGTTATTTGAAAGAATCACAGTTTTTTCAATTTTTCTCTGAAATTTCAAATATAACCATATAAATTTTATAGCACAATCGGAAAGTAGATAAAATTTGCAAAAAAATCGTGAAAACCACAGTTTGATATCTTCATTCGTTCCGGAGTTTGTTTAAAGGCCAACGGGCCAAAACAATAACAAAAAAAAATTAACATCAACGGCAATAACATTTAAACCACGAAAAACTTCATCCACGAACAGTTTATAAATGTTCAAAATGACCTCCGTTCTGCAAAATACAATTATTAATTTTTTCTAAAGAACGAGATACAGCAGTTGCAATTTCAGCACGTGCAATCGAAGTTACAGCATTTTCAATTCTCTCAATCATGTTGTCACGTGTTGTTGGTCGCATTTTATGAACAATGTCTTTTATTCTGCCCCATAAGTAGAAATCTAAGACAGATAAATCCGGGGATCTAGGTGGCCACGGAAACAAACTACCCCTTCCAATCCAGCGATTTGGGTAATTAAAATTTAAAAAATCACGGACTCCTTGAGAGAAATTTGCCGGACAACCATCATGTTGATACCACAATGATCTTCTAACATTCAAGGGAACATCTTCTAAAAGGATAGGCAACTCATTTTCCAAAAAATCTAAATATGATGCGCCATTTAGATGCCCATTCAAAATAAACGGTCCGATAATTCTATCTCCTAAAATACCACACCACACGTTAATGCTCCACTTATTCTGATGATCCACTTCCCGCATCCAATGAGGATTCGTTTTTGACCAATAGTGCGTATTGTGTAAATTAACTCTGCCACAATTAGTGAAATTGGCTTCATCAGTCCACAAAACTCGGGAAATGAATTGGGGATTTTCATAGTACATATCTCTTAGCCAATAACAATAGTCCAACCGACTGTCAAAATCGGAATCGGAAAGAGCCTGGTGTAAAACTAAATGATAAGGATGCAGTTTATAGTATTTTAAAATTCGGAACACTGAAGCGCAACTTACATTTAAATCTAAAGAAATTTCTCTTATGCTTATGTGTGGATTCGCTTCTACGATCACAAGAATATTTATAATATTACCTTCATTCCTTACTGGACGTCTTCTCATGGGAACTGCAATGGATCGTACACTACCCGTTTGTCTTAAACGTACTGCCAGTCGTCGAAACACTTTCCTTCCATGATGTCTTCGTTCAGGATACCTTGCAGCATATTCACGTTCCGCTAGAGGTGCATTTTCAAAACATTGGAAATATACGGCAAGCATATCGTAAGCCTCGATATTAGTATAAGCCATTTTTTGGAAGTTCAGTTCAAAATTTTATAAAAAGGTCAGCAAAAATTGAAAAAGAATTAGACAAAATTTTGACAACAGATAATACTTGAACTAATTGACAGTTATTTCAAATTTCTTTTGTTTCCATGGAAACCTGGTATCTAGATAATTATTGAAATTACCGTATCTATAAATTTAGGCTTATATGAAATGTGAAGGGAGGCACGGACATAAACAAAATTAAAAAAAAATGAATTAAGTTGTTTCTCATGGCAAACTGGACCTCTGAATTTGAAAATAATTATATCTTCAATTAACGTTTTAACGAATTATGATTTTCGACAATAACTCCGGAACGAATAAAGATATCAAACTGTGGTTTTCACGATTTTTCTGCAAATTTTATCTACTTTCCGATTGTGCTATAAAATTTGTATGGTTATATTTGAAATTACGGAGAAAAATTGAAAAAACTGTGATTCTTTCAAATAACGCCCTCTAGCGGGGGTTGCAAAAATCAATATGATATGGTTATTTTCTTATTTTAAACAACGAAGATTCCTTTCTTAAACGAGACCTAGTTTACAAAATTCGGTTAAGCGAAAGTAAAGTTATAGACACTTTAATACTTAAACATTTCCCCCTCCCTCCTGCCCTTATTTGATATCCCACAGAAAAAAGTCTTAGACAAAAAAGATGCAAAACTTTAATATCATTACTTTGGTGGTATTTTTTTGATACCTTATGTGGGGACATTTTTCCGCAAATCGCCTTTTTTAATCTGACCATAGCAGTTGCGCCACCTTGCGATAGAGTTAGGAACTTTAAAACTATTTCCAGCAATTTCTCTTGGTCACTTTTCTTAGGAAACCCTTTTCCCCGAAGCTCTACGACAATTAGTTCCTGATATATGCTACCTCGCCACCCTTAATGAAACAGCCTGTATATAATGTTTAGACAATAGTGAATGTTCTTCCACCACATAAGTTTTCAACATCCTAAGACCAACGACAAACAGCATACATTAATTTCCACACCGTGCCAACCAATTTGAATAATGTAGCCGTGGCATTTATGCCGTAAATTTTAAAATGATTGTACCTATTTTCTATTTTTGATGTCAAGTTTCTTCGTAAGTTCTTTGTGAATAAACTAGCATAGAAATTCATAAGTGAAAAACGGCAGTAAAAATTCGGCCTATAAGGTCTCCTAATAGGCCGAATGTGGCACAAGAGACATCCATTTCATGAATTCTTGACGACTTCTAGCTGTAGGATACAAACACGCCATCTATGATGGAGAAAGTGAACACGGTCTGCGAATTTTTACATGGATAAATTGTGGTTACAGTTTCATTCCATAACTACTAGTACGCAGAAACAGCATTATGTGTGTACCGCTCATGTCAGTACCCAAAGGTACACATAATTTTTTTATTTTTAGTTCAATTTTCATAATTTTTTTAGCAAACTGTAGATAAAATGACTAATTTCAACTTGGATATCCAGTCTTAACAGTTAATTAAACACAGGGTTAATTAAACACGGGGTTAATTAAAAGGTTGTTGTATAAGCCTAATTTTAAAACACCCTGTGTAATAATTTCATAACCAGATTCTTTCAAAATACCAATTTTTGTAAAGAACCATTCCTTTCCTACATTTTGTTTTTTAGTTCATGTCTTTAGGTGGATTTGTTCATTTTTAAGCGCAAAATGAATTTGTCACCAACAGTTTACTTTAGATACCTTTTATTAACAAGGTAAAATCATGTCCTAACATTTTCAAGTATCTATATATGCAAAATGGAAAACATTACTTAAAATTGCCAAGACTATTTTCTCATTTTCTTCGCTTATAAAATCTGTTGCCATCATGCATTACCCGAAAATGAGCTACAACTTTTCATCATGGCTACAAGGTAAAATCATGACTTAATATTTTCAAGTATTTACTCAGTTGCAAAATGACGATTTTCTCATTTTTTTCATTTATAAAATTTGTTGCCATTCTTGCCATTTGTTGCCATCACATGAAAACTTGAGCTAGTACCTTTTAATAACAATGTAAAATAATAAGCTAGCAGTTTCGAATATCTACAGATGTGCAAAATGAAAAATGGGGTCTTAAAATGGCTAATACTTTTTTATTTTTTTAATTCGTTATAGAATTATAGAATTTGTTTTAATCGTGCACCACTTTCAAACTTGAGCTACTACCTTTTAATAACAAGGTAAAATCATGACCTAATATTTTCAAGTATCTATAAATATGCAAAATGGAAAACATTTAAAAAATGCAAAAAAATATTATTTTTATACAACCGAGCGCAAAGTACAAAGTAGCACTTTTCAGAGGAGCGAGCGTTTTGTTTACTGGCCGAGCAACAAAGTAACAAACATGCTCACTCGCCTGATTACCTTGACAACCATCATAAAAAACGGATGGTTTTCCCAAACATTTTCAAGTATCTATAGATGTGGAAAATGGAAAATATGTCTTTAAATTGCTAAAGCCATTTTTTATTTTTTTTTTAACTTATAGAATTTGTTGCAATCGTGCACCATCTGAAAACATGAGCTACTATCTTCTAATAACAAGGTAAAATCATGACCTAACATTTTCAAGTATGTAGATGTGCAAAATGTATACCACCATCTTCTTATAACAAGGTAAAATTATTACCTAATATTTTCAAGTATTTACAAAGATGCTTAAATGACCATTTTCTCATTTTTTTCGCTTATAAAATTTGTTGCTATTGTGCACTACCTGAAAACTTGAACTATTACCTTTTAGTAGCAAGATAAAATGATGATCTAACAGTTCCAAATATCTACAGATGAGCAAAATGGAAAACATGACTTAAAAAGATAAAAATAACATTTTCTTACTTTTTTCACTTATAGAATTTGTTGCCACTGTGCACCACCTGAAAACTTGAGATACTACTACCTTCTAATAACAAAGTAAAATCATGACCTAACATTTTTAAGTAAGTATCTATAAATGTGCTAAATGAAAAACATGTCTTAAAGTTTCTAAAACTATTTTCTAATTTTTTTCGCTTATAAAATTTGTTGCCATCATGCACTACTGCAAAACTTGAGCTACCATCATTTAATAACAAGGTAAAATGATGATCTAACATTTTCAAGTATCTAAAGGTGTGCAAAATGGAAAATATGTCTTAAAAATGCGAAAGAGACTATTTTTTTATTTATTTCGCTTATAAAATTTGTTCCCATCAGGCACTAACTTGAAACTTCTACCTTTTAATAGCGAGGTAAAATGACCTAACGGTTCCAAATATCTACAGATGTACAAAATGGAAAACGTGACTTAAAAAGTATAAAATTGATATATTCTCATTTTTTTCACTTATAGAATTTGTTGCAACCTTGCACCACCTGAAAACTTGAGCTACCACCTTTTAATAACAAGATAAAATCATGGCCTAACCTTTTTCAAGTATCTACTGAGGTACAAAGTGGAAAACATGACCTTAAACAATCCTTAAAAAGGATAAAAATACTATTTTCTAATTTTATTCACTTATAGAATTTGTTGCAACCATGCACCACCTGAAAACTTGAGCTACTATCTTCTAATAACAAGGTAAAATCATGACAACATTTTCAAGTATATACAGAGGTGCAAAATGGTAAAATATGTCTCAAAATTGCCAAAAAGACTATTTTTTCATTTATTTCGCTTATAAAATTTGTTGCCATCGTGCGCTACCCAAAAGCTTGAGCTACTATATTTTAATAGCAAGGTAAAATGATGACCTAAGTTTCAAATATCTACAGGGCGCCCTATTTCTTGACCCGTTGCATGGGTAACTTTTTTATTAGTAGAGATACAAAAACGCTTAAATGAGCAAATTAGTGCAGTTTCGTATTAGTAATTCTACGGTACGAGAATCACAGTAAAATATATTTTTTTTAAATGTAATGGATAGGTGGCTGTGACATTAACCGAAAGTCCCCTTTTTTCTCTTTCAGATGATATAACATAGTCCATATTTTATCCTTACAAAAGTAATAATAATCGTTGTTTTTAAAGAAACTTTATTGTCACATCAAGAATGCTATGGATTATGGAACAAAAGAATGTTTTGAGAACAGAAATTATTAATTAATTAATTATATTGAAGTAAATGTTCGAAATGACCACCATCCTGTTGGATACATAGTAAGCAACGTTTCTGGATACTTCTTAAAACATTATTTATTGTATGTCCATGTATGCTTCTAATTGCATCTTGAATCCTGACTTTTAGATCCTCTATATCTAGAGGAGCTGTCACATAAACTTTATCTTTCAATAACCCCCAAAGAAAGAAATCTAAGGGGGTCAAATCAGGTGTTCGCGCTGGCCAGTCGATATCCATTCTATTTCCTATAACATTATCAAACTGTTCATGTAAATATTGTTTTACCTCGCGGGAATTATGCGCAGGTGCTCCATCGTGTTGGAAGTATTTAAGATTTCTAAAAATATGAAGTGGTAATTCATTTAAATATTCCTCTGTTAGAGTATTCCTTAGAAAATGAAGGTAATTATTCACATTCAAATTATCTTCGTAAAAATATGGGCCAATAATTTTGCCACAAAAAATTCCACACCACACATTTATCCCAAATTGACGTTGATTTCTTCTTTCAGAAACAAGATGTGGATTTTCTCGGCACCACATTATGTTATTATGGCGGTTAAAAATACCATTGTTGGTAAATCTACTTTCATCACTGAATAAAATCTTTTTCCAGAAGTCTAGATCCTCTTCGCATTTTGAAATGTACCATCGACAAAATGTCATCCTTCTTTGATTATCAGCTGGATATAAAGTATTGCATATGGAATAATGATAAGGCTTTAAATTGTTACCTTTTAAAATAGCTCTTACAGTTTCCTTGGAAGTGTTGCAGTGATGTGCAATTTCTGCAGTTGAAGAATCAGGTTTAAAATTTACATAAGCCAAAACATTTATTTCAGTGTCTTCATTGAAGTTTCTTTCATCCTTAGGCTTTGAAAAAGAACCGTATAATCATATATTATTTTCCAGCTGTCTAAATATTCTATGATGGGGTTGTCTTCGTTCCATGTAAGTTTCAAAATAAAGATTTGCTGCAGCTTGTGCATCTCGATTTTGGTTATAATAACAAAATAGCATATCATTTTTCTCTTCGTTGGTGTACATATTTGCAACACTATTATTTTGTATGCAGTATTAATAATAAACAATAAACTACTTAACAAAAACTAAAAATGTCACTTATGATCTGTCAATAATTAAATGCCAACTAGACGTTTTTAAAAATATCAGGAATCTTATTTTTTGTTTTATTTCCATAGCATTCTTGATGTGACAATAAACTTTCTTTAAAAACAACGATTATTATTACTTTTGTAAGGATAAAATATGGACTATGTTATATCATCTGAAACAGAAAAAAGGGGACTTTCGGTTAATGTCACAGCCACCTATCCATTACATTTAAAAAAAATATATTTTACTGTGATTCTCAACCATTTTAAGAGATATATAAAAAGTAGCAAGTGCATGTCATTTTACATGAAAAATACTGCAAAAAACATGTGAAGCATTTTTCTCTAACTCTTCAAATGAACGAGCTACGAGGGATAATAGAAAAGTTGGATTTTTCGTTTTTTGTCAATAACTTTTCAACCTTCCCCCGTATATAATTTTTCGCCTTACCGTAGAATTACTAATACGAAACTGCACTAATTTGCTCATTTAAGCATTTTTGTATCTCTACTATAAAAAAGTTACCCATGCAACGGGTCAAGAAATAGGGCGCCCTGTATAGATATGCAAAATCTAAAACATATCAATGGGCAACACATTTTATAAGCGAAAGAATGAGAAAATAGTCTTTTTGGCAACTCTAAGACATATTTTCCATTTTGCACACTGAGGAGCTCTCAACACCCTGTTCAGCGAGTCATCGTGGATTTCTCAAGACCATTGAAACAAAAAATTTAACTGATTACTTTTTTACCACGTAAATAGTAATTATTAGACCACGGACATTTTAATGACATGATAAGAGACGAACTTTCCCCCATATCCCACAGTTTTGAAAATGCAGAATGATTTTTTAAAGTAGGTATGTGTTAAATTAATATTTTTTATAAAAAAAATTCACTCTTCACGTATAACTGGTTACTAACTCACAACAGATAGGTATACTGTTAAAGTACATTCAAAATTAACGCTTTTATAATTTTTATAATATAATTATTTTAAAAGTATTAGAAAGCATTGGTTTTTTACCACATCCATAAAGCATTATTCATTAAAAAATGTGGTCCTCGTGGGGACCGATCAAGAAAGGTAACAATTTAAAATATTTTAGGTGACAAATTTAATTTCTAATTGGCTTACGCATACAACGTGAACTTTAAGCTGACTTTCACACCAGAGTAGCATGTTACTTGCGACTTACTGCCCGGAAGCACGCTGCATGTAATAATTTTGAATTATTTTATTGAATCTAACCTAACAAAACCAAACCTAACTAATTTCTAACTAAAAAATATACCCAGTTGGTAGAATAATAAATTTACTAAATTAAATAACATAAAATAAATGATAAAACAGAAAATAAAATAAAATCTAAAGATAATCATTAAATTAGTATGTCCGCCAACTACTTTTTGTGCCGCATCGAAAGATTTAGATAAGGCACATCATAATAACGAGATAATTTTGACGGTCATAACTGATAAAATATTCATACCAGTGATAGTTATAGAAAAAAGAAGCAATCATAAAAAACAGAAAAAGTATAAACGGGATTGGGGTTTCATATTTTGATACTTTCAGCAGTTCAGTTCAAGGATATAAGGTTTTTATGGATTCTGCCATGTAATTAAATAGATTAGGCTCTATACTACCACATACATTTTTTTAAATCCTATTTCACTTAAAATATAGTATAAAGTATAAACATTTTGTTGATTATAGGGCTTAAAACCCAAATTTGATGTGACGTTCCGTTCGGCTATAATCGAGCCATTCCGTGCTTTTACCCAACCCTGTATGTTGTTGAATGTTGAGTCAGTGGAGGTGCAATTACGATAACTCATAAGATTCTGGGTCTGTACCAACATTGTCATATGTAATTGACAGGGTCATCATTAGAGTTTTATTAAAAAACAGTTTTACTAGTGTTTAACAACCAAATTTTTAAAAAATATGAACTATTTAGCAACTTTTTTTATAACATGCCACTATTAATGAGAAAATAAATTAATAACTTTTAAATACAACACAAATATTTTATATATAATAAACATAAGTAAAATCTCACTACACTATAGTTTTAAAAATAAATAATATTAAATTATTGGGTTCTATTAAAAATAAAATATATTTTAAAAACAAATATTAGTACATATACAAAAATTTACAAACCATTTTATTCTACTTCAGATTTTGTGTAATAAAGTAAGAAATACATTTTTTTTTATTATCATTGTTCTGAATTGTGATCTTTAATCTTTTCTATTTTGGGTGGCTTGAATTAGTTTGTTTTCCAATGCTTTTTTAAATTCTTAATTCACTTGGTATTTTTTTCCTTTATATTTCAGAAGGTCAGTTGGTATTCAACCAACTTGCATTTCATTTTTTTTTTCTTCTTTAATTCGCACTAACTCTTTTTTTTCTGCTTTTCTTTTCTTGTATTTCTAGTTCCATTCTTAGTTGTTCTCTCCTAATTGATTTTGATTTGAAGAACATGCATTTTTTGAAAGTATGTACACTACATACTTTCTTTACAATTTTATTTTCTGTTTTATTCTCATATACAGGCCGATTGAAATTCGGGTCTATGCACATGGGGATCTAGGAAATTTTAAAATACGAATTTGGTTCAATGGAGGCAAAGTTGTGTAATCAGGGAACCAACTTAATGGCTTAAAAATGTCAAGGTTAACTTGATTGGTTTTTGAAATATTTGAAAAAAATTCAAATTTTGGAAATTCGTTTTTATTTTATTCCAACTTTATTTGAGTAGATATGGGAAAAAGAACTACACTTCTTCATAGCAACTTTTTGTGCTTTATTGGATGGCATAAACATATTTTTCATAAAACGTTTTGTCTTTCCAGGGCCATTATCAATTCAAATTTTTTAAATACGGCCATAGAAGTTTTATTAGATTTTTTAAAATCTCAGTGTCTCCTGACACTATGCTGTCATTGCCCAATTCAGACGTTTTGTCCCGAAAAATCCACCTTCAATATTTCCATTTTGATACATCCATTTTTTTCATTCAGACACTCGTTTTTTGGGGTTTTCTTTCATTCAGTATGTCGTATTGCCCAAAAAAGATAATCAAGAACACAAAAAACACAAAAACAAAATTTAATTTAAGTAACAATAAAAAAACAAAAAACTTAATACAATATAATATATTATTATTATATAATATAATATATTATCATAATATAATAGATGTTCAAATTTCTGCCCTCCTTGTTTAATATATTTATTATTTTGTTAATATTATTAATAAAGCGCTCAAGCCTATTCCCCCTCTGCCTAACCGGAGCTATCATTAGCAGAGTATAATAGAATATGGCTCAAACATGACAGAGCACCCCCCCCCCCCACAATTCAAGGGAGGTATCTCAATCCTTAAATGCGAAATTTCCGAGGCGATGGATTGGAAATAAAGGTCTTGTACGGTGACCACCAAGGTCTGTTTTTGATCTTACAGTACGAGATTATTTCTTATGAGGCGTCATAAAAAATTATAGAGAAGCTTCAGTAATGCGAAATTTCCGATCCATCGCCTCAGAAATCCCGCATTGTAGTATTCAGATGCCTCCCTTGAATTATGAGTGGATGCTCCGTCATGTTGGAGCCATATTCTATAACGCTCCGCTAAGGGTATATCATCCAAGTATATGTCCAGAGTATTTCTCAAAAGCTTAAGCAATGTACCGAACAAGGGAGGGGGGCACCAATTTGAACATTTATTATAAGTTTTTTGTTGTTTTCATTATTATTTACTTAAGTTAAATTTTGTTAAATTTAAAATACATTTTTAATTTGCTACTATAAAAATGTAGCATGTAAATTATTTGTTTTTGTGTTTTTTGTGTTCTTGATAATCTTTTTTGGGCAATACGACATATGGAAAGAAAGAAAACCCCGAAAAACGAGGGTGAATATAAAAAATTGATGGATCGAAATGGAAATATTGAAGGTGGATTTTTTAGGACAAAACGTCTGAATTTGCTTTGAGCGATGATAGCATAGTGTTCGGAGACAGATTTCAAAAAATGTAATAAAACTTCCAGGGCTGTATTTAAAAAATTTGAATTGATGATGTTCCTGGAAAGACAAAATGTTTTATGAAAAATATGATTATGCCATTCGATAGAACACAAACAATTGCTGTTAGTTGTTGTTAACAAGTGTTGTTATTTTTTCAATATTTACTAAAATAAAGTTGGAATAAAATTTCCAAAATTTAATTTTTTTTAAATATTTCAAAAACCAATCAAGTTAGCTTTGTCATTTTTCAACCATTATAGCCTTGTTCCTGCAAGAATCACAAACTAGTCAGATCCAATCAAATCATTCCAAACCAGTAGGTGAATTATTTTTAGCCAATCACAATCCTTGTGACTAGTTGGGGATTTCTGCAGGAACAGGCCTTATGTTAGTCCCCTGAATGCCCATTTAACTGACTTTGTATCTCTTACAATTTTCGAGATCCCTATGCATAGACCTAAATTTCAATTAGCCTGTACATATTTTTATAGCATGTGTAATTATATTATAACTACAGTAAACACTCATTTTTGATCATTTTACAAAATAATAACACTAGTCACCCGCATTCCAAAGCCACAGAACTGAATATTAAATCACAAAACGTAAAATCACAGATGCTGGCGATGAAACATAAAGGTGTCTTCAAATTAAGACATTGTTGTATGGCACCTAAATTTATCCAATGAGTAACCTGGGTCTTCCATGCCGCGATTAATGCTGTAGTTTCATGTGCTCAATTTTTGTGCTGCTTTCGCGTAATGCTTTTGTTGATGTGTTGCGTCCTTAACTGAAAGTTATTAAATCAATATATCTGTTACCATCATTACCGGCTGCGAGTGGTGCATTCGTAAAGCTGTAGAATGGAGGGAAAACCTACAGGTAGTGTGGGAAAACTTTAAAATAAAAACTATTATCAACTTTTCATTAAAACTATGAACTTTTTAGCGGCACTGCTGAAAATATGAAAAACAGCAACCAAATGCAAGCCTTGTAAATATTTACATGTTACAAATAATATACATGGAATAATGGACATGTTATGAAAAAATCACTACAAATATTTAGAAGTTTTCAATTTTTAAATACAAAACATTCACGCAACATAATAATACAGTAACAGATAAATCATTAAAAATATAGGGAAAATATGTATAGTTATCAAGTTAATTTTTAATGACTGAATTCGAGGCCCAGCTGCACTTAAGCTGTTCCACACGATACAAATGATTTGTAGATAACACAGGTATATGTAAAAATAGCGACACATTAAATTGTTAAGACAATATTTGGTCATAGAACTCCCACTCGTATCTTACTCAAACTATTTTATATAGTTTGAGTAAGTAGTTATAAAAATTCAGGAAAAATATATTTTATAATAACAACTGAATCTTACGTCACGGAACTGTCAATCAAGATATGCTTAAATCTTTCCATACAGTCAATATTATGAATATTTTACCAGTTATGGCAAACAAAATTATCGCCCATATTATTATAATTATATATTTATCTATATACCTTAATATAATTCTAGATTTCATTAATATTATCATACAGATTAATCCTTGGATCCGAGCTAGGATCTGAAATTTAACTATGAGTCTTACAAGTTTACATTACATACATACCTATGCCAATATAAGCTAGAAATTAAATTTATTTGTTACCTAAAAAGTTTAAAATTGTTACCTTTGCGAGCTTTTCTCATGATGAGCGTATGTTTTAATGAATACACCTTTACGAAAAGTAGTAGATTCCCAAAAAGTTGCTGGAAAAAAATATTGCTAACTTCATTCAGCTACCACTCCTTTTCAAACTTGTTTTCTCTATATGAAAGAATTTTTCAAATGCAAGCGAATTTCAAAAAACATGTCAGTTTTATTTTTTAATCCTTTTATTAGTTTAACTTGAGAAGCCTCTCCATACTTTTGAATCTGCCTTGGTCTTACCTTACTCTTTTGTGGTTAAACTATAAAATTTACTGAATTTTGACTATAAATACCCTAGAAAAGTTGTTTTAATGTTCTTGTTATTTCTTAACAATGTCAATGAGGGTAAAGATAGTGTGTAAATGACTATAAATTGACGTTAAATTTCAAAATATAAAGCTAACAAACTAATTTTGTAGCAATTCAAAATTTTACCAGTATCTAAGGCCTAGTCTATTTACTTTTAAAAGCTGATCAGGAGATTTTCCTTTGAGAACAGCAGATTGCCTCTCTCTTTCTTCCAATTCTTCTTTTAATTTTCTTCGCTTTCCGTCAAGTTCTTTATGCCTCAATTTTGCTAATTTTTTACCTTTCAAAACCTTGTCATAAGCGGAACGAGCTGCTTCATCAGTTAGTATTTCTAGTATCTTTAAAAGTTGTTGAAATTTTTTTGCTGCATTTGGATCATCGGGATTTTTGTCAGGATGGCATTGCAAAGCTTTTTTTCTATATGCTTTTTTTATCTACAAATGGTAGATTTATAAATACAAATTTTAAACACCAAATATAGTAACTTACATCAATAGTTGTACTGCTTATATCTATTTCCAATAATTCATATAGATCTAAATCTGCTATGTTATCATCCATTTTTTTGTTATCACCATAACCTTGGTATTAATTTACTATATAATAATATACAATTACGCTTGATCCCCGAATGAGTGTTTTCGCGTTTTTCTGTGTTTTTTTCTTCTTAATATATGATACCATAGATAAACATGATACATCAGAGTAATAAATAAAGGGGAGACCGCATTCCCTATTTCAAAGCATAATGTAAACATGTAACCTCAACCTACTGGATGTTGATAAACAAACAATACATAATGAACACACGATGGTCCCTGATCGTATCAGCGTAGTGGCGTATCAAGCTATATCACGGAAATGCTTACAATATACATAATTATATACAAATGTTAAGTTCAAAAACACAGTTTAAGAGCACATAAAACACTCGGCTTCACCAATTTTTGATTTCAAAATAATGGCGTTACTTGCTATATTAGGTTAATACCAGGCAATGTTGCCACTTCCGGCGCTTAATATCGCTAGAAATTTCAATAATGTATTGATGGATATGGAGAGCCTATAATTATAACACAAGTCACAAAAAAATAGTGGGTAGCCTTAAACATATTACAATGTAACTAATTTGTAAATTGATTGAGGTCAAGAATGTGGTAGATCTTTACATGTTAATCAATGAAAATGATGACGGCTGTACCTAGCTATAAAAATAAAAAAGTAACTTCGGCATCAATGTCAAGGACGTTGCAGGGACCGATGTTTGTAAATACATTTACCTCAAGGCTTCACTTTAGAATGTAAATAACGGTCTCCCCTTTATTTATTACTCTGATCATGATACCATATACCAAAGAATATTAGAGGCCACAGCCTACCAAACAAATTTTTAGGTAGGCTGTGTACAAGGTTTCTAAGGTTGTGTTCCGATATTAAACTTGGTTAACCAAAATCCCGGTTAAGCGTTCCATTTTCCATTAAATAAAAATTCCTGAAAATTGTTTAATTTTGGAACTGTGGTCACCTGAAAAAGGTTAGCCAAACGTTAAAATATTGACCGTGCTCTGGGAGCGGTGCATTGGTCAACCGAAGAGTTAGCAGGTTAGGTTTTAGCGTTGAGAGAAGAAATATCAATTCTCTCAACGATTTTAATTATATTTTGTTTAGATGGTGAAGGCAGATGGGGTGGTGTTCTTGCGTTAAGAGTTATACCTAATAAATATTTATAAATTCTACTTTTCTGTATTGTATTCTGTAGTCCACTTGACCAAGTCGACTGAAAGCTACACTTATATCTACTTATAAACTACTTATATCTTACTATAATATACCAAATTATCTGCTGTTTCATTTATTTTTTGACTGAATACTAGAGTAATAGTTAAGCACGGAATATGAAGGTATTTAAGGTTGAATGAATCCCAATAAAAACAATTCATCATCCATGTTGATTAACCAGCCAGTTCCTTAATTACACATTTTTCAGGTTTACCAATATTTCGGTTAACCGAAATCCTGGTTGGTCGCGGATAATATCGGAACACAACCCAAAGGAGTAGGTTGCCTGGTAACTTTGGACCAATCAGATGTTCGCATTTAACGCGCGGGAATACGTCATCCGTACGACACCATTTAAAACCCTATCGAGTTAAGTATACAAAGAATGGGAGTGAAGTGGTTTGATATGTAAATAAAAACGTGTTTTATGTTTTCCTAATTCGTATTATATTATATGATTTTATAGTTTTTCGAACTAATGATATAAAAGTAAGTAGGTATTATACAGATAGAAAAGTATGTAAGTATTATTACAGATTTCTTCTAATTATGCAATGTCCATCAAGATATATAAGCAGCATATAAGCTGGAAATCAGTCGTTTAGAAGGTTCCCTGTTTATAGAAGGTTGGATGTTCATTTTACTATAACCTAATGAAGAAACGATTTCTTAATACATAAAAGTAAAAATAAAAATTATGGAAAATTGTCATTTTTCTACAAAATGTTTTAAACATTTTTATTGATGTACATCTTTGGCATGCAAATTAGCCAAATGAATATGAGGAGCTGTGGCAATAACGAAGCACACAACATACATTACGAGTTAAATTATTTTGATCAATTGAATTTTAGATGTGATTATTTAATTTATTGTTAGAATTTTCATGATTTTACACATATATTTAAAACGATTTAAAAAATGTGACGTGTCAAAATGTTCATTATGTAAATTAAAAAAAATCATGTATTATTGTCATTAGAGGATGCTTCAAGAGCCTTTACAATTAATATTATTATTATGGTTAATTGGGTACATATACCTACATACATAATCTTACTACAGAGAATCTTTCAGCCCCTAATAAAATAATAAATTTATTTACTGTGGGTTGAAGTATTTAAAAAAATGTCACCACTTTACCACTACAAAATATGACTACTTTATTTATTTACTTTTTTACTTAGTTTTACTTGTGTACTTTTAACTTACCATCTTTTTTTAAACGCATCGGTTGGAAATTCATTAAGCGAGCTTGCAGTTCGTCTTCATAATCAGTCAAAAGAAAATGCTTGCTGCATATTTTTTTGTTTTTAGGCATCCAATTGTCTTTTCGGCAACATTTTCGTTCCCACTGTTTTGAAGTATTGGGGTTTTTGGGAAAAGTAAAAAAATAAGCTTTTTTCCATCTGGATCTGGCTTTTTGGAATTGCTTTTACATGTAGCTATGCTACAAATATTGCCACCACTCATCTAAATAAATAATCAAACAACTGGATTTAAAATTAGGCCTTAACATAATAATCAAATTTAAAACTATACTTAACCTTAAGATTCGCACAATAAAAACTGATGAAAATTCACAATTTTTAATAGTTTTTCCACTAAATAATATCTACACTGTTTAAAAAAATTAGTCCAGACTTCACTTACTTTAAAATAAATCACAATAATTGTACAAGAGTCAACAAAATACTGCAAAAGCAATTGTTAAACCGTTGAAACCCATGTAAATAAACGAACGAAGTGTCGATTCTGTCGTAGTGATGACGAATGCACCCCCGCTCGCGTCGCTTCCACCTACATGTTACCAGGTAACCTACTCCTTTAGAAACCTTGGGCTGTGTATAGGATAGGCCATATACCCATATCTATAATACTACTATATCGCGGGTAGAGACCCAAAAATTCCGAAAACATCACGGCGCCGACATACAATCTTTATCCTTATCCAGAGTACCTTAGTCAAATATGCGTGTGCGCACGAATTTCGCGACATCCAATAAGCATGCAGCATAAATACTGCATCTCTGTCTACCGACTTCTTTTAAAAAAAAGTTGAAAATTGGAAAGTCTGTCAACCTATAAACAATGTGTTAGCTACCGTAACCATGGATATCGACAAAATCTGCGCATGCGCAAATCGAACAAAGGGTCTCTGGAACAGTATAGCATTATATCTTTTGTCCCTTAATGTTTTCAGAGAAACCGCTTATGGGCTAACATAGGAAATACGCGATATAGTAGTATTATATATATGCATATACCACAGAATATCATCCCATATGTGTTTTTTTAGCGGACTGGCAGACGCGGATAAATTCGCGCCCCCTGTTGATTGGTTGGGAACATTTGTCCGCGTCTGCTAGTCCGCTATAAAACCAAGAACCCTAAACAAAGAAGGACTGATCAATTCATTCATAAAAATTTGAAGGTCATTTTCAACAGATTTCTCGTAACACGTCAGTGGATCCCCTATTGCCAAATTTGCCTCTAATGGCAATTTCAAAAATTTTCAGTCAAAATATCCAACCCAATATTATTTCAGAGACTGTATTAATGCAATCAAATGTGATGTTAAAGTACTTATATATGTGTTTATATATATCTTACGATTTGAAGTGCGTTGTACAAAAATCGTTGTCGATTTGACAACTGTGATAACTTGTGTTTTGTTAACCAGTGCACAGATTACTATGATATGATGACATGACTGATGACAGTGATGACATTCCAAAGACAACCGAGACATTCTACATGACAATGTCACATATATAGGTTATGTTAAAAGGTTAAAGCTGTCAAATTAAAACAAAGAGGATATTTAAATTTCAAATCTCCCGCTAAAGGGAATCCACTGACGTCACATAAGTGATAAACAAATGTGATTGGCTGTTACTGATTGATCAGTCCTTCTTTGTTTAGGGTTCTTGCGCTAAAACGGTATATCGCGGCTAAAACTCTCATTTGGGGATGGGGCTTTACCGGGTCCTTGAAATCCGTTCAGATTCGTTGGGATAAAAAACATATTCCCACCGTTCATATTTCTTGGACTAAAACCGTCGGATACAAGGTTTATGTTTATAGATTATAAACCTTGCGTCGGATATAAGTTATGCTTAAACGAGTTGCATCCTACCAAATAGTGAATCGATTCATGCGATTCTTTTTGAATAGTCGTTCAAATGAAGGACTCGTTCAATCATTCCTCACCTCCACTTCATTGGGTACATTAGCACGAACTTGCGCGTTGAGAATACCAAACCAGTGATGGGTTTTTAGCCGCTAATTATATATTTCGCCAATGCTAATTATATAATTAGCATTGGCTAATTATATAATTATGCCGGCTAAATGCTAATTATATAATTAGCATTTAGCCGGCTAAAAATATTATAATTAGCCGTTAACAGAATATACAGTTTTTTAATTTTTCACACATCAGAATAACTTTTCCGCAATTACCAATAAAATATCTATTTATTCTTACCTACTAGGTAGGTAAGCATAATAGGTATTATTAGGTCATCATATTATAAGTCATAGATAAGGAGAAATTAAATCTAGAGATAGGGATTATTTTGTATTTTATTTTATAATACCGCAATCCTCATCATTTAATTAAGTCACCGAATTAAGTACATCAAAAGTAAAAATAATCGTACAAATTAAAAAATAAAACAAACTAAATTAAATTAAAAAAATAAATAAAAGTTCCAATATACCTCCCTATGAGGCAATTTTACCACTGGCACTATAATAATTAGCCTGCTAATTTTGAAAGTATTTTTAGCCGACGGATAATTATCGATAATTATCCGGCTAATTATAAATGGATAATTATCCGGCACATCACTGTACCAAACACATAAGGCAACACTTGAAATCAAAATAGCATCTGTATTTCTGTGGATAACACTGATTAAAATTAAATCCTTGGAACAAGACTGGGACACAGCATATAAAACAATATGCTGTGACTGGGACTACTGGGAGTTGGGGATGTCATATTCTGTGGTCATTCTCTGTTATGGGTTATGGTCAAGGAATATATAAATTAAATTCCTTTCTTTTTCTATTTTGTGAATTCCTTGGTTATGGTCATATACTTGGTCATATATAATAGTTGAGGTTAAAAACGAAGACTTTTTATTAATTTTATTTCATTTCATCATAGAAAAAGGATAAAGATAATTCGGTTTCATCTATGTGGAATTAATATTATATCTATAATACATTAATATATTATACCTTGTATTAAAACATCAATTGTGCTGCTATCAATACTATTATAATATGTCTCAAGAAGAAATGGAAATTACTGAAGAAGATAATGCTAATGGAGAAAATGATACTAAAGTATATTTACCTGGTTTACCTTTGGAAGATGGTGAAGAACTGGTCTGCGATCCAACTACTTACATTATGTATCATCAAGCTCAAACCAGTGCACCATGCCTTAGTTTTGATATAATACGAGATACTTTGGGGGATAATAGAGACACATTTCCTTTAACAGCTTATTTAGTAGCTGGCACACAAGCTTCACAGACACATGTTAATAAATTAATTATAATGAAGTTATCAAATCTTCATAAAACCTCTAAAGATGATGAAGATTCATCGGATGAAGATGAGGATGAGGATGATTTGAAAACCCCTAAAATGACTGGAGCTCTTATAAGACATCAAGGTTGTGTGAACCGAATAAGGGTAAGTTTTGTATACTCACTTGAGATACCCTGCTCCTTATTTATTCAATTTTAGAGTACAATTTTAAATAATATTGTGGTTTCTGCATCATGGAGCGAGTTGGGGAGAGTAAACATCTGGAATTTGACTCAACAGTTACAAGTAGTAGAAAATGAACAATTACTTTCGAAGTATAATAAAGAAGATAATGCTAATTCTACAACTCCTTTATTTACATTTAGCGGCCATCAGAAAGAAGGATTTGCTTTAGATTGGTGTAATACCATGACAGGGGTAGGTAAGATTTGGGAGACTATTTATTTTTTCTACTTTTTATCTACTTTTTCTTAAATTTTTATTAATAATTCAGTTTGGTACGATTTAGGGGCTGATTCTATAATTTGTCGTTTGTCAACGATGTCAGTTAATAACGAGTAGGGATATAACGATTTCCATAACGACAATCGCAGAAAACTTATTCTGTAACATTGTCGTTCTCTGTTTGATCTTGCAAATAATTTCAATGACAATTGTGTTGTGGTGTAGCACTGCGAAATTAAGAAATTTTAATGAAATGGTTTCGAAAAGTGGGGTAATCTAATTTTCTTTTAGTACAATCAAATTCAAATTGATTGCAGTCCAATATTATTGAATTATAATATACTATTGAATTGTATTCATAATAAAAATAGAAAAAAAAAGGACGTGCAATGAAAACTTCTAGACAGCAATATCAAATTTATTTAGATAACAGAAATAATATACCATCTTGCGAACTTTTCTATTTTCTACTATTTCATAAAGTAATATGACAAGATTTCCAAAATACAAATTTCCTCCTGTTTCCCTATGTCTCTTCCTTAAAAGTGAATAAGATTTTAAAGAATTTCAAAATGTAATTAGAATTTACTTAACGTACCGTTTTTCTAGCTCATCTAAAATGAGATCGATTAACTATTTCATTAGCAGCGTTATTATTTTGATACATTATGTCCACAGGGGGTTTTATCAATTTATGGTTTATGTCACAGGAACAAAGTTGTTTATAGTATTATGAGGTTATAAATTTCACATACGATAATTTTTCTCCCAACGACAGCATCCACCCTGTCTTTCATTCGTAAACGACTATCGTTACCTACAGAATAACAAAAGTCATTATTGGACCATTCATCAACGACATCGTTATGGCTTACAGAATCGACCCCTTAGGTATATAAAAATTGCAAATTTTTATTAAAAATATTAGTGAAGTTGATTTGTTAAGGGAAAAAGAAAGAATTACATTGAAAATGTTAAAGTACAATTAAAAAAAAATCTTAACCTGCTCTTCATGCTGACCTAGCAGCCACAGTATAAATAGGGTAGTGGGAAATGAGAAATTTAAAAAAACTTAACGCTCGCTATGCGAAGCCCTAGCATCCACAGTATGAGTGTGAAATAGGGCAGTGTGAAATATAAAGTTAAAAAACAATCTTAACGGCGCTTTGCGCTGGCGTAACATCTCCAGTATAAAAAGGCAGTGCGAAAACGGAACAGCACAGAAAATTAGTCTGTAGATAGTGACAGTCGAAATTTAACGAAGATCGATGATTGTCAATGGTGATATAATTTCTTTACATGATTTCTTGAAATGGAGGGCAGTTGTGTTATATGTCATGAAATTAAGTACGTAAATTGTTTTATTTCATATTTATGTAGAAATATGTTTTTTACAATTTTTCTCACCGGAATCAATGTAAAATAATAATTAGGGTTTAATGATGTTTTGAAAATGTAATATTTACATGTATTAAGTGCCTACCTAAACCATACCAGAGCCTAATTATTTATTATATAGATCCAAATATTAAATAATAATAATATTTATGAACTCGAGCAATAATTAATTACTTATTTTTGAAAAAATTTGGGTCTAATAAAATTAAATATAAATTTAGTTAGGTAAAGCGTCAAATTGTTATTAAAATCATGTCAAACATGAAGATCAAAAATTCCAAAAATATCCACTAATTCAAATGAAAAATCCTATATTTCATTAATTCATAAAATGCATATCTACAGACCATATAATTTTGCAATAGCTTTCCCTATACCTAAGCTGTGTAATTTTTGCAAAAAACGCATTTTTTGGAAAACATCGGATAGGTCACGTATATTACGCTAGCACACCGACTATAGCACCCGCCAAAAAAAACTATACCACAAATTGTTGCTAATTTGTTGCTATTTTGTGCCACAAAAAAAAAAATTGTAACTTGTGCCGTTCTTGAGAAAAATGGTGGTTGCTGGCGTAAGTTTACGCTAGCACCCCAATTTGTTGCTCGTCACCTAGAAACGCTAGGCTAAAAATTCTTGCGCTAGATTTTGTTGCTTTTCAAGTACTTTGAAATGGTATATTTATTTTAAAAAAAAAATAAATTTTCCGATTTTTTTCCTTTACGGAAGATCCGATATTTGTTATAGCTGTGCAAAATAAAATTTTCTTGGGCTTACCTGGAAACTTGACCTATTACCTTTTGATAACAAGATAAAATCATGACCTAACGTATTCAAGTACCTATCTACTGACGTGCAAAATAGGAAACTTGCCTTAAAAATACTAAAACGAAAATTATATCATTTTGTTCACTTATAGAATTTGTTGCAACCATGCACTACCTGAAAACACGAGCTACCAACTTTTCACAACAAGGCAGAATGATGACCTAACAGTTTTTAATATCTGCAGATGTGCAAAATGGAAAACATGACCTAAAATTGCATAAAATTGTACATGGTAAAAAGACATTATCTCATTTTTTTCGTTTATAAAATTTATTGCCATCGTGCACTTCCTGAAAACTTGAGCTACTACCTTCTAAAAACAAGGTAACATAATGACGTAATATTTTCAAGTATCTATAGACGCGCAAAATGGAAAATATACCTAAAAATTGCTAAAAATATTATTTTCTCATTTTTTTCGCTTATGGAATTTGTTGCAACCATGCACTACCTGAAAACACGAGCTACCAACTTTGCATAACAAGGCAGAATGATGACCTAACGGTTTCTAATATCTGCAGATGTGCAAAATGGAAAACATGACCTAAAATTGCTTAAAAGGTATTTTTTTATTTTTTTAGCTTATAAAATTTGTTGCCATCGTGCACTACCAGAAAACTTAAGCTACTAGCTTCTAGTAACAAGGTGAAATTATGGTCTAACATTTTCAAATATCTATAGATGTGCAAAATGAGAAAAAAGAGAGAAAAAATGAGAAAATGTTTTTTTAGCATTGTTAAGTCATATTTTCCATATTGCGCATCTATAGTTACTTGAAAATGTTAGACCATAATTTTCCTTGTTACTAGAAGCTAGTTGCTTAAGTTATCTAGTAGTGCACGATGGCAACAAATTTTATAAGCTAAAAAACTTAAAAAATACTTTTTAAGCAATTTTAGGTCATGTTTTTCATTTTGCACATCTGCAGATATTAGAAACCGTTAGGTCATCGTTCTACCTTGTTATGAAAAGCTGGTAGCTTGTGTTTTCAGGTAGTGCATGGTTGCAACAAATTCCATAAGCGAAAAAAATGAGAAAATAATATTTTTGTCAATTTTAAGATATATTTTCCATTTTGCGCATCTATAGATACTTGAAAATATTAGGTCATGATTTTACCTTGTTTTTAGAAGGTAGTAGCTCAAGTTTTCAGGAAGTGCACGATGGCGACCAATTTTATAAGCGAAAAAAAAAATGCTTCTTTTTCATTGTTAAGCCATATTTTCCATTTTGCACATCTATAGATACTTGAAAATGTAGGATCATAATTTCACCTTGTTACTAGAAGCTAGTAGCTTAAGTTTTCTGGTAGTGCACGATGGCAACAAAATTTATAAGCGAAAAATTGAGAAAATGTCTTTTTACCAATTTAAAGTCATGTTTTCCCTTTTGTACATATATAGGTACTTGAAAATGTTAGGTCATGATTTTATCTTGTTACTACATGGTAGTAGCTTATGTTTTACGGTAGTGCACGATGGCAACAAATTTTATAAGCGAAGAAATGAGAAAATGTTTTTTTAGCATTGTTAAGCCATATTTTCCATTTTACACTATAGATACATTTTATCTATAAATACTTGAAAATGTTAGATCATAATTTCTCCTTGTTACTAGAAGCTAGTAGCTTAAGTTCTCTGGTAGTGCACGATGGGAACAAATTTTATAAGCTAAAAAAATTAAAAAATATCTTTTAAATAATTTTAGGTCATATTTTCCATTTTGCACATCTGCAGATATTAGAAACCGTCAGGTCATCATTCTACCTTGTTATGAAAAGTTGATAGCTCGTGTTTTCAGTTAGTGCATGGTTGCAACAAATTCCATAAGTGAAAAAAATGAGAAAATAATATTTTTAGGTATATTTTCCATTTTGTGCGTCTATAGATACTTGAAAATATTACGTCATTATTTTACATTGTTTTTAGAGGGTAGTAGCTCAAGTTTTCAGGAAGTGCACGATGGCAACAAATTTTATAAGCGAAAAAAAATGGTAGTGCACGATGGTAACAAATTTTATAAGCAAAAAATTGAGAAAATGTCTTTTTACCAATTTAAAGTCATGTTTTCCCTTTTGTACATATATAGGTACCTGAAAATGTTAGGTCATGATTTTATCTTGTTATTACATGGTAGTAACCTATGTTTGACAGTAGTGCACGATGGCAACAAATTTTATAAGCGAAGAAATGAGAAATTTTTTTTAGCATTGTTAAGCCATATTTTCCATTTTGCACATCTATAGATACTTGAAAATGTTAGATCATAATTTCTCCTTATTACTAGAAGCTAGCAGCTTATTCTCTGGTACTTACTAATGCACGATGGGAACAAATTTTATAAGCTAAAAAAATTAAAAAATATCTTTTAAGTAATTTTAGGTCATATTTTCCATTTTGCACATCTGCAGATATTAGAAACCGTTAGGTCATCATTCTACCTTGTTATGAAAAGTTGGTAGCTCGTGTTTTCAGGTAGTGCATGGTTGCAACAAATTTCATAAGCGAAAAAAATGGGAAAATAATATTTTTAGCAATTTTTAGGTATATTTTCCATTTTGCGCGTCTATAGATACTTGAAAATACTACGTCATTATTTTACATTGTTTTTAGAAGGTAGTAGCTCAAGTTTTCAGGAAGTGCACGATGGCAACAAATTTTATAAGCGAAAAAAAATGTTTCTTTTTCATTGTTAAGCCATATTTTCCATTTTGCACATCTATAGATACTTGAAAATGTTAAATTATAATTTGTCCTTGTTACTAGAAGCTAGTAGCTTAAGTTCTCTGGTAGTGCACGATGGCAACAAATTTTATAAGCTAAAAAAATTAAAAAATACCTTTTAAGTAATTTTAGGTCATATTTTCCATTTTGCACATCTGCAGATATTAGAAACCGTTAGGTCATCATTCTACCTTGTTGTGAAAAGTTGGTAGCTCGTGTTTTCAGGTAGTGCATGGTTGCAACAAATTCTATAAGTGAGCAAAATGATATAATTTTCGATATAGTGTTTTTAAGGCAAGTTTCCTATTTTGCACGTCAGTAGATAGGTACTTGAATATGTTAGGTCATGATTTTATCTTGTTATCAAAAGGTAGTAGGTCAAGTTTCCGGGTAAGCCCAAGAAAATTTTATTTTGCACAGCTATAACAAATATCGGATCTTCCGTAAAGGAAAAAAATCGGAAAATTCATTTTTTTTTTAAAACCAATATACCATTCGAAAGTACTTGAAAAGCAACAAAATCTAGCGCAAGAATTTTTGGTCTAGCGTTTCTAGGTGACGAGCAACAAATTGGGGTGCTAGCGTAAACTTACGCCAGCAACCACCATTTTCCTCAGGAACGGCACAAGTTACAAATTTTTTTTTTGTGGCACAAAATAGCAACAAATTAGCAACAATTTGTGGTATAGTTTTTTTGGCGGGTGCTATAGTTGGGGTGCTAGCGTAATATACGTGGATAGGTCCACATTCCTTCATTGAAAAAACATAGTAAACGCTTGCCAGGATGTCTGACTGTCATAATAGTTTTACATATTCACATAGCAGTTACATAATGAAAACTTAGATGGTGACTCTGAAAATGTCTTATGTAGGCAACCAGATATTTTCGAAAACCATAGTTCGGAGAACAACCACATATGCGCTGGCAGCATCTTGTTTGGCTTACTTTGCGCATCATATGGTCAAATTGTATTGGTCAGTCCAATACACTGACATGTCATTCATATATATATCATTCATTTTATTTAAATTTAAATGTTTGAGTGTTTTGTTTCTTTCTTGACGGGGTTTTAAACATTTAAAGAGTTTTGCATTTGTATTTATTTATTGAAAAAACGATAGAGTGTTACCGTGAACGTCATTATAAAGCGTGTGTGTGGTTCCTGGGTGCCAAGATTTGTTTAATAAAAGACATAGGTAGATTTCCGAATAACGATGACACGTTATTCACAAATAGATATGCAAAGTGCATAATTTACTATTGAACAATAAAACTTACAAACAAATTTATAAATGTGACCTAATTTGTGATGTACACTTTGTAGATAGTGATAGTTTGATGGGGGAAAAAAGTGGCCTGAAAAAGAGAATATTTTAGGATTGACTTGAACGTTCTAAGCCGCTTGGAAACTCAATTCCAAGCGTTTAAGTCATAATTTTCAATCCTTATTTTCATGCCGGCTTTAAATTGACAAAATAAACATAGTCAATCTGAAATTAAAGTCTTAACGCAACTGACTGTATACATACCATATTTTTTTAAATTTATTTACTATAAGTAAACTTAGTGATCGTAGTGTTTTGAAATTCTTTTAGGTATTCCTTGCCTTTGCCTATCAACACTTGACCTTGACCCACAGGTTTATTTTAATGACAGCAACGTTTATATCAGCAGGCTTGATCGGTTACATCATTTTTTATTACCACACTCTTTTGTGTGGGGTTTTTTGGTTTTATAATTAAAGGAGGTTGACTGCTTTTCAATTTCTCGGAATATTTCAATTTTACCTCAGAATTTCAATGTGCTTGAATACCCTTTAATATTTGCCGAGCATCCCTTACCAGCATAGTTGTTTTTTCTTTTAGTTCCTTTTAACAATCACAATTTTACTACATTACTTTTATCTAATACCTACTAATTGTGTTTACAAGTCACACCTTTAGATTTAAATATTAACGTCAGAGTACAACCAGTGCTTTCAAAAACCATACACTGGTATACATGTGTGAACGCACACATGTACGCACTACTATCGCTATTTTAGCGATAGTTCGACAATCTGCACTCTCCCTTCTTTTATTCCGTTCTTTGGGCAAGACACTTGCTTTTGAGATCGTGTTCTAAGCCTGATTTTTCGAAGGGAGTAAAGGTATGTAACAGATAGCGTAATATTTCATTTATCAGTGAATAATTAATACTTTTTACCTTTTATTTATGATTATAGTTTATTTAGCTTGATTTATGTAGCAATATTTTTTAGTATAAGTGGTACTTATGGTATCCTTTTAACCAATTTACAGCCACGTGTTTCTCACAGAAATACAGGTTAGTTTCTGTGGTTTATCTTGTAATATATGCTTTCATGATTGCTAGCATAATATTACTCATTATATTTAATTATCTTCTTGGTGTCAACCAAGTAAATTGCCGTTATATCGAAATAATTTTGCTGTGTATGATTTTTCAGAATAATACAATGTGTTCCAAATGTAAATAAGGCAGAGACGATAGCAGTGAGAATTGAAAAAGGATTTGGAGCTTTACAATATCCCTAAAGGAACGTATGGACATACCAATTTGGGAAAGTTTCATAACCTTACATGAACACATAGTAGGATAGATTCCTGATTTTGACTTGGGGAAGTGACCTTTTCATTGTTTTAAAACGAATTTGTAGAAAGGTTTACTTGTTTAGTTTCACTAACGGCGTCATTTTAACAATTCTACATAGTTAAGTTTTAGATAGTTTAGCTAGATTGTAAAGCTCCTTTTTCAATTGCCACTGCTATCATCTCTGGCCTTATTTACTTTTGGGACACAGTATATAGTCCTGAAAAATAGACACAGCAAAATTCTTTCCCAAAAGATATAATGATAATTTACTTGGTTGACACCACGAAGATAATTAAATATAATGAGTAATATATGCTATATAAGGTATCTATATATGCTATCAGATAATTAACATGAATCATGAAACCATATTAACCTGTATTTCTGTGAGAGAAACACGTGGCTGTAAATAAATTAAAAGAATACCATAAGTCATAAGTACCACTCATACTAAAAAATATTGCTACATAAATCAAGCTAAATAAACTATAATCATAAATAAAAGGTAAAAAGTATTAATTATTCACTGATTAATGTAATATTTCGCTATCTGTTACGTACCTTTACTCCCTTCGAAAAATCAATCTTAGAATATCTCCTTTTGAGATTTTCCTAAACACAAGCAGAGATAGCCGACACTTGGCCACACGCCACAAACCCCCGCCCCTGAGCCCTGATCTATCTTGGACCCATCTGTAAACTAAACAAGCCAATTTGAGACCTGAGCATCAGGATTTTCGAGCCAGGCATCCCTGTCCGGTGTCTCTACTGTGAAAAGTTTATGAAGCACAGAAAGGGGAGACATCTTGTCGCTGGGTGCGTCTAGCAGACTGTCTGCTCCCACAAGTTCCTTAAAAATAATTGTGTGTTCACCATCATGGCTTTTACATAGCCACTGCTACCACTGTTTGACTCTATAGGCTTCACCACTATATGCAGTTTTGGGAGAGACAGGAGGGCCTCTAGAGTTTCTGGGAGCCGTGCACATCGATTCTGTCATGCTTACACACGCCAGACATAGTTGATTTAGCTGTTGCTTGATTGATGGTAACCTGCCGGATGGCTGGCCACCACACAATTGACGCTTATAGAAAGGAGAACCTGATAACCAAAGTAAGTGGCTCTCGGATAAGCCTCGACATTTTGCCAAAGAGTCTCTTACATGTCTAGAAGAACGCGGTGTCTCTCTGTATTTGTCTATCTATGTGGGGTACCTATGACAACTTTTTGTCTAGGATAACTCCCAAAAATTTGCACTGGATGGTCTTATTGAATATGGTTGGTCCTTTGAAGCCATCCAATTTCCTTTTCTTAGTGAATAGGACTAGGCCGACCTTAGAGGGATTTACTATTAGCCCCTGTTCTATAGACCAATCTTCTATACCTCTTAGGGCCCTCTGAGTGAGCTCACTAACTGTGCTTGCTGACTTCCCTGCAATTAAGACCGTAGGGTCTTAATCGCAGCATATGCTTGAGTCATAGCCATAGCCCCTTCCTCATTAAACTTTTGGAGAACACAATCTGGCACAAGGCTCTATAGCAAGGGGGAGAGCACTCCTACCTGCAGACAGTATCGGTCCAGCAGTCTCTCTAACCTTGACCTAGTTCAAAGAGGTAGAAATTGAGTGGTTTGAAAGCGTGGAGTGGATCCACCTAGCTATGGTAGGAGAAAACCCGTGCTCCTCAGCCGCTATTAGGATGGAGTTATAAGAGGTATTATTAAATGCCTCAGCTTTGGATTATAAAGGTCCTGATAACGAGCTCGTTCTAGCTAATCGTTTTCTCTATTTTGTATAACACAGAGTGCAATGGTGTTTCTGTAGATCTACCTGTCTGGTAGGCATGCTGTGAACTATGTGATATAGTCACTAGCAGGTTCCCTTTCAAAATTCGCTCTATGAGCCTTTCTTGTAGTTTTAATAAAAAGGACGTTAGGCAGATCGGTCTAAAGGCCTTCTCTTCACCATATGAAGAGAAGGCCTGCTTCTCTTTACCATATGAAGAGAAGGCCTGCTTCTCTTCACCTGCTTTGGGAATGAAAACCACTCTCGCTGTTCTCCGGGGTTTTGGAATATATCCTAGAGCTAGTGTTGCTATGTATAGATCGTGCAGTTGTTGGATGATGTATTCTGACCGTTGTTGAAAAAGAGTTGGAAATATTCCATCCATATCCGTACTCTTATATGGGGCAATTAACAGCCTGGCTATATGTAGCCCTAGCACGGGCCTTTTTGAAGACCTGTTGAGCTGGAGAGGGTGTCCGCCTCATGAGTCCGTTTCTGGCTTCCTTTGGCAGAGGAACTCCACTGTTCTGTTGACCTCTTAAGAGGGGAAACCCCCGAAGTGGAGGGACCTGCCCCTCCTTCAGCAGTTGCAACTGCCTGCCTGACCTCGCGAGCCTTCTTTTATTCAGACTCCCAAGTGATTGCGTCACCCAGAGCCCGAGCCTTTACTGTAGGAGGAGCATCCACGGTTTCCTCCTCCTTAATGGGAGCCCTTAAGGAGGGCTCCGGATTGCTTTTTGAGTAGGCCCTTTCAGATGAGCTCTCCGTAGAAATGTTTAAAAAGTGTCCATAAAAGGTTCCACGAGTACCGGTGTTATAAACGTCCACCTCTGTAGAGCCCCGCGTGCAGGGGTAAGGCTAATTACAATAGGGTGTTGCCTGGTGCCCTGAGGGTACCGTTAAAGATCCTATTACTCTCGTACCATTCAGCCCTTGCCACACTGACTAACAGCTTGACTTGAGGGGAATGTTTTTCAATTTTCTGGTCTAAATCGGCCCAATTTAGTTTTAACAGGTCCACCGCGCAAAGGATGCAGTCCAAGATTGCATATCCCTGGTCTTTGCCAGAGATATCCAGCGATCTTAAGAGTTATGATTATAGAGAGTGCAATGATCAAAGATATCTCTGCTAAATCCAAACCCCCCTGAGAGATTTAGCTTTATACCGAGGGAAATTAATTTGTCTCTTATAGACCTAATGCTAGGGATAGTAATATTATTTTTATTCTTTAAGACACATTTAACATCATCCGCCGACTCAAAAATTACCTTAACTCAATATGTTTTTTGTGGATCATATGTGGATCATTTCAATTTGTTATTAACAGTTTCCACAAGTTCCTTATTTCTATCCATTCTTGTATTCTGCTGCGACTCTAATATTAAAAACAAGTCATACGATTTCGTCTATCGATCATTTTGGTGATAAGTCCATAGATCAAAAGTTAAACTTGGATATATTAAAAACAGCATAAGCTAAAATTTTCTGATTTTTATTTAGAATGAAAGATTGAGGGATAGATTTATTGCTAAAAGATGCACAACGTTGAACAGGGTCCTTATCTGTCATCCTGTAGTAGTTGTATTTATTAAGTGCTCCAAATTTAGGTTTTAGCTTCCGGAGATTGTAAAAGAGATATACATATATGGCATCCAGCCGAAGGAATGACTTGGAAAGTAGATCAAAGACCATTAGTAGGACATACAGATTCAGTAGAAGATCTTCAATGGTCTCCAAATGAAAGACATGTCTTGGCATCATGTTCTGTAGATAAAAGTATTAGAATTTGGGATACCAGAGCACAACCGAGCAAAGCCTGTATGCTTACCACAGAGAGAGCACATGAAAATGATGTAAACGTTATCAATTGGAACAAAAATGAACCATTCATTGTAAGTGGTAAGTACCTAAAATACATGCATTATTGAAATTATATAAATTTAAGTGTTGACGAAGGTATAATAAATGTTGATAGGTACTTAATTAATATCGGAAACCTTAATTCTCTTTAATCTCTCTTAATGCTTTTAAAGAATATTTGTAAAACGTCAATAACTGCTTAAATGAAGAATGTTGTAAATTAACTAAGGTTGATATACTTAAGTGCTATGGCAAGAAATAACAAACCCCTCCACCATCTTAACAAAATTGAAGAATTTATTTACCTGAGTAAATCTGGGTATTCCAGAACAGTGTTCCAGAACATTATTTATAGGAAATCATAATTATCTCGGAAGCGGCTGTTTTTTGGTACATAGACAAAAAATTGTAGAATTTTATGTAGAATCCAAAAATATGCTATTAAATAGGTGGTTATATTTAAAAAATGGCACTTTGGTCGGCCCTTCAAAGGGTATTTACCCTGTACAGGCAAAATTATTTTTAAATTGTGTAGTTCTTGCTTCCCACATCTGCATCCATAATATTTTCTAAAAGAAAATCATATAAGAAACTTTGGAACAGCTGAAAGAAAAGTCACTTGCAATGACTGACATACAAATGAGGGTGAACATTTGTATACAGGCTAATCCAAATTAAGTATCCACAATTGATAACTTTTTCATTATAAGAGATAGAAAATCGTTTAAATTAACAATAGTATGTTTTGCACTCAGTATGGTCCTACCATCTAACTAATTTATAAAAATATTATTTAGAAGATGATAAATACCTCTGTAGTTTGGTTTAAATAATGAGATTATTCCATTGCATACCTAAGCTAGAAGTAGGATTGCTCACTTTCAATTTTCAACTCAAGCTCGGTTAAAATAAATTACGAAAAACTGTACGACCTATTTTAATGTGCAGTGCCTACAGTATGAAAATAGCAGCACTTATAAGATATTAGTACCTAAAAAATATTTAAAGATATATATTTTTTAATACATATTCAGCAGGTTTAAGGTATTCTCGTTAATGATGCTTAGCAAAAAGCTAAACAAACTTACATGGTAGGTATAGTGAAATATGTTTAGCATCGAAGAAAAGTCAGCAATTATCACACTCATTAAATCCTTTGAAATATTATATTCTAGTTGTGTAATGTAATGCATGAATATAAACTGCTGGGTATAAGTGTTAAGTAAATATACTCTGAACACACACCTAATTATCTACATATTCTTTTTTGTTTATGAACTTATTTTATACTTAACCAGGATGTCTAGCCATTGAGCATTGGGTTAATCAACAATATTATGAAATAATTATTTTATTTATGTTAGTACCTTCCTTATGCAAATATATAACAAAGTTTAATGTGAATGGAATTTATTTACGTCAAATAATTTTCAAGATAGAGAAGTAGATAGAGCGAGAAGTAGAATAATTCCTATTTCGTCATTCCTCAAACCATTTTCAGCATATTTAGTCTTAAGGACATAATTTTAACTTTTTACTGTTAATGCTTATATACCTTATAAGCATCAACAAGCAAAAGTATCTTTCAACTGGCCTTATTCATTACTCTTATTATCTAACGAGAATTGTTGTTGTTGTAATGATGTAATGTAATAATAGCAGTAGTTAGCTCATAGAGTGAAAGATGCAGTAAAAAGTAAGATCTTTGGATATTTATATTTTCGTTTAATGAATTTTCACAAATAATTAAAGTTATAGATCAACCTAAATAATATCTAGAACTTCCATGTTTTTAATAGTGGGATTTATATATACCCACCACGGTAATGCAGTGGGCTAAAGCGTAATGTGGCAACATATCTCAGTCAAACTGCCTATTAAGGTTTGGGTTCAATCCCCAGCTCTGGCACTGAAAATATCGATAGGTATGGGATATTTGTCTGGGTTTATCAAGTGTAACCCTCTGCCGAACTCCTCTCTAAAGCTAGCACCGTCACATAGTAAAATTTCATCAAATACTGTGTGAACATTAAGAGCTAATTTAATGCCAATATTTAAAATTTAGGGTTCTTTCCCTTTACGCAGAATTGGTGGTGCTGTTAGCTTTAGCTTTTTATCCGATTTAAAAAAAAATTACCGGCATTTTAAGGGCTCGTCAGTAACATGTATTGTTCTCCTACTTACCCGGGAAAAATATATGCCGGCCAATTACAAATTTGTCCATACCCACCAATCACTTCCTTTATATGATTGATCCACAATACTTTCAATTACACTATGAGAATATTGAGGCCTAATTATAATGTCAATATTTAAAATTAAGGGCTCTTGCCGTTTATGTAGAATCAATGAGGTTCCAAATTACTGGTAAACTTAGAACACTACAAATGAAAATAAAATGTGTTTTTCAACATATCACTAATAAAACGGGACACCTTTTAAGGGCGTTTTAAGGGCTCTTTGCAGCATACGTATTGCACCTCTACTTGCATGAAGAAAGATTTGATAACTTTCAAAAATAATTTTCTAACCCTAATTAAAGGCTCATCATTAAACACAATTCTAACATCATTTCCAGTTGTTCCGAGTTAAGGGCTATTCTTTATTAAGTACAAGACAACTGAAGCTATTGGGAATTAAGGGCTCTAGATTTTTCATTGTTTTGGCTAAGCACAAGGCAACTCATGCTATTAGGAATTAAGGGCTCCTTAGTAAACACGACTCTTGACATAATTTCCTGTTGCTTCGAATTAAGGGCTCATGATTTTTTTATTGTTTTGACTTAGCAGAAGGTAACTCATGCTATTAATAATTAAGGGTTCCTTAGTAAATACAACCCTGACATCATTTCCGGTTGTTCCCAGTTGAGGGCTCATAATTTTTTATTGTTTTGACTTAGTACAAGGCAGCTGAAGGTATTACAAATTAGGACCTCTAGATTTTTTATTATTTTGACTAAGTATAAGGCAACTGAAGATTTTGGGAATTAAGAACTCGTGATTTCTTATTTTTTTGTCTTTGCATAAGACAACTGAAGCTATTAGGAATTAAGGGATCATAATTTCACATCAGTCTGATAGAATTTGTGTAATCCATAATAATTCTTATGAAACCTTTAGGTTAGGTTTATGAAACCTAACCTAAAATTTGATGTAGAATCCGAAAATGACAATAAATATGGCATTCCATTTGAAATAAGAGAGTTGATGTTTACTTCCGGTATTACCGGAAGTGCTACATCGATGTAAATATTTTCGGTGAACTGCAAATTTCGACTAACCCCCATATAAAAATTTTAAGAATTCTGATACATTTAGTTTCCTATATATGTCTAACGAAAGGTTCTCGTGCCACACCCTGTATAGGTACAACAATATATCAACTTTGTCAGTTATGGGGGAATCTAATTTTTAATAACTTATAATTGAGTAGTAGGTATATATTTTTTATTCAAATGTTCAACTTTTTTGGATCTATTCTCACTATGAACAAATTTAAAAAGCAGAGTACTGTAGTAAAAATAGTTCCTGAAATGTTTGCTTCGTTGAAATGTATAACTATATAGTGTGGTAAGGTATTCTTCAAAATTTTATCCTCATATCTTCGAAAATAGTTGGTGAAAATTAAGCATTAAAAATAAATTTTTATTTAATAATAATGCTTCATTGCAATAAAAATAAGGAGAATATCCCAAATACATCTGCGAATCCTGATAAAGGTGCAAAACTCCCCTTATTTCAAACGTAATGCTTTTATACTGGGAATAATTATTTTATACCTACACACATTTTTCTGATGACCTCAGAAAGTTGGTAAGGTTCGACCTTTATTCACACGATCAGCGCCCCCTTTATGAAACGCTTTCAAAAATAGAGAACTAACGTTCCGACAGTACCTTATGTTATGAGGGCATATCACTTATTTATAAAATAGATATATACCTATTAGATTTATCCTGTATAGTATCGTTCTAAGGACAAAACAGTTCTCGCAGCGCCGGAGAGGTTTCAGTATGTGTCCTCACAAGATACTATTTATTTGTCCACACACACGCACAGGCACATGCCTCAAAAATTGATCATCCTTCCAGTATTCTGATTCGATGTTCAGACACAGGATTTCTTGGTGATTTTATTGGGCAATATGGTGCACCTTAATCAATCACATAAAATATGAACGGAAATGGGTGTTACAAATTAAAATTTCCACTTAAAACAGTTGCCACAATAACATATTAAAAAATGAAACTTAACTATATAATAAAAATTTGCTTTGGATATCACTTAGACGCGACCCCCACATTTTCTCAAAAAATAAGCCTTAACTAAATAATCACTGAAAAATATCACTGGCTCTCCTACTAATAAGAATGGTTTTGTCTACAGACATAATTTCATTTTTATGATACATACCTAAAACCCACATATTCTAGAAATAAATAACTATCTACATAACTGGAGTGTCAATGTTTATGGTGGAATAGTGCATGGAATAGTGGTGTTGAGGGTTGTGTTACAGTATGGTAAAATAACCTCAGAAGATCATTTAGTTGGCTTTTTGGTAACCAAATTATTTGTTCCTTTTGGCTTTTATTATACAGGATAGCTCAACGATAAGTTTCCACCACAATTTTTTTTTATTTGAAAAAGGACGCATTTTCATATTGACATGGTATTGTATACAAGATGTCTCAGAAAGGGGAGGTTTCAATATTAAGTTCTGCATAATTATTTTAAAATTATATGTATATTATAGAAACTTGAACCATATTTTTGGGTTCATAGACTAAAATGCTATTAGAAAATTGTTTTTTTATCAGATACCTTCGTTTTATCCTAGATGAGTAAAATTTATTAAACATGTTAGTTTGCATAACTTTTGTAAGTTATATATCTATATGCTGTAAGTTTATGAGAAAACATTTACGTATAATAGGGATTTGATCTACTAATTTATATTAGTTTAGTATTTTTAAATAAGTATTTGGAATTATCTGTTGGTACTAACATATTCATGGGGGAAAGTTCTACCCGAATATGTGAAAATAGACAGGGCATCTCATTTTAAAGTAACATTGACATTGTTATATTTGGAAGAAGAACAACGTTATAACTAAAATAAATCATTCAGGAAATGTGTAATAAAAAATAAAAAATCTACATATTCAAAAGGGCTTTTGCCTTAAATATGGGAATTTTGAATTTACTGCATTCCACAGCTGGTGTTTACACAATATATTAATAATCCATTCATTCGATCTTTTTTAGGTGGTGACGATGGGTTTTTGCATATTTGGGATTTAAGAAAATTTCAAAATAAAACTGCTTTAGCTACATTTAAACACCATACAGAACCTATTGTTACTGTAGAATGGCATCCAACGGATTCAGCAGTGTTTGCTTCAGGGGGAGCAGATAACCAAATTGCTTTGTGGGATTTATCTGTAGAAAAGGACTCCGAGATGAGTGGTGAAGAAGTGGAGGTATTTATATTATGTGTTTTTTATAGTAGTATACATAGAAATAGAGTGGAAGTATAATATGATTATACTTTATGTTAATGTTTCAACTGCATTTTGAAAGTCTTTTGTCTATCTGTGATAGGTTGCTTGAAATTCTTAGCCGATAATTACATAGCTAAAAAAATTATCGAACATGTCAGTTTATATAGGATCCCAACATGGATATTTAAAAATAAATTTTATCACATTTAAAACGAAAAATATGGAAAATGAATATAAGCTTTACCTAAGTTCAGCCTTTATCAATATGTATTACTACAATTAACATCAGCTCCCATGAACCAAGAATAAACTTCAGACTATAAACTTAATTAAAGCATGTGAAATTATAAATTTTGAGTAGTCCACGTATTTTATTTTGTATATGTCCAATACCTCCAATAAAGTCTAAAATAAAATAAAAACTATTTTCCATAATTTAGTCTACAAAATTATAATAGTTATTTATTCAAAAAGCGCAAATAATTTATAAATGTTTAATTTACACTACTGGAAACTTCAACACAGATATTGGTTACCCCAGAACAATAAGTCTTTGAATTTTTATACAATCAATCTTTAAAAGTGTCAAAAGGCAGACAAATTATTTCATCCACATGGGTGTATGTCTAGTAACATTTTATCAATATTTCTTTAATCGGTCAAGTTGACATCATCTGGAGATGATTAAAACTAAACCTATGCTAATACTGTGTCCTATTTGCACCTAAACTATTGCTAAGGTTCAGTGAACCCTGTTGCGACAGCTCAGTGAACCATCGCGACGGATCAGTAAACCGTGATTTACTAACCAATACAGCGGGCTGTATGGAATTGGTACTCTGTATTCATACTATTTTTACACTTTGCAATTTCTAAACTCTCAAATGATTCCAGCTGTCTGGAATCTGTTACATTCCTAACTAATTAGTCTTAAACTGCTACTATCTATTTTATGGTTGTTCTCAAACGCATGCTGGGTGACACTAGATTTATCTATTCTACCATATTTGAGATAAGCCATATGTTCCTTGAATGTAGTTTCAATTGACCTTCTAGTTTGCCCAACATACTTTTGATTGCAATCTTTATAGCTAATCTCGTAAATCCCCGACTTTTCCTTAGTTTCTATTTTGCCTTTTGGATTGCCTAAAAGTTATAGTTTATTTCCCGATGAATAAACCATTAACATACCTATATCTTTACCATAAAATAATTAGTAGCAATTTAAGACTAATTAGGAATGTAACAATTTCGAGACAGCTGGATGCATTTAAGAGTTTGGAAATTGCAAAGTGTAAAAATAAAAATATTATGAATAGTGACAGATAGCCAATTCCCTACAGCCCGCTTTATTGGTTAGTAATTAATCACGGTTCACTGAACCGTAGTGATAGTTTAGGTGTAAATAGGACACAGTGTTAGCAGAGGTTTAGTTTTAATTATCTCCAGATGATGCCAATTAGTTGGTGAAACCCGCGTCGAGTGCAGGATAGTATTTTGGTATTGTGTGGAAAACTTCACGTCAGTATTGTTCCGACCCCTTTCTAGATTAGATAATTAATTTTATATATTTATCCACTAGTATGACATTTTTAATTATCAAAAATAAACTTTTAGGAATAAACGACTCACAAAACGTTTTTATATTGTGCAAAAATAAAACACTAAATTATTTGCTGCAAATTTATAATTGATTTATTGATTTTATTTTTTTAGGGACTTCCACCACAACTTCTATTCATCCATCAAGGGCAGAATAATATAAAAGAGTTGCATTGGCATCCTCAAATACCAGGTGTAATAATTAGTACAGCAGAAAGTGGTTTTAACATATTTAGGACTATTAGTGTGTAAAGTATATTTAAGTAATAAAAAAATAAAAAAATACATTTTCATTAATTAAATAATTATTCAATTAGATCTAAATTTATTAAATGTCTCATTGTAGGCCTTCCATGGGGACAGTTCTAAAAATTAATCAAATTATTTGTTGTATTATATTGTAGCACATATTTATTACCCAGGGCTGATCAATATATCCCATATGATCTATGAGGCGCCTCATATCTGACTTTGAAAGATGTTTACCTATCATAACTGATTTTCTGCATGCTCTCGATGCAAACATTGTTCTAATTCTACTGGGCCGGCACACTGTTTGGCTGGAATCCTAGGCAATAAAAGAAATGTAATGCATATACCAAAAAAAAATTGTATCAGATTCCAATACAATAATGGGATGTAAAAACAAGTTCTACTACTTAACAGATGGCATTTGTATTGTATCACTTAAAGACTTATTAAAAATAATATTTATTGTGCCATTAATTCTAGTAGTTTTCAGAAGGGTTTGTGTAAATTGTTCATTAACAGTTCTTAAAAATCGCATCACATAGTTTGGAATATATCTAAAAAATTTGTAATGTCTATTGAGGTAGTATGGTAGGAAGAAGCTATCTCGTCATAAAAAATGGCATATGTCATAAGTGACAAACTAGCATAAATAATATATGATATTGGCAAAGTTGTTGGCTGTTAAAATAGAATTTATTTCTTTTCAATGAAAAACAAAAAAGAGAACTTTCAGCCAAATACATGGACAAATATCCTACGTTTCGTCCGAGCTTTCAGACTTTTTCAAGGTTACCTAAGAGCTAATATCAATTTACTATTTTAATTTTATTGTATGGGTTGGTTTTATTTTATTTTTTCATCTGTTTTAGTTAAGAATGCATTGCATGTATAGTTTGAATAGTGTGAATGCTGTTTAAACTACACGGATTAAAACCAACCCATACAATAAAATTAAAATAGTAAATTGATATTAGTTATTAGATACCTTGAAAAAGTCCGAAAACATAGGATATTTGTCCATGTTTCTAGAGTCTTCTTTTTTGTTTTTTATTGAAGAAGTAAATTGCATAAATAAACTTCATTGAAGTGAGATTTTTTTTGGGGCCAGTACTTTCACATCCGGTTAACGTACTAACCGCGGCTTAAAATTAATGAGCATTTAGAATGACAGTTCATACGAATTATATTTGACAGCCGATTAACACTACTCGGGACTGAAAATACCCGGCCTTAGTGAATTTGTGTGTTTCGGAGGTTTATATACTTAAAGGGTTAAGAGTCAACGGTTTTGTGAGGTTAACGTAACTGTAATAACAGAGACAGTGGCGACAAAAAAAAAAAAAATCAAGTGAAGGAACAGTTTATAGATTTATATTATATTATATATTATTATAAGTTATTATTCATTAATTTATAATTGCTTAAATAATAGTACCTATAGTCTACCTAAGTCAGTGGCGGTTCGTGGATCAGTAAATAGGTGACGTGGACTGCGGACTGAGGTGAGGGCCCCAGGCCCACAAACGAAAATTTCAAGCAAATTCGAGGTTATTGCACCTTGCATTTGCCTCGTGTGACCTTTATAATAGGTGAAGTAGACGGATACTAAGCGGCGAATTCGCCATCTTTAAGAAAGTATCATGTTCAAAAGTTTTTTAAAATTGCCACGATTGTCTGAACACTCCGATTTAATGTGGGCTCCAAATGCCAACTCTTGTCTGCCTAAATAAATAGGTGCGCAAATAGGTAATTGCATAAACGGTCTATTTAGAAGAACGTCATTGTTAAATTGTTTAATATATAGTCTGGAATTTTCCCTCAAAGTGTCATCGATTGTACTGAGGTTTTTTCTTAATTCTGTGAACATTAATTCACACGTATATGTTCTAAAGAGGCATTGTGCTTATGACAGCCTCGCGTAACATTCCCAAAATTATTAAATCCCTCCTTATTCCACATGCCTAATTTTTTTACACCCACAATTAAACAAGGCATACAAAAAAGTTTTCTTAAATAAACACTTGCACACAACCACTTATACTCTGAATACCACTCATTCCGAAACTTCCGAACAAACACTTTGTCTTTTGACTGTCCCTTTTTTTCGACATCGAGAGAAGGCACAACTCTTGCAATTTAAAAAATTTTTTTTCTCCTCATTTTTCCATCTAAAAAATGTTGTTTCTAATAAAACACAAACTGGAGCATGCATAAGAAATATTTCTACTATTGATAGAAAACAATGATTATTTATTATTATTATTAAGAATGGTTTTTTAACCGGCGCGGCGTCGCGTAGCTGGCAGGACGATAGGAGTAATGTGATGCGGTTACAGGGCAGTTTAGCTCTCAAAGAAGTCAATGTTTTTCTAGAAGGCGTTCAGCGTGCAACGTTTTATAATAATTACTCTGTTTATTTCTGTAGATAAAACAAACACAATACATTTTCAGTGTCAAAATATATCTAAATTACAAAATGTATATGAAATTAAAAATAATTTTAAATGATACAACCAAACGGAAATTTTAGGTGGAGCGATGCGTCACTTGCATCCCCTGGCGAGCTGCCACTGACCTAAGTTTTGATAGTGGATTGACCGGTAAACGTAAACATACATCGCAATGCATTGTTGTCACACTTAATTCTCAAATATTTCCATCTAATTTGACAATACCATATAAATTTTATTTATATTTACAATTATCATTATAGAACATTAGATCATATGAATGTTGGAAGTTAGTGTTAGTGAAGAACTAATTTTTAGTATCAATTAAATAAATATTATTAAGAATGTACTCAAGGGGTGTGGGCACTAACTTGGAAATTATGTTGTCACCTCACAAGAAAAAAATTATTGTCTTCCATTCTGTTGAAAATTCAAATTAAAGATTATTTATTTAATTTTGACCCCGAAATATCTTCGCCTCAAATGCATTCGTCACACTAAAAATAAATATATATTTTATTTATCCTTTGGTGTTTTCATAAAAATAAGGTATACCTATTTGAATTTTATAAAAATTATAACAGATGCTAGGGTTTGTATGCACCTTTGTATAAAAAAAAAATGTAAAGGTGCATACAAACCCTACCCTAAGTAGATATTTTAACCCATGCATTGTGATACTATTTGAACCATAAAAATTCAAAACAAATAAACTTCACTGAGATAAACAGTTAATTTAGTAACATTAAAATGGGTTTCCATGAAAATATAAAATGGCTTGCTTTATTACAAACTACATAAATGTTATCATCAGGTTGGTAACATACTTTTTTAAATCTTCTGCCCTTAACTTTCTTTGTTATCAGCATTCATCCTTACTTGCCTTACATATATCTTTGTCGAATGTAGCATACATTACGTTTTTTCTGCAAGCCAAAAAATTATCATAAAAATTTCAACTGCTTTTAAAGGTTGATCTTTGTAAAATTAGTTTTCAAATTTACATTTTATTAATTTTTGTTTCTGAAATTGGGTATGATTGTTTAAAAAAGACCACCGTTCACATCCACAAGCATTTAGAGCATTTTATAGTACAGGTTTTGTTAATAATTCTCTTTTGGCTGGTTTTTCTAATGTCATTTGGTAAAAAAATCACAAAAACATTTACTTTTTAATTCATTAATGGCAATTAGCACAATATTTATGAGTCCACAATTTTTGGTATTTTATAGAATGGTAAATGTTTGAAATTTTAAGAAACTTATTTTTTATACAAGTATTATCAGGGACGGCTCGTGATGAAATAAAGCAGATGTTCTGCAAATATTTACCTATTTTTTCGATTCTGCAATCCATTGTATCAGATTCGTAATATCCTCTCAAACCCAATTCAAAAGCTTGACAAAATTTTATGTAATATCTAATCTTGGATAAAACATACCTATTTTTTGGCACATTATCAATTTGTTTTTTGTAAATAATTTATTCAATAAGCTGAATATAACTGAGCTATAATATTAGTAGTTCCAAATAAGGCTATGTTATGAAAATAGCTTTTAGAGTTGTCATGTTTTTTTTATTTTTTCAATCGCATACTTAATCTGTGACCCCTACCTCCGCAGATGTTTTATCGCTGCCAAAAAGTACACAAGGAAAGCAAAACAACTTTTTTTGAATTGCACCCACAAATCCAATTTTTTCTTAAATTCTTTCTATTTCTAAATTTCTTCTTATCTGTTCAACTGGCGTTTATGTTTTTCTCCAACTAACACCAACATCTGCAGTTTCAATAATAATGTCCGGCAACGGGCTATCTTTATTTTGTAAATTAAATCCATTGTCAATATAAATAAATAATAAATGTATACCAAACAATTTTACGTACACACATGAAAAACACACTCGTATTATACGCAAATTAACTGGGGGGGGAATTAATTTGGGGGCATGTCCAGAAATTCTTCAAGGAACTATGAGCCTCCATAGATGGCAACTAAATTACTTAGTAGGATGATCACAACTCAATTTTATTTAAATTTATCTTCTAAAATAAAACAAAAAAACCATATAAAATGCTCAAAATGAGCTACTTCGGCAGGGACAAAGGCTTCACAACTTCTGAAAGACTGTTCAATACATTCCCGAAATACTTCTACTGTTTCAATTATAGCCCTATAAAGGTCTTTAAGGTGACCCCACAAATAAAATTCAATAGCCCAGGGTAATTACTGTGATATCTCGTTATCAAGCTGAAATGATCCTGACTTCAATCATACATGAACCATGATTGTTGTCTAATCGCTAATGGGACATCTCAAATGCTAGCAAAAAAATATTGATATGTTGGAGCAACAAGAATAATCGGTGGTAAAAAAAAGAGCCTATTAAGTTATCACCAATGATATCAGCCTAAACATTACAAGAAAATTGATGTTGATGTGCTTGTGTAATTGTATGTAGCTTTTTGTATGCCCAATGATGTATCAGTAAAACACTTAATAGAAATTGGGAATAAACATTTCATTATTTAGGAAATCATTGACAAAATAATTGTCTCAAAGTTCACTCAAAGTACACTCCATACTTTTAATTCGAACATGATGTGTAGCAATTCGTCGTGTACTAGTTGCATCCAGTATTGTTCCTGGGTTTATTTTTATTATGCTGTTGACTGCCCAGTTATTGTGCTATTTTGAGGACGGTGTGCCAAATATAAATTTTAAATAACCCAAAAGTTTTAATTCACATTCAAGAATTTAGTAAATTCACCTAAAAGTTATTTTATTAAGTCAAAGAGGGTAAGTATGCTTTTGCAACCTGAAAAAAAAAAAAAGCCTTTTTATTTATATTTATACAAAATCATATTTTTAAACAATTTCCGATAATATGGCTCACATAAATTTAGTTATGAAATATATCACTACTGTTTGTTTTCACAGGTTTGTTTAATATGCGAGGCAAGTTTCTACTAATAGAATAATTCAATACGAGGGCGATACACATATTAAGAAATAATGCAGATTCTGCACTAACCGTGTGGGCCATGATAACACATGTTATCTTTTTGCTGAACAACTGTTGGTTTTATGCAAAAAATTAAGAGACAAAAAGGTTCCTAATAGAAAGAGGCTATCTAATGGATAAAGGGATTTGAAATGATAAATTTATCAACTGTTACAAAAAAAAAGGAAACAGGGGTTTTTGAAAAAAAATATTCCAGTCTAGCAAAATGTATTTGCTTACATGTCGTCAAATATAAGAAAAAGGTTACAAACTTGATTTAAGCCACCACTTTATAGGAAGCTCATAGCTCCTTGAGGAAGTATTTCTGGACATACCTTCAAATAAACTATTTTATTTTAGAACTCTTAATTAAAATTTTCATTTATCTGTATGTCTTAGACACACCCTGTATATCCTCCACAACGGTAGATGCGACACTGAGAATGATGATTCCATTATGGTATATTCATTTTAGTAAATGGCTGTATCTCTAATATTTTTCACTTACCACTCGAATGCTCGATTTTCTAGAAATATTAAACCAGTTTCATACCTGCATTATATGTAACATTTCTTCAATATCGTCTTTTCCAAATACAAAATTTTTACTGACAGGTAAGGCTGTCACAGCTATTTTTTTGGTAGAAGGAGCTGTAAAAATGAATTATAAAATGTTAAAATGTAAATGTAGATGTTAAAATCTTAATATAGTTATTGCATATTTAGCTTAGGTAAAAGTAATAATCGTACTAGATAGTAGTTGATGACATTATATTTTCAAGTGCATCGCAATGGGACTATAAGTGGACTGGGACATTAGATAAGAGATCTAAGTAAGATGAAGTACATAGCAATAAACCGAAACTTGAACAGGTTACCTCAGTGCAATTTGCATTGCATGTACTGGAATATTTATGATGCTACAAGTTTGTGGTCCATAGTTAGCTAATTGTTTTTATAATATGTTAAAGTAATCTCTCAAATATAAAATAAATCTCTTAAAATAGCTGCTAGATATTAAAAAAAAAAAAGACAAATTGTTCCAAAGGCTGTCCGCAAAAGGGATAACACACATGAAAATGCAAGCACCCCATACCCAGCGACATTGCCTGTATCGGAACTGGGGATTGAACCCAGACCACAATACGCAATGTGACTGAGCAATACAAAGAGATATGATATGAACATATATTTATACAATTTCAATTCTTCTGGCTATTTGATACAAATTGATAATTTTTTTATAAACAATGAAGCATAAGCGGCATCTAATCTATAAAATAAAATGTGTGGCAAAATTGGAAAAATGAATTTACAATTTACTTACTATCTACTAAATACTTATACAAATTATATATATACAGAGTCCGCCATTAGTGTGGGGATGGAGCATAGCTTCTACATTTGAAGAGATATCGAAATAAAATTTAGTACAGTGGTGGGTACTGAAGGGGCAGCATATTTTAAACCTATTACACGGTGCTGAAATAGAAATCTTTTTTAAATGGAAAACCCCTATTTTATTTTCATATTTGGATAGCGCTATCAAAATGCTAGAAAATAATATAACATATAGGGAGGTTTTCACCAGCAGTTTTCAGTGTAGAGGCTCTAACATCCAAAAATTTGCTTTACTTTGAGAACCTGTAGACACCCTGTATTTTGAAATCATAACCATTTTTCTAGAGCAACTAAAAATTATTGTCTCTTAGTTTCCAAAGAAAATCTCATATTTGCTAAGTTTCCATGTGCTGTACAGGGTGATCACACTTTGCGTGTTCAAAGTTTACTCGATAATATTTAATGGAATCCCCCATTTTCGATAGCGAGTATGAAAAGTAAGTTAAATGAGCTTTCCGACAGTTTTCCTGTAATGAATTTCTAAAATGCAAAATTTACAAATTTTACCTGTTTCACATACGATTAATCACATTATTTCAATTCTTTCATAACTTTAGTAAACCTACTAGTTCTAAATATTACATCAAATTTTGATATAATATTACATAAAATGATTTTAAAAATATTTATTACTATGAGAAATAAATTATACTACCTGCTACAATTCCCACCTCAATGCCTGCTACACTACCTACCTAAAAATAATTGGTGGCTTGTAACGAATATTCTAACAATTTCGTTACATTTAGTATTTTCTTTTAGTTCCTTCTAACAATCACCATTCTTACTACTTTAGTTTTATCCAATACCTACTAATTGTGTTAACAAATCAAACCTTTACATTTAAATACTAACGTTAGAGTACAACGTTTTAAAAACCAAACACTGATATACATTTGTAAATGCGCCTAATGACAAGTGTATTTAAGCCATGATTTGATAGTCCGTGCTTTTTTCCATTCGGTTCTTGGGGAATCGATTTGATTTTGATATCGTGGTCCAAGCTTGATTTGGAACAGATACTAAAAGTATGTAACTAGCGATATATTTTAAGAATCAGCGAATAATTAATACTTTTTACGTTTCATTTAGGATTATAGTTTATTTAGCTTGATTTATGTAGCAATATTTTTACAAATAGGTGGTAATTATTGTATTATTTTAACCTATATATAGCCATGTGTTTCTCTTACAGAAATAGAGGTTAATTTCTGTGGTTTATTTTGGTATTAAAGGTATCTGATGGCAGATACCTTTTATAGCATACATTACTTATTATATTTAAGTATCTTCTTGGTGTCAAGCAAGTATAAGAATAAGGATTTGGAGCTTTACAATATTCCTAAAGGAATGTATGATACATACCAATTTGGGTAAAGTTTCAATCTTACATGGACACAACTAGTAGGATAGATTCCTTATTTTGAATTGGGTAAATGGCCTTTTCATTGTTTTAAAACGTATTTGTAGAAAGGTTAGTTGTTCAGTTTCACTAGCTGTGTCATTCTAACAATTCTCACTACGTTTTTAGTTGCTTTATTTTTTTTTATCTAACTAATAGGTTCTATCATATCGTATCTTGCTGCATCAATCAAGGTAGTATTTTTAATATTTTTTTTATCTTATATAGTTATTTTGCTCTGTTACATATCTTTTGCTGTTCGAACAGTGTCAGCAACTTATTTTAATTTTGTTTGCGGAATTAAACTGGGTTAGACAGTGTAAAGCACAATTAAATATTGTGTTTTTTATCTGTTTAAGCTTGGTTTCATGTATCTTAATAGCCTGCAAATGTGTCTGTTTTATGTCAATAGTTTGACCTGCATTCCTTCGGCGCTCAAGTGGGGTTTAAACCCTAAAAACTGTAACGTATGCATGTATCGTGTGAAGGAATCAGTTGAGTCTAGTATTAAGTATTAAGTTGTAAACTACAACCATAAGGTGCAGGACGTTGTTCTGCACACAAGCAGACTAGTTTGTTCACTATCACAAAAATTATATACAGTCCATTTAATTATACTATACCTAGTAAGTCAATGCAAGTGTTTTAATTCAATCAATCAACAGCGATGCTACCGCAGCTCGCTTTTCGTTAATAACGCGGAGAAATCCCACAGTACATGGTCCTACGATCCGGATATTTGGTTCTACGATCTGGATAATTTGGTTCTACGATACGAAGTACAAGATCCTAGTCGATCTGGATAGAATAATCTGGTTCTAGTGGTGCCCTATGGAATAATTGGATTTTTGTCAAGTCGCATGGAATAAGTTTGGTTCACGTCGTGCAAGACGAATTGGATTAATTTAGTTCATAGTGAGTTTGACAGTGAATAAAATCAGTGATAGTGAACGTCGATAGTCTCATCATACGCAAGAGTTTTGGATTCAAAGAAGCTCTACACAAACGAAGCATTCAACACAAAGAAACACAAATAAGCAACAACGCAAATCAACGCAAAGAAACACAAATAAGAAGCTACACAAACGAAGCAATTAACGCAAAGAAACACAAATAAGACGCTACTTAAACGAAGCAATCAATACAAACAAACACGAAGAAGCAACTACTTAAACGAATAATCAACACAAAGGTACACAAAGAAGCAACACATACACACTCGAGAGGTATATCTACACATAAGCAAGCAATACTGTAAGTCACTCTTCCTTTTATATACGTCCGAGTCTTAAGTAATTATCTCTGTTTGTTATCTGACATAGTACGGTTTTTATCTAAGCAAAATGACTGAACTCAACGAAAGCGACTTACCCGCTTTGATTTTAAGACGAGGTCAATTTAAGGGACAAGTTACACGTTTTCAAAATTTTCTAAATGCCTTTAACGCAGAAAATGCTGATCTACTAGAAATTGAAACGCGTTTTACTAGACTTGATGGGATTTTAGATAAATTTGAGGAAATTCAAAACAGCATCGAAGTGCTCTCAGGTGGAGTCGTTCAAAACGATGAACGAGAAGCCTTTGAGGGTGCTTTTTACAAGGTTAGTGCCACAGTTAGAGAGTTCTTACGGTCCAAGCAAAATAATGCGCAAAGCAACCAACTCGATGTAGTTATTCGCGAAATAAATACGCCTACTGGTACAACGGCAACCGTTAATACAAATGTAGACAATTTATTAGGTCAGGTAAAACTACCAAATGTTGACTTGCCAGAGTTTCAGGGATCGTATGACGAGTGGACAAGCTTTCATGACAATTTCGCTACACTAATACATGAAAATCAAAAATTATCAAACGTGCAAAAATTCTATTATTTAAGGTCATGTCTGAAGGGAGAGGCAGCTCAGGTAATACACTCTATGAAAATGACAAATAACAATTATGACATTGCATGGGGTATGTTGAAAGAACGCTACGAAAACAAAAAACGTATAATATATACACATATGAACGCTATTTTCGATTTGACACCAGTAAAATACGAATCTTGTAGTCAATTGCGAAAATTATTAAACAATTTCAACAGAAATTTCCGCGCGTTGCAGGCTATAGGCCAACCCACGGATAAATAGGATACACCCATTATATGCACGATCATTTCAAAACTCGATTCTCAAACAAAAAGGGAATGGGAATATGTTATACGCAAAGATGATATAGATTCAATTACGACAACAAAATTAGTTGAATTCTTATTAGAACGGTGTCAGTTACTAGAAACTGTCGAATATAAAAACAAAAATATTCAAAACTCACGCGAACAAAAATCATACACTCATTTATCGGTGGGCAAAATTACATGCTCATTTTGTAGGGAAAATCATTTCAATAATCAGTGTCAGAAATTTATTAACATGTCTTCTTCTAATAAGCTAATAGAAGTCAAGAAAAATAAATTATGCACGAACTGTTTGAGACCCAACCATTTCGTGGCAAATTGTAAAGCTAGTTCTTGTAAACATTGCAATGGAAAACATCACTCTTTGCTACATATGTCTGAGAGTAATAAATCTCATGATGATAGAAATGACCACCCTATTGAAAATAGCAACCCAGGGGGGTCCCAAGAGGACACTGCTTTGACGCATACCACCCTTCTTACAGAAACAAAACAGACTTCACAGGTGTTGTTAGCTACAGCATCAGTAAATATTCTCAATTCCAATGGAAAAGGGGTACGTTGTCGCGCGCTCTTAGACAGCGGCTCACAGTCCAATTTTATTACGGGGTCTTTAGTACAAAAATTAAAGCTAAAAACCACACAAGCACATATACCTGTAGCAGGTGTAAATAATGTATCGAGTCATATTTCAAGAAAAACGGAAGGATTTATATTTTCATTGGATAATAAATACAAAACGAAAGAAAACTTTTTGGTAGTTAATAGAATTACAGATAACTTGCCTCAAATATCCTTTGATATATCAGAATTAAATCTTCCTAAAAATATTCAGTTAGCGGACGAGAACATTAATGAAGCTACTCCTATTGATTTACTTTTAGGCGCGAGTTTATTCTTCGATATATTGTGCGTAGGTCAAATCAAACTGGGAAAAAATATGCCGGTTGCTCAAAAAACCAAACTCGGTTGGATTATTTCGGGCAATCTACAATCTATAAAAAATATTAATCGACCTATTGTTTGCAATTTATCTATATCAGATCAATATTTACACGAACAAGTTAAACAATTTTGGACACTTGAGGAAATAGGTGACAAAAAATGCTATTCTCGAGAGGAGCAAGAGTGTGAGCAGCATTTCACAAAGACATTCAAACGCGATGCGAGCGGGAGGTTTGAGGTTAGCTTGCCTTTTCGGGAGAACATAAAATCTCTAGGCGAATCTCAAAATACGGCAATTAACAGGTTCTTATCGCTAGAAAAACGATTGCAACGCGATATTAGTCTAAAAACACAATATACAAATTTTATGGCGGAATACGAAGCGCTCGGACACATGTCGGTTATTGACACTTCTAATGATACGACAAATTCCTTGAAATATTATTTACCGCACCACGGTGTAATTAAGGAGCATAGCAAGACCACGAAGCTTAGGGTAGTATTTGACGCGTCATGTAAAACCAACTCAGGTTTATCGTTAAACGATGTTCTAAAGGTGGGTCCAACCATTCAGAACGATTTGTACTCCATTGCTATCAAAATGAGAAAGCACAATATAGTGTTTATCGGCGACATTGAAAAAATGTACAGACAGATTAACATTGCACCTAATAATCGCGACCTTCAAAGAATTGTATGGCGGGCGGACCCTAAAGAAGAACTTAGGCATTATCAATTAAATACAATTACATACGGTACGTCGTCGGCTTCATTCCTGGCTTGTCGCACATTATATCAATTGGCTTTAGAAAACGAAACGCAGTATCCAGAGGCATCACATGCTATCAAAAACGACTTTTATATGGATGACTTAATTAGTGGTGCGGATAACATAAGGACGGCTGTAAAATTGAAAACAGAAATTTCGGAAATTCTTAGTTCTGCAGGGTTGTCTCTGCGGAAATGGTGTTCTAATCGTACCGAATTACTCGATAACAAAAACTTAGGGGATCTACCAGAATATTATATTAGTAAGGACGAAAATATCAAGGCTTTAGGCTTAGTTTGGAATCCAAACAACGACACATTTTCGTATTCGGTAAACTTATCAAAGGGAAACTTTATTACAAAACGTTTTATTCTGTCTACCGTGGCTAAAATATTTGATCCTTTAGGGTTAATTGGGCCTGTAATAGTGCAAGCTAAACTTTTGTTACAAAAATTATGGCAAATACAAATTTCTTGGGATGAATCAATCCCGTTTGACCTGTATACCTCGTTCCAACTATTTTATGATTCATTAGCAGACTTAAATTCTATTAAAATACCGAGACAGGTTACTATACCTGAGTATACAAAAATTGAATTGCACGGTTTTAGTGACGCATCCGAACTTTGTTTCGGAGCGTGCATATACATCAAAACACAAAATCCCAAGGGAAAATATACTGTTAAACTGTTATGTGCAAAATCTAAGGTCGCGCCTCTGAAGAGAATAACTCTTCCGCGACTCGAACTAAATGGAGCCTTACTTTTGGCACGCTTAGTAAGTAAGATAGAAAACGCCCTGGAAATAGAAATAAGAGACAAATTTCTTTGGTGCGACTCTACAATAGTTTTAAATTGGCTTTCCGCGCAACCTAACACTTGGACTACATATGTAGCTAATAGGGTAAGCGAAATACAAGAGCATACCGAGAAATGTACCTGGAAACATATTCCGTCTGCATTAAATCCTGCTGACATAGTATCACGCGGAAGTAGTCCTAAAAACTTAAAAGAAAATCAGTTGTGGTGGTCGGGCCCAGACTTTCTGAAATATGATTCGAATAAATGGCCTAATTTACAAAATTTACACATTTCTGACATGCCAGAAAAACGCAAGGTGATCAATCTTTCTTTTGTAACATACGATATTGTAAATTTCTTCCAAAGATTTTCATCGTTTAACAAGATGCACAGAGTCTTCACGTACGTGCTCAGATTTGTGTATAATTCTAATCCTAAAAATAAGATTAAGCGTATTAATGATATTTCGGTAAATGAGTTAGATCAATCGATTATCATATTGATAAAAATAGCCCAATCTCATCATTTCATGGACGAAATAAGATGTTTACGGGCAAGTAAACCTATTGCAAACACTAGCAAAATTTTATCGCTTAATGTATTTTTAGATAAAAATGGCTTGATACGCGTAGGTGGTCGAATCAAACAATCAAATGAAAACTTCGATAAAAAGCACCAGATACTGCTACCATCTCATCACCCAGTAACTAAAATGTTAATCGAATCTGAACATAAACGCAACGTACACTCTGGGCAGCAATCTACATTGGCTGCCGTGAGACAAAAATATTGGCCGATTAATGGCAAGCGTATTGTCCGTGAAATATTGCGTAAGTGCGTTGTATGTTTCAAGGCTAAGCCATCTAATACAAATCCGCTAATGGGTGATATTCCCAAGGCTAGGTTATTACCAGCACGACCTTTTTGCTCGGTAGGGGTAGATTATGCAGGACCTATCTTAATTAAAGATGGTTCCTTAAGAACTCGTAAATTGGTCAAGGCGTACATATGTATCTTTGTTTGCTTTGTTACAAAGGCGGTACATATTGAGTTGGCCGGTGATCTATCATCTAAGGCCTTTTTAAATTGTCTAAAACGCTTCACATCCAGAAGAGGCTTATGTCGAAATATTTATAGCGATAACGGCACTAACTTTGTTGGTGCATGTAATGAGCTAAAATCCATAGTTAAATCACTAGGAAATTCTATACAGTCTAGTGAAATTCGTAACTTTTTACTAGAAAATTCTATAACATGGCATTTTATACCTCCTTTTTCTCCACATCAAGGTGGATTGTGGGAATCTGCGGTGCGTTCAGCCAAATTTAATTTAATTCGTGTGGTGGGAAATGCTCATCTAACTTATGAAGGGTTATACACAGTTCTATGTCAGATAGAAGCAGTACTCAATTCCCGACCTCTTATACCTATGACTCATGATCCCGAGGATCTTTCTGTTTTAACCCCTGCACACTTCCTTGTGGGTGACTCTCTCATGGCCATACCTCAAGAAGACGTTTCGGAAATACCAGTGAACCGCTTGAAGTTACACGCTCGTTTGCAGCAAATTGTGCAGCACTTTTGGAGGCGATGGTCTGCTGAATATCTAACGTCACTTCAGCAGCGCGGAAAATGGAAAAAATCATTTCCTGGACTTATGGTCGGTGATTTGGTATTAATCAAGGATGATGACTCAGCTCCTCTTCAATGGAAGTTAGGACGTATTACTACACTTCACCCAGGAAGGGACGGAATCACTCGCGTTGTGAGTGTTTTAGTGCGCGGTGGAGTGGTCAAACGTAGTGTAGTTAAGGTGTATAAACTGCCCATGGACAGCAATGCTTAGAGAACTGAAATGGGATATTTACTATATACTGTTGAACGATATTAGTTTAGTTTAAATACCTAGTGATCCAAGATTGTATAATGTCACTATTTGCAGTAATTAGTGTCATATAACTCATAGATTTCCTTTACGCTTTATTTGAAAGCTAGAAGCTTCCAAGGCGGGCGGGATGTTTAAGCTTGGTTTCATGTATCTTAATAGCCTGCAAATGTGTCTGTTTTATGTCAATAGTTTGACCTGCATTCCTTCGGCGCTCAAGTGGGGTTTAAACCCTAAAAACTGTAACGTATGCATGTATCGTGTGAAGGAATCAGTTGAGTCTAGTATTAAGTATTAAGTTGTAAACTACAACCATAAGGTGCAGGACGTTGTTCTGCACACAAGCAGACTAGTTTGTTCACTATCACAAAAATTATATACAGTCCATTTAATTATACTATACCTAGTAAGTCAATGCAAGTGTTTTAATTCAATCAATCAACAGCGATGCTACCGCAGCTCGCTTTTCGTTAATAACGCGGAGAAATCCCACAGTACATTATCTATGAATTTTATTTAAATTCAGTCACGTTTTAACAAAATCATATCCAGTGGTTTAACATAAATAAAAATTTTCTTTCAATTTTAACTTTAAACTTTAAATAAACTTGAGATTACATTATCTGATTTCTTATTTTGAGTACCTTAAGTACTTTCAGTAAATTTTGGTTCCTTTAGTAATCAATTATTCAAAGGAGTTTTGTATCTTCCTCATTTTTGTTTTAGTAGAACCATTTCACAACTTGGTTTCAATGAGGAAATTTAATTCATATAAATTTTATTTTTATTAGTCATTTAACTTGTAATTTTTTTTATTCCAATTACTGGCCTTTTGTTCCATTTTGTATGTATGAGCTCCTGAAGATCAGCAACAAATATTGAGTCTATTATCCTTGGAGCTGCAACTACCTATAGTGGTCCAAACAAATCAATACTGAACTCTCGCTACAGTTCTTGAGACCCAGAGTTTCCGTACAGTACTCCAAACCTTTAGCTAGACGGTGATAACAATGGAGCGAACCTTCTTGGAGGAATATTCTAAGGACCTCTGGACTTCACATAAGTGGTGATCTCGAAGCCACTAAACCAGTAGGGTTCAATATTTGGTCTAAAATATTGTAAAGGGTCCAGTCTTGTAATTTTAAATAATTTATTTCTCTCATTCTTAATTACTCGGGCACTTTTAACTTTGAATAATTTTTTTTTTGTAATACAAATTCAAATTTCAATCTGTTAATTAATATGTTTTTTTTTGTGATCATTTATTTCTGACCTCACCTGTATTTAGGAAAACCAGATAAAATAGTTTTGAATTTTTTTCTATCAAAAAATTTCTGGCGCAATCTATAGTAAACACAGTGCCCTCTCCGAACCCACCCCAACGACTGAGCGGTCGGAGCTAATTTGTAATTAATTTTGTTTGGGTATAGCCAAGAGTTAGGTAAAATTAGTTATCGATTATGAGAAAAAAAACCGAATGTCATGCGTGACTGGCAGTAAATGTCAAATTTAGAGATGTATATATTTACAAGATTTTGTGTTAAATTTGTTTTAAAAATGAATAATTTCCTTCAAACTGAGTTGATGAGATATGATTTTGATCCTTGGAGAATGTCAAAAATGACATGACATTCTTTTTTTATCTCATAGCCACCAAATATTTTTATGTAGTGTAGGTATTGTAACAGGTATGCATGTAACATTTTATAACTTAGATCTTAATTTATTTCTCATAGTAATAAACATTTTTAAAATCATTTTATGAAATTTGATGTAATATTTAGAATTTGGAGGGGTCTATTAGATAGGTGGATTAATTCCCATCGGCATAAAGCTGAATCTCTCAGGGGAGTTTTGGATTTAGCACAGAGATCTTTGATCATTGCACACTCTATAATCATAAACTCCCAAGATCGCTCGGTATCTCTCGCAAAGACCAGGATATGCAGTTTGGACTGCATTCTTCACGAGGTGGACTTGTTGAAACTAAACTTGGTGGATCTAGACCGGAAGGTCGAAAAAAAACACTCCCCCAAGCTAAGCTGTTAGTCACTGTGGCGAGGGCTGAATGATGCGAGGGTATGAGTATCTTTTACGGTACCCTCAGTGCACCAGGTGACACCCTGTTGTAAACAGCCTTACCCCTGCACGCGGGGCTCTACAGAGGTGGACCTTTATAACCCCGGTACTCGTGGGACTTTTATGGAACCAAAATTAAAAATACCTACGGAGAGCTCCTCTGAAGGGGCTTCCTCAAATAGCAATGAGGGGCAATCCTCAAGGGCTCCCACTAGAGAGAGGGAAATCGTGGATGCTCCTCCTACGGCCGAGGCGCGGGCACCTCATACCTCGGGCTCTAAGCAATGTGAAAGTTCAGGGTCTGCAAAAAATAGGGCTCGCAAGGCCAGGCAGGCAACTGCCGAAGAAGAGGCAGGTCCCTCCACATCGGAGGATTCCCCTCTAAAAAGGCCAACAGAGCAGGGGACCTCCCCCAACAAGGGGTCAGAAAAGGGCTCGTAAGGCGGAGTGCCCTTTCCACCTCTCACCTGGGAGAGCACCTCTCCAGCTTAACAGGTCTTTAAAAAGGCCTGTGCTATTCCTTAAAAAGAGCTATTAAATTGACTTGGATAATTATTGTTAAGCTAATAATTCGAGATTCTAAAATACACTTGAGTTTGGGCCTCACCAAATGAAGAGCCCGATATTTCTGAAACTATTAAGTTTTTGAAAAATAGTCATTTGACAAAAATTGTTTAGAATTGAACAAAGTATCGGATAAACCTCGTTACAAAGTTCCTGCCAACAAAAAATTTCTTTCGACTTCAGCGCCATCTCCAATTTGCTCTGAAAAAAATCAAGTTGAACTAGCCATAGATGAACTCTATCATCTGTTTTTTTCAAAATCAAAATATATCTTTCCGTTGCCGAGATACGAGGCTGAGGAGTTTTATGTGGAACACCCGGTATATACTGCTAAGAATGTTAATGTCATTCAACTAACCAATTTCTGTTACAGGGACATGGTAGTCATCAGAGTGACCATAGGAGGTAGGAGCTTCATTTTTGGCTTCACATACGCCCCTATGAAACAAGAAATCCACCATCTAGACAGTTCATGGATCTCATCACATGGTGCAAGAATCAAGGTCTACCGCTGATTATTGGGTGCGACGCCAACGCTCACCACACGTGTTGGGGGAGCAAGGACACCAATATTAGAGGCACGGCAATCTTTGAGGACATCAACTCCAATGAGTTGGACACGCTCAATAAAGGCTCGAAACCTACCTTTGTTACAAGAGACAAGAGTTTATAGACATCACTGTCAGCTCGTCTTGGGCATCGAACTGGGTCAAAAACTGGCATGTCTCGTCGAAGGTGTCCATGTCCGACCATCGCCACATCTGCTTTAGTCTAGAGATAGACACAATCCCTACGACACAAGAGTAAAGAAACTCAAAACTCACAAATTGGGGCATCTATAAAGAAAGTCTATCGGCTACTGTGAGACCTCATTCTAGGCCTCGCACAACATGATAAGCAATGATATTCTTAGCCGGGCCATGGTCCGAGCATACGAACAGAGTTGCCTGCTAAAAGTAACTAGGAGTATACATAGAGTCCCATGGTGGAACCAGAAGCTCCAAGAAACAAGGAAAGAAGCACGCAGGCTCTATAACAGGGTCATGAATACAAAATCGAACTTTGATTGGGACCAATATAGAAGGGCTCAATGTTGATTTAAGAGTTGCACTGGAAGTAGTAAGAGCCAGGCATGGAAAGACTTCTGCGAGAGCATTGAAGACACAGCCTGCTTTAAGCACTCTAATTTGTTCAAAGTAAACGTGCCCTGCCACATCTAGGATTTATAAAATCATGAAATACAACCACGACTCCAGGATCGATGTTCTCAGGCTTCCTGATGCTACATACACGTGCACCACAAAGGAGGCGTTGGAGCACCTCGTGGATTTCCACTTTCTGGTTCTGCCAATAGTCCTAGCTCTAGAGTCACACCAGAGGACTTCCCACATAGAGGTTGCAGCTATAGATTGGAGGATAGCCTCGAATGTTGCCACTGTGGAGCGAATTAAATGGGCCATAAATACTTTTGCCCCATATAAGAGTGCGGGTATGGATGGAATATTTCTGGCTCTATTTCAACAAGGGTATCTGCGTGATCTATACATAAAAACACTAGGTCTAGGATATATTCTAAAGCCCTGGAGAACAGCGAGAATGGTTTTCATTCCTAAAGCAGATAGAGCTTCTTATGATGAAGCGAAGGCCTTTAAATCGATCTGCCTAACGTTGTTCTTATTGAAACTACAAGAAAGGCTCATAGAGAGATTTCTGAAAGCAGGCCTGCTAGTGACTATACCATTACATAGCTCACAGCATGCCTACCAGATAGGTAGATCTACAAAAACGGCATTGCACTCTGTGGTCTACAAAATAGAGAAAACGATTAGCCAGAAGGAACTCGTTATCGGGACCTTCATGGACATACCTGGGGCATTTGATAATACCTCTTAGGATAAGGGCTATCCTAACAGCGGCTGAGGGGCACGGATTCCCACCTACCATAGCTGGGTGGATTTACTCCATGTTTTCGAACCGCTTAATTTCCATCTCCCTCAATTAAGTCACAGTTAGACCGACTGTGGGCCGAGGATGCCCGCAGGAGAGTGCTCTCCCCCTTGCTATGGAGCCTTGTGCTCGACAGTCTTCTTCGTAGGATTAACGAGGAAGGGATTATAACTCAAGCATATGCAGATGACCTTACGGTCTTAATCGCAGGGAAGTCTACAAGCACAGTTAGTGAGCTTACTCAAAGGGCCCTAAGAACCATAGAACAATGGTGTATAGGACAGGGGCTGAGAGTTAATCCCTCTAAAGTCGACCTAGTCCTCTTCACTAAGAAAAGGAAGTTGGATGGTTTTAAAGCACCAACCATTTTCAGTAACATCATCCAGTGCACAAAGATGGTTAAATTTTTGGGAGTTATCCTACATGAAAAGTTGTCATGGGTACCACACATGGACAGACAAATACAGAGAGCCACCGCGTCCTTCTGAACATGTAAGAGGGTCTTCGGAAAAATTGTGTGGACTTAATCCGAGAGCCACCTTATGGCCTACACCACGGTTATTAGACCCTCCTTTCTATATGCATCGATTGTATGGTGGCAAGCTGTCCGGCGGGCTACCATGAAGCAACGGCTAAATCAACTACAACGCTTAGCGTGCGTAAGCATGACAGGAGCGATACGCACGGTTCCCACAGAGGCTCTGGAGGTTCTCCCGTCCCTCCCTAAACTTCATATAGTGATCGAGGGGGAGGCAAGAAGGGCCTCCTATAGTATCAAGCAGTGGCTAGGTAAAAGCGACGATGGTTGATACACAAGTATTCTTGAAAAACTTGTGGGAGGAGACAGTCTGCTGTACGCACCCAGTGACAGGATATCTGCCACTTATGTGGCAGATATCCTGTCACTAGGTGCCACTTTAACCTTTCACAGTAGAGATACTGAACAGGGTCGCCTGGCTCGAAAATCCTGATGCTCAGGTCTCGAATGGGCTCGTCTGGTTTACGGATAGCTCCAAGACAGATCAAGGCTCAGGGGCGGGAGTCCGAGACGTGCGCCCAAGGGCTAGACTATTCTTCCCCTTGGGAAAGTATCCCACAGACTTTCAGGCGGAAGTGTTTGCTATCTCAAAATTTCAAAATACAGCATATACAGATATGCACTGACAGTCAGGCGGCTTTACATGACTTGATCTCCTACAGGATCACCTCCAGGGCGGTCCTAGAGTGTATTAATGGTCTGACCCAATTGAAACAGAACAACCAAGTAAAATTGACCTGGATACCGGGTCATCACAACATAACAGGAAATGAGGAGGCCGATGCACTGGCTAAAAGAGGCTCAAGTATACAGTTTACCAGGCCCGAATCAGTTCTCGGGCTTCCGCCTAGTTATGTAACAAGGTCTATTGAAAACTGGATCAAGAAAAGATTAGAGAAGGAATGGTCAAATTGGACTGGGCTGTGACAAGCCAGGCTCTTAATTGAAGGGCCTTGATCGAACGTAACTCGATCAATACTTGCGCTAAGTCGTAACAGCATAAGGATTGTCACAGAACTGCTGACAGGTCACGGACATCTCAACAAGCACCTTAACACCATGGGCCTTAGTGAAACTAGAAGGTGCAGGTTTTGCGAACACGATGACGAGGACTCCATTGATATCCTCTATCGCTGTGCCTGCTTTATGGTCAAGAGACACAAACATCTGGGTGCAGCATTTCTCCTGCCCCAGGACATTAGAGAGCTTCCCCTGGAACAGATATTGTCGTATGCGTATAGCACAGGTCTCTTCCAATAGCTCTCGACAAGCGGCAGGCACAATGGGTCGAAAGACCGGAGTGCTACAAAGAGAGTGTAAGTCCTATTAATATGTAAAAATGATCAAATAATATTCTATTTCAATGGGTGTCTATTGCAGATATCAGTAGTTTGTTAGTGCCCAAAAATTGTCATATACAATGCCTTCTTTTGAAGGCATTGTATATGACAAAATTGAATCACTTCTCTTTGCACTTACTATTATTTTAATTAATGGTATGGAAACTAAGAAGAAATATAACTGCGGGGACTGGGGGCAGTTTAAAAAAATCAGGTCAAATGCCTAGAATTGGATTTATGTGTCTTTTTTAAAAGTTATTCTCAATTCGTTAAATAAATTCTGTATTATATTTTAAATAGCACCACTAAGATACAAATCATAACCTATACAAGACCGTTTCCCTTTAAAAAAATTTAAATAAAAAAGTACTTTATGAACGTAGTTGTTGCTTGAACTCTGTTTTTAATATTAATTCATACAAATATGCATGAAGTGTGTGAAATGATCCAATGGCACAACTGTAGATGCCACTAGAAGATAGGCTGGGCAGGTATTATGAATCTTCCCTACATGATCACCCATCGGGGACCAAATGTTAATTATTGTTGATTATTTAGCATTTATTGAAAATGATATAAAAATTGACATTTTATTATAGTATTGTTGCAGTAAATAAGTATTACTGCTTATGATGTTTGTTTTGATAACTAGTACTAGTATCTACAAAATATTGGTAAGGGGCCTTATCAAGATACAAAAAGTGGTATGTCACTTTTGAGGTTCAGAAATATCATGATTATTGAATGTAATGAACAAACAACATTAATAATTTAAAAGTATCTACAATCGTTGAATTTATATGTTTTGAACATTTAAAATGCTCAAAACATTGCTTCATTACGTGAATTTGGTTATAATAAGTGCTTTTTTAGTGAAAAATGTGTACATTTAGTAAGTGATTTTTAACCAACTAATCACTAAAAGGATATTTTTAATAATTACATACATACATAAGTAACTCTTTCCAGAATACTATTATATAAAATTCACTGTAAAATATTCTTTTGTTTAAAATATTTCTGTACCTGAAGTTCTGTACCTGTTGTTTATAAAAAGAAGTGTAATTTTGAATTGATTTTCACGTTTTTTGTATATAGTCTGTTACCGCAAAGATAAGTTTTTAATAGCTCTTTTGACCTTGAATGGTAGCCATAACTTTTTTTTTTATAAATTATTTAGTTTAAACAACCTTAATGACTTTATTGGGAAATTCTTTGATGCTTCGTAAAATGTACTCAAAATCCGTTACCTATTAAATATTTTCATCAAATAGATATTTAGTTACATAAAAAAAATTGTATTGTCTCTAACTACTACTCCATAGCTACTCTAAGAATCAGATTGATCATTTGTTCTATAAGTTTTCTCATATTTGTATTACTTGTGATAAATAAACATCAAGTTATTTTTATCAATTAAAAATGTAATCTAATTAATAACGTAACATATTTTTTATTTATTTACCATTTATTTCAAAATTTAACTCAATTCTTATTTAAATAAAAACTTAAAATAATATATTTAATTCAGTGAATATTAATAATGGTATTCAAGTTAGGAAATCAAAATTATTGCGAATACATATTAAATTAAAATGATTTCATATTTTAATATAATATGTATTCTAAGGCTAGAAAAAATGTAATTAAGTTTTTCAAAATTTTGTATGACGAAATCTGTATCTCTTATAATAAGTGAAATACCCATAAGCCTTTTAAATGGCCCACCGTGTGTGTATAGGCACCACATATCTAACTTATAAATGTTGATGTGATACTACTTAAGGTTTAGGAAGAAGGACAAACAGATTGTGATAAATCGCAGCATGCATTCTTGCAACGCAATCTGCTTTCAATGATAAAGTTTCCTTTGGACTCTGTTTTTTGTCAGGTAAAAACTTCAAACTAATTAATTAATATTGCCTATGGTAATATGTATGTACATACCTGAGTTGTCAATTTTAAAGATGAACCCATTTTTCTTAAATATCTCTATATTTTCAATAAGAAGACTTTCATTTCCAGCAGTGAACTCCAGAGGTATAGGACTAAAAAATAAACATATAGATTTAAATCTAAAAGCAAATATTCACATACTAACTTAACTAGAAGTTGACTGTCTATAACTGTTAAAAGTTGCAACTGTTCAAAATTGTATTTTTCATCTGAAGCATGCTGATCTACAATAAATAAATCATTATTTAACCGAGTTATAATGAATCCCAAATTGAACTGCCCTATAATATCCATTTTTTCAAAATCACTTTTAGCAATTTGCTTTTGTAATTCATCTTCAGCTGATTTGTTGCATTCTGGCTTAATTTCAGATCTAAATCGTATTCTAATTTTTTCACTATCTTTTGCAACTGTTCCTTTTAATTTATTTCTTATGTCATCTATAGAAATGTTCAACATTATACATTTTTTTAAAGAATCGTTATAGGGAGGTTGATCAAGACATATGTCAAGATCTACATTATCCTTACAATTATGATTTTTTACAAGATCTACAACATTCTCAGAACTTTTTTCAGGTGATAATTTGCAACCAATATCAATTGGCATGCATAATTTTTTAGTAGCCTCGTCTTCAATTTCTTTTGTGTCTTCAGAAATGATGTTAACCTTTACTGAACTAAGGTCATTAGGAACATTTCCTTCAGTTTTGGATCTCTTTTTGAATGTTTCTAAAATACTTCCTCTTTTAATTGTGCCCTCTGTAATACTTCTTTTTATGCCTCTATCCAATATTTTCTCTGATGCAATTTTGTTGGAAATCTCAACATTTTGCACTTTATACGTCGAGGGAAATGATTTGAATACATTTAATAATGATTCCTTTATAGTGGCTAATAACAATTTTTCATTTTCAAGAAATATCTGTCTCTTATCTGGTGTAACGTTTACATCAACTAATGATGATTTGGTGATTATATTTAGAAAAACAAATGGATACTGGGTGATATTGAACTGTTTATAAATTTCATTGACTAACTTCATTAATTTAAAAGGTTCACACGGCCTCGAATTGATAAAATAAAATTGTCTATCTGTGGAACTACGTCCACTACCATGAACAACACTTGAAATTAAACATTCAAAAGTAAAGGGTAAATCCTTATCTGGTTCTATACTAATTCCATATTCATTTAATATATCTTTACCAGGAAATACAACTTCTATATCTATTAATGTTGAAATTTGTTTGGCTCCAAATATATTGATAATATTTTCTCGAACAGTTTTATAGCCTTCTGTGGCTACAACTGTATTTTTTGATCCTTTATTAGTGACATTAATACAAGAAAACCTAAAATTTAAATCTATTTTGATATACATAAAAAAATAAAACTGTGAAAAGAGAACAACCATCCTTCTTTCAACCACACACACACTCCATATTGATAAAATATTTATACCAGAAAATTGCTCAAGCAGTATACAGTCTGATTCAAATTCAGGTCTATGCATGAGAATCTCGGAAATGGTAAGAGATTTTATCCCACCTTTATTTGAGTAGATATTGAAAAAATAACTACACTTCTTCATAGCAACTTTTTATGCTCTCAACTGGGTTTTCTTTCGTTTAGTGCGTTGTATTCCCCAAAAAAGTCCAAAAGATTATCAAAAAACACTCATTTTCATGCTACATTTTTATAGCCAATTAAAAATGCATTTTAAATTCAATAAAATTATATATTTGTTAATTATTTTATTAATATTATTAATAGAGCGCTCAAGATCCCTCTGCCTAATTGAAGCTAAAACATTGAGAAAAAGCATTGCTTAGGTTTATGAAAAATAATTTGGACGATAATACCCTTAATGGAATGTAATAGAATATGACTCCCGGCCCATCTCCTCAAAATTCAAGGGAACTATCTGAATATTTAAATGTGGAATATCCAAGGGAATGGATCGGAAATAAAGGTTCTGCAAAGTGACCAACGTCTCCTAATCTTACAGTACGAGATTATTTCTTATGGGGTGTCATAAAAAATTATAGATGGAGAAGCTTTGGTTAGACAGAGGGACTTTGAGAGCTCTATCAATAATATTTGGGAGTACTGTAACATCAGGAGGCCTTGATGGCCACCTTACAAGACCTTTAGTATTCTTCCGGAGTATTTCTCAAAAATTTAAGCAATGCTTTTTCTCAACGCTCTAAATCCGGTTAGGTAAAGAGACTTGAGCGCTCTATTAATAATATTAATAAAATGATTAACAAATTTATCAAATAAGGGGGTATCAGTTTCAACATCTATTATAAGTTTTCGTCATGTTTTCATTGTTATATTCTTAAATTAAATTTTTTGAATTTAAAATGCATTAGTGATTGATTATAAAAACATAGTATGAAAATGAGTGTTTTTTTAATTATTATTTATTTGTTTTTGTTTTTTTTTTATGTTCTTGCTATTCCTTTGGCCTTTTTTGGGGAATACGACACACTCAACGAAAGATATCCCCAAAAAACGAGACAGAATAAAAAAATTTGATGTATCAAAATGGAAATATTAAAGGTGGAGTTTTCAGGACAAAACTTCTGAATTTGCTTTGGGTGATCGCAGAATAGTGTCAGGAGACATAGAGATTTCAAAAATGTTATGAAACATCCAGGGCATCATTTAAAAAATTTTAATTGATGACAAAACGTTTTATGAAAAATATAATTATGCCATTCGATAGAGCACACTAACTGTATTTCTTTTTTCAATATCTATTCAAATGAAGTTGGAATAAAATAAAAATGAATTTCCAAAATTTTTATTTTTTTCAAATACCTACTTCAAAAACCAATGAAGTTAACCTTGAATCACCTTGTAAAATGTGAAGAGCATCAGAAGAAAAAATGAAGACAACTCATACTTCAGCACTGTAAAATTGTAATAAATAGGTTCAAATATTATCAAATAGGTACTTGACATAGTCTCAAATTAATTCCTTTTTGAATACCTACACATTGGTTATTATCTTGGAAATGGCTCGAGTTAGTTATAGGAAATGTTAATAAAAGTGATCCTAGAATTCAAAAACAAGTGAACAGAAACTCTAAATATTAAAATATATAGGGTATGTCATTAAAAAAAAATAATTGTATAATAAATTATAAAACATAAAAGTATAATTGAAAATCATTTTAAAATGTGTGTCTTGTAATTCTACACACTTTTTGTATTTAACAGTTTTTTTATAACATTTTAAATAACGAGTTATGGAACTCAGTACCGTACTTACATAATTGCAATTTTTTATAATGCAAATAAATTAATGTGCACCTAATACTTACTTTATTTGTTTTGAAATTAAGCAGTAAGCATAAAGTAACTGGCACATTTTATTAAATTCTCGTTTTAAATTTTTTAATAAGTCTTTTCGCCTTACAGGTAATGTTGAAAATAAATTCTGCAATGTAACCGTTGTACCATTTTCCCTAGCTGTGGCAACCTCATTTATAATTTCTCCATTCTTATTATAAGTAATTTTAGTAGCAAGATCAGCAGTGATATGCTTTGTAGTAATACTTAAATCAGATAAAGCACAAAGCGAACTTAAAGCTTCTCCTCTAAAACCGAGGGTTCCAATATTTGCCAAATCAGAAAATTCTCTAATTTTTGATGTATAATGCTTCAAAGCTAAAATAACATAACATGCCAATTTTATAAATAATGAAATAGAAGTTTCTATATCTACATACATTGTAATTGTTTGAGAATGGACCTTTCTTTATTTCAGAAATAAATATTGTAAAAATCAGCAAAGTATCATGGAAAAAATCTACTCATATGCACACCTCTCAGTCATCTTATTGACTGACGGACTATGCGAAAATTAAACAGCCTATATTTCACGTCCTATTGACGGACTATGAGAAAAAGAAATAGCCTATATTTTAGATTTGATTATTCACCTAAAAATGCATTGTAATAAAAGTGATACAACAACATTCTCTTGACTAGCAAATTAATTTTACTCTCCAAATCTGTAGAAATATAAGGTGTCATATTAACAAAAATATTTTTTTATTTATAATTTTATGGATGTTGCATATAGCCCAGAATTATAAAAAAGATCGACGACATTACAAATAATGCTAATATGGCGGTTTTAAATAAGAAAAATTATAAATTAAAATAAATTATAAAAATGCATATTTGACGTAACAAATTGGTTCATATTTTGACTGCCGTTGATCAGACAGGAATTTAATATCAGCTGATCAACTTTGCGTAGCAGAGAACTAAGCAGCGTTGCCAATTCTACTAGACCAGAAAGATTATCTACTATTACTTAACTTTTGCATCCCAAATATTCCGTTCAACATTTCTTATTCACCTCGCTTGATCACATCCATTATCTTGGTGATAGAGCCTAAACTGTTCGAAGTCCAGCAGTCATTGTAATACTCTTACAAACGTTCGTTCCTTCGTTTGGCAGCTGCCTATTTGGATACTGCTCTGCATACAATCTCTTTGCTACATGAGCACTTTCATTGCCTAAAAAGTAGGCTTTTAGCATATCTACCATGTCTACATTGGTATACATCATGTTATGCTTGCAATCCGTTTTATTCTGATTTCAGTAACAGATAAAAGCTCTTAACCACTAAACACTAAATAAATCACTTCACAACACTTTTTGAGCCGCACGTCTAAAACAATACTTTCAAAACTAGGTACACAATAAATATCAGTAGTTACACTTCTAAAACACTTTCTTACGTTTAACTAAATTATACTAAAATAATTAACCTACTAATATCAACCCAGATACAAAATAACCTTTTTAAAAATCACTTTAACATTTATTTTCATTAATTAACTAGGTATTTCATGTAATTTAAACACGCATAACCAAAAAATAAAAAATTCTTGATAATCAGACAAAATCTGTAAAATCTCAAAAAGTTGTAACAGTAACCCCTATAATGCCTACATCAAGAAAAAGAGAATTGAACATGGAGTGAAAAAAATTCAAACCGTTTGAATTAGGTACAAAAGTTGTCGTCAATAATCGTTTGAAAGTATGAAAATGTACCGTGAAAAATGGAACGCTTAGTATATTATCTTTGTATTTATTTTAATTGTGGAAAGTACTCCACCTTATGTTCAACATGACAAAGGGCGAATGGAAATCTCCTATACGAAAAAAGTTGCAGTGTCTTACATATCCTTGCAGTTCCAAAATTTTCGACCTAAAATCTTAAGGTCTTTCCAAAAATGGAAACATATACAAGGGAACTCATTTAAAATAAGAAAGTTAGTTGCCGTACAGAGTAATCTGAACACCCTGTATATTGTACAATATTTTTAAGCAATGTAGGAGCAAATAAAAATAACTTTGGTATGAAAATGTTTTTGCTATCTTCACAGATAATGACGCTATAGAAGACCAACTAATGCCACACCCTGTGTATATGATGTCCCACTTAAGATTTATTCTTTCAGAGCTCTCTTATTGAACATTTTAGAAAAAAATATTAAATATAAAAGTTTCACAGAATCATGTAGGCCATATTTCAGAAAATCTTCAGGAATAGCATGTAACTCTGAATTAAAAACATGTAGCATAACCCTATACCTAAACACGGTCGTTTTGAAGATATTTGACATTTCATTTTATAAAAAAATTGACAGGTTCAAAGGTTTATAAGAATCTTCATAATTTTTTTTTTTTATAGGAAATTCTTATTTGACAACGTACAAAAAACACAAACTGTGCTACCTTCCACATTCCACATTTAAAATAAATTCGAAGATTTTATACCAGGTATTCCTTTTTTCAAGTTACATTCTGGTAATTTAAAACCACAAAAACTTTTTTAATTCAAATGGGACACCCTGTATTTTTTTACACCAGGTAGTGTAAAATTAAATTATATTTTGTCTGATGTAGCCATTGTAGAGGTTTATATTACAATTACAACGTATAAACAACATCGTTTTATCAGAAATTCTTTCTTGCACGCTACTGGACATCTCTGGAGTTACTTCCTGAAAGGTTAATAAAATGTTAAGTTGCATATCTTGCAAGGTAATTTCCCATGAAAGAAGGTGGGTAAGAATCCCCACAAAAAGTATCACAACTGGTGAGGTCTGACGATCTAGAAGATCACCTGTTACGTCAAAGATCATCTAGACTGGTTATTAGTTGTTCTAAATTCAGTATCATAATAGTGACAATTACGACGAGTTAAAAAGTCATTTTTATGAAATGTGGCTTCATCTGAAAACATTACTTTGCTGAAGAAATCCCTTATCTGGTTAATTTTTTCTAGTGCCTACCGATAATAAACCAACGTCTTTTCAATATCTTCTAAAATTTCCTGATATAACTGAATGGAATAGGGATGATACTTATGTTTTTTAAAATTTTATGCACTGATGATTTAGTTGTCGCAATTTGGCGCACACTGGTTTTCCTGAAATCACCCTAATACCAAAAATTGATTTGATTTTCATCCGTAAGTACAATATTATTGCAATTCCTTCTATTGAAATTGACAGATTTGTAATTCTTTGGAGAACTGACTCAAACAATCTCTTATCTGTATGTTTCCGATTGGGATAATGCTATGCATAAACCATCGATGCCAATAATGGATTCCTGTCCCAAGTCTCCCAGAACCAAAACCATTAATTATAGAGCAAAAACACTTCAAAAATTGCAGTCGTTTCACTTTAGTTTCAATTCTTTGCTCTCGATTACTGTCTGATTAACACTTACTGACGGGCACGCTGATGCCTTTATGTAGGCTAACTAGGATTCTAGATAGTTGTCGAACATTCCATGGAACATTCATGAATGCTCCATATATCAGGTCAGTCCCATAAGCAATCCTCATCCAAGTATATGAGGGGCATTCAATAAATACCGGTGGCGATGTCCAAGAAATGTGAACAAAAAGGGCTATCTCCCTTATTTGAAGGTCTAGAGGGTTGAGACTAGTTGCTATTACATATTTTCTCCAAATTTAATCAGAAAAAAGTCCAGTTACACCACTAGAAAGTCGTTAAAACTCCTATCAGAATAGTAGTTTCAATCAGACCACAAATAGGGAACACTCGGTAAAGTGTTCATCAGTTTTTCTTACTCATGTTACCGCTATGGCATACCGTCTCAGCACATCTCTCTTACTGTTAGAAAAACTTGATAGATAAATCTATCAAGCCTTTATCAGTGCATTTGCGGATGCCGTTTGGTTTAAAAAACGCGCAATCGACATTCCAAAAGGGTCATGGATAACATTTTACGTGGCCTTCAAAACGAAACTTGTCTCGTCTACCTAGACGACATTATAATATTTTCTGTTTCCCTCGAAGAACATATATTACGTCTCAGGCAGGTTTTCGATAGACTCGGAGAGTCCAACCTTAAGATACAAATGGACAAATCGGAGTTTCAAATCTAGGCTACCAAATCTGTAAATATATACAGTTTGCTCCATTTAAAAACCATATACTTAGTTATATTAATATCTCAAAAATGTGATACTCATTTTTTTACTAGTAAAATCCACACAAAAACAAAAACACAACTTTGCTAATTTAACCAATACGGAAGTGCAGAGGGGCCATGGAGAAAAATTAAATTCTCTAAAATTTCCACATACAAAAAGAAATTTCTATTTACAAACTAGAAATATGTAAATCTGAACAAAATAATTGTAAAGAATTTATATTGAACACATTTTTTTGAGTACTTTTTGGACTAAAAACTATTAAGAAAATGGTTCAAGTTAATCCTCCGACCGTTTCAATTATTCAAGCGTGGATCAGACATTCCTGAAATAGTGTACAATAGGCATATACCCGAGGCTGTCAACATCAGTTGGTATATAATTTTAACAACTTTATCAATCAGCATTTTCAGTGTTTAAAGTATAAGTTCAGTAAAATAACGATTTATATAAGACAAAATTAATAAAGTTGTGAAAATTGGTAGAAATGTTAAGGATAGCATAAGTATTATTAAACCGAAAAGTTCCCACCCCTAAGCAGTGTGCTTCATCCCCTAGGGCGCTATTTCCACCACCATTTTGAGGTTTTCTAGATTATCTTGGGAACAGTGCACTTTTTGATAAAAATACATATACACAAAATTAATCCTTATAAATTCTCTATAAAGAACATCTCTACACTTTATTTCCTCAATAAGGCGCACACATAAGGGTTGGTTCCTGGTAACATAATAAATTGTAATCTTTACTATAATCTACAAAGTTCAATGCTTAACGCTAAAGCAGTAGTACTAAATTCCACTTAAAATTATAATAAATGTACCGCTTCTACCCTCTCACCCCTATAAAATAACGAGATATTTAAAGAAGCGAGAATATTGTATATTGTACTTATTTCCACGCCAACCCAGAAGTAAACGTTTTTTTATGTGCTATGCCTTGTAGGCCTACTGCACCAATTATCAGGTTACTTACCGCACCCAAAAAGTTTGTTTAATAATACATAAGAAAATACACACACAGCCAACAACACTTTAGGTGTATTTTCAATCACTACTGAATAACAACAACATTTACAGCAAGCTCTAAAATAATGCACTATCGCAATAACCTTGAGTTGTCAGAGACAGGGGTAGTGTGAAAAAGTGAAATTTGTTACACTGTGGACTGTGGAGTGGCATATAGCTATTTATACTTTTTCCGCGTAAAAATAGCTTTGGAAATAGCTATACGGATATTCAGTGAATTATATGACCTGCGCTGATTAAATTTGCACCTCATTTACCATTTATGTATATATTAATTTTAGAGAAATGTTTTTTATGGAGAATTTTATTAGGACTACTTTTGTATATTTTTTATCAAAAAGTGCACTGTTCCCGAGACAATCTAGAAAACATCAAAATAGGAGTGGAAACAACGTTCTAGCGGATGAAGCACACTACTTAGGGGTGGAAATTTTTCGGTTTAATAATACTTATATTATTTCTACCAATTTTTGGTGAACCTACCGTTATGAATTTTGTCTGATATATTACAATTTTAACTGTTATACAGCATGTCCCAGTAGTGCGCGGAAGTCCAATATTTAGGTGAAAAAGGGGGATATATAAATGTTTCTTTTTACGACGTTGCCAGACTGGTGAAGGACTACGAACTAAAAACATTTTCAAATAATATGTAATTTTCGTCACAGAATTGCTCTATGCCCAGACAACAATGGCGGAAATTTTGAGCAGTTGTGTGTTAATCATTAATTTAAATATTGATATAAATCTTCATTTACCTTTGTTGTCTTAGAACTGCACATGTTAATTTAGGTGTCCTGCAGTACTACATTCATGTGTTCTTGTGTAGGGAATTTGTAGGTAAAGTTGTAGAGAATTTAATTCTGCATCTATTGATGTAAAAATATACAGGGTTTTGTATTTGAATTTTTGAGATTTATTTTTCCTATTGATAAATTGGTCTTCACTTCTTGTACACCCTGTACAACCAAGGTCCCTTTTTGAAATAGGATTGTAAAGAGCCACCTTTCCGAATAATTTGTTAAAAAAATTAGTTCAGTAGATGTTAGGATAACATGACAATTTCAGAAATTATAAGTGGCCAATATCGGTGAAAAAAATCTAAACTAAATATCTCAAGAACTATGAATATTAGAATAGAACTATTTTACACAAAGTACCATTTATTTTTCACATAGAATCTAAAACCAATATACAAAATATATATTTCCGCTTAAAAAATCAAAGTTCGTGTCTGGCCACGAGAAGTGGAACACCCCATACATTTGAAAATATTTTTAGTTTATAGCCCTTGACCAAACTGCCAACATCATAAAAAGAAACATTTATATATCCCCCTTTTTCACCTAGATATTGGACATTCCCACACTACTGAGACACGCCGTATTACTGAAGTATAATAATTACAGAATATAGTTGTTGTCAAATATAAAGGTAAATACGAGATAAACTGTGACAAAATATAATAATCACAAAACCCTTTTCCAAACGTGAAAGTCAAATCCAAACCATTTTAAAGTTAGATTCATTTCTTTGTACCTATGTCATTAAGGCAATGACCTTGAACTCATATGCCTCAAACCACAAAAACCATTGATACTGCAGGGCTTGCAACACGGCATTTTATGCAACACTCTACTTTAAGAACCTTACTGAAGACATACTGATAAGAGGTGAAGAGGTGCTTAGAGGCCCAGGTTTTTAGGAGGTCCATAAGGACCCCAGTCCAAGTTTATATGTAAAAAGATCCACTTTTTATATCTGCTTAGGGGCCTAAGATCCTCTTGCACCCCACTGCATCCTAGGATATCCTAAAGTAGTCACCAATGTCCCTTTGGACATTCTAGGACTTCCTGAGGACGATCTGCATTACTTAGGCAAAAACAACATATTAGCTAACACATTGTTAAGAAAAACATAAAACCACTGAACTGCCTTCACAGTCGTTTTGATAGAAATTTTACAGAAATTATTATTGCTTGCAATATACTCTGGATTATGTAGAAATTTCTACTTAGTATGTAGAAATTTCTACCTATAAAGTAGAAATTTTAGGGAATTTAATTTTTCCCTCTGCGCTTCCGAAAATCAAATTCATAACTCTAGTAATAAAAAAAAAGTTGAACACCCTGTATACCTACATTGAAAAGTTGAAGAAATTTACTGTAGTAAAATAAAAAATGTTTCAACGCAGCCGGGGATTGAACCCGGGACCTTCGGCTTTCCGAGCCAATGCTCTTCCAGCTGAGCTACCACGCTTCCACACTTCAAGTCTACTAATCAGGATAACGTTCTTAACATCATTTTTACATAATTTACTACATTACTAAAATTTTCTTTTTAAAGATGAAAAAGCAATCAAAAAATGTGTGAAGTGAAAAATTTGGCTGTTTTACAACAATGAAATTAAAACATACTTAATGCGGCAAAATCTTTTTTCAAGACGCCTGTGCCGTTATCAGTCACTTCCAGGATATCTGATCCATATTCCCTTAGATATATATAAACTCTAGTCGCTCCAGCATCTATTGAATTTTCTACCAACTCTTTCATTGCAATCGCTAGACTTAATACAACCTATAAAATGTTTGATGATTACTTACTAAATTTATATATAAATCATGCATTACCTGCCCAGAGCAAATCCTGTGAACAACTTCATGTTTAATAGGCTTTATTAACTTGCAGTTACTCTCTTCTACACATTCATTGACTGTGTCTCTACTGTCTTCTCCCAACATCTTAATACATAATATAAGTATATATATTCTTATATCCTTACAATTCGTACTGTAATGTATCCTTTTTGCAATTAATTATAAAATGCAAATCTTAGTAAGCCATTTAATTTGTAGTTCCAGACAATATGAACTAATTAAATTAGCAGTTTCAGCAGGTTCAAATACCTCAAAAATGCTCGATGTAGTTGTATCATGGATGTATCACTACAAACCACAGCTACAAACAGTACAAACTGCAACACAATAGATAATATTACCTAACCAATAATTTCATTAAGATACATTTTTTTTACACAAGAATTTATTTAAAAAATACAATATTCTAAGAGACAGCCTATACTTGATGAGGCAGGCTGTAAAGCATTTTATGGCAATTAACTATCTATAATCTGGCCTATAGATATTAGAGACATACCTATGAGAGACATAAAGCTACTTCAAAACATATGCTTCAAACTTCAAAACAAAATGCTTCAAATTTCAAATAATTGGCGGGTATCGGTGTCAGCAGTGTTGTTCCTGGGGATTTTATTTTTGTACTAGAATCAAGCGGAAAATTGTACTAAAACGTGACAGTTTGTACTAAATGGCGCCAAATTCAAGAAAAAATGTATTTATCAACATTTTAAATCATATAAATCCGTATATTTTCTAGAGTTCTCTGAGTGTGACATTTCATTGGTTATTTCATATCGTCAACGTTAACATAAAGTCCATATCTAACAAAAAAAATATTGACAAAATTGTACTAAATTTGTTAATAAGGTACTAACTAAATAGAGTACAATAAATTGTACTAACAAGAACAACCAAAGAATATATATAGGGAGAACAACACTGTGTATCAGTATCCGTAACGTAACTAGATACGTTAGGCGGCGGTTACATTGGATGCAAATTCGTACGAAATTTTATTCGTACGAATTCGTAAGAAATCTATTCGTATGAATGCGTAATTAATAGTGGTTACATTAGATGCGTACTGACAGTGCAATTCAGTATTCAGTAGTAGTTGTTCAGTAGTTCAGTAGTGCCATACTCTGCATATGTAAATACTTTAACTGCACTGACAATGAATCCAGTTGTAAAACTGTATACTGTATTACTTTTACGAAATCGCCTTTACTAAAAATGCTTTTATTTCAAAATAAAGATGCACTTGGGTTGACGATTAGGTACTTCTTAAGGAGAAGCAGAATGGGGATGAGTTTGGACAATCGTCGTTTACAAAAACTAAAGAAAACGATCCAAAATTCTTCGATTTTAATAAATTATTATTTTAATACATCAATTTTGTTAGGTACTTATATTTATCGGTTCTGTAATAACTTAAAAGAAACAAATAAAAAATATTATAATTATTTCTCTCTGCCACTTTCCTCTATATATATTTTTATTTAAGTCTCTATTATGATACTGTTTACTTTTTTGTCCCGCAAAGACCTTCTTTCCTGTATTAAAGTTATAAACTTTTCGCAATCTATTTTCGACTCTTCGACTCCGCACGAATACTGACGAAAAAAACAAAATAGTTTGGTCGCATCAGAACGCATCGTCCGAATTCGTACGAAATCGTAACAAATGTTCTTATGCATTGTAACCTTCAACATAAAGAAGCATTTGTTTGTTTACTTCAGACCAGTCCTTACGAATTCGTACAAATTCGTACGAATAAAATTTCGTACGAATCCGCATCCAATGTAACCGCCGCCTTACCAAGCGAAAAGGCCAAAGAAAATATATACGCGATTCATTTTAAGATCGTAGCGCCAAAGCGGCAGCAACTTATATCTACTAATATGGGCCTCTGACTTTTGAAATTGTAATCATTTGTTAAGTTAAAACAGGTAGAAAGCTTGTAAAACAATTTTTAAAAGGGTAAGTAGTTATATAAAGTTAAAATTCATTACAAAATAGATTTTCTTATACTCTTTTTTACTTACACCTTGGAAAATTCGTATATTTTAGGTTAAATAAAAATAAGTGTCAACCTAAAGTTACTAAAACAAAGTATTTTGTTTTATCTGCTTTTTTGATGACGTTTGTGACGTCATCACACATTTTTTATATTGCAACGCCCTGTATTTTAAACAGAAATGGAATCCCTACTATTTTCCCAGTTAACTAACTAAACGAATAATTCAATAGTTGGCGATGTACATTATGTATGATGAGGTATGTTTTTTACAAGTCGCGTATTTACACTTGTTTTACCTGTTGCGAATACTGTCTTATTGTGTCTCTTGTGGTATCACTAACACCATTGCGGTACAATAAGTAACCTTTCTTGGTGTTATAATTGTTAATATCCATTATTATTAACAAGCGCTAACGATATGATATATGATGCAACACATCGGAATATGAAATTGCATTCTATTCGCAGTTAGCAATCGCAATTTATATTCACAGTGAATGAAAGATCGCATTCGCAATCGCAACTGCTAATGAAAATTCGCGACTTAGCCCATTTCTACTACAAATTAGTGTATGCGCAATTTTACTCTATCTTGTACCGTAGAGGAACAAATTTCGTAGTAAGAATAATGTGTTTAACAGCTTACCTTCGCAAAATTGAGACATTTTATATTTTTAAATTATAAAACGAACCATAACGAACATCTTTTGTTTGAGATTTTTTTTTGTAACTGTAAAAATAATAACGTTGCATACAGACGAAAAACACACAAAATGCGCATCCCCGTAATGAAAAGCACTCTGAGAGTGACGACATGCGCGCGACAGACGAAAACTGGTCACCGGGAACATTCGCCCCTGGATTACATAGACCAGCAATGCCAGCTGCCAGTAGCAAAGAATGGCCAGCAGCATAAAATATATAAGAGGCCAGTAGTGCACGGCTGGCTATTGCCCGTATTCATAGTCACGCACTCAAGGTAAGGGCCAAGGGTTACTTGGGTAAGGATCCCTCAGCACTCACCCTCATACGTGTTTCATAAACAACACTCAGTGGTCCCTTAAATGAGTTGTTGTGATGCGATGTTTTAAATGCTTTTGGGTTGGCAATATTTATATGCCCTGGGATGCTATTGGTTAACTACTGACCGCGCGAATTTCTTGGCGCGAGGGGATTTATGATTTATGATTTATTCGCAGGTGTTCGCAGCATGTTCGCAGCTCGCAGTAGATATTTGTCACAGATTATAGATAGTTAATATTTGTATTTGCCAATTGAACATGGAGAAAGTAATATTTAGTGAAAGAGAAAGATTGTTTTTAGTGCAGTTAGTAAGTGATGAAAAAGATATTATCGAGAATAAACGAACTGATGGCACCACAATCAAATTAAAAACCGATGCATGGGAAAGAATCAGGACGCTTTTTAATAGCCAAGGATTATCTAATCGATCCACAAAACAATTAAAAAAATGCTGGGAAAATATAAAACAAAGGTAACATTTATTAATTTAGTTGAGATTGTGTGATTATGTACGTATAAAAATTAAAACGTTTTTATAGAAAAAGAAAATTGAATACTACTATCAGACAGGACTACCTTATGAAGGTGGTGGACCCCATGGTGAAAGTAATAGATGATCCTGTCATGGACTTTGTAGATGCCGCAGCTCCAAACTTAGATGTAGAGGTGCCTTACCCTTGGGACAGCACTGCAGGATATAAAATGAAAGGTAAGTTACAATAGTAGTTATCTTGATAATATAATACAAATTTGAGAAATCTGAAATAAATACAAAATTTAGATAGTAGCTACCTACATAGCGTACCATGTGAAATTTTTTTAGGTATTAATACAGACATCACGGAGGATACAGCCAGTGTCTCGGATACAAATCCTGTCGATGTTCTAGATATAAATTTAATACCAGTTACCCCTCTCTCAAAAAAAAGAAAATTAACTAATGAACTTCAGGATGGGCTAGATGAACATTCTCTTCGCAGTAAAAAAATAAAAGAAAGCATAATGCAACAAAGGGAGCTCAATAATGTTCGCATGAAAACAGCGAAAATTGAACAATTGTTGGCCATTCTGAAAGTTAGGCAGCAACTACAAGAAATGGGGGAAGACCTGGATGTAGAAAATATAGATTTTGATAATTTTAATCCAAAGGACCTATTATAAATATTTGTTTTGGGGTGCTTCTTGCCATTCCAACGGTGTCTTTATTGCACAAAAAAGACTGATTAGGTGTATGTTAGGAGTGTCAGTTTGAGAATCTTGTAGACATATATTCAGTCGTTATAATATTTTAACGTTGCCTTCTCTGTTTCTTGTTTTTATATGAAATGTGTTTGTACGTTTTTATTAATAAAAGTAAGTTCGACTACAGATATCAAATACATTCGATTAATACTCGGCAAACTAATCAATTTAATGTATCCTTCGGCCGATGTAAGATATCTTTTAATACACCCAACTGTTTAGGCTTAAGAATGTTCAATAGGTTACCTAATGAAATTAAAATGTGTTCTTCTATCTATAGTTTTAAAAGGAGACTGAAAAAGTATCTAACTGATAAATGTTTTTATACTCTAAATGAATATTTTGATAATTAGTTTAAGGATACAATAACTAGTCTAGTAGTTGTATGTATGTGTATCTGTATATTTGACCATTCCTATTCAATTGTATTGACCTATTTGAAAATAAATATATTATTATTATTATTTTATAAAAGTTTACATGTTAGTGTAGTCTGTTAATGGTTCACAATGATAGTTCAGTAGATCCTTATTAATGGTATAATAAATTATAAAAATCAGTTTATATATTTTTTATTTATCAAAAGTAACAAAAATTATTTTTTTACTTCTATTACAACTTTATTTATAAAAAGCAATATAAAATGAGAATTATTCTTATAACAGGTAGGCAAAATTTTAAATATACACATGCACTTGATTATATAGGTACATATTTTAAAACCACCGTAATTATAACATGAATTTTATTAACATTGGAAATTAGTTAAGATAGTTTTGTCATTGCGAAGGACTCAATGTTTTCTTTCTCAGAGGCATTGTTACATCATTTCTTTTACTTTTTTTAGTTTTATTTAATTTAGTACATGAAAGCGTAAAATTTAATACCCCTTTTTAAACATTACTTTAATTATTATATGCTTTGTCATAAGCATATCTTAATTAAAATATGTATTAATAAATCCTCTGCGGAAAGCTATTCCTTCATCAACCTCCTGATTGTTTATCTGAGGAATTTCTTCATTATCATTATCGTCATCGTCTAAAATTTGATTCTGATGTTGTGACACACCAATATTATATAAAACTGCTGTGGCACAAATAATTGGAACAGAAGTTTCAATTTTAGTACGTAAACCATTTTTTAAACAAGAGAATCTCCTTTTCCAAATACCAAACATTCTTTCTACAGCATTTCTTGTTCGAATGTGGGCACTGTTATATCTTCTTTCAGGTCTTATTAATGGGTTTAAATTTTCTTCATTATCATTATCGTCATCGTCTAAAATTTGATTCTGATGTTGTGACACACCAATATTATATAAAACTGCTGTGGCACAAATAATTGGAACAGAAGTTTCAATTTTAGTACGTAAACCATTTTTTAAACAAGAGAATCTCCTTTTCCAAATACCAAACATTCTTTCTACAGCATTTCTTGTTCGAATGTGGGCACTGTTATATCTTCTTTCAGGTCTTATTAATGGGTTTAAAAGTGGTGTTAGCAAATAACTCTGGCAGGCATAGCCATTGTCACCTAGCAGAAGTCCTGGAATTTGATGCAGTTCAAATCGGGCACGGACGGCACTGCGATTGAAAATTACACTGTCGTGTGTGGATCCAGGATGCCTTATGAGGATATCCAATATTTCTAAACGGGGACTACATATAGCCTACAAAGATTTACATTAAAATCAATATGCTTTACCAGAAAATGTTGAATTGTACCTGAACATTTAATGAAAACCAACCCTTCCTATTCCGAAACACTTCTCCATTGTCTCCTCCAGGATTTGTTATTTTAATATGAGTACAATCGGTACAACCAGACACCCTCGGAAAGTTTGCAATTCTATAAAAAGCAGCTGTATTTTCTGCAATGCCATTTTCATGTTGTGGAAAATGAATATATTCATTTAATTGTTCTGCTAGACACACAGAAACATTCTTGATAATCCTACATACAGTGGATTGGCTGAAGCCACGAATATCCCCATGAATTAACTAGGACAGTCATTTAAAGTAGCTTTATATTTTCTAAATATGTTAGTATGAGTACCTACCTGAAAACTGTTGCTACCATAAAATCGCAGTGCAATTAAGAGCTGCAGAACTGGTGGTACTGGCAAACCTCGGTTAGTATCTTTTAAAAGACGGTGTTGAATTAAAGGTAGCAAAGTATCACGAACACAATTTTTTTGAAATCTATATCGCCTTTGAAATTCATGTTCCTCAGATATCTCCATAGGATTTTGTGCGTCTCATATATTTTTTAGGCAAGCGAATAACCTCTAATTCCTCATTGTCACTTTCAAAAAGATCGTCAAACTCTTCCATATTTAAATGTTTATTAAACACCATAATACAAAATACAAGTTCTCAAAATAAACTTCTCGATAGAAAAGAAAAACATATAAGAAGAATGGAACCATAGATAAGAACATAACCTATAAACACGCACTTAAGGGTGGTCTCAAGCTCCCTTGAGTTGAGGGCGACTTTTATCACCGTTCACTCATTGAGTAGGGTTTATGAAACGCCTGAGTAACCTCAAGCAGCCCTCAGACTCACACTCACCCTCAAGGGTCGACTATGAATACGGGCATATGTGCTGCTCGGCTCGACTGGCGACTGGCGACTGCTGCTCTGCTCCGAAGCGGCACTGTTACTTTTACCATCTCGGAGCAGTTTCCTACTGCGAGACAGTCGCAGTGCCAAAATCACAAACAGTGAAATCGCAACACATCTCTACTAAATGCCCTTGCCCCTTGTCTATGGTGCAATGGGTGCAATAAATGCGGCGTTGCCATAGCTAATACAATTGTACTGTTCTAATGTATTTTTGACCTTTTTATACAAATTTCATAATTTATAGTACATTTTTTGCAATTATTGCCAGAAAAAATATTAAAACAATTATACTAAAATGAAAAACTTTAAATAAAAAAGACTTGGATATCAGTATAATTTTATGGTCCTAGTTCCAGTAGGTATTTATTTATGTACCTAATGGCAAAAACTTGGTACTTCAGAATGCCTTTTATTTTCAGTTTCAGTATTTTCTTTTATTTCTTATGCCATAAAATAAAAAAAAATGTATGGATCCTTTTTATAAGAGATAAGAGATATTTATTTCTTTTCTTCTAATAAAAAATATATCTTGTTCGTTGTTGTTCTGAAGTTTGTAGTTTTAAAAAATAAGTTATGTAATGAAATACATTGTAACAATTAATTTACTGTGCTTTGAAAGTTACCTACAAATAAAAATTATTAATGTTAAACATTGCTCTTTATTTTCCAACATAAGTTTATCTAAGAAATACATTTTGCACTGATCTACTACTACAATTTAAAAACCACCTCTGGCAACGCTGGCAGTCAGTACAATATGCATTTCCTTTGTGATTCCATTAGAATAGAAAGTTGATTAAACAGGCGACCGTATGTAGCAAAAATAAATATTTTAGTGATAACAAGTGTTTATGAAAGTTTAAATATTATACCTACCTAAATAAACTCATGGATTGGATGCCTCATAATCACTCTCGTTCTCTTTCTGCTCGCCTTGATCTAGCTAGAGCAAGTAATTCACCTAGTAAACTAAATATTACTTCATCAATAATATCAAAAAATGTTTTAGCTCATGCAAACGAATTTGTTCCGAGAGTAATTAGTTCTAGTGCTTCAGCATCCCCAAATTTTTTAAATTCATACCCTGGGGTTAATTCTGCCGTTCACACATTAACAAAAAAATTGGATGAAGGAGAGATTTCTAGTCATGTCACGCCGGAATCTTCATCTCCACCTCTCACTACTAGTTCTCCTACATTACATGAAAAATTAGGAAATAGTTCTGCATTATCTGCATATCAAGAAAATGTTGGTGGAACAACATATTTTTATCAGTATCAAACAAGTGCCGAGAATTGCCAGGCACCATTAGCTGATAGTGCACCAAATAGTGGTATAACTACAGAATATAATGTTTATACAGGAAAGCAGGAACCTTCATTTTTTATGTCGGAAGATATTCGAAATGATATACTAAATCGAAATGTTTTATCTTTATTACAACCTGATCGACAGCAATATCCTGATCTTCCTCAGGAAGTAGACAGCTATCATGAATTGTTTCCATTAGAACCAATATCTCATAATAATTTGCACAAGGCTCACATGGGCTACCAAGCATCAATGTACAAAGCAACTCATGTAAAAACTGGTACACATTGCTGTTTAAGAAGAATACATGGTTTCAGATTATCCAATACTAAATGTATGGCTTTTGTGGAGTTGTGGAAAAAATTAAGTCATTCCAATATAGTACAGTTAAAAGAAGTCTTTACTACAAAGGCATTTGGTGATAATTCCATGATATTTGTTTATGACTACCATCCAGGATCGCAGACTTTATTAAATAAACATTTTTCTCCTGAACAAACTGGTTATTGTGATCCTTTTATTAATGATACAAGTACACCAAGGCCTTATAGCTATCAAAAAAATAATTTATTGAGACACACACAGAATAATAAGCTTCCAGAATCTCTTATTTGGAATTATATTATTCAGTTAACCTCAGCTTTAAGAATAATTCATTCTGCAGCGTTAGCATGTAGAAGTTTGGATCCTACAAAAATAATTATAAATTCACAAAATAGGTAAGGTAATACATTTTTAGAAATTAAATGAGAACCAATAATGTTAGTTTTTTTATATGTATGTAAACTCATAAGAATGGTAATAATAATAATTTGTGGTAATTATTAAGGTATAAATTTGTTGATTTTTAATGCAAAATTCAAGTTTAAATTCAATAGAAAACATTGAAAGTATGTATTTTCTTAAATCTGTGAAATTTAATGGAGAGGTTACGAGTAATCCATACGTTGGTCGGAGCCTCAAAATACGTGCTCTTCACATGTTACAGAATTTCATCTGCATTGATCACTGAATATTTCAACGTGATGTTGTTTTTATTATGTTGCATATGGCACGACACTGCATTCTAAATCTGATTGCATATTTCAACGGTAAACCCCTCACTCTCCCACTCGCTTACTTTTCGTCGCACCAGTTTTACACGATTTGCCATTGTGTCGTGGTTATGAGATGGGGACAAAGTATAGAAAGTCAAAAGTACAGGGCAGCAGAGCTACATAAAATTTTGAATTACAGATAATCTACCATTATTTTGCTGCATTTTTGTGAACTCTCCGCCGTCAGTTTTTCTTTATTTGACTTTACTGTGTTGCAGTATTTCAGAAGCTAATAGGTACCTAATTCTTATGAGAGTATTTTTAAGGATGAGGACAGTAATTGTAACAATAATAGAGTATACCATTTTCTGGGTTTTATATGTACCTAGTAATTTAAAAAATTAAGTAGTAGTTAAAAATTTTGTTAAGAAAATTGCTTTAAACATATTTATTTTTTATAAACATGTTTTCTAAATATCAGAAACATGTTTATCACATGTAATATATTAGTTATGCAGGCTATTGTCAATATTGTGGTTTTTTTTATAAATGGAATAGGTATCTAATATCGATATTTTTATACAGGGGTAGTCCGAGTTTATGTGGGAAAGCTGTGGTAGACAATAGAAGAGGTGAAAATAATTAGTTGGACTTTGTTATATTTATTCTAACTATTACTCTTGCAAATTTTTACTAAATTGCATGGTTTCAGATTAAATTTACTTTTTTAAAATCATGTTCTTATACCAATAACAAATTTCAGTTTTTTTAAAAATTATAAAATAAGTGGCACATTAGATTCCTAATGAAAATCTTTGAATTGGTTTTTCACAAGCAAAAATAGGCCAGCCATTTACAAAATATGGGATTTTGTAACTTGCTGTTATTCCAAATAAGTTTATACAGGGTGTCCGCCTAGTGCGCGGAAGTCCAATATCTAGGTTAGCAAAGGAGATATTTAAAATTTTTTTTCTACAACGTTCCCTAATTTCTCGAGCTCCACAAAATAAAAATAAATTCGGATGTACAGGGTGTCCACTTTATTCTGTACAGGCACTCACTTTGTATTTTAAATAGCAACCTATGTTTTTTATTATTTTATTGAATTCTATGTGATAAATTAAGGACAGTTTGTATAATGCACCCCTATCAAAATATTGATAGTTTTCGAGATATCAGACTTGAAATATTTTTTTCTTAAAATTAGTTGTTTTTCAATCCCACCCATCAATTGAGTAGTAGGTAACAGTTGAAAAAATGCTAAGCAGATCATGAAAAAGAATATTTTATTTTTGCACAATTAGTTTCATTAAATAAGAAATTACTTTTAAACGACATAACTTTATTTAATTAACTTCAAATAATTGCATGTTTAAGTTTTTTCAATGTCAGGTGTATTTTACTTAATTAAAACAAAAAAAAGCTATATTTAACTACTAATTTATATTGTACAATAATCCAATAAATCATATGATTTATTGTTATGTTATTTGACATTATTTATTGTTATTTATTGACGTGACAGTATTTTTTTAGGTTACGATTGAGTTGTCTTGGGATCATGGATGTTGTACTGCAAGAAACTAATTCAACAATTAGTCATGTAGCTCTAATTCAACATTATCAACAAGAGGACTTGTCAGCTCTTGGAAAATTGGTTTTAGCACTAGCATGTAAATCTACAATGGCAGTACAACGTGACAATATATCTACAGCTTTAGATATTGTGAGTCGCTCCTATACACCAGATCTTAGAAACCTCATAATGTACCTATTAAGCTCACAACAGAGAAGAAGTGTTACTGATCTTATGCCAATGATTGGAGCTCGATTTTATACACAGTTAGATAATCTCCACAACCAAATTGAAAATCTCGACAATGAATTATCAAAAGAAGTTCAGAATGGACGTCTTCTCAGGCTTATGACTAAATTAGCTACAATTAATGAGAGACCTGACTTTAACATGGAAAGTACTTGGGCGGAGACGGGAGACAGGTATAAATATTATTTTATTTTTCTTTATGAATATATTATATGATTTTTTTTTTAATAGTATATAGTTGGCAAATACAACTCTTCAGTTTTTTTTGTCATACAATTATATCAGGAATTATTCCTTAATATGATTGAAAGTGTTTTATAAATGATAATAAATACTATACATATTGCAACCTGGTATGGGGCTCTTTGCATTTTTTCTGTTTTTCATATTTTGAATGGTTCGGGTTATTGGAGGTACCTGTATCACGTTACTATCTATTTCTTTTAATGTTCTATTTATTCAAGACAAAGCATCAGCTTTTACAGCATCTTATGCTTTAATATACTCAACTAGAAATGAGAGAAAATCGCTATGGCGATTTTTGTTCCCATTTCCAGCCCTACCCGGGGTCCAGGCGTGACAAAAGCATCTAGAATAATATTGTTTTTAAGAAAATACATATTAAAGAAATTTTGTATCTGGAATGATGATGTAATTATACTAAACGATTTTTCTTAATATTTTGATGAATTGTAAGGGTAGGTACTCTAATCTTGTTGGTAAAACATCATAATTTTTTAAGTGCTGAAAGTAAAATTTATTTTTCAGTAAACATTATTATCAATTTTATCAATGGTACCAAAAATATTGTAGATATTTACTTTTGTAAGCTAAAATGATGAATTTAACAGACTGCCAAAATGCACGAATTAATTCTGAACTTTAACTGCAGAAAGAATAAAAGCTACGGATAATGAAACAGAATAACTAAACACTAATACTAATAAATAATAATTGGAATTAAAAAGTAAAAAAAATTGCCTCCAGCGTGACTCGAACTCGCGAAATCAACATTATGACGTTTTGAATCCTACGATTTTCCCAATGCGCTACCGCGCCTGCTGTCAAAAGTTTACCCTCAGACATTTAAGTATGTAAACTGTCAACCTGAAAAAATAATTTTTACCGATTTTGTAATTGGAAAAGCATTTCACTTCTGTACTTTGGTAATCAGAAGTATTTGGCAGCCAGTACTATTGATTCCGTTAGCAATATTTCTCGTAGGAAAATAACCTATCTGAAGTTTAATTTGACAGTTTTTGTGGGAGGTGCTTGTCTCGTTAGTGTAATCTCACATCGGCAGATAAAATGAGAAAGAAGTTGAGACGGATGCGACTCGAGATTTTCGATGACGAAATAGATGTAGAAGGACTCGACGTACGGTCTCGAAAAAAAATCTCGAAGGATTAGAGAAAGAAAGGAACTTTCACGTGAAGCGGTTCTCGAAGCCGTAAAAGTTTGAAAAAGGGCTAGGGGGTCCCGCGAAGAGTCGGGATTTTGCCAGGCGTGACGTGACCATTAGGCGCGAGGACAAACGCCGGTGCTAGCCACATCTCTCACCGAATGGCGATCGACGAAACGGGACGAAAATACCCCTATGCATTGGAGAAAGGCCGGGGACGACTTCCGGTTGCCCGCGGCGATCGCTCCGCGATCTCCCCTCGGAGGAGATAGATTTGAAACTTTGTGGATTCGACGACGGAATTTAGAGCGGGACAGAATCGACACGTTTTAATATAAGTATATGGATTTTAAAATGAAATTCTTTTAGATCTAGTTGAATTTTATTCAGTTTCAGTACTTCATGAAAGTACTTCTATTCAGTACTTGATGAAAATAAATATACTAATGGTTTGTGATCAACTTTGACCGGAGAGTTTTGACCTTATGGACTGGGAGTTAGTGACAGATTTTTGTTTGTGATTTTAATCAGTATGCCTTTCAGAGGGTATTATATTGCATATATTCTCATGGCGAAAATGAATGAATCGAAGAGTCATCCTGGGTTCTTTATATAGAAAAGGAATGAAACGGCATGTCATCTTTTTTCAGCAGTTGTATAACAAAAAATTGTATGGTATCATTGGCAGCCCGTCCAGAAAAGCAGAAAAATTCTTTATTCAAATAAAAGTTCATGTGACCATAACAGCCCTTTGGATCCAGGCTAAGGCCGGTGGTTTTCCGAGGAATTTTTTGTATTGAACTTCAACTTAAAATACTAAAATGCATAATTTGCGAACTAAAAATGATACCTCACTTTTCTATATGAAGAACCCGGGATGACTCTGATTCATTCCTTTTCATGATGAGAATATATATATTATAATATCCTCTGAACGGCATACTTACTAAAATCACAACCAAAAATCTGTCACTAACAAACATTAGGCAAGTTATTGCCAGTAAAATTTTGAGAGAGTATTTATCCACAAGATACGTTTAAAGTAAGATTGAATTACTCACTTTTGAACCAAACCTAACCTAACCTAGCCTGAGATTGAATTAGAATTCATTGTAAGAGTGAATTTTTAATGAAATGCATGAATGAAATTTAATGGTCATGTAATTACCGCCAATTGTTTAAAAATCTCGATAATAGTTATTGGAAAATGTAAAACGTTTCACATCATCTGCTGACCCTGGCACTGGTATTTCAAATCATCTAGTAAAATTCCCTTATCTGTTATTGTATGACCTAAATAAGTAACTTCTTTTCTTCTAAAAAAAAGTGTCCACAGGTGTTGCAGGTTGCAGGTGTTCACAATCCATAAATTTCCATGACTAGTTTGCTTTAAAAATCAATAGCAAGTCGATAAATAATAAATCTTGGAACACAATTGAAATCTACACTTAATAATTAACAAAAGTTCTATTTATACTATTCCCTATGTTTTTAAATAACCAAGATGTATCTAGAAGCGTACAAAAATGACAAATAAATAAGTTACTTTTTACTAATTATTAAAGACGAATGGATATTCAATTACTGTATTAAAACCTGAATTTGTCCCAAAAAAAATTTGAAAATTGTTTTATAATTTTTTCCCCTAAAACTCACAGGAATCAAGTTACACTGAGATTTTGAGTCATCTTCTATTTCCAAATTCTCACACCACGGTCATCCTCTTAAACATAATCAGCATTCAGCTTCTTCCACTGGGGCAAGTTTGTGAAAGTAATATTTTAAACGACAAGGATCAGTATGTAGGCGTATTAGAGTTTGCAGATTAAACCTGTTCAACTCAGTGTTTCTTAAGCTTAATTATTTTTAATTAATCTTGGTAATTTTTACCAGTGCTGAAGTATTTTCCCTCAGCCCAGATTAAAGGAGCTGCTTTGGCAATACTTGAGGTCGTACGCCGGTTCTGGTTCAACTTGAAGGGAGATGGAACTTTGGTGTGAAGATAACACTGACGTAGTTTTCCACAAAACACTATACTGCACTCGACCCGAGTTTCGCCAACCAGGTTGTCATCATCTGGAGATGATTATCACTAAACCTATGCTAACACTGCATCCTATATATACCTAAATTATTGCTACGGCTCAGTGAACCGTCATTTATTAACCAATAAAGTGGGCTGTATGGAATTGACCCTCTGTCAGTATTCATGCTATTTTTACACTTTGCAATTTCCAAACTCTCAAATGCCACCTCTCCAGCTGTCTGAAATTTGTTACATTCCTAATTAGTCTTCTTAGATTCTATTTTGTCTTTTGGATTGCCTAAAAGTTGTAGTTTCCGATAAATAAACCACTGACATATCTATATCTTTAAAAACCTTACCAAAACCACGGGTGAAACGAGAATAGTATAGAATAGATATGAATTTTTGATTATCTCTCTCATTTTGAAAAGTCGATGCTCTAACTTAAATGATTTAAATCTGTCACGCCGTATATTGTCCGTGCTTTATCCCCACCGAAAAGTAAGCACGGAAAACAAAAGCGTGCATTTCTTATATCAGACCCACACATCCACTCTGTTTTTGTGTATACATTATTGTTAAATTGTCTTTTGTAACTTTTACATCGGCGTGTTCCACTAACTTCAATATTTAATTGTGGTGCTGGCCTACCTAATTCTTTTATTTTCAGTTTATCCTCATAAGGCAGAGAACTAAATAGAGTTTTTTGTAAAAACAAAACACTATTCATTTTAGTAACTAGGTATAATATCCGTGGACACCTAAATGAAAATATTTACCCGTACCGCTCACAGAAATAAACGATCACGTACCACGTCCTATTATAAAATATTCCTGAATTTACTGCAGTGGCTGTTGTTGTTGCAGCCACATAAGCCCGTATATTTGTGTACTGGGTCACGTGCCTGATTAGCCAATAAAAACAAAGGAAGCACCTAACTGTTGCTGTGCACACATTTTGTATATCAGATTGCGGTTGGATATATTAAGGGGCTAGCTCGCGTCATAATAAATAATAATATAAGCTCCTAGATTTATTTTAGCGCGAGAACATTTGGATTCTTTAAATTTTAAATATTTTGAATTTTGTTGATATTTAATATGCTTAAAAGCTTAAATACATAAAATTTTATGTGTTCAGCAGCTCCGCAGCTCTTATGGTAAAACCGCCACTGTTTGAGCGTTATTGTCACTCCTATGGGATCGGAATGTCGGACGATTAAATTTGGCATTGCCTTGGGCACACAAGTCATTTGGACAGAGGTTTTTTGTGCACACAATCGCACTTAAAAAAAATGAATTCTAAAAAAGTTTTTAAATACAAATTGTCAAAATGGATTTTACTCAATAATAATAGAAGAACTTATGCATACATTGGTTGAATGAAATTTTCGTATTTATTTCGAAATTTAGTATTGAATACTAAAATCTGAATGGTCCACTTACTCTGAATTATACTCGTCGGCTAAAATATTAGGCAGTGACGTATGATCTAATTCGATACAGAATAGGGACGAAGTATAAATACTTAATACATAGCAGCACAAACGTTAACACATAGAAAAGTGATGCTGCTTACGCATTACTATTGAACAGAACTATAAATTGTCTGTTCCATGGCGGTTCCATGCTTCTCTATTCCATGCCACCACAATTCTTTACGTCGGATACAGTTTCGTCTTTGTTTCACGGGTTAAAAAACGAAGAGCGAGATATGCAACCTATGCAGCAAAAGTCAAGAAGATCGGACATGCGTATTTCACACACATCCAAGTATTTCCTCCCAGCCTAGTACGGGGGAATTGCTGTAATTTGTGGCAGAACTGCATAAATTAATTGGTTAACTTGTTTTTGTAGATGTTTACTGTGAAGTGATAAGTGTTACTTAGTTTATTTAATGTTCGAAGAAAAGGATTTTATTATGGAAGTGATGTGGGGAGTAGTGGATTAGAAACGCGTAAACGATCTCATCTGACAAGTGAGGAAATTCGTATGATAAAAAATGTATGAGGGATTACAAGCGCGCGATAAGAATTTAAGTGTAGTGAATACGGCGGAACTCGTAGTGAATTAACAAAAGTTTCCTTCTGAAGTGTATTTCGTGCAATAAAATGTGGAAACACAGACGCAAAGAAGAAGAAAATAGAAACATGGGGAAGAAAAAAATTACCGTGAATGAAAATTTGAAATATTCTATTTTTTGCCGAATATGCAATTCAGCAAAAAATTCATGGTTTCTTTTTCAAAAATGATATCCCAACAGTAAGTAAAGTTCTGGTTGCCCTGGCAGAAGACAACGATTTGCCCAAACTCTCATATAAATTGCTTATAAGGACAATGCATGAAATGAATTTTAAATATTGCAAACGGAATCAGAAGAGTATGCTTATAGAGAAAAATGAGATTGTGACATGGAGGATAGAATATTTGGAGAATATAAGAGAATTTCGCGCTTTAAATAGGAAAATATATTATATGGATGAGACATGGTTAATTGAAGCTTATACTGTGCTAAAAGTAACGGCCAGATTGCAACGTACAGGACAGAAGGCAAACGTTTATGGATGGATTTTCTACATTTTTAAAAAGCACCTTCCTGAAAAGGACGAAGACTAATAACTCATATTGGAAGTGATTCGGGATTTTTGGGATTATATTTTCCGTACCTACAATAATTATTATCATATTTAAATTTGATATATAAACCGTGTTTTTTTATTTATACATACTTATATATGATTTGTTCTTTAATTTAAAATTCTTGAAATTTTATTTCACCATTTTTAGATTTCCAAAGCTGCTAGATTTTTAAATTAAAATGATAATTTCCAGGTTTGGCAACTGTTACAGCTTTATAAAAATAAAAAGGTGGTATAATATAAATTCACGAAAATTGAGATATTTGGATTTTAAGGGGTGCTAAATATGGGCACCTTGCTAATTGTTATTGTTTGTATACTGTTTGCTATTTTAGTAAATACGTGAATGACAAAGTGCTGGTTCTTATAGAGATGGTTTAAAGGGATGAAGCATTTTGGAAAGAGAAAATGTTATCACAATTTTCTTTTATAAAACGTGTAGCGCTCCTGAAATCAGAAAAAATATAGAAAAGGGAAAAAGTCGTTCCCTCTCATATTTTTGAAGCTATAAAAAATGTGAATAAAAATAGTGAAAAGGTGCAATAAGGCCTTCTGACCACGAAGCCTATCGTCACAGATGCATAGAAGATAAACTTACAGCGATGATTTGCAGACACGGCAAATCATCGCTGCAAATCACTAATACTTATACACACATTGTGCGTATAGCAAACGTATAACAGAATTCGAAGTGCATTTTTCTTGAGTTTAGAAGATATCTAGCAAGGAAGAGAATCTATTATTTTACATTTTATAATATGTCATCGTGGATAAAGAAGACAACAAACAAGGTTTTGGATGCATCCTTATATTGAACAAAATATGAATAGAAGATTATTTATTGCTGCCAGAGAGCTGTTAGAGGATGATGCAAAATTTCAAACGTTTTATCGAATGAGCAAAAATACATTTTTTATATCATTTGGACAAATTTTATCACAAAAGCGAAAATACAGAGCAGATACCAAACTATCCTATAGTAGTTCAGCTAGCGACTGATTGAATGGTATGCCCAGTGTTATAACGCTTGCAAGTCGTGCAAATACACTACGCTCCTGCTTCCTGAGATGATATGTATTTGAAAACATAAGACGTAGAACAAACATAGATCTTATGGTGTTGCATCTAATACGCGTTTATGAGACACTTCTTGGACAGAAGCCTTAAATATATAATTTTTTTACAATATGCCATATAATCAGTTTACAGATTTCTTTAAGGGCTTTGACAATGTATTTTTGTATTGGTGCATTCGCAAATTTTGATAGCACCATTAAAAAATTTACCTATGCCATATGACAATCTTTTCGCTAAAGATATTTTCGGCAAGTTCTATAATAAATTTTGAAGTTACATGAGAAAGGAGAAATGAATGATCAATAATAGGAAAAGTACATTTTAAAGGACAATGAGAATTGTAAAGGTAAAGAATGAAGTAAAAAACAATATTTAAATAGATACTTATAAGTATAAATATTTACCTATGTAGTGCCAGACAGATTCTTACTAAAAACAACTAAGTATAATAAATATACATTTTTTATCTTTCTTTATGAAAAATATAATAGATTGAGATAATTTTTAGTACTATGTATGTACCTAGTAATAAACAAATATGGTTGTGTGTGACAAATGCAAATAACTAATAAACTATTTCCAGATTGCATAAAATACCTTCTTCCTGTTTCTTCAACACAGTATAAGTACTAGTAGTACTTATGGTAGTACTGTACTACCAAAATTGAGTAACTATTTGACCTCAAGAAAAAAGTTTTGTAATTTTCAAGTACATCTTCACCCTATACCAACCTTCTTTGTTGGAAGCGTTTGTTGATTTACGTAATTGTCTCAAATACTGGTTGAATACATTTAATTTACCAACTCCAAAAATATCCTCATTAATAATCTCCCTTTTCACTATTATGTCTATAAAATTTACAAATTTAAGTGGCGGCCGGCACTCACACTGACGAGAGCCCTAGGGATGCGGCAGCAGGTACCCTCTATCTTCCCTTCATGAAAATAAGAGAGGATACGTGCCTGGTGTACGGAGCATACAAGGTTACATCAGCATGCATTCACGCTCTTATTCTCATCAACAGAAGAGAGAAGGCATGCGCTGACACATCTCTGGTTCTCACATCAGTTGGGATACCAGCTGCCGCAAATGTATTTATTTATCTTTATAAATAATTCTAAAATTAATTTCTTATATCTTGAAACATATCAAACGACATCAATTTAACCTACAAAGTATAATACAAGATTTAACCCATAAAATATTCGAAGCACTCCACTCATTGTCAGACACAATTTCCAAAAAAATTTCAGCAGTAGAAAGCAGTTTCGAAACTAATTCCATTTTTTGTTTGCCATTAATATTTCTATACATTTTCAAAGGTTTTCTGAAATGATAACAGCTTTGTTTTGTTTACCCTGTGTAATTTAACAATGTCTCCACAAATTGTAGAAACCGATTCCAAGCTATGTTAATTTTATTTTGCAAATCATGTATTCCAATTTTGTTTCGAAACAAATGGCTACGTTAGTTTCTTTAATTATTTATAGATACAAAAACCTATGAAATTCGGAAATTTAGGTACTGTAAGAACTGTTTCAGTAATATTTCTACATTTATTCCAAAATATTTGCAAACCAAATAATAATATTAAAAGAGACTTTTATATGTCAAATGTCAAATCCGAAGTGACAAGAACAAGAAAATGAATAAGTACCTACTTGGAACCTATTCAATTTTTATTAAATTTGGGGCACTTGGAAAATATTGAACTATCTTTAAAAAATAATAAGTAAACTGATAACTATTTGGAATTTTTAATTCGCATATTCGCAAAAATCTGTATTTTAAAGTATTCATTATGAATTCCATAACTGCAAGGTATTTATATTTATTTGCTTGGTTGGTTTCCTTTTAATTAGAGCCACAAAAAGCCATAGTCGCAGTGGCTCTGGTTTTCCCCCCACTCACTTTTGAACCTTACCTAAACTTAATTTTATATTTTGTTTCCTGTTTGTAGTATACAATAATAAATTATATGAATTATGAATTAATAACAGACCATTTTCAAAAAAGTTAATTATTGACACATTTTCATCTACATATCTAGAATAATTAATAGAAATAATATGCAAGTTATTCAAAATAAATTGGAAGTTGTGTGATACATTTTGATCAGAAAATATGTATGCATCAACAATGTATGCTACATATGCCAACATCGCCTGTTTTGGGTTTGGAAACTACACTAGTTTATCTTTACACTTGAGTTTACTGTCCACTTTGTACATTTTACTTCAAAGATTTCTACAATTTGCTACATTTACAATGTTATGCCATCTACGTGTAAGGTGCTGAACTTATCATGGGAAAAATCTGTATTAAAATATCTGTGGATTTGGAAAGTAACTGTTAATATCCATTACTAGAGAATTTTGTGGGGTCAAATTCTACAAATCAACTAACGGTTATCTACACTAGTTGTCCTATTTTTATTCTCTCTGCCAAAAAATTGTAAATTATTGGTATTTGAATTGTTAATAATTTTTATATTTGTGCGTATTTTGCCATGAAATTAGGAGAACTCCTAGTCCAATCTTTTATCTACGTTCCGTTGTAATTAGTTTACTAAAAAGTCTTTTAATTTTTTAATTCAACATTCCGGTGCAAACGTCTTCATGTACATTATCTTTTCAATGGACCTCTTAACAATTCTAGCAAATGTGTTTGCTACGATAAATTCGTTATTTGCCCAGATCATATTTATTCACATATTAAAAACATTGTGGAAAAATCTATAGTAGGTATATAAACCTAGTATTTTATTTAAAATATATTTTCTGTTGCAGGTACATGCTGAAATTATTTAGAGATTATGTTTTCCATCAAGTAACAGAAGATGGTGATCCTTGGCTTGATATGGCACATATTATACAGTGTCTTAATAAATTGGATGTAGGGGTTCCAGAAAAAATTTGTTTAATGTCTCGAGATGAACAAAGTATATTGGTAGTTTCCTATGCAGAACTGAAGCATTGTCTGGAACAATCATTCAGTGAACTTGCCAGTACCTCAGTAATTCATCATGATCTATCGGATGTGGGTGTTGGTGTTGAAGATAAATTGTAATTGTTACATTTTACATACTACATTCATTAAAATAGTGTTGTGAAATGGACCTGTGGTTTAACAATAGTGATTAGTCACCAAAAATATTGTTTTCAATAATATTTCATTTTTTGTTGATATAAAATTTGTATTTAAATTCATTGGTGTTGCAAATAGCACAAAAATATTATTGAAAACATTTTCCATTTTTTTAATTATGGATAGATATTTTTTGCATAAGTTATATTTTCTTTACAAAATTGTATGAAATACAAATGAATATAAGTTTAACAATAAATTTTATTATCATTATAGGTACCTAATAGTCTTAGGAAGTGACCTGCGTAAACTTTTTATTAATCAGTAATTGTATATTTTTATTCAAATACAAATTTCCAAACAAAATTTGGTATTATGTGGCCACTTGGTAGCCACTTCCAGATAGGACAAAAAGTAATGAGATTCTTTTTGCTTTAGGTGTATCAAAGAATTTCCATTCCATTCATTTGTGGTGTCATTAAATTGGTCTGTTAATGCATAACGTATATCCTCAATTGTATTCTTTATTATTTGTTCCTGTATAACCATGAATTTTGTAGACTAGGCAGCTCTCATATTCGTGTGAACTAATGTCATCAGTATGGGTTTTTTTACATTAATGGCACTATGGAAAAAAATTACTTTAAAATAGAGTAATTATGAAAGTCACGAAACCACATGGAAACGGTTATCAAGTACTTAATAAGTGTATATATATATATATATATTATATATATATTAGAATCTCAAGCAAGGGGAAATGATTTCCCCTTTGTTTTTTGCGATATATTGTGCGCACTAAGGATACTTTGTCACTTCCAGCATCTATATATGAGTAGAGACTGGTACTTTGTTGTCACCTCTAGCGACTTTGTCAAATCTTAGGATGTTATAGAGCACCCTCACTATCTAGTACAGTCAGTTAGCCGAATCTTGGACTCGGATTCTACTTGGGCGTTATTCGTGAAAATTTGTTCTGTGGGTTGTAAGACATTTTGAACATATGGTCCAACTGTGGTGCATTTCCGGTTCTACTAGAAACTCGTACCAAAGTTTATGTATACCTAGTTGTTTACTGCAATGGTAATATATTTCAGCGCTGAAATGTGTAGATTTCAAAGTTTAAAACTATATAACTCTTAATAGTTTTTATATATTTCCTATTTGAAATAAGAAAGTTAGTATGAGTTTTCGGTAGAAGCAGAACTAAGTCACAGTCAGAGACTTATACATCTACAAAGACCGTTCACCTAATGTATTTTTTTGAAGTATAGACTTTTTCCTGATTTTATACAACCATATATACGAGATTAAAATTAGCCAATCACACGCGAGTAATTTCAACCCGGCAAGTTGCGCCCTCACAGTACCAGTAGATTACATGTGCAGGATTCTACTATCGCCTCGCATTGCCATACAGGAATTTAATTTTTCAAGCGCACACGTTTAAGAGAATAGTGCAGTGGTGTCAGACGTAACCTAACGAACGCTATGGATTTAACATAAACGTCATTTTAATAATTTTACACGGAAGTATAAATTCTCCTACGTTAATAATTTTATTATTGTATTTATTTAATATTCTGGTAGAATAAAAAGTGCTTTGGCTTTAAACGGCATCCGAGGATCGAACTCGGGACCTTCGGCATACCAGTTAATGCTCTTACAACTGAGCTATTTCCCTACGCTGTTTTAAATTTACTATTTCGAGTAAAATATTTACTACATTATAAAAAAGAAATTTGTATGTATCTTATGCATGCCGTGGACATAAATGAATTCAATAATGTAATAAATAAAAGTAGACCTTATTAGGTACTTACTACACTATTTATACCTCGCTGCTATTATTAAAACCATCATAGTAGGTAGTAGGTACCTACTCGTAATATTAGAAAAATCCAAAAAAATTTATAAAATTGGACACAGTTACAATATCTCCATATGTACAGTTAACAGATAATATTGGGATTAAATAAATGTGTATTGCAAAACTGGTACCTAAGAAAAAAGTATCTATATAACCTAAAACCTCAAAACGAATGCTTCTTTTTTCTACGACATCCTATACAAAAGGTTGTATTAAAAAATGTGAGGGAGGACTAAAAGTTCCGGTTTACCAAACCTGTACCAAATATAGATGAATGATTGTCTTTGCCTTGCCGCGAGTCTTTTTTGCGTGTGTGGAAGGTTAGTTACAGTTAGTTACATGCGGTGACCCTATCTGAGGACAGTTATAAGTACATGTTTATTGAAAAAATTTACTTTGATGAGCCGCCCATGAAAATGAATTTATTAAAATTTCTTGGATATAAAGATAAGCTTTTCTTATTATGTACGAATAACTATAATAAGATCAAATACATAGATATTCTCGAATTTTACTAATTATTTGTTCTAATATAGTGGCCCTCATAGAATAAATATTCAACTGCGGCTAGGTATAAATAAATAGCAATAAATAGACACGACTCAAATAAAAACTATAAAAATGTACAGTTTTTTTAATAATCATATAAAAAATGCACGTTAGTATAGTGTATATAGGTAGTGACTGAAGATTAAAAAAAGTGTTATATTAGTTATATAAGAATTAAATAAGTTACCCCACTCGGGTACCGTTCGGCACTCAAACGTTTACTTACACAGGAGCTCACGCTCGACCTGTAAAGTGTTGGGTGCGATTGATATAGAATGAGAAAAACAAGTGATTATATATTTATGTTTTATTTTATTTTATTTTTTGTAAAAATGCCTGTGGTAGATTATAGTGAAGGTAGCTGTCCCTCGCAATATTTGTAACCGAATACTTTTTAAGAAAATGTGTTACAACATTCCTGTGAAATTTGTAGCAATTTTAGCAAATAGAGAAGCCACGTTCTGTAATCTTATCCTATAGTAGCACAAAATCAGGGGTATTAATTGTACCATTTAGAAACATCGTGGATAATTGATCGTAGTATGAGAAGACATTTGTGTTAGTAAATTTGAGGAATTAGTTTGCCACGAAAATATTGGAAAAACACTAAAAAATCATTTCGTAAATATAACTTTTAGTAATACCTCAAGGTAAAAACTTTCCCTTAGGCTATTTTATTAACTTTTATATCAGAACCTCTATTTCTTTTACATTAAAATTTGTTAAGCGAAATATAAAAACCGGGACAGCATCCAGCAAAGTTAATACAAACCATTCAAAATTACAACATTTGTAATTTTTGTAAATAATAGTATAGATGAATGATATTCAGATTATTTCAGAGGCCACTTGGATTTAATTTTTAAAATTTGGTATTCTGAGGTTTTTTGGGGATGCTCTCTTTAAATGAAATAATAGCGTCCCTGCAGCTCTTCCGGTTATACCGGAAGTTGACGTCAACTTTGTTATTTTAAGTGGAACACCCTGTATATTATTCAATCCATCAATCCATGCATCCATCAATAACCTTGATGGTATGATTAGAAAGCTTATGCAGCTTATGGATTTAACTCTCTCACTTGTGAATATTGTCGTTCTATATCGTTCTTGATATAAACAACACAGGGTTTTAAGTTAGGATTTTCGATTTTTCGAAAAAAGGTAAACTTGATGAAAGTGAGCGTAATACCGACCGAAAGTGTAGAATCCAAAAATGCAATAATATACAGGGTGTCCTATGTAAAAATTGAAGTTTTTATGGCTTGCAGTTGACCTAATATGGTATTAAATTTTAACCACCCTGTAAGCAACCACCAACCCTGAAGATGTGATTAGAAAGCTTATGAATTTAACTGACTCCCCTGTGATTATGACCGCTCTATCTTTCTTAATATAAAAAACACGGGGTTTTAAACTATAAAATATATACATATAAAAATAATAAAATATATCGAAAATGGTTAACTAGGAATAGGGAAACTTGATAAAAGTAACACTAAAATCCAAAAATGCGATAATAAACTGCGATGTTCCATTGTAAATAACAAAGTTGACGCCAACTTTGGGTGTAACCGGAAGAGCTACAGGGACGTCATTATATTATTACCAATTTCAAAATTTAAATCCAAGTGGTCTCGGTCTCTGAAATAATCTAATAGGATACTTAGAAACTTTTAGCCGCTCGGTATAGACACCAGTTTCCAAAAGTGTTTCATCTTTTACTTAGGCACAATTTAAACATAAATAATTAGTATGATGTATTTTTGAACATAGTCCTTCCTACCCATTGGATAATTTCAATTTATATAATTTAATGCTGCACTTTTGGAAAACCCCAGTCAGTAATCAAAATATTCTCGGCGCGAAACCAAACTATCTTTCTAATGTCCCTCGTAACGAGGAGATTTTACTGTCGAACGTAGATGGCCGATGGCGGCGGCACGATTATAATCTCGAAAAATAAAAGTTCCGACGGAGAGGACCAAGCAACTGATATAGTTATATTCTGTAAACTTTGGAATATCAACCGATATAAAAATTAGGTATTAGCAGCGACGAATACCTACCTACAGATGTAGATCTAAGTATATAAAGTACCTACCTCGCTGCACCAAGGGAACTTATTCGAAAAACACGAATTTTGTAAAATTGGACTCCATAACAACGTTCTAAAATTCTATTTCAGCGACTAAAATTATCCTCTATAAAATAGTGACATTTTAGTTAGTTAGTTACAAAGCATATATACCTACACTTTGGTTATTACCTAAAAAAAGCTATAAAAAATAAACGAGATTGTTAAGATACAGAAGCCTAAATAAAACACCAACAGTTCAAACATTCTACGATCTTTAACGGTGTAATTTTTTACACATTCTTTAAAACTATTATACCTATGCAACTAACCCAGTGTAATCAGTGTTTTAGTATAAACACATCAACCCTTCATTGTGTTTACACAAATTACTAATTTATATAGTTCGAGATATTTCCATATACTTTATGCAATATTAATGTAATGTAATGTAATTTAAATACCTACTTTTTTAGTAGGCACAGTAGTATGTATACCTATAACCTTATATCTTCGTTATACGAACACCACAAACAGCAACAAAAGTCCCAAACTTGCAGATTGTGGAGATATTGAGTACATAATTTTTAGACAATGTGTATGCATCACGTCCATATGGCACGAATTCTTAAGAAAAAAATCGTTACCGACTACGGATCGAACCTGGGACGCTCGGGTGACACGCCATGAAATAATCAAATGTGTTACTAATGACACGTGTAAAAATTAGACTTTTGTAGACTACATTTGCAAAACTTTCATTTACAGAATGTTTTAAATTGGTATTATTGTAATTTGATTTTTATAATGTAAGCATATCAAATGCGAAGTATTTGGTAGACAACTGTTAAGAAAACATATTCACAAATAATATTTCACACAAGTTATGAATATAATAAATCCGGCAACAGCGACAGCACCTATACATGTGCAGTCAACCTTATTTAGCGACATCTGGTATTAAACGGTGGAAACAATTGTGGAGAATGTCCAATTTAGTTCCAATGGACAATGCTGCAAGCGCTGCTGGTAAAATTCCAGCAGAGCCATCTACGAATGGCCAGTAACTTTTCGGCTTCATGTCGCCCATAAAGGTGAAACGTCTTTGTAGATTCTATATGTCTCTGGTCACAGTTCAAAATATTTTCATTGAATTTAAGATTTGTTAAAATCCACCTATTCAAATTTCACGAATACCTAACGTTCAACTATATTCCGAGATTCGGCTAAATGTATATAAACACCTATATAGATATATATGTAGTCATTATTGATCTCATTTTCCTGTGATCTTAAAATCTTATATTCAATTGTTCTACTGCACAAAAATTGGAGGTGTAATTGCTCTTTTAACGGTTCTTATTAAAATTATCCTAAAAATGTGATTGGAGCACAAACGTACCAATAATAGTATCAAAATAGTAAATGTACTGAATCTAGTACAATTGTATTAGTTTTGGAAGTCCTGCGCACATTACAATATTGTTTTTTGTAGAAGGTATTTGAATACATTGCAATAAACAAGGTTGCAGACATCTGTACAATATAAAATTTGAACTTTTTTCTTTCAAATCTAATACACCTGGATTTGTTAAACTGCGGTTTGTTTATATTTTCCAAATGTGTCTAGATCTAGATTCCAATAATAATATAAAAGCAAAATATCGCATAATAAAATTATCCGATATTAGTGCCTAAGTACGTAGTTTGTCTCTAACAATATATTTATATTTCGTAATAAACCAAATAATGCTGTAAAATGCAGAAAACTATGCGAAGTCTTTATTAAGTATTTAACGAACAACCTTAAATACCTGTAAATTCTCCATGTGGAATGAATGAAGGTACTTCCTCACACAATTGCTTACAGGACACGTCGGTTTTTTGGCCTACCTGAAAAAATTCAGAATTAAAAAAAACGATGAGTGTCAATACTGTGGTAGGACGGACACGGTAGAACACACCTTTTTTGAATGTCCAAGATGGGATAGGGAACTATCGGAGGTAGAGAGGGAAATAGGTGCACTGACTCCTGATAACATCATAGGAAAAATGTTGACCACTGAGGTAAACTGGAATCTCACGAGCAAAATTGTCACGGCGATCCTGTCAGTAAAACGGAGAGAAATGAGGTGAACTAGCGAAACAACATTGTAGCTTCTTCTTTCTTTGAAGTAATGCCTGGAGGCAGTTCCGAAGAAAGACCGCGGACAGAAGCCTAGAGGGGTTTTAGTCGGAGTAGCGCCCGACACTATCGGCTGCTGGTGCCGCTTGCACCAGCAGCCGGTGCCAAGCGGTTTCCCCTCTACCAAAAAAAAAAAAAAAAAGTACCTATGGTACTCTGATGAAGCGCGAAACCGGTCAGTGTCTGGTTAGTTGGTCTCGATGAATGATGTGACGACTCCTATGGAGATAATGGATTTTCCTGACATGATGATTATCTTTTCCACCATTTACTATCATCGTTATTAGTGTTCCAGGATAATTTTCCAGTACTCCCTTTAAATTATAAAGTTGCCGGTATAGTTGGTTCCTGTCTCTCTCTATCCCGTGGGAGTGTATTCCCAGGGAATAAAATAAACCGTGGACAGTTTCTCCGTTTCCCCTCCATCCCTACTTTTCGACCTTGTTGTATTACGGACAAAATCGACCTCACCGTCACTATGCTTTATTAGTTCTGACAAAAAAGGAAACTTAAACTCCAGCGCTCCAATAGTTTTATCGTGGATTATAATAATATAACTAGAAATGGGAGAAAATCGCTGTCGCTATTTTCGTTCCCATTTCTAGCCCTACCGGGGGTCTAGGCCGCCGGCCTGGGGTCACCCTTCGGGTGACAAATGCATCTAAAATAATATTATTTTTAAGAAAATACATATTAAAGAAATTTTGTATCTGGAATTATACAAAATTATCGTAATTATTTAGTATCGTAATTATACTAAAAGATTTTTCTTAATATTTTGATGAATTGTAAGGGTACTCTATTCTTGATGGTAAAACATCATAATTTTTTAAGTACTGAAAGTAGAATTTATTTTTAAGTAAACATTATTATCAATTTTATCAGTGGGACCAAAAATATTGTACTTAGATATTTACTTTTGTAAGCTAAAATGACGAACAGACTGCCTTAATGAACGAATTAATTCCAAACTTTACGTGCAGAAAGAATAAAAGCTGCGGATAATGAAACATAATAACTAAATACTAATACTAATAAATAATTGGAATTAAAAAGTAAAAAAAAGTTGGCCTCCAGCGTGACTCGAACTCACGATATCAGCATTATCAACTTTAGAATCCTACGACTTTCCCATTGCGCCTGCTGTCAAATGTTTACCTTGAGACATTGAAGTACGTAAACTGTACCTGTCAATCTGAAAAAATAGTTTTTACCAATTTTCTAATTGGAAAAGTATTTTGCTTCAGTATTTTGGTAATCATAAGTGTTTGGCAGTCAGTACTATTGATTCCGTTAGCAATATTTCTCGTATGAAAATAATCTATCTGAAGTTTAATTAATTTGACAGTTTTCGTGGGAGGTGCTTGTCTCATTAGTGTAATCTTACATCGGTAGATAAAATGAGAAAGAAGTTGAGACGGACGCGACTCGAGATTTTCGAAGACGAAATAGACGTAGAAGGAGTCGACATATGGTCTCGAAAAAAAAAAATCTCAAAGGATTAGAGAAAGGACGGAACTTTCGCGTGAAGCTGTTCTCGAAGCCGTAAAATTAGAAAAAGAGTCTAGGGAGTCCCGCGAAAAGTTGGGATTTCGGCGGGCGTGACGGGATCATTAGGCGCGAGGACAAACGCCGGTGTTAGCCGTATCTCTCTCGCCGAACGGCGATCGACGAAAATTTTGCAGAGGTTTTTTGAAAAGGCGTTTAAATTGGGAAAACGCGTAGGAAACGGGACGAAAATACCCCTACGCATTGGAGAAAGGCCGGGGGCGACCTCCGGTGGCCCGCGTGAATCGTTCCGAGATCGTCCCACGAAGGAGATAGCTTTGAAACTTTGTGGATTCGGCGACGAAATTTAGAGGGAGACAGAATTGACGCGTTTTAATATATATGGATAATCTTAGTGATGAGCCCGGAAGTCAGAGACTTGTGTGGGATTGGGAGCGGCATATTATTTTGCGGGCCGCGAGTGCGCCCGCAAAATATTATGTTTTTAGGATCTGCAACGACAGCCGCATCCCCTTTTTTACTTAAGGACACGATATCTGCTCCACCTATCTTAGTACATTTGTATATTTCTTCTGGCCATTCCTCTTCCAGTATTCCCTCCACTTCCACAAGTCCTTTATCTTCATTTAAGATAGTTTGTAACCGCAAACTATTCCTCTGTCTCTCCATGTCCATTTCTCTCTCTAAATCACTTTCATTTACTTGTGTCTCTACGGTAGCTGTTTGCTTTTTCTGGTCTATCCTTGCCACACTCGTTTCGACATCACCCCTGGTAATGGGATCCTTTAGCAACCATCTGCTTAAGACACTCCGCTCTTAAGCAAACGACTTAGGCACTTCTTTGCAGCTCCTCCTAGTCTTCTCCTTTTAAGGGAGAGGTTGTCTAAAGATGTAGATGCCTCATCCCCTAAATTGCCTTCTCCTCCATCCTCAGGTATCGGAGACTTTGGCAGCCTCCTCTCCTGATCCGATGAGATCTGGCTTTCAAGAGGAGTAGGATTGACCCCAATCTCCATAGGTTCCTCAGTTGCTTGGGGATCGAGGGTTTGACCTCCCTCGTTAGGTTGTTTTTTTAGTACTGTGTCCATACGGGACGCTGCACCTATCTGGAGTCCTAGTACTGTTACTTACTATTTTTTTTGCAATCTGTATATTGCAGTTCAACTTTTGATACATCTTTCGAAAGAGCCATCGGCCCTCTACAGTATCCCAAAAAAAATTGTTTCTAGCTGCTCACACAACCAAAATGTGTATGTATAAAAAGTGACTAATTTTAAGAAAAAAAAATTTCAGGTCAGATATCTCGAAAACTATCAATATTTTGATAGGGGTACATTAAGCAAACTGTCCTTAATTCATCATGTAGAATTCGATGAAATAATAAAAAACATAGGTTGCTATTTAAAATAACAAAGTGAGTGCCTGTACAGAATAAACTGAACATCTTGTACACCTTTATTTTTATTTTGTAGAGCTCAAGAAATTAGGCAACGCTGTTGAAAATTTTTTTAAAATATCTCCTTTGCTAACCTAGATATTGGACTTCCGCGCACTAGGTGGACACCCTGTATATCATTGGATTTGAAAAACTATTCTAATATTTCATGTTTTCACAGAATTTAAGTTGCTTCTTGAAAAAGTTATATACTTTTATAGTTAATTTAAGTAGATTTTTCTCCCATACTAAGTCTATAATCTTTAGTAAATATTTATTTTATAACATTTCCTGTCAACTTTTCATGAATATGCGACAAATATTTAGTTTAAAAAATAGTAATATTGAAGAAAAGGAAATACAATTATCAAGTTGCTGATACAAGGTATCAGCAACTGTAGAGATGAAATTTTATGATTTTCTTATTTACCTACTTCAGACAATACTAGAAACATGAAGAAAGAAATTAACTCTTGTCAAACTAATTTCTTATTAAGGTTTTATTTGTAATCTTGCAGAGGGCAAAGATGAACGATGCCCTTTTTACATACATACATACAGGTTCCTGACTTAATAGGATGCAAGAGTAGATATATAAGAGTAGTAGGTATGATCCTGATTTAATATCGAAGATAGTAGATATTTAAGTACACCCTTCAGATTTTAACTGCTTCTACAAAAGCAAAACTGCATATTTATTGCCCATTGGATTCCTAATCCTGTTTTTACCGTGGTATTAATTAATTAAAATTAAATTATTCAGGGCCTTAAAGGGGACTGTTAAAAATTCTGCTGGGAAAACAGAAACCTTTGGAAAATTTCACACAGTAAGAATATTGCCAAATACCTACTATACTACTTTTATTTATAAATATTTACATCAATCTGATCTATTTATTACTTGAGATTTTTTTAATCACTTGAAATTTGAAAATAACTGTTTATATTTATCAGATTTAAACGTAATTTTTCAATACAAATTTAATAATAGATTAATATGTACTAGAGTACTAATTTCCAATTAGGCGGGTGGGTTGTCAGATTTATTTAAATTAAAATCTTAATTGACTATAAATCTAAATATATTAAATTAATCTAAATCAATAAAAAAAATGGATTTTTGTATGTTATATTTTGTTTTTATATACTCTAATAATTATATATACAGTGACTTCATAAAGTCCCGCATAAATTCTTTATTTCAAAAACGGTAAAGTTTTTGAACCTTGTATTTTTGGACTTGTTTTACATATTAATATATGTAAAAAAAAAACCTGATAGAAAAACCATAAATATTTATGAAAATATTTAAATTATGTATAGGACATAATTCACGAAAATTGTAGATAATTAATGTACTAATTGAAAAATTAAATAATATGCTGAGTGGTCCGTCTAAAAAAATTGCTCAAATGCTCTTTGAAATTTACTAAATTGGCTTGTATGCAAAAGACACCCTGTGCATGTAGGCAAAAGACACCATTATTTGGTGGTTGCAACATTTAAGTAGGGCCCTTGGCTATGTAATTACAAAATATTTATTCTTAATTGACCGTAATTTTCACATTTTTTTTAATAACTTGATAACACCGCATCAAAAATCGAAAGAGAATTTTCCTGTGATTTCAAAAACATTAAAATATTTATAGCGATCCATTAAAAAAAAACTTTGAACATGCTCTTATGTAGTGAGTCACCCTGTATATTTCAAAATATTTTTAAAATGTGCGCCTTTTGACATTATATCTGATTCCTATAAAAAAATTTTTTCCAGTACCCCTAATAGGGTCGATATCGAACTTTACCGCATAATGAGCAACTCCGTTATTAGTTTGACCATCTATTTAAGTTTTTTGTTGTTTTTATTCTTAGTTACTTAAATTAAATTTTGTTGAATTTAAAATGAATTTTTAATTGACCATAAAAATGTAGCATAAATATTAAGTGTTTTTTGATAACTGTTTTGACTTTTTTGGACAATTTGACACATCGAATGAAAGAAAAGCCAGAAAAACGAGATGCTGAATAGAAAAAATTTGATGTATCGAAATGGAAATATGTTTGACCCCCTTGATTGCGGAACTTTGCCCCCATTTAACCAACTTCATATCTCTTACCATTTCCGAGATCCCCATGCATAGACCTGAATTTGAATTAGCTTATATATGTAAGGGGTGATTTAGTCATTAGTATATTAATTTTGATCAGGTATTCGGAAGGTCTAATAAAGATAGGAAATTGAAAAATATTTTTTTCTCGATCCTTTATTCCCATTAGCCCATAACGCCCAGTAATACAGGGCCCGAGGCGCAACAAATTAGAATAAGTCCTGACCACGAAGCATAACGGGCATTGCCTCCTATCACTCATCTCCAATCCAACAGCGTCGCCATGTCAGGACAAACATTCGAGCAAAGTTCCGTTTCTGCGATGTATGGGTACATCTAATTGTATTCTAACAATAAACATACATAGTAAGCACAACCGAATACCTAGAAAATATTTAAAAAAACTATAATATTGTTCAACACGAAAGTGTTTCTTACTATTTCCATTTAATAATTACCTTATAAACAAACAGGTATTTATATTCATTTGTGGAAGATTCAATTTACAAGGAGTCTAATAAAATCTAATTTTGCTTAAGAATTAAATTTTACATGAAAAAAATAATCAGTAAAACTCCTCCATGTTTCATTCCTTCATTATAATAATTTACAGATTAATAAATTACACTTGCCACTTTCGGCTACTAATTCATGGGAATTGTTAGTTGATGTAATCGTGTTACAATAATCATTGTTATACAAATACAATATATTTGGTTCAGTAGTAGATACGCAACTGCCAATGTATCAGCACATTATTTAAGTAAATTTGTTAGATGTTAGAGTTTACTGACTTTTATTATCTAAGTTAAGGAAAACTGAACCCTGGGACATGGATTATTGCACATTCATCAATGAAGCTTATAGTCTTTGTTCACCTACAAATATTGAGTATATGCCTGTCAGTTATCACAAGTAATTTAGATAAAATTAGATTTACAAAATTAGAAATACAAAAAAATCAGTTTTTTTTCTAATAACTCAAAAAGGGTTCACTTTAGATATAACAAATTTTACACAGAATTCCATAATTTTTTGGCAGGAATTAAACGGCAGCAAAAAAAATAGAACTTTCTATTTACAAAAATTGAGTTTTTGTGAAATTGCAAATCCATCAATTGGATTTTTTAAATATCTTGTGATATTATGAACATGTTTTCATCAATTTTAGGTATTCTTGGCATTTTATATTAAGACTTATAATGCAATTCTTTTTCTTCGTACCTTCATTTTAAAAATATCAAGCCTAAAAATAAAAAAAAAACATCCTAAAAGCAGTAAATTTTAAATAGAGAATTTTGGACAAAACGATTCATACATTTATCAAGGAATTCAAAAATACAAAAAAAAGCATTTCACTTAAAATAAGGAAGTTAATATTGACTTACGGTATAACTCAAAAATATTTTCGAAAAAATAGGACTATTAATTTGGCCCCGTGCAAATTTTCAAAATTCTATCTACTGGTTCTCCATATACAGATCGATTTAGTTTGTCGTGAGGCACCCTGCATAAATATACAAAAATCCTTAATTATAACTAACACCGTTTTCGGTTTCTTGCTCTTTGTTGATCTAAGAGCACTCTGAGAGTATCTCTGTCATTTTTTACTACATAATATTAGCAAAGGAAAATAGTACTCTGGCAGCATTAGAGAGCAGGTAATCGAAAATGGAATGAAATAACATTAGGTTAAAGCACTGTCGTTGCACCGTTGTTACAATTTCTTTTTCTTTTTTTACATAAAATAATGAATGAAAAATATCAAGTCCCCTAAAAATTTAGTTTAGTACAGGTAGCTAGGTTTCAGGGCCGCCGCTACCATGTGTGCAAAGTGGGGCGGCCAAAGAGCCGCCCTCTGATAACATTAAAGCCCTGATGAAGCTCAAAAATTTGAGCGAAAGCTTGTTTTTTTTTAAAAAAGAAATTAAATATATTCTTATTTTGACTGGCTGAAACCAGCCAGTCAAAATAAACCAAACCATTGTTTTATTCCTTGTAGTAAGTTAACGACAGCCGTAACATATTAATTCGTTCTTTCTTTCATCCTAATCCAAACAGAAATATTATTGTATGGTATCTAGCTTTGAAACTGCCGTTTTGCTAATATGACAAATTATTTTTCGTCGCTGCGCAACGTGCGTTATCGGCTCTCGTAAATAAACGTAGCAATAAATTTCACTTTTTTATCTGAGGCGGCTCGCGGCTTTTGGCTTTTAAATGTTTTTCTTTATAGGATGGGGGATGGACACGTCGAACTGTAGTTTTGATCGTAAGGAAAGGAAATATGTTCTCATCTTTCTTTTAATTTTTAGTTCCCTATTTACCGGCAACTGGTTTGCTGTTTGGTTTAAACAGTATGTTGATAGTTGATAGATATGTATAATTTTGTTTTTTTACTACTAACATGAGAAAACCTTATTATTTACCTCATTTGTCTAATGAGAAGTAGTTCATTATTAACCTAGGTAAATAATGATAATTCATTATTTATCAGTTTGACATTTCACCTACTTGATATTTCAATATGTTTGAGTAATAGGGGAAATGGCCGATTTTAAAATAAAAATAAGATCTTCTGGTGTTAGTTCGGCTATTAGTAGTAAAAAAAATACTATATATGCCTTGTTTGAGAAGGCCATTATTTACCTCGAAAATTATATAAAATTTCTCGGTCAATAATAGCTCACTTCTCAACCTAGGTATATAATATACTATTACGCGACCGTCGCGAATAGAGCAATAATTTACTATTAGTATTTTTCAAAAATATTATTATTCACGGGTACGGGTTACTGATTGGACAAACAAGAGAAACAATATTAAGTAAAGTGTTTTTACCTTATTTTGTTAAATTCACGACGCTGTTTTGAAGTTTTTTGTGATTAGAAACAGAAAAAAAAATTTTGCGGTCCATCAGAATCATTTTTGATCAAAAGCAGGGAAGAAAATAACATTGGATATTAAAGACATTGTCAAAAAGTTTTCCGAAACAAAAGCCTGAAAAGTTCGTTTTTAATTACTTTTTATGTTATTTAGTTATATTTTATTTTAATGGACTTTTGTACTTTAATGTGGAGACTTACTAAATTTGGCTGTGTTGGATATTACTTTAATTTTTTGAGTGAGTATTTATTTACTAATTTATCTATTTACTAATTACTATTGATACATATATAAAAAAAGTAACTATGCAACTTTTATACATTTTGTTATTAAATATTAGTTGCAAATATTGAGTTGCACACGGGCGGCCAACACTTTAGCGGCGGCCCTGCTAAGTTTATTTTCAGTTTATTTCTTATATACGTTTATTTTTGATCTAAAATTATTTAAACAAGTAGATTATTGTAGGTAAGTTATTTATGCTCACTTTTTCAAAAGTTTTTCTTCTGGATTTCCTGTACCCAATGCTTACTTTAGCTTACACAATCAATACCGTTGTAGTAATCCTCTACGTAATGCTGGATCAGCCCTTTAATAAAACAAGACAAATAAAATGATACCTTAATTGGCCAATGATGTTGAGACCTTTTAGTTTTGCTATTTAGAGAGAATTTAACTTTTACAATAATTTATGAAGACAATTAAAAGGAAACTAACAGCTTATATTTTTATTGATTCAGGAATAACATAAGTATTGAATGTTACAGGCACTATATAACATTTATTCTTTATAGATTAACACTTTAAAATTTTTTGTAATCACTTGATTGATCTATAAAATATAATTTCAAAACTATTATAAACTGTATAAATAATTATATATAATTACATATTATAATCACATAACCATTAAGTTTCTCCATATAAATCTTCAAACAGAATCATCTGGAAATAAAAAGAAAAGTTTACCATTAATACAAATAAAATTTAAAGAGGGAAATGTTTTTATTTTGTAAAAAATTTGATTAAAGGAGTAAGTAAAACCAAGGTAATACAGACCACATACAAGTAATATACCTACTGCTCATGTGTTTGCACTGGGTGATAAAAGAAGGTAGAAAATGCTTGAATTTTATATATAATAGAAATAACTTGTAATCCGATTATTGAAATAACCTGTAGCATTGCTATAAAAATTTTTGAACAAATTCTAGATAGAAAAATAAAGCCAATAATAGAAGGACCTTTGGAGGACTCACAGAGCGGATTTAGGAAGGGCAGAAGTATACAAGACCACATATTCATGGTGAAACAAATATAGAGAAATCAGAACAGCAAAAAAAAACAGTATACCTGGCATTCATAGATCTAGAGAAAGCTTTTGACAGGGTACCACGGGAAAAATTATGGGAAATCTTAAAAAGAAGACGAATTAACAATAAAACAATAAGAATTATACAGAACATATACAAGAATAATATTAACTGCGTCATAAGTAATAACAGAAAATCAGAAGCTTTTTGAACAAAGGAAGGATTAAGACAGGGAGATGGATTCAGCCGTGTCATGTATAATAAGGGAAGTGTTTTCAAAAGAGCGGTAGCGCACACTGTAACGTAACAGAGCGGTGCCGTCTCATTTGAAGCAGTGGGTCATATGGTACGAATCAGTTTATCAATGTTTGTTTGCGGTGTTTTTTGTATAGTGGTGGAGTAGTTTTGTAATTTTAAAACTATTTTCCTTATCATAAATCCGTTTTTGTAACGTCACCCACCGTATTTTGACGGCCGTTAAAAGACGGCACCGTTTCCTAGGAAACCGAAGCTTTACTATTTATAATATTCATGGATGAGGTTATAAAGAAATGTTCTGTAAAGACAAAGAAGGTATATGTAGGATACAGAAATTTGCAGAAAGTTCGCATTTCAGAAGTAGCATTTGCAGACGACATAGTAATTATGACAGCAAGTGAAAAGGACCTACAAAATCATTTAGAATATGGAGTAAAGTATTGCAAGAAAATGGAATGATACTGAATATAAGTAAAACTAAAGTAATGGTAGTTGGCGAAGAACAAGACGAAGTAAATTAAATATACAACTAGAAGGTGCTAAAATAGGCCAAGTGAAATCTTTTCAATACTTAGGCGTGGAAATGGAGGACAGCGGAAAATTAGTAGAAATCAATAAAAGAATAGAAAATACACTGAAAATGTATTAGCGATGAGCAAGAAATTTATATATAAGAGAAAAATATCAGAAACAATTCTGACATTCGGGTATGAATCATGGGTGTTAACAAAAAAGCAGAAAAGCAAAATACAGGCCATAGAAATGAAATATCTTAGAGGAATCGGAGGAGTCACAAGAAGAGACAGAATGAGAAACACAGAAATAAGAAAAGAGTTAAAAATCCAGTCGACTTTAGAGTTCATTGAAAGACGACTATTAAGCTGGTGGGGCCACCTAGACAGAATGGAAAGTACAAGACCTGTCAAAGAAAAATGGAAGGCAAAAATACTGAAGAGAAAAAAAAAGAGGAAGACCGAGACAAACTTGGGATGGAGTGATAGGAGAAATACTGAAAAAAAAAGGGAAAAACATGGACGAATGGAGAAATATTAGCAAGAAATAAGAAAAAATTGAATTATAAAATAAAGATATAAATTTCCCAGGCATTATTATTGAAACGGCAGGTGTTACTCCGGGAAAAACATACAAACGCCAATTGAGACAAAAATGTATTTAAGAAAAAATTGATTTGTAGGTGTAATACAAACAATGTACATTAATAAGTAAATTTTAAAATCATTTATCCATGAAAAAACAGAAAAACAGTCAACATTAAAAAAGTATCTTTCTTCATCAAATTTTATTCATAATCTTTTTTGGAATTCAAGTTAAGAGAAGTTTAAAAAATGTATAAAACTTTTAACACCCTGAAGGAGTCTGTTGAAACCTCAATTACTTTTATCCCTAGAATTTCGTCAGTGAAGGTTGATCAAACTTATCATTAACACCCGGTATATGCCTACACGAGTATATGCTAATTAACATTTTTAATCTAATGAGACTTACCATGATACCACCATTTCGTTTTCTTTGGATTTTTATTGCAAGTCTTTACGTAAAAACCATTGTCAGGTGGCCTTTGCTAAAAAAAATATTTGGTTATTTGTGCATATTTTAGATGTTACTACAGTTCCAGTACCTTTTCTTTACAACTACTGAGCATGGATACAATTGAAAGACATACTGACTGAACAGAGAGTGCTGGAGACCAGTCATCAGTTAAAATTGATAAACAAATATGGCCATTACTATATACATGGGGATGTACTGGAATGTTATTTCCTACAAAGGTTACCTACAAAAATACCTAATTATAAGATCTACAAATTAAATGCAGAGACAAACCATATAAAACATAAATTCTGATAACAAAACTTGTAAGAACATTATGAACAAGTGTGTAATTCCATAAGTACACCTCAAGCTGTGTATTATTAGTCCGATTTTATTTAGTTTTGGTTCTGGTAGACATAAAATTTATAGAATTGTTCCAATTTAGCTATAATAAAGTGGAGCCATTGAATAAAAATTTGCCAATATTTATCTCAACTAGAATCGGCGTTGAATATAATTTACATTATACCAATAAAAAAACTGTCATGAATTATGATAGGTTGTGATGGTAGTACTTAAACTATTATTTGAAAAGAACTACATTTGAATATTCAATTTTTCAAGACCAACGTGGTCGTTGTGTGGTATAAAAAATCATTTATCTTTGACTAACATAATATGATCATGTTATAATTTACTGTTTTTTGACATATTATAATGTTAATAAGATACTAGTGGCCATAAGTCCCCCAGGCAAATAATAATTCAAAAAACTATATTTCAGTCTATTTAACTTTTACAGTTATACACAATATTACAGTTATACCAAATATTATTAAACCTACAAAAATATAATAGAAATTAGTTCATATTACTTTGACCCACTGCACAAATGGGTCTAATGCTAAAAATGATGAATCCTTACACTCGCTGAACAGAAGTATGAAAAAGTTAATTAATACCTTCATCATCAAATACTTTCCATTGGGAATCTCCTGCAAAAAACTACTTAAGCTTTTTTTAGTTTCCAGATTTGGGACTGAATTTTCAAAAAAAAACAATGCGTATTGAAATATCTTATTTTCTGATACCATATTTTGAAATATCGCTGTATGTTTCTGTGCACTTTCAACATTGTATTGAACATGGAATATTTCATTCACAATAATGATGCAGCAAACAGCTTATTAAGGTGCATTTAAATCAGAGCGAACAGAAGCGAACAAACGAATTCGTTTGCTTAAGCTTGCGTAATTTATATGGAGAACAAAACGGGAGCGAACGAACTCTTCTGTGTTTCTGCATATTAGGGCGAACAGAGACGAACAAACGAATTCGTTCGCTCGCTTCTGTTCGCTCTAATTTAAATGCACCTTTAGAATTAAAACTATAGATTTAATTCTAATAAAGAAATATAATCTTTAGTAATTTCTGTTACTCCTTTTTTTCTTTTCCAGTTATCAAAGTCATATAATTCGTTTCTATATCCATCTTTAGACTTCACCGGAACTAAATGTAAATGTTTACTGAGCATCTTCAAAGACCTTTCATTAATTTTTCATAGATGAATTTATAATTATTTATTAGCAAGTTATTAATTTCACCAAATCTCACACACACAAAAATGGAGTCGATAAATAATGTACATGCATATAAATAAACAAATCATTACAGTGACTAATTCATAGCCACCCAAGTTCAGATCACCTTATCTGACAACTACTGGCATCAAGATATCACTTCAGTGATTTTTTAATCATCATTTTTATAGAAATGCCTAATTTTCATTGAATTTTTCTCGATTATAGATCAAGTTTTGTATTGCACTCGTGTCTTATTAATACGAGCCCTAACCACTAAATGTTGGGACAAGGTATTATTTTGAATATAATACAATGGATTATCAAAACTACTGAAATATTTTGTTTATTTCTTTAAATGCAAACATAACAATATATCCTAGACTATTTGACCACATTTTCGTGCCATGGTGAAGCAATCGGTATTAATCATAGCGTATTTTGTCATTGGAAGGTCAAATTTGCTGACAACTAAATGTTGGGACAAGCACAAATTTCACATTAAAAATGTTCAAAATATACATAGGCAGTTTCGCTATAAACATCAAAAAACCATTTTATTTATTCATTGACAGTTTGTAAGTAACGTAAATAGTTAAGTAGTGGTATTTGTTGAAATATTTAAATTTTGTTAATTTAATTGAAATAATGGGTCGTGGAAAAGCTACCGAACAGAAATTACGTGAAATTATCATTCACCAATACAGTGCGGGTAAGACAATGTGTAAAATTTCTAGTAATTTAACTATTCCAAATAGACCAGTCTATAATTAGTGAAAAAATATGGTGAGTCTGCCAATGTGGATGTTCAGGGAGACCAAAAGTTGTTTCTCAAAGAGATTTATGAAATTTAGTTAAATTATGCAAATCAGCGAGAAGAAGTACCGCTCGAGATATAACTGCTCAATGGAATAGGGCAAGTGGATTAAATATATCTAGAGAATGTTGCCCAAAATACATTCATAAATGCAGTCTGGGATTTTACAAGGTAAATTCAGTTTTGTATGGTTCATCCATTAGCAAAAAATTTATACAAATTTGTATTTAGGCCAAAGAAAAGCTGCTATTGACAGAGCAGCCTTGTCAATGAAATGCATTTGCTCAAGTACAATAATTGGGCAAAATCTAAACTTCTGTGGCTAGAAAATGACTGGAATAAAATAATATTTAGTGATGAAGCAAAATTTGATGTTTGCTTTGGAGATCACGATAAACGAATAATACGGAATGAAACAGAAGCTTTTCATAAAGATTGCTAAAAAAGAGTTGTGAAGTTTCCAAAGGGGATTATGGTTTGGGACTGCATGTCGGCAAGGGGCTTATGAATTTTAAAATTTATAAATGGTACCGTTAATGCCCAAAAATATCAAGAGATACTTCAGACCTCACTTTTCCCTAGTGCGCACAAATTGTTTCCTAATGAGGATTTCATCTTTCAGCAAGATGGGGCATCATGTCATTTGGCAAAATCTACCAAAAAATGGTTTGGTGATAATAATATAAAGGTTTTATCTCATGCCAGCAGTCCGGATCTGAATGTGATAGAAACTGTGTGGCTTAAAATAAAGCAGTATTTAGGAAAAAATCTTCAACGCACGATTTCTGATTTGCGGACAAAACTACAAGAGATTTGGGATAATTTTTCTCCTCAAACATGCCAGTCTTTAGTTAATACAATGCCTGCACGAGTTCAAGCAGTCGTTAAAGCTAAGGGCAAAACGACCCCGCATTAAATTAAAATTCTTCTCGTTTGTCCCAACATTTAGTTGTCAGCAAATTTGACCTTCCAATGACAAAATACGCCATGATTAATACCGATTGCTTCACCATGGCACGAAAATGTGTTCAAATACTCTAGGATATATTGTTATGTTTGCATTTAAAGAAATAAACAAAATAATTCAGTAGTTTTGATAAGCCATTGTATTATATCCAAAATAATACCTTGTCCCAACATTTAGTTGTTAGGGCTCGTATAAAAGACATCAAGAAAAACTTAAACATACCAGCTAGGCTCTCGTGTTTATCCTTTTCTTTCATGTGCTATATATGTAATTAGACACTTATACAATAAATAACTATTATGCTTTGATTACACAATATAATAATATAAGCAATAACCATATTCATACTTCAGCAGCCATATTAGATTGCTCAAATAGCATTTTGTCAATTCTATTGGACTGTCTCTGGTCAATTTTATTTGTCTAATATATTCATTACCTAGAAAACATTTTTAAATCATAAAATCTGTGTTCTAGAGTAAAATTAAAAACTCAAAATTTTAAAACTACAATATATTTTGCTGCAGTATAGGTATATTTTAAATGAAATTTATTGCAAAAAAAAATAAATACAAAATAGTTGTTAGCATAAACATAGTTAAAATTGTATACTCTGTGATATTTTTTGAACATCCATTAGATGTATCTCGAGAATAAAAAACTATTTTGTTCTGAAAATTTGGCTATGGGAATTCAGCGATAGGATCTCTTTACGAAAATATTTTCCAGGAAAAAGTATTTTCGTAATTACTGGAAGATGAACCTAATATCATTATTTTTAATGGAATTCCCAACTTTTTATTACTATTTTTGAATCTGCACTTAATTATCAGTTACTCTTTTAAAGCCTCCCTATGGCTCAATTTAATATTTGTCGAAATTTAAACTTTTTTGTATAAAATATGACAAATGTTTTTAACAAAAAAATAATATTGTTCAGTAACAATCAAAAACAGAATGTTGAAATTTTTATAGGGGCAAAAGAAAATATTGAAACTGCGGACAATATAAAAAAATTTTCTAAATATTTGACCTGAAAGATGTAATTGGGCGTATTTTATAACTAAACAAAAACAGCAGTTATGTGTTTAATATCATGCCCTATATATAATCACATTAATCGGTAGAGAATAAAATTCCCTATCTATTCATGTATGATGTTTTTGTACTAAAATGCATAATTTTTCGGTTATTTACATTTTTCTTTATACTTACTACTCTACTATCAAACAATTCGGTTTTGCAATCATAGTAGCCTGTGCATTTGACAGATAATAATTACTAATCATTGTCACTAGTGTTTAGTATTTTTAGTAGGAACAGTTATTTGTTTTTTTTAACAGAAAATATACTAAAACTGATGACAACTCGTTAGTAATTATTATATGTCAAATAGGCAGGATTTTATCCGCTTTAACAAACCATTTGTTTAAAAACCCTTAATTTCAGAGCTTCATGAGGGAGTTACGGAGACAGTGCTATTGGTTACTGTTAAGTTTTGGTTAAGTGCCGAATATAGTATCAAGCATAAAATGAAAAGCAAATCTTATTCTGCAGTTTTCATTGTAGAATGAAGATAAAAAAGAAGGATGGAGGACAGAGTTATTGATGTTAACTGCAGTGATTGCCCTGCTGCTGGTAAGTGGTGCTGTTTTATTTTAATATTTCAGATTCTGTTGCATTACTAAATTTACAAACGATGAAACAAACATTTATTATTTTAAAGACAACATAAAAAATGTGCCTTGCAATTAATTAATAAAACCTGGTGAATTATAAGAATTGTAACTCTAATGTTATAAATAGATAATAAATATATTAAGCAACCGATATAACTCATGTTTTGAGTTTTGTGAGCATGAAATAACATTTTTTATTGTTAGGTTTTTTTTTACAAAATAAAATAAATAAAAGGTCCAGGAATGTTAAATAAGTAAATAAAAAATCTGTTTGCGAGTCTAAACTATTGTTTATATCTAATGCTAATGCATACATTCTTCTTTTTTCTTCTTCTGCCAACTTCCTTCTTCTTTTCCTACCTACTTAAAACAACTTACAATATAAAAAAATCATTCATTTTTTTACTAACACTGAAGTAATAGATATCCTGAAGTAAAGTAAAGTAAAGTAATTTATTAGTCACTGAGCAATTTTACAATAATTGATGTGAACGTCAACAAGTAGTAAAGGTAATAAGTGTATAGGCACATTAACATTACGAAACATTTATATACGCATTAATTAAAAAATAAATTAACATAAAAACAAGTTACACAGAGAAGTAAAAAAAAAAAACAGACTCAAAATTAAATAGGTACGTCAGTTTTTTATATTTACAAGTTTAAAAACTCATCAACACCATAAAAACCATTATCAGCTAAAAAGGATTTTGTTTCCTTTAGGCATCCAATTGTATAGGAATACTCAGTACTTAATAACTAGTTTACAAAAAATTCATTCAAAGTATAAAAACATTTATCCAACAAATATAACTTTAATTGTTGCTTAACACGTTGAACCCCGCTATAGATACGATTTTTGGAATGCCAGGCCCGGCATTTTTTTTTACAAATATTTTTAAATACAGTCGGCGAAATACACTAAGCGTATATTTTTCACAATCATATTATATTTTGACACTTTATTGAGATTTGAATTTGAGGTACACGTTTGTATCTCGCGAGCTAGACCAGTCTTGGACCGGCGAGGTACTAACTGGTACCTCACATCTGCGCATGTCATTTCTTTCTGCACGTTGATTCCTGTCGTTATATCCAGTATAATACAACTATTGTTTGTGAGTGCAGCAGTCACAGTTGTATTTAGAGCATTTACGTGTAAGAAGTTGTAAAAATGGGAAATTACGAGCGTGAGCAAGAGAGATTGAAATTATTGTGGCAAGATATTTTGTCTGATGAAGACGATCGGGAAAGTGAATTATTTGGGGACGTTTATACGTCTGATGAATATATGCCTAGTGACAGTGGAAGTAGTTCATCAAGTGCTGATAATGAAGTATGTGTACAAAACTCAAAGAGAGGAAGATTTGAACCCGGACCATCTACCTCAAAATCAAGTTCTCCGAGAAATCTACTCGATTTGAGTGACAATACAGAAACGAGAGCGATTTCTGCAAATGAATCTATTTCTCCTATTCCTAGAAATACGGTATGTTTACTTTATTTAGTAGTCTGTGTGTGTAGCAATTTTTTTATTACAGATAGATCAAGTTATTGAAGACGTCGTTGCTGCGAATGTATCTGATTCGGACGGTTTAGATAATATAGTTTGGGGGCCTGTAGATGGATCAAATATGAAAACATTTGATAAATATCAAGGACAAATTGGAATAAAGCCAATTTACTATGACTTTTATGATAAAGATCCATATGATATTTATAAAATATTTGTTTCCGATGAAATAATAAATTACATGGTTGATCAAACAAACTTATATGCTAGACAAACTGGGCCAATAAAAAGATCTAAAACCAAAGCTTGGGTTCCTACTGACCAAGATGAGATGGAAAAGTTTATAGGAATCTTGCTCTGGATGGGACTATTCAAACTACCTAGACTTAGAAGTTATTGGAGTAAAAATTTCTTGTATGGAAATAACATCAACAAGATAATGACTAGAAATCGTTTTGAACAATTACTAACAATGTGGCATTTCAATGACAATTTAGATGAATCATATGCAAATGATAGACTTCGTAAAGTGTCTCCACTGGTAAAAATGCTAAATCAAAAGTTTCAAGAGATACTGACCCCAGGAAACAACGTATGTATCGACGAAACAATGGTTCCGTTCCGTGGTCGTTTGAGGTTCAAACAATTTATAAAAAATAAACGCCACAAGTTTGGTATAAAATTGTACAAGTTATGTACAGAAAAGGGTTATACTTATAACGTACGAGTGTATAGTGGGACAGATGCCTCAGAAACTGGTAGTGCTTCGCACAAAGTTGTGATGGAAATGATGGATGGACTTTTAGACTGTGGTCGCACACTTTTCACTGACAACTATTATACAAGTGTAGCTTTAGCTACTGAACTGCTACAACGAAAAACGCACTTGGTTGGTACCATTCGTTCAAACCGAAAATTGAACTCAAAAGACGTAGTTGCTAAAAAATTAGACAAAAATGGGGTTTTTGCTCAAGAAAGCAACAATGGCATAGTTATGCTAAAGTGGAAGGACAAGCGAGATGTCCTAATGCTTTCCACTAAGCATACGGATGCTGTGCAAATAGTTCGTCAGCGCGGTAAAGAAGTCTCTAAACCTCAAGCTGTTGTTGAGTATAATGACTCGAAAGGGTACATCGACATATCAGATCAGCTAAAAGCATACTCTCATTGTCTTAGACGCGGTAATAAATGGTACCGAAAGTTAGCCATGGAGCTACTATTGGGGTCAGCACTGGTAAATGCTTTCTTAGTATTCAAAGAGATTGCACAAAGTAATATTCAAATTACTGCATATAAAGAGCAACTAGCTCTGAAATTGCTGAAAATAAATGAGTCAAACTTCGAAGACGAAAACAATGAGAATTATACTGAACATGAATTGGTTGAGAGTGATACTCCCAGAAAAAGATGTACACAATGTTATAAGCATATGAAAGACGTTGAAGGTAGGAAAACCGCTCAAAGTAAATGCCCAAGAACCAAGTACATGTGTTCTGCCTGTAAGGCATTTTATTGTGTAACTTGTTTCTTTATCTCCCATAAATCCGTAAAAAAATAGTTTTATTGATTACTTATATTTTCATATTGTAAACTATACCATTTGTAAATAAAATGTCAAAATAAATCACTTTTTTTCCAAGCATTACTTAGTAATTTTTTTATATTGAAAATATACCACTAATATGTAAAGATATTCACAAACCGCTAATATGCACGTGTCCCCCGGGACCGGCTTTGCACAGTTCCTATGCATTAAGCATCTAAACGTGGGTATTTCATTTTACATTATGGTCTGAATACATGACATTCGCGTGGGCAGCAAATGTGCCACGCGGTCCAATGGGACTTTTGGATCGTGGGTCAAAATAAACCCACCCGGGGCTCAACGTGTTAAATAATATAAAATTTCTCGCTAATTTTATCTCATGAGGTAAATGATTGTATACCCTTAAGCCTAAACATGTAGGAGAATTAATGGTTACATTATACTTATAAAATGGATGAAAATCCTCATTTTGTCTGGTATTCCTCTTATGGACATTTTGATTCGTGTTAAACCGTTGTCTATTTACATATACATAAACACACAAGTCCAAAATAAAAACACACACCAAAGTTAAAACACCAAGTTGTTTAAAAACTTGCCTGCAAGAAGTTGTGCTTGGTAACCCCAACAAACTTCGCACAATCCTTTTTTGAATAGTAAAAACATCTGATGACCAAGTGGAATTACCCCAAAAACACACGCCGTATCTCAACCTAGACTCAACCTGACCGTAATAAAAGAACAATAATTGCTCAGTAGTGAGAATGTATTTAATACTTCTAATTAAGTAATTAATAGTGTGTAATTTGCTTATTACCTGACCACAATGCGTTTTCCAATTTAAACAATTATCAAACACTATTCCCAGAAATTTGACACTTTTATTCTGTGCCACTATATTTGTTCCTATTCTAAGTTCTACATTAGAACATTGTTTTTGCCAGTTATGAAATCTTATGAAATTAGTTTTACCAATGTTTAAGTACTGATTATGTGAGGCACACCAGTCATTTAAAATATTCAAACAACTGTCACATTTACTCTGCAACCTACTGTCTGACTTATCCGAAGCAAGTAACGACTGGTCATACGCATACATAACCAAATGAGTATCTAGCTGTAATGGCCCCAATTCATTCGTGTATATTAAAAACAATATAGGCCCTAAAATGGATCCCTGTGGAACCCCAACATCTAAGACATTTCGTTCAGAATTGACCTCACCTACACAACCTTCATGCCAATATTTCAGATGTACATATTGCGACCTATTCTCTAAAAATGAAGCAATCCAATTCAAAGGTACTCCACGAATCCCATAGGTGTATAATTTATCTAATAATTTATATTGATCTACACAATCGAATGCCCTACTTATATCGCAAAAGATACCAACAGGCACTCTCCTGCTTCTAAGTATTCCAACAGCTTCTCATAAAAAGAATGAATAGCAGTACCAGTTGATTTATTAAGGCGAAACCCGTGTTGGTTATCTATGAGAATATTGTTCTTATCAAGAAATTTAACAAGTCGCTCTGTAAAAGCATATTCAAAAATTTTTGCAAATCCAGACGGCACTGTGACAGGCCTGTAATTTTCTAAATCGCCTGGGTCATTTTTTTTGTAAATTGGTACCATCTTACTAATTTTCAAATCGTCTGGAAACTTGCCTGCTTTAAAAGATAAGTTTATCAAGTAACTCACAGGTTCTAACATCGCATGGATTACCTTTTTAATAACAAATGCTGGTATTTGATCGGGCCCGGCCAAATGCTTATTTTTTAATTTTCGCTTCAATAAAACCAGGAGTTCCTCGCAAGTGAATGGTTCTAAAAATAAAGAATTTGGAAAATTTGTATTAATAATCCTCGGCAACCGTTTACCATTCGTTGGAGTTATTCTATTAATTATTTCCAATGGCGCATTCTTAAAAAACTCACTGAACATGGTAGCCACTATCACCGGATTTTCAATTTTTTCTAAGCCATTCTTAAGGCAAATATTTTTTTGTTGTTTAATTTTTCCCGAAATTTCCTTTACTGTATTCCACGCTGCCTTAACCACATTATTCGAATTCATAATTTTATTCTGGTAATATTGTTTTTTTACACATTGCATAAATACCCTATGTCGGTTTTTCTCATATTTGTACACGGCTGTTAACTCAGGATATGCCATTTTTAAGATATGTAAGTCCTTAAGTTTTATGCTAGACCTTTTAACTTCATTATTTACCCACCCTTTATCATACGCAAAACTATTATTAAAACACTTGCGAACAGGAAAGTTTATATTAAAATGATACATGAATATATTAAAAAAGGATTCAAATGCTATATCTATGTCCCGCATCCCACAGATACCATGCCAATTCCCACCAATAATTGATTGTGAAAACCTGTCCATTGCTATGTTATTGAAGCTTTTTTTATATTGTGATTTTGGGGCTTTATCACTTACTAATCCCATATTGATCTCGTGTAACACAGTTCTATGATCCGAGATAGTATTATTTTCTACACATACTAAATTATTTTCAAAATTGTTGACAAATATATGGTCAATGATTGTACAAGTATAATTAGTAACCCTAGTTGGCCATCTTACCAATGGTTTCATACCAAAACTGGACAACAAATTACTTAGTTTACAGAAATCGTCATAATTTCTGGAACCCGTGGTTGAGTCCAAGTTGAAATCCCCATTCAATATAAAATCAATGTTAGGATTAAATAGCATATCTAGAACCTCATAGATCTTGTCAAAAAATATGGTAATATCACCACTGGGAGATCTGTAGCATGTTAAAATAATAGTTATTATGTTGTCCATTTTAAATTTAACCCCACAAATTTCAAAATGCTTTTCAATACATAAATGTTTTAAATCTATTTCAATTGTATGAAAGAGAGTATTCCTTACATAAATTGCAACCCCCCCTTTTTCCTTAACACTCCTGCAGTACGAACTTTTCAACGAATAATTTCTTAAACATTTACAATCAATATTGTCCACTGTAGCGTGTGTTTCTGTCAAACACAAAAATTTCACATCAGAATAAAAACTACAAATATGTTCTTCCAAAAAACAGATCGCCTCAGTGTTTAAACTTTGGACATTCAACAACAAAATGCTTGGATCAAATATCACTGCACTACATTCACTTGGTATTCACTTGGAAAACTTGGTATCAATAGATCTTTCAGGTCTACCATATTTGTACCAACCTTCAACCTGCATACATGTAAAGATGTCATCTTTGGTACTCCTTTAATAGAAGAGTCCACCTTTTTTCCTATGACTGTGTGCCTCCTACGGCCTCTACTCGCCACATTTTGCCACTCTCTATCCATTTTTTTAGTTGCAGATGAACCAACACTTGATACTTTCTTCCGTTGTTCCTCATTGCCAAGATTTATTATGTCACTACATTTAATCTGTGTTTGAACTCTCATGAGATCAGTTGACATTTGTTTCCTAGATATACAAACACTATTATTATTGTTTTCATTCATGTTTGTTTTTACTTCACTCTCCGTTTTTACACATGACTGTTTCGCCTTATCTGATTCACTTTTTGTCGCTTTATCGTGCCCGATTTCGGTGACATGCTGTTTATTAACTCAATTTGTGAATTTAAGAGCCGTATTTTTTCATTAAGCTCATTTATTAAAATGTCTTTCTGCCTAAGTATGTAGGAAAATATACGTGGATCCACACTTTGGTCCTTAGTCGTCATTTCGTCTAGCGCATCGTAAAATGCGGAGTCAATACCCACATTATTAACACTTTCCTTATCACAACACAAAAAGGTATTATCTTTATACAACTTTGCACTCAGCTTTGCACAACTTGTGTGGAAGTAATTTGAACAATTTTTGCATTGCAAACCGTTTATTACTTTAGATTTGCAACGCCTACACGGCACACCATTTACCGTCCCACCTGTTCCGGTCGGCATACTGTTCAAGAATCTTGTAATAGATATCTTTGTTTACAACCAACCTGGCCTTGGCATTTTAAATGTGGGTTTATCGTAGAAACGAAGATTGGCTAAAAGTAGGCTTCTACCATATCTACCATGTCTGCATTGGTATACACCATTTTATGCTTGTAATCCAATTTTATTCTGATAAAAGCGCAACCACTAGATGCTAAATATATCACTCCACAACACACTTTTATCAGCCACACTTTTAAAACAATCGGTTCAAACACTAGGTATCACAGCTAAACACTAGGTAAAACTAGGTAAACAATAAATATCAGCCACACTTCTAAATCACTTTCTTAAGTTTAACTAAATTATACCAAAAGAATTAACTTAATAATATCAACAGATACATACCACCCTTTTTAAAAGTCACTTTAACATTTATTTTTATTGTTTAACTATTTCATGTACAAGGTGATTCACTTTCGAGTGTGTAACATGGGTATCTCGCTTATTATAAAAGATAGACTGTAGGTTTAAATTCGGCAAAGTTACGGAATTTTGTGCTCAATAAGTTGGCGCAAAGAAAACCCCCTTATCTGCTTTAGTTTTTGAGTTAGAGGCAAAAAAATGTTTTTTCTGGTTCTCGTTTTCTGGCCATAACTTCTATATTTTTGAAAATATTGGCTTATCGTTTTCACATTATTAGGACACTTTTTTGAGACAAATGGGATGCCATAAACCGTTTTTTAAAAAAATGTCACTTCTATGGTAAATCATCGTCAACTTTATTTTTTCTTATGGGCGTCATATTAATTTTTCTCGTATTTGAATAAATCAATTTTTCTGAATACAACAATATATAATATATGTTAATATTAGGGCCATTATGAAGGAAAATAGTTTTTTTTTTCAAAATGTCTAGATAGCCATTAGTTATTAAAATATGAGAATAATTAGTATGGTGCTCATAAGAAAAATAAAGTTGACGATGATTTATAACAGAAGTGACATTTTTTTAAAAAACGGTTTACGCCATCGTATTTGTCTCAAAAAAGTGTCCTAATAATGTGAAAACGATAAGCCAATATTTTCAAAAATATAGAAGTTATGGCCAGAAAACGAGAAACGGAAAAAACATTTCTCGTCAAGCTAAAAAGTGGAAGGGAGCTCCAAATTTTTGTTCAGCTGTTTGTCAGTTTTTATCGCCGCGTAAAAAATCAGATCAATAAAAGCAATACTTGTCTTATATTCATTTAAAATGGATGCAAACAAAGACAAAATGAAATAAATTTTATGTAGCATTCTTAAAATGCCTAATAATGTTTAAAAGGCCATTAAAATCAATTAATTAAATAGTATTGTTTCCGCATTTAAATAAATAAATGAAAGAAATAACGACATAACAAATATTTTTTCTTCAAGGTAAAATGAATAAAAATCATAAATGTAGCAGTGATGTTGAATTAAGTCCCTACTTAGTTTATTTGAAAAAAAAAATTAAAAAGCATGTAATCAATGAATTATTTTTTGTAGGTAGGTATTTATACTGATGAAGAATTATTCTGTTTAGTTTAAATCAGCGTAAACTAGAAGATTAATAAGGCAATATAATCAAGCTACCAAAACAAATTATAAACCAACTACTGTCTGTTGTCTTTATTGCTGACGTCCCAGTCACGTAATCAACTACATTTTTCCAGAGGTTCTTAAACTTTGGGCTTAACATTTCAAAATTTTTAAAAATGATTAATTCGCTTAATACTTCAAATTTCAAAAATGACTTGTACTGTACTCACTTATTAGGTAAAATCTATAACCCCTGAAAATATATGTACAAGTCATAGATTCACCCTGTATGTTAGGCACAGGTATTTCTTTTAAATAGCTGTGGTATGATAATATACAGTGCGAACGCCGGCTGTGGAACGCTCTGAATAAAAAAATCCCTGGGGGTCTATGTCAAAAATGCTCGGACACGTCAACCTCAGTTTTTGAATGCGCATCTTCTCATGTAGTTGAAATTTGTTTTTACCCCCACCCCTTTTGTGCAATGACGTCATCGACTTTTTTTTAAATAGCAACCCCAATTTTCTTTTACGGATTCTGATTCTATTCGAAATTCTGGTACCAGCAATATTAAATTTAATGTCATATTCATCTGTTAAGTTAGCTGCATTATTACTTTTCATAAAAAATACAGCTTTGTAACAATCTAAGAAAAAACATCTTAGGGGGCCGTGGAAATTTTACTAATTTATGTCAAATAAAACAAAATAAGCTAAACTGACAGCAAAGTGTTAAGATACTTTATTGACAGTTTGTTGTAGAGTCGATTTGGCAGAGCTAATTGTTGTTATTTTAGTAGGTACTCATTGTTACTTTATATTATTTACTTCCCCCTATTATTTGCGCTTGTGAAAAATGGTTCGTTACTTAACAGAAAAACAACGAATTGAAATTTTGATTATGAGAGGTTGTGGAGATAACCAGCGTACACAAGAAGAAGTCTGCGTTTTATTTAATATTAAATATCCCGATGATAACCCCATAGTGCGCTCCACAGTAAGTAAAATTGAAAGAAAGTTTTCCGAAAGAGGTCATGTTAGAAGCGACTCAAGGCACCATCAAAACGTTTCCGAAGAAATACAACTGAATATGCTAGTGGAGTTGCAAGAAAATCCGCATAGTTCTACTCGAGTGTTGGCTGCTAATAATGGAATCAGTCAAACATCAGTTGTAAAATATTTGAAAAAACAGAAGTGGCATCCGTACAAAGTTACATTAGTTCATGAGCTGAATGAAGACGATTATGACCGAAGGATTGAATTTTGTGATAGCATTATGGAGAGGTGCAATGCCGATGCAGATTTAGCCAACCGAATTATTTTCTCAGATGAGGCTACATTTTGCCTTAACGGCACGGTTAATAGACAAAATTGTCGCTATTGGGCAGCTGAAAATCCACACTGGATGATGGAGGCCCGTACCCAATATCCACAAAAGTTGAATGTGTGGGCTGGCATTGTTGGTAACAGAATTCTAGGCCCTTATTTCATTGAGGGAACACTAACGGGTGACAAATATTTGGAACTACTTAGAGATCATCTCGTCCCAGCTCTAGCTATACTCTATCCGAATCGCAATGACGCTGATATTCCCGATAATGCTTTGTGGTTCCAGCAAGATGGAGCACCTCCGCATTATAGCGTTATGGTTCGAGATTATCTAAATAATACCTTTCCTGAGCGTTGGATTGGACGACGGGGAACAATAGAATGGCCAGCTAGGTCACCAGATCTTACGCCCTTGGACTATTTTTTGTGGGGCTACCTTAAGAGTAAAGTCTATTTTAATAGGCCAAATTCAATCGAAACTTTAAAAGAAAGAATTCGACATGAAATCCGGGCAATTACACCAGCGATGTTACACAATGTTAGGCAGGAATTTATTCATCGACTTGCATTTTGCCAAGCGACAAATGGGGCTCAATTTGAACATTTAGTTTGATATTTGAATATTTTTAGTTTTTTGCCTTCTGTCATTCAATAAAATATAATCTCCACGGCCTCTTGAGATGTTTTTTATTAATTTGTTACAAATCTGTATTTCTAATGAAAAGTGATAATGTACCACCTAACTTAACAGATGAATATGACATTAAATTTAATATTGCTGGTACCAGAATTTCGAATAGAATCAGAATCCGTAAAAGAAAATTGGGGTTGCTATTTAAAAAAAAGTCGATGACGTCATTGCACAAAAGGGGTGGGGGTAAAAACAAATTTCAACTACATGAGAAGATGCGCATTCAAAAACTGAGGTTGACGTGTCCGAGCATTTTTGACATAGACCCCCAGGGATTTTTTTATTCAGAGCGTTCCACAGCCGGCGTTCGCACTGTATGTTTTTTTAATGGATTTTATTATGAATAATAAAAAACACTTGCCAAGTTAATTATTGTTGTGTTCACATTTGTATATATTAAAGTGTTCACATTTTATTACCAAAAGAAAAGTTTATAATGTACTTAAAAAAAAAACATTTGTGAATAATTAAAGTTAACAAATCTAATAAGCCCCTTAAAACATTTTCATGAAATTGCTTGAGAAAGTCTCTGAATAACTGAATTAGTCATATAGCTAAGTTAATTTATGACTAATTCAGTCATCACTTTTAATCATGAATGATAATTTAGTTGCAAGGCTGCAAAACAAAATAAATTTCCAATGTCATAAACATAAAATGCCAAAAACATAAAAAATAATTTCAACATTTAAAATATACACACAAAGAAGCTGAAAGTTGCCTCAAATATGAGTCAAAGTTATACATAACATATCCGATGATTTTCTTCTATTGCCATATTCCATACATGTATGAATCAGCTATCGCTTGAGAAAGCGGTAACTGTCACTGTGATGTTTTACGAGAAGCGAATGCAAATGCATTCATGGAAGGATCCAGCCCTAATCCTTTTATTCTTCTTACTAACCAAACTCAAATATTACGTTCTCACTACTTCCACTAAACAAGCAATCTTTCTTACTCTATTCTACCTTCTGTCGAGTTATGATGTTGAATGCCAACGACGAATGTCGTTGCCAATTTCTGTTACACTGACATTTTAAGCATTCATAACTTTTATAAATTACGTATTTATAAACTAGGTAATGAGTTATTTAGAATTCATGGACTTCAGAAATTACATATTTAAAATAATGCGAATGGAATTATTCAATTTATAAGCCATTTGATTAGTTATTGAAATATTAAAATTATTTGCTATAAATTGACATAGCTGCGCCATCTGTTAAAAGTTACAATAGTTATTTCAAGATAGCCGGCATTTTAGTTGTTATTACGGATAAACTGGCGTGCTAATTGTGCCTTAATCACTAGTTATATTTTACAACAGAAATCAGACTGTCAAGTTCTCCAATATATTTTAAAAAAGTTAATATTGTCTAATTATTGGACTAATCACACAGTGCGGTTTTAAATAACTAAATTCCTGTATTGTATAAATAAACGCATATTGTTCTTCCCTGTTTTGTTATTGGGAGTTATGCCCTTGAACAGTTGTAATTAAATAAATAAATAAATAAATAAATAACACATTCAATATGAATCAGTAAATTGGCAATTGGTGTTTTCGCACTTCACACACTGGGTAGTATTATTAATTTGTATTGTTTTTCAATAAATAGCTTATCTGTGATTAAAACTATGATCGGCCATGATTGTACAACCGGAAGGTATAACTTCTAAAAATTCATAACTCTCCAGTAATAAAACATCACTTGTTCTACCACTAAATCCACTTGACACATCTTGGTTGAAGATATTAAATATTTTAATATGCTACACTTCTTATATTTTGACCCTGCCAGTGACTACTTAACCAGATTAGGTTTTTCAATCTTTATTTCGAAACAATCGATTATTGCTTGCACATTATTAAATCTTACCATACATCTGATACACCCACATAACTTTTGGGTTTTCTTTCGATAATCGAACAACTTAGTTTTAAAGCCCTCTCCTTCTCATTAATTCCTTCTACGAGTAGTATATCCTCCTGTGTTTCTGTCAGTTGTACTTGTATTCGAAGTAAACATACTTGTATTACCCATTAGCTCATTACTGCAACTAAAACTATTCAAATATTTTTTACCTTTTTTTTTATCACATTGATGGGAGACAAGCCATTATCTTTAGTCATTGAAAATTTCATTGGAGATGAAGCGGTACTTTTATTCGGTTTTAAGCGGTCTTACTTGGATTTCAAAATTTCTCGTTTCTTTAACTGTTGTAAGAGACACTGTTCTTCCACAGAAACATCTGTTTGGCTATATTGTGATTATGCGCAGGTAGTGTGGCTGTCACTTATTTGTGTTGTACTTGTTGGAAATGTTGAAGGTTCTATCGGAAATGTAGCGCAGGTAGTGTGGCTCTCACTTTTATGTACCTCTTCTTGTAATACTCCCTCTATTAAATCTCTTTGAGCTTGTTATACAGCTACTGGACGTTCTTGAGAAGATACTGTTCTTTTTCTGACTGGTTGAGAATCAAAAATAGGCATGTGAAAAAATCCCTTTTTTCATGAAAATTGGGACACCCATGAATTTGATGCATGTAATTTTCCATATTCTTATGTTCTTATAACTAAGAACATAACACTTCTATTTTTACACAATACACCTTTTACATACACATACACCTTTTATATAGAATTTTTTGCAAAAGCTAGCCGAAAATTAGCTTGATTTTACTTTTTAAATTCTAATAGTAATCTGCTTATTACAACATACTAAGAAAAACCTTTTTTGACATTTGAGATTGTGATTTAAGGGATTTTGATACTATTCTGAATTTAGAAGTGTATAAACAAGATAAAGCTCTTATTACTAAAGTTATTCTTATTTTTATTACTAGGTACTAGGTGTTCCTCTTACTATTCTTATAGAAAGCTGACTAAACGCACCTTTACCTTTCATAAAAATTTTAAAGTTGGTTACTGAAAATTCAGTAGATCTGGCCAAATAGTCTCTTAATAGATTTAGGTTTTTGATTAAACAGTAAGTATTGCAAGTGAATATGTAAAACAGACTTCTTACTTACATTAAAATGATTACAAATTGCATCCGGGAATAAAACACAATTTATTTTCCATTATTAGACATTAAACAACAGGTAAAACTTCGCAAACTTGAGTCAACTGTCCAATATTAATACAACACTTGACATTAGCTAAATCTTAATTTGAATTTAAAAAAGCTTTTTTAAAATCAATACTTGACTGATTGTACAAGTGAATTTGTTTCTATATATAGATAAGTAATATCTTGCAATGAGAAACATATTTTGAAAAATTGTTAAACACCGAATTGAGCCATAGAGAACCTTTAACAAATGTAACTTAAAATTAAATGCAGATTCCAAAACAGTAATAAAAAGTTTGCCATTCTATTAATAATGAAGTTATGGCCATTTTCCAGTAGCACTTTTATTTGGAAAATATTTTACGTAAAGAGATCCCATAACTTAATGCCCATATCCAAATTTTCAGGGATAGTACCACATACCTTTAAAATTTCCAATATGATTTTGTAAGTTTATAATGAAAACATGCTCAAGTGAAAAATTATTAGGTTCATTTTAAAGCTCGAGCGGTATTTAGGAAGATTAATTTTCAAATAAGAAGTTAAGTTAAGCATTAGAAAATAAATATAAAATTGACTAAACTTTCAACAACACACCTAATTATTGCTGAACTAAACTAACTGACTTATTTATTGCGTAATAAAAGTTACAGTTATGGTAATTATTTGAAACATTGTGATGCTTTTCTGCAAATAGCAAACTTTTGCCTGTTCCTCGTATTTTCTTCAAGAATTTCCCTGTGGTGTTCATCATTTATCTGTAGATGTAGATAGTTAGTAAGGGATTTTGCATTCGAATGACCGGTAGTTTTGATAAAATTTTGCTCCAACACACCAGTTTGGCTATAGCCCTTAATTAATGGTTTGCTATTTTTTTGTCGATTTTGAGTCCCACTTGTAATGCTTGATTTTTAGTCCATTCAGAGACCTGATTTAGTCCTACAGGACTGCTTTTGTACCATTTCCCACTTCATTTCCAATATGGATCTGATTATCAAAAAAGTAATTGACAAGTTGTGTAACTTCATTTTGCTTTTAGCTTTAAAACAGGTCTACAGTTTTGAACTAAACATTTGGGATCTATACACTTTGTATTACCCTCTTGTGTTGTTTTTCAAATTCAGGGTCGCATTTAATTCTCCGAGTTTTTTACCGCTGATATGTAATTCTTCTTTAAAAAACCATCACTATATTTTTCTCCATCTTTGCTCGTGCACCTTCACCTCTTCTCCAAGCAAACTCATACGACAGAGAAAAAAATACCTTTTTCGCCAACCCCTCGGGGTTCTTCATCATGACTGTTGTTGATCAGCATTTTTAATTCATTTTATGGCAAGAAACATGCAGATTACTTGCACTTATTTTCAGGGCATGATAATTCCCTTCTTTTTGCATTTCCTGCATCTCTCAGGCTGATTTAAGTTTAATCTTCTCACATAGATTTATTTTAATTCCATACTCATTAAAATATTTTTCCATTAATAGTTTCGCTGTGACGTTTCAGTGTTGTAACAGTGTGATCTTCGTATTCTTCTCCATCTTGTTTTCTTATATTTAAAATAGATGCAAATTCAGAGACTGGAGTATCTTAATCTATTTTGTGTTTTTTTCCGCACAAAATGACAAATTGTTTCTAAACGCTCTTCTTACTTTTCAGTATGTTTATCGGTTCACAGTTAATCACATGGTATCCACTTTTTCTTCCACACGATTCATTTTGACCGAATTCTACAATACTTAAAAAAAATCACGTTGAATAAATTTATCTTTTCACAGTTTTATTAACAGTGTACATGTGTAGGATGCCATGTCAACGTGAAATTACGCTGTAATTTTTTTGCAAGTTATCAGATTATCTTTTTATTGATACAGTTTCTGCTCTATAATAAAATTAATGAAATAATCATGTTAACATTATATTTGTAGTGCTTACTGTTTGATTTCCAAGACGATTTTAAAATAAATGCATGTCATATTTACAGAACTATACAATGTGTGTGAGTTTGCATTGCACAATCAGTAGCTTCGTAAATGTCAAGATATTAAAATTTTTCAAAAAGTACTTCCCAGTGATTTTTTGTGCTCTTTTCAACCCTCTGATTAAAAACTCTTTCATTAAAAAACAAAAGAGCAGCGACATGTACAGTGATTTTTTTAAATGGAACACCCTGTATTTTATTTCATAATTTGAAATCCTATTATTTTTTCTTAAAAATGATAAATAGCAATACAGTACTTCACCACATCTGATACTTTTCTACCATATTCCTAAGAATGTGATAAAAAAGTAGACACGTTTTGTCTGGAACGCCTGGTTAAAACCGACCGAAAAAAACGCTGCAAATTTTTTTTGCGCCGGGTGTCAGTATACTCTCAGATCTTCCGAAGTTTTTTTTGTGCTAGCCTGTTTGCATTGTCAGTTCCAAGGTCACTCCATTACAGTGGACCAGTATCCAGCGGCGTGCAATGAAAAATTTTTAAATAGTTTTAAGACCCCGCCAAAAATTTTTTTTTTTGCTCTACCACATTTGTACATGTATGTTGAACATCCCCAAATTTTATTATGGATGAGTTCTGAATGACCCTGTATATAACATGGAAGCTTAAATAAAAGAAATTCATAATCAATTTTAGTAGAAATATCTACAAACAATATAAGTACCGCAATTAATTTGAAGACAGACATTAGGTCAAATGATTTTCCTTATTCTGTTGGTATTAACAAATTCATGTTGCTGAAATGATCCTTATAATGAAAGTGGAGATTAAAGATTCAATGTTCTTTACAAAACCAAATATTTTATCAATCCTTACTTTCCTTAAAAACTTAATTCTAGTTTTAACATGATCAGGTCTGGAATATCTTTACCTATATTTTAATTTTCAGTTGTTAGTAATTGTATAAATTCACAGAAAAATTGGGTAATTAATTACCACATAGCCAAATTCACTTGTAGTCTACATCAATTTATTTTAGTTTACTATTATACTTCGTAACATGATCATAAAACAAAGAATTAGACATTATTATTACCTCAGGCGAGTCAAAGGGATACTTATTACTAAACTTAAATTGCAACTGGAAACTTTCCCCCTCATATAAAGTCCCTGGAGCTCCTTGCATATTTATTATCCAACTGAAAAAAAAAAAAAATTATATATGTATTAACTTCGACAAAATATAAGATGAATTACTAAACTGCAGTTTATTTTAATAATAATTTAATATTTATATCTTAAACAGGCCAAGTAACTTTTTATTTTCTCTCAGTTTCTTCTGCTTCTTTTGAGATTTATGATGTGCGATAAAGATATGATAATTGATAAAGTATCTAAGCTATTATAATTTGTTTAGGATTATGGTCACTTATTTGTCACATTTGACAAATTTATAGTAATTTCAATGATGGCGTTTATAAAACGGAAATAGAAACATTTCTCTATTTAAATGTATTTCTGTATCTAAATTTTAACAAAATTCTTGTTCTTCATTTAATAATAATTTTGAGCTTTTTCAGTATGAGAATTTGTATTTTAAAAACCCATGTCTGACTGTTTCTTTTGGCACAGGGGCTTATTTTCAAATATTTGTATATTTTAATACACCGAGTTAAAGGAAGGATTTGCATGGACGTTCTATGAGAAAATCACTTAGCACTGAAGGGTTAGCTATTTTTATAAAAAACTAAAACAGGTATTTTGCACTCTTTCTAATCGCAGCACCTACTTTTTAGAAACAAAGAGAAATTATGTTAATTACGATCCACTGAGGTAAATTTTAATTATAACCTTGACTGGCTTTGAAGACTTCAAATTTTAATTGCAAGGATATTGTGTTAGTAATAGTAATAATAATAATAATAATAATAATAATAATAGTAATAATAATAATCATAATAATAATAATAATAATATAAGGGGAATGTTTTATGCATAACAAAACAGTTTTAATCACGTCAACACATGAACGATTGAAAATGTACCATTGACCTCAAAGTAAGTATTGTGCATCACAATTTCCGCATGATAAAATTTGGTATATTTGCAGCAAAACGAAATTAACTAAGTACTTTTTATTATTATTATTACGTAGCACGTATATCCTGCCTTCGATAGTCCAAGCCTCTTGTTTTCCATATTTCTTCTTAGCTTGTAACGGAAGTTCATACGGGTCCTTTGATAAATCCTCAAATATATCAATTCCAGAATTTATCACTAACTGTTTAGCTCAGTAGACCTCGTTAGATATAATGTTAGTAAGTAACAAGGTTCTGTGGATTTACCAGCACCAAATGGATATAATGTCATTCTTTCCAAATTCCACTTTTATTGTACTCTGAATGAACAACAATATGACATCCAAATCTTTTTTATTTTCTAATTCTATAATACCATGGAAAGGAAGAACATTACGCTTGTTATATTGTTCTAAATAATCAGTTCTCGTTGTTATATGAAACTATAACACTTGAGTAAAGTGTCGTTTAATTAACAGCTGATTTAAGTTACATAATGGTTTTTATAGAACTGGTTGTTAAATATGGAGAGTTATTTACAATGTGGGTAGGTATTACAGCAGTTTTTAGGATTCAATAACAAAATATATTCCCTCCTGTAACACTACATCAATTAAGATGGTGAAATACTGCTAGGCAACCAGTAAATCTTATAAAATACTGCAGTAAGTAGAAATATAGTTTCCTCATTAAGAAAGGACACATTAGTAGTTTGTTAAACTACTTGAGTCTTGAACTATTCCGCCATTGTGTATAATGGAAAAATATGAATTTTTATATAAAACATTCATAAAATAAAAAGTTTTCAAGTTATTTCAGAAAATGGTTTCAGGTTTTTACATTTTCCTCTATATCCCAAAAAAAAAAACATATTTTGTCCTGGTAACAGAACCATATTCAGGAATGATCAGAAAGGATGACAATAAAAGTAATGAAATATTTGTTGAAAATTTATTTGCATACTTACAAATAACAAAACATATTTACTTTACTTACATACTTTTTGGAATAACTGAAGTTTACTTTTTTAACATTCATCTTTCGAGGCATCTTCTTGTGCAGTCTGTATATGAATGGAATCTTGTGTATCAAGTTGCAATATTAGAAACTAAAACCAAATTACTAGCTTAATAAAAAACTGCTTTTAACCATTTGTTTCACTGAGTAACTACATGTTCTGGGGAAACTACAATCTGTGGGCATTTTTCTTGTAACACACGAAATTAGCGAATTTGTGTTGGGGAATAATTTTCTTACGCCTTTTGCAACTCTGTTCAGTCTGTGAACCATGCAGGTGATGTAGTACAGATTACAATAAAAATATGACTATTTGAAAGTTATATCTGTTTTTCACATACCAGAGGATGCACTGTTATTAAAACCAACACTCATATTAATAATTACAATAATATCAAGTTTACTAATGACCACTAACCACATCCTTAAATCAATCTAAGTAGTTCATATTAATAATTAAATATTTATAGACAAATAACTAACAGCATGCTAAATAAGAAGTTAATGTGACAACATTTCATTCTATACATAGAGCTAATTTCACTGCAATAAATCTAACCTGCATTTACAAACATTTACACAGTGACAAGACTGACAAGTGTCTTGTGTCAAGACTGTTTTGTGTTAATAAGCATTAACTTCGCCTTTGATAATAGAGAGATTTTAAGCCCCTTAAATTTTACCTTATCGTTATCGTAATTGTTATATTGAGCATGCGCAGTGCCTAAAATTATACTCTTTTTGGAACTGCGCATGCTCAGAATAACGATAACGACGTGCTAAAATTTAATGGATTCAAAAACTCTCTAATGAATTCGGTAAGTAACCATGCCATAATTAAATTTTATATAATTATTAAGATTACTAACATATAAATATGAAAAAATACACATTAAGTTATTTAAGATTTCAGAAAAACCTTCTCGATCTGTAAATTGGGAGGGAAAAGAAAAACTGCTGCTATTGTTGTCAAACTTTTAGGTTAACTTTAACTTATTGTAAAACATACCCAAACTGATAACTAGTGATTTAACATCATTCTAGTGTTAAAATGGATTTAAATGGTATTATTAATGTAGTTTTCACTAATTACATTGTGGCCAGGTCTTAGAACATTCAAGTTTTATTATTAATAAGGTTGCAAATCTTTATCTTTGGTGCTACTGTAACGTTGATTCTAAAGAAATTACAGAGAATTGTTCACAAAGTTGACAATATACTCATGATTGTTATTTCTTTTGTACATAGTAATTGTGGTTGAGTAGATTCTCCATTCAGGACTCATCACAAGAAAATTGACTATATATTATCCGCATGCATTTTCAAATAATAAACTTTGTCCACATGCCATATCCATAGTTTCATCTCAGGTGGCACCTCATGATATATCCACTTTTCCAAATACTATTTTAGATTGGGTTCTCTAATTTTATTTAGTATATTACTGAAGACAAAAGCCTTTGTTACTTCGTATTTAAAATCATTGCTGCTTGATGATTCAGCTTGAGACAACATATGCATTTCAGTCTTAATCATAAAACATCATTCTTACTACTTGACTGCAAAAATAAATAGCATGGTATGCATTTTAACGAGGTCCCTTGAAAGATATCTTTTGTGTAAACTTAGGCGACTTGTCTTGTCTTCAGGCATCTTTTGTAAAAACCCTTTTTTACTAAATGTCACAAACATACAACAGTTATAAAGCCTCCACTGATACTACACTAGATTTATTAATAATTGTTGCTATAATACAAGTATACTTGCATTTATACCTACAAAATTGCAGATTTTACTGATATATACCGGGTGGCTAAAAGTAAGTGTCCTATTAGATTTTTTCAGAGACCACTTGGATTTAAATTTTGAAATTTGGCACTCTTGACAATTAAAATAATGGCGTATCTGTAGCTCTTGCCGTTATACCAGAAGTTGAAGTCAACTTTCTATTTTTATGGCTGACTATTTTAAATGGAAAACCCTATATTGCATTTTTCCCTATTCCTAAAATTAACTGTTTTCCAGACATATAATTTTCTTAAAAAAAAAAAAAAATCAGTACCTAGCCTAAATCTTTGTGTTTTTCAGGTTTATCGCTGTAATAGAGACAATTTTCACATAGGAGAGGTAAATCCACAAGCTTTCTAACCAATACCCTCACAGATGCTGAATCTCATACAGAGGGTGAAAATTTAGCAAAGAGCAGAGACTTTACATTAATTTAGAATCTGCACTGAAGTCTACAAGGATTTTACCAAAACCTGTTACCAATGAAGATAATGAAATCAATATAAAGATAAATGGAGGAAATGGAAATAATATTTCATCTAAACTTATTTTTTTTATTATTCTAAAGTAAATAAACGAATAAATTCATAATAACTTCATCTATTATGAAACTGTATTATGCATAGGTTGCAAATTTTAAGTATGTGGCATATATATATATATATATATATATATATATATACAGGGTGATTGATCGAAACCGTCCATTAACAGTATTGGGAATTCTGTTCATAATATTTTTCTGAAAATTTCAGCATCTAGGTAATGAATCATGCTCTTTTCAATGAAAATATTTTCAAGATGGCGGCACTTCCGGAAGTACCGGATATTGATATCAACTTTCTTATTTCAAATGGAATGGTATAGTTTTTTTTGCATTTTTGAATTCCGGATGTAATTTTAGGGGGACTTTGTGTAGCATTCCCTATACCTAAGTGCAGCCGTTTCTGAGTTTTTTCGACTTTTTTGAAAAATTTTCGATTTACATCGTGATGCTGAAAATTATGTACCGCCGCCATTTTTAAAGCAAAAACGCTCAAATTTGGGTTATGGATAGAAAAGACCCTTACATTTATACCGTAGTTTTTAGAATTGGTGTATTATCTACAGGGTGTCCAAAATTTGATTTCCTTTTAGTGCAACTTCAAACCACTAAAACTCGATTTTTTCAAATGCAATGCCCTATTTTTTTTTTCATATCCAGAAGCAGAATTAAATTCTGCATCGAGCTGCATTAGCATTCCCTATACCTATCTGCAATATTTTTCGAGTTATTTAGGTTTTTGATAGAGCCTAGAGGAAATTATTCCATTTTCTTAATAGCTAGCCATGGAAATGACAAAAAACGTTCTTATTAGTAACTGTCAAACACTCAAATCGTGTATTGCTGTTCTCTTTATCGAAATGGAATATCAAGGGTATTCAAACACGGATATTTTGAATTTATTTTATATTCATGGAGAATGTCACAAAATTATTCAGAGAACCTGCCGTGTATTCAATGAGAGATATCCCCATTTGACTGCAGTAACTACACATATATTTAAATAAACAGAACATAATAGTCTTTAGCATATCAAAGAACGAAATATGCTAAATGTCGAACTAAATCTATTACAAAACTATTACAATACTAGTTAAATTAAAGTAGTCTAAAGCATGTTCAAACAAAACATAGAATCTACAACTTTATAAATGCTCTATGTGGTCCCCATTTTTCTGTAGACAGCGATGAATTCTTGAAGAAAATTCTTTTGTGCAAGCCTTATAAATATGATCAGGATTTAATTGGCGAAATGCTATTCTGATGCGTTCTTCTAATTCCTCCCTTGTCTGCACTGTAGTATTGTACACTTCGTTTTTAATGTAGCCCCACAGAAAAAAGTCGAGTGGTGTTAGGTCGGGAGATCTTGGAGGCCATCGCCAGGGTCCATTGCGGCCAATCCAGCGGTCATCGAAAATCTGTGTAAGCTCTCGTTCCACTTCGCGAGTAGAATGGGCAGGCGCTCCATCCAATTGGTACCAAGACTCTCTTAAAATCCCGACAGGCAAATTCTCTAAAAATTCCGATACTACTCCTCTTAAAATTTCAAGGTACCTTTCGCCAGTTAAATTATAATCATAGATTATAAAGGAATATCGATTGTTCATAAGTAGACAAAAAACGTTAACACTGAATTTGTTTTGAAAATGAACCTCTCGCTTTAAATGGGGGTTGTTTGTGGACCAGTGATGTAAATTGCGCCGGTTGATTATCCCCTCTCTGCTAAATTTTGCCTCGTCTGTCCAAATGATTTTTCGCAGAAACAGTGGATCTTCCTGAGTTTTAATTAGAATCTGTTCGCAAAATTCCAATCTTCTAATATCGTCGCCTGGATGGAGTTGTTGAACTGTAGTGAACGAATAGTCGTGCATTTTATGCTTTTTTAGAATAGCTTGAACTGCATAGAATGTTAAACCCAAGTCTCGAGCTGCCGATCGAATTGACTCCCGTGGATGGACATTAAAATATGTTAGAACGTTAATTTCACTATTTTCTTCATTTACAATAGGTTTAGGTCGAATGCCAGCTGATTTCACTTTCCCATATTTTAAAAAATTAGATTCTATCCGTTTAAATTTCTGTCTGGTCATTGCAGTCAAATGGGGATATCTCTCATTGAATACACGGCAGGTTCTCTGAATAATTTTGTGACATTCTCCATGAATATAAAATAAATTCAAAATATCCGTGTTTGAATACCCTTGATATTCCATTTCGATAAAGAGAACAGCAATACACGATTTGAGTGTTTGACAGTTACTAATAAGAACGTTTTTTGTCATTTCCATGGCTAGCTATTAAGAAAATGGAATAATTTCCTCTAGGCTCTATCAAAAACCTAAATAACTCGAAAAATATTGTAGATAGGTATAGGGAATGCTAATGCAGCTCGATGCAGAATTTAATTCTGCTTCTGGATATGAAAAAAAAAATAGGGCATTGCATTTGAAAAAATCGAGTTTTAGTGGTTTGAAGTTGCACTAAAAGGAAATCAAATTTTGGACACCCTGTAGATAATACACCAATTCTAAAAACTACGGTATAAATGTAAGGGTCTTTTCTATCCATAACCCAAATTTGAGCGTTTTTGCTTTAAAAATGGCGGCGGTACATAATTTTCAGCATCACGATGTAAATCGAAAATTTTTCAAAAAAGTCGAAAAAACTCAGAAACGGCTGCACTTAGGTATAGGGAATGCTACACAAAGTCCCCCTAAAATTACATCCGGAATTCAAAAATGCAAAAAAAACTATACCATTCCATTTGAAATAAGAAAGTTGATATCAATATCCGGTACTTCCGGAAGTGCCGCCATCTTGAAAATATTTTCATTGAAAAGAGCATGATTCATTACCTAGATGCTGAAATTTTCAGAAAAATATTATGAACAGAATTCCCAATACTGTTAATGGACGGTTTCGATCAATCACCCTGTATATATATATATATATATATATATCACTCCATTTTGGTCTAAGAAATGTGCAACTAGTTGCTGTAACATACTTTTTAATTTGTCTGCTCTCATCCTTAAAACTTAAACATGTAAATCTGTGATAATTTTTTTGCCAATAATAACTTTTTAATGTCATGTGTTAGTGTTCAAATAATTTTGATTTTTTATCAAATTTTGTGTTGATGTCAAACTTAGCTAAGTTCCTATGCAATCTCACTTATTTTTTTCCTGATGAAGAGACAATAAAGTTCTCGAAAGCTTGAATTAATAAAAAGAGTGTTTTTTATTCACTGGCTGGTGACTGGATTATCCGAAATTATATAACTTGTTTCTCAACTTAGACAGTCGTCTAACCTCCAAGGCTCCTTATATATATATATATATATATAGGGTGCTTCAAATTCGATGCAATACATGGGTATCTCAGAAACGGTAAGAGATGCGAAGTCGGTTAAATGGAGGCAAAGTTGCACATTCAGGGGGGCAACATAATGGTGAAAAGAAATCAAGGCTAACTTGATTAGTTTTCGAAATATCTTTAAAAAACTGAAAATTTCGATTTTTGTTTTTATTTTTTTGCGGGCCTATTTGATGAAGTATTCAAAAATGAAGAGCACTTTTCTATAGCAAGTTTTTGTCCCTTATCGAATGGTGTTAGCGAATTTTCCGCAAAACGTTTCGTTTCCCAGAAACCAACATCAACTTATTTTTTTTAAATACGGACCTGGAATTTTTTTTCAATTTTTTGGAAGCATTTTTGTAACTTGATAGAATGCCACCATAAAAGGAACCAGATTTAAACGTTTTTCAAAGCACACTCAGTTGCCTAGATAAAACTAAATCTAAGAGGACCACGGGAATAATGATGGATTTTTCTTAGACAAAACATTTAAATCTGGTTCCTTTTATGGTGGCATTCTATCAAGTTAAAAAATGCTTTTAAAAAATTGAAAAAAAATCCAGGTCCGTATTTAAAAAAATTAAGTTGATGTTGGTTTCCGGGAAATGAAACGTTTTGCGGAAAAGTCGCTAACACCAGTCGATAAAGGGGAAAAAGTTGCTATAGAAAAGTGCTCTTTATTTTTGAATACCTCATCAAATAGGCCCGCAAAAAAATAAAAACGAAAATCTAAATTTTTGGTTTTTTAAAAATATTTCGAAAACTAATCAAGTTAGCCTTGATTTCTTTTCACCATTATGTTGCCCCCCTGAATACACAACTTTGCCTCCATTTAACCGACTTCGCATCTCTTACCGTTTCCAAGATACCCATGTATTGCATCGAATTTGAAGCACCCTGTATATATATTGCTTCAAATTCGATGCAATACATGGGGATCTCAGAAACGGTAAGAGTAATTTAAAAAAAAATGATTGAAAAAAAAATCGTAGTAGGCTGAGGATTAGCAGCTGGACCATCATAATAGGTTAATACGTTCAATAAGTACATCTAGGAAGCTAATATATACAAAAAAATTAATTGGCATCGCGCTTACCAAAAATGTTTTAGAAGGGTGTCCTGGTTCTTAATGGGCCACACTGTATACCGGGTTTCCCATTTCATTTGACTAATGGCAATTAACATGGGCTATTACATTTCATTGAATTTTATATTCCCAGGGCACACTATGAGAAATATTGCTAACGGAATCGATAGTACTTACTGTCAAACACTTCTGATTACCAAAATACTAAAGTGAAATGCTTTTTTAATTAAAATATCAATAAAAATTCGTTTTAAGTTAATAGATGTAGTTTACATAAGGGTTTTACCAGTATTGTTATGTCATCTGATGGACAAGTTGGTTGAGCGGCAGTCTTTTAAACTGAACCGCAAAATTTTGCAGGTTCAAATCCCGCCAGAGACAACTTTTTTTTTTTATTTTACTTTTTCATTCATTACAAATTATTAGTTTACTTATTCGAATAAATATGGTTGCTGTACGTATGAACATTGAAAAAAAAACTGCTATCATGTCATAATATGCTTCTTCATTTATAAAAAGTATTTTTTTCTACAAAGGTACTTTACAAGTATTTTTAAATTAAGCTAACAGCAAAAACTATCGTATTCAATTTGACTGATAACTTTTGTCTTACTGTCATGCCTACTTATAAACTGATAAATACAATAGGAACTTGCAATTAAATAAATAGTAATGCATTTTTGGTGAAAATAAAATAATAAAACATCTTTACACTATATTAAACACTATTATTTGCAAAAACTCTAAAATGAAAAATATAACAATTGAAAGATAATAGTTAATTGTGTACCAAAGCATTAAAAGTGAACTTTTTGTCACCTATGTGGATTTTATTTGGAGAGGCCCGTAGGGCCGAGGCACATTGTTTTTTTTCGAAATCGAGAAAACTGCATTTAGTTACATTATAAAGATACAAAATTATGCCACAAATACTGCACAGCGTTTGTTGTATGTTAATTTGACGTTTATCTGTCACTCCGCCTACTTGAAAAAATCGTGATTATTTCTCGTTCTTTACTGCCGATTTGGACGTTCTTTAGTGCCGATTTCGAAAAAATAAATAGGTATTATTCATTTAGAACAAGTTAACTTTATGTAGAACACTAAATAAAGTTGAACCCTCTGACATTCTACTATTAGTAGCAATAACTACAAAACGAAAAGAGATATCGACCTCTGGTTTTTTTTATCTAATGTCCTATCAAGTATAGTAAGGTAAGTTTATTAAAAAATCTGAACGAATATGACATATCTTTAAATAGCACCACCTATTGTTGAGCATACAAATTAACTTTGCTAGTGCTTTAAAATGAGCCATTCTTTGTTAAATTCGGATAACGTATACTCAAGTTACAGCATTTAAAAAAATTCCAAGTTCAATTTGCTACAAAATTTGTAGCAAATTGACCAAAGATTATTGAAAATATTTTGTAAGTTGTATATTTTTATTATTTTGTGTAAATAATACTTTTAGGCAATCAAATCAGTCTTTTATAATTTTCAATTTAATGGGAGACAGATACTTAAATTTATTGAAGAATTAAATTTTACCTATAAGAGGAACTGAAGAGCTTTTACAATAACTATAGAATGGCATCACAGTGCGAGATAGTACAGTGTTTCCAAATTGCAAATTTCTTCATAATATTTAATAAAATTAATTTTTGACAGTGAGTACAGTTTATTGGAATTATAGTAAATGTCTGTAACCTAGAAACACTGATTAAAATATGTAGGAAGTCAAAAAGTTAATTTTGTATTTGGAATTGTGCAGTGTGATGATCGGAATGAATATTTTCTAGTTCTTCAAGTATTTTTATTGAAATGTAAAAAAACAATAGTTGGGAATACAAAACAATATATATTTTAAATGTTTTTGTTTATTACATTTGGTGAATAATGGAAATAACATTATACTTTTACTGTATTTATTCATTAATAATTTCATCGTTGCTATCGTCGACATTATCTGCTTCCAAATTTATAACAATACGAAGAATATGCTTTCGGTTGAATCAAACTTCTCTATCCCACCAGTACTGAATTTCTTCGTCATACGTCGAATTGTTGCAGACCATACTTTGGGTGTTGCTTTTCCAACAGTCTCTTTCCACATTGCCCACAATTTTTCAGTAGAACTATTATCAGAGCCCACAGTAAGTAATACTCTCTGTAGTAGCAGATCTCTATAGTAATTTTTTGTTATGCCCCAAATGTGTTCAATGGGGTTAAAAATACATTGGTAAGGGGGGAAGACGAAGCACTTTATGCCAACATTTTTCAGCCAGCATATCAGCTACATATACAGGTTGTGGTTTATTTCTACAAATACAATACGCAATATAATAGTATATTAAATACACAAGTTTAGTAAAACATTACTTTTCTAACGAGTTTGGTATACTACTTTTTTGCATTTCTTAATATTCGTCAATTGATTCGTCAACTTAACGGTTGTATGGAGAAAAGTGGCATATATTGGCAGTAAAGTATCACATTACTATATGAAATGCAAAAAAATATATTTAAAATACTTCACTAACTTACATCAGTACTAAACCTTACAACTGTGATTTCAAAAATGTATTTTTGTATTGAATATTATTCCGACTTAACCACTGTTGTATGTCAGCTATCTTGGAGGCCGTCGTTGGAACTTTATTCAGGATAGTGCTCTAATAACTCGTATTATCCATAACAATAGTGGAAGGTTCTTCTAAATTAACTAACAGCTGATATTCAAACAATTGAACGAAATTTTGCTGATTAATTTCTCCATAATAATCCACATCCTTTGTTTTTGAAGAAAACACCAGCTCTGCACCAGGAATAAATTCTGTTGCGCAGTCAGCATGAGGTACAGTACAATATAGGTACCTTTAATCAGATTTGAACTAATATATTATCCTGCTACATGTAATAATAAATGTACCTTGCGCCATTTACTTTGGTCTTTTTCACACGCTTAGTACTGGAATCTTGCCAGGAACGTCCAACAGTACCATCTTTAAAAAACGATGTTTCATCAAGGAAAACGAACTGATATATGCCTTCCTTTTTAAGACTAACGTATTCATGTAAAAAAATTACACGCTACATTGAAATGGTAGGTAGCTCCATTAATCCACAACGTGGATCATCTTTGCAATATTTAAAACCAATTGATTTATCAATCTTCCAGTGATATTATGAAACCATTGAATAGATTCTGCTCCTGGAGCTCTTCTCTCAAAGCTTTCAAAGAAATATTTTTCTCTAAAATAAATCTCTTTAACTTAAAATTGATATAAATTTAATATTTCAACTAACTGTCTATTCATTTCTATAAATAACATTCCGAACTGAGGTCTTGTTAAAATCATTAACATCTACAATTAATTTTTCCCATTTCTTTGGTGGACTTGGTGGATTTTGGTGTTTCACCTCCGTTGTGCTTGTTTGCAACTCCGAAAAAATAAACAGAACATAAAATTTTCAGACACAACCTAATATTTTCATTGGCGTCAAATTATAATATTGTTAATAATAGGTATTTAAAATACAGTTCATAATTGGTCCAATAATTACAACTTACGTCTCTTACAGTGGTAAGTGAAAGAAATGGCCCTCCATTTTAAGGTTCCTGTTCAAAATACTCTATTAAGAACCCTACCATTTCTTGAACACGACTCAACAAATGTTTCGGAAGGTTAATGCTTCGCACAGCGCACTGTCAATTTATTAGTTCTGAAAAGAACTTTTTATACGCTTTCAATCGATTCCAATACACAAAAATAAAATCAAACAGAGCCGGAAACAAAAGAAAATAAATTTTCTCTTGTTCTAACAAAAAAATCGTAGGAAAATTTAGAGTGAGGGTATAATAAATAATAATAGTTAACAACTAAGACGCTAACATAAAACTTATTTAACTTTCCATCAATTTTACATGTATATGAGACAATACCACTGTTTTATTTTTATTGATGACCCAGCGCCCAGACCTTTTAATACATAAAACTGCTAAATCAAATTTGACGAGACAATTCCCCAAGTCCCTTCTTCCCTTGAGCTTGATGATACTTTATCTGTGTTGATATTATTAGGTTAACTATTTTAGTAAGAATAAGATAAGCGTAAAAAAGTCAATTAATAATAATTTGAACTCGCTTTATAATCTTACTGTATACGAATGCCGTACCAGCCATACTAGCACCGCCATTTTGAAAACAGAGAAACATCAGTAAGTTCATTTTTTTAAGTACAATGATGCAGTTTTCGTTTCATTATCAAATTATACAATAAATTACCTATCTTTTGACTATACACGTTTTTATACCTATCTCTAGTGGTTCTCTTGAAATAGAGGATTTTTGTAACATCAGTCATTTTTGAGGTATGTAGTTCATGGGTAACTTAAGCTAGACGCTTCCTTGTTTTAACCCCTTGCCTTACTAATTTTATTTAAAAAAAAATTATCTAATTTTTTTTATTTTGTGAAAGTAATGTTTGCATATGTACTAATTAATAAATAATATTTTTATTCACAAAAACTTATTATTTAAAAAAAAAAAAAACGTAGAGAAACATCTAGCCCTTATTATTATCCCGAGTTAACTCGTAGGGGGTAACACACAATGACGCGTCACATTTCAAGCATTGATACCTATTTTCCTTTCTTATTTTTTCCTGAAGTGCTCCATTTGCGACTACACATTGCACATACCCTTGTCGGAATCTCAAATACAACTAACCTATTTACAAGCATATTTACAACGAATTGAGATGACAATAAACACCATCTGGCACAAAAAAATCAAGTGAAACATTATTTTGGGTATAAAATATTGCGCATCTACTCCAAAAACGACATATCTCGGGTTAGAAATTCATTGCATGCCGCTGTGGATCGTTTATAACCGTGATACATTCTTGTAAATGAATAAGCTGAATGCACTCGAGTTAACTCAGGATAATAATTCTGGACAAAAAATATTAACCCGAAATAATCTGGTATAGTGTTAAGCAGTTTAGGCAATTGTTATTTTCAGATGATTTTTGTATTAATTTGAAATGTTGCATTCTTCTAATTAATTTAAAGAGGTATCTTGTGACATGCAATAATGTAAAGTAGGTAAGATAATCCTATTTGAAAAGTAAATAGGTTCAAATGCTTAACTTTTTTATCAAGTGTCATTTTAATAGTAGTCTCTGACAAAAAGCATTAACGCTTACTTTTACGTTAACTTAAAGCTAAAAAAATTATGTTTTTACAAACATTTTATTTAGGCATTTAGAGAGAGAAATTCGTTACTGGCATCGCATGTTTATGCACAATGCTATCCACCCAAGTCATACAAGAAGAAAAAGCTTTCAAAATGTAGTAGAAATTATTTGTAAATAATGCAAGTATTTTCAACTCGCATTGTTTGTTTACGCAACAATTCAATGTTTCATGTATTCAAAATATCTACAAAAACTATACGAGTTTTGACAAGTCTATGTTATTGTAGAATATTGTTATCTCAGTGTAATTTTGGTGTGGCAATATATCACTCAATTTTTTTGTAGATTATTGTAAACCTGAATGTTTTTATAAATATAACTGTGGCCGAGACAGCTATAATATATTTCACATTTGTAGTACACTTCATCCTTTGTAACTAGATAGGTACCTACTCTTAAATTAAAAACATCTGTTTTACATTTTTGTCTACTGTGAACTGGTACAAAATTGAAGATGTGTTGCAATAAAAAATAGTGAGTATTACTTTCCTAAAATGAGGGTTATATTACCCCATTAAATAAATTAACTATTAAGATGTTTACAAAATTTGGAACTTACAAATTATAATTTTACAATGCTTTTATCATGAGGGGAGAGAAACAGGATTAAATAACATAAGATTTAAAATGTTAGTTTTCATCCTAAAGTTCAAGTTCACCCTACAATTTTGCAGATAGGACTCTGCATAAAGTTTTCAGGAATCTTATGGCTTATCTCATTTTTAACACTCACTGTAATAAATTTTGTTCTGCCAAGTTCGAGTCAACAGATACTCCTGGAGGTGGTTCCTTCACGAGTGACATTAATTCCTTCTGTAGCCTTCTCTAAAACAAAATCTAATTATTGAAGTGCATATTATTTTAAACATTCATTAAACAATATCATTGGATGAGTATTTACAAATTAATGGTTCCAAGCATAATCTTACCTCAGATGGTGACATTCCTGCCATTTTGAAATTATATTTTCATTCCTTAAAGAAGTAATTTTGTTATATTGATCAAAATCAATAGTTACATTATCTCTGTAATTACTATAAATTGCTATTTACATAAATAGCATAATAAATAAATATATATCACAAAAGCTGTCAAACGGAACTAAAAAAGATTTTGTAGTCACAACAAAAATATAAGGATTAGACAATTAGACATGCTCTGTGGTCGTGGTCTTGTATTTTGTGATTTGTGCTTGTGCTTCCGTATATGATCTGTGATTTTACAGTTTGGATCACAGATTATAGATACTATAGATGGGCCACTCTCCCTCTCCCGCCAAAACCGTTAATAGCGCCGCTCGTGATGCGTAGTTGAACTACCGGAGCTGCGCTGGTTGCCTACCCTAGATACTTTTTAATTATTTAATCAAATTTCACATTTTGAAAACAATTTAATAATATATATTCACTATTTTACACATCAAGTTTTATTATAAAAAGATGTGTATAATAGTGAATACATTTTACCAAACTGTTTTCAAAATGTGATTAATAATATTGTGAAGGTGTTCTGACGTGAAGTAATGTATTTAAAAAAATAATTCAATGTAAAATAAAATTTATTAATAAAAAGAACATTTAAACATATGACCAAATAATTGTTAAATTATATAACACAAACTTACGAGACACATAAAATGTTTAAACAGCAATTAATAACCTGTAAGTTTGCTTTCGATAGATCTCAAATATGTTTGTCGGAGAAATTCATCGAATACAGTTGTTGGATGTTCACACACCATTTCCTACGCATCTGAAAATTAAAATATTACGTGGTAAGCAGTGTGATTACCTTGATAACAAAACCTATTAAATATAAGTTTTAATAAATGTTAGGATGACAGGTATATTTCTTGATTGATTTTATATATCTGACTATAATTGAAGTTTCTCTTTCTTGTGAACTAATAATAGACACTGCAGTACATTTGTTACAATGCTTATATTGTTTGTTAAACATTATTCATATAACTACATAAACAAAAAGTTTGTACTCATCAAGTGATGGTACAATCATGTACTTTAACTTTGGTGCATAAAATTTTCTAAAAGATCTTTTTTATAATTCAAAATGCTTTTACTAGTATCTCAACATAAGTCTGGGAGAAATGAAGGAGAACAACCTTCAATTAATATTTCACATTGCAATTTTTTAATTGTTTATGCATTTATCTGAGTTCAGTCAAAAGAATTAACGGTTAAAAATAAATACTTCTTGTATAATAAAAAACTTAAGTATTCAACACGTTGGAATTGAAGTAAGAAAACTAAATACTGTTTTTCGCTTTTCTTTAAAACGACTTGCATGCAATTTAATAAGTAGCATTAGAAAAAAGCTCGTGCTACAGATAGAAATTTATAAAGAATTGACGAACAATTAAAAAGTAGATGAAACTTACCTTAAGATTTTTAAGCAAAACTAACATTCACCTTGTACATTGGTACATCCAGGAACACTGCAAACTTAAATCACAGTATAAGGCTTGAACTATTAACTTATTTAACAAGAACTATTAAATAAAAAATCTTTCAAAAGGACACAAAAATTATTCAAGAACAGATTGGTGTGAGGTTGTGTTATTCAACAACAAACGACCAACGACTAAACGAGATAACGAGAACAATCACGGAACATTAGTAAGTGCAGAAGCTAGCGCCGCTCGTGATGCGTAGTTGAACTAATATTGAAGTTTGACTTTTCCGTGGGAGTGCCCAGGCCCTGGTTTGGATTCTTCATATCACCGCCTTCTAGATTTACTCCGTTTAACTCCGTTAAATAGCCTCTCGCGTCAGCTACTTTTCTTGATTCTGAAGAAACAATTGCTGCGTCCGTAGTGTGGCGGCTCCTTGCGGTCGGTTACAAAATAATCAACTTTGAAGTTGTCAAATGTTAAAAATATAGGTTATGTTACTTTTTAATGTTTGTCCAAGTCAACAAAAATTTTTCTTATGTTTTATTGGTTTTCTCACGTTTTTCTGTGAAGGCCGAGTGAGTACCGGTAATAAAGATTTAGTGAAATAAGGTAGGTATTTCAGTTAGTTTTTGAACTAGTGAAAAAGTGCGGTGCCAGGAACTATAAAGACAAAAAACATCTCCGATTTTTAATTATCGGCGTTTATTATGGTTAAAAATTGTGAATTTGCAGGTAAAACATCAAACTAGGTAAGTAGATGGTAGATACCTGCATCAGACAATATTTATGAAAGATCAGATCTAACTGCAAAATTTATTTTTACTCAGTACCTACCTAGTTTTAAATATTTTTATTTGATTGAGTATTTTGCCACCACTGAACAGAAATATTAAATTATCTCATGTTTTGGGTTTTGTTAAAAACTCTGCCTAATGAAAATAACACGGTTAAGCCATCGATAAAGTTATTAGTTCTGTAAATAATTTAGCCAATGCTTAAGCTTAATTTATGCAGTTTGAATAGTACTTACTAGCAATGGTATTAAAAACAAGATAATTCTTATAAAATACTTCAAGCTTTACAGTAACTATTCAATTCTCTAAAAAAAACACAAAATACCCAATAAATAATGTTATTGAATGTACCTATAGAGACGTCATTTATATTTCGTTTTGTGGGCATGATATTGTGATTTGTCAAAAACACTTTCAAAATAACTGGAAGAATAAATAAAAAGAAAATGATAGTCATCACATCGGCAATAGGTAGATAGATACATACCATATTGTTTTAATCTCAGATAAATCATCGTTTATTTGTCTGAGCTTTTTATTATGTATTTTTGAAAATTTATTTATTTTATTTCTCATATAAACTATACTTCGTACTTCAATAGTTTTATAGTTACCTAGTTATAGCATGTAGGTGATACCGACATTGTGATAAAACGAAAGACCAATTTGATGATTAAATAACACAAGTACGTGGAACTTTCCTTAAATTGTTGGAAAGGGATTTTACAAGATTTTTTTAAAATGTTGGAAAGTAATATCTGCACCTCTGCATGATCCTAAATATTGTGCTGCCAGTATATTGGTTTCCACTAAGCATTGACATGTTTAGGTAACTAATGCACCGTACCAACTGTTCATGAGCACAATTATTACTCTGTTCTAGCAGCAAGGTATATAAGCTACTTCGTAAAGTTGGTATATGAACCACATGAAAACTTGGCCGTTGGTCGGCACACATACTTGTATGGATGATCATGTACCGAATATTTACGATGCCTGCCCACCACCTAGTGGCTGATATGCCAGTGAATTATCAAGAGCTGAACTTTAGCGATTTGTTTTTAGAAGATGTACAATCGAGGATGTAAAATCATATCCGCAATAGGTAGGTACATACAATGTTTGTTTTAACTAGTTATTTTTGAAAAATTATTTGTTTTATTTCTCATATATTTAGCATTTCGTTTTTTCGTGTCATTATCCCAATAGTTACCTCATCATATAATCAGACATTGGTCCATTGACTTGTACTCTATTACCTATTTGATATTGTCTAGTATAGTGCAACCTTAAAACTATGGAAGTGATACCGATATTGTAATACAACAAGACTCATTTGTCTACTTAAATGACCAAATATACAAGTATGTGGAACTTTCCTTAAATTGTTGGAAAGGATTTTACAAGATTTAGTAAAATGTTGGGAATTAGTATCTGCAGCTCTATGATTGCAAGTGTTGTGCTGCCAGTATATTGGTTCCCACTGAGCAATGACATGTCTAGGCTCTAATGCAATTTACCAATTGTTCAAATGCATAATTATTACTCTTTTCTAGCAAGGATCCTCCATATAACAATATAAGCTACTTCATAAAGTTGGTATGAACCACTTGAAAGTAAGCCATTTTCTGGCATACATACTTGGATGGATGACCACATGTAGAGGATACCAACAATGCCTGCCCACCACATAATGGCTTAAATGCCAGTGAATTATCAAAAGCTATACGAAATTAAGCGATTTGTTTACAGAAGATGTACTATCGACGATGTAAAATCGAGGTCCCTTGTATATATGATGATAAGCAATTGAAAATACTTACCCCATGATAAAGTGGGGCTTTGCCAAAAAAATTCCAAGATCATGATTATGCCCATGTGCCGGAGGCGGTGATTGGCTTAGTCCTTTAATGATTAATTAAACATTGTTTTGTATGTATCTTTGTGTATTGAATGTGTTATGCGAGGTGTAATTTTAATTAAACATTGTTTTGTATGTTTCTTTGTTTATTGAATGTGTAATGCGAGGTGTAATGTTTTATACTTATTTTTAGTGTTGAGACCGCTCGAGCGAAAAAGTACTCGAGCACTCAATTATTGAAATAACCGACGGCACTCGATTATTGGCGCATGATTCGAGTTATAAATGCAAGCGATGAAAAATTGGTTTTTCATCTACTGAACTGAGCACTGAACAGGGAGCACTTGGCGACATTATGTAGGTACTCGGTACTCGGCACTCGGCTCTCTTATGTGTCGTTACTTTTAGGGTCAAAATTAGAGACCCTTTACTAAAATGGCCCATATTGGCGTTATTTCTCACATTTAACTATTGACACCTATTTTTATGCAACTACAATCAATTAACACAATCGATCTATAAATAAAAATTGTTTAAATATGTTAAGATAATAAAAAAATGTTATTACAAATACTTTTTAATTGAATTTTACTGTAGGAAGAAGTAAACGTTATTGGGATCAATGAAAAAAAATATTTCAATCGTTAAATATTTATAATATAATTAGAACGTTTGAAATACCTACATTCCTTATTCCTTGGTGTCAGTATGCCAAGAGGCATTAAGGTTCACTATTAACTGGGAATAGAAACATTAAGGTGAGAATGAAACGTCACCCTTTTGGAGTCTAATACGAGTTCGAGCGCTGCAAGCCGTAAGTAAGTACCGACAAGGGGCCATAAAACCGTTATTTGAATTCGAGCGAAATTTAACTCGAGCGATCGCTCGATTATTGATATCGCTCAAGTAGTGAGTACTCGATTATTAAATCAATCGGTTTTTCCCAACACTACTTATTTTATAATTCTTAATTGTAAATTCGTTATGACCTTCTGACTTGCCACATACCATTGTATTCTTTGTGACTAATACTTAACAATTGTTTATATATAATTGTAATTTTATTGACGGGTCTTATTACTTTGCCAGTAAAAAATTATCCAATTTCAAAAAATTGCAATTATAATTGTCTGAAATACAGTATATCCGATATTATATCTATAAAATTCAAAAAACTATCTGTTTTATTTCTCTAATTGGAAATAATTAGCTTATTAAAACCAAATAGAATATATATAGATGTTCCTTTACACAAAAATATAAGATAACACTACTGCTGCATTAAGTACCTATAGGTATTTCCAATATTTTTCGCCAATGTAAAATTATTTAAAGTAAAGTCAAAGAGTTCATTCAAATCTAATTAAGTATTTAGGTAATATCCAGTACAATAACGAGATGTAGAAACAAATTTTACTACTTGACAGATGGAAGGTACATAACACATAACTACGAATAGTATGAATCTACTTTATATCCACCTATACCAATCTACTTTATATATATTGTAGTAATGTGTTATATACATCATATATGTCAAGTAGTAGAGCTTGTTTTTACATCTCGTTATTGTATTCGATTCTCATACAATTAGTTTGATTTGGATTGTGTTGCGAGAACTACCAAAAGGTGGCAATATGGTATAGGGTATACGTATGCAAAACGTACCTACTGTGTTAAGCACTTGGGTCTTCACATCTTTAGGTATGATCACCTATATTGCACTGATGAGACCATAAAAGACCAGTTTGCAGTTATTAACATCCCACGATATAGAGGTTCAAGTTAGTGTTGGGCGATCTAGCACATTTTACTGTATCGATACATTAGATACGATACAGTGAAGTGCATCGAAACACTGTTTCGATACTCAACAGACTTGTTTTTGTGGGTTGCCTGCTTGAACATTGTATCATTGAATATATGTTTGTATGGTGTATTACCCACCGACATTTTTAGTGCCAAAGCTGGGGATTCAACACAAACCATAATAGGCAGTATGATAATGAGATCCCACTATTAAAAATACGAAAGTTAGAGATATTCTGGTTGATCTATAACTAATTATTTATTAAAATTCATTAAATTAATATAATATAAACATCCAAAGAACTTGTTTTTTTACTACGCTGTATTTTTTTCATCTTTCACTTTGAGCTAAATACTGCTACTATTACGTTATATCATTACAAACACAACAATTTTCGTTAGATTTTCAAGCTTTTGAATAAGATTTCATGATGATCAAGCTATATTTAATAAGAGTAATGAATACGGCCTGTTGAAAAATACTTTTGATTGTTGATGCTTATACGGTATAGGTATATGGCCTAAATGCTAAAATTATGCCCTTAAAGTTAAATATATTGAAAATGGTTTGAGGAGTAACAAAATTGGAATTATTCCACTTCTTGCCTAGTACAAATACATTCCATTCACGTAAACTGTTATATTTTTGCATAAGGAAGGTACTAACGTAAATAATAATAATTTCCTAATATTGTTTACCCTAATGGCTAAATATCCTGGTAATTATAAAATGCCACAAAAAAAACATCTATAAATATTTAGGTAAGTGTTCTCAGAGGGTATTTACTTAAAACATACCCAGCAGTTGATATTCATGCATTACACAACTAGTACAGATATTTTCCACTATACCTACCTATACTCAATGAGTTCTGCTTTTTGCTAGGCATCATTAACGAGAATACCTTAAACCTGGTGATGAATATATATTAAAAATATATCTTTCATATATTTTTAGCAACTAAAAATCACCTGTTCTTCAAAAATATAAGTAGATTATTATAACCTACCTAATAATTTATTTGTGGCACAGTTCTAAAATTCATCAAACACTTTTGCGAATATCTCATTTGCAAATAAAAAACTACAAACTTTTGAAAATTAGGTACAACTGCAACATCGAGGCTAACTATAAGTTTGAAAAACCTCTGTACGAAATGTAATATGTAATGATTGCAGTTCTAACACTTAATAAAGCTAAACATTATCAGTATACCTTAATACAAATAGAATACTTAAACTTCAATTAAAAAAGTGTTCTCGTTTTTATTTTGCAAATAATTCCTCAAACTTAGGATCCAACACATTTTGATAGATCACCTCTTAATATTTATTTCTATACAGAGGAAGCATGTTTCATTGGGAAATAAAAATTCCACTGGCACCATATTCATAATCATATATTATTAATGACAAAATCCAGATTAATATCATATATCATTCTTACACAAACAAAACATACATAGGTTATTAGAGGTTATGGACAACTTTGACACTTTTCATCGCATTTTATACGTCGTCTATTTTAACCGGAACACAAGTAAAAGATGGTTAGGCGCGGAAAGATTTAATTTCTAATAAACCTTATTAATATTCATAAAAGATAATTAAAATGATATGAACTTTACGTTTTAACAGTTTTTACTTTGATTGCAACAAGTTAATTTGATGATTTAAGCTAAAATCGTTTTAATGATGTCACTTAATATATTTAACCGGTCTCAGAGGCCCGTTGCTAAAACATGCTAGCGTCCGTAAAGTAGCGCTCGGTGGGAATCAGCCAAACCCTCTATTTCAGGTATGTTCAGGATGACGCGAGAGGCTTGTTAACCAAGATAATCGCGGAGGCGCTGCTTCATATCATACCCACGGATTTCTTAAAATAAACTGGATCGCTGATTCCTAACTATCATTTTGTCAGTTGTAAGATGGTCGCCACACTGTGCTAAAATTCCATTGGCTAGTTTTCAGCTAATGATGTCGAGGTATTTACAGAGGGAAATTTTGAAAATAGTTTGGTGAGATATGGGCATATGACTAACCAAATATTACTTATATGGATGGATATGGTTATAAAATATGTACACTGTTGTAATAAAAATACTTTAGCAGCGGGTCTAAAAAGTTAACTTAATATATAGGGTTATATCAAAGATTAAATTGTATTATTTGTGCATTAGATATGACGAGTAATTGACAGGACTGGACTCAAGAGTTATATTTGTGCAGCAAAGGTACACATAATTTTTTTCTATTTATAGTGCATTTCAAATAATTGGAATCATCTCTTTTTAATTTGACTTGAAATGATTTTCGACAAAGTCGAAATTTATGTGCTTGTAAAGACACTCCCTACATGTACAAATCTTCCAATGGTATGTCTGGTAGGTACCAATGTATATTAAATTAATTGACGACACTCTTTATTTCTCCTGTTACAACTTCATTTTTTAAATAAATTATACATTAGCCCGAATTATAACTGGTTCATAATAGTTACTTGTCTAAACATAATTTAGTAACTAACCCAAAAAACTTTAAAGTAACATGGTTTGTCAACCAAGTATTTGAACCTTGTCTGATTGCAGTATAAAAATTAGTTAGGATCAGTTTTGTATATTCTTTTGAGGAATTATAATATCGATCGATACCTTTTTGCCAAAATATCGTAAGTCACTCACTAAATTTTACCTTAGGCCATATGAGTAACTATATATGTTTAGTTAGTCATATGCCTTAGGCTACTTTTCTGCCACTCTGCCTATTACAGTTCTGTTAAGGCCGTTTGTAACTTCACGATATTTATCAGATAATTTCACAGAAAATTTCTTGGTGCATTTTTAAAAACATTATTTTGAAAGTTGTAAATTGCCTGTTTGCAATGTTAACTAAATTATTTTCCATTTTTACGCAATCGCAGTAAGCTTCTTGTTTCAGCACCATCTGTTGTTATTTTTCATAAGTTTAAGAATATAGGTCACGATCCTGAGATTTTTTGATCCTGAGATCAGAATAATAAGGTACATTACAAACAAAACACATGCACGCACATAGATAAAGTTAATTTAAGTTGAGGTTTGAGGTTATTTCCTATTCGTTATCGTTAATCAAGTCACACTCAAACAGCTGACTATAATTGAAAGTCGTGCAATGCGCAGATATCCGCGTCGATTTCGGCGAGAAAATAGAACATGTTGAAAATAATTTCTTAAAAAATTTCTTGAAAAATTTATACATAAATTTACTGTTTGCAATTGATGGATATTCATTATGATTTTTTTTTAGTAATTATTTTAAGAATTATTGGAAAAATATCATAAAGTGACAAACGGCCTTTATAAGTAATTTTTTACTAAAAATGAATTTTTTTCAAAAACTAAGTTCAAAAATTTTCAAAAAAATTAGACGTATTTGCAATAGAAATCACATTAATGTCAAAAATTTTAATCAACATCTGTCGACTAGTTTTTTTCAAGGTTTTTCACTTTTTTTCAAAAACTAGTCGACAGATATTTTTCATTATTTGCTATTTTATTCATCTTGCATCAACAAGTGTACCTGAATTTTTTCATAATTTTTGAACTTACAGTTTAAAATGAAGGGGGGGTATACGTAAACCTTAACGTGTCAGTGTTTTTATAAAGTGAAAATATGGAAAGAATTCACAAATTGTCAAATGAAGAAAATATGAAGAAAAGTTTGATATGCTTACGCTTTATTTACAAGCTCACCGTAATGCGGAAATTGCATCTACCAGATATTTGGAATTATATCCAGAAAGACAGCAGCAGCATAAAACATATTACAGGAGAATTGTTACCAATTTATTGAATTATGGTGCATTTGAGAATAAGAGGAACCACTATGAAAAAGATAACCATGATCGTTAAACGTTCTTAATATAATAACTAAAAGTCCGTCAACATCTGTAAGATCTGTTCAGCATCAAAGTAACATCCCAAAGTCTACCGTTCATCAAATTTTGAAAAAACATGGATAGCATCCTTACAAGCCTACTATTGTCCAAGGTCTTCGGGAAGGTGATTATGATAGGAGATTGCAATTTTGCTAGTGGTACATAGAAAAATGCAGAGAAGTTCCTGAGTTCCCTAATTTGGTAATATGCCAAAAGATGATAATAAAATTTTAGTTATTAGTTTAGGTATTAGTTGTTTTAGAGATTTTATAATATATTTTATGAAAAATCTTTTGTTACACATTCATTTAGAATGTTTTAAATATTTGTTTAAATAAATGTTTTGTGTTTCGATGCATCTGATACCATTTGCCCTGTCCATGATTCCTTTTGACACAATCATTATTTATAGCCAATTATGGTAAAAAGTGGTTATGTTAGTGAAAACCACTGATCACTTTCTTATTTATATAGTGAGCTTAAAATTTACAATTAACTCAAAACCACTAACTCAATGTATAATTCAAGTCTTATAAAACACCTTTTAATTAACTTCAATCCCAAGTTACTCAAACTTCTTCTTTTACATTCTTGAAAGAAAAATACTTGGGAGTAAACTCTAGTTATATGTATGTTATAATATATTTTGTGGATAATATATATGTGTAGTTGTATCACGGTGAAGGACAAACACACATTAGCAAAGTGGCAGAGCACACTGTCTCCCATTTTTTGTTTGACCGCTGTAGCGCTCTTCTTCGTGTGTATTTTATTGATAAATTTAAATAATTTATAAGTGCTGAAAACTGACCATGCTGCATCACCATATAAAAGTTTACTACGATTTGCAAGCTAGTTACTTACCTGTATTACCAGCCTGGCATTAGCTCCACCATTTGAGTCAGAAAGAAACCACTATGAAAGAAACTAATTGGAGGTATACCTTCTATTCTGTAATAAACATATTACAGAAAAACTGGATAATAAAACTAATTTTAAATCGCAATGTAATCAAGACTTCTTATTTGTATTGTTACAAAATTGCAGACACAGTGAAATAACTGTGATTTTTGAAGTGTTTTCGGTGTGCATTTATTTAGGTATTGTACAAGAAGTGCTTATTGTGCTTGAAGTGTTGAATATAGATTTTTACTATTGTATAAAAGTTTCACTTATCATTAGAACCCTGGAAGGAGTAACAGTATTTTTATTCCACCTTGTTTTCCATTTACTGACACTTCGCAACATGTACTTTCGCTTAATTATTAATAGTGGATTTACTGTAGTGGCTTGAAATTTATATATACTTTATTGAAAAACTTCCTCGTATTTTATTTAGTCATAAGTGAAAGTTTATTCTGTGTATACACCTGCATCGTTAAGATACAGGTGTATGGACTAAATTGGTTACCTCCTTTAAACATATACACTTGTCTGATCTCCCTATAAAGCTTTTTTATTATATATGCCTTATGTATCATCGATTATTCACTTACTTAAGCACCTGGAATCTCCATTATGGAATTCATATAAATAAAATTTAAAAAATTCAGCATACATTTTTTGGGTATATCGCTTATAAATTTAACATTAATGACGATTGCAATTATACCGATACAATTATATTACCGAGCCGGTGGCTCAGGGCTTAGCGTCTCGATCGCTCAACCCAGAGGTCGTGGGTTCTAATTCCCATTCAACCAAACAATTTTTCATTAAATTGTTTACTCGTAGATCAAGGCTTATTCGCAGGGATGGCTTGGCAACCATCCTGGCGATGGCCTAGGATGGGAAGAATGTCAACTTGGTGTTAATGTGAGAGATTAAAATCAGTTGATGTTTGACTTGTTCCCCTAACTAATGAGGTTTTCCAGGTTTCCCTCATTCCAGCACTGAATGGTGGTTAGGGCCTACCAACGTAAGTCGTTCCTCAGGCGCAAATGCGGCCCGCGAAATAATAATATGCCGCCCCCTTTCCCACACAAGTCTCCGACTTTCGGGCTAATCCTTGTGATTAGAATGAGGGGTAGAGATATTATTATTATACATTTCTGGAAGTCTGAATGAGCCTGGACTCCTGGATCTGAACTCTTGAGACTAAATATAATAAATTTAAAACTTTTTATATGGTTGGTCTTTGTCCTTTCCTTTCAAGTCTTGATTTATATGTCCCTCCTAAAATCACTCCTTCCCACCTTTTTTTTAATCATCCTAGAAACAGAACTAAATAAGTCTCTAGTTTCCTTTAAATACTAGTAGATTAAATCATATGTTAAGACTTTTGTGTCAATGTTTGTTTCTTACAATGGTATTCATAAGATCAAGCATTCACCAGCAAACTATTCATCAAAATTTTTTATTTTAGTACTCGAATGTCTACTCATTGACGTGATATGGCCGTTTAGCCCTTTCGCTGCTATGGAAAAATAGCTTTGCAGCGCGGTTAATAAATTTGCATTATATGGACAATACATTAGACAAGTTGTGGGTATTTTTGTGTATTAGACGGTAGTTAGACTACGTAATTAAAATGTCATTAAAATACTTTTTAAAATTATAATTAAATATCAAAAATTAAATTAAATGCAATTAGTGGTAGAAATAGCATGAGTTGCTGTAGACTTATATATTTGCAAACCATAAAATATTAGTTAAGCACCAGCCTTAATTTGCAACTCCCGGCACTCGAATATAAATATCAGTGTTGTTTGTTGGATAAATGTAATTTTATTCTGTGCTATATTTCTTATAATGTTAACATGTCTAGTCGTTAATTGTCTCAATTAGTCCATTTTATAAATCTATATTTGTTTCTTAATTTTGTTAGTTGTTTCGTTTGTTTTTATATATAAAATAAAATATAATCATTGATATTTAAAACAAATTTTTAACTAGCTTTAAAACTAAAGAATCAAGTAGCAAAAAATCTAACTCAAGTAACGAATACTATAGGAGAGTAGCCAAATAATACAAACATCTCATTTTATAGTTTATGATTTATTCATTAAAAATACGGTAGATTACAACTTACAGCGCCTATTATTTGTAATACAAATAATGTTCAAAGCATTAAAATTATGTTACCTTACCTGAAGCCTCTAAGAGATACAATAAAAAATTTAATTATAATCAATGCAGAGATAACTATACTTATCTAAGATTAGATAGTTTATGCATGCGCAATAACCTTTATAAATGTGCACAAGCTCCGGTATTAGTAAGCTTCGCCCTCTTCAAATTCTTCGTCATATTGACGACCTCCATTAGTATTATCAGGGTCAAATTTTTGTTCATCCTCATCTTCATATTTAATCTTACTTGAATCATAATTTGCAGATGGGTATTGGGGATATTCTGGATAATCTAGTTAATAAAAAACAAGATTCTTAAGAATATCAGGTATATGTATATGAGGCATGTAATGACAAATTTACAGTAGACATAACTCTCAAATTATTTAGATAAGTAATGAAATTTTAGTTTCAATTATGTGATATCGCAATTGTATAAAGGATTCACACACAAATATATTGGTATATGGATTGATCTATCTAATAATGAGAATATATTTAAGGGTACCATAAGCACAATGTGTTAGACAAAGTGTTCATAGCTCCTGAAATCTAGCAATGATATCTTCATAGTTCATATGCAGAGTTGCTTGCCAATCTCTCTCTCTCTCTCTCTGCAAGTTTTATATATAAATCAACAATTTAATTAAAGATTGTTGGGTCTGGGTAAAACAGAACTAGTTACTATATGGATTTAAATATCAAATCCATATCAAGTATCAAGACCTAATCAACTCGATTATGTAACTTACTCAGTTTCAGAGTTCCTTCTACTGCAAACTCGCCGTTACACATCCTGTATACATGTTTATATTAGAAAAATGTTTAAGACATATACTACCAAACAGTCAAAACTTTAAGACTGTTGGCCCTGTTTTCTTCAAAATTTTTGTTGCAAAACTTGTTTAGCTGAACTATTAAAAACCACATAGTTCAGGAATTAAATTAAACAAGTTTGCCAATGAGTAATTTTGGAATAGCAAATTATGCTTACCATCAATAGGCTCTTCTTTAATTCTAATTTCACCTCCATCATCAGTTTTGATATATTCAATCCGTTCACCTCTTTCTCTTTCTCTTCTTTCCCTTCTTTCTCGTTTTCGTGCCTCTCGGTCTCTATCTCTCGATTTAGATCGTCTTCTCTTCCTTTCCTTATCTCGATCCCTACAAATTTTATACCTCTAATATCTTTACATGGTTTCCTTATATAATTACATATACTCAATTATGTTAGTTGATAATTTTTAAACCTACAAATTTTCTAACTAGTTTGCCGTAAATAAACTGTCATTCGAATTTGGTGTTATTTTATGCAATAACCGGCCTTTTTTTCTTATTTGTTGTGATCGTTGCAGATATTTACTTCCTATTACTTATTTTTAACCTCTTTCAATATATCCTACCTTGACATTGATAAAGTAGCTTGTGTACATGCATACATCGATGTGTAAGCAGGCTATGTCGACACCTGGCATGGCCTGCTGACCTACCCCCTACCTATGACCGATTATAGTTTTGCAGTAGAGTCTCCCATACCAGATAGGCTTTGGATGATGTGTGACACTAACTACCCATACACAACTACCCATGTCAATGTGGAAATGTATTGTACCAAGGACTGAGTGGTACAAGGGTAGTAAGATGTAGATGTTACATTGTAAACAATCTCTTTGGGGAACGGATGGATACTCGGTGTACGCACGGCAACCTGGGGTATAGACGACTACCTGGGATACAGACGGCCTTCCCAGGGTAACGATGGCTTCCCGGGGAGGAGATGGACAAGGAACAAATAGGATTTGTCCAGTCTGCACTCCTGGAAGCAACAGATGGGGTTGCCAATGGGGATGGCCAACAATGCTTCCTTAACGTCATCGAGGGGGAATTGCTAACTATAACCGCCTTCAATAAGAATAGTCTGAACTGGTTCAAAAATGTCACTGGCAGTTTGCTGCCTTGAGAGGAGGTACACTCAGTATGGTCAAACCTCCACAGTGTGGGCAAACTTTCCAAGGTCCTTGTGTGGATTCCCGGACCTTCTGAGAAACCAGGATATTATTACTCTTCTTCTGCTTTCAGGGTTCTACACGGATGACCTGAGAGCAGCAGAATTGACTTACATATGGGAAGGCATTTTGAGACAGATAGTAATTTGCTCGGTATGCCTTCCATATGATAAGAATGTTTTTGCTCCGACTAGACAGCCGAGAGATCTCGGTATATGGTGTGAGAAAGTACGAATGCCAACGATCAAAGTGAGCCAATCTTCCTTATGAAAAACAAGGAAGGTTATTGATATAAGCGTGAGTTCTACACAGTGTGTGATATTGTATCAAAGTGGCAGGTGCTAAGTGAACTTTCTTTATCAGATCACAGACACACAGGACTTTAAAATTGCTGTGGAGGGAAATGGAACTTCTATAAAATGAAGGTCGATTTTCTGAACAAAAATAAAAAATACTGACAATTTTGAGGTGGCTGTGAAAGAAGTCCAGAATGCCATCCACAATCGTATGAAAGTAGTTGCCCAATGAGAGTAAGGATCACCAGAAACATCGTACCATAGAGGAATAAGGAACTCACAAAATTAAGGGCATACAAAGAAGTGGAAAACTTAGGGTTATCCTCACTAATTGCAATGCAAAAATTAGGATTCTGAGGAGCTAAGACAGATTCTTGAAGGAAGTTTTGTGGGGAAAATGAATAATGAATGAACTTGGAGAACCCATCTTAGGTGGGAAGACTAACCAGTTTTCGGGGGAGGTTAAGTATCTAGTAACTAGATACTTAACCTCCCCTAGTAGTTGAGGACACTTGATATGAAACTTACCTCGAATAAACCAGCATCTGAGAAAAACTATTTATAACATGAGACGGACACCTTGTGAATGTCAGCGTTTGATAGACGAAATTAGGGGACTGAAACCGAGGATGTTACATTGGATGTACACCTCAATAGTGATACCTAGAATCCTTCATGGTGCTCTGGTATGGTGGCATAAGGCAACTCAGATCACTGTAAAAACTCTCAACGAGAGGTTGGCCTGTATAGGTACAGCTGGAGCCATGGCGTCGACTCCAACAGCTGCATTAGAAGCCCTGTTATATCTACCAACACCTCAAGTGATGTTGGAAAGAAAAGTAAGGTTAGTAGCGTACCTTATCAGGAATAACAATGATTGAATAGGTAGTTCCCAAGGGAGAAGACATTCCAAGATAAAATATACACTGATGTCAAAGCCTATACTGGAGATGATATCTGACATAATGATCACAAAGTTTACTTCTGTAAACCATTCAACGTTCAAATACACAACGTCAGTGACTGGGAGTCCAAAATAGGTAAATTCTCTGAAGGCTTGGTGCCTTGTGTGGTTTACAGATGGCTCCAAAATAGACTGAGAAACGAGCTGGAGCATTTGGGATGACACCTAGATGATAGTAGAAGCTATAGTCTGGAAATTTATCCCACGGTGTTCCAAGCAGTAATTTTCGCAATGAAGGAGTGTTAGGAGAACAAATTTTAGGAGGCGTTACACACGTAGACTTATTTACATATTCTCCAACTCAAACAAGGTTAGTTTGAGGCTTATTTGGGATTGTCTACAATTGCTAATTAAACTGGCAAATACCAATACAGTAAGACCGTTTTTGGAGTCAGAACATAACGGCAATGAACGTGCATATGAATTTGCTTGGAAGGGATCTGAAATGGCCGACATAGGTGCGAAACCAGCATGTGGAGTTTCTTATGGTAGTGCCAGAATGGCCCTGGGAATATAGGTGAAACTGGAACATAAGAGTAGCTGTGTCTTAAAACCAGAAGAAAGTCATGCAAGGACCTGTAGAGATACTGGGCATGAGTAAACCTCGACTTAGAAGTTTAACAGGGCTCATAACAGGGCATTGCTATCTCAAGAAACACATTTATATCTAAGAATAGCAGAAAGCCTGGTACGCCGGATCCAGAACGATACAGAAGAAACTGTGCTGCACATTCTGGGTAATTGTGAGGGCTGCACTCTTATGACGCTAACGTTCCTGAGTAAACGATTCTTGGGACATTGTGAGCTAAGGGAAGTTTCAGCGAGTAGTTTTAAACTTTAAACAAAGAACACAGATGCTCGCTGAACAGGAAACCAGTGGTATACATGATAGATCTACCCTTAGTAAAGCGGTACTTTGGGACTCACCTCAGAGAAACCGACCCACATGACAAAAGAAAAAGGACGTATATACTAATGTTATACTATTTTCGAGATAGTAAATATTATAATATATTCTGTATATACTTCTATAATATATTATAATATTTACTATCTTATAAAAACTAGTCCCTAGTAGAATACTAGGGACTTTTTAAAGGAACTAAAACGATAAGATATTACCTTAAAATACAAAGTTCAGTGTTATGGTATGCGATTGACGATAATTTGTAATTGATTATTTTGACATTTAATGTAGACAACTCCCGATCGCTATGTTGAACGCTAAATTAACGGGTATCGGTATCTCTAAATTCAATACATTATGCTATTTACTGCAGAACAAGACACCTTTATTTTAACGGCTCATTTTCGGTATGAAACTAATATTTAAGATGATTCATGGACTCCTAACTGGAACTGGGTCTAGTTATTACTATAGCTAGTGACGGTGTTCCAGCTTAAGTCGCCATCTTTCAAAGCATTTTGTGCAGTTTTAACATGTATGGAGTCTTGCCAGCTTTATCAACTGCTCTGCCACTCTGTTTAAGCCATGAGGTATACAGATAATATGGTACAAAAGGGTACTGTTGTCTCAGAATTATGCCTGCTTGTAACATGTGAGGGTCTTATTACAGGGTTCAGAGTTTATAGGATCTCAAAACTTTTACAGGTTTTCCATGACCTTTTAGTTCAAAATAATTGGCCAATCCAATCAAATAAGACCACTTCTTAAAAGATAGTTAAATTTTTACAGAGACAGTAGCAAGGAACATTTCATTTTTAATAGAAATAACATTTTACTGTACGAATATACCTACATTTTAGAAAAACACACCACACTAGATACTTTGCAGCAAATACTTTTACAGTGTTCAGAGTTTATAGGGTCTCAAAAATTCCATGATTTTTCCAGGTTTTCCAGGACTTTTATGATTTTTTTCCAGGTTCCTTTAATGTACATATAAGATTCATTTATAAAAATGATTTGCATTATTAAATACAAATAGATAAAATGTCTAAAAAATAGAACTTGCTATATGATAATAGTTATGTTGCTGAAAATATGTTATAAAAGATTTGTTTAACTATGGCCTTGAACCTAGAATCGCATGAGTTACAAATAGTTAGCCAATCTGAACGTAATCAAATAAGACAACTTCTTGGAAGACAGTTTAATTTTTACCGAGACAGTACCAGGGAACATTTTATTTTTTTAAATAGGAATGTGCTCTTGTTTACTGAATTCGATTATGAGTGACTTTCGTCTATATGAAGTGTGTACAATATTTCAGCCTCCAAAGCTTTATTTATAGCTACGAAATTATTTACATCTACTTTAAATTTTCGATTAATTCAGCATTATTGTTTTCTACAGGACAACTAAGAACAAAACTTAGGACGAGTTGGAAATCTTTCTGCGAAAGTGAGACCATGTCCTGTCAATAACTTTGTTACATTCTCCATAAACTATTAATAAATTTAAAAAATATTCATTGGAACATCGCAATCATGACATTTTTTTATATTATTTACAGGTATTATTGCAAATCGCTAGGAACTGCCTGACATAAGTCAGAAATACTGAGTTTTGGCAGAATTATTCATTAGTTTTTCATGGCACTACTCTTATTATTAGTATTATTATAAAGTTTTCCCCGATTTATCTAAAATCCCATTTATCTGACCAGGAACGAATTTTAGGTATAGAACAGTCTACTAACTAGGCCTCGATTTGTCCTCTAAATTCAAAAATATATATACATGATGGAATTGACATGATAGGGTTGCCATTTGAAAAATTTTAGTTTTGGTGATTTTTGGATTTCGATCTTGAACTGAAAATTTGAAGACCCTGTATTATACTTTCAGGAAATGAATGTCGCTGTTAATAATAAGTTATCTCTTGACCAATTCTGACCAATATCTTCTTGATCAATTTTTATTTCATCTATTACGACAGACCAATTATAGCCAGTTTCATATTATAGCACTGCAAGAGTAATTTTTATTGGAAAAAAAAAATAATTTCTCGAAAACTGTACATTTTAGATATAGGGAATATAACACAAAGTTACCCTAAAATTTAACGGAGATTCCAAAAATACAATTATCTACAGGGTGTTCTATTTGAAATAAGGAAGTTGGTGGCTACTTCATACAATACTAATATTTGGGCCAGATGGGCAACATAAAGACTAAAATAGGTAGTAGCTATTACTATCCCGCAGGCTAATATCATGAAATACAACAGACAGCTGGATGACTTGACAAGTTATAGCATTCTGGAGATGATTTCAGAAGTTATGCTTACAATGACCAATCAGGACCTGCCCTTTAACAGCCTCTTCCCAGAAAGAAATAAGTGAGATCGGAATAAAGTTGACCTCTTGAGGGCAGATAGTTGTTGCTCTACATAGGGCTCCTAAACACTTGTAGGTATTAGGACTGGAGTGTTTAGTTGTAACTCAACGGTAAAATAATTACTTCAAACCTTGGTAATTATGTAACTGTTTTTAAAGAAGTTTATGCCATCGAAATGTGTGTACAGATAGTGGAGCAAAAGCAATTTAAATATGGATCGAGTCAAACTATTTACCAGATTTTTCTTGTACCCTAGTGGTACAAGAAAAGTGGTGGTATACCCTAGTGGTACAAACTAGTGTCCTAGTTTTTTTTTAGTAATGGTTATGACCTCTAAGTAGAAACTCTAGACAATAAATTTATATACCTTTCTCTATCTTTGTCTCTAGGACGGCCTTCGAAGCCTTCTTCCAATTCTTCTCTAACTCGATCTTTCTCTTTACTCCTCCTCCTTTTTTCTCTTCTAGGCGATCGGGACCTACTTCTTCTTCTTCTCTCTCTGGACCTGGATCTGCGTCTTTCAAAACCATCACGTTCTCTAATTCTTTCACGGTCTCTATCACGTTCTCTACCAGCGCCCCTTTCCTCTCTTTCTCTTTCTAACCTATACCTTTCTCTTTCTCGTTCGTTATCCTCACGACCTGAATGTTTAATATTTACCTCTGGCCCTCCTCGTCTAGTTCCACCTAAACCACCACCTAAAGAAAAAAGTTATATAAAATTTTGAAAGCATTATGTTCATTTAAGTATTATTCTCTTCTATATTACATGCTTTTTTTTCCACTGGGTAATATCAAAAGTCATTTATTTTTCCAGGAACTAATAATTGCTTAAGATTGATTATAGCCTGAGAGGAATCAAAATACAGTTGCTAATTTTAAAGAAAATATAGACAGATTTATTTAAAATTTTAGTAACAATGTGTATATTTTGAAATTGCTTATAACAAAATCACATGCATTTTGTTTGTTCATGTTGAGTAAATCTATTACCAAATATTTAGACTATTTTTTTTGGTACTGCTGTCAAAATTTACTATTTCTGGCATAAAAATTAAATATAATGTCAAACTTATTATGTTTACAACGCGTGTGCCTGAAAACAATCTCAAAATAACAGTTTTACGTTATTCTGAACCATAAATACTGTTTAACAGTAATCACTCTATATTGATAAAAATGTTCATAACAAGCTAGACCGGTAAATTTTTTACCGATACATCTATTTTCTATTATTTCAACAATCGCCACTAATGTTGTTGCCTAGAAACACAGCAGTCATTTAAAAGACTAAAATTTTAACAATTACCTTTATTGCATTAACAAATAACACTACAAAATACATATATTAAACAAAAAGAAAAACATAAAACGTTGTACAAAATTTGACCGTTATAAGGTTTATCATGTTTACATGGATAACCGAGGTTGCTATTACTCGCTCAGTTATTCATGATACATGCTCGCGTGTTATTCCCTATATAACGGTCTTAAATGTAATATACTATAACACTAACTCTTGGCTATTAACAAGCATGAAGAGATTATTGTAAAAACCTTGTATGCACTGTGTGTATTAATATAGCGCTTGTGATTATAGCATTATTTAATAAATATAACTTGACTTTCACCTCTTGGGTTTATTTTTTCTTTATCTTAGTAATTAAAGGAGGTGACTCTGATATTATCATTATCTTTTATCTTTGTGTTGTGTGAAACAATTTTGATTGGATACCTTTTACCACGTAAATAATCAAGACAGTGAGTACACTTGTTGAGAGATTTTCGAAAAAGAACCTAGAAGTACGAATCCTTTCAGGATCGTATCTTAATACAAATTTGTCTGTACTTCTCGTTTCTCAACATTTGACAGTATTTGCCAGACGTTTTTACCAACTTTGGCCTAACGCGGTTTTTTCTAGAGATACGAATTTTTTCAACAAAATACAACACAACTTTAGAATTGCTGCATAAATTGAATGAGACTTGGGAGTTTGCATTTTCGGTGTCTGTAATGGTGTATAAGGATTACATTTATTTTTAATTGCCAATTACATCTATACTGGGTACGTAAAATGCCGCAAAAATGTGAGTTTCTGCACGAATCGAGAATTTGGTCACCTTTTATCGCTGTTACGGTTAGCCTATGGATTTTAACCACTTTGACTTTATCCACAGGCCCATACCCACAGACGTTTTTGCCAACTTTGCCCCAACACTGTTCTTTATAGATACAAATTTTTTCGAAAAAATACAGCACAAGTTTAGAATTACTGCATAAATTGAATGAGACTTGTCAGTTTGCATTTTCGGTGTCTGGAATGGTGTGTAAGGATTACATTTGTTTTGAATTGCAAATTACATCTATACAGGGTAAGTCAAAATGCCACAAAAATGCTTGTTTCTGCACGAATCAAGATTTTGGTCACCTTTTATCGTGGTTACGGTTAGCCTATGGATTTTAACCACTTTGACTTTATCCACAGGCTCATACCCCCAGACGATTTTGGCCAAACGCCGTTCTTGACACGAATTTTTTCGAAAAAATACAGCACAACTTTAGAAATACTGCACAAATTGGTTTTTTTAATTACCTACTTCGATTTTATCCTTATGCTAAAATCTTTTTTTATAGAGACAATACTTTTAGTGATTTTTTTTTCATTCTGCAATTAATTACTTTTCCCTATCTTGGATATTTTTTGCTATCATGCCCAAACCCGACATTTTAACCCCGCAGGTTTAATAACTCTTATTTATTATTATCATTTTTATATTATTTTAATAGGCTGACTCATCTCATCTTCGCCGCATTTTGACGTACCGTGTATAGGTGTAACTGGCAATTAAAAACAAATTTAATTCTTACACACCATTACAGACACCAAAAATGCAAACTGCCATTTAAATGTAATTTATGCGGTAATTCTAACTTGTGTAAAATTTTTTTAAAAAAATTCGTATCTCATAAAGAATCGCGTTAGCCCAAAGTTGGCAAAAACGTCTGGGGGTATGAGCCTGTGGATAAAGTCAAACTAGTTAAAATCCATGGGTTAACCTTAACCGTGATAAAAGGTGACCAAATTCTCCGTTCGTGCAGAAACTTTTGCGGCATTTTGACGTACTCTAGATGTAATTGGCAATTAAAAACAAATGTAATCCTTACACGCCATTACAGACACCGAAAATGCGAACTGCCAAGTCTCATTCAATTTATGCTGTAATTCTAAAGTCCCGTTTTCTTTTTCGAAACAATTCGTATCTCTATAGAGTGGCGTTATACCAAAACTGGCCAAAACGTCAGGGGGTATGAGCCTAAAGATAAAATGTAAGCAATAAAAGAAAATCCGCAACGACTGGGAAAGAATTGGGAGCTTGTCAAATGTTTGAATAACGCCCCGTCCATCATAGGATACGAATTACTTTGTAATTAGTAGCACCTATATAAATTACCAATGAATTTTCTGTCAAAACTGTTCCAATTTTATTCCAATCGGTTAATTCTAACCGAAGATATAGTGTGAAAATGTGACCAAAATTTCAGGTTTTATAAAATAGTCTGCATCTACAGTCTGTCCATAAAGTAACCCCCCCCCCCCCTGCTAACTTTTGAACGAATCGAGTTAGAGAGTTCTAACAAAATACAGGGTGAATCACGTAAAATGAAGTTGATTCTGACGATAAATTTGATTCTTCAAATTCAAAGATGGCGCCACGGGCGCTGTCAACTCAATTTTTTTAAATGGCAAAGTGTGCCGTGTTGCACCTCATTTAAAAGATAATTCAATTCTCTACTTTCTCGTTTTTGAAAAATGACAATCGAGTTAGCCGTTCTCTAGTTACAAGCGTTTCTGTTTTTAATCTGATCCATGAATAAAATGTTAATTAATATTTTAATACAACAAATTTTGAACAAATATTTATTAAAACAAAAAATAAAAGAATTAAATAAATTATTCAAAATGTTATCCAATGACTTCTTGGCACATAAAAAGTCTACTTTGAAATTCTGGCCTGATATTTTCTAAAATTTCTGCAGGGATATTTCTACACATATGTGTTAGACATTGCTGTAGTTCGTCGATATTTACTGGAGGGGTTCTGTGGACTTATGACTTCAAGTATCCCCATAAGAAAAAATCAAGAGGAGTTAAGTCCGGGGAACAAGCCGACCATTCTATCGGGCCCTTTCTGCTAATCCATCTGCCTGGGAAATGGTTATTTAAAAAATCGGTAACAGGTCCATACAAATGAGGTGCCCCCTCCCCCATCTTGTTGAAATACAATACTTTGAATGTTATTGTCTGCTATTCTTTCTATCTTTGGAAAAATTTCCACCCGCATTATTCTTAAGTACCGTTCTCCTCTTAAATCTATCAAATCGAATAACTTAAAAAATTAAGAAAAAAACCTGTAGACACTTTCAAACATTCTTAAATTAAACGCTAAACTACTTTCTCGAACCTTATTGACGTTTCGGTGCCAGTGGCAAGCAAGGCAAGGAGATTTGATAAAAGCAAAATTTTTAAATATCGTTAATACAAACGCTTGTAACTAGAGAACGGATAACTCGATTGTCATTTTTCAAAAACCAGAATGTAGAGAATTGAATTACCTTTTAAATGAGGTGTAACACGATACACTTTGCCATTTAAAAAAAAATAAGTTGACAGCGCCCGTGGCGCCATCTTTGAATTTCAAGAATTGAATTTATCGTCAAAATCAACTTCATTTTACGCGATTCACCCTGTATTTTGTTAGAACTCTCTAACTCGATTCGTTCAAAAGTTAGCAGGGGGGGAGTTACTTTATGGACAGACTGAATATAAATTCAAACTCGTTTCTACACTTCTTCGGAAGGCCAATTTAAACAACCAAGGAATGACCGGTTGGTGACGTAAGGTTATAACAGTACAGGGTGGGCAAATAAAAGTGAACGCCGGCTGTATCTCGGAAACCGCTTATCGTAGAATTTCCGGGAAAAAATTTTAATAGTAAATATGGCCAAGAGATGGCGCTGGAAATTATTTTCAAGTTCCTGAAATGACCGCTAGGGGGAATAACATCCATGGCCAAATAGAGAAATGAACTTTTCTCGAAAATTTGCCTAATAAAGTAGTACCGGAAATAAGTAAATATTAATCTAGAGGAAATTTGAAACTTTTTCGTGCAACTCATTTTTTTCTATCTTTTAGAATAAAGTGGTGGGGGGCGTCAAACTTTCTTTCCTTTAAACGTTAATAACTCAGCTCAGGATAAACTGAATTCAACAAACTCAGTCTCATTAGAAAGGGCTTTTTTTATGCATATTTAGAGTCATGAAAGCTGGTTTTGTTACTTTTATTATAGCCGCTAGAGGGCGCTGCCTGCCAACATAACAAATATAGCGGATTTTCTAGAAAATTTCAAATGGCACTGTTGTGAAATACAAGAAGCTTCCGCAAAAAATTAAATTTATTTCCCATCTCAAAATGTACAGCTTTGGTTGGTTGAAAAATAAAAACAATTTTGACAAGTCTCGTTTTAAGAAAAGTCATGCTCACAGAATTAATTTCTCTTGCTCTTGTGAAAGTGGTAAATGAAATATAGTACACTCGGTACTGTTATTGGTAATTATAGAATCTCCCAGTTCTTTACAGTTTTAAAAGAAAAACTTTGTAAAGTGTATTTTTGTGATAAGCATGTTGTGATAAAAATAAAATATTACAACTGGTCCTTCATTCAATTTCAATGTATGGAATCCCCTACAGGCACCATATATTTATTGTCACATATTTAAATAAAGGACAACAATCCCTAAAATTCAGTGAAAACCGCAGCTTTCTATCTCATTTCTAACGGAAGATATTATCAAAATAATTGCAACTGGAGATTTATGATGTAGCCTTTCACCTTAGCATTTAAAATCGACTCATGATAATCTATTATTAATAAAATATAAGAAAAAAAAACTGTTGCAGAACTGAAAAGTCGTTAATGCTTGTAATTTTTTCAAAAAATGTGATATGTGGTAAAAGTAAAAGTTTAAAAGTATAAAAAAAATTAAACAAATTTAAACTGATGCGGCAAATGCTGACTTTGTAAATGTATTCTTTATGAAATAATGTGGTGGTCCTGAAAATGACTGATTTGAAGACGTGATGTTCAAGGGTCTCTTAAATGTTCAGAATGTTCAAAATGTCGCCCATCGTTTTCAATATACAGTTCCAACCGTTCTTGGGTAGATGAAACTGCAGTTTCCACGTCTGGCACGGGAATACACCTTAATATGTTCGATCATCACTTCCCTTGTGGCGGCAAGCCTCGCCCCCATAAATAAAAGTCTATACAGGTCAAATCGGGGATAAATAGAATAGACAGATGTAATCAATTTCATTTTCAACTTGTTTAATATAATACCTACCCGGGTTTCGACTACCCAAGAACAGTTGTAACTGTGTATTCAAAACGATGGGCGATATTTTGAACATTTGAGAGGCCATTGAGCATCACGTCCCCAAATAAATCAATCGTTTTCAGGACCATCGCATTATTTCATAAAGAATTCATTTACTAAGTCAGCTTTTGCCGCATCAGTTTAAATTTGTCTCAAATTTTTATAATTTTTACTGTTATCTCTTATATTTTTTGAAAAAATTACAAGCACTAACGACTTTTCAGTTCCGCAACAGTTTTTTTTTCTTATATTTTATTAATAATAGATTATCATGAGTCGATTTTAAATGCTAAGGTGAAAGGCTACATCACAAATCTCCAGTTGCAATTATTTTGATAATATCTTCTGTTAGAAATGAGATAGAAAGCTGCGGTTTTCACTGAATTTTAGGGATTGTTGTCCTTTATTTAAATATGTGACAATAAATATATGGTGCCATTTGAAATTTTCTAGAAAATCCGCTATATTTGTTATGTTGGCAGACAGCGCCCTCTAGCGGCTATAATAAAAGTAACAAAACCAGCTTTCATGACTCTAAATATGCATAAAAAAAGCCCTTTCTAATGAGACTGAGTTTGTTAAATTCAGTTTATCCTGAGCTGAGTTATTAACGTTTAAAGGAAAGAAAGTTTGACGCCCCTCACCACTATATTCTAAAAGATAAAAAAAAAATGAGTTGCACGAAAAAGTTTCAAATTTCCTCTAGATTAATATTTACTTATTTCCCGTACTACGTTATTAGGCAAATTTTCGAGAAAAGTTCATTTTTCTGGTTGACCATGGATGTTATGGCCCCTAGCAGTCATTTTATGAACTTGAAAATAATTTCCAGCGACATTTCATGGCCATATTTACTATTAAAATTTTTTCCCGGAAATTCTCCGATAAGCGGTTTCTGAGATACAGCCGGCGTTCTCTCTTATTTGCCCACCCTGTACAAGCCATTAAGTTTACTATTAAATTCTTTCAGCCATTTAAATCACCTAGTGAAGATGATATATTTCCAGCTCTGCTACAAAATTGATTGGTTATTTCATTGTTCCTCATCAGACTTTAGAATTTCCCTGGCATGGAATTATATCGCATCCAGTTGGATCAGCAATTAAGATGATCTATGCCCTAAATCGCTTGAACTTATTAGCCCGACAGTTTCTCTTGAAGTCAGGAAAAGGTACTGGATGGGCATATTAAGATAAGTGTATTAACATTCACCTTAATAACCACCAATTTACCTATCAAATGGGCAAATCAACAAAACTAGCAGTCAATAATCTAGTTGGGAAAATTTCAATAGATAAGCAACTTTCAATAGATCAACCATAAGTAAATTGACTATATTAGAAAACTATAACGAAGTCCGTTCAGGAGGAGGCGATCAGATTTAGAGCTGCAAAAGGGTGTCCACAACATAGGGGTATTTCTCCTCTTCTTTGGTCACTTGTCTTCTTGTGAATAACCTGCTAGCTATAGTTTCTGTATAGGAGATCAAAGTTCAAGTCTAGTCGCTATGGCGAGATGAAATTCCGAAGATAGACTTTCTGTTATTCTTCAAGATGTACTAGAGGTAGTACTCAGCTGACGTAAGAGGAAGCAGATGTTTATAAACCCCCGCAAAACAATAATTTACCATTCATTAAGAAAACAAAGTTAAACAATTTAAGACCAGACAGATTAGTTATTTGTTTTGAAGCTCTACTAAGACTTTCACAGCCATCCACTCGATAAGTTAAATGATTTTAGTTGATTCTTAAAAACCTGCCGATAACTTAAAAATTAGCAAATAAGTATAATGTGGAATCATACTATTATCAACTGAAAGATAATAAGACCCTGCACTGAAATTTGGAAAAATATACAGGTTGTTTCATTTGCTTTTAAAAATTTGTTTTTATGGCTTGCAGATGTCCCAAACTGGTGGATTAAATATTCACCACCCTGTATGAAATTAAGTAACTTTGTTATTATTAGCAAGCTTAGGGGTCTAACTAGTGGCACCGTGCAAAGCCCTGTAAAGCACAGCACTTCACAATAATATAGTTAAAACAAATATACATAATGCCATATGACAGCTTTAATACATATTACTTACCTAATCTTCTAGGTAACCATCCTTTTACAGTCCTAGCTCTCTCTACATCAACTAATACACGCCTTCCATCGATTTTCTTCCCATCCGCATGTTTGTATGCAGCTGTAAAAGTAATTCAGCTATGACAAAATAAATTCAAAGTCTAGTAAAAAAAACTGTCCATGTTGTTTACAGTTTGTACACGTGTCTAGGGAGAATGTCAATACTAGATATAATTTTGATTAAAAGTCCGTCTATCGTCAAGTAATTTAACTTTTATTTAGCACCAATTCTTCACCAATAAAAGTGACAAATTCTGTGTTTAGTTTTTCCATTATGAACCCAAAGTGGAGGGGAAAATTTGTTAATTTTATGACAACCAGAATCAAAGCTGGTACTGATTAAAATTTAAAAAAAAGCAAAATAAATAGTAAGCAATAACGATAATTTTTGAATAATCAGACAATCATTCCTTTCTAATTTCTGTATTTGATGATTAATTATTTACAGTTAAGGATATTAATGACAAATTTCACATGCCTCACTAATTTGAGGTGTCACATTACTTTAAAACAAATAACTAAGATTTATTTTCAACATATTTCCTTCACAATGAAATGCATTTTAGTATGTAAAATTAAAAAACAATTTTAGAAATGTATAAATTATGTAATCTTCAAATTTCCAAAACAAATTACAAAATGTAAAGAGTTTATTCATTGCATCACTTCTGAATTTATGAACTTCTAAATGTTATCAATTAGCGAGGTAATTGAAAGCAACAAATAAAATGTCAAGTAAACCACCAACATACAAAGCAATAAAATTATATTTACTGTCATTAATGTTAGTTCTATCTTCTCTTATTTATCTCCCTGCACCTACACAGATGAATACACAAATATTTAAGAGCAGTATAATTCTCTAAGTCAGTGGAACAGACAGAGCTAACCTCGCCACACTTATTTATTGAAATACTGTATTATTTGAGGATTATATTAATTCATCTGAATTCATCTAAAAACCCTAAAACAGTTTAATTAGTATATAAAAATTGTCATCTTGTAACACTGGCGGCTTCTCCTTAAAGCTGCATGGCCGCGCGCCAATACCAAAGGAATCCTTATTATTATCATTATTATAAATTATTAAATGCAAATGTTAAAAGTTAAAACATATTTATTACGGTAGAAAACTATTATAAGGAAGGGCTCGAGCGCTTGAGCTATTGTACTCATAACGTCCAGTCCGCATCATCCGCATCACTGGATCACAGTACGCTGCCACTGCACAGTGAGCAAAGGATCACAGATTCGTGGCCGCATTTTGAGTCGCAGCCCAGGTAACTATGGCAACTGATCCGATCTCCTTTTCGACTCCACTTGTTAGATACTTTCCATATGTTTATATTATGCAGATTTGGCCGCTTTTATTTCGCGGCCCTACGCGAACATTATTAAACATTATAACGTATTTTTAACACATTACATATTTTTAACATTATTAAAGTACTTATTTAATTTTTGTGAAAAGACAATTTTATATTTTACTTAACATGAATACTGTTAGTAGTATAATTATGAATATATATATTTAATCTTTGATTAAAGCTAATTTTGCAAATCTTCCACTGAAGATAAAATACAAATAAAAGAGTTGGGCGTTGCCTGCCCAATAAATAACTAGTTTCGATGAAAAAGTTATGGAAAAATGTATTTCTATGAAAGACCGTAGAGCTGATTTCAATTTTAGAAAGTAAGTGTACTCGTGTATAAATAACTGTATGAAGTTTGTTTACCAACGTAATAATTTAAAGTGTCGTTTGATAACTATGAATTGAATAACTAAAATACTTTTGAGTTTGTGATTGTGCCATATCGTTTTTAATTAACGGATATCTAAAAACTAAAAATAGTTATGTTTCTGCTTCCTGAATTCTAGTTTACAGCTTTTTTAAGGTAACGTATATGTAAATTTTTGATTCTAAATATTAATTACCTATTTAAATATTGTTTTAAATAATTTTTGTCGAGATTTCCGTCAATCGTATTAAAAAGGGGGATATTTGTCTAACGAAAGTTATTTTTTCAAGCAAATATTTTTGCTCTGCAAATTTCTAATTTATAATTTTAAGGGGTTTGACCTTGAAATATGCAAAATTTTCGCCTCCGGCGCATTTTTTTTATTTCTGCGCCCCCCACATCCAAATGTCACCAGCCGCCACTGTCTTGTAATATTTCCAACTTTTCACCATATCGTATAAGAACTAGGACACAATCCATTTTTTAATGGGACATCACTCAATGTATACATTTTTACTAAACTTAGGTAATTTTGTTTCAAGTTCACTGATATAGCAATGGATAGACCTATCTCTAATAATATAGGAAATATATCTTTAAAATAATATGCAATTAGAGTATATAATGTTATTATGAATTTGTTGATAATAACTCTTTTAGGAGTATATCCCTTATTATTAAAGATACCCATCTTCACCCCTATTTAAATTGATATTATTTTATAATAAATATTGTATACAAACTTTTAAAAATATGAATCTATAATATTTAAATAAGTATACAAAATATATAAATATACAAAAAAACTTTCAGACCTACTTAGTCACATATATTATTTTTGATAGTGGTTCCTTAGTATGGATAAAGCTAAAAATGTTTTAATAAATATTAGTTATTAAGAATAAGTAACTACATGAACTATTTTGATCAAAATAATGTCTATTATCATATCTCCAAATAATAGCCCTAGGCTAAGGTACCTTGTACATATCATGAATTTTTAATATTGAAACAACATGGAAAGTTATTAATGATAATAAAGTCGCGAATTTGTAAAAACAGAACAGAAACAACTCACTGTACTTTCTTCCTTATTAAATGAAAATATCAAATTGACCCTAATATATACATACATACATATATACATACACACCCACACACACCCACTCACACACACACACACACACACACATACACACATACATACATGCATACATACATACATATGTATATATATATAGTTTTTTATTTCAGTAACTGTGAAAGTACAGTTTAATTGCACAAGTATAAACAACTGCTGACATTTCGCGGCTTGAAAAAATAGGTATAAATAAAATATACCTACCCTGTTACTTACGTAATAAAACATCATAATGAAAAAGTTGTTACTGAATATTTAAAGTATCCCGAACTGCTGAGAGGGCGTCCATATTTGTATCTTTTACCTGGTGCGCAATTACTTACTGAGCGCATACCCAATTAAATTATATTAAAAACTAGTTTCATAAAAAATTTTGAAAACATATAATAAGCACCGAATTCTAATAGACTAATAAAACTTTTTAAGATACTATTTTATAATTAATTATTATTTTAACCCCGTCAAACAATAACATTTTATTTGTATGCAGGGTTCTTACCACACATACAAACCTATATAGCCAGCAAAAAGTGGAAGTTTGGGGCAAATCGGCACTACTTAGTTGCCTGCAGCTCGACTGTATAAAAAAATAGAAAAAAAATTAATTTCAGTGCAACAATTTGAGATAGATACATTTTATCGGCAGGGTTGCTGGCTACATAAACTAGCACAAAATTCAAAATACCACTTTAAATAATTTAATACTTTTTAATTATTAAAAGTACAATGTGTTTAAAATTAATATTTGCTCTATTAATTCGAATTTCAATTTCCAACAAATAAAGATTAAGTTACTGCCTTTGTGAAAATCTACCAGAAATACATTTTTGGAATTGAGGATTTGTTGCATTAGAATAAAATAAAATAGGCATACTAAAAAATACTTAATTTTATTGTGAATATAATTTTGCTATATGTAGTTTCTCATGCTGGATAGAAAATATCATACCGTATTTTAGTTGATCATATTTTTTATTCATCATACACGTCTTTAATAACTGTTATAAATAGGTCAAGATTCTCGTTAATAATTTTACATATTCACAAATCGATGGTAATATGAGAGTATAAAGATACACAACACATGCTAACAGGGTGGACTATATTTTTGTTGCTCATACTGGACACTAGCATATTTTTATGAGTTGAAATTTAATGTTTTGATTTTTCATACTATTATATTATATTTAAATAAAGTTTACCAAATTCTTGTAATGTGTGCTATTAATTTTTAAATATTCTATATTTGCAGAGTAAAACATTTTTTTTTTTTTTAATCTTGTAGGTATTTCAGAAAGGGACGAATTATAGGAATTTATATTGCAGTTTTAGAAAATAGTTTAAACAAAGACAATAAATAATTGCAAAAAATAATATTAAAAAAACAATAGTTGATATTAATATGTTCAGTGAAAGGTTTTGTAGATATCTATCTATATTATAATATATCTAGCGGAGTCCTAGTTTTTAGTATTTATCTCAACTGCAAAGAAGTAAAATAAAAACTGATGCCACAGAAAATATATTATAGGTAGGTATACCTATTTTCTATTACTGATGTGATAGCGGTATCAGCCGCTACAACTGTTTATTCCTTCGCGTTGCCCTGTCCTCTCACCTGAGTAAAACCAGGTTAATTAAACAATGTAAAGAGACAACATATCTACACACACACACACACACACACACACACACACACACACACACACACATACACACATAACCGTTTATCATTTAAAAATACAATGATTAATAAATAAATTTAGGTAATTTTTGGTACTTGTACGTACATAGCAATAAACAAATATGGTTGTGCGTGACAAAACTATATTTACTTATTTATTTATTTATTTACGGGAAACCCAAAGTATAATTATATACAACAACTCTTGCAAAGGAATCATGTAATTATTTCCTGATTACATAATATACCTTCCTCCTGTTTCTTCAACACGGTATAAGTACTAATAGCACATACGGTAGTCCTGTACTACCAAAATTGAGTAACTATTTGACCTCAGGAAAAAAGTTTGGTAATTTTGAACTACATCCTCACCCTATACCAACACTCTTCGTTGAGAGAGTTTGTTGATTTACATGTTTGTCTCAAATATTGGGTCAATATATTTAATTTACCAACTCCAAAAATATCCCCATCAAGACTTTCCTTTTTTACTATTATGTCTATATAATGTACAAATTTAAGTGGCGACCGATACCCTGACTGATGAGAGGCTCATATATGTGTCAGCATGTACTCTCTCTCTTCCCTTCCTGAAAATAATAAAAAAGGTACCTGACACATCTCTGGGCTTCACATTAGTAGGGGTGCCGGCCATTGCAAAGGTAGGTTTTCATTTATCTTTGTAAAAAATGCTAAAATTAATGTTTTATATCATGAAATATATCACACGACATCATTTTAAATTTAACTCACAAAATATATACTAGATTTAACCAATAAAATACTCAAAATGCACCACACATTGTTAAGACACAATATAATTAAATATTATGCTTCCTTAACTAGTACACCTTTTGAGATATTCATTTTTCAAAATGTTTACACAAAATTACGAACAAGTTTAGGGATAAATTACAAGCAATAAACTTGATAACATTTACCATGGAATGCCGAAATTTGTGTGAACTGTCAAAGTTTATTAAACAAATGTGTTAATATAGGTAATAATTATTTTACTTATATTGAGAGGTATGATTGCGCAGTCATATAATAGGTACTTAAGTATATCATATTATGACGCATCACCATAATCAGACAAAATATAAAGTATACCAGAAACAGACATAAATATAACTGTGTCTAAAAGTAGATGATGAACAATTCGAACACTTGTAATTATTTATTAAGTTATTAACTTTCTACATTGTATTGTTTGATCTACAAACGCCATTTTTTGTTCAACTGTCAAATGCAGCATATCGCTGATTTCAGACTTGAGAGCGATATCCAACCATATGACAACCAATATGGCGCCCATAAGAAAAAAATTTGGGTCAAATTTTCCAAATGGCGACTCCTGTGAAAAAACGGTCGGCAGATTCAGATTCTACGTCAAAAATTGCCCTAATGTTGTTTAAAAATTAGAACAGTGGATGTAATAATAAATGAAATATTAAAAAAAATACAAAATTTCAGTATTTTGAAAAATCTTGAAAACCTATAAGTAGAGGTACCTTGGATTTTGTTTTAGAATATAAATGTGCACTAATTGTGGACCCATGCTTAAGCTCACAATACGGGTACTCTGTATTATGTCTGTATATATACATACATGTATTTCTATAATGCCTTGTAACTCTATTTCTATTTCCATAATGCCCAAAAATTTGATTTTTAGCCATATAGCCACCCTGCTGATTGTGAAGGTAAAGTTACTTTTTCTATCTTATTTTGCATGCTTGATGGCGATGTTTTACACACAATAGTCAAAATTTGTTTTAGTTGATTCTATATTATTTTTACATTTTGTTTTATAGATAATGTTTTGTATATGTGGAGAAAATAGTGATTTATATTTCATTTATTTCTTTCAAGATAAGTTACCCATGAAAACAATATGAACATACAAAGTCAAATCAAATTTGTCAGATATATGTTATTGGAATAATTTTTTGACAAATATAATATTTGATAAAGTATTGTGATGAAAGTACATTTACGTGAGACTTTACAGCAACGGGTGGTTCAATCGGAACATACATTTTTGATACACAAGAAAACCAACATCTACATAGACAAACTGCACTTCAAGAGCGATTTGGTGTTAATATGTGGTTAAGTACAATAGCTACAAAAATAATGGGGTTGTATTTTTTCGACATCACCTAACAGGACTTATCTATTTTATCTTTCTTCAAAATGAACTAGGGGAAATGCTGGATAAAATCCCTTTAAATATATTTAGAAATATAGCATATTTACAATAAGATGACACACCTGCACATCATGACAGACATCGATTGCAATACCTGAATAACTGTTTTCCCAATTCCTGGGTTGGCATCAGGCATTGGACCGACTAATGCAATGCCAGTCGGGGCACATTGCCCGTGGAGTAGTTGTTTTCGGCATTTTCTTTAAATAAATAAGTAGGATTGTCTTCCTTAAAGATAATAGAGGTCTCTACGCACCAATGCGTCAATGAGGTCAATGGCACCTGCGGAAAAGCAGGTCAATATCTGTCTGCCAATTTGACAATAATTGTCAGACAGGTAGTCGCAAAGACCCAAATGGGGCACTACGGTGTGTTTCTCGCCATTACTAATATAATAAGAGTATTTAATACATAACTGCAATTTTAGTTACAGCTGTTATACCACTATTTTTAACTCATAATGCATAATTTTGTCAGAAAAATGATTCTACCAATACTAACAAACAATCTGACAGATTTGAAATTTGACTTTGGATATTCATAAGTTTTCGTGGTAACTTATCGTGAAATCCAAATTAAATAAAATACAAACAATGCATAAGATAGAAAAAAACTAACTTCACCATCACAATCAGCAGATGTACGGCTAAAAATCAATACCTAAATCAATACCCACTTTTCATATTTTTCAGAATATTTCAGCTCTTATCTACATGATTAGTTTCACTTGAAAAAAAAAAATAAAATAAAATAACCTGTGAACAAACAGATTAAATAATGTATGTAGATTATCTAATAACTCACTATTTAAAGTAGCTTACCACACATTACCACAGATAAACGAAACTCTACCATACTTACAATACAAATATAGCCATCAATATAAAAACTGTGATATAACAATAAAAAAAGCGAATAAATCACTCCGATTTGATATTAATACTTTATGTAGTGTTCTGTGTGGATTCGGCATAAATAAATAATATTTAACTGATATTTTAACTCTTAATATGAAATTTACTGGCTACCAACTCTTAAGAAATATAAACAACATGTAGCCAAAAAACCTTATCATTCCTTCAAAAAACACATTGTACTTGTTAGGCTTATTATTTTGAGCTATGTTTGAGCTATTCATTTGTTACATAAAACTAATAAAAATTTTTTTAAAGTGGTATAATTGAATGCTTGACACTAGATTTTTCACTTACAATGCATGTCACGTTCATGTTCATATTCTATAAAAGCATACCCCCTTGGTTTTCCATTTACGCTGTTATGAATCAAGACAATCTGGAAAAAAAAGAATAGAATTATTAAAACCTACGAATTAAAACATGTTTTGTTGTGAGTAAAAAATTATAAAATGAACTTAAATAACTTAAAATAAAATTATACCTATTATAGGTAAAATTTTATTTTAAGGTATTATTTTATAGGTAATATACCTATGGATCCTACAGGGTGTTTCATATTATATATTTTTTTAAATCGAATGACCTGTATATTTTTGCATATTCAAAATCTACGCAAAATTCTTTACTCATAGATACCAATATGTATGTACTTAATGCAGCCGTTTTTAAGATATTTAATATTTTGTAAAAAAAAATACAGAAGCAGACATCACTTTCAGCTGCAATTACGGTTATTAAGTTTTAAGTAAGTTTAATAAGTTTTTTGGAATTTCAAAAAGATTTTTCGTGCACAAATATAACTGTGTATAATTCTATGATTAAAGCATTTGATTAAATTATACAGGGGTGTGAAATTTAACAGTTTCCAAATAATTTTATATTTTTATTATTTCGCGTGATAATTATTATTGGAGCCGATTACAACTTCTCCTAATCTACTTAATTTGCAAAGAAGGCTGGCTTCAGATAATTATTTTGACAATTCAAAGTGTCAATGAATTAGTAATTTTGTTAATTCGTACACCTAACTTGGTCATTATTGTTCCTCCAGAAGTGGGTATAAGTTTAAAAAAATGAAGTTTACTAAGCAAGAGTTAGTTGATATTGTCTACGTGTTGGGAGAAAGTGGAAGAAATTGTCACATTCATTGACACTTTGAATTGTCAAAATAATTATCTGAAACTAGACTTCTTCGCAAATTACATAGATTAGGAAAACTTGTAATCGACTCTAATAATAATTATCACGTGAAATAATAAAAACATGAAATTATTCGAAAACTGTTAAGTTTACGCGCACACATTGTGATACATGCAAAGAAAGGTCTTTTTAATACACTCAGGTGCAAAAAAACGCAACAGTGAAATTTTTGGTAAAGTTTGAAGAGTCACAACTTTTTTATTTTTAGGCTGATTTTCATAATTGTTTTATAAAACTTTAGATAAAATGATCAACTTTAATCCACGTATTTAGTTGTTTGATAAATGTTGGCCTTTTAGTCATTATACAGGGTTAATTGAAAGGTTGCTTCATGACGTTAATTTTAAAACGCCCTGTGGAATAATTTCGTTACCAAATTTCTTTAAAAGGTCAATATTCATTAAGAACCATTCATTTCCTACAATTTGTTTTTTGGTTCATGTCTTTATGTGCATTGGTTCATTTTTAATAGCAAAATAAACATGTCACTACTTTAAAAGAAATTTGTTTATTTTTTAACAAACCAATTCAACTTCAACTTAAGTAACCTAAAGAAACATTTTTTTTTAAACTTAACCTAATATTTTGTATTGCCACCTCTGGCTCTAATAACTGCCTACATACGGCGGTCCATATTGTCTATTAAGTTACGAATAGTGTCTTCAGAAATATTTTGCCATTCCTCATGAAGGGCTAAACGGAGCTCATTTACCGCAGCGGGAGGTACTTCACGATCTCTGACTCGCCTACCTAGCATATCCCACACATGCTCTATGGGGTTCAAATCAGGCGAACATGCTGGCCAGTTCATTTTGTTGATTTCAACTTCCGCCAGGTATTGTGTGACACATCTTGCTGTATGGGGCCGCGCATTATCTTGCATGAGGATAAAGTCATTACCGACAATTACACCGAAAGGTATAACGTGATTGGCTAATATCTCCTCTATATATCGGCGAGCAGTCAACGATCCAGCAACGGCAACCAAGTCAGTGCGGGCCTCTCGAGTTATTCCTCCCCACTCCATGACTCAGACGGAGACTAAACGCGCACTCTGAAAATCTTTCTCCGGCCCTTCTCCATACCCTTTTCCGTCCATCTGGAGAATGTAAGCAGAATCTGGATTCGTCAGTAAAAAGAACATTCTGCCATTGCTCTAAGTTCCAATTCAAATCTTCAGTGGCAAACTGCAGCCTAGCTACTCGGTGACGCCGAAGCAGTTTTGGTCCAGTTGCTGGGCTGTAAGCTTTTAGACCAAACTCCTTTAATCTTCGACGAACTGTCCACACACTAACGTTTCTACCTCGGACTTCTTGGAGCTGATTTCTTGCCTGTACTGATGTTAAATGGCGATCCCGCAAAGTTGTAACTTGAAGATATCTGTCATCAACAGCAGTAGTTTTTCGTCTTCTGCCACAGCCGGCCCTACGTGTATTTCTGCCAGTTTGCCGAAAACGTTCGACTACTCTTTTGACGGTAGAGCGATGAACATGAAGGATTCTTGCAACATATTCATAACTACGTCCGTCTTCAACAAGTGCAACAGCTTTTGCGCAATTCTCAGCACTTAAAACCATGACAGTAGTAAAGAACGTCTGGTGTGAAAAAATACGTCATTATACTGACATTTAGGGCAACAATGAGCAAGGCCCTCTCGTCAAAAAATAAACAAATTTCTTTTAAAGTAGTGGCATGTTTATTTTGCTCTTAAAAATGAACCAATGCACATAAAGACATGAACCAAAAAACAAATTGTAGGAAATGAATGGTTCTTAATGAATATTGATTGACCTTTTAAAGAAATTTGGTAACGAAATTATTCCACAGGGCGTTTTAAAATTAAGGTCATGAAGCAACCTTTCAATTAACCCTGTATAATGACTAAAAGGCCAACATTTATCAAACGACTAAATACGTGGATTAAAGTTGATCATTTTATCTAAAGTTTTATAAAAAAATTATGAAAATCAGCCTAAAAACAAAAAAGTTGTGACCCTTCAAACTTTACAAAAAATTTCACTGTTGCGTTTTTTTTGCACCTGACTGTATAAACCATATCTGAAAAACCATTAAAAAGACCTTTTTTCGACACATCGATGAACATCTCGAATATTTGTAATATTAAAGTTACAAATTTAAAAAAAAAATTGGTAATTTTTCAAGGTGTTTTAAGAAAGGCCTGTTGAGATTTTCTCGAGAAAATTTTTTAAGCTCTAAATTTCCAGTTTTTGGGATATTAAATTCTGAATGAAATACGTTTGTACTCATAATTATTAATTCGCAATTAGTTTGTTGAGACGAGGATAGTATCCAAGGAAGGGTTTTAGGTCACTAGCTAGTAAACACTGTTTTGATTGGATAGCGTGACAGAAACAGGTCATGGTTCGCGGTACTAGACAAAGAGGAGAAACGTACAACCAATGGGACTAGATATGGGAGAAAATCGCTGTCGCGATTTTCGTTCCCATTTCTAGCCCTACCGGGGGTTCAGACCTGCGGCCTGGAGTCACCCTTCGGGTGACAAATGCATCTAAAATAATATTATTTTTATGGAAATACATATTAAAGAAATTTTGTATCTGGAATGATGTAATTATACTGAACGATTTTTCTTAATATTTTGATGAATTGTAAGGGTACTCTATTTTGATGGTAAAATATCATAATTTTTGAAGTGCTGAAAGTAGAATTTATTTTTCAGTAAACATTATTATCAATTTTATCAATGGGACCAAATATATTGTAGATATTTACTTTTGTAAGCTAAAATGATGAATTTAACAGACTGCCATAATGAACGAATTAATTCCAAACTTTATGTGCAGAAAGAATAACTAAACAATAATACTAATAAATAATTGGAATTAAAGAGTAAATGAATTCTCTACGACTCCCATTGCGCTACCGCGCCTGTTGTCAAAAATTTACCCTAAGACGTTTAAGTACGTAAACTGTACGTGTCAACCTGAAAAAATAATTTTTACTGATTTTTTAATTGGAAAAGCGTTTCGCTATTGATTCCGTTAACAATATTTCTCGTAGAAAAATAACCTATCTGAAGTTTAATTAATTTGACAGTTTTCGTGGGAGGTGCTTGTCTCGTTAGTACAATCTCACATCGGTAGATAAAATGAGAAAGAAGTTGAGACGGACGCGACTCGAGATTTTCAAAGACGAAATAGACGAAGATGGAGTCGACATACGGTCTCGTAAAAAAATCTTAAAGTATTAGAGAAAGGACGGAACTTTCGCGTGAAGCTCTTCTCGAAGCCGTAAAAATTAGAAGAAGGGCGAGGGGGTACCGCGAAAAGGCGGGATTTCGGCGGGCGTGACGGGACCATTAGGCGCGAGGGCAAACGCCGGTGCTAGCCCCATCTCTCTCCGAGCGGCGATCGTCCAAAATTTCACAGAGGTTTTTTGAAAAGGCGTTTAAATTGGGAAATCGCGTAGGAAACGTTACGAAAATACCCCTACGCATTGGAGAAAAGCCGGGGACGACCTGTGAGGAGATAGCTTTGAAACTTTGTGGATTTGGGGACGGAATTTAGAGCGAGAAAGAATCGACGCGTTTTAACATATATGGATTAGTAGATTTGATTTTATAGCGAAGAAACTTTACTTGGTAAGTTTCGACGAAAGAAAAGTCAGTCTCCACCGGTACGCCTTCAGAAGATGTTGTTTGTAATTATTTGGGGCTTCTCCCCATAGGATGAGCCCAAACCACCAAGGTAGATTAAAGTACGTTTCTCGGGCTCGAAGTAAATGCCGTTAGTTGATTCATGTAGTCATTCAGTTTAGGGTTCATTAGTATTGTATTCATTTGTTTCTATAGGTCAAACAGTAATTCAGTAGTTTGCATTTCTCTTTTGTTTACGTTTTTAAATTCTGTTCATTCGTTATTAAAAATCCTTGCCTAAAAGTGCCGTGTTTTCATGTAAATCCGCCCAACTACCCTGTCAGTGTTAGTATATAAGAAGTGTCCAAGGAATACGTACCTACATCGATGTTCAGGATAAGATAACCCACGGTAAGTCAAACCTTTTTATATATCAATCACAGCATATCTCGAACCCAGTGACAGAGAAATTGATTCAGTAGTAAAACGTTAAGACTCCCTTTCGAGATAACTGAATAATTAAGTAAGTTTCGTGAAGGCTGTTACAAATTGGTGTCAGGTGTGGGGTTCGAACCCACGCTCCCTTTCGAGAGAAAAATTCTATTTTGTTGAAACAAGCTAAACTCAGATTTTGCCCAGGCGTTACTAGCAAACGTTCGATTAATAAAATAAAATTTGTGGGTTCAGTCTATGAAAGTAGTCCAGTGGTCCGACGTTTTTTGAAAAGTAGAGTATTAAAGAATATAAAATGTTATATAGGTAGTTATTTTTGTTAAGTCCTTCTCAATAGTAGTAAATTTATTCAGATAAAGTTTATTTTGGGAAAAACAAAGGTTCTTGCGAGTCAAAGGCAGGCTGATGGATATATCAGAATAACAAATCAGCAGTATAACGTAAAGCCCATACAGTTTAATAGTAAATATTGTAGAGACCATTATTTTAGAAATTATAATTGTAGCCATTTTGAAAGTCCAGTTTAGGGTGGAAACTCGGAATTAGGTAGTGATTTCTGTCATGTCTGTTTAAAATATTGATGATAAACTCATATTACTCCAGTTATCGAGTTGCAAGTAGATTGTTATGAATATATTTGGAAGGACGAGAACTTTTCGATCACGAATAGTTTCGTCGCTAAGTAGGTCGTTAAAATAACTAAAGTAACTGATATAATAATGACAACAAAGTAAAAGTAACTTAAGAAATGAAGATAAACTGTTTGATAAGCGTTTAATTTTTTTTTTATCGATCAAGAATTGCTTGATGCCATATTTGAGAAATTTGATGTTAGGTAATAAACAAGTATGTGATACAAGATACCCTGATGAAATTATTGATATATCCAGCTACGATAGTAAGACCGTAGTAATGTAATGAATTTAGAAAACTGTTTTGGCAGAGATATAGAAGCTCTATTTAAATTTGGTAATCAAATTACAGGGGAACGAAAATTTGCGGGATAACTAGTATTGTAGTTGGAAGTGAGGTAAAATCTGAGGTAGAAGGTATTTTTTTTGTTGTTGTCGGTTGGCCAATTAGAAAAACGAGATTTTTTTTGGCGTAACATGGCTAGTGAAACAGGCCTCTTCCATAAGGAAACAAATTGTCTTTCTGGACAGGAACGAATCTGTGTAGAAATGTTGGTAAAATCGAAAGACTATTTTGTGTTAATTAGTAGGCATTGTAAAAACAAGGCTCGACTTAACTGCGGTTAATAGATGCCAAGAGTATTTTTCTAAGTTCAGGGAAACCAAATATGCACCTGTAAGTCAAGGGGAAAAAGGGGGTGAATACAGGACTAGTATATTTTTGTATAGACCCAAGTATAGGAGAAACAATTAGCAGAAAAATAAGTGTACAAATAGTACACTTATTTTTGTAGTACAATCTGTAATTTTCCAGCTAAAGGAAGACCAGTATTAGTAAAATTTGATTAAATTAAAAATGGTAAATAGGTAATTAACATATAGATATAGAAGTTTAGAATACATATAGAACATATAGAAGTTTGATACAGCAAGGCATAAAAATCAAAATGCTTTTCTAGCTACTAGTAAATTCCCTAATATTTAGAATTAATTTTAATTGACAGTTTTCTTAATATAATTTACTTAATGGTATTATAAGTTAAAATGAAGTAAATATTGTTTCTCGTAAAGGCTCGTGCTCTTTTTACCTGAGGAGGCTACAAATTACAATATATCTATACACACAGTAAAGTCAAACCAAAAAATTCAGAGAGTATATTTTCGAATATCAGACCTCATGAAGATAACGTCGTTCCCTTTTCATATACTGCAGTTTACCAAATAAATATGCGCCAGATGACATTTACAACAAAATTTCAAAAATTACAAGAACGAGAGAGAGGTGTGCTACAACAATAACACATAAATACTGAGAAGTGTAGAAATACGAAATATAACAATTTTACAGCAATAAGTACCTATTCTATAGATTTTTATAAATTATATTTTACAGTCTTTATAGTTGGCAAACCTATCAATCAATAACAGAGTTTCTTATAAGCTTATATCAGATTAAAGATCGGCAAGGAACCAATCTCTATTCTTTATTGAAACCAAGGTGATATTTGATAAGCAATCCTGATACAGGATATTTCGACAGAAGCAGGGGTTATGAGAATGGTAACTATCAAAGCAACTGATTTATAAAATTCTGGCATACCTACAGTTTTCTAATATATTTTCGAAAAGATATTTTAACATTTTAGATGGTGTTTTACTATTCCCGAGGCAATCATTTGCAGGTAAATACTACACATGATTCATTTTTCAAATTATCACAGTTAAAACATAATTTGTATTGTAATACCAACCCGATAAATCCCGAGTTACCCACCTGTAATTTAAAATAAAGAAATTAGTATGAATTTCCAGTAAAACAAGAAGTGTGTCTGAGTTGGAAGTATTATCATTTCATTTTCAGATTTTCCCAAAACTCCCTTCATTAAATTTTCATGAAAAACATGCAAATAGTTTCTGAGGTTCGGCTAACTGACCATCATCCAGAAACGCTATACATAAAAGCAGTAAAAATGCAACTACAGAAATTATCATATAGAAATGTAATGTAAGTAGAGTGAAATAGTAGACAAATAGGTATAAAACTGTTTACGTTGGAAATCTACATAAATAATCTAGCATCTATTTTACCATATAAGAAATATTTATTCTCACATGGGGTTTTAGGATGCATTAGCGTAATAGTACCCAAATAGTTTAATAATGAAAATGGTAGTTTAAGCCCCTGATCCAGATTTATAAATCTAGGGTTACCAATATTTTATTACATTAACCGCTGTTAACGAAAATAATTTATTAAAAAGTCTGTTATCTAATCATACATTGCAGTTACACACTTACATGTTACATTTTAACAAAACTGTTAACTCACTATGTATTGTCAATTATTTATAATGAAAGTAAGCTGAAAAGTCTGATGTTTAAAAAATACTCACTTTTTTAATTGGCCCATATACTTCAAATTCTCTTCTAAGTTTTGATTCAGATGTGTCATAATTCTGAAAAAAAAAAAAATGGATTTTAATAATAGTCATATATAAGAAAAGTAATTCAGATAAGGAGAGCATTGCAGACTACTGAATCTGGTCAGTAAAGAAACAGTTTGAAATGCATTAAAATTAATTCAAAATGACATTTTTTTAAAATTACATATTTCTTAGCTGATATGGTAAAATAACACAAATATATTTCTTAAGGCTGCCCACCTACTTGTTTACTGGATTAATGTCTTAACAAGCTTATTATCTTTGGCACTATGAGCCATATTCGAACAATGAAGTTAAAGACATGAGAAAAAGTTAATGCTGCGTGCAACAATCAAGAGTTCTCAGCAATTTGTGTTCTCAAAAAAATATATAAAAAAAATATTTAGTGATCATAAAAATCAAAATGAAGCTAAACAAAATATCAAACTAAGATCATTCAATAAAAAGTAAACATATGAATGACAATGTATATTTATCTAGTAATATTTTGTTAAATGAGTAGCATGAAGTTGTTCAATTAGCTAATTACATAACTGCTATTTACGTGACTACATACTACATGACATACATTTCTCTTAATCTTAAGAGGGTCATAACGGAATGTCCCTTAGTACAGACCTTCGCTCAATTCTGTTCATTTAAAAAAATATAGTTTTTGGAAAAATTGAAGCGTGTGAGGTATTGGTAAAAAATATATAGCCTAGGAGCCAACATATTTTTTTACTCAAATGCAGTATATTAATCAATACAGTTGCCCACAACAACATCACAGAATATTCGCTACGTCTGACTCTTATAACTCACTTCCACTCATGTGAAAACACATTAGAGCTTCGGCAGATTTTTTAAATGTATCGTATTGTCAGGTAAAAAATTTAGATGTTTGTAAAATTTTAAGAAATAAATTCGCAAATATATATTTTCCTTGTTTTGCTGTTTGTATTTTCACGGAGAGCTCCTCTGAAGGGTCCTCCTCAAAAAGCAATTCAGAGCCCTCCTCAAGGGGAAACCATGGAAGCTCCTCCTATGGCCGAGGTTCTGGGTAACACAATCACTCGGGGTCTGAGAATAAGAGGGCTAGCAAGGCCATCCGGGCAACTGCTGAAGGAGGGACAACATGCCTTTATAGTCTTTCAAATTTACTAAATTGGCATTTATGCAAAAAAACACCTTGTGTAATATAATAATTATTTGGTGGTTGCAACATATAAGTAGATCCCTTGGCTACATAAAATTACAAAATATTTATTCTTAATCAACCGTAATTTTCACACAGCGGGTTTATTTGTTAATCGTTGTCCCAACCAAAAATTTTATTTTTTTTTAATAATTTGGCAACGTCGTATCAAAAATCTAAAATGGACACATCGTTGAAACGAGAATTGTCCTATGATTTCAAAAATGTTTCATTTAAAAAAAAATGACCTTCAAGGTGCTCCTGTAGTTAGTCACCCTGTATATTTCAAAATATTTTTAAAATGTGCGCTTTTTGATACTATATCCTATGATAGATTTTTTCAGTACCCTTAATAGGGCTGATATGGGATTTTACCACACTAATGGGCAACCCTGTATATATATTTCAGGGAAAATACCATTGTGGATACATTATAACATCCATCGCTTGGAGTCTTGTTTCGAGTTTATATTCAGTATTGTATAGTTGAGTATTGTGATCTTACCAATAATAACTGCCACACTGAAGCCAGCTTTTACTAAATGTTTCTTTAATTTTTTGTTTTAGGATTGAAATAAAATTTCCAATGTGAAAGTAATGCTATAACAATGTTTAATATGACGGCAGTTAATGTCACTGGAATAGTTATTTATTAAAATTAAAAAGTAAACTAAAATGAACTTATTAACAAAAATAAAAAAAATAGCATTAATTTTACCTACTTATAACATATACAGCACCAACCTAATAACATAAGTAAAATTATTAAAATCAATAAACATTGGTATAAATAATACTTAGTTGATATTGTTACGGAAGCTCACCTACCTTGCTAGTGAATGTCGGTTTTGTTAATTCATTTCTTATTGTTTATAAATTAATATTTGTAAAATCTTTAGGTTGACGTTTCTAATCTAGAATTTTCATTTAAGTCATAGAATCGTTCCATTATGTTCCGGAATCCAAAAAGAAGCTCCCGAATATTCCAGAAGCTTGAAAAATATATAAATACTCGCGATTTCAAGAGGACGGGGAGTTTTTTAGTCGAAAGCGTGAGCGCGTTAAGTCGAAACGTCAAACTAAGGAATTTGTGTTGACAGTTGTGAAAAAGAGTTGAAGTTTGTATCTAGTGACAATAAAGATTTGCGTTGTTTTGTCGAACAAGCTGGTTTAATCAGTTTGGAGGTTAGACAAACGTTACATTTGGTGTCAGAAGTGCGACGTTCCACGACGTGAAACGTTCGAAGATTAAAAAAAAAAAAAAAAAAAGGGATCAAATAGTAAGTGTATGCCAGTTACCAGATCGAAATCGATAAAAATGGATGAGACCTTGACACAATTAATGGAAATGATGAAGGAAATCAAGAATAACCAAGAAGAATTAAAAGTTGAAGTGAAGAACAGTCAAGATGAATTAAAAAACGAAATGAAGAACAGTCAAGATGAATTAAAAAAACGAAATGAAGAACAGTGAAGATGAATTAAAAAACGAAATGAAGAATAACCAAGAAGAACTGAAGAACAGTCAAGAAGAACTAAAGAACAGTTTAGAAGAAAGTAATAAAAAGTTAGAAGAGCTCATGAAAGAAAGATTCAAAGATTTTGAAGAAACTGTAGAAGAAGAAATAAATCAATTGAGAAATAGTATGCAAGACGAAGTCCAAATTGTAAAAGAAAGTGTGAGTACGCTGAGGTGTGAAGTCGAAGAGAGAGTCAACGAAATGCAGAAAGAAGTCAACCGAAAATTCACACAGCTGTCCACGACAGGAGTTATTAAAGTTGAAGGTAATTCTGCATCTTCGAGGGTCAAGCCACCAACATTTGATGGAAAGGTACCATGGAGCACATACTTAAAGCAATTTGAGGCGGCTGCCATGGCAAATAACTGGTCCGAAGGTGAAAAGGCGATATCGTTAACTGTAGCTCTAAGAGGTGAGGCTATGGAAATCTTAAGAACGATGCCTGAGCAGAACAAAACCGATTATGAAATGCTGAAAAGTGCTCTCGAAATGAGGTATGGTGAAGCCCACATGCAACATGTTTACCAGGCTCAATTAAAGAGTAGAAGACAACGATTCGAAGAAAATATTCAGCAATATGAGGCCGATATAGCCCGGATGGTGAAGCTAGCTTACCCCACTGCCCCTGTAGAGTTCCAAGAGCAATTAGCTGTAAGTAGCTTCATAGATGGACTGCGAGACCCTGAAATCAGTCAGGCGTTGAGGTTAGCCAGAAACAAAACCATTTCCGAAGCTTTGGCGCAGGCGTTAGAAATTGAAGCTGCTCAACAAGCATCCAGACGGGGTCAAGGCAGAGCAAGGCTAATTAAATATCAGCCAGCCGACTATCGAAGTAATGACAAAAATGTGGAGGTATTGCTGAAAAATGTTCAAGATTTATTGAACAATTTCCAAACCGAACGGAATCATACCGACTTTGCTACATTTAGCAGACGTAGACCCATCCGCTGCTGAAATTGCGGTGGCGAAGGGCATCTCAGGAATCGATGCTATTCTGCTCAACAAGCATCCAGGCGAGGTCAAGGCAGAGCAAGGCAACTTAATTATCGATCAGGTGAACAAAGTAGTAACACAAAAATCGAGGTTTTGCTGAAAAATGTTCAAGAGTTATTGAGCAACTTGCAAAACGATCAGAATCATACCAACTCTGCCACATTTAGCAGGCGTAGACCTATCTGATTCAGGAATCGATGCCCTAATAACACATATGATCAGAACCCTGAAGGCCAAGTGGCAAGGGGGTTTCAACGTTTGCAAGAGGACGACTTCAAAATTGAACACCGAAGAGGACAGAGCCATCGCAATGCTGACGCTTTATCCAGAAGGCCATGCCTTCCTGATTGTAGATATTGCTTGCGACAGGAAGCAAGGGAACAGGACGATTTTCATTGCCGAAGAATTAGCATCCAAGGCCCAGAACATTGGGATAGTGGAAGCCTTGCTAAAGAACAGAGTGAAGATCCAGAGTTTGGCCCAATTTTCCAATGGAAAATAAATAAAATGGATAGACCTGATTGGCAGGATATTTCCAATAAATCTCTATCTCTGAAAAGTTACTGGGCATTATGGGACTCCCTAGTTGTAGAAAATCGAAGTCGCGGACAGATGAAGCAGTACAATGTCGGTGCTCCATTTGAAAGAATAGCTATTGACATAGCTGGCCCATTTCCTCGAAGTGACTCTGGCAATCGTTATATCTTGGTAGCTATGGACTACTTTAGCAAGTGGCCAGAAATATATCCTATACCTAATCAGGAAGCAGTCACCGTAGCAGAGGTCCTATTTGAAAACTGGATATGCCGTTATGGAGTTCCGAGGGAAATCCATTCTGACCAAGGACGAAACTTCGAATCTGAGGTATTTCAGAATGTTTGCCAACTACTAGGTATCTCGAAAACTAGAACAACACCTCTTCATCCACAATCAGATGGAATGGTCGAGAGATTCAATCGAACCATTGAAAATTTCCTGAAAACTGCCGTGAATGAAAAGCAGACCAACTGGGACACCTGCCTTCCTCCATTTCTTTTAGCATATAGAGCGGCAGTTCACGAAACCACTGGTAAAACACCAGCCAGTGTGATTTTTGGCAACGAATTACGTCTACCAATAGACCTCATTGCAAATAGACCAGAACATCAGGAAAATATCAGTGACTATCTCCGCCACCTGAAAGATCGAATAAAGTTGGTACATGAGGAGGTACGAGAAAAGAATAGAAAGTGACAGAATGAAGACCCGTTACGACTTATGTGCCAACAGTAGTGGGTTTCATGAAAATGATAAAGTTTGGCTGTACAACCCAAAGAGGACTAAGGGCAAATCACCTAAATTACAGAGATCTTGGGAAGGCCCTTATTCGATTGTGACCAGGTTAAACGATGTCGTGTATAGGATCCAAAGAAATCCTCAATCCAAAATGAAGATTGTTCACATAGATCGACTGACGCCTTATCAAGAACACCATGCGGACAATGGAGTAACCTGATCGAGACGATCAGTTCTGAGAGGGGAGCAGTGTTACGGAAGCTCACCTACCTTGCTAGTGAATGTCTGTTTTGTTAATTCATTTCTTATTGTTTATAAATTAATATTTGTAAAATCTTTAGGTTGACGTTTCTAATCTAGAATTTTCAAGTCATAGAATCGTTCCATTATGTTCCGGAATCCAAAAAGAAGCTCCCGAATATTCCAGAAGCTTGAAAAATATATAAATACTCGCGATTTCAAGAGGACGGGGAGTTTTTTAGTCGAAAGCGTGAGCGCGTTAAGTCGAAACGTCAAACTAAGGAATTTGTGTTGACAGTTGTGAAAAAGAGTTGAAGTTTGTATCTAGTGACAATAAAGATTTGCGTTGTTTTGTCGAACAAGCTGGTTTAATCAGTTTGGAGGTTAGACAAACGTTACAATATGTTCTTGGCTCTACAGAAAAATCATAAAAAAAATTACATACATGTCTTTCTTTCATACATTTACCCTTTTCCAAATTAGTAATAGTAATAATACCTGCTCATCCTACCTACCCAACAAAATAGCTATTACGACCATTGGAACTAAAGCCCCTATTCCTGTAAAAATAACAAACTAATCAAATCCAATCAAATCATTCCAAACCAGTCAGCAAATTGGTGATTGATGGCTAACAGGTCTATTATATTTGATTTCCTGAATTTGTTATAAAAATATGATTGCCTGGGAAAATTGAAGTATAGGTATACCTACCTTATTCCTCAAGAAATTTTAAGCTTAGACATGCCATTCAAGAGAAACAAATTGAAGATATCTGTCCTTTTCAATATACACAAGAAATACAGTTGATTTTAAAAAAATTAAGTTTCAGCTGTTTGAAAATTGATAAATTACTACTCCTGTGAAAAACACTTCTGTGAAATGCAGATTTCAGAATATGATGAAGAATGAAAATAGTACCATATGTCTGCAAAATACCTTTCCTTAATCACTGAAGATAACTTCTCACTAATCTTGTTAGTGCGTCCCTGCAAAATGCGTTTTTTGAAAATAACTTGGCAACGCCGCATGCAAATTTCAAAAATAAAATATCATTTTGCAGGTTAAATTCGATTGAAAAATACAGGATGGACCATTTGGTTCACCCCTCTGCACTGGATCACCCGTATGTTCCAAAATAATTTTAAAAGATGGCTCTGCATGGGCATAACACTCTAAATGGAAAGAAATGCGTATTCTGTAGCAACTGAGTATTGGACCGAGGCATCTTAGGTAACTCACCCTGTAGATTGCCACTGGGTAGTAGATAGCTCAATCACTATACTACAAGCTGTATAATATCTACTATATGAAAGCCACCTTTTGATGCATATTTAATCCTTTTTTGTTGGTAGCAGTGTACTTTGTCCTATAAAACAATTTAAACCATTATGTCATATTGGCAATCAAAAATTGCAAGGAAATTCTCCATGTCAATGTAATGTTACAACATTACATAGATCTACAATTTATCATGATATATATTAAAATAATATTTAAAATGCAATGCTGTTATTTTCCGTACTTCTAACAGACCACATTTATTTTTTGGCTCACCCAGTACAAATTCAACATTACAAATGGTACAGATTTCTGTAACATCTAAATTTTGAAATCAGACACTGGCCTCATCCATTTTATAATACCCACATCTCAAATCTTGTGGACCAAATCAAATTTGGTGCACATCTTCACTAACCGTCAAACTAAATGGCCGCCAAAAAAAATTTTTTAACCAATTATGTTCCTCGTCTTTATTTCTGCGTATTTCGGTATGATTTTTGGAAAATTGTTTACTCAAATTTGTGTGCAGATGACAAATTCTAGTAGATCTGTGACACAACATTTTCATTTGCTACTGTTTTTTCAGCCCTTATAGATTCATTAATATAAAATATTTGAGTAAAAAAATATGTCAACCCCTAGCGGTATATTTTTTTTTTATAAATAACACACTTCAATCTTTCATTTCATTATGGTCGTCTTAAAACTTAAGTTAACAGTAGGTAGATTTCTCAAAAATGAGTTATTACAAAATTGATTTTTAATACCTATAGGGTGCTACAACAGCCGAGGACGTCATTTTTGTATGTTACGTCGTGCCAAATGTTTCGAACTAATTTTTCTAAATTGTTGCCCATATATTGCACATTGTTCATGACTTTACCGTTCACACGTTGGGCAGTTTGCAACATTTCCATTTTGTTCTGTCTTCTGTCATTTGTCAGTCCGTTTTCATGTTCAATATTAAGCATTTCATTTACATTTTGATATTTTGTGTTTTTTGAGTATCTACTAGCCAAAGTCTTTTAAAAAACCGTTGTTTTTAGAAGTAAACAATTTCTTAAGACAATTTTTTAAATCAACGCAAGCTGGAGTGTCGAAACTTTTGGGAAAACAGGCCCAGGAAATGATTCATTTTTCTAACTTGGTCTTATATGTATTATATTTTTCTGTTTTCCAGAGAGTTGCAGCAGCATTAAATTTAAATGTGTCCACAGTATATGCTGTTTCAGCAAAATACAATATAGGTCGTATACCGCTAAGCAGTCCCAAAAGGAAACGAACATATTCCAAACCTGTGGTTGAGGTGGATGGTTTTACGCAAGACTTTATTAATAATAATAATAATAATAATAATAAACGTCTTTATTGCAAATTCTATATATATAGAGAAATATACAATGGGCAGAAGTCTAGCCTAATGGCCATTCACACTTAACCCTTTCCTTAAATTAATTCTTAACCTAAACTTAAACTAATAAAGGAAACCATGAACATGTATAGAGTAATATAATATGAACAAATTTATTTATTTATTTTTTCAAAAACAGAAAATATCGTCTTAGCCTCGTTTTAAAGGAATTTTCAGACGTGATACTTCTAACACTTAGATCCAACGAGTTATACAATTTAACAGCATTAAAAGTAAATGATCGACGAAATATAGCTGTTTTATGTCGAGGCATTGCAAGTGATGTTAGGTTTCGTAAATTACGATTGTGAATTTTGTTGCGACATATTAGTTTATCTTTTAGATATGTGGGAGATAAAGTATTGAGAATGCGAAACATGAATAGATGAAAATGAAACTGAAATAAATCATTGACTTTCAACCAGTTTAGATTTGAAAAAGCTGCAGATAAATGGTCATATTTCCTTAAGTTACTAATTAACCGACAGCAAGTGTTTTGAATTTTTTGTAGTCTGTTGCACGTTATCTGATCCAAACAGGGATAATAAACTATATCACAGTATGACAATTTGGACAATACTAGACTCTCACACAAAAACTTTTTCATCTTATAGGTAAGCATATTTTTATTAGCATACAATAATTTTAATCTTAAATAACAATCCTTTGCAACATATGCGACATGGTCTATGAATTTGAGATTTTCGTCAAAATATACGCCCAAATTTTTTGCAGTCTTGACAAACGGAATGACTTGATTCTCAATGTTAATATGCATATTTGTTTTCAAGCGCTCTCGTTTCTTTTTTGTGCAGAATAAGATGACCTTAGATTTACTTGGATTTAGACGTAGATTGTGATATTTGGCAAATTTATTAATATTACATAAATCATTATTTATAATTTGTGAAGCCTCATTAAAATTTTCGGTTGGAAAATGATGATAGAGTTGGGTATCATCTGCAAAAAATTGCACATTACAGTTTGTAACCACTTTAGTTAAATCAAATGTATATATTAAAAACAATAATGGTCCCAATACTGAGCCTTGAGGCACACCAGATACAATTCGTTGAGCAGAGGAAATATTATTATGTAATAATACCTGTTGGTGTCTATCATTTAAGTAATTAGATAAGAACTGCAATGATGTTTGATCAAAACCCAAGTAGCTACATTTAGCAACAAGCAATTTATGGTTGATTGTATCGAATGCTTTCGTAAAATCTAAAAGCACCAATGCAGAAGCTAACCCACTATCAGATGCACGCAAGATATTATCAGTCATATTCGTCAACGCCGTTGCAGTACTATGGCCCTTTCTAAAACCGGATTGGTGTACCGGAAGCAAGTTTTTGGCTACTACATATTTATTTATTTGACCATAAACAACTTTTTCCAAAATTTTTGACAGAATTGGCAATAGACTAATAGGCCGCAGCTCATTGATATTTGAAGGATTAGGACATTTGGGACGAGGTGTTATAAGGGCTGTTTTCCAAGACACTGGGAAAAATCCCCTTTCTAAGCAACTATTGACAATGTGAGTGATATAAATTCCGACAGCAGGCATACACAGCTTTATCATTTGAAGAGTCATACCGTCGACACCTCGAGCATTCGATTTTATTTCAGCAACAATTTTAGATATATTTTCATGTTCAACAAGTTGGAAACTAAAATTAGAATCAGGATGTAGTAAGTTGTCTTGATATAGCTGTATGTTTTGTGCACAAAGAAAATCACTATTTTGAAAGACTGAAACAAAATATTCATTAACTTTACCAGGATCGCAAAGGTGTTCAGGGATTTCGGAACTACTAGTACACTGAATTTTCAGTGCTTTGAGAGCTTTGTAAAAAGATGACGTACTTTTTTGGCTATGTAGAAACCTAAGATAAGCAGCTTTTTCTCTGCGAACAGAAGCCTTAGCAAAATTTCTCCACTGTTTATAATTGCTCCAGCTTTCATCCGTCTTATGTCTTTTATAATTTTGTAAAGCCCTGTCACGCATATCCATTATCAATCTTAGATTATCCGTTAGCCAAGGTGCACGCGGTTTACTAACACGAACAGTTCTCTGTGGAGCATGTACGTCAAACAGCTGCAAGACATGGTAAGTAAAAAATGCTACCTTATCATTTATGTCATATATATGCAGTATATCAGACCATTTGATGCTGTTTAAATCACTATAGAATTTTTCAGCATTAAAATTTTTAAAGTCTCTAAAAGTTACCATTTTTTGTTTCTGCTTAACTATATCAAATGAAATCTCACAAAAAGTAAGACGGTGATCAGTAAATAAGTCAGTATTTATTGTACCACTACTTCTACATTTTTCGGGTGTATTTGTAAATATGGGATCCAATAATGTTTCCGAACCTCTAGTGATTCTGGTAGATTCACTAATTAACTGTGTCATGTCATAGCTATCAAAACATTGACTTACTTTATTATTTACATTAAACAAATTTACGTTAACATCACCCATAACCATAACATATTCATATGCGGGAATAATAATAGACAAAATATTATCTAAATATTCAATAGCTTCATCCACGTTTCCCTTTGGTGGCCGATAAACAATACCCAAAGCCAATGTCACATTTATTCACAATGTTATCTATGACATGTATCAAAACAGTTAGTATTTTCATTTTTATTAACTTAAAATAAAATTTTACTGTACGAATATACCTACATTTTAGAAGATAAGAATTCACATTACACTAGATACTTTGCAGCAAACACTTTGAGAATGTGACATTTGCAATGGTAGTAAGACATCGCTTTGGAAAATTATTAAAAACATGGGTTCCAAATAAATGTAAGATGATCCAAGATGAGGTTTAATGGGACTACTACCTAATACAGTATTCAGTATTGAAACTAATAACATTTTTAAGGGATTATCTTCAACTTAAAAATGAGGGTTTACGAGCATTTGTTTTTTTCGATGAGACGTGGATTTTTCAGGTTTAAACTGTTAGCCATTGTAGCGAAGATATTAGCATAATTACAATTACATGGGAAGTATGGAATAAATATGTCTTTGGGATAACGGCCCCTGTTTCGATGCTTTATCAAAATCGGAGGAGCAGTGGTAGTGGCGGCTTCCCTGATTTTTAAAACCACCGCGTCATCGCGAAATTTATGTATACGACTGTATTTGTTGTCAGACAGAAATATTAATTCATAAATTTACGTTCTAATGTTATTGTTATTAATGTAATGGCGAAAGCCTGTCAGTACTATATATTGCCAAGCCAAATATGAGATCTCTTAAGCACAAACCATATGCGGCCTGAACCTGAGGTCTGAGGATTTAAAACATCGTTAAATAAAATTCTCAAAAAACATGATTAAATACAGGGTTCGGCATAAGTCAGGCAACCAATTTGCATTAAGATAAATAAATGCAGCGTCAAAATATATTTATTAAAAAAAAATACAAAAGGTATTCGAAAAAGGGTTACTGTAAGTGTTCAAATTGATGCCCATCCTGATCGATGCATTTACGGCAACGTTCCTCAACGGAGAGGCAGGTCCGGCGAAGCATGTCAAGCTGTCCGCGAAGAGTTTCAAATTCTTCCTCAATTGCGGTTCGGAGGTCGGGAAGGGTGCGTGGCCCTCTTGCGAAAACGCGGTTCTTGAGAAGGCCCCACAGAAAAAAATCACAGGGTGTTAGGTCACATGATCGTGCGGGCCACTCAACGAATCCTCGTCTGCCTATCCATTCTCCAAAATGAACATTAAGATACTCCCGCACACATAACGCGTAGTGCGGCGGAGCTCCATCCTGCATGAAATGACGGATGTTCGCCAGTGTTGGATCGTTGTCCATTTGTCCACATAAATCTTCGAGCATTTCCAGATAACTTTGTCCCGTCACGTGACCCTGAACGGTCCGTACGTGAAAAAGTACGGACCCACGAGACCTCCAGCATGGATACCTGCCCACACACACACCCCAGGCAGGTTTAATTCTTTTTCCATGAAGACGTGAGGATTCTGGTCGTTCCAGTACACGCAGTTATGCCTATTGACCGTACCGTTCAGCTTGAAAGTTGCTTCATCCGACCATAAAATGGAATGCTGGAACCGCGGATCATCCTGACTGCATCCGAGGTACCACTCGCAAAATTCCAATCTGCGATCGAAATCATCTTCGTGAAGTGCGTGGAGGAGACGCGGGCGGTAAACTCTATAGTGCATGCGTTTCATCATTCGTCGTAAAGAACGATCGGATATCTGAAGTTCTCCCGATAGCCGCACTGCAGATTGGTTCGGCTGCTCAACTAACGCCAGCGCCACTGTTTCCATATTTTCGTTAGTTGTTACAGATACCGGTCGTTCAGAACGCGGCGCGTCGGCAACAGAGCCCGTTCTTAAGAATTTCTGGTACGTCTTCCACACTGTTGTACGATTTGGTAGCGGCGAGTTCGGAAATTGTTGTTGAAATTCGGTAAACATAGTGTCGTTAGGTTAGGTTAGGTTAGGTTCAAAAGTGAGTGGGCCGAAAACCAGACCCTCCACCGCGACCATGTGGTCTATTGTGGCTCACACCTACTTATATTTCACCCAACAGGTCCAGCTTCTTAATGTAGCTGATCACCTTATTGGGTGAGAATTTGTTCAGATCCTCTGGCAGAAGTTGTCCTTTGCCAAATAATGAGTATCTGATCCTTTCTCCAGCGGGGCAGGTGCACAATATGTGTTCTGCCGTTTCATCATCTTCTAAGCATAGGCGGCACTCAGCATCTTCTGCTAGGCCGAATTTGCACATATGATATTTTAAACGGCAGTGGCCCGTATATAGGCCAATTAGAGTTCGTAGGTGAAACCTGCTTAACTCTAGAAGTTTTTTAGTTCTTGTTTTTGAAGGGTTTATTATAAACGCCTTCGAATGAACTAATCGTGGTAGTTCCTGCCAGTACTGGAGGATTTGCTCCTCAGCCCGGGTCAAGAGCGTTGCTTTGGCAGTACTCGAGGATATGCCAAGCACCGGTTCTGGTCCGACAAATTCAGAAGCAGCACCCTCCCTAGCTAGAGAGTCGGCTGCCTCATTCCCCTCATGGCCAGAATGGCCTGGGACCCAGACCAGAGTTATTCTATTTTTCCTGCTCAATTGAGCAAGTGCCTGCTGGCAGCTCCATACCGTTTTTGAGTTGCAACGGTAGGAACCAAGAGCTTTAAGAGCTGCTTGGCTGTCTGAGAAGATTTTTATCGATTTGCGTGTAAGTTGCCTTTGTTCCAGCCTCTGTACACACAATTCGATGGCATAAATTTCTGCCTGAAATATAGTTGCATAACTGCCAAGGGATGAAGATATTTTCACCGTTGGGTTGCAACTATATACTCCGGCTCCAACTCCCATGGGTGTTTTGGATCCGTCTGTAAACCAACAACTATCTGCCCTTAATAGGTCAGCCTTATTCCGATCCCACTCATCTCTTCCTGGGAAGAGAATGTGAAAGGGCAGTTCAAGGTTGGTCTTTGCAGGCATGACATCTGAAATCATCTCCAGGATACTGTGACTTTCCATGTCATCCAGCAGCCTATTGCGCTCCATGGTGTCAGACTGCGGCATGTTAAAAGCTGCCTGCTTTAGTCTGTATGTTGCCCATCTGGCCTCTCTCTCCAAATATATATGAAGAGGAGGTAGGTCCAGTAGGATTTCCAGAGCTGCTGACGGTGTGGAGCTAATTGCTCCAGTTATGGCCAGGCAGGCTTGTCTCTGTAAACCAGAGAGTTTGAGTTTGGTCCTTTGTTGTAGTCCTTTGGACCACCAAACTATGGAGCCGTATGCGATCATGGGTCGTATGACCGTCACATACAGCCAATATATTTGTTTGGGTCCAGTGCCCCAAGATTTCCCACAAATTCTTCGACAAGTCCATAAGGACAGTCGTACATAGTGTCGTAATCCCCGTTCATACGCAGATACGAGGTAACAAAAAAAATTCTTTCTTGAAGCGTAAATTTGTATCGGTTATTCATTTTGAAAACGTGTCTATTCGACGAGCACACAGACACAACTGTCTGACGCACGAACATGCTCAGGATCAATCTTTTTCGACAGCGTTGCCAGACTTATGAGCGTTGCCGGACATATGTCGATTTTTCGAGAGCGTTGCCTGACTTATGCCGATCCCTGTATAATGGTCACTCTGCTGATGATAATCAATTTAATACTTAGTTAGGTACAGCTTATCAAAGGTATACCATTCAAATGGTATACCTTTTATGGTGTCTTAAAGGTTTGACTGCCAATCGACTTCAATGCAGCAACGCTTTTCTAGCAACGGTTTTGTAATGTGGCAACACTGCAGTTGGCCGCTGCATCAGCATGTACGCTGCCTTAACCCTCCAGTGGTCGCGCGAATTTTTCAAACATGTTTGGTCACGGCGGTCTGTGAGACCAAAATTTGTCAGGAATGACGTGCACTCATTTTACATCAAATCTCATTACAATTAAAACATTTTATTGTCACTTAATGAACAAAACGACCAAATATGAGATAGAAAAGTTTAATATTACACAGAAATTATATGAAATTATTCTTTTTACTTCTGAGATATTTTGGTAACTTAAACTAATGAAACATTAAAAACTAAAAGTAATATACATATTGGCATTAACATAAAAACACAACTTGAATGATTAAGCACTCTTGACCCATTATTCTGTGTTTTCTTGGCAATTCCTACATATAGCTCTTATGTGTTCCAAACACATGTGCTTATTACATTTAAAACAAGCAAACCGAGTTTTCCTGTTTTTTTTACTTCCACAATAAAAGCATCTACCAGGAATAATGTTCTCATCTTGATGAGATTCTATGCCGCAAATTTCTTCTAGCCTACATTTTAGGCTCCTCGGGAGGTTCTGTAAATGAGCGCGACTATGGAGATGAGGTTCAACTAAACTATTTATTATTTGTCGCAAAAAATTCCTTCTTAGTAACTTATTACCAGGAACATTTGAATTGTAAACAATCTGAGCGTTGATGCCTGCAATATTTAGGATATGATAGAACAACACTACAAGCCATCTTTTGGTATTTCTTGCTACATTATAACTTGAACACATTTTGTCGACTACATCAACGCCACCTTTGGTTTCATTATAATCTGTTATCATTCTTGGTTTGTGTAGTTCTCCTGTACTTTCATTGATCTCATCATCATGATGCAAGCTCGATATCAAAAGAACATTTTTGCCTTTTTTTGGAATATAAGATACCAAAGTGCACTCTTCCTTGAATGCAAACGTACTTGTTGCTTGAGGCCTGGATGCGGGCTTTGAAAACTCTAGAGGAAGTTCCCTCTTATTTTTTCGTATTGTGCCCAGAACCATTATATTATGTTCTTTGAGCAGAGTCATCACTAATGGTACGGAGGTGAACCAGTTGTCCATTGTAAGATTTCGACCTGATCGGGAGATATTTTGAGAAAGCCTCAGAACTACGTCCGAAGGTTTATTGGACTTTTTATATGGTCCGTTGGGCTGCTGACCAACGTACACTTCCATAGTCCCAGTGTAAAACATTTTAGCATCGCATATAGCGAGTATCTTCAGGCCATATTTATTGGGTTTAGAGGGAATGTACTGACGAAAGTTACATTTACCTCTAAACCCAACTAGCATTTCGTCAATTGTAACAAAATCGGAAAAATGGTATCCCTTCTGACAACCGGAAACGAAAATATCAAATACATTACGTATCGCCGCTAATTTGTCATATTTTAGGCGTTCTGAATGAGTTGTCTTGTCGTCAAACCTAATACATCTAAGGAGAAACTTGAATCTGTTGAGACATCACCAAGTGGAAGAGTTCAATTCCGTAGCCATCTCTTTTCCAAACATCATCTCTGTTAGTCCTATTTAGAATGTGTGACTCCTCCTAGATACAGCAAGCCAATCAAAGCTCGAATTTCGTGTTTGCTTGTAGGATTGGCGTCTCTTTCGCGGCTGTATTTTCCACTTACACGAAGTTCTTCTATGTACTTGTTGGAACAGTCAACAATTATGTCGATGATCTCTTCACTCATAAAATAATTCCATATATCAATAGGGTTCTTCAAATTTTTTGTTGCTATGGAAAAGGACGGGAGGCGTCTTGTTATATTTTCTCGTCTAGTTTTCACTGTGTTTTTTCAGCTTTATGTTTGCTCCAGTGGGTAACTTTATCTTTACCTACATAAGATAAACGCGTACTAAATGATTGGTCTTCTGTTCCTTCTTCAGCGCTTTGTTCACTTTCACTGTTGTGGTCCGAGAAAATTTCATTATCTACTTCCTCATTATCCGATTCATCATCAAACTGCACTGCTTCTTCAGTTTCGACCTCATCTAGCAACTTCCGTAAGCGTTCCTGTTCACTTTCGTAACTCCACATACTAAATAAATAAGTTATTTACTCATTTTCATAAAATAAAACAATGAATAAATTATTACCTGCTAAAATTATTGTTGATTTACTAACAAACTTGGTCGCGTCGGTCTCACAAACCGTATCCTTGTTTGGTCGCACCGGTCTCTGGCACCGTTTAATACAATAATTACAGTTCTGCTGTTGCACGGAAACTAACAATATGACTACAGACGGAAACGAAGATGACAGAGGAATAACTGAGGCGGGATAAAGCCACGCCCTCTCCGCAGAAAGTTATTGGAGAAATTGACATATATCGGTCTCAAAGACAAGTGCGCGACCAGTGGAAGGTTAAGCTTGATTTTTGTGACGCGGAAGGAAATAATGTTGGACATAATTGATGTCAAAAAAGCATTCACTATGCATCCCTTTACAAAACCTAATACGTGACGTAATGGCAATAATAATGACTGACATGAAAAGCACAATGTGTCATGATGTTTTGAATATTGATATATTTTCGATTTTTTTTTACCCTTTTCCTATGGCCCGACAATGACTTCCACATATCAGGTGTTCATAAAGGGACGCAAAGCAAATACATTTTTGGCATCAATTATGTCCAACAAGAAAAGCTATGAGTGTCTTAATTTTTTGGATATTTATAAATTTTCGAACTTTTTTTACCCTTTTCCTACGGGCCAACAATGACTTCTACATATCAGGTATTTTAAGGGGATGCATAGTGAATACATTTTGCATTAATTATGTCCGAGACGAAAGGCTAAGTGTCACAATTTTTTGAATATTAATATATTTTTTACCCTTTTCCTACTGCCCGACAATGACTTCCATGTATTAGGTGTTATAAAGGGAGGCATAGTGAATGCATTTTTGTGAAGAATTATGCGCGACAAGAAAAGCCTAATATGTCACGATTTTTAATATGAATATAGGTATTTTTCGATTTTTTTTTACCACTTTCCTATGGCCCGACAATGAGTTCCACGTATCAGGAGTTGTAAAGGGACGCATAGTGAATACATTTCTGGCATCAATTATGCCCGACAAGAAAAACCAAATGTTCGCGATTTTTTGAATATTGATATATTTTAATTTTTTTTTACCCCTTTCCTACGGACCGACAATGACTTCCAAGTGTTAGGTGTTGTAAAGGGACCCATAATGAATGGGTTTTTGGCTCGGTTTTTGGCAATAATTATGACGGACAAGAGAGCCTAATCTGTCATGATTTTTTGAATATTGATATCTCCGATTTTTTTTTAGGCTTTTCTTACGGCCCGACAATGACTTAGTGGACGGGACTTAGTAGGACACATAGTGAATACATTTTTGGCATCAATTATGTCCGACAAGAAAAGCTAAGTGCGTCACGATTTTTTGAATATTAATATATGTTCGAATTTTTTTGACACCTTTCCTACGCCCGACTAAATTCCACATATCAGGTGTTGTAAAGTAACGCATAATGAATACATTTTTGGTATCAATTATGATACCAAACTAGACAAGAAAAACTAAATGTGTCACAATTTTTTTATACTAATTGATATTATTTTCGATTTTTTTTACCCATTTTTTTCTACGGCCCCACAATGACTTCCATATATCAGATATTGTAAAAAAAGAAGTAGTGATTGTATTTTAAACATCAGTAATACCCGACAGGAAAATTGGAAGAATTGCCACGATTTTTTAGAAATTGATATTGTAAAATGACTTAATTACGAGTCCACAATGAGTTTTGGATTATTATCTGGTGTCTATTACAAAATATGCTTTTAGAAAATATTTTTACTTTCCGCGTTACGAAAATCAAGCTCAAGGCAGCATAACATGCTGATGCGGCGGCCATCTGCGCTGTGTTGCCACATTGCAAAACCATTGCTAGAAAGGCCTTTCACGCCCGTTGACTGCCATTGCTGCAGCATAAAATAGATTAAGTATAAATGAACACAAAACTTATAGATAATGTCTGTAACTTATTTGTGGTGCGTTTTCATGAATCACAGTTTGATTCATATATATTCAAAACTTATAAACACATTTATTTATAGAAATTAAGCCAAAAAAATACTAAATTGGCAAACCGAGGAAAAAATAAAATGTTGGTGGAATAGGGAAGTTGGATTCGACCAGGAAGATTAACAACCATTAGTTATAAACTTTAGTGGTTATGATGTTGACGATGAAAATAATGAATTTGAATATGATAGTGGCTAATACTTTGAAATTAGTACATGTCAAAAATTCTTGTCATTTGTTGTATCTGGTTCTAGTGAACATTTTAGTCTGTTCAATCTTTGAATAAAATTTTTTACATAGTGTATTTCTTTAATACTTTTAAATGTGAATATTAAAATTATAAAATAGAAATTACAAATATGTAATTTAATAAATATCTAGAGAGACTATTCTCTCTAGCAGAGAGTTCCACAAATGTTTACTACATATTGCAATTTTGTACTACATCTACATAATTGTAATACGATAAATTTATATAAAAAAATGTTTTAGTAAAATTCTAATTAAAATATAGTTAAAATAAATTAAAAAGTATTGATGAATTAAATCATTTTCATAAATGAGAAAAATTGTACTTTTCCATATAAATGTCAGAGTATTAAATTTTGTACCTGCATTCTCTCACAGAAAATAAATATGGTAATGTCACGCTGTTTGACATTTTGACGTCACTCAGCTGTTGTAAACAGATAATATAAACAATTACTGGTTTTAAAATTACGTTTCATTATTACGAGTACCTAGGTATTTTATTTCAATTGATAAAAAATGTAACTAATACTATACTATATACTATACGATACTAATATAAATATTTTATGGAATCCAGTACACATGACTTTCTATCCCAGTCTGTTAAAAACGGTTTTTTTTTTCGGTTTTCCCCGATAACATTAAAAATTCCTGAATTCATTGACTACACATCAACATAAAAAATAATTGGTTTCGGTTTCTCAAAGCTAATCCTGTGCCATGTGCAAACAGAATAGGAGTAAGTTTGTATAATACTTACAATTCGTGCCACAAAAAGTGTTTTAAAAGGATCTACAGTAATATTTGGCGCTGAAGCAGGATCCCAAACTGCTATTTCTTGTTCTAATTTGTAAGCAACCTGTTCGGCTCTTTCTCTGCGTCGTCTTTCTAACCTTTCTTCTCTGGTTTCAACTCTTGTTGGGGGCGGAGTATCTTTGGGATCCTACAGATAGAAAACAGATACATGTCTAAAGCATTAACAAGTCATGTTAACATTTCTGTCGTGTTATCATTACTAACTGACTAACTTACCTCAAATTGATCCAGAAAAGTCCCTACACCTAAATAACCCCTATTTTTTTTCTCATGTGGTAATTTAGCAACTGGAGGTAAATAAGGAATTGGATCGCGTGGTGCAAACAATGCCAATAAATTGGGAGGTAAAAATTGAGTCATTTTTAGTCACTTCACAATTATTTTTTAACAGTTCCAATTATTATTCATTACTACTTATATAATATTGTAAATGTTTAAAATATTTTGCTAATATGTATCAAGTCACTATCCGTATTTATTAAGTTGTCTCACTCACAAAAAATTAATATATGATGTACGCAAAACACCAACGATATGGCGACTGAATCTCGGATTATTGCTGTCTTAAGACTCTGCTAAAAACCATACAAAATTGCAATTACATGTTCTTTAATTACAAAAACATGAAACCACAAAATAATATCAAATTGACTACTGGCAAAAACCAAAATTAATGGCTGCGGGCTGCGGCGAGGCTACCACAGAACAGCATAACCACGCCACCGCCACAGACATAAGTAGTTTTTCATATATATGATCTGTGGTGTAGAGTGTAAGATCAAGGATTGTTAACTGTTTACAGGATTGCTCGATCCCTATACTACAATGTAATATTGTAATCCATAATTGTGACGTCATCAAAGATCCAAAGATCTGGAACTTGTAGAAATAGGTACACTTTATACTGTTATTACAAACTTTAATAAATAATAATATTAATATTCATTCAAATACGAAAATTCTCTTGCAAATGTGAAATATAACAAACACAAAATAGGTATATTTTGACAATTCGATTACATATATCTTCGCTGACGTCACAAAGGCGGATGACAACATTGAGCGATCGAGCAATCCTGTAAACAGTTAACAATCCTTGGTGTAAGATGGGAATAACTGTTACTGATGTGAAACGTTATAAATTGAAACGTTCCTAATAAATAACGTTCCAAAATAACCAGTGATGTGCCGGATAATTATCCATTTCTAATTAACCGGCTAATTATCGATAATTTTCCGTCGGTTAAAAATCCTTTCAAAATTAGTAGGCTAAATATTATAATGCCAGTGGAAAAAATGGCCTCATAGGGAGATATATTGGAACTTTTATTTATTTTTTAATTTAATTTAGTTTGTTTTATATTTTAATTTGTACGATTATTTTTATTTTTGTTGCACTTAATTAAATGATGAAGATTGCGGTATTATAAAATAAAATACAAAATAATCGCTATCTCTAGATTTAATTTCTCCTTATCGATGACTTACAATATAATGACCTAATAATACCTATTATCATAGACTAACTGTTAAGACTGCTCCATCACGTGTTAAAATTTAAGAATCTAAAACCCAGTCAAACTCAAAGAATCGTTTAGTATATACCAGTCAATATGAGAGGGCGCCCTTCGAGGCAGTGCGCTCATTTTCGCGCGAAGTCTTTGGTTATCCTATGTTGTCACGTTGCCACAAGTAGCAATATAATTATTCTGTTTTGAGTTAGGGTGTATACAGTTATGTGCTGCAATAATAATAATTGAAAAACAATGTCTCGATATTATGAGTCTAAAAACTATAGATGTTTATTAAAAAAACAATTAAGATTCGAAAATGTACTTACTCATTTCCAATCAAACAGGGAGTTATTTTAAAGCAATATGGATTATTAATTCAGGTAGACTGACTTATAAAACTACTTAGATAATTTAATTTATTAGACAATAAATACATTAACATTAAAAATATTAATTATTCGGGACGGGGAGTATGTAAAATGCTCTAATACCAAATTTCCGTTGTCAGCTTTTCACGGATTTTCATTGCAATACCTATTTATATAACACGTCTATTTTTATTCTTTTCCAGTGCAATTCAGGTATCACTGGTTGTTAGATAGATTCAGAAAAATAAAATAGTGTAAAATGAAGTATGCTCAGGGGCTATTTGAAAAATTATTAATATATACCTACGGATATTATCTTGAAGGGGGTTGGAACCTTTGGTGTGGAGATATCACTGACGTAGTTTTCCACATAACACCAAAACACTATACTGCAATAGACGCGCGTTTCACCAACTTGGTTGGGCGAAATGTGCGTCGAGTGCAGTATAGTGTTTTGGTGTTATGTGGAAAACTACGTCAGTGATACGGATATTATACAAGGTGTCCCATTTCTGCGTATTTTCTTTAACAGCGTTAAACAGTTCGTAGGGAATTTTTTTTACTTCTCACTTTGCTGCTAAAGTTAACGTCAGATATAACGCAAATTTATCTTGAAAGGGAATGGACCCTTTAGTGTGACGATAACACTGACGTAGTTTTCCACATAACACCAAAACACTATGCTGCATTCGACGCGCGTTTTACCTACCAAGTTGGCATCATCTGGAAATGATTAGGTTTAGTTTTAATCATCTTCAGATGATGCCAATTTGGTTGGCGAAACGAACGTCGAGTGTAGTAGTATTTTGGTGTTATGTAGAAAACTACGTCAGTGTTAACGAAGTTTTTTGGAATAATCTCGAAAACAGTATTCATTTGGACAGGTTCGAAAACTATGGACGAATTGCAAAACTTTTCCCGTTTTTGTATCCAAATTGGAACAAACCGTATTCTTTGTTTACTGATGTACGTATACATATACGCATGTATTTAGTGCATACTTTTTATATACCTACACTGCCTTTCTATGTTTTTCTTTAGAGACTTGTGTTTATATAAATTTTTTTGTTACTACGATAAAAACTTGAAGGTAGATAATTTCTTTTTAATTAGAATTTTAAGATTTCTTGATCTAATAGATTTCTTATTTTGCGTAAATTAGGAAAATTAAATAGAGGCTACAATATTTAAAAAAATATATTTTTTTCCAACCATACGAATAAGACACTAAACATTAAATTATTTTGTATAAAAATAGGGCCATTTCGGGACTGTTTGAGATCGCCGCAGCAACTGTACAAAAAAGAGATTATTGTACAGTTGTACAGTACCGAAAAGTAATTTGACATTGACATTGCATGTCACATAATATATTGAAGTTTAATTAAATAGAAAAATAGAAACAGATAGTGACTTCGATGAATCGATAAACTGGAGGTGCTAATTAGAAGCGGTTGTAAAAAAAAATATTATGTTAAACTCGTACAAAAAATAAGTTTTCGAGATTCCGAGTAAAATCGAGAACCCTTTCCCTCGTCCCGAAAACGTGTATTTTTTGTACTAGTTAAACAAATAACTATTTTTAGCAGTGCAATTTATTTTCCATTAAAAAATTTCCCATTTTAGTTTATGATAATTTATTTGGAGTTAAAAACAACTCCAAGTAAAAAATAGTAATTACAAATTAATTACTACTTCTACTTCAGTTATATGAATGTGATACAATTTATTTAATTTCTATTAATTGCTATCATGAATTTACATGGTACAAGTAGCCCGCAATCGACAGCGAGAACACAACAGGACACCCACTGCTATATCGCATCGCGTATCATATTCATATATCGGCAACAATGTACTGTTTGCGATGGAAGTTCTTGTGCCGTTGTGCTGAGCTTGTGATGTTTTACACAATTTTGGATTGAAAACTAAATCTCGCTGACATATGACTCTCCCCATTTAATGCAGCAGTCTTAACAGTTAGTTTATGATGCTATTATGCTTACCTTCCTAGTAGGTAAGAATAAATATATAGATATTTTATTGGTAATTGCGAAAAAATTATTCTAATGTGTGAAAAATTAAAAGACTGTATATTCTGCTAACGGCTAATTATAATATTTATAGCCGGCTAAATGCTAATTATATAATTAGCATTGGCTAAATATATAATTAGCCGCTAAAAACCCATCACTGTCGATAACCATTGTGAATCGCTATCGCTACCTCCATAGATTAATTACCGAGAAAGCTAACTCCTCGATTTCTACATAGATAAAATATATTATCGATTTCTATTCGACACGTATCGAATCGAGGAATGTGAATCCGGCTGCTGGTCTAAGGAAGAGCTAAGGCAAGAACCCTAAACAAAGAAGGACTCATCAATTCATTCATAAAAATTTGAAGGTCATTTTCAACAGATTTCTCGTAACACGTCAGTGGATTCCCTATTGCCAAATTTGCCTCTAATTGCAATTTCAAATATTTTCAGTCAAAATATCCAACCCAATATTATTTCAGAGACTGTATTAATGCAATCAAATGTGATTTTAAAGTACTTATATATGTGTTTTACGATATATATCTTACGATTTGAAGTGCGTTGTGCAAAAATCGTTGTTGATTTGACAACTGTGATAACTTGTGTTTTGTTAATCAGTACACAGATTACTATGATATGATACAGAAATACTTTGATATGATGACATGACTGATGACAGTGATGACAGTCCAAAGACAACCGAGACATTCTACATGACAATGTGACATATATAGGTTATGTTAAAAGGTTAAAGCTGTCAAATTCAAACAGAGGATATTTAAATTTCAAATCTCCCGCTAAAGGGAATCCACTGACGTCACGTAAGTGATAAACAAATGTGATTGGCTGTTACTGATTGATCAGTCCTTCTTTGTTTAGGGTTCTTGGGGCTAAGACAAAATCCCTAAACAAGTAGGTTACCTCAATTCCATGCTTGTTGGAGAGGGTGTTGCGGTGTACACCGGGATGAGCGACGTCATCTGGCGACCTTCCCTCTCACTCTTTTTATGTACATCATTGTCTCTCTCATAATGTCCTAATGTGTTTAAATTTGACAATAACTGAATAATCTGTCAATCCTGATCCTGTTTTGTGAACAAAGTGTAGAATTACAATAGATTAATAAATAAGCACTTAGGTAAGTAAACCAGCAATAATTTCTGTCAAATTACGTTGTCCTTCACTTAAAAAGTATTCCGCCCGAAATTCTTGGGCTATCTCATTATTTAAAGTGACCGAGGCTGTAATGTTTTATGTAGGATGAAAATAAAAAATAATTTGATCTTTCAGCAAGATGCCAGGGTGTCGATGTGCTGTTGCTACATGCCATAATAGTCTGGAAATTACCAAAGCTCTGAACAAAGATGTATTATATCACAGGTTTTCGAAAAATCCAGTTGTGAATGCAATGAATCAAATATAATTTGAGTTATATAATAAAAATAAAATATCTGCAGTTATACCTAAAACTTAATTAAAAGTGAATAAGGAAATGTATTATTCTTAATAGATTATTGCAGTTATTCGTTTCTATTATTTTCAAACCATTTACAATCCGTACAAGACAAAATAACTATATATATATACATTTTCATGTCATTTCTTAAAGTTCTGAAATTGTATGATATAAGTATTTTTCAGTAGTAACTAATTTATACCTACTAGTATTGATTTCTGAATTTGATAGATCATTCATATCATATTATCTACATCGTTAATATACACATATACCTACCATATCTAGGAGGTCCGCATAAAAGTTTGTAGTTGTGTTATGTATTTTTTATTGATTTTACGGTTTAATGTTTACCTGTAAAACGTTTTGTTATGTATACGTTATGTGTACATGTATATAATACATGTATTTTAAACTGTTATAGTAAAATTATACTCTTAAGCATCATGAAATGCAATATTTACCAGTAATCATATCAAAATTTCGCTGCTTTCTGGACGCCAGATGACGTAACCTCAAACTAACCAATAGAATTTTTTCTCGAAACTGAGGTAACCTACTTGTTTAGGGATCTTGGGGCTAAGGTACATTTTCTATGGGTACTTCGTTGTTGACATTAGGCGTTTTTTCGTCAGCTAACTACAACATACAATTGTTATCTGTGGTCAAGGATTGTTAACTGTTTACAGGATTGCTCGATCCCTATACTACAATGTAATCCATAATTGTGAAGTCATCGAAGATCCACAGATCTCGAACTTGTAAAAATAGGTACACTTTATACTGTTATTACAAACTTTAATAAATAATAATATTAATAATCATCCAAATACGAAAATTCTCTTGCAAATGTGAAGTATAATAAACACAAAATAGGTATATTTTGACAATTCGATTACATATATCTTCGCTGACGTCACAAAGGCGGATGACAAAATTGAGCGATCGAGCAATCCTGTAAACAGTTAACAATCAATCCTTGACCTGTGGTTACTTACATTCAAGGATTGTTAACTGTTTACAGGATTGCTCGATCGCTCAATTTTGTCATCCGCCTTTTTGACGTCATCGAAGATATATGTAATCGAATTGTCAAAATATACCTATTTTGTGTTTGTTATATTTCACATTTGCAAGAGAATTTTCGTATTTGAATGATTATTAATATTATTATTTATTAAAGTTTGTAATAACAGTATAAAGTGTACCTATTTCTACAAATTCGAGATCTTTGGATCTTTGATAACGTCACAATTATGGATTACAATGTAGTATAGGGATCGAGCAATCCTGTAAACAGTTAACAATCCTTGACTTACATTGACATTTGATACCAAATACCAAATGTCAATTTAGGTAACCACAGACCACAGGTAACAATTGTATGTTGTAGTTTCAGTTTGTAGCATAGATAAAATATATATATACTGGTTTGTAGTTGTAGTTGGTTGACGAAAAATGCCTATTGTTGACGTTGACAGACGCGTGGAAATTGAAATTAAATAGTTTTTTTTTATATCAACACTTCAATTATTTTCTTAAAAATTTGTACTTATTTTATAACGAAAATGAAATTTTGTATTGAAAATCCTCAAATACTTGGTCTTGGTCCACGTTTAGGAATGTTGAAAAATAAAGGCAGAAGAAATGTCGAGATAGAAACTCCAGTTGTTTTACTACATACTCAAGGCGGTCATATTCCACATGTAACCCATGAAGTTTTTAAACTTGTTAGTAAGGAACCTCAGATTTTACAGGTACCACTGGTTAGTATGCATAATTTCCAAGAAACATTACAATATTACAATGGTTCAGTATCTGAATTTATTGGAAGTAAAGACAGTTTAACATGTGTAACTCTTCAAGATCCTAGTAATTTAACAAAACAAGGACACCACGCCAAAGAAAAGATTCCTGTGTGGACAAAATATGGCAAAGTTCTTTATAATTCTGAAATGTATATGAATATAGTAGAATCATTTAAACCAGATATGTATTATTTATTGTCTGATGGTGATACAAATAAAACAAGTGCACCTAAACGAATAACAAAAGCAGTTGAAAATACTATAATTTTCAATCGGCAGTGTTTAAATCGTCATAGAAAATCTGATATTTTAAAAGAAGCATTTGTAATGGCCCCAGTTGCTGGTGGATATTGCATAAAATCAAGAGAAAAATGTATTCAAGCTGTATTGGAAAATAAAAATGAATTAAGTGGATTTCTTATAGACGGCTTGCATAACAATGGACCCGAGGTTGAGTTCTTACCATATGAGGAAATTAAAGATGTAGTAGAATATATTATTAAAAATGTACCTTCTGAGAAACTGCGTTCCATACAAGGCTGTTGGAATCCAGTAAATGTATTAAAATTAGTACAGGTTGGTATTGATATGTTTGATACATCATATTGCCGAATTCTAACAGAACGATCAGCTGCTATGACTTTTCCAATTGAAGACAATGAGGAGTCAGATAATTTTGAAATAAATCTAAGACAGTCAAAATATGTTGACGATTTTTCACCTATAATGTTTTCATGTCAGTGTTTAACTTGTAGTAGATACTCTAGAGGTTACATTCACCATTTATTAACAGTTCAAGAATTACTTGCACCAGTTCTAATTATGATACATAATATTTACCATTACCTAAGATTTTTTAGAAAAATAAGGGACAGTATAAGAACCACAACATTAAGTAATTTTGAAAATAAAATATCAGAACAATACAAAATTCATCAAGATAAGGTACTATCTACAAAACCAGAAGAAGAACTAAGGCAACTCTATGAGAGAAATGAGGTTGGGGATACTGAATGATTAATATTTTCATTAAAAATTCATGCACATTATAAAAAATATTGCAAATATATTGAATCTTTTATTTGTATTGTTAGTGTAATATTCTGTGTTATTACCAATACCTACCAATACAGGAGTAGAGTTTTAGAGCATTATAATTTGAGGTAGAACCGTCAAACCATATATCAACGTATTCGTGAGATAACATTATTGAAATTTGTAATGATATATTCTTTATTTTTTTGGATATTTTGCTACTTCTGTAAATATAAAAAAATATATTAAAAACTAATATCCTGTATTACTTAGTTACAAATTTGTTTTTGGAACCTAGTTATCTAAATATAAAATTTGCTGAAAAAATATATTTAACAAAATTGCATTAAAAGAATGTACCTATATTATTATACAGCATGTCCCATTGGTGTGGGGACGGAGGGTTTTCTCCAGATGATAGGTACCCCACGTATATTTTTATTTATACAGGCTGTTCATGTACAGAGTGTAGCACCAAACATGTTTTTTTACATAGAACCTTCAGTATATTATGACATTTTTGAAGTCATATTAAAATGATACTAAGTTATATGGGATTATTTTCCACCTTTCTGATACAGGGAGTTAATTGAAAAAAAAATTCAAAACAATATACTCTCTCGGTACTTAATATACAGGGTTTTTAACTTTCGCGAAAGCGAAACAAAAAAAAATCTATTTTTTTAAATGCAACACCCTGTATATTTTTGATTCACTAAATGAGGATTTTCATAAGCTTTCTTATAATAACCATGATTGTATAGGCTAAAGTGAAGAAGAAATAAGTTTCGAAGGTTCAAAGTTTTTATTTTTAGACTACACAGAACTGCAGAATAATAATAATTTATTTAATTAGATTAAATTAAGTCTCAACCCTCTAGGCTTTCAAATAAGGGAGATAGGCCCTTTTGTCCACATTTCCTGGACATCACCACCGGTACTAATTGAATACCCCTCGTTAAAACTTGGCTGTCTACTTAAATGAAACAATTTATATATATATATACACTATATCTTGCACAATATTACAGGTTGTTCATAGTGTCGTAGTGGGGAATGAGTGGTTTCTGACGGTTCAAACTTATTTTGGTGCCGGGCAAGTGAGTGCTCATCATACAACCTTTGCTTCCATCCACCGTGTCGAGTGAGAGAATAAAAATGGCATCGATAAAGCAACCTGCCATATAATCCTGCCGACAAATTTATATGAGGGCATGGTAATCCACGTGAAAACACTTACATGACATCCAACCCTAGTTCAGGTCCTAAAATCGATAAGTCTTCTGAACATACATTCGATAGTTCAGGTCGACAAGGCAACAGGCAGTCTGGTGACCTGGTGGAACAAAATAGAGAACCAGAAGTTTGGGCGATCCTAGTAGCCTTTGGGGGTACACAATTTTCGATGCAAGATTTCCATCTACGCTCACTACTCCAAAGGTGTTAGTTGAAACCCCATCATCCTATCTGATGATTTGTTCCCTCGAAATCTGTAGTTGGGCTCATGGGGTTTACTGATGACTTATGCCTCCCCTAAAATCTATTGGGGGGAGGCAGCCCGTTTAATAAGGTCTAATAGGGAGGAGACTGACTACTCTTTAATGTTTTTAAATTACAGAAAATTACCAGGATCAAAAGTAAATTACAGGCAAAATAGAATAACTTTATGTAATTTTCTCACTCTACAAAACATCCTCTTTCTATTGTTTTAAGACAACTTTCAATATTACTGAGTATCTCTGTTCATATTTATTATTTCATAGTAGATGACAGAACAAAAAAATGGCAGTAACAAATATTATAAGTTTTATTATTTTTAACATTGTTATTATTAGATTATCAATAAAAATATAAATACTTTACAGTCATTATTTATTTGCTTCAAGAAAGACAAACAAAGCCGATTTTTTATATTTTTACTGTTGTGCCTTCTATGTCTACGTTTTTTAATATTTTACTAATGTGCTTCATTATAGAAGATTATCTTTGACTTGTATATACATTTTAAATTGGGTTTATTTAACAGATTCGGTTTTAGCAAAAGCTACATTAACAAGTTTTTTTACAAGAAACAAGAAATATTATATTTGACTTCGAAATTGAATCATATTTTGACTGCCGCTGACAAAAACATCTTGTTTGTGGTCTTTGTCATTGGAGATTCATAAAGTTGTCCAAGACCAAGATTGCTATTGCAGTATAAAATATGACAAGTTTAGAGTTTAGATATGCTTAACAAAAAATCGCTGAAAGTTACAGCATTTTGGACAATTCTAATGCATACTAAGACAGTATTCTAGAGGTTGTCAAAACTTGGGATAAAAAGCACTGAAACATAAAAAAAAAAAATTCTATAAGATTCAGAGGGTTGGGAATGCCTTTGATTGCAATGATGAGTGAGTGCACGTTTAGTATAAAACCTGTCACGTCTAAAAATATGTGAACAAATAAAATATCCCCCTGTATTATTTTATCAATAAAAAAACTGAAAACATTGGAAGTACACCTATTAATAGGCACTATTTAAACTAAAAAGTCCTGTGGCTAGTATAAGCACAGGTCCTGGGTGGAACTCTGTAACATGATAGAGATTGATATCTTCAGTTGGAAACGAAAGCTGTTAGCAAAACATAATGCAGGAGAAAGATGCAAAACGGTCGCTTTCGCTATTTCTAGTTGCAGAGTTCCTGCCCTGGTAATTATGACACTGTTATAAATAATATTTAAATTTATACACTATTCATTCCACATTTTGTAGAAAACAAAAAATAATAATTCCTATTGGCAATTTCAATTACCGATAAGAGTGTCTGGACTGCAAACAAATATGGACCTGAACAACTTTTTATAAATAAGGACAAAGTACTATTTTCAGTATTAAATAAAATTATACTAAATATAATTAATATTTACAATCAGAGAGTCTAAAATATTTAGAGCATTTGTTATTTGTCTACACATTATTTACATTGTAATTTAAAATTAGTGCAACTAGGTAATGTATTTTTAAATATTTATCTTACTCTTTTTCACACACAAAGGCAGTTATTTAATTTGTACAAAGTGAAGGTAAGAAAAAATCATAAATATAAAATAACATAAAACTATTTGTTGTATTATAATCAAGAAATTCTTAAATAAAAACAAGATCAGGTGAAACCATTACACTGTACAGTATGTAAAGTACTCAAATAATAATTACTTTCGTAAAAAAGTCGTGTATACAGTTTTGGAATCAACAACATACATCACCACTGCCATTATATTAAAAATATATAGAATATTTTTTTTATTACTTAGACAATACATCAGGTTACTTGAAAGTTAGTACAATAAGCAAGCAGTGTAATGGAATTACACTTTCAATTACTTTCAAAACAGCTTTGAATTAGTTCGGAATCATCATAAACAGTTGATGAGCTACTTCTAGTATTATACTCACCGAAAGTAACATTAACAGCATAACTGGTAATACTTTTCTAACAATTCATAACTAATACAGAACTGATTTAGTTTCGACATTAATAATACTTATGTCTATGTAGATGATCTAATTCGTGATATTTTCTTTCATACTGTGATCTATGGTAGTAATAGTCTCTGTCATCTGGGTTCCAAGCAATGTACATATAAGAAGTTAAAATTGTTGCCAATAAAAAGCGATCCAAGCTGAAAAATATTGATATATTTTAGACATATTCAGTATTTGTTTTTTCATTATTTATACTCATATTCTTATCTGTTTAATAATTATCTACCTATATCCTTTAGTAAAACAGGAAGACCTCATGTTGGAGGTGCAGGGTCTGGTTTCCAGCCCATTCATTTTTATAGCTAGCCTAGTAAAATATAACTATTTCTAATGTTTAACAAATAAACCTACTGTATTCAGGACATGGCCCAACCAATTGTTGTTGACCTTTCGAAGTCAAACAATTGGCGGAATCGCCCATTTAGTATATATTCAGTTATCAGAACATTGAAGGTCTAGTTGTAAAACGAATTTAAACTGTGTATAGCATTAATTTACCTTAACATTCAGTTAACCAATGAGACACGACTTGAATTTGTGTGTTTTTACTTATTTATTTATTTATTTATTAAAATACAACCACCCAACACCTCCACACTTCCATTCTACTAATGAGGATACCGTTTTCAACATAATTTACTTAAATAGCTATTTCAAACACTTTGGTGAAGCTGCATATAATAACAATTTGACGGTAATTGGTAACATCACTTTGATCCCTTTTCTTAAAAACCGGACAAATTCTGGAATTTTTCTAAATATCGGGCAACTCATTATATTTTAATGACTTATTAAATATTATTCATAGAGGCTAAGCAAACATTCGAGCAGTCTTGCACTATAAATGCCGGGGTGTTATCAGGTCCTTTAGTGAATTCAGGTTTAATAGATTTTAACGCACATAAAACATCATTTTCTGATAATTCGTGTAAAAATAAACTATTGTTATTTTCAAGAGACTCGATAATTTGTGTATTAATAGTGGCATATAAACAGAGCTGAAATATGAACCAAAGGTATTAACAATTTCTGACGGGTTCTTATGTTTCACCGTAATAACTAACGGTTTCTGGGATGTCATTGTGTTGCTTCTTTCCATTAACCAGAAATTCTTTGGCTGGAATTTTATATTATTCTGTAGATTCAGAAGATACTGTTCATAAGAGGAGTCAACATTTTCCTTCATTTTTCCCCTTATCTCTTGAAAACGTGTATAATCCAATGGGTCACCTACACGTTTATACCTTCTATATAAAATCGACTTTGCCTTGATATCTTGGACAATATCATTCGAGAACCATGGAGGATATTTCCTTTGTCTAAAAGTCGACTTAGGCTTTAGTCGAGTATATTGTCAATACTTTGGAAATTTTATTGTAAAATTTTAGCCAGGACTCATTAACATTATTAACTTTATTCAAAAACGACCAATCAACATTAGAAAGTGATTCATATAACAGTAAATAATTACCTTTTTTAAAATTATAAGGCGCTGTAGATTTGACAGGAAATTTGGAACTGTCAGTATTCAAGTCAAAAACTAATTCCAGAGAAGGGTGATGCTTGTCCTCTTTTAATAAGATATCACTAGATCTATTAACAGAGCAATCTACATTACTTAAAACCAAACCTAGTATATGCAAATTAGTATTAAGCACAGAGTTCTGCTGTCTTAGACCGAAGTAATTACAAAAATTAGCAAGGACAGTCAATCTAATACTTTTAAATTTATTACCATCAGCAGTATATTCGGGTGTATTAAAATCCTCTATAATATACGTTTCTTCGTCTCCTAGAAAATTTAGGTTTAGCATTAGGTCAAAGAAATGTTCATGCAAAGTGCGGCTAAGATTAGGAGGTATATGTATAAAGCACAAAAATGTATATTTTTTTATTATTAACAGTAACTATAGCACCCACTATGTCTATGTGCAATGTTTGACTACTAATGCAATGTAAATCTAATTGCTTAATAGAATATTTTATTTACTCCTAAAAGTACAGCACCACTCTTCTCCTTATTAGTTGCATCAAAATTATAATCTTTTCTGATTATTTTATAGTTGGAAGTTAAAATTTCCGAGTAAAAAATATTAGAATCCAACCAGGTTTCCGTGAAAGCATAAAAATCGTAGTGACTAGCCGCAGATCCATTTAGTAACTCCGGCAATTTACTGTTGAGGCCGCGCACATTCTGATAATAAAGGTTCAAAGTGGGAGAATCTGTTAGTAGCGGATCACAACACTTACTAGAAAAGACTTGCGCCGGCGCATCCGTGACTGATTTACCGAGTTTAGTTTGAAATTGCTATGCTGAAAAGGTATCTTTGACTTAAACTTCGTCATTTTTTGTTTATATAGATGACAGTTACTAGTAAGTATGCTCCATGCTGCATGCTCTATATTTATGACTAGCTTACTATTTTTTGCATAGGTTTCACAATTACTGCATTTGAATTCGTTAGATTTACAATCCCTATTATGGTCATCCCCACAGTTTGGGCAACCAACTTTAAATCTACATTTATTGGAGACATGGTTAAACCCGTTGCATTTACAGGATGTATGAATTTCAATTGCATCATAAACATCACACACGTCATATCCCATGAACAATTTACCCTCTATAGGTGATAATACATTATTATAAAAATTAGTATCAACTTCTAAAATATCCTGAAAAACATTCTTATTTTTTTCTAGAAGGCCAGACTTTAATCACTCTACATACAGGATTACTACCACAAATATGTCTATTTTGATATTGTACACACTCAGATATATCCTTCTCTGCCATTTTTTCACACATTCCTACAATTTTGATCCGGGGGTTCAAGGAGCGCACATCTTGAATGTCATAATTTCCCTGTAATTTGTTCACAGTACTCTGCTTCAATTTAGCTAATTCTTCTGAATTTGAACATCCTACTAGTAGCCTACCATCACTAACGTTTTTTATACGAGATACTTTTTTTTTGCGGATGATTTTTTGGCTTGATTATTAAAGCAGGGTCAGACTTTAATCCAGTGGAAAAGTATTTTCCTAAGCAGACTTTCTGATTTAGATCCGTATTTCCATATTTATTAATAGAAGAAATAATATCATCTTTTAGTTTATTCAGTTTACCATCAATTTCCGCCATATATTTTGATTTTCTCATCAAATAATATCTCCAGGTACGGGGGACTATGTAAGGCAGGCATATCAAGGCAATTATTGCACGATTGCAATGCAGTGCAATTGCACAAAAGCAGGATACTTTGACACTGCATTGTATATATCAGGGGGAATATTAGTACATTGAATATGATAAGCAGGTTCACAAGAACCACTGAAAGAAATTTCCGGCTTTCACGTAGATATCGTAGCACTACAAGTCCTACATTTATCCATTATCATTGTTTCCGAATAAGAGGTTTTTGCTAGTGTGCCTTTATTGAGAGCAATTAAATCAAGAAGTCCAAGATACGGCGCACATGTAGTCCAAATGTGGCCCTCACCAATTACACTATTGTTGCTTACAACTACTTTCTAAATTTGGACGGACGGACACCTCTTTACTGTTCGAGAGACTAGACTAGACTGTAATATTATGGTGAGAATTTTTTGAGAATGCCCTGCTTTTTTGGAAATTATGCATCTAAAATTTTCAGTAAACAAAGTCGCCAGATATCATTATTATCAACTATTAATCATTAGGTAACTGGTATCTCAGGATAGTTTTGACGAGTAAAATTTTAATAATTTAAGTATAATCTACAAAAAAAAATAAAAGCAATAATAAAATGGTCGCTTAATATATCAGATTTCAATTTGTAAAGTTCACCTTAACATTTCAGTGTAGTATTCCAAACATTTAAAGTGAATTCTTCTAAACTACCTCGAATGTTCACCTGGGGTATTTCGCTACACATACCAGCTTTACCAGCTAGAGTAAAAATTTCTAATAAAATCATACCTTAAAGTAAACTGTTCAATACTGTTCAACTGTTCAATCAATAAAGTGTTCAATTGTTATTTTACTTTAAAATCACTATAAAAATTGTTCAAAATGGCTACTCTTCTTCTCGGGACATACTTTGGCTCTTTCTAAGAGAGATCTAGTAGCCCTATCTCATATCACACTACTATTATTTGAAATCAATTTCCATGTCTCACATATGTTTCTAAGATCTTTAACAATCTCTGATGGTGTTTGGTATACCATATTTTTCAAATGACTCCATACATAATAATATAAACATGTTAAGTCAGAAAATCTTGTGGGCGACGGTGCTCTACCAATTACATTCTTCAACCCGTTAATTCAAGAACTATCTTACACATAATGGAAAATGGCTCACCATTGTACTGATACCACATACCTTGTCAAGATCTTCCGACATATGTTAAATATCTCTAGGCAGTTAAATGGCCCTCAAAAACAAATGGACCAATGAGCATGTTATCAATAATTCGACACCAGCGATTCACTGAAAACCTATGTTGATGATTTGACATTGTGGTTTCATGTGGATTCTGGAAATTGCAAGGATGGCTATTCTTTCTATTCAATAATCCATTACTTGTAAATGTTAATTAATCTGTGAATAAAATTTTATGAAGTACTTGTTGATTTTAAATGATCCTGAGGTAAAATTCCATATGTTTAGAGAAATGTATATACTTGAACTTGTTGGATATGTTTCAGGAAAGTTCCGTGTACACAAAGGAAAACTTGTTGGTCTAGTATTTGCCGGTTTGTAAATATCTCGACTCATATTTTCTGAAACTAATTATTTGAAATTTTTGAGGCAGTTGAACTGATTCGGAATAACAATGGTATGAGGCAACCAAACTGATTCTTAATAACAATGATATGTTAGGTTGAGCAACTGGATCTCTCTTAAGAAGATCCAAACTATGTTTAGAGAGAAACGGTGGCCATATTGAACAATTTTTGTAGTGATTTTAAACTAAAATATTTTTGTTTCTTTCTGAAATTGCAATTATTATTTGAAAATAACAATTTAACATGGTACTTTGAAAATGGTTTACTATAAAGCACATAACTTTTTTAGAATTTTTTACTCTATTTGGTCATAACATCTATATACATAAAGTAGTGATCTTACATCAACAGACATGTTGCATATTTATTTATTTTGTGTGATGTCTCGACAAATAAAATTAAAAATTAGATCATAATTAGATTTAATTATTACCTACTACACAAAAATACTTAAACTCTAAAATCTTTAAATAATTTTTAGAATATCTTAATGAACGAGCTATAAATAATAGTGTTGTTTGCCTTTTAAGGTTTCGGTGGAAATTTATAAAAATTTTTATTAGTATGAACTTAACAATTCAAGAAAAAAAATATCAAGTTCTACAAATAAAAAATATCTGAAGTAAAAGTAAACAGTATAGTTTCAAGCAAGTTAAGTTTTTGTTTTTTAAGTTAGTGATACTCTCGATACTAATGAAAAAATTTAGTTGTTTTAAGTTATATTATTTATTCTAGGAGGTGAATTTGATGTGAAGTCATCTAGAAAATATTGTGATATGGCAACTTTTTCGCAGTCTTTTTTTTTTACCTAGCATAAAAGCGCCACAAGCACATGATATTGATAAATGACATGCACTTCTATTCCTACTGCCCTTGAGCGTGTTCACTTAATTTACCCAGATGAATCGGTGATCACTAGGCATCGCGAGTTGATCATACATTCCAGGGTCGTATTATGCATTATATTATGTCACTTTTTTCAGTGATCAGTAAAAACACAAGATTGAACATGTACATGCCTTGACCCCCCCCCTCCCGTAACATTCAGCCTAGTTGACACTGTTTGCAGTGCAGTGTAGTGTAGACTTGAAGCGAGAAAGAGGTTGTTTGAGCGAGTGAATTTTATTTATTATTATGCCGTGTAAACATCCTTGGAGTCTTACAGTAGAAAAGTGAATTAAGGATTTTTCCCAACTAGAATTCGATGACACTGAACTACTTTGCAACGTATGTGAGTCGCTATTGTCGTGGAGGGTAAAAACATCCATTACAGAATATATGGGAAATGAACTCCATAAAGGACATATGAGTAGTAATCGGACTGTTAAAGAAAATAAAAAAACAATTTAATAAAAATTTTGCGAAAACAATGGTTACATGCAACATACAAATGCGGCAAATACACCGTGAGTGTGCCTGCGAAGATAACCCTAAGAAAGGGTTATTTATCAACAATAATCAAAGACACTGACACAACTGTATGTGTTGAGATGTATGACAAAAATATTTGGGTGAGTGTGAACGAAACCAGCGATGTACCGGGCCGGAAATCGCCATTGTATTGGTTGACGATATAGATTAAACTCCACCGATGCCCGCAAGGCTACTTTCATCAACAGTATTTAGACATCACGAATTCGGCAAAAATTTCTAGAACCTCTAGAACATTTGCGGCTAATTTACTTTAACTCTCCAAAGGACTAATATGCAGTGTGTGTTCAATGAAACATTTAGTGCTTCTAATGGTGAGAAACACACAGTAGTGACCTCTTTTAGTTTCTGCTACTATCGATGTTAGATACTAATAGTCGTTAGTAAAATAGGTCCTGGATCCGTCCCTCGAATATTGGGTATGTACGGCCAACTCGCGATATTTACTGATGACTTATTTTATCATATTATACATATCATTAATTATCCAAGTAGAGAGGTAACTTAACTAACATGCCCCTCACACACATTAGTAAAGACATGTTACCGAGGGCAACTTGAATTTAGTTGAAACTATATTAAATAATCAATAACAATTTGTATATTCTAATAGCTTCTTACCTCATAACAGGATACAACCAAAATATTAAAATAAAAGCAAGAAAACTTGGATGTCTCATGTGTGCAGTAAGTCTTTGTAGTTGTGATGATTTTCTTATATTTGGATCGGGTAATCTTACAATGCTATAATAAACCTATGAAAATGATTATTACTTATATTTATCTTCTGACAATTAACATAAAATTAGTTACCTGTTTGATGCCCAATAGTTCTGTTACATCAGTGCAGATATTTCCTACATATATAATCATCCATGCAGTAACATGAATGCAAGAATACAATAATAGCACTGGTCTATATTTTAAGTTATATTCCCAAAATATTACATGAGGGGTGCTTATCCAGTATTTCATGAAAACCTATAATATTACCAATTAACATGAACATAAAATTAACTAAAACAATATAGATGTACTTGAAGGAGATGCCGAAAACAACTACTCCATGGGCAATGTGCCCGACTGGCATTGCATTACTTCGGCATCTCCATAGGAGTCGCTACACCTTTCATCGAGATCAACTATCAGATAGCCATAGGTAGTGGACTCGATGAACGCTGTTGCGACGTGATTGCCTAATGGGCATCGTGAATGTTAGTAGTGGTGAGAAACAAAGTGGTGCCCTCTTTGGGTCGGGTGCCCTCCCAAAGAGGGCACTACGGTATGTTTCTCACCACTACTAATATAGATGAACTATATGAAAATACCTACTCGTCTGAAAATAATTACTTTGTATCAATGTATTGTAGACAAGGACGTTATTTTCAGTATGTGATGATAGTTTTTATACTTTAATATATATCAGTCAACTGTTCATAGTTCTGGATATCTGTCCTAGAGATGAAGCGTAATCTGTGCAAATTTAAGTTTCAACTATTTTATCATTATACAAGATTTCTAGGCCTATATAAGCATTACTTGAAAATAAAATAGGTACATTTATAAAGATTACACCGTATTGCACTAGATGTGTCCAGATACAGGACCTTTAAAAAAATTCGTAATGTAGTAGTTTAATAGTATAGCCATATTACGTGTTCTGATAAATGTACTGATTTTATGACCTCAATTGGTATACGCAAAAACATTCCTAATGAATTGAAAAAAGGATAAATATTTTATTCAACATTTTCTTTTAGTTCCTATTTCTCTATAAGCACAACTACCACAGTGGCAAGTAGAGTTAACTAGAAGAAATAAAACATTTTTCCTAACATCCATGCCAAGGATTAGAAAGTATAATAATTCTTCTGTCATGGTTTTTATTTCATTAGTCATTAGTTCTTATAGTTACAGTTAACCACTATGGTCCTTACATGGGTAACTTTTTTATTTTTAGAGATACAACATCAATTAAATGAGGACAATTGGAACAATTTTAGAATTGGACTTTCGGGAATGTGTTGAACAAACTGAAAATGGCCAATTTCTTTCATGTGTAAAATCTTGAAACCGGCTCATGTTCAGTAAAAACTAACAGCTTGTAGCAAAACCCAAAGATGGTATCTCCAATGCCAATGCTAACTTACTTATCAGATATAAAACTCGCATTTTTTAAATGGCAATCATAGCTATGGGCTCATTAAAAAGCTTATGTTTTTTCTCATTTCAACAATCTGAATGTTTGTATTTTCATCTCATCTAGATAACTCCAAAATGGTGAGTTTTAATTATTATTATTAATTGTTTTGAGAAAATTACAAATTAAATAAGTAGGATTTGAAAACAAAAAAATATTTCTGACAGTGATTAATAATAACAATAATGCTAAACATTATTAAGTCGAAGAACAGTCGGAAGTGTCCAATCCAATATCAAATTCAATTGGTCAAAGTTCATAGACTCTTGTCTCTTAATAAAATCATATTGGAAACCAGTGACCATGCAGTTGGACACTTCTGTCTGTTCTTCAATTTAATAATATTAAGTATCTATTATTTGACAACTTGTACAAGATTTTTTGTTTTCAAAACAGACTTGTTTCATTTGTAATTTTCTCAAAACAATTAATAATTATTAAAATTTATAATTTTGGAGGTATCTAGATGAGATGAGCATAGAAACATTCATATCATTGGAATTTAAAAAGGTTTTTATTGATCTATGAACTTTTATGGGTTGCCATTTAAAGAAAATTAACCCCACAGCCAGTAATCCGCTGGATTAAGATCAGCCATAAATTTACAAAATATCTGCTTATAATACGATTTTGAAAAACATCGGTTACGTTTGACACTTGTATCAGCAGTTGACATGACAACTCTTTTGTTTTCCATAGATACTGTAAAATCCAATTATTGAATCAACTAGATTCCATTTACTTTTTGTTACTAGCTTGATTTCTTAAAATTAGGTACCTATATAAGATTTTAAAGTACACCTCTCACTTTATAATGACCCCATCTACAAGTAGCAATTAAAGTGTTGTGATGGAAAGCTAGGGTATTCCAGGATAATATGAGAAAATTTCAAGGTAATATCAGGTAATTCAAGGGTATTATTAATGAAAAATGTAATTTATGTATTTTTTCGTGACACACCCCTTGTGTACACTTAATTGATAACTCAAGTAACACCTCTCAGCACATTTATCGTTTTCAGTAATATAGCTACTATTAACATTAAGCATTCCTACTCAACAAAGGTGATTATATATTTAAAATTACATATTATTTTCTTTATTTAATATTCTCTCTATGATAAGCAGAACATAGGTAAGATAATTAGACATGGGAGTTTTGGGGAACATGCAAAGGATAAATTTTAAACGTTAAACTAGATATCTTCCAAAAAGTACAAGGAAAAATATGTGATATAATAAAAACAAATTATAATTTGTAACGGGTTCACTTGGGAAACACCTGATTTTTTCTTCGTCGACTGAATTGGCATTCAGCGTTATACATTTACTATTTTATTGAGAAAATAGGTATACTGATTTACTATTGCTTTATTTAGTGGACTGTATAATATGTTTGAAATTTACATGTGACTTTACAAAATGTAGATATTGCAACAATATTGAAAATGAATGTCTACTAGTCTACTGTTCGAGATCTATGAGAACACTGAAAATTTTGGTAGACAGCGGGGTACCGTTGAGCGCGCACACGCATGTGGAACGAACTGATCACGATACGACCGCGTGATACATTTGAAGTCACTTTAGCGAACATACCGCCCTCCTTGAAAGAATCCCTTTCAAAAAAAAAAAATGGTGAGCTAGGTAGTTGTAGTTAAATCGGAAAATAAGCACACCTTTGAAACCGAACGTTTCACTATGCCGTTTTTTGTTTTTATGCTCACTACGCGCACAATGTTGTCGGAGCCAGGATGCACTTCCAAGATTCTGCCTGTTGGCCAATGTAGTAGGGGTGTGTTGTCCTCCTTTATGAGAACCAAAGAACCAACCAAGGAAGGAAGATCAGCTTGAAACCTCCATTTTGTCCTCTGTTGAAGCTGGTGAAGATATTCGTTTTTCCATCTTGTCCAAAAATGTTGAGACATTTGACGTATATGATTGAAACGCGCCAAGGGGCTTAGTTTGGTATCTGTTGTATTTGGCTCAGGAACTGCAATTAATGCTTCGCCAATAATAAAGTGGCCTGGTGTCAGAGCCTCAAAATCGTTGGGATCGTCGGATATAGGGGATAATGGTCGAGAGTTCAAGACAGCCTCGACTTGAGTAAGCAGAGTATAATATTCCTCATACGTTAAAGTTATGTTATTTAGGATACGCTTTAAGTGATGTTTGACTGATTTAACTGCGGCTTCCCACAAACCACCGAAGTTAGGAGAACGAGCCGGTATAAAATGCCATTGAATTTTTTGTTCAAGTAAATATTTTTGAAAATTATCATGTTGCAAAAATTTGTTGACTTCTAATAACTCGTTGTTGGCACCTGTAAAATTTGTGGCGTTGTCTGAGAAGATATGCTTACATAGTCCGCGCCTCGCAACGAATCGCTTCAGAGCATTTAAAAACATTTGAGTACTTAACTCGCTGACCAATTCTAGGTGCACCGCTTTTGTTGCCATGCATATAAAGATACATATATACGCCTTTATGATTTTTCGATTACGCGTTTTACCATCTTTTATATACACTGGACCGGCGTAGTCTATTCCGCAATTTGAAAATGTTCTAGAGGGTGTTACGCGCCTTTCTGGTAAATCACCCATTTGTTGATTGATTGTTGAAGGTTTTGCCTTAAAACAAGTTATACACTTATGTGAGCCATTCCCTCTTCCTTTTTTTATACACTTTCTATTTTCCATTTAAAATAGGGATCCCATAATTGCCTTTATTTGTAAGCTTGCTTTATTTGTAACCAGTAAATAATTTTACACCAGTAATACTATCAAAATATAATATATAAAATGGATTTAGCACTATTAGTAAAAAAGAGGAGTTCATTAAAGGCTAGGTTAACTCATTTCAAAAAATATTTAAACAAAATTGAAGGTGAACATGATAATGAACACCCTTTAAATGATACTGAAATCCATGAAATGCAATTTAAAATTTCGCGATTTGACCAAGTAATTGTGGAGTTTGATGAAGTTCAAAATAACATTGAATGTTTAGCGGAAAATTCAGACGAACAATATGATGAAAGAGATAAATTTGAACAGGAGTTTTCTAAATCATTGTCTCAAGCAAAGAGTTTGCTGAATGGTACCGCAAATAATCAAACTGAAGCATCACTTCATTCAAGTAACGGTGGCGAGACCAGTTCTCGCAAATCAGGCAGCATTCGGTCACATACGAGTGCATCTAGAAATATTTTAGATAATATAAAATTACCCACAATTAGATTACCTGCTTTCGACGGATCGTACGAAAATTGGTTTGAATTTAAAGAAACATACGATTCGTTGATTCACAATAATCAAGGTTTGGCGTTAATTCAAAAATTTCACTACCTCAGGGCTTCTCTAATAGGTAAAGCGGCGCAAGTCATAAAATCTTTAGAATTCCAGGAAAGAAATTACCAAGTAGCCTATGACAGATTAACTGAAAGGTATAATAATACACGGTTAATGCTCAATAATCATGTCAAAGCTTTATTTAGATTAGCAAGCAAACTTGCATGCGCCTTCTGTAAGGGCAGTCATTACATTTTCAATTGCTCTGAGTTTTTGAAATTAAGTACACACGAAAAAATTGAAGCCACAAAGCGGTTAAAATTATGCATAAATTGCCTGAAATCGGGACATTTTACCAAAGAATGCAAATATGGTTCTTGTAAATTGTGTCAAGCCAAACACAACACCCTGTTGCACATCAACCGCGATCAAGAATCTGTTAATGAGGCAGCAGGTTCGAGTAGAAACGAAAACGATTCCCAAGTTGTATCATTGTCATCCTCAAGCAAAACAGAGGAATCACAAACATTATTGTCCACCGCGTTAATCAAATTAACTGACTCGGTGGGGAAGGCACACACAGTGCACGCGCTTTTAGATAGCGGTTCTCAATCTAGCTTTATCTCAGAAAGCATTTGTCAAAAATTAGGTTTACGCAAAGAAAGGATTGATATACAGGTCTCAGGTATAAATCACACGATATCACAGTTAAAGTACAAATGCACAAGTAAAATCCAGTCTTTGCATAATACGTATGAGGCGCAGTTAACGTTCTTTGTTTTACCCGAAATTACAAACAATATACCGGGGTCAAAGATAAATTCCACTCATTTGGAAATACCGCCAACTATTAAATTAGCAAATCCGACGTTTGACAAACCAAGTAAAGTCGATGTTTTGATAGGCGCGGACTTGTTTTGGGATTTACTTTGTGTTGGTCGAATCTCTTTAGGCGCAGGTAAGCCTATTTTGCAGAAAACACGTTTGGGTTGGATCATTGGGGGTCCAATAAGCAATCATTTTTCAAAAGGGGTAATTTGCAATTTCAGTCAAAACTCAGAAATATCGCAAATTCAAACCCAGTTAACAAAATTCTGGGAAATTGAAGAATGTTCACAGGGTTCTCCTAGGTCACGAGAAGAAAATGCATGTGAAATTCATTTCACGAAAACAATGCGTCGCGCAGATGACGGCAAATTTATCGTGTCAATACCATTCAAAGAGGATCCTCAAAATTTAGGTGCATCAAAGGCACACGCGCTGCAACGATTCACAAATTTAGAAAGAAAATTGCACCGAAATGCAGCGCTGCATGAAATGTATACCGACTTTTTGTCAGAGTACGAAAATCTGCACCATATGACCCATGTCGGGCGGGCGGCAGATATCACAGAGGGCTACTTTATGCCTCACCATGGGGTAATACGAGAAGACAGTACCTCGACAAGGCTGCGCGTCGTATTCGATGCCTCAGCTGTTACAACGTCAGGTAAATCTCTAAACGATTTGCAAATGGTAGGGCCTACGATTCAAAACGACTTGCACTCCATATTAACGCGATTTCGAAAACACGCCGTCGTAATTTCAGGTGACATTACGAAAATGTATCGTATGGTTTTTGTTGAACAACAACAACGTAAATTCCAGAGAATTTTATGGCGTGCGGATCCTCGTGAGGAAATACAAGTATATGAGTTAAATACGGTAACTTATGGCACCGCGGCCGCATCATATTTGGCCATAAGGTGCTTATTTGAATTAGCGAAAATATGCAGAGAAGGCTCGCCGCAAATTGCGCAAATAATAGAGAACGATTTTTACGTTGACGATCTTCTTACGGGCTCAGACACTATACAGGGTGCATCGGAAATTTGTGGGCAAATATCGAATATCCTACAGACAGGGGGATTTATTTTGCGCAAATGGAAGTCCAACGTGACCGAAGCAATTAGAGGGGTTGCAGATCCCGATTCAAACGAAGTTACCTTTGGTTCAAATGAGGAATCAAAAACTTTAGGTTTAATTTGGTCGAACAAAACGGACGAGTTATCATACAAGATAGGTAAATTCTTACAATCGGAAAGAATTACGAAGCGATCGATTCTTTCTACAATTTCACAAATATTTGATCCATTGGGGTTGCTTAGTCCTTGTACGATTCTTGCAAAAATTATGCTGCAAAACCTTTGGAGGTCAAATATTTCTTGGGATGAAACAGTTCCATTAGATTTGCATAATTCGTGGCAAAGGTTCAAGCAAGAACTTTCTCATTTAAATCACCTACGAATTCCACGGCATGTCATATGTTTGCAGCCAATAATATTAGAAATGCATGGGTTCTCCGACGCTTCAGAAAATGCTTACGGTGCATGCATTTATGTCAGGTCAGTCGATAAAGGTGGAAAGGTTCACGTCAACCTTTTGTGTGCGAAATCCAAGGTGGCACCCTTAAAATCCTTGACCATACCGAGATTAGAACTTTGCGGCGCTTTGCTGTTAGCGCGATTAACACAAAAGGCGGTTTCATCTTTGAAATTAGAATTTTCACGAACTACGTTATGGAGTGACTCTACCATAGTCCTAGGTTGGTTGCGCACCTCACCTAATATTCTAAAAACTTTCGTGAATAATCGTGTTGCGGAAATTCAAACCATCACAGAAAACTACGAATGGCGACACGTACCGTCAAAGGACAACCCAGCTGATTTAATTTCTCGGGGAGTCAGTCCCAGTTCTATTCATACAAATAACTTGTGGTGGCACGGACCATCTTATTTACAAAGGACTGAGGCACAATGGCCTGTCATAAGCATGTACTTAACAGAGCAATTGCCGAAGTTAAAAACCACAAGTCTGACATCCATAAATTATAAGAATGAATTTCCGAAATTTGATAGGTTCGACAAAATTTCGAATTACAGCCGTCTAATACGATCAGTGGCGTACGCGCTGAGATTTGTTAATAACTGTAAAAATTCATTACAATTAAGACAATTTGGAGTATTAAGTGTAAATGAAATTGATGAGAGCTTTACTTACTTAATTCGAGCGGCACAAGCCGAGTCGTTTGCCGAAGATATACAACGGCTAATACAAAATAAACATGTCAAATCAAGCAGCAAACTAGCTGATTTAAATCCGTTCATGGACTCCCGCAACATTTTGAGAGTGGGAGAAAGACTAAGTCATTCAGACTATAGTTTTGATAAAAAACACCCGATAATATTAGCATCAATTCACGCATTCACTAAATTATTGTTTAGATACAAACATGAGAATTTATTACATATAGGACCACAAGCACTCTTAGCCGCGATCAGAGAACAGTTTTGGCCAATTTCGGCCAGAAATTTAGCTAAGCAAACATACCGAAATTGTGTCAAGTGCTTTAGATTTAATACCAAAAACATTCACCCAATCATGGGAAACTTGCCTAGTTCACGCATCACGCCGGCACCACCATTTTATTCCACTGGAGTAGATTATGCCGGACCCTTTAATATCACAGACCGGAAGGGGCGGGGATGCAAAATCACAAAATGTTGGGTATGCTTATTCGTATGCTTTGCAACAAAGGCAGTGCACATTGAACTGGTCTCGTCATTAACTACCGAGTGTTTCATTTTTACTATGCGCAGATTCATAGCAAGACGTGGTTTGCCCGCACATGTGTATTCTGACAATGCCACCACATTTGTTGGTGCTAACACAGAAATTGCAAAATTGTCAATATTTCTCAAGGAAAATCAAAATTCTATTGAAAACTCCTTTTCAAATGATGGTATCGTTTGGCATTTCATACCCGCTTACTCTCCTCATTTTGGAGGAATTTGGGAAGCCGGGATAAAGTCAGTTAAGCATCATTTAAAGAGGGTTATGGGCGAAATCCATCTCACTTTTGAGGAGTTCTCCACGCTACTAGCGCAAATAGAGGCAATACTCAATTCCCGTCCATTACATCCTATGTCATCCAATCCTCAAGATTTAAATCCGATCACACCGGCTCATTTCTTGGTTGGAAGGCAACTTACAGCGCTACCAGATCACGATTTGAAGGACGTTGTGTGTTCAAGACTCAGCAGATACCAATTCATCCAGCAACTAGCTCAGAACCTGTGGGAACGTTGGAGCAAAGACTACATATCTGAGCTGCAGCAACGTACCCGGTGGAAGCAGTCCCAAGGGAAACTAGAACTAGGAAGTTTGGTTCTTTTGAAAGAGGACAATCAGCCACCCATGTGTTGGCGCTTAGGGCGCGTCATCCAGCTCCACCCCGGAGTCGACGATGTGACGAGAGTGGCAAGTGTCATGTGGCAAGTGTTTGGACCGCGAGTGGTATTGTGAAACGTACGCTATCAAAAATGTGTCCGTTACCTATCAACAATTAAGTTTTTGAAAGACATCCTTTCAAGGAGGGGGGCATGTTTGGGACTTCATGGCCGTTACTGTTGGCGCCAAGTGCCCCACCACCTTTAAATCTAGGAAACCGCCCTCAAGGGTGCATAAGCAACTTTTTTGTATAGTTTTAGACAGTACAGTTTTAAGGGAGTTACGCATAGCACGTAACCCCAATTATTGTCACTCACGCATTAGTTTTAAGGTGTTGTAAGTACAGTGTAAATAGTGGCTAATAAATCAAGTGTACATAGTTACCACCTGTTTACATCATTTACACCTACACAACAGAAAAGAGGGCCAGTCAGCAATAAAATACAGTCCACTAAATATCGTAAGGCCCTAACAACTTACGTATTACTGACTTTACTTCTGTTTTTCCGTTTATAGGCCAGTAAATTTGTCGTATGTTAGATAAAGTCGTTTGGATACCTGCGTGTAATGTTTTTTCATGATAATGTCTGATGATTAAGCGTGTATATGGATGTTTACTAGGTAGTAGTATTTGATGTTTTTGATCGTACGACAGTTCTGAATGCTTAAGTCTGCCGCCGACGCGAAGGATGTTATCTTTATCAATAAGTGGATTTAAAGATTTGAGTTTACTGCTACATTTTACCCTACTACTATTTTGAATAGAGTAAATGTCATCTGAGAATGATTGTTTTTGAATTAATTTTATAAGAGATTGATTGCTGGTAAAAATTTCTTCTTGAGTTAGAAGACCTGTGGCACGAGATTCGCGTTTTGACTTACAATTTTGTATAAAGCGTAAGCAATAAGCAAATACATTTATTAATTTTGACAATTTTGAAAATCTTTCAAATATGTTAAACTGTTCGGTACAAGCTAATGATAATTGAGTAGTGCGATTAATTTTAAAATCGAGAGTTTCTGAATTATTTTTTGAAAAATTGGAAATATGATTATGTTGAGGCCATGTGACTTCATTTTGTGAAATATAATCTGGGCCATGCCACCACATTGTTAAATTTGTAATTTCTTGCGGATTTATGCCGCGTGAAATAATGTCTGCTGGATTATTATTAGATGTAACATGATGCCATTTATCTATATTACATAATTGTTGAATTTCCGAGACCCTATTACAGACAAACGTATGCCATGTGCTTGGTTCAGCTGACAGCCAAGATAATACAATGGTCGAGTCTGTCCAGTAAAATATGTCATTGATTTGGATGTTTAAGGTTTGTGTGACCTTGCTTATAAGTTTTGTGAGAAGTAATGCTCCACATAACTCTAGCCGCGGTAAGGTTACTGACTTGAGAGGTGCAACTCTTGACTTTGCGCATAATAGTCTCACTTGAATATCACCTTTTTTATTTTCGCTTCGCACATATACACAACATCCGTAAGCTAGTTGTGATGCGTCACAAAAACCGTGTAAATCAATTTTTATCGGATTTAAAATTATTACATGTCGCGGTATATGTACTGAGTTAACATTGTTTAGATTTTGGTAAAATTGTTGCCATATCGTAAATAAATCACTGGGTAAGGATTCATCCCATCCTAGCTGTAATTGCCACACCTTTTGCAAAATAATTTTTGCTTGAATTATCATAGGACCTAATAATCCTAGTGGATCGAAAATTTGAGAAATGGAAGATAATATAGTTCGTTTTGTTACATGATTTTGAGACGCTATTTGAGAACTATATTCAAAGTTGTCTGATATCGGGTTCCAAGATATACCTAATGTTTTAGTACCCTGTTGATTGTCTGTGATAATGTAATTATGATCTTTAGATTGTGATTCTTCGAAGTTATCTCTAATTTCTTGTAAAAATGCGCTACTGTTTGAACTAAATTTTCGTAATTCGAAACCTGACTGTTTTAACAATTTTATAAGGTTTTTCTGAATCTGAAGTAAACTTGACTGATCTTGTGAGCCTGTTAACAAGTCGTCAACATAAAAATCGTTAGCTATAATGTTGCTTTCGAGAGGATAGTTTTGTGCATTGTCGAGTGAAATTTGTTTAAGACAGCGAGTTGCTAAAAAGGCTGTCGATGCGGTTCCGTATGTGACGGTATTTAATTGAAAATGATTTAACTCTGATTGTTCATTGTCTCGCCAAACTATTAGCTGCAAATTTCGTTGCGAAGGGTCAATAAGTACCTGTCGATACATCTTTGCGATGTCACCGATCATTACGATGTTGTGTTTTCGAAATCGTAATATGATGGAAAATAAATCATTCTGAACGTTGGGACCTACCCTTAAGGTGTCGTTTAATGAAATGCCTGTGCTCGTTTTCGCGGATGCATCAAAAACGACTCTTAATTTAGTAGTAAGACTGTCCTGTTTTTCTACGCAATGGTGAGGTAAGTAATAATGAGGTGCATGTGATAAATTTTGAGGGTTAATTTTAGTCATGTGTCCGAGTAGCTGATATTCAGTCATGAAATTACAATAATTTTGTTTTAATTGAGAATTTTTGTTTAATTTCCGTTCGAGGGAATGAAATCTGTTTGTTGCATTTTCTAAAGAATTACCTAAGTTGACATGATTGTCTAGCAATGGTAACTTCACTACAAAACGCCCTGTATGATCTCGATAAGTATTTTGTGAAAAATGTTGTTCACATTCCGCTTCTTCCTTTGAGTAATTAATTTGTGAATAATTTTCCTCAATTTTCCAAAACCGTTCGATTTGATCGTGTATGTTTGCATTTACATTGAGAAAGCATGATTGTTTTGTGTAGTTTTTGGAAGTGGGCATTTGACCTGATATAATCCACCCTAGTTTCGTTTTATGCAGGCTAGGCATGTTGCGACCTAATTTTATTTGACCTATGCAAAGCAAATCAAAGAATATGCCTGCACCCAATAAAATATCTATGTGAGCTGCTTTATCAAAATTTGGATCTGCCAAATTGATTGTTTTTGGAATATTTAATTCTGACGTGTCTAGAGATGTTTGAGGAATGATGTTTGTTATACAGTCAATGACTAAAAATGACAAATTTGTTTGATATTGATTGTAAACTGATTTGATTTTTATGTTTGCTTGATTGGTTATATTTGTTTTAGATTCATTTATTCCCAAGACTGGTATGTTAATTTTTGATGTTTTTAACCCCAATCTAGCGATAAATTTGCTTGTTACAAAATTCGACTGTGATCCGTTGTCTAGTAGAGCTCGACATGTAACTGGATTGTTATATGAATCGTAAGCAATGACTACCGCTGTAGATAATAAAACTTGCGAACTTGTTTTTTGTTGTTTACAATGTGAGTTTATACTACAATGAGTTGATGTTTGTGAATGCGAGTTTTCTTCATTAATCGACTGACGATTATTAGAAATATTTTGAGAAGTGGTTGGAATATTACGAGAGTCCGATATTTCATTGCGAGAATTTGTGTTATTTCGAGATGATTTGTTTTCTGAGTTTTGTGATTCAACATTATTGGATGTATTAGATTGCAAGTGTAAAAGCGAATTGTGCCGTTTTTGACAATGTTTACAAGTGCCCGCTTTGCAATCCACGTTGGAGTGTCCATGTCGCAGACAATTTGTGCATAAGTTTAATCGCTTGGCTTCAGTTAGCCTTTTTTGTGCTGGAAAATCAAGAAATTTTTGACATTTGTAAATAAAATGATTTTCTTTACATAACGGACAATTTATATTGTTTGTTGATACATGTGCAAGAGTTTTATTTATAACTGACTTTTTAACTGGTACTGAAATTGTCGAATTTGTGTTATTTTTTCTTTCAATTGATTCGAGCAAACTACATTTTTCATAAAGAAATTTAATGAATTCTTCTGTTGTGGGCGATTGGTTATCTTTTGTGTGTATTTCCCAGTCGCGCTTAGTAACATTATCTAGCTTTGATGTTAAGAGAAATAATAACATTCTGTCCCAAGAATCAACCGGTTCTTTTAAATTTTTTAATGAACGAAAATGTTTTATAAATGTGTCTAAAAATTGTCTTAATGACGCTGATGACTCTTTTGTAACTAATGGTAGCTCAAAGATATGTTTTAAATGAGTATCAATGATCCCTTTGTTATATTGATATCTATCAGTTAATAATTTCCATGCTTCCGTGTAACTCTCATCCGTGATTGTGAAAGAACTCAATATATCCGCCGCTTCGCCCTTCAATAATCCTTGTAAATAATAAAATTTTTGTTTGTTGGATAAGGAAGGATTCTCGTTTATAAGTGAGTCAAAAGTTTGAGAAAATTTAGGCCATTTATCGTAGTCTCCATTGAATTCCGGTATGTTTACATGTGGTATTTTTACGTTAAATCTGTCACCTATTGTATTTCTGCCAAGCAAGGGTGTGGAAGCCCAAGAACTTATTTCGCCTGCTTGTGTTTTAGATAATATTTTTTGCGATCGCGATATTAGTTCATAATATTTTGTTTCGAAATTTTCACGTTCGAGTGAATTTTCGTCTGCATGCTCTTGCTTTTCGTCTACGCATTCAATGTCTAATTGAATATTATTGAAATCATTAAGAATGCCTGAAAACGTTTCGAGACGGGCTTGCAACTGTAGCAGTGTATCTTCATTTTCTTGAAAATTATTTAGATAATTACTAAAGCGTGTCAACTGCCCTTTCAGGATGCCTCGACGAGATATTAGTCGTTTTGATTCTGCCATTTTAAATTAAATTTGAAAGTAATAGACGAGATTATTTATTTTATTTTATGAGGTTCGTGTGGTTTGTGGCCAATAATGTGCCTGTTTTGTGCTTAAGTCAATTAATTTTTTAGACTAGCAAATGTAAATACGCATGCAAATACGTAGATAGCTATGTGAGTTGATAAAATATGTTTGATTTAATATTATTGAAAATATAAACGTGATAGAGTGCCTCTTATATTCCACTTCTCAAACCTGAAAGCTACCTTGAGAGAGGAAAGAGGAATACCTATGTGAAATGTGAAAGTGTAAGAGAGATGGAAAGCTCTGACCTGTATGCTGTGGCCCGCGTCCCGCGTCTCTGCTGCTGCGCTCCTTATGTCTGACGATTCTCGACTCTCCGGCTACCTCGTGTTCAGCTGTGACGATGAACTGCTTAAAATGCCGAATTCTGCTGTATTACCTGTTGAATGTTGATCACATGTATGTTGTCGATATTCTGAATCGATTGTTGATGTATTTTCACTGGTTTTACACTGGTTAATTCCATGTATCCGGCTCGAAGGACCATGTAACGGGAGCGAACATAATTCTTAATTTTAAAAGTCCACTTAAATGTTTTGCATGACAATTTCTCATTGCAAAAGTGGCAGTGAGAAATTGTTGATCGTCGAGAATTATATAGGTATCTAGTGAAGGGAACCATCTGCAGCCCATTAGCTTACTCCACCCATCCACGTCAATGGCCCATTAACAGACATCTTGACACTGCTAGTGGAACAATTTTAGTGTTGGTATTAGTTCCTTAGAATATTCAGTTGTCTTTATACAAACACAACAAACTAGTTTTAATATTTTCAATCGCCAAAGGTCTAGAGCTTTTAGAACTACATAGAATTATGGGTATCAGCTCTTTTATGTCTCGATTGCTCTTCAAATAATAAAAAGTTCACAATGTCTTTAATGTTTCATTACAAACAGAAAAATTGTATAAAAGAAAACTTGTAAGGCACATACTCCTAGTTTGAACCTTTAATATTACATCATGTTCAAACTTCCCTATAGCTGTTTTGCTGCTACCAAACCTTCACTACTTGGCCAACTTTAATATAGTTTTATATAACCAAATGTTGAAAACAAGGATAGGAGATGGACGAGTAAAAAAAAATTTTGGAGAAATTTATAGTAGCAAAATGCAACCCTATGTCTCGGAACATAGGGATATGAGATATCGGAATTCCAAACTTGGAAAAACTTACCAGTAAAACACTAGAAGTTGTAATTACATATAAACTTCGATAAATTACTTGTAGCCCATAACTATTAAAAAAAGTCTTAATCTTGCTTGATGCTAATAAAGAATGTTGTAATATAAATAATGTCAACAACACCATATTAATTAATAAAGCCCAAGATGTATGTAGCCATGAATCTAAAATTATAAAATGTAGATATTTCAGATCTAAATACACTATAGATACATGGCGAAATTATTTTTTAGTTTTACCTTGTACTTGTGAAATAACCTTATAAACAGGTACAGATAAAAAGTAAGTGAAATCGATCACCGAAAAAAATACCAGGATTGTTCCAATTAAACACAATATTATTTTTGTTAAATCAAATATGATTCGTGATAATTTATATTCCATATTTTATTTTCTTTCATCAATCAATCAGTCAAACCACAGAATCAGAATATCTATTAGACATTAGATTAGTAATAGAAAGCCATAGAGGAACCACATCAAATCACAGAATATCTAACCAAATCATAGATAAAATGATCCACAGAATATATATAAGACTATGACCACAACCGGGTGATCGAGATTCAAAGATTTTACAAAGAGTAACTCTTTTATTTTACACAGAGGACAGAGGATTGCTCCATCATTTCATCGCCCCATTTCATTTAAGCTTAAGCCTATGTCACAGTAAGTATAACATAATATTTGTTATACTTTGGTGCAGGTGCACTGCTTGGTTAGTATACTCGATACGCGATCTTGCTAAGCAATACGCTACCTACTGGCGGCACGCACAACTAACACACGTGGTATTGGTTAAGTTAAAAATCCTTGGTATTGGTTCAGTTTTGCGTATGTATGTCTATTGCAGTGATGGGTTTTTAGCCGCTAATTATATATTTAGCCAATGCTAATTATATAATTAGCATTTAGCCGGCTAAAAATATTATAATTAGCCGTTAGCAGAATATACAGTTTTTTAATTTTTCACACATCAGAATAACTTTTTCGCATTTACCAATAAAATATCTATTTATTCTTACCTACTAGATAGATACTAGGTATTATTAGGTCATCATATTATCCTAGATAAGGAGAAATTAAATCTTGAGATAGGGATTATTTTGTATTTTATTTTATAATACCGCAATCCTCATCATTTAATGAAGTCACCGAATTAAGTACATCAAAAATAAAAATAATCGCACAAATTAAAAAATAAAAAATAAAACAAACTAAATTAAATTAAAAAATAAATGTTCCAATATACCTCCCTATGAGGCCATTTTTACCACTGGCACTATAATAATTAGCCTGCTAATTTGGAAATAATTTTTAGCCGACGGATAATTATCGATAATTATCCGGTTAATTATAAATGGATAATTATCCGGCACATCACTGGTCTATTGTGAATTTTGAAATATCCGTTGTTATATTAGTTAATTGCTTTGATTAGATATGAATCATTATTGTTGTGAGCGTCATTGTTCCTCTTGTACAAAGAAAAACCCCGAGATCAGTTTCATACTTTTCCAAAAGCGGAAAAATCTGGAGCTATCGCGGAAACTATAAGTTGAGCATTACAAAGTTACAGGAGACAAGTATGGATAAAGAAGCTAAAGAACGCAGGGTAGAGAGTGTGCTCTTTACCTTTCTCTAAGGATGAATGACTATTTCCATAAAGGTATGCATGCTGTATGCCCAATAAAGCATTTGACATATTTTGAGGTTAAGTTTCATTTTCAGATTGAACGCTCGAAAAATATTGAAATCTATTTTAATTTTATATCACTACTTACCCCTTTCAAAATAGTTTAACAAGCTTTTCACCTGGTTTAAAGTACTCGACAACAAATCTTTGATGAATAAAATTTCAAACGTCAGTGTCAGTGAACAGTGAACGTAGGTTAGTATAGGTTACTGCCATTTTGGCGCTTCGATCTTAAAATGAATCGCGTATAGCCCAAGGATTTTTAACTGTTAACTCCTTCGGGTAGGGACGGCGTGGTAATTTATATTCACAGGTTTTAAGTAGCGGTTGTAAGACATAAACATTTTACAGTGGCGGATTTATTAAAATATATTAAAAATTAAAGTGTTTCATTACAAGATGTTAGTAAAACATATTAAATAAAATAATAAAAAATAGTATGTATTGATTACTTGGATAAAAAGTGATGTTCTCGACTGGTAGATTTGTATTCACTCGGCTACACTAAACAACTGCTCGTTAAAAAAAATATCACTTTTTATCCTAATAACTATATATGCTATAGCAACACCTCCTAAAATAGGTCGTATTGGCTATAGGTATAAAAGAAACAAACGATGAATTATATATGATAATAATAAGACAATAATATACTATTTAATGTTGACGCTTGAGGAAAAATAGTATATGTCACTCGGAGTACAAAGATCCTTATTTTTCTTTTATTATCTATGATCCTTATGTGTTTCGCCCAGTTTACACAGCCTCGACTAATGCCTCTGCTGTGTAAGTTCTGGGCTCGACAAATAATGTTTGCCTTCTTTATTCTTTATAGTAACATAATCATAATATAATATACTATTATACTTGGTTGCTTTTTATTTTAGAAAGATTTTATAAAAATCAAGATCACGTCCTGGTTCGTATCGATAGCAAAAAATCACGTTTCAAGTTGTGATTGACAAACCACAATATCACCTATCGTTATTCATCCAGCAGACCCTTATCACAAGTATAAAGATATATACAGTAATTTCACTCGGCAAAATCTCTTTGATGTTGGTGTCCTTAAGTTTTGTTTTTTTAACCCCCCAAAAAGACCACTGCGCATACTACCCAAGCACAATCATGCGCATTAGTGACCGTTTTTGGGAGACACGCACAGGCCCGGACTATTATTTTTTGGAGTAAAAAAGGTGGCCTAACAGAATTTCGTTTACAAATGAAACAATATTTTGTAGCCATGTTACACACAATACAAAACATTTATCAAAATCACAAACACAAACGCCTAGACACACAAACGTATGCTAATTACCTGTAAAGCAAAAAGCAAATGTGCGCCCATAAAACAGCATACGCCGGCCCATTCCTCCCCTTCTACATCTGTACCAACGCGCATACTACCCAAGAGCAGACATGTGCATTAAAAACTTTTGTACAAAAAATTTAAAGAGTGAAACTACTGTATATATCTTTATACTTGTGCCCTTATATATTTTGTGTTGCGCAATATTCAAGTGGTGCGCTTCTGCAAAATATGTTTTATTTGTACATGTGTTGTGTGTTGTGTGTTGCGTGATTGACTGCTACTTCTACAATGGTTGTGGTAAATTGAAGTGGAGAAGGTACATTTAAAGACTCGATGATGGTCTTGGACCATATAAGTTTTAGTTACTTCTTAAAAACAAATCAGACATTGTGGATAAAAGCCCTGTGCATACCTAAGAAAGCTTCAAACGTGTTTGAAGCTTTCGAGGCCGTGTTCATGGAACTATGAACCTAGACTCGTTGTCTTTTACTTTGTCACAAATAAGTTATTTAGTTGCAGCGTTAACTAAAAAAAACTACAAGCAAGTAGTTGGAGACTTAACAAAGGTGAGTTCGTATTAAATAATGCGTGATTTAGAAGATGATTGTTATAAAGATAAAAATATATCTAATATGACAAATTAGATCATCCGCCATATTAGGAGCAATTTACTTAGGTATCTTTTTTATCGACAGAGTGTAGGGGCAATGAACAAAGGTGTTTTGATATTTTTTTTTGACCATATTAATAAAATGTCATAAAAAGTATTGCATTAAAAATAACCTTATAATGTTTTCATCTTTTGGACTATTTGACAAAATTAACTTTTTTCTGTGTATGTTTGACAGCTCATCACTTTGCATGGTCTGGAGGCGGACCGTCACTTGCTCCAATGTCTATTTTCATCAGTGGACTTTTCTGAATCTACATCTAAGATATCAGTACCAACTCATCTAAACCAAGTTTTACTCGAACAGTGCTCTTGTTTATTAAACAAGCCATCGTTGTTAACAGCTGTTTGTTACATTACCGACAATCCATTAGTTACTAACAAGGTATGTTATATCTTTATATATAAGTAGATGGTTTTTCTGTTTATTCACAATTTATTTATTTTTTTTTAGACCCTGAAAGTTGGACCACAGTTCTTCCATCAGTTGAGCAAGTGCCTTCGCCTCTCAGCTGTCCAGGAAGTTGTTTTTGGTATCGCACTTCGACATTCATCCAATACTGAGATAGCAAATTTGGCTCAGGCCCATTTGAGAACAAGTGTGCCTACTTTAGTTCAATCCTACATAGATACTGAGGGCAGCAGCCGACAGCACGAGGGAGGACTACACGAAACAACCCCTGAGGTCCTTCATCTTATAATATCAACTATCTTAAAAACTCCTAAGGAAGTGGGACTTACTAACGACATTCATACAACATTTCTTAAGACGTTGCAACGAGATTTTCCTAGAGAACTTGTACCAGTAGTGCTAGCCCCATTAGTGTACCCAGAACAGTGTGAATTAGCTCCTGAAATGTCATCTGAAGGCCCCGGTTTATCCGGGGGTATGTTGGATACGTCACTAGCTGATTTAGTAACGGAGGTAGGATATGGCTTCACCTCATCGGTGGAGGAATGTCGTAATAATATTATGAAGCTGGGTGGTAGAGATATATCTCCTGGTATTATAGCCCGTGTCCTTGCTGTGATGTGCCGAACACATAGTGGCCTTGAAGAATCTTTAAATATACAAACTCCAGGTTCTTTTAACAAAGGATCTGATGGAAGAACATCATGGAACATTGAAGTTTTAGTTCAAGCGCTTAAGGAAGTTGTTACTAATTTTCAGTGGAATAGTGTTGTTGCGGAATTAGATCACCCAGAGTTTATTTTAAAAGACAGGCAGGGACTTTGCTTATTGATAAATGCTCTTCGTCAAGGTCTTCAAGCTTTCGGGTTTCACCCAGAAACATTCCCAATTGATCAATTTTACAAACGATGGACAAATGTTGAAGGACAATTTAGTTTAATACAACATATTTTAAAAAATCCAGATATATTTTGCTTTGCCGATTATTCGTGTGTTCCAGTGGCTGTAGATGTTCTTAAAACTCCACCAGAACAGGATGGTAAGGAATTAGCAAATTGGCGATCTCTAAATCTTGTAGAATTGTTATTAAATTTATCAGAATGCGGATTGTATAATCATATTCAAGATTTATTTAAAATACCTGTACATAGTTGCCCTGATGTATTAGTATTAGCATTACTACAAATATCTGGACCTGCTACAATATTGAGGCAAGAGTTACTAACCAATTTGATTCCAATCTTTTTGGGAAACCATCCAAACTCTGCTATAATATTACATCATGCTTGGCACACACAGAATATAAATATTAAACCAATTATTATGCACGCTATGGCAGAATGGTATGCAAGGGGAGAGTGTGATCAAACAAGATTATCAAGAATATTAGATGTAGCTCAAGATCTCAAGGCATTGTCTATGCTATTAAATGCACAGTCTGCTCAATCCTATCCTTTTATTATAGACCTTGCATGTTTAGCGTCACGAAGAGAGTACTTAAAATTAGAGAAATGGTTATCTGATAAAATAAATGAACATGGTGAAACTTTTGTTACTGCTTGTATAAAATTTTTACACCGAAGATGCCCACAAATAAGTAAAGGAGAAGATACCTTAACTAAAGTTGCTCCATTACCAACAGAAACTCTTACCACTATTGTGGTTTGTTTACAAAGATGCATGAATACAGTTAGTCCTGATTGCCAAGAAGCTATTGTAACTATTGTCAACAACTGTACATTATTATTGAAATCAAGGCAACAACAACCAACGATTCTTCGATCGAGAACTATTGAGGGTGCAATTAATCCATCAGTATTTGCAGGCCAGCTTTACAATCATACTGGTGTTGACCCCATTGCTGGATTGAGTACTAACTTGGCTAATATAAATTTAGCAGGACCCACCAGTTCAGCTTTTAATATTCAGGGAGGACTGGGACCCTTGGTACAATCTCCAGGGTCCCCTTCTCGAATATTAAATGCGGGACCATCCAACAGCCCATTTCCAATAATACCAATGCAACATCAAGGTCCTGTGGGAACTGGTTCCTCTCTGGTCCTTGGTGTTAATCAAATGAGTAATATAGGCAGGATGGGACCAAATCCAAGTATCGACAAAACAAGGATTCCTGAATATAATTTATTTCCTGATATTTCTTCCCATGTTTCAAAGGAAATAGAAGATGAAGCAAATAATTATTTCCAAAGGATATACAATCATCCTCCGCATCCCACTTTGTCCATTGATGAGGTACTGGCAATGTTGAAAAGGTTTCAAGACTCTCATAGTAAAAGAGAAAAAGAGGTAAACAAACTTATTACTATTACTATTAATGCTAGAGATTTTCATATTCCCACATGTACCACTTTTGCATTTTTGATATTTTTATGAACTATTATATGATATGATTTTAGTGGAAAAATTTTTCAATTTGAAACTTTAGCAAATGAAATGCCGTATAGTTTCATAATTTACCACTTTTTTGTCTAAGTAATTGCGCAAAAATAAAATTTGTCAATGGTTTTTTTTTTTTAAATGGGATATTTTGCCAAGTTCATATGAAGCAGGGCAACTACATTAAAAAAATGTTATTTGGTAAATATAAATGATCAGAATTGTAGCTATTTTGTTGCTAATTAGTTGTGAAAAAATAAAATTTGTCGCTTTTGTTTAAAATAAATCATTGTTATGCTTTGTTAAGTTCATGTGAAGTTAGCAAGGCAACTACATTAAAAAAATGTCATTTTGAAAATATGAAGTTACAGAATTTGTTAAAATTAAAATTTAAATTATTTTAAAAATTTTGATACAGTAGAGTCTCACTAATCCGGCACAAATAAAAACCAGAGTGTGCCAGATTACTGCATTACTACAGTATCTCGGATTGTATAAGAAACTTTAAGGTAAATGAAGCATTATATGTGTTTTTTTTTTGGTCCGCTGACCACTCACAGCGGACTACTGGACGTGCCATTGTAATGAAGCGCCGGATTATAGAGACTACCTACTGTAGTTCACAATTTGATGCATTTTTATAAGTGTGCTCGCGATTAACCTATAAGAAAGAAACTAGTATTTTTACAACTCGCATCCCAAAATGTATTACCACTGTATTCTATTGTGTCAGCGAACGGTCTTTGCAAATATGTAGTTATCTCAGTAGTTAGGTATACGTACTTATGTGTTACGATCTCATTTAAAAAATCCATTGATGGCCATCTTTGAGGGTACCATTTATACAGTGTGGTGATAAAGCTTGAAAAAAAATTTACTGCTTTATTTAATATTTCTAAGATTTCTTTTTTTTTTGGTGAAATTTTTTACCTAGTTCACTAATATACCGGGTGGCCCAAAGAAGTAACAGACTTAAGATATATGTTTTTAAATAGAACACCTTGTATATTTTTGCCATATTATGCATTAAAACATGTATTTGGGTTTGTTTAACATAATAATTTGGCGGTGCTTGTGATTTTTTGGTATTACAAAGTTAAAAACGACGAGGTTAGTATTTGTACATCTTTATTTTTATATTTTAAAATGGCATTTAAAAGAAATCACCATAACACAAATTGCTGTGTTTATGGGTCATTCTACAAAATGTGTCAATAGAAGTGTTTAAGATAGAAGATAGGTAGAAGTTTGACCCTAGTATAAGAAACTGTTTCTCACTCATTTCTCCAAAAGGCATGTAACAATTTAATAACTGAACACGTTTATTTACACAACATAACCACTTTGTTGCTGATTGCCTATACTTTTCTATTATTAGTCTTATAAAAGCAGAATATATTTTAATTTAAACATTATTTAACAAAAAACATGCACTAATATGGTATCACCATACAGTTTATAACATTTATTTTAGATCAAAATGTAAGCAAACAAAAACTAGGGTACCTGTTTCAACCTAAAAAAATCATATAATTAGCAATGAAGCACTTATGGGACGTATGACTGCTTTTGCCACTCTTTTTTTTCCTTTATTTCACCCTAACTAGCACATGAAGTCTCCATATTTATGGCAGTTGAATGCTAAATTGTTAGATGATGTGATATGAAATGCAAAATTTGTACTCGTTTTCCTCCATATTTGTCTACAATTTGCAGCGCCTTCATCGGTAATCTGAATCGCCAATACCAAGGTCCTATCCTAAATACATTTTGACTGAAAGAGCATTAAAGTTTCTCATAACAATCAAACAAAGCGAAACAAAACCTAAAAGAAAAGAAGATTTAATAGAAATGTACAACATTTTTTAAAATAATAATTATAATTTAATACAGGGTGTCCCTTCAATGTCCCTGTGTATATACAAAGTGAAAGTATTTATATGGGATCATTTTTATAGTAAAAAATATATTCCCGTTTTTGTAGATTAATGGGGACAGAGATTGACAATACTGAGTGGCATGTAGCTCTCACCTTTTCAGCTCTAACCACAGCACTCCTAAAATCTTAAATTGCACTAAGTACACCCTTTGTAGCAGCTAAAAATAAAGGTAATTTTATTTGGAATACAACAGTCAAAACCATTTTTTAAATGTTTTAATTTTTCACCGAGTTATTGGAAGAAATTTGGAAAAATCAATTTTTGTCCAAATTGATTGTTAATGTTGAACACAATGGAATGGAATGTTACGAATTTTCCCGCTTTAGTCCTTGTCAAAATAAAAATGAATTGAAATCTTTTTCTAAATTGAAAACTTTTATTTAAAATTGATAAAAAGTTTTTAAATACCGTTTTTGCCAAGTTACAATAACTAACGTGAACAAGTCGGTGTTTATTTATGTAATTAAATGAAGTGCTCAAGGTAATCACCATTGTGCTCCTAACAGAAATAAAATCGATGTTCAAACTCTTTTCGAACATTATGAAATACTTGCTGTATATTCTTTGGTTCTGTGTGAAATACAACTGATTTTAGATGGGCCCACAAAAATATATTCATTGGGGTAAGATTGGGTGATTTTGCTTCCATTCAATAATGCTTTGTCTTCCTATCCACTGATTGGGGAATGCATGATCTAGATATTTTCTAACTGACCTACAATAGTGAGGGGTGGCTCCATCTTGTTGGACAAATATTTCATCGGGATTTAAGTCGTTATCAATCTCGGCAGTTTTCGTTACGATAGGATCTATAACATTTTCCAACATATCAAGATATCTCACAAGTTAGATTATCTTCATAAAAAAAGTGGACCATTGATATAATCATTTAAAATTCCAGCCTAGATACTTAGTTCTTGAAGGTATTGAGTGTATCCCTCTCACATCCAATGTGAATTTTATTCACTCTGATGTCAAACATTTTACAAAGTACTACATAGTTCGTATACATTAAGATACTTTTTACTTACCTGCAATTATGTCTATTTACAGTTCCATTCAACGAAAAGCGAGATTCATCAGTGAAACCAATGTGTTTTAACCAATTTGGATTGTCTTCCAAGACGTTGAGACAGTTCTTGGTGTAGTCGGTGTTTATAAGCTTGAAATTTATGTCACTTTAGGATCCGGTGTATTCGTGAAGTAGATGCTACTTGACGAACAGATCGATTTGGATATAGATATACTACTGCTGTGATCCAACACTGTAACACCGCAACTACGTTGAGACACTTCTTGGAGTAGTTGGTTTTTATAGGCTTGAAATTTGTCACTTTAGGATCCGGTGTATACTTGAAGTAGATGCTACTTGAAGAACAGATCGATTTGGATATAGATACACTGCTGTGATCCAACACTGCAACAGCGCAACTGCGTTGAGACGGTGTAGTTGGTTTTCATAAGCTTGAAATTTATGTCACTTTAGGATCCGGTGTATACTTGAAGTAGACGCTACTTGACGAACAGATCGATTTGGATATAGATACACTGCTGTGATTCAACACTGCAACGTCTCTTGCTTCGCCTGGAGGAACATCTCTTTTTTGTTCTGAACTGAGCTAGAGACTTCAAATTTATCGGCATGCTGCCGATACATAAACATCTAACATCATAAACATCTGACACATTAATTAAATCTAGCTACAATTTGCACAGAATTTCCGTATAGAACTGTATAGAAAAAATAGTTCAATTCTTGTAAGCTATAAACCATTATTTTTGGACAGTAATTCATAATAAAGGAAAAACTCATAAAAGTAACTCGTTGACTTTGTTTTCTCGGAAAAAAGTAGATTCTCATAAAACATTACATAATAAAAATACAGTACACATGCAAACAACAAAAAAGCTCAAAAGAAACATTTTGAGCAAGATTATATCTTCCTCAAAATTATATCTTGATGTATACCATACAAAATCAGCTAATTTACTCATGCACTCCATAGAAATTCTTTAAAAATCATTGAAAATTTTAATAGATTTAACATTCATTTTAATTTTTAAGAGAAATTCTTAAAATTCCAGATTTCTTCCTGTGTCTAAGTTGGTGAAAAATTAACATATTTAAAAACTGTTTTGACTTGTATTCTAAATAAAATTACCTTTAGGGCTAAAATACAGAACTACATTGACAATCTACGTTTCCTGTTAATCTACCGAAGCAGGTTTTTTCAAATCTACTATAAAAATTATCCCGGATGAAAATTTCAGCTTGAACATCCAGTATATAATGATATATATTTATACAGTTGTTTATATATCATTCACACGTTCAAAATATTGTTTTTTGAGCAAAACTTTCAATATTTATTTTTAAAACCACAAACAACTTTTTTTTTGCACAACTAATTAGTGACAAAATAGCGGCAAATTCTGAACCATTCACATTTTCAAAATAATATATTTTTTATGTGGTTGCCCTGCTAACTTCATATGAACTTAGCAAAGCATCCCAATTTTTTTTTTTTTTAACAAAGGCGACAAACTTTATTTTTGCACAACTAATTAATAACTCAAAAGAGGCAAGTTATAAAACTATACAGCATTCGATTTACTCGTTGCCCGGCTAACTTCATTCACATATTTCTCCAACATGGAAAATTTGTCATAATTTTAATTTTGCATCCTTTTATGCAATTCCCACCTATTTTCAAGTTATTTTAAGGTGCATCATTATCTTGAAATCAGAATCTTGTTTGCTAAATGTTGAGTAGGAGCAGGAACACAAAAATGTATTCCACTTTTTAAATCTATTTTTGTTTTTTTTTTGTACTTAATTTTTTGAAAATAATGAGACAGGAGGGCAAATATTTTTATTTGCAGAGATATTTTATTTCCAATCTCATTGGAAATGAGAAATATGTTGACTACATAATACATTCAAAATGTTTATTACTTACTAATGGTGCAGCTATTCAATTCATTATAATTTCTGTTTAATTTAAACTTACATCAGATACTGGTAGATTTTGAACTAAATGAAATATGAAGATCATTCTTTCACTACCTAGAATTTATCACAAATTACATTTGATCCCGAATGGTTAAAAAACTATAGCAAAATCCAAGGGGTGAAAACAACTCCAAAGAGAGATTTTCAATTTCAGTGGACCAAAAACGTTAAAGTGGATCCGAGATGTGTGTGCTTTCCTTAGAAAAAGCACACAAACATTTCTCGCCCGGCGGCCCGGGAGTGAAGTAAAGTACGTCTTAACTTCCTATAATCAGACTGAGTAAAATCTTTTACTACTGAAAATGACCTCTATTTTATGATTATTTAATCAGTTTTACTCCGAGAGTGAATAATAATAATAACTAAATCAACCCCTAAATTCAATAATGACCAATTTTTACTACGTATGATCTGATTTGGAAAAGAAAGCTGTCTGTGCAACATCAGACAAAGCGCAGTCTCTAGAAACTATGTATCTTATACTGCACCAGCATGTGTTGAAAAACCTCCAGGACTTTTCAAAAAGTTAAACCTGATACTGATATGTTAAAACAGGTTAGATTATAGGTACTTGTTGGGGATGTTCACAAAAATAAACTAGCTAGCTAGTCCACACTCTCGTATCTCCGGAACTAAAAAACATACATATTAGAATGAAAGTTGCATAATATTTGTTACATTTAAATTATAATTAGTTGTAGCAAACCGTGATTTTATTACACTTGCTATTTCCAGAAAATTGGGTGCGGTTTAGCTGAAATCGTAAGCTAGCCTGCCCTCTTGTATCTACGGAACTACAAAACATTGGAATAAAACTTGCATAATATTTTAGTTTTAATTGCAATAATTAAGTAATTGTAGCAAGTGATGTTATTACACTTGCCATTTCTAGAAATTTGGGTGTTATCCAACATGAATTGTAAGCTAGCCTACTCTCTTGTATATACAGGGTGTCCACCTAGTGCGCGTAAGTCCAATATCTGGGTTAATAAAAGAGATAACTTAATTTTTTTTTCTACAGGGTTGTCTAATATCCCGAGCTGCACAAAATGAAAATATATTTACATATTCAGGGTGTTCAGTTTTTCCTGGACAGGTACCAACTTCATTTTTTTAAATGGAAACCTATATTTTTTATGGCATTATCGAATTCTACGTAAAAAATTAGTGGGGCTTTGTGCATAACACTGCTATTGAAATATTGATAGTTTTCGAGATATTTGACTTTTAATTTTTTTTTCTTATGTTTCGTCACTTCTAATAGTTGACATAATTATGGTTGTATGACAGCTAGAAATTATTTTTTTTTCAGAAACTGTAGAGTGAAGATGGCTCTTTCGAAAAACGTATCAAAAGTTGACCTGCGATATACAGGGGGCAACAGAAATCGTGCCAAACCTGATGGTTTAAAATTTAAAAAATCTCGACTTTTTCAAATGGAACACCCTGTGTTTTATGATTTCATTAGATGCCTTTCTGTAGACTCTACAATTTTATAATAGCTCTCCCTATACCTAAGTTGCGTAGTTTTTGCAAAAAACCCACTTTTATGAAAAATACCCGATTTGCGCACGTTCCTTTCTCGGGAAAAACGCAGTGAGCGTCTGTCACGCAATAAAATTTGTGACAATCAGTTTACATGTCATTTCTTCTTTTACTGAATATTCACGTACGAGTTTAGAGTAAGTACTAAGCGTGCATACAATGAACTATTCAAAAGAAGAATTAGTGAAAATGGTTTATGCCTTAGGAGAAGCTCATGGAAATTGTTTGCTAGCAGCACGTATTTACAAAGCAAATAATCCAGATTTACAGAGATTTCCACGTGCTGACTGTTTTGAAAATGTGAAAGAAAGATTTGAAAGAACAGCAAATGCGAATTATGAGAAAACTACCAGGAGACATGACGGTAACAATGACGATATTCAGTTTAATGTTGTGGCGTCTGCTGTTGAAAATCCAAATATTAGTGTCAGGAAAATCAGTAATAATCTTGGAGTTTCCAAAAGCTTGACAAACAAGATACTGAAGAAGAATAATTTTCTTCCGTATCATATTAAAAACCATCAAGCACTGTTACCTCAAGATCACCTAAACCGCCTGCAATTTTGCCACTGGGCATTGGATAAAATTCAGGAAAGTCCAAACTTTTTTATGAATGTCTTGTTTACTGACGAATCAACATTTTCAAACACATGCTTACCCAATCGTCGCAACTTTCATCACTACGCTGACAATAATCCAAGATTATTGAGGGTACTAGATAATCAGCATCGTTTCAAAGTGAACGTGTGGGCTGGAATTTGTGGAGAACATATTGTTGGACCGTACTTTTTTGAGGGCAATTTAAATGCCAATGTGTATTTGCATTTTTTGCAAAACGAACTTCCCCTTCTACAGCTACAGAATATGCCCGCTGATTATTTGGTTCAACAATGGTTTCAGCATGATGGTGCCCCTCCACATTCCACTTTGGCGGTACTGTGATTATTTTATTGTTGTAGTACTTTTCCTATTATCTATTCATATTTTAGATTAGAGAACACCTAAACCACGTATATCCAAATAAGTGGTTAGGTCGTGGTGGTCCAGTTCCTTGGCCTGCACGTTCGCCTGATTTAAATATTCTGGACGTTTTCTTGTGGGGTTATATCAAGGAGCGAGTATACGAAGTACCACCAACGGATATGCAAGAGTTGAAAGAAAAGATCCAAAATGAGTTTCTAACCATAACGCCCGAAATGTTAAGAAATGTTCACATTCATTTTCGTCGTAGATTAATGCTTTGTGTTGAAAACAACGGTGGACATTTTGAGCATTTACTTTAGGTTAGCTTGCTTGTATGAGTATTGCGTATTCTTTTTTCAATACTCTATGTATATTCATCCATTTCACTAATAATTTTTCTAACTACGGTAACACCGTTTGGTTTTCAATATGATACGTATGAAACTTCTTCTTCAATATCTTATTTGTCGTACTTTTGAAAACTCCAAGATTTCTACTGATTTTCTGATACTAATATTTTTGGATTTTCAACAGCAGAAACCACAACATTAAACTAAATATTATCGTTGTTACTCCCATGTCTCCTGGTAGTTTTCTCATAATTCCCATTTGCTGTTCTTTCAAATCTTTCTTTCACATTTTCAAAACAGTCAGCACGTGGGAATCTCTATAAATACGTGCTGCTAGCAAATAATTCCCATGAACTTCTTCTAAAGCATACGCCAGTTTTGCTAATTCTTAATTACATGTAGAGCTTTTATGATTTTTTACTTTTATTTACAAATAAATGGTAACTTTCCATAAAGACTTGTTTATTAAACTGAAATTATCTAAATTTTTCAGTTATTTTTATTTTAAGAAGTGTAAACTAATACATTTTATAAAAATAAATAGCCTTACAATATTTTTTCCGTCAAAGGAGTGCGCAAATCGGGTATTTTTCATAAAAGTGGGTTTTTTGCAAAAACTACGCAACTTAGGTATAGGGAAAGCTATTATAAAATTGTAGAATCTACAGAATGGCATCTAATGAAATCATAAAACACAGGGTGTTCCATTTGAAAAAGTCGAGATTTTTTAAATTTTAAACCATCAGGTTTGGCACGATTTCTGTTGCCCCCTGTATATCGCAGGTCAACTTTTGATACGTTTTTCGAAAGAGCCATCTTCACTCTACAGTTTCTGAAAAAAAATAATTTCTAGCTGTCATACAACCATAATTATGTCAACTATTAGAAGTGACGAAACATAAGAAAAAAAAATTAAAAGTCAAATATCTCGAAAACTATCAATATTTCAATAGCAGTGTTATGCACAAAGTCCCACTAATTTTTTACGTAGAATTCGATAATGCCATAAAAAATATAGGTTTCCATTTAAAAAAATGAAGTTGGTACCTGTCCAGGAAAAACTGAACACCCTGAATATGTAAATATATTTTCATTTTGTGCAGCTCGGGATATTAGACAACCCTGTTGAAAAAAAAAATTAAGTTATCTCTTTTATTAACCCAGATATTGGACTTACGCGCACTAGGTGGACACCCTGTATATCCTATATATATATATATATATATAGGGAAATCATACAAACCTGCGTAACGAACCTGAAGCGAATTTTTGCTTCAGGATAGTCATGCCTTGATATTTTAATGTACGAGAGAGAGATAGTTGATCTTATTTCTTTATGGGTAAGGGTCAGGGTCGGTTGTTGTTTGATGCTGGTTTTTATTGCAAAGCAACGTATCATATTCCAGACACGATGTGATGAAAAGTGCTTCAGGTCCGTCGTTTTAATGCAAGAATTGTCCTTAAACCAGGGTGGCGCTGTTTATTCTACACTGTGTAGGCGCGTAAACGTTTGATGATACTACGTACTAACTTGAAGCTTGAAGATCTGGCAACTATGTTCGATGGGGTCCGTTTACCTGATGTGTTTATTTTTAAGTAAAGGATCAGTGATCAGTAGTTGAAATACATAAGAAAACAGAATGGTTTCAGGTTGACGGAATATGAAATATAATAATATAATAAAATATAGGTACTTAATATAGTATAATACAATATAATAAATAATTAAGCATTGCTTTTGAAAACACTATTTCAAGAGGTCCGTAAGTGAAAAAAAAAAAATGCTCCATGCGCCTTTAGTAAATAAATAATTACTTAATTGAATTTAAATTTTTTCCCCAAAAACTAAATAATTATTACATATGGTAGCAAGTGGACCCGGATAATTTTAGTAAATTTAACATTTTTCTCAAAAAGTAAATGTTATTAAAATTTTTGTTAGGTACCTACCTATTAACTGGTACCTTGTCTACATCGCTATAAACAGGGTGTATCACTATTTAATACGGAAAATATTAGAATCCATAAATGAGTAAAAAATATTAACTTTTCAAATTATGCTGCTTTTTCGTAAGACCTATAGTTATTGAAATACATTTTGCTTACATTTAATTTTTTATATGGTTTTCGAGGTGTAACTGGAAAATTTGTTTATTAATTTCTTTATAGTTTGGGGCATTGTTTCGTTTTATTAAAAGCTATATCCATGTCAAATCCATATCATGTATAAGCATGTCAAAACGTTTGTAAAAAATATTTACATAGGCGTAGATGTAAAGAGACGGGGTGTGAACCTGTTTTTGAATAATTTTTTAAATAGAAAATCTAAGACAATGAATATTTCAAGTTAATTTAATTTTTTTTTAAATAATTATCAAAGTGTTATCTTAAAAAAATTAATGATATGAGGAGCCTTTTCGGATACTCACTGATTTTGACCGTTTATTATTATTGTGTGAAAGGTTTTTAAGAGAGCATCGTATTATTTCTGATATTTTATTTAAGAATATCATCAGTTCTACATTCATAGTACTTATAATAAACGCAGTGATTAAAAGTAATAGTACCTACACTAATATTATACTATTGTCTTGCAATTTTTCAAAATTATTGCTATTTCGTGGTAATGAATTCGTGCCATTCTCAAAACTGAAAATAGAACATTATTTTTCACAATTAAATTTTTTTGAAGTTAATTGGAATGTCAATGCACCAGAATATTTTATGATAACGATCTCTTTGAGATAAGTCTCAAAGTTAGTAGGTTAGATGCATGCAATATTTTAGCATGATTTTCATCACATTTCTCTAGGTATATCTAAATTTACTATTTTCTGAGATATAAAATTTTTTTTTGAAAAATAATTAAAAGATAGAGTCATAATTTTTGCAGACTATCGAGTCAAAGCCTTGTACGTTTAGAAAATGTATGGAATTATTTTAAATCTTATATAGGGTCCTCATAATCCTGTGAAAACTTTCATCAATTTGAAAACCAAAAAAGCTAACTTTTTAATTTATTTTTTTTTAAATGGAACACCCTGTATTTTATAGGGTTACAAGAAGCACCGATAAGTACTCTATCAATTTACTGAAGCATTTCCTATGACTAGTTTTTCTTAAAAATGCACATCTATTGAAAATTGTAAATTTTGTACTTTTTATACCGAAAAATCATGGGCGTAAATCAAAATTCAGTAAGTGATTTTTATATTTTCTCATATGTTATAAGATATATATATAATCTAATGTATTTAGATTCTGAGAATTACTGGCTTTTATAAGGGAGGGATTGTTTATATTAAATTGGTGCCCCGTTTCGTAACTATGTAAGGCTAGAGCCGACTTATCTACTTTAAATTTTTTTGTGTGATATGAATGCTCTTTAAATCTAGTTACCTATTACATTTCTTTTTGATTGGCCGATATACAGTTTGTTGCAATTACTACTGTTTATTTTGTATATCCCAGATTTCTGAAGCAGATCTTCTTTTTGGAAAGTGGACCCCAATAGTCTTTAATTGTAAGTTATTAAATGCAAAGATGATATTGAATTTATTTAGTAAATTTTCAAATTTTTGACTGATTTGAGTATGGTATGTGAATTTTCTATACTTACATATATTGTCTTTCCTCTATTGGACTTAAGGTGGTATTACTTTTAATTAATAATTTCCTCTTTTGTTTATAAAATATTCTACCTATTTGTTTCTTTTCATAACGGTTATCATTAGCCATGTTGTAGATGAGATTACGTTCTTTATTATAGTTGGTATTATTGAGTGGTACATTTAATAATCTAAAAACTAGACTATTAAATGCAACCATTTTATATTTAAAGTGTGTTAGTGAGGGGTTGTGTATGTAATTATTTATGTGTGTTGGTTTTCTGTATGTGTTAAAAGTCAAAGATTCGTCAAGTTTGATTATTTTAATATCTAAGAAAGGTAAAGAATAATTGTTTTCTAATTCAAAGGTGAATTTTATGGAATCGTACTGAGAGTTTATTGTGTATACCGAAACTTTTATTTACAACTGCGAATACCTCATGTACGTACCTTTTCCAAACTGTGAGAAATTGGAAGGCGGTGTTTTTGACGTTATTTTCACAATGGTTGAGGAATATATCTGCAATAAAGGTCGATAGAGGATTGCCCACGACTGTGCCATGTGTTTGTTTATAACTGTTGTTGTTGAAAGTAAATTCGTTTAGGTCCATACACAATTTTGTCAATAAAATGTATTGTTCCACTTCTATTGGCGGTACTTTATTGTGTACTAAAAATTGTTCTAATATCTTCAAAGTTTCTATGATTGGGATGCTGGGAAAAAGTAGGGCTGTTCCGACAAATGATACTAATTTGTCTGTCGTGTTAACTTTTAAATTTTTTAAATATTCAATTAAGTGGAGGGATTCTTGGTTATCATGTCATTTTTGAATGTGAATTTTTGATACTTTTCGTTCAACCAATTTGCTAATTTGTAAGTATTAAAGTTAATATGATACGCTACGCTGATAGCGTAGATGAATCAATCATTAAAAGTTTCATTATAAAAAAGGCTAATATAGATAATGAGGAAGATGTGGTTGTGAAACATCTACAAACACGAATTGAACAGTCCAGACCTAACTGTAGGTGCTTCCAGGTTGGCATTAAGTTCGATTTGAAGGATATGGTGTACGATCCTAAATTTTGGCCTAAGAATGTAGCTTTCCAGAGATTTAAATTTAAAATTCAATACAAAGAAGATGTCAATAATGGGAATCCTGAAGCTAATGTGGAGGATTTTTTATTAACAAGGAATTAACGCAACCTTCGGCTGCATCTCCGCCAGAGACACTTAGGAAGAATAATAATGATGTAGTTAATAATTTTGTACTATTTCACTTAAATATACAGGGTATTAAAAATAAAGTGGAAGAAATAGAAATATTATCAAATGAAAATAAGTTCAATATCTTACTAATCAACGAACATTGGTTAAATCTGGAACAATCGGAATATGTGAGTATATCCAATTACAACTTGGTCTCTAAGTTTTGTAGAACTAATCTAATTCACGGTGGTGTAGCTATTTATGCATTGAATCATTATATAAAGTGTACAAGTTTAGATCAGATAAATACACTCTCCATTGAAAAACACTTTGAAGTAGCCGCTGCTGATATTGATAATATCAGAGTCATGACTATTTATAGATCACCAACTGGCGATTTCGATTTATTTTTAGAAGTACTAAATCAAGCCTTAAGTTATTTCACAAATTGTAATAAAATAATGTTTATTTCTGGGGACTTTAATGTATACTTTCATGAGTCTAACAACAAACGATCGATACAAGTAATAAATATGTTCACTTCTTTTGGGTTTTCTCAGTCTTTCTATGGTTTCTCAAGACATACTCACTGTCTTGATAATATCTTCACAAATGTTGCATTAAACAGGATAAACTCAAAAGCATTAGACACAAACATGTCTGACCATTTTGCTATCTATCTGCAAGCTCAGATAGATTTCAATTTTCTACCCATAAAAATCTCTTATAGATCTTTGTCTTCTTCTAATTTGTTGCAGCTATGCAAATATCTGGATACTAAAAATTGGGATTTTATTCACGACTGTGAAATTCACATAAGTAAACGGTTCGAAATGTTTATAAACTTCATAACCGAAGGTATAGAATTACACCTTCCCATGAAATTACGCATAATAAACAAACTCAACAAGTCAAATACAAGCTGGTTCAATGATAATTTGCGCCAAATGCGTAACCACTTGCACTTCCTTCTTGAATTTTATAAAAAAAACCCAACGGAGGGTAACAAAGATATCTGTGGGAGATTTAGATCGAGGTACCGTCAAGAAATCGTCAATGCTAAGAAACTGTCAAATGACAACTATATCCAAAATCATAGTAATCCAGTAAAAGCTGCCTGGAACCTGGTCAATAATTTTAATAAAGTACTTAAACATAATTCTCAGAGTACATCAAATATATCTTCCGACGAATTTAATAATTATTTTATAAATGCTGCTGACATCATAATAAAGGGATTACCATCTAAAAATAGTGACTTTCAGAAATATCTACAACAATTTGTCGTCTTAAATAGCTTTTCTTTTTCGAGTGTCTCGCCCTGGGAGGTTGCTAATGTTGTTAGTAACCTTAAAAATAAAACATCAGTGGATACTTATAGCTGGTCAACAAAAATTCTAAAAAGTATAATTAACAGTGTGTTAAGCCCTATCACTTTTCTGATTAATTATTCTATTAAGGATAATATATTTCCTCAGTGCCTTAAAATAGCTAAGGTTGTTCCCATATATAAAAAAAATGATATCAATGACCCATCAAATTATAGGCCCATTTCCGTAGTGCCGGTCATGGCAAAAACTTATGAGAATTTATTAAATAATCAAATAGCAACATATTTTGAGACTAACAAGCTTTTCAGCTGTCATCAATATGGTTTCCGTAATAACCTATCAACTACATTGGCTATTGACTATCTAACAACAATGATTAATATTGGTTTTGAGAATGGTGAGTTCGTAGCCTCCCAGTTTTTGGATTTAACAAAAGCATTCGATTGTGTTTCGCACTCTATCCTCATAAAGAAATTATATTGTTATGGCTTTTCAAGCGATAGTACAAATCTGGTGAAATCTTATTTAAGTGATAGAGCCCAATATGTTCAATACAATCAAGTCAAATCTAATATTAAAATACCTTTACATGGGGTGCCTCAGGGTTCAGTATTGGGCCCTCTTCTTTTTTTGGTATATATAAACGACTTCCCAAATTCGTTAGATAAAGATAATATAAGTAGTGTACTTTTTGCTGATGATACTAATATAATAACTAGAAATAGTAATTTCACATTACTGACAGAAAAAAGGCATAAAACGCTATCACATGTTAATAACTGGTTTTCATCTAATAACTTAAGTCTCAACACGACAAAAACCGAAACTATGATCTTCACGTTACGAAATTCAGAACATATAAGTAATCCTGATTCTGTTAAATTTCTGGGGGTACACCTGGATTCTAAATTATTATGGAACCAGCATGTCAACTACGTTTGCTCTAAAATGTCTAAGTATATCCACTTGCTTCGAAGTCTAGCACGTGTAGTGTCCAGGAATACATTATTAATGGTGTATCATAGTTTTATACACTCTGTTTTATCCTATGCGATACTTGTTTGGGGTCACGCACCTTCTAGCAATCAAGTATTTTCGCAGCAAAGAAAGGCTATAAGGGTTATAGCGGGTTTAAAATACAGAGATGAATGTAGAAATCAGTTTGTTAGGTTGAATGTACTCACGTTTCCTTGTACTTATATATTCCATTGCCTTGTTCATGTTAAGAAAAATATAGAGTCATTCCATTGCAACCATGAAAGTCACTCATATAGCACCCGTAATAGAAATTACTCCTCAGATAAATACCTAAGGTTAACAAGAACAAGAAATGGTACAGGTTATTTGGGTGTAAAGTTTTTTAATGTCCTACCTGACCATTTGAAGACTCTACACTTGAATAAATTTAAAAAAAAAATTAAGAATTATTTACTGATGAACGCGTTTTATGATTTTAATCAATTTTTATCAAGCGACTTTCGCGACATCTAGTGACTATTTTAAATTTGTTTGTTCGTAGTATTTTTTTTTTTAATTAATTGTTTATAATATGTATGTATCTATAATTCTACTTGTTATTTGTTGATCTTAATCTTTTAATAATAGGCACTTTAATATGATTATTTGTACTCTAGCTAGTAAGTAAGTAATCTCCATATTCTGGTTTTTGTGACGAGTGTAAACACCCTGGTGTATATTAACACGAATTTTAAATAAATAAATAAAAATAAATAAATAAATAAATATTGGAAAGGATCGGTCTGTAATTATTTCCGGGTTAATTAAATCCGGGATGTACAAAATAAACTGTACTAATTGTAATAAACTGTATATCGGCCAAACAAAAAAAAAATAACTAGATTTAAAGAGCATACATATCACACAAAAAACTTTAATGTAGACAAGTCGGCTCCAGCCTTACATAGTTGTGAAACGGGGCACAAATTTAATTTAAACAATAAAAAGCCAGGAATTATCAGAACCAAAATACATTAGAATCAATACATCTATATGAGAAAATATAAAAATCACTTACTCAATTTCGATTTAAGCCCATTATCTAATGACCTTTTAAATTTAATACCCTGTATATAAGAACAATAAAATTAAAAATAGTCAACAATAGTAAATAAGTAATAATAGTAAATATCCAACCACAATTTAGAAATGAGCAGGCAGGCACACATCTATAGTTTTCCCAATTTTCAATAAATATGCATTTTTACGGAAATGCTTATGTTTATTCTAATTGATTTAATCATAGGGAATAATGCTTCAGCAAATTTATAGAGTACTTATTAGTGCTTCGTTTAACCTTATAAAATACAGTGTGTTTCATTTGAAAAAAAAAACGACTTATTTACTATTCTAATTGACGAAAGTTGGCATAGAATTATGATGACCCTGCATATTTTTTTATATTTCTATACTTATTCTAAAAGTACATGACTTCGACCGAGACAATTATGCCTCTATCTTTTAATTTGTGGAAAATAAGGGGTTAAATGGTTAATGGGGATTTTTTTTAAAATTAAAATATGTCAGAAAATATGAAGTTTAGGTATAGGGAAATGCGATGAAAGTCATACTAAAATAAAGTATAAAGAGTAGAATTTAAAAAAATGATAAAAAATATATCCTGCCACTTTCAGGGAAAAGTCTACAAAAAAGAAATAACATCACTATTTTATTAAGCGAGATATTGGACTTCCGTGTAGTAAGTGGACAATCAGTAATATCCAATTTGTTTAAAAACTAGCGAATTTAGCTCTTTAACCGTAATATATCTTTATTTATTAATCTACAACTTTTTAAAAATTTGCCAAATTAACTCCTAAAACTATCACAACAGGTAAAAATTTGACTATTATTTTCACTTTATAGTTGCCCTGGAAGATGACAGTAGTCCTGCAATGCAATCTAAAAAGAATTTAAATTATAGGTTTATTTAATAGGTTTTTATTATGGTCTCATATCAACAAAGTAACGTTATGGAAATTACCTATAATTTTTTAAATAATAAATATCTAAAAAACTGCAACCTAAATAGAAACACTATTTAAAAATATATGTTGCCAAAAAAATTTGATTGAAGCGTCGCGGACGGCAAGTGTCATCCATAATTTCTGTATTTCTACCTTACCTTTTAGTAAAAGCAAGTTAAAAAGTAGTAATCCTTTTTAGAATATTTCATTTTTCTTGGTCGTTTCCCAGAAAAACTCATTTCTCCAGATAAATCGATCACCCTTTACTACATTCGAACCAAATAATTTTTTACCAGATATTTATATGATTTTTTTTATAAATTACGTACACTTCATAATTATTTCATAAATTGCGTATAATTTATTGTTTTATCTGTATATATTGTTTTTTTTTTTGATATGGTAGGTATTTGTGAGGGAGTGCTGAATTAAGCCCAAAATATTATATGTAATATATTAGGTCAGTCACTCTTTTATAATTTATAGTTCAAAAATATATCGATTTCTTTCTATATTTATGCTTCTCAGTAATATTTTGTTTAAACTTTAGCCTCAAACGTATGTGAAATAAATTAAAATAAATATATAGTCACTTTGTACTGAACATTCAACAAGCGCGTTTTATTTCAACAGGATGAAACCCGTAGCAACCCGTGGATCATCACCCATTTAAATATGTCAATTTTTATTATAAATAAATAGTAATACCTATATCTAAAAAATTAGGTATGTATATTAGGTATGATTGTTACATTGATGATAACGTCAAATATAAAATATGAGTTCGAAAATAATTAAAATTAGGTCCAATAGTAAAGTTATTATTTTAATGACAGTTTTCTACCTGAGTGAATTCATTCTGTTTCCGTTGGTAACAAAATATGAAATCATCTGGTATTGTGCTTGAAACTGCAAATACGGAATAACCGCATTAAGAGTACAACAATCTTGTACTAGAACAACGTATTTTCAAAAACTGTTTTCTCTAAAATACATATATTAAACAAAAATTTGCTACCATAGGGATCTAGTTTATCTTTTGATCTTTCCGGTGATATATAATTTATAACATTAAAAAGAAATTTTGTTGCAATTATAAGACAAATCCGGTACCGTTGCAATAAGGGCTAACTTTATTTCCATGTGCCTTTTTACTTCGGCTTTACGTGCACTTCCGAAATCTAAATAATTCGGTAGTAGGAAAGTCTTCACCCATCGGCTACCCAACCTCTCAACCCAACCATGAATTCACGTCTGTAAAAGTTTACCTGAATGGACCCTTAAGTACGGGACCCCAACATTGTCGTGCTTCAGGAACAACTGTACAGCTACCTATTATTGTATATTTTGCTTCAAGATGGTACCAAAAATATGTATTCTTCAGGATAGTGCGGCTTATGTGTAAATATACACTACATTTTATTTTTTAAAATATCACTATATATCTTACAGAATCGGCTGTACCATAACAAATATACACCCGAATATGGCATCACTTTTCCTGTATCTAATCTATAAACCGGTGCTTCAGTATGGTATGGAATCTATTAAGACTTCAGGTTTGTTAGGATGTATATATATACAGAGTGAGTTTTATGTATGGAACGCCTCAATTATCTCGGAAACGGCTTGCCCGATTTTTATGAATTTTGGTTTATAAGGGTTTTGTAATATGGCCGATATTATTGTGGCATTTACATTGTTGTCAGATCTTTCGTTTTTCCGGAAATATACTGAAATTTGTTATTTCAAATGGATCACCCTATATATTTTTTTGTTTTTGAAATCTCTAAGAAATTTAGAATATTTTTCATGTAATGTTCCCTATACCTAATTGCCATAATTTCGGAGTTACAGCTACATTTGCAATATCTCCGCCGAAGTTAAAATATTACATCAGGGCGGCTATGTCTGCGACAAAAACAATTTTGACGTTTTAATAAACTATTATTGTTGGTGTTTATTGAAAGTTACAATGGACCGTTTATCTGAGAAGGAACGAATTGAGATTTTAATGATATTAGGATATGGTGATGTGCGTAGAAGTCAACAGGAAACGTGTAATATCTTTAATAATTTATATCCTAATAGAAATCCCATAACAAGATCTACTGTGAGTAAGTTGTTAAAAAAGTTTAACCAAACTGGAGCCATAAAAGATTTACCGAAATCAGGGCGTATAAAAACTGGAACAACTGAAGACAAATCTTTAGATGTTTGTGTTATGTTAGAAGAAGATCCACACTTGAATACTAGACAAATATCCAGGGAAGTTGATATTTCTCAAACATCCATAATGAAAATTTTACATGCCAATAAATTCCATCCTTACAAAGTAAGATTGGTTCAAGAGTTGTCAGATGATGATTTCGATAGACGTGACGAGTTTGCCGACACAATGATGGAGAAATGTTACGATCAAAATAATCCAAATTTTTTAAATAATGTTATGTTTTCCGATGAGGCCACTTTTTGTATTGATGGAAACGTAAATCGGCATAATTGCAGATACTGGTCACGTAACAATCCTCGTTGGATGAGAGAATCCCACACCCAATTTCCACAAAAGATTAATGTATGGGCTGGAATAATAGGCGACAAAATAATTGGTCTTTTTTTCATTGAAGGAAACTTAAATGGTGCGGCGTATTTAAATTTATTACAGAATAATATTATACCTGAGTTGGCTCGGTTATTTCCAGTATTCTCAATTGCCTGTTAATTTAGAAATTTTATTATTTGAAACTTTCAGACAATAACAATGTCCCAAATAACAATATTTGGGTGCAACAAGATGGAGCTCCACCTCACTATGCGCGTGACGTGAGGCAATACCTAAACGATGTGTTTCCCAGAAGATGGATTGGAAGGCGTGGTTTTATCGAATGGCCCCCGCGATCACCCGACATGAATCCTTTAGACTATTTCCTGTGGGGTCACTTAAAAAATATTGTTTATAAAACCAAACCTGCCAATATTCAGGAATTAAAAGATAGGATTACCACAGAGATAAGAAGAATTGAGCAGTCAGGAATGTTACAAAATGTACTGCAAAGTTTTAAACATCGCATGGCTTCTTGTATGGAAGTAAACGGACAACATTTTGAGCATCAGCTGTAACCGCCTTTACTTTATGTTTTCAAAAGATCCTATGGGATTTCTATTAGGATATAAATTATTAAAGATATTACACGTTTCCTGTTGACTTCTACGCACATCACCATATCCTAATATCATTAAAATCTCAATTCGTTCTTTCTCAGATAAACGGTCCATTGTAACTTTCAATAAACACCAACAATAATAGTTTATTAAAACGTCAAAATTGTTTTTGTCGCAGACATAGCTGCCCTGATGTAATATTTTAACTTCGGCGGAGATATTGCAAATGTAGCTGTAACTCCGAAATTATGGCAATTAGGTATAGGGAACATTACATGAAAAATATTCTAAATTTCTTAGAGATTTCAAAAACAAAAAAATATATAGGGTGATCCATTTGAAATAACAAATTTCAGTATATTTCCGGAAAAATGAAAGATCTGACAACAATGTAAATGCCACAGTAATATCGGCCATATTACAAAACCCTTATAAACCAAAATTCATAAAAATCGGGCAAGCCGTTTCCGAGATAATTGAGGCGTTCCATACATAAAACTCACTCTGTATATATACAGGGTGTCCACCTAGTGCGCGTAAGTCCAATATCTGGGTTAATAAAAGAGATAACTTAATTTTTTTTTCTACAGGGTTGTCTAATATCTCGAGCTGCACAAAATGAAAATATATTTACATATTCAGGGTGTTCAGTTTTTCCTGGACAGGTACCAACTTCGTTTTTCTAAATGGAAATATATATTTTTTATTGCTTTTTCGAACTAAACCCTTGATTTTAGTAGGACTTTCATCAGCCTTCCCTATACCTAACTTAAACTGTTTTTGAAATATTGACGGGTGAATATTGACATTTTTGCAACTTTGACACCCTGTAAAATCTAAACGGTTTGAGATCAAGCAAAACGGTTTGCACATTCCTATCTTAACTTTTCATAAGCTATCGTTTGATACTAATTTCAAATTTATACAGGAATAAAAAATTTTCAAAATTTTCAGAAAATTTTAAATTTTTGGATAATTCTGAAATTAGTACCAAACGATAGCTTATGAAAAGTTAAGATAGGAATGTGCAAACCGTTTTGCTTGATCTCAAACCGTTTAGATTTTACAGTGATCTCTTTACAGAAAATATTTTGCAGGTGGTGGTACTTCCGTAAATACCGAAATTAACCCTACATTTGTTATTCTTAGTGGAATACCTAACTTTTCATTACTATTTCGGAATCTACACTTAATTTTAAGTTACATTTGTTAAAGGTTCCATATGGCTCAATTAAATATTTTTTTCGAGATATTAATTTTTTTTCCATAAAATTTGACAGAAGCTGTCAATTACAACCAGTTACAACTTTTCTATAAAATAATTGCAAAGTTTTTTATATTACTTGCAGCCCCAATATCTTTTTTTGCCCCTATAAAAATTTTAACATCCTGTTTTATCTAATAACCCAATTCTATTCAGAACAATAATGTGACAAAATCGATTTATGTAGGAACAGAAGGCAATGAAAATTTGAAAACCAAAACGATATTTCGTAAAAACGGCAATTTATTGAAATATAATCCCTAAATTTAGTACGAACCTCATAAAATTCAATATTTCTCAATTTTAATTGTTACCGGTTGTTACCTGGGTTGGGGCAAACTTTTAAAGTTTGCCCCAATAACCACTGTAAAATATGCAATAAAATAAATATTTGATAAATTAAATTTTAAATTCTTTTAAATTTTATTATAATAATTATTTAATTTAGACATAATTCAAAATATGATATGTAACGTTACAGAATTATGTATAAAACTAAAAAACCACCGATGAAATTAGTTATTTATCAAATATTTACTTTATTGCATATTATGCACTGGTGTACACATATTACAGGTGGTGTAATAACACTGACTAGTTTTCCACATAACACCAAAACACTATACTGCACTCGACCCGCATTTCGCCAACCAAGTTGGCATCATCTGTAGATGATTAAAACTTTTCATGATCTCCAATGATCAGATGATGCTAACTTGGTTGACGAAACGCGCGCTGAGTGCAGTATAGTGTTTTGGTGTCATGTGGAAAACTACGTCAGTGTTATCTTCACACCAAAGGTTCCAACCCCTTTCAAGGTGCTGTAATCCCAAAAGAAACTATGATTTTATTCATAATGCAGAAATTGGGCAAAACTAATAATAATACTTATGGCAAAACCATTTTGGTACTATAACAATATCCAAGTGAAAAAAAATACAAATATAACACAGTAAACTACAGTGCAATAACAAGATGAACAGCGTCTTATAATAGACAAATAGTGATGTGTTATTCCTTCTGGAACCGTTATTTTGGAATGTTTCATTGTTGGAACTGTTTGAAACGTTACTCGTTAACGTAGTAACGCGTTAACAAAGGAGCGAATGGCGCAGTGGCTGATAAAGCAACGATAAGTACGATTACTCGTTTTCGTGCCGAGAATGGTTCAAGTTCTATTCCAACTCTGAATATACAAACTTGATGCTTAGAAAATACAAAATTGGAGCGACTAATGAACAATGATAAAACTCAAACATGTTTACGTATGTACTCTACCTACCAGTTTGTCTTAAAAATCAACACCTTTACTGATACGAAACTATTAAACAAGCTAATAATAAGGTGTTTACTTATTTGTAAGCTTTCGAATTTTAATATACGGATACGAAAGTGGAATATATGATTTAATTAAATTTCGATTTTGGAAAAATTAATTGAGATAGTGGAATAAGGTATAATGAACGATAATTAAAAAAAGTATCACAAAATTTCCAAATAGCAAAATAGATAAAATAGCAAACAAGTGCACATGTAATATTTATTATAATCGGCAACATGCATATAAAGGCGGTAGTTGTGTTTTAATTATTCCTTTTAACAAGAAATAATAAATCGTTTCATCATGAGTACCGAAAAGCGATACTGCGGCAAACGGCTTTTTTATCGCATTGATTTATTACTATTACATAGGTACATAACATGAAACGTGAGACTATGGGCATTCTCGGTGGACCATGGTCTTTGGAACAGAAACCAATGCCAGGCGGCAAATCGTTCAAAAGTAACAGTTATTTTGAACCGTTCCAATTGTGGAACGGTAACGCTTGGAACGTTACTGATGAGGAACTATGTTTCTGATCACTATAGACAAAACATCTGAAGAAACTCAAGGTGTTGCAAACAAGTATAATATTTGGTAAAGTCTTGCTAATAGCAAGAAAAAACTCCGGAGTTCCATAGGCTTCCGGAAATATTTTATCTCAATATATTAATTACTTTGATATTTCTTTTATTCACACAAACATATGTACGCATGTGCCTGCTCCCACACAAAAAATATTTCAGAAACAATGTACCCTAATAGTTTATTTATTATGTTCATTTGGCAAGTAATATTCTTTGTTTCTAGTAATAAACGCAAGTTATGTTAAAGATATTCAAAAAATATTTTTTTATTAAAATATATTACTGCTTGGCAAGGACCAAGGGAAAGGTATGAACATATCCCTGCCAGGAAGGTATATGGGAGGTTTACATTGCTTTAGGTTAGGGAAGTTATTCTAAAACAAAATGTAATATACGCATAATATCTATACAAAATATAAACAAAAAAATATGTATTTCTAACTTTAAATAAATATAAATTCTTGAACAATAACAATTTAACAAACATAATGGACCCACGTAATTTTTCTCCAATCAATTCTAAAGTCAGTACCTACTTTATTTTCTTTACATATTATAAATATTTCGCCTAATTACGTCCTGTGTCGCTTTGTTGAATTTGTTTAAATTTTTGTTTTTTCTGTTTTCTTTATACAGACTGGTCTATAACGGGTCTGGCTCTAATAACACGATAGATTGTGAAGGTTGAAAGTTTGGTTAGTTTATTAATTCTGCTCATAATTTCTCTATCTGATATTTCTTTATTTTCACTTCTTAGGCAATCATAAATATTTAAAATAATACATTGACTTTGAATGTGTAAATCTTTATTTATGAACTCTAAATTTGTTTCTATAAAAATAGGCTCAACCGCAATATTATTTTTATTACCAAAAGATTTACCCCTTATTTACAAAGCACAATCACTTTGTACTGCACAAGCAAATATCGTAACACTTTCGACAATTTTCTAGGAATGGCAGATTCAACCAGCATGAAACTTGTTTAGATTAGGGAAGTTATTCTAAAACAAAATGTAATATACACATAATATCTATACAAAATGTAAACAAAAAAAAAATGTATTTCTAACTTAAATAAATATAAATTAATTAATTCATTTATTTATTAATTAATTTATTAATGTCTAACTGGACATTATTACTCTGGCAATCAAAGACCAAATGGAGGCACAATACTGCAATATTGGCCTAATCAATGAGATATATTATATGCGACACGTGTGAACATTAGTTAAATCTATGGTGGCTCGAGCGATGAAGTCTAGTATACAATTAGACTTCATAATCAAATGATCGATATTACCGGTGATATTTAATTTAGAATCTAAAATGTAATCTCTAATACTCCAGTTTATATAATAACTAATTTAATGCTCGTAGTTTGTAACTAAACTGGTAATTACAATCATAATATCATTACCATAACAGTTTTAAGGACTAGAATATAATCTAAAATAAAATTAAACACACATTTTCAGTATTTTTTATACTAAATTTTTATTTCAGGTATTTAACTGCATGTTAAGAAGCCTTTTTGAAGAATACAAGTTTTTTCCCCAATATCCAGACAAAGAATTACATATTACTGCTCAACTTTTTGGTGGTATAATTGAACGAGGAATTGTAACATCTTACGTAACTCTTGGCCTTGCCTTAAGATTCGTTCTTGAGGCATTAAAAAAGCCAGAAGGATCAAAAATGTATTACTTTGGTATTGCTGCTCTTGATCGATTTAAGAGCCGGTTAAAAGATTACCATAAATATTGTGAACATGTTAGAGCTATACCACATTTCAGTGATTTTCCTCAACATTTGCAAGAATATGTTGAATATGGTCTTCAAAGTTTGGAACCCCCACATAAACCAGAAGGTCCTGTTCTTCCTGCTAGTTTAGCTGCTATGTTAGCACCACCAAACACACCTTCATCTACAAGTTATAAAACAAATACAACTTCTAGTTCTGTTGCTCCAACTAAGGCAAGCACCACACCAGCCAATACATTAGGAAGTAGACCTTCCATAGCTAATGCAACCAATATTGATACTTTATTGGTGGCTACTGAAAAAGAAGAAAAGGCCACACCACCACCAGAGCCTTTACAGGATAAAACAGCCTTTATTTTCAATAATTTAAGTCAACTAAATTTAAAGCAGAAATGTGATGAACTTAGAGAATTGGTTTTAGAAGAGTACTATCCATGGTTAGCTCAGTACCTCGTAATGAAAAGAGCTTCAATAGAATTTAATTTTCATGTGTTATACTCTAATTTTCTTGACACATTAGGTATTAATGAAGTGATAAATATGGTGACTAGAGAAACGTTTAGGAATATTCGAGTACTTTTAAGATCAGATAAAGCAATTGCAAATTTTTCTGATAGATCACTCTTAAAAAATTTGGGACATTGGTTAGGAATGCTTACTTTGGCACGTAATAAACCTATTTTACAAATTGACCTTGATTTGAAATCTTTACTCGTAGAAGCTTATCATAAAGGCCAACAAGAACTGCTTTATGTAGTACCATTTGTAGCCAAAGTATTAGAATCTTGTGCGAAGAGCAAAGTATTTAAACCTCCAAATCCTTGGACCATGGCATTAATGAATGTACTAGCAGAATTACATTCAGAGCCCGATTTAAAATTGACTCTTAAATTTGAAATTGAGGTTTTATGTAAAAATTTGGATATAGACGTAACTCAACTAAAGCCATCTGTGTACTTAAAAGATCCAGATCGCATAAGAAAAATTGAATATCAGTTGTCACAACCAATGAAAAAAGATTTGCTAACTCAACCTCAGGGAAATCTTCCACAAAGCAACTTAAATGATCCAGAATTGGTAAATATTATCCCTAGCCAACAAACAAGTTCTCCTGTTATACAAAATAATAGTACAACACCTACCTCTGCTTTATCTGCACCACCAGAACCTCGTTACGGTTACTCTGATATTCAGATTGCTGGAATGCAGGCTTTTCAAACTCATACTGTTGTATCTCCATCGATTTTATTATTTCAAACTCAACCACAACTTAAAGCCTTAGTTCGCACTTCTATTGAACGAGCTGTGCAAGAATGGATAGCTCCTGTTGTTGACAGATCAATTAAAATTGCTCTTCAAACCTGTGAACAAATCATAAGAAAAGACTTTGCGTTAGACCCTGATGAAAATAGAATGCGCTTAGCTGCACACTATATGGTTAGGAATCTTACAGCTGGAATGGCTATGATAACATGCCGGGAACAACTTCTAGCAGCGATTAATACCCATTTGAAACAAGCCTTATTGGCCAACTTGGTAACACCCAGTGTTCAACAAAAAGAGATGATTGAACAAGCTGCAAGTGTAATTGCTAATGATAATATGGAACTCGCTTGTGCATTTGTTCAAAAAACTGCTGTAGAAAAAGCCATACCTGAAATTGACAAACGATTAATGAGTGAATATGAACTAAGGAAAATGGCTCGTCAAGAAGGAAGGTAAGTTTTATGATGCATAATTTCTGTAAAATGAATTGGATTATGTAAAATTAATTAATTAAATATAATTGGATTAGTGTAAAGTTAGCAACAGTTTTTCCAGCAATGATTTGGGAATCTACCACTTCTATAAAGGTGTATTCATTAAAAATTGTGGTGTGATCAGCAAACGTAACTATTTAAAACTTTTTAGGCGACAAAGAAATTAAATTTCTAGTCTAGATTTGGAACGTAAACTTTTAGAGTTCTATTACAATTCGTATTAGGATGTAGTAGTAGTAGTGGTGTATGGGGCGGCCAAGATCTGGCAAGTAGGCCACAAGCGGGCCCTTTTTTGTATTCAGATGACTATTAATATTAATTAAATCTGGAATTATATGCAATCAAATGTCCATATAAAATAAATGTTTGTGTATTGATTTATTGGTAAAAACTTCGAATCCAGTGTTAGCAAGATTTTATGTATCTTAACATGAGTTTCACACATAAAACAGTGAAATGTGTGAACTTTCCATGTGGACAGAGGCAATTTGTTCTATGCTGTTTTTTTTGTGTATCTTAACATGGAGTTCACACAAAAAACACCAAAATGTAGATCCTTTTATGTGGATGAAGGCAATCCGTTCTATACTATTCCTGAAGAAAGTTCGTGTAGTTAAAGTGCATGTATTTATTCATATTGCGAATAACAAACATAACAGCACCTAAACATCATAGTATACATACAGGATCATTCACGGTGATCACCTATTAGATGTATCTCCAAAACTAACAGGGATATAAATTTGAAATTTTTACAGATGCCATTTTGACAAGCGATCTATTTTTTTAAAATATTTTCGGTTGTTTTCTACTTCCGGTTATACCGGAAGTCTATATCAACTTGCTTATTTTAGATGAAACACCCCATATATTTTTGCATTTCCGAAAATAGCATAAAATTCTGAGTCAAAAATATGTAACAAAACCTGTAGCTAAAAACATCTGTTTTGGAGATATTTGACATTTTATAAAAAATTTGACAGGTGCAAGAAAGGAAAGAGCCTAAGTTGTACTACATTTTAGAGGAATGATAAATTTAATAGTTACCATATATACCAAATGTTCCATATTTTCCGTTACATTTTGGAAAATTCAAGCAGCGAAAACTTTTTTAAGTCAAATGGAACACCCTGTATTTTTTTACATCGTATTGTTTAAAATTAAATCCTCTTCCAGTATATAAATTCTAGGGGTTAAAACTATAACTTTTTAAGATATCTCTATTTACATTTAATTTATTTATATCTATTAATTTTTTGTAAAGAGGGTTTTGATTTAAACTGACATGTTGGAACAAACGAATCATTTTTTCATTATTTCTAGTTTGCATAAAAATATTTCTATGTGTGAAGTGTGTTGCAATGGAATACTCAAATGAAGACATATTAAACTTATTTTATATTGATGGATGTTAAAAAAATAATTGGAAGAATCTGTAGAACTTTTAACCAGCGTTTTCCTCTGCTGCTACCCATGACGGAAAAAACTTCGATGGAGAATCGAATCCAATTATTTGAATTTTGGAAAAATAAATGCTGCCAAGGAAATAATCGGTCCAGTAACTTCGGATGAAAATAACATGACTACCTAAAAAAGTATTATTAAATTGAATATCGATAAATTCGATCATGGCTAGACTATGTCAGTTGCCATCATGATCAATGGACTTTAACGTCACTTGATTTTTATTTATGGAGTTGCATGAAAACAATAGTTTATGTTAGTTCCGTATTTTTTTGTAGTTGAATTCTATTTCCAATTTTGTTTTTTATTCATAATATTTGTTTATATTGTAGTCTTGTTGATTTTAGTTACATCATAGTTTACTTATGTTCTTTCCTGAAGTTATATTATAATCGTGGCTAATTTAGTATCGATTTCTAGGGAGAATTTTATAAAATTGAAGAAAATAAATATCTCAAAAAGTTGGTAGTTTTAAGCCCTACAATTAATATATTGGAAGAGAGAACATTTCATTCTAAATAACGGGATGTAAAAAAATTCAGCGTGTTCCATTTTTTGACTTTAAGTTTTCGCTACTTGAATTTGTCTTTACTGTAAAGTGTAGCTTAACTTAGGTTCTTTCCTTTTGCCAAGAACCGAATAAACCCGTGCTAAACAAAAAAAATTATCAAGGTTCTTCCAAACCCTTGCAACTGTTAAATTTTTTTTTAAAATGTCAAATATCCAAAACGGCTGGGTTTAGCTATAGGGTATGCAAACATATATAGGGTGTTTCATTTAAAATAAGCAAGTTGACATATACTTTCGGTATAACTGAAAGTAGAAAACAATCTCAAAAAATAGATCCCCTACCAAAATGGCATCTGTCAAAGTTTTGGAAAAAAGTCTAATAGGCGGTCACCGTGTATGACCTTGTATAATATACATACATAATATGAGAGATAATTTTGTCGGTAACAACCTACAAAATATCTGTATCAGTGATGTAGTTACAAGAAAAAGAAACAATCATTAGAAACAGGAAAAGTATGTATTTTGTCAAGTAAGCGGAGGTGTAATTTTAAGATAATCCATATGATTCGTGAGTCAGTATATCGTAGGAAATCGAGTAATATTGTATTTTTAAAAAAATCGACAAATATTTGTGCCTTTCTCAATTTTTTGGACTCTAGGATACATTGGAACTTTGACGAGATATAGTAATACAGTAATAAATGAATCATTAAAAATATAGGAAAAATATAGGTATACTCAGTTGGCGAGTTCATTTTTAATCATCTAGTCATCGGCCAAGATGTACGTAAGCTGTTTCACATGGTCAAATAATTTGTAGGTCTGTGCAGTGAAGTAGTAACACAAGAAAGTGTTATTAGGCAAAAAATCCACAAAAAATTGAGCAAAAATATAGTTTACATTGTCGAGAGAATATTTAGGCATGGAACTGCCACTCGAGCTGTGCTTAAGTCGTCTCACACGGTCAAATCATTTGTAGGTCTGTACTAGTGGCACAGTAACAAAAATAGTATATTATGTTACTAGGGGTAGAAGGCAAACATTATTTGTTGAGCCCAGAAGCTTGTACAGCTGCGACATTTTAATTATCTCTTTTTAATCAACTCGCATTTAAAACTGCGCGTTTTAATTATCTCCAGATGATACCAACTTGGTTGGTGAAACGCGCGTCGAACACAAGATAGTGTTTTGGTGTTATGTGGAAAACTACGTCAGAATTATCTTGAAGAAAAAATAATGAAAAACCAGCAAAAATATAGTTTATCTTATCAAGTGAATATTTAGCATTAGAACTATCACTTGAGCTGTTCCACATGGTCAAAATTATAGATCCGTACCAGTGGTGTAGTAATAAAATGATGAAAAATCCAGGAAAAATATACGTTATGTTGTAAAGTAAGTTTGGTAATTATGGTAGTTTATGGTAGATAAATTATGTTTTTACTCAAAGCCAGAATCCAAACTATACACGTTAACATTTATAAATAAAATGACATTAAAAGGACAAAAACATTTATTTCATTGTAATTATGTAAGCGGTAAATCAAAATTATAAATATTTTTTATATTTCTACCGCAAATATCATTGTGGATTCTTCATGACATGTACAGCTTGGATTCTTATTTCGAGTTTAGCTGCCTAAGGTGCTGCCTATATGATTCCAGATCTAATTAATATTGTCGTACTAATACCAATTGGACTATATCTCTTAAAAGTTTATATTCCAAAGCTATATCAATATAGGGTAGAAATAAATTTTTTTTGTCACCTAAAAAGTTTGAAAATGTTACCTTTGCTGATCGGATCGCATTTGTTTATGAATACGTCTTTATGGAAGCGGTAGATTCGCAAACCGTTGCTAACTTGTCACTGATTATATTTTCCGTTATTTTTCATTCATTTGCATTATTCTTGCATATGATGCAAACAATTCAATAAGTTCTTTTTTGTCTTTTATATTGAATAGAGCAGGAGTTGGACTGATGAATACTTTGCTGGACTGATGTTGGAAGATATACACTCATTATTCTCAATATTCTTTCTCTTCAAGAGAAAGGTCCGCATATTGACTTGCTGATGTGAAAGCATTTGTTGAATATGTTTAAAATTGATGAGCACACCTTATATTACAAAAAATTCATTGATTAAATACTTAGACTTAGGAGACTGGATAGTTTGTATCGTTTTTAAAATTTCAAGGTGATTTAGATCTATTACAACGGTGAAGCGTAATTATATGTTGTTATAATAATAATAATAATGTTTTGAACCTTTTGAAATGCAAAATACATTTTAGAGATCTTAAATATAGCTCATATGTATATTTCTAAATATTAAACCACACTACTTATACAGTGTCCGGTAAAAGTCAGTCCAGAGCGGTTTTTTAACATTTTACAGAGTAGAGTGAAAAAATCAAAATTTTGAGGAATGTGATAGGAATAGGTTTATCTATTTATTAAGTACTATCTCTCCCAATGACTAAGTGCCAATGTAAACTATCACAAACCTAGTCATAGATTAACTTATTAATTAATTTAGGCTTAATATCAAATGAAATCCTGAAGGCTCCTTGTCTCCGAGCACCTTCAGTCAGTCAGACTATAGTTATTAATCCACTAGGAGGAGAAGGTTTATACAATATAAACTGATTTTCAGGATGGAAAAAATTAAATTGTTTATTTACCTTAACAAATTATTTTAACTTTAAATTTAGCTTTAAATCAGTTTTAAACAACCAGACTACAAACAATAAGGAAATTGTAATTTTTAATTGACTTTAGAAACATTAAACTTTAAAGTTACAATGTATATACTTCAGTAATAATAAAGTAATATGTAGTAATTAAATAAGTTAAAAGTTACTAGATTATTTGGTTTAGATGTTTCCATTTTTTGTTAAATCTAAATCTAATAATAATAATAATATCTCGACCCCTTATTCTAATCACAAACATTAGTCCCAAACTATGAGGCTTCTGGAGGGAAGGACGAAACATACTATTATTCTGTAAGCCACAGCATCCAGGAACAATATGATATCTAATTCATTCGGGATGGTAAATAGATATTTTGTTAGGTAAAAACTAACTGTTAGGTTTGGCAAAAAACTAGATTAGGGTGGATAGTTTCAGGGCCTATAAATTCAGAAAATAAAATGTAATGTAGGTCAAACAATCGAGATCGAAGACCAGTTAGCAAAATTCTGGCATCTCCAAGAATGCACGGTAGACGTTAGGCGGCAAAGGGAAGAAAATGAGTGCGAAAAACACTTCATAATGCAAAAAGAGTCCAAGAATGTGCTTTTTCTATGAGTGACAGACAATATTTTTTCTCTGATCAGAATAAGCAATAGTTAATTTTTTATTTAATGGTGACTCTAGCTGTTACATATTGATTGACATGACCAGAATGTTATTTTCAAGTTTTTTTAGTAACTGCTAGCTCTACTGGAATTATTAATTTTATGAGCCATAAATGAACTTGGATCATTTTTACTCCAATCAGAGAAAAAAATTTATTTTTAAACAAATTCAAATATAAATTACTTAGTTTATATTTATCTACTTGAAAGAAATTAGTAAAATATCCATTCAAAAGGATGAATAGAAATAAAAATAATGTCAAATTAAAAGTCAGAGAACTTCTGTATCACATAGGTACGTTATATCAGAGAGTGTGAAGAACGTAAAGAAAATACAATAAAAATTATATATTATAAAACCTGAGTTGTAACATTTTTGTCAGCCCCCAAAAATGCTTCCTCCCATATACAGAACTGGAATCTGGTCCGAGAACATCACTTTCGGATCGACAAAGTCTAGAATGTCATTTTGGGTCGATAAATAGAGGCCATAGTACAGGTCATTTGACACATCTTCCATATTTTCATATTTATCTTTAAACATTTTTTATAGTGTCCAATGACAATTATTTTTGTAGACGATATTGTGATGCTATCGCTCTAACTTACCAAGCTGAGAGAATGCCTGAACCAATACGTCTAAAGGTAGGAGGAATCTCATCATCACAGATGGCTGTATATGAGGAGTTTGCACGAAATATACCTGGTTTTCTTCCAAATGAACGTGATGCCACCATGTTAATTCAGAAACAAACTTTGACACCAATTGAATCACAACCTCATCCTGCTACCCCGTTTCCTATACCTCCAACTACGTTAGCCACAGATGATTTAACCCTACTGTATGAAAAACTAATTGTAGAAGTTGAGCAGTTTATACAACTTACTGCAGGGCAGACGCAATGTACACACATGAATACTAATATGTTAGTAATCAGAGATTGCCTTATGCACGTATTAAGGAATAGGGACTTGACACCTCCTCAAGCAATTGTACAGAAGGTAAGAAATAATTAATGATAGAATAACTTTAAAAAATATTAGAAATCTATATTGTATCTAAAAAATATATAATTAATTGTATGGAACTGAAAGTTTACATAGATTCATAAAATATGATAAGTTTCTTTATACGTGATTCACTGCAAGTGTATAAATGCCCCTTCAAAAATGAATAAGACAAGAAGCATTAATTTGAAAGTAAATTATAACTTGTGTTATAGTAAGTGTCAGCTTTATTCATAAGTGAGATACACATTACGCCGAGTAGAATGTGTCTAAAATGCAATTCTCCACTTGGTGCATTTTCAAAACCAGTGAGTTGGTTTTGAAAATTTTAAACACCTATAAAGTAAAACTAAAGTCTGAAAATTTTTCAAAAAAGTTTATTATCCCAGGAACGGTATATGGAATATATGGATATTTCCCATTTTAGGTATATGGAAACCTACTGGTTCTATTAACCAGTAGGTTCTACTGAAATTTTTTGGAAATTTTAATGGAATACTATATATTTTTTTATATATTTGGATAAAACCTCAACAAATACTTTTATATAAATGTTGGTGAGTCTATTTCTAATAATAAGGCAAAATAATGTACCTACCATAATAGACCGGGAGTTAGTGACAGATTTTTTGTTGTGATTTTAGTCGGTATGCTTTTCAAATGGTATTATATTGAGTATATTCTCATGACGAAAATGAATGAATCAGAGTTATCCTGGGGTTTTCATATATAAAAGTGAGTTTTCATTTGTACCCAAGGGCGTTTGCGTATGCTCAAGGTCATACAAACGCTAAAGAGTACTTAATAATATTTAGCAGATTATGGTTTAAGCAGAAAATAAAGCTTTGAACTAAATTAAGTGCACTTTTTATTCCTGGAAGTTTCTGGTATATGTTTCAGTTTCAAAAAACTTCTTGGACTATCTCAATCAAAAATTACTATCAAACTGTATTTAAGGATGATACTGAAGGGATGATGTATTGCATATTCAATATTACATACATACAACCTCCTCAACTCGACAATATTATAAGTTTAAGTATTATCAAATACAGTGGTGCTTGCAAGGTTATTAGCCTACTTTGGATGGGATTACATCTGTATGCCAAATGTTCTTTATTGTAGTTGAAATATTTCAAAACTATTAGCGCAACTTGATTCTGCACCCAACATAAGTTAAGGCACCTTAGTGCTCGTTTCAGTTTGGTCTGCAATATTCTTCATAATCGATAAAAATTTTACATTTGTGTTTGGTTCTACATGACAGTTGCAACATCAATTATGTACCGTAAATCTTTTTAAGAATATAATGGGAAACTTTATTTCCTTTGTAGTGCAACTTGTAAATAGTTTTCTTATTTCCTCTTAAAACGTACAGTTTTTTTTATGATTTCCAACAGCCATTAATTGAATAATTCATATCAGGGACATTGTAAACTAATTTTATTGACTCCACCCTCTAACTACAATTCAATATTTTCATTTCCAACAAATTGAGTTTTTCTGAAAACTTTGACATTTCAAAGTTTCTGCAGATATATCTGGATGTAGGTGTATAAATAATATAAAAATGAGTGAATATAGAACTTTGTTTCAGTGTGTAGAGAGCTTACAAGAATGTTTAGTCCCAACATTAAACGAAACCGATTCCATACCGTTGCGATTCAAGGATGTAATTATTCGAATTTTAAAAACCATGCAAGATCCTAGAGTTTATGGTCAGCAATGGACAAATAAATTGGTAACAAGATATTTAACAGACTGCCGTGAAGAACAACACCGATATAATATTGATGCAGTTGATACATTAATCAAATCTGGACTTGTTAATGTTCCTCAATATGATATGGCACTTGCTCAATGTATGGAAAATGGACTGAACTATATGGGTGTTAGTTTTGCAATGCAATTGGTTCAGTCATATTTAATTGAAGATAGATCCAGTCAGTTTGTAACAGAAAGTGACTTATGTAATACCATTGAAATGTTGGCCAAAATTCAAACTCATACCAGGCAGCCACCCGAAGGCCTTGGAAATATTATTGATATTTTACGACAAAATCATGAAAGTTCATTTTTTGGAGAGCGAGCACCTATTGGCCCTACTGTTCACATACATAATGGGATACTACAGGTATGCTTTCTATAAATGAGTTATTTTTTTATGTAAATGCAAATATTTTTGTATGATTATTACCTATTACACTTAATTTCGCATATTCGTTCACAAGTTTCAAAAAAAAAAAAACAAAAAGAAAAACAGTTTTCAGATTAAGGTCTATGGCTATGTCTAAGTCTAAGTGTATGGCTGGGTCTAAGCTATGTTAGGTTAACTATGTTAACAGTAAACATTGCATTTCTAATTTTTTTTAAGATGTTACAAGTATGCTAGTAAGTAAGACAATTGACATCTAGGCTATTTTTTTATTTTTTTTTTTCAAAAATATTTGACAAACGTTTGCTGCATACAAGATATGGTACACATGGTGTTATTGTATCTGCCATGTTGTAGGATTCCTAGCAACTTTTTGGCTCAATATGTTTTGTACGTGCTGCCTTTTATCTGCATATTTCATTATAAATATAAATTTAGAAATTTATCTCGCATAACTTTTGTTTTGTAATGTTAAATTTTGCTGTATATATTGAAGCACTTTTGTTGGAATTCCCGGGTCTCTCAGTTCCTGTCAACTTCAGGAAGAAATTGATAGCATGTTTGCATCTTTTCTGACAAATTGACCTTTGTTTCTTAATATAAATGGCTTATGGCAATTATCCGATTTCTCGATTTGTATCGAGTTGTAAGCTGTTTTTCAAATTTCTAACATTTTTATAGGCTTCTTATATTTCAATTTTATTTAAAAATATACGAAGGTAAAAATGTTGATTTTCGAATGAAAAATGGTAAAATGTGATTTTTTTTTTATTATCAACTCATTCTATATATTAAACATGATTTTTTAATGGAAACTGTAATAGGCCCATTTAAATGATACAGGGTGTGAATAAAAACCACATTTTGTTCGATACCTCTAAAAATAATCAAGATGGCAATTTCAAATTGTTTTCATAAGCGCATCATACATTATATAAGGACTAGTAGTAGTAGTAGTAGTAGTAGAATTAGTAGTAGTAGTGGGGCAACCAAGACCGCAGTAGGCCGCAAGCGGGCCCTTTTTACCTACCCCTGTCGTCCCTACCTAGCTTCATCACCTCTTCCCTCATCGAACCTACCCGACCTTTTAATGTAGGTCAGAATGTCTATCCATTCAAGGGAACTAACCTCTTCCCCTTGCAGCTCCCCGGCCCCCCCAGACGTCGTGTCTCAGTCTGTCGAAAGCCACGCACTCTGCCAAGAAGTGGGAAGGCGTTTCATGGCCCTCCCCACACTTTGAGCAGATAGGGTCTCCTACAACACCCATCAATTATAGATGGCAAAGCCTGCATTTGACCTGTTAAAACTCCCACCAACTGGTTTAAAACCTTCCGGCTACGACTTAACAGCCAAGCCGTCTTGGTCTTACTTGGCTCCACTATAAAATTGCGAGCCTGTCTACAGCTCCCACTCCTTCTCCAGTGTTTACTTAATGTCTCATGAGCCCAATCATTAAGAGCCATGTTGACCTGCCTTCGTGTAATGCCTAAAATCCTATATAAGGACTAAATATTAGACCGAATTTGATTTAACTATTTAATTGCAGAGTTGTAGAACAACTGTAACCTGTGCACATTATTGCGTGTAATATTTTACCGTCTGGTATTATTTTTTATTATTTATTTTTATTCTCCATTTAATTTGCTAAAAATCTATTGTCTTGTTAAATTCTTCTAGGAGACTTAGTTTTTGAAATATAATTTATTCATTATTTTGCGGGTAGGTAAGTTTATCTTGGATTTTGAACTTGAAACCAAATGAGTGCAGCTATGAAACTCGATATATCTAACAAAAAGATGGTTTTGAACTAATTACTACATTGAATACCCTGTATCTTTTAAAGGGTGCTGTGATTTAGGTTAAAAGTTTTTGTAGCTTTTCTTCATATTTGTTCACGATCCATCTATCTTCAAATTTACGATACATATTTCTGAATCACCTTGTATATATTATTATTTTTTTACTCTTTGTTATTGTATTAATTATTATTATTATTGTTTTAGGTGAGAGCTCCAAATTATGAAGACCCTCCAGGATTAGTGGAAAAAACTGACTTTTTGTTGAGAGATTGGATAAGTATTTACAATTCTCAACACCAAGGACGTGATTCAACAAAAGCATTTAGTATGTTTGTTCATCAAATGAATGTTCATGGTATTCTCAAGACAGATGATTTAATAACTAGATTTTTTAGATTGTCAACACAGTTATGCGTTGAAACAGTATACAGAATATTAGCAGATAAATCAAATCCAAATGTGTCATTGACAAGACCAAAATGTTATCACACTCTTGATGCATTTGTTAGATTAGTAGCATTACTAGTGAAACATTCAGGAGATGCCAATAATACAACTACTAAAATTCACTTGTTGAATAAAGTATTAGGTATTGTCGCTGGATGTCTTCTACAAGACCATGACACTAGAGCTACAGAGTTCCAACAACTGCCATATCAACGCATTTTTACAATGTTATTTTTGGAATTGAATGCACCCGAGCCAGTTCTTGAAGCCATTAATTTTCATGTATTAACGGCTTACTGCCATACTTTACATATTCTTCGCCCTTCTAAAGCAGCAGCCTTTTGTTATGCTTGGTTAGAGCTGGTTTCTCACCGAGTATTTATGGGAAGAATGTTAGCTAGTGCCCCACAACAAAAATGTTGGCCACTCTATGCCCAGCTACTTATTGACTTGTTTAAATATTTAGCACCATTTCTTAGGAATGCTGAACTGGCTAAACCTGTTACTATGTTATATAAAGGCACTCTGAGGGTTTTATTAGTGCTCTTACATGATTTCCCTGAATTTTTATGTGATTATCATTATGGGTTTTGTGATGTTATTCCACCAAATTGTATACAAATGAGGAATTTAATTCTTTCAGCTTTCCCAAGGAATATGAGATTACCAGATCCTTTTACGCCTAATTTGAAAGTTGATATGCTTCCAGAGATTTCTTATAATCCCAGAATTCTAACAAATTTCTCCTTAATGATTACTCCCGCTCAGTTTAAAAAAGATTTAGATTCTTACTTAAAAGCTAGAGCACCAGTTACTTTCCTTTCTGAACTTCGAAGTAATCTGCAAGTTTCTAATGAGCCAGGTGTAAGATATAACATACCACTGATGAATGCCTTGGTGCTTTATGTTGGTACTCAAGCAATTGCCTACATAAGAAACAAAGGACACACACCTAACATGTCTACTATAGCGCACAGTGCCCACATGGATATTTTCCAAAATTTAGCTGTTGATCTTGATACTGAAGGAAGATATCTATTCTTAAATGCTATTGCAAACCAATTAAGATATCCTAACAGCCATACTCACTATTTCTCCTGTACATTATTATACTTATTCGCAGAAGCAAATACTGAAGCCATTCAGGAGCAAATTACAAGAGTTTTGTTGGAAAGACTGATTGTGAATCGACCACATCCTTGGGGACTATTAATCACTTTCATCGAATTGATCAAAAACCCCACCTATAGATTCTGGCAACATGAATTTGTACATTGCGCTCCAGAAATTGAAAAGTAAGTTTATAACCTGAAAACTAACGTAACAGATATTAGTCATGTCAGTGACTTGTTAAAAATGGCTGCCACGGGACAAATAAACTACATGAACATGTAACAGGAAAAATAAGAGTGCCTCCGATTTTATCAACTATATATTTTAATTCCTATCTGGGATGTAGTTTAAAAATATGTGAATAGTACTTTTAGCTCCATATTTTGTTAGATTTGTTTATTATTATTATTATTATGACTGAATTAGGTAAATATTAACAGATACTTAGGTTAATAAAATTAAAAAAAACTTAGTGTCCCATATAGCCATTTTTAATCAAGTGTTTTGAAATGCCTAATTGCAAGCTTTTTATTTACAGGTTATTTGAATCTGTAGCAAGATCCTGCATGGTAAAAACTACTGTACAACCACAAGAAGGTGAAATACAAGAGTGATAAAACATTTTGGTGATTTGTAAATAATTGTGTTATAAATTGTGAAAAGGTTTTTTTTATTAATTTTTGTTATTAATTTCAAGCTTATTTTCATTTTGGAAAAATGCATTTTATTTTTAGGATATAAGATGAGATAGTGTATAGAGATTAATTAGTATTGTAACATATTAAGTATTTTTAAGAAATTTTCAAGTATTTGTAACTATTATACATATTATGTGGATGTAATAAATGGTTTTCAATGTTGCAAGGATTTAAAGATATTTTTCCAATGCTACTGTTAAAAATGTCATTAATGATTTTATTTATTTATAAAAGTGAATGTTAAATAATGTTGGTTTAGCACGAAGACAAATTTTAACTTTAAATAACGGCAAATAATGAAAATTAATAATAAAAAAATGAATTTTAATTTTTTAACAAACTCATAATATACAATTTAACATAAAATTTTTATTGTACAATTGAAGCTGTTATTTATGGTAATTTCAAAGGAGGTAGTGACTAATAAATGAGTAGAATAATAAAAACCGTTAACTTTAGTTACGGTTTTTAGCGTGTTACATAAGAATTGTTTAGAATTAACTATAAACCGAATATTCAACAATATATAGGGTGTTCTATTTAAAAAGTGTTGTGCTTCCTGATTTATGTGATCACCTTGTAGAAATACAGCATGTCACATAATATATATTTTTATATAAAAAACATTCTTTGGTATGTTCTATGTAACTAAGATATTTGCTGTAACATTGAATTTGGGAGACCCTGTATCTATACAGGCTGTTTCAGTGACGACCTATTAGAATATGTCTGAGCAAACTTAGATTTAAAGAGTAAAAATTTGGACATTGGAGTTTTTGAGTGCTCTCCTCAGATAAAATATTGGCGTTCTCTTGACACTTCCGGTTATACGGGAAGTTGCCGTTAACTTTCTTATTTTAAATGCAACACCCCGTATATTATTGCATTTTTGGATTCCATACGTTATCTTAGGACTTTCATAAAACTTCCCCATACAAATTCTCAGCCGTTTTTGAAAAAAAATGATTTTTGAAGTTTTAAAAAATTTCCCAATAATAGCCAAGAGATTTCTACATACACCTTCATATTCTGCCAGATAATATGAGAAATATAATATATTCCAGCAACGAAAATATTGTGGGAGTAAGGACCTGTATTATAATGTCTAGTTTATTATAATATCAGTGAACTACACAAATATCGGCCTTAAGTGGAGCGAATAGAACTTTGAAAATTAAAAAAAAATAGCTAAGAGTTTGTTAAGTCATATTCGGCCAAAAAATAGTAGAAGATAAGAGAAATATAACATATTTCAGAAACGAAAATATTGTGATATGTGGGATGTGGGGCTATGGGTCTTCTGAAAACTTTTGTACGTCCATATTCTGCCAGATAATAGTAAATGTGTAGATATGTGAAACGTTATACATTTCAGAAACGAAAATATTCCAGGTATAAGTGGGGCAAAAGGCACTTCGAAAACTAAAAAATTTGCCAAGAATAATATGTTTTAAACACCTTCATATTCTGTCAGATGGTAGAAAACTTAAGAAATATAATATATTTCAGAAACAAGGATATTACGGGAATAAGTGGGGCTCTCCAAAAATTTTAAAAAAGTGTGAAAAATATATATCTATGCTCGTTTTGTTTATCACAAGAGGTAACTTTTTACTAATAAGAATACTAGGAATACTGTCCTATCAACGCTGCAAAAATATGCTTAGGTTTACCTATTAACTGTTAGCCTTGTATAGATTTTTATATACAAAACTGTTAGATACCAGCATCTGTCAAGGATGTAATAAAATCTATCTCTTTCATTGAAGCAATTATCTTACTAGAATATGGACCTGTTAAATGGAGGTATAATTAACAAAGGAATCGAAATGTACCTACCTATTTTCATTATTTTGGTAGCAATACCCTCTTTACCTACCTAGTTCACTATTATTGTTCAGAGCTTAATCATTGACAAATTATTTTCTTTCAGATATTAATTTGGTTAGTATGAAAGTTGAATTTTGTAGTTTCAATGAATTTATTAAGCTGATTTCTGCAAAGTCTATACTCTTGTAGTAAATTAGCATTATTTGTATTTTTTTACGTTTTCTAAATTTATTTGTGTTGACTTTATTATGGCAATAATCATCAATAATAGTTTTTTTCAATAGCAATATTGACTAAAATATTACAAATTCATTGATAGATCAACATATTCTTATTATTATTTTAACTTTAAGCCCAGATATATACATCGATTCAGTGAAAGGTTGTTCTCCATACGATGGACTGGACCTTAAAAGTGCTAAAATTTATTATTACGGCTGTATGGACAGCCATCAGATTCAAATAAGTGCAAAGTGGCTTAACAGGCTGGATTTAGCAGTATAAACACTGTATAGCATAACATTCATGCATACTGCTCAACAGGCTAATAGCTCGTATCAACCTTTTGGCTCAATAAACTGAACTTCGGTGGCAAATTCGGTTTATCAATCTTTGGCAGGTCTATTATCAAACTTAGGTGATTCTTTTTCTAGTATTATCGACTCAGATAGTAGATAAACTTTCGACTACTCAAATATTAAGGAAATTAGTTTTTTATAAAGTATTTATATATTTTTCCTACCAGTAGAGATTTAAGTATACAGGGTTATTCAGAACTTATCTCTAAATCTTTGAGGATATGTGGATCCTTAAATAAGAAATCGATATCACCAAAAAGATTTATAATAAAAGTCTTAAGATTTCCCGTAAACAATGTTTAAAGTTACACCATTATAAGTTTCCCCTCTTTATAACCTTCTTTCCATCCAATAACCTATCCCCTCCCCCTGATGTCTACCACTACTACAAACATCAGGTGCCTACAGGCGAACATTCAACATGCCAAGGCTGCGACGTATGTCCTTGGAAAAAGATTCCAGGACGAGCAAATTGACATTGCTCTCATTCAAGAACCCTGAACCAGTAATACAGGCCGAGTAACCGGACTAGGTAACACTTCTGGAAAGGTAATAGTGATGGGATCTGAAGCCAGACCCAGAGCTTGTATCTGGATCAGAAACAATATTAACTATTTTGTACTTACAGGTTACTGCACCCCGGATGTCGTAGCCATCCAAATATCTATCCGAATGGGGGAGAGCAGGGGGAATATAATCCTCTGCTCGGCCTACTTTCCGGGCGATAGGGATGCTGGTCAACCTCCTCCATCTGCAGTGCGGGATTTAGTCGCCTTCAGTAGGAGAAACAATGTCCACCTGGTCATCGGATGTGATGCGAATTCCCACCACACGGCTTGGGGCAGCACAGGCATTAACCAAAGAGGTGAGTCACTATTTGATTATATACTAGGTGAAGGGCTAATGGTAAACAACATTGGTTCAGAACCAACCTTTATCACTAGAAATAGGAGAGAGGTACTAGATCTCACCATCAGCTCAAATCTTTTGAGCAATAAGATAACTGACTGGAAGGTTTCTTCTGAACCATCATGTTCAGACCATAAACACATTCTATTTAATATAGAAACGGGGCCTAGGCCCATGGTGAAATATAGGGACCCGAGAAGCACAGACTGGGGCGAGTACAAACGATCGGTCCAGTCACGACTTCAAGGTACCCTGACCACTATAAATAATCGTGACGAAATAGAGATTGCGACGGAACAAATTCGGAACGCTCTTATAGCAGCTTATCACGAAAACTGTCCACTTAAGACCAAAAAAGATAATAGAGGCACATCTTGGTGGAACAAAAAACTGGAAAAAATGAGGAAAGAAGTTCGACGCCTCTTTAATCGAGCTAAAGTTTCGGGCGCCTGGGCTCCATATAGATCTGCATTAACAGACTATAATAAAGAAATAAGAAGGGCAAAAAGGGAATCTTGGAGGAAGTTCTGCGAGAGTATATCTGATTTACCTAGCAGTACGAGAATCCACAAGATCCTTTCTAGAGATCCGGCAAGGGAATTTGGGTCGATAAAACGACCTGATGGAACCTTCACGAACTCTGGAAGGGAAACCTTGGAGCTTTTGTTACAAAACCACTTCCCAGGTAGTTCGATTTTGGATAACCAGCAACTACCACTACCAGAAGGCCGATTTAAACGACCTAACCAAAATGACTGGATGGTGGCCAGGAAGGTTATCACAAGACCAGCTATTGAGTGGGCTATCAAATCTTTTCAGCCATTCAAATCACCCGGTGAGGATGGTGTGTTTCCGGCTCTGCTCCAAAACGGACTGGAAATCATCATACCGTTTCTTATTAGACTATTCAGAGCTAGTCTGGCATGGAGCTATATACCATCCAGTTGGTCCGCAGTGAGGGTGGTATACATACCTAAAATAGGTCGAATAGACCTATGCCCCAAATCGCTCAGACCCATTAGCCTGACATCATTTCTGTTGAAAAGTCTGGAAAAGGTACTGGACGGACACATTAGGACGAGTGTGTTAAGCATTCATCTTCTTAATACCCACCAGTATGCCTATCAAACCGGCAAGTCAACAGAACTAGCCCTCAACAACTTAGTCGCTAAAATCACCCAATCTCTGCAGAGTAGGCAAATTGCAGTGGCGGCCTTTCTTGACATTGAGGGAGCGTTTAACAATGCACTGCCTGACTCCCTATATACAGCTGTCACTGCTAGGGGAGTCGACCCATCCATAAGTGGCTGGATTCGGGCTATGTTAGAAAATAGAACTATAACGACGTCCCTTCAGGAAGAAACGGTCAGATTTAGGGCCGCAAGAGGGTGTCCACAAGGGGGGGTTCTTTCCCCCCTACTTTGGTCACTGCTTGTGGATGACCTGCTGGCCATACTTTCTGTGTGGGAGGTTGAGGTTCAAGCATATGCGGACGATCTAGTCATTTTAATCAGAGGAAACTCTGAAGAGGGAATTTCCCTCACCCTCGAAGAGGTACTAGAGACAGTACTGAGTTGGTGTAAGAGGGAGCAGATGTCTGTAAACCCTCACAAAACGGTAATGTACCGTTTACCAAATAAAAGGAACCTGGACAACTTAAGACCTCCCTCCTTACTTGGTGAAATAATTCCATTTGCGGAGGAAGCGAAGTATCTGGGTGTAGTACTGGATAAGTCGCTTAATTGGAACTCCCATCTGGAAAAAATGATCCACAAGGCACGACTGTCCTTATGGACTTGTCGAAGAATTTGTGGGAAATCTTGGGGCACTGGACCCAAACAAATATATTGGCTGTATGTGACGGTCATACGACCCATGATCGCATACGGCTCCATAGTTTGGTGGTCCAAAGGACTACAACAAAGGACCAAACTCAAACTCTCTGGTTTACAGAGACAAGCCTGCCTGGCCATAACTGGAGCAATTAGCTCCACACCGTCAGCAGCTCTGGAAATCCTACTGGACCTACCTCCTCTTCATATATATTTGGAGAGAGAGGCCAGATGGGCAACATACAGACTAAAGCAGGCAGCTTTTAACATGCCGCAGTCTGACACCATGGAGCGCAATAGGCTGCTGGATGACATGGAAAGTCACAGTATCCTGGAGATGATTTCAGATGTCATGCCTGCAAAGACCAACCTTGAACTGCCCTTTCACATTCTCTTCCCAGGAAGAGATGAGTGGGATCGGAATAAGGCTGACCTATTAAGGGCAGATAGTTGTTGGTTTACAGACGGATCCAAAACACCCATGGGAGTTGGAGCCGGAGTATATAGTTGCAACCCAACGGTGAAAATATCTTCATCCCTTGGCAGTTATGCAACTATATTTCAGGCAGAAATTTATGCCATCGAATTGTGTGTACAGAGGCTGGAACAAAGGCAACTTACACGCAAATCGATAAAAATCTTCTCAGACAGCCAAGCAGCTCTTAAAGCTCTTGGTTCCTACCGTTGCAACTCAAAAACGGTATGGAGCTGCCAGCAGGCACTTGCTCAATTGAGCAGGAAAAATAGAATAACTCTGGTCTGGGTCCCAGGCCATTCTGGCCATGAGGGGAATGAGGCAGCCGACTCTCTAGCTAGGGAGGGTGCTGCTTCTGAATTTGTCGGACCAGAACCGGTGCTTGGCATATCCTCGAGTACTGCCAAAGCAACGCTCTTGACCCGGGCTGAGGAGCAAATCCTCCAGTACTGGCAGGAACTACCACGATTAGTTCATTCGAAGGCGTTTATAATAAACCCTTCAAAAACAAGAACTAAAAAACTTCTAGAGTTAAGCAGGTTTCACCTACGAACTCTAATTGGCCTATATACGGGCCACTGCCGTTTAAAATATCATATGTGCAAATTCGGCCTAGCAGAAGATGCTGAGTGCCGCCTATGCTTAGAAGATGATGAAACGGCAGAACACATATTGTGCACCTGCCCCGCTGGAGAAAGGATCAGATACTCATTATTTGGCAAAGGACAACTTCTGCCAGAGGATCTGAACAAATTCTCACCCAATAAGGTGATCAGCTACATTAAGAAGCTGGACCTGTTGGGTGAAATATAAGTAGGTGTGAGCCACAATAGACCACATGGTCGCGGTGGAGGGTCTGGTTTTCGGCCCACTCACTTTTGAACCTAACCTAACCTACACCATTATAAAGGACTAAGTAGATGGGCAACTGTACTTCAACGACATCTGATATACCACATTCCTATAAAAAACAAGTACACGTTTTTGTACCTGGAACACCTGGTTAAGACCGAGCGAATAGAGTTGGAGTGGGGACAGTATCTCTATTGTCTATCAGTCATCAGTCTATCTGTGTCGCTCTCTCAGTGCGGGTGTTTTATTTATCGTAGGAGTGTTAAACTGTAAAATTTTCAAAATGGCTCATGTGTACAGTAATGCTGATTTAATGGACATGATTCTTATTTATGGTGAAGTTGGAGTGGACGAGATGGTGGCCCACAACGTATTTTAGCAGCTGAAGAACAAGTGTTGAATCTGGTTCGTGAAAATACGCGAATAAGTACAAGTCAGATCGCTAGGCAGGTGCCTGGGGTATCCCAATCAACGGTGTGGCGCTTACTACACAAAGCTCAGTTTCATCCGTATCATATCCAGCTTGTTCAAGCACTGTTACCAGCGGATTATCAATTACGAGTTAGGTTTTGAGTGGTTGTTGTAGCAAAATTCTGAAAATCCCCAATTTACTTAATAATTTGCGTTTACAAGATCAGCAACCAGGAGGAACTTCGCTTTAGTGCGGCAAAATTGGATAAGGCGTGCCCAAAAGTGGGTAGAAGTCGAGGGACAAAATTTCGAACAGCTTTTGTAACAAGGTATGTGCAAATTTTTTATAAATTTCATGTTTCTAATACCTAGTAATCAAGTAGCGCAATTCTTCAAAATTAGTGTAACAAAATTTTATTCATTTTAAAGACACGTCACTTTGGTCACATCTATCTGTCTTTAAGTTTATTTGAAAGTAAAAACGCTGCAATCTTTTTTGCGCCGGGTGTCGGTATACTCTCAGAACTTCCGAAGTTTTTTTCGTGCTAGCCAGTTTGCATTGTCAGTCCCAAGGTCACTCCATTACAGTGGACCAGTATACAGCGGCGTGCAATTAAAAATTTGTAAATAGTTTTCAGAACCCGCCAAAAATTTTTATTTGCACTACCACATTTGTACATGTATGTTGAACATCCCCAAATTTTATTATGGATAAGTTCGGAATAACACTATTAATACTAAAATATAATACGCATTGCAAGATCCCACATTAAAGAATATTTAAACGAATTACAAAATTTTAGTTAGCCTAATTAGAACTATAGGAACCTTTTGGTGAAGGCAGACAAATTTAGATAAATTTCTACCATAAATTATTACATCTCTTATATAATTCAAATGGTATTTATCACTATTAACTAAGTAGGTATACATTGCTGTTCACAATGATCTTTACATATACCAAATAACAATTATTAACTAAATAGCTAGAAAATCTGAACATGTAGCACAGACGCGAATCACAAAAATAAAAAGGTACTAAGGGAAACGAAGGGTTACTCGGGGTTTTGTGCACGAAGGTCGAGAGAGATAATAAAAATAATTAAGGGCAAAATAAAATAACGATAAACAATAAATTGTTTTATTTCCAAACAGAGCCATCTCTCCTACATTTATCATGCACACTTTCAGAAGTACAAAAAGTCTATATATCTTGGAATATATAATATGTAATAATAAATACTAAGCATCAGTCAGAACAATCAAATGTAACTTGGATCAGTCAAATTTTATATTATAATTTATTTTTATTCAAATGTTCAACATTTTCTATTGTTCTTTCCTGGTTTTTGTTCAAATAAACTTAATGCCAGTTAATTTCACTAAAACAGCATTAGACACATAACACATAACTACCTGTAGTATAGATATAGAATTATATTTTATCTCCAAGAATTTGAAAGTATGTCAATTTTTTAAATTCAATTAATAAAAGAATTTGATTCCTCCAAATAAAGATAAAAATGGTTTAATATAACTTGTGAGAGGACAAATCTGACGAACTATAATACATGCCAAAAAGTATACATAAAATTATTGATTACATCTGTTACATTATGTGCTCGATAAAAATGACTCACTCTGAATGTACATTTAAAAAATAGGCACATACTGCGCTTATATCAAATCATCAACTTGGGACACAAAATGAACTGAAACAATAATGTACATAAAAATAATAACAAAATCTCCGATTTTAAACAAGAAATTTAAGAAAAATACCAAAGGCAATACCACTATAATAATAATATAATAATAAATTTTAGCTATACAAAGACAATATAAAAAATTATTATTTTTTGTTGTCAACCAGCTATGTTGAATAAAAATATATTAAAATATAGATATCTATTTCATATGGTATAATTACAATGGAAGTCTGATCTAAATCAACATGATTTATAATTATCTGTTTATTTAAATGTAGGCTTGCTCTGACGAACTGGTCCTCTTGAAAATTTCTGAAAATGAAAAATTAAAGTTTAAAAAATAATTAAAACTAACAATCCAACAACTAGCTAACAACATTTTTTCACTGAACAGCAACTGATGTTGACCTTTTTACATTTTTATATTTCACACAAAAGGTTTCACCCCAGTTTAGAAATTAAATTAGTTTTAATCATGAAGTACATTTTATTTTTGAAAGTATGAGACAAGTCAAAATGAATACAAATATCAAATATGATGCAACGTTGGTTTTATAATACCCTCATCTGCTAATAAAACTTATGTTTTGTTTATAAACATCACATCACTTCTAAAATGACGATGTCATGGTCCATATCCAAGCAAGTATTTTTATATGAAGCCGTCAGTCTAGGTCTAGACTATTATAAAACCAATGCGGAAATAGTGATACACACATACTATACATACTACAGAAGATCTATTAGATGCAGATTCATTTGTGTACATTACATCATAATACTGAAAACTCTTGTGTTTTGAAAACACACCGATCGTCCTGTATATTGAAAACATCAACCAGTAACGGGTTAATGCTAGATTGGATAATTTCATCTTTGTTTTTTTTTGTTTTTTTTTTTTTTGTTATTTTTAAGCAAAGTATATATACTAATCCCCACACAAGTCTCAGACTTTCTGGATAATCCTTGTGATTAGAATGAGGGGTAGAGGTATTATTATTATTCATAGACAGAAATATAAACATTCCATGAAAACACATAGTGAGAATAATTAAAACCAAAGTCTACATATATTCTAATAAGTCCGCTCACTTCTTTGGTCTTCTCGAAACACCGGAAATTTTTTGCTACAAGTCATAAATAATTTTACGCGTGCTAGCGCAGCTTTATACAAGGACACTTCTATGATGACAATAACATTGCATCTCGTACCTCCTTATACGGGGCCCAATAAAATAATAGTAGGTATTTTTAGAATTAAGGTTTCACTAGTATAAACAGATTAGGAAAGATTCCAATGGTAGATATTTGTATTATTATTCAAACAAATCAATAAATAAATGATTATAGGTATCATTCCAACAATAGTAAATCAATGGAATAAATATTAACTGTAAAGAAGGTACCCAGAGGATTAGCCTTTTATATACTTAACATATACCTACATACCTACGTAATACCACAGGTATATATATACAGGGTGAGTCAGTTTATACTAGCAGGACTCTGGCATTCGATAGAACACCTGATTTTAAGTTAAGTTTGTCATATAAACATATGTCGGGAATCGCTTCGTTTTTGAGATACAGGGTGTCAAAGTTTTGGTTTTTTTTTAGTGTTTTCCACACAGCTCCTATAGTTTTTAAGATAATTTATTCAAATTTTTACGGTAGATTACCTATGATGGTCCACAAATTTTGACATATGTAAACGATTTGAAAATGTACAGGGTGATATTTTTTCGGGGGTCAGGCCCCCTTTTATCGTCCAGAACTTTTTTGTGGTGCGCCACTGACTGCTTATTTGCCAAAATTTGGATTCCATGTTCAATTTAGAAACTTTTTCGTCTCTTGCATTTTTATCGTAGTTATAACAGTTGTCGACTAATTTGAAGAAATCTCTGAAAGAATATGTTATTAAAAAAAATATTTTTATAAAAATTTTCACTAAAAACAATTATTGTCAAACGAAAGTTCATTAATCTAAATTGTCAGAGGTTACATACTTACAGTACAACTTTTGCCACTAATTATTTATTTTCTATATAATTTCAGAGACTTACTAATTAAGTAAAATAATTAAGAACTAATAATAAACCAAGGCAAATACAAATAACTTTACAAATAACCCGAAATAATTTTATTTTCAAATTAAAATTTTCAAAATGTGATCCATTTTGTTGGATACATAATCGGCATCGTGTTTCAATAGATTTTCTTGCTGAAACTAAGTGATGAACTCTTATGTCTTCGCAAGCATGCCTTATACGCCCTCTAAGATCGTCAACATCTTGAACAGGAGTGGCATACACTTTTTCTTTAAAAAAGCCCCACACAAAAAAATCCATTTGTGTTATATCTGGGGAACCTGAGGGCTGTGCGATTGGACCTCCACGTCCAATTCACCTCTCTGGATAATTGTCGTCTAACCAAGCTCTTACATTTTTTTCAAAGTGAGCTGGGCAGCAATCCAACAGGAACCAAGCTTGCTGTCTTAAATTTAGAGGGACATCTTCCCACATATTAGGATGCTCGGTTTCTAGAAACTGTAAGAAGTTTTGCGAACTGACCCTTTCTGGCAAAAAATATGGTTCAAATAAACGATTTTCAAAAATGCCTACCCATATGTTAAAGCTAAACTCATTTTGGAATTTTCTTGGCCTAATAGCACGTGGATTTTGTTCTACCCAAATATGTTGACTTTTGAAATTTACTATCCCACGTTGGGTGAAGCAAGATTCATCAGTCCATAATACGTTGGATAAGAAAGTTCTATTATTTTCTAATGTGTTAAGGATCTAACGTCAAAAATTCACTCTGCGTTGTTCGTCGCCATGATGTAGACCTTGGTTTATTATTATTTCTTAATTATTTTACTTAGTTATTAAAAGTCTTTAAAATGCTACAAAATTAGTGGCAAAAGTTGTACTGTAAGTATGTAACCTCTGACAATTTAGATTAATGAACTTTCGTTTGACAATAATTGTTTTTAGTGAAAGTTTTGACGAAAAATTTTTTTTTAATAAAATATTCTTTCATAGACTTTTTCAAATTACTCGATAACTGTTACAGCTACGATAAAAATGCAAGAGATGAAAAAGTTTCTAAATTGAACATGGAATCCAAATTTTGACAAATCAGCAGTCAGTGGCGCACTACAAAAAAGTTCTGGACTATAAAAGGGGCCTGACCCCCGAAAAAATATCACCCTGTACGTTTTCAAATCGTTTACATATGTCAAAATTTGTGGACCATCATAGGTAATCTATCGTAAAAATTTGAATAAATTATCTTAAAAACTATAGGAGCTGTGTGGAAAACACTAAAAAAAACACCAAAGTTGCCGAGTAATTTGAAAAAGTCTATGAAAGAATATTTTATTAAAGAAAATATATTTTCATCAAAATTTTCACTAAAATCAATTATTGTCAAATGAAAGTTCATTAATCTAAATTGTCAAAGGTTACATATAACAGTACAACTTTTGCCACTAATTATTTATTTTTTTGTAGCATTTCAAAGACTTTTAATAACTAAGTAAAATAATTAAGAATTAATAATAAACCAAGGTCTACGTCCTGGCGACGAACAACGCAGAGTGAAGTTTTGTCGTTGTATCCTTAACACATTAGAAAATAATAGAACTTTCTTATCCAACGTATTATGGACTGATGAATCTTGCTTTACCCGACGTGGGATAGTAAATTTCAAACATCAACATATTTGGGCAGAGCAAAATCCACGTGCTATTAGGCCAAAAAAATCCAAAATAAGTTTAGCATGAACGTATGGGTAGGAATTTTTGAAAATCGTTTATTTGGACCATATTTTTTGCCAGAAAGGGTCAGTTCGCAAAACTTCTTAGTTTTCTAGAAACCGAGCATCCTAATATGTGGGAAGATGTCCCTCTAAATTTAAGACAGCAAGCTTGGTTCCAATTGGATTGCTGCCCAGCTCATTTTGGAAGAAATGTATGAGCTTGGTTAGACAATTATCCAGAGAGGTGGATTAAACGTGGAGGTCCAATCGCACGGCCCCCAGGTTCCCCAGATATAACACCAATGGATTTTTTGTGTGGGGCTTTCTTAAAGAAAAAGTGTATGCACCTCCTGTTCAAGATGTTGACGATCTTAGAGGGCGTATAAGACATGCTTGCGAAGACATATGAGTTCATCACTTAGTTTCAGCAAGAAGGTCTATTGAAACGCGATGCCGATTATGTATCCAACAAAAAATGGATCATATTTTGAAAATAAAATTATTTCGGGTTATTTGTATTTGCCTTGGTTTATTATTAGTTCTTAATTATTTTACTTAGTTATTAAGTCTCTGAAATGCTACAAAAAAATTAATAATTAGTGGCAAAAGTTGTACTGTAAAGGCCGTTTGTCACTATATGATATTTTTCCAATAATTCTTAAAATAATCACAAAAAAAATTTCATGAGAAATATCCATCAATTGCAAACAGTAAATTTACGTATAAATTTTTCAAGAAATTTTTTAAGAAATTTTTTTCAACATGTTCTATTTTCTCGCTGAAATCGACGCGGATATCTGCGCATTGCACAACTTTCGATTATAGTCAGCTGTTTGAGTTTGACTTGACGATTACGATACGGTAACGGTTAGGAAATAACCTCAAACTTCAACTCCAATTATTAACTTTATATTTATTATATTAGTTTTGAGAAAATTTTTTTAACATGTCATGGTCAAGAAACGAAGTATCCCTTCTTATAGAAGAATATAAGAAATGGCCCAATTTGTATAAATCAAAGTCCGTCCAATACAAGAATAGACACATGCGGAACAGTGCATTGTTGAGCATCCAGAAAACAATAGCCGAAATAAAACCGGATGTAACAATTAATGACATACAAGCAAAGTTTCAAGGTTTGAAAACCAATTTTATAAGAGAAAGAAAAAAACAGTTAGAAACAGAAAAGTCTGGACAGGGTACAGATTATGTAAGTTCTAATTGTATAATTTCATCGAAGTATTTGGTTGTAATAGCATTTTATTTCAGATTTATGAACCAACCCTCTGGTATTACAGTTACATGTTTTTTTTGTTAGATGATATTGTACCTAGACAACCGGTAGATTCAATTGATATAGTACAAGATGAGATACTACAGGTCAGTACCGTTTAATTTATAAAAACCTTTAAATTCCAACAACTATTGGGTACATAGGTATTTGATATATGCAATTTCGTTAAAAAATTAAAAATATTGTTATTATATTTTTTAGGAGGTTTATGAAGAAAGTGAGGATCCAAGTTATAGCGGATCACCTGGCCCAAGTACTGTTTCTGAATCACAACTGCTCCAAAATGATGAAGTTCAAGTATATGATGTTATCCTTTCTCCCACTAGTACTGAATCCAGTTCAGGTCCTAATGGGGCTACTGGCAAAAATACAAAAAAACGAAAGAAAATTATTAATTCAGACTTAGTTTTAGAAAAGGCATCGGGAGCGTTAAATAATCTAACCTCTTTATGTAAAATAAAAAATGATATAAAAGAAAAAAGTAGTAACGAGGTGTTTGGTGATTTTGTGGCCTCCAAGTTAGCGGATATTACAAATTATGAGATAAAAGTTGATGTTGAATTAGAAATAACAAAATTATTGTATCAAGGTATAAAAAGTTGTAAAGAGGTAAACAATAATTAAGGTGTTGTGATTATAAATTATTCTTTCCATTGATCTCTAGAAGGCCCTTTAAGATATTTTAATTTTTAAAGCAAGTTGTTTTCTTTCTTTCTTACAAGAAGTAAGATGAACCTTACTTCTTGTCAGTAATTTCATTGCAATATATTGTCTGTGTGCAAACTTAGTTTTTAATAAAGTTTTTAAACCTACTTTTTTAGTTCATTGAGTAACACATTTTATTGAAACACGTTTATTTGATATAAAAAATTACAAAATTAAAATTATCTATATTATTCAATCTCTAGTTCCATAGAAATAACTACCAACAGATTCAGCATGTTAATTTATGTAAACCAAATTTCACTCCGTTTATTTCGGTAATACTAACTGGAAGAAATAAGAAAATATTTGGGGAACGATGCGATGCATTGCCAATTAGTTCTCATATTTTGAAATGGCATGCAAAAACCACAACTTTTTTTGCAATTTAAGCAACCCTGTAGCTGTTCTCCTTCAAGATGTCCCAATGGTGTACACCTCGAAAGTGACGACTGTGTATACCGAAAGATTTCACCAATTGCTATTAGCTACAGCACTTTCCTGCCAGGGAACAGCACCGGTAGATGACACAAAAAAATTTTTAAATTCATCACGAATCAATCTTGCTCTATTGGTGGATTTGCTGCTGCCTTGACGTCCGATTTGAAATAAGGGGTTAGATGGTGCAAATGTTGGTGAAATGTTAAGGTAAAGATTCTGATTTTGTGTAGCTAAGAAGTTGTGTAACACAATACAGGCGAGGGTGATTTTTTCTACTTTCTCAGCCGAGAGATTAATTGGGTTTAACAATACCCTAAAGCGATTTGCTAAAATTCCAAAAGCATTTTCAGAAATTCTTCTGGCCCTTGATAATCTATAGTTGAATATCCTACAATCATGGGTAAGGTTTCTTTGTGGATATGGTTTCATTAAATTTTGTGACAAAGGAAAAGCATCATCGGCAACAATAACATAGGGAGTTTTAAAATCTCTACCAGGTAGTGGTTTGGGCGAAGGAAAGTTCAAGTAATTTATCTTCATACAGTTAGAAAGGCTACAAGCGTCAAAAACTCCTCCATCACTAACTCTTCCGTTCACACCAACACTCGTATATATAAAACGGTAATGTGAATCAACTAGTCCTAGCAGGACAATGCTATGTTGTCCTTTATAATTATAGTAAAATGATCCGGCCGATGAGGGAGGTCGAAATGTGATGTGGCGTCCATCTAAGGCCCCAAGGCAATGTGGAAACTGCCATAAGTCGTCAAAATCAGATGCTATTTTTTTCCATTCAACTGCAGTTGTAGGTGTCTGAAAAATTTGATGAAATTAATACAAAGCAATATACCTAAAACGAGTATATAAATTAGTATGAAAAAAATTATACAACTAAAATGAGGATATCAACATATTTTTACCTTCAAGTATTTCTCTTTCAAGTTCTCATAAATGGCAACACAGACTTCAGGTACAAATCGCGATATTGTAGACTCATGAATTCTACAGCTATACATTAGAGATCTATATGTTTCTCCAGTTGCTAGAAACCGTAGGGTTACCTCCAATCTAAGTAAATCGCAATAATTATTCGATATATCGGTAGTGACTGCAAAATACAAACCTGTTTCTTGCACTAATAGATTCTTTTAGCAATGAATTTTCCTTTCTTATATCATTTTCTATTAATTTTAAAATCATCTCGAACTGTTCATTATCAAGTCTTAAGAAGTTTCTGTAAGCCATTGGATCTTCTGTCAATAATTCTGTTTCCAACATATTTAGGAGACCTCTTTGCTGCCGTCGATGTATCCAAGGTCTAATTTTCTTCCTCTTTATTTCTTGTTTCTTTAAACTCAGGGCTATAATCATTACGATACTCACACCAGCAATACTAATTAACTTTTCAGTATCCATATTTATCACAAATTAAATTATCAAAACAACCGAAAAGTTAACCTAACCAAATTTTTGTTACTGTTATTTGTCATTTATGTTTATACTGTCATTTGTCATTATTTTTACCGTGATCGTGACCTATATTCTTAAACTTATGAAAAATACCAACAGATGGTGCTGAAACAAGAAGCTTACTGCGATTGCGTATGAATGAAAAATGGAAAATAATTTAGTAACATTGCAAACAGGTAATTTACAATTTTCAAAATAATATTTTTAAAAATGCATCAAGAAATTTTCTGTGAAATTATCTGATAAATATCGCGAAGTTACAAACGGCCTTAAGTATGTAACCTTTGACAATTTAGATTAATGAACTTTCGTTTGACAATAATTATAGTTTTTAGTGAAGATTTTTATAAAACTACTATTTTTTTGTAAAACATATTCTTTCAGAGATTTCTTCAATTCACTCGACAACTCTTACAGCTACGATAAAAATGCAAGACACAAAAATTTTTCTAAATTGAACGTGGAATCCAAATTTTGGAAAATAAGCAGTCAGTGGCGTACCACAAAAAAGTTCTGGACGGAAAAAGGGGGCCAGACCTCCGAAAAAATATCACCCTGTACGTTTTCAAATTGTTTACATATGTCAAAACTTGTGAACCATTATAAGTAATCTATGGTAAAAATTTGAATAAATTATCTTAAAAACTATAGGAGCTGTGTGGAAAATACTAAAAAAAAAACAAAACTTTGACGTTAAAGTTTTGTTTTTTTTTTAGTGTTTTCCTCACAGCTCCCATAGTTTTTAGATAATTTATTCAAATTTTTACGGTAGATTACCTATGATGGTCCACAAATTTTGTGGACCTGTTCAAGATGTTGACGATCTTAGAGAGCGTATAAGGCATGCTTGCGAAGACATAAGAGTTCATCACTTAGTTTCAGCAAGAAGGTCTATTGAAACGCGATGCCGATTATGTATCCAACAAAATGGATCACATTTTGAAAATTTTAATTTGAAAATAAAATTATTTCGGGTTATTTGTAAAGTTATTTGTATTTGCCTTGGTTTATTATCAGTTCTTAATTATTTTACTTACTTATTAAGTCTCTGAAATGCTACAAAAAATAAATAATTAGTGGCAAAAGTTATACCGTAAGTATGTAATCTTTAATAATTTAGATTAATGAACTTTCGTTTGACAATAATTATTGTTTTTAGTGAAAATTTTCATAAAAATATTTTTTTTAATAACATTCTTTCAGAGATTTCTTCAAATTACTCAACAACTGTTACAGCTACGATAAGAATGCAAGAGACAAAAAAGTTTCTAAATTGAACATGGAATCCAAATTTTGGCAAATCAGCAACCAGTGGTGCACCACAAAAAAGTTCTGGACGATAAAAAGGGGTCTGATCCCCGAAAAAATATCACCCGGTACGTTTTCAAATCGTTAACATATGTCAAAATTTGTGGACCATCATAGGTAATCTACCGTAAAAATTTGAATAAATTATCTTAAAAACTATGGGAGCTGTGAGGAAAACACTAAAAAAAAAACAAAACTTTGACACCCTGTATCTCAAAAACGAAGCGATTCCCGACATATGTTTATATGACAAACTTAACTTAAAATCAGGTGTTCTATCGAATGCCAGAGTCCTGCTAGTATAAACTGACTCACCCTGTATATATTGTTTATATGTTAAGTATATCTTACCATCGGCTTTTGTTTAAACTTTTGAGGGAATAGCAGTAGTTAGTAAGCTTTTGCAAGAGGAACTGAATAATTGATCATCAAAATGTGCTCTACATATTCTTATACGACTGTGGGCCTCTTTAGGTGTTAGTTTTGCATATTGTTACGGAAGCTCACCTACCTTGCTAGTGAATCTGCCTGTTTTGTTAATTCATTTCTTAAAATCTGTAAATTCTGTAAATTTCTGTTCATTTCTGTAAATTCATTTGTAAAATCTTTAGGTTGACGTTTCTAATCTAGAATTTTCCTTTGTCATAGAATCGTTCCATTATGTTCCGGAATTCAAAAAGAGGCTCCCGAATATTCCGGAAGCTTGAAAAAAATATATATACTCGTGATTTCAAGAGGACGGGGAGTTTTTAGTCGAAAGCGTGAGCGCGTTAAACAGAAACGTCAAACTAAGGAATTTGTGTTGACAGTTGTGAAAACGAGTTGAAGTTTGTATCTAGTGACAATAAAGATTTGTGTTGTTTTACCGAACAAGCTGGTTTAATCTGTTTGGAGGTTAGACAAACGTTACATTTGGTGTCAGAAGTGCGACGTTCCACGACGTGAAACGTTCGAAGAAAAAAAAAGGGATCAAATAGTAAGTGTATGCCAGTTACCAGATCGAAATCGACAAGAATGGCACAATTAATGGAAATGATGAAGGAAATCAAGAATAATCAAGAAGAATTAAAAGTTGAAGTGAAGAACAACCAAGAAGAACTGAAGAACAGTCAAGATGAATTAAAAAACGAAATGAAGAATAACCAAGAAGAACTGAAGAACAGTCAAGATGAATTAAAAAACGAAATGAAGAATAACCAAGAAGAACTGAAGAACAGTCAAGAAGAACTAAAGAACAGTTTAGAAGAAAGTAATAAAAAGTTAGAAGAGCTAATGAAAGAAAAATTCAAAGATTTTGAAGAAACTGTAGAAGAAGAAATAAGTCAATTGAGGAGTAGTATGCAAGACGAAGTCCAAATTGTAAAAGAAAGTGTGAGTACGCTGAGGTGTGAAGTCGAAGAGAGAGTCAACGAAATGCAGAAAGTCAACAGTACGTTGAAGTGTGAAGTCGAAGAGATGCAGAAAGAAGTCAACCGAAAATTCACACAGCTGTCCACGACAGGAGTTATTAAAGTTGAAGGTAATTCTGCATCTTCGAGGGTCAAGCCACCAACATTTGATGGAAAGGTACCATGGAGCACATACTTAAAGCAATTTGAGGCGGCTGCTATGGCAAATAACTGGTCCGAAGGTGAAAAGCCGATATCGTTAACTGTAGCTCTAAGAGGTGAGGCTATGGAAATCTTAAGAACGATGCCTGAGCAGAACAAAACCGATTATGAAATGCTGAAAAGTGCTCTCGAAATGAGGTATGGTGAAGCCCACATGCAACATGTTTACCAGGCTCAATTAAAGGGTAGAAGACAACGATTCGAAGAAAATATTCAGCAATATGAAGCCGATATAGCCCGGATGGTGAAGCTAGCTTACCCCACTGCCCCTATAGAGTTCCAAGAGCAATTAGCTGTAAGTAGCTTCATAGATGGACTGCGAGACCCTGAAATCAGTCAGGCGTTGAGGTTAGCCAGAAACAAAACCATTTCCGAAGCCTTGGCGCAGGCGTTAGAAATTGAAGCTGCTCAACAAGCATCCAGACGGGGTCAAGGCAGAGCAAGGCTAATTAAATATCATAATCATAAATATAATGACAAAAATGTGGAGGTACTGCTGAAAAATTTTCAAGATTTATTGAACAATTTCCAAACCAAACAGAATCATACCGACTCTGCTACATTTAGCAGACGTAGACCCATACGATGCTGGAATTGCAGGGACGAAGGGCATCTCAGGAATCGATGCCCTAAAAACACATCGGAACAGGACCAGGAAAACGCCAACTACCCAGCTTTGAGGGGCGAAAGCTGGTGAGGTGTTACCAAGCCCCAACAACCATGAAGATCAAGGTTACCCGGCTGCACAACAACGGCAACAGCTTGGTAGTACCAGGGCGAATATGCGGCCGGGAATGCGAAATGGTCCTTGATACTGGCTCAAGTCACACCATAGTAAGGCCAAACCTCGTAGCCCATTGTAGAATAAAAGCCAGACAGAAACTTCATTTTGGAAACAGCAAATGGGGAAGTCATACCAGTAAAAGGCATCCATGTGGCAAACATCTGCTTAGGAACAAATACATTTCAACAAGACATCCTTGTAGCCGACATCACCGATGACGTCATTCTTGGTCTGAATATCATGACAGCATAATTTTATCCTGGATCTTCCTCAGAGACTACTAAAGACCAAAGGTGAAGAAATTTTAATGCATCATCCTGAAGTGAGAAATCTACCGGTTAAAACCGTTAAAGCATTAGAAGACATTATTCTACCCGCGGCATCAGAAGTAACTATTGAGGCAATTTGTAACAGTTCGGCGGCTTTTGAAGAAACAGTAATTGTGGAACCAGAACCGGAGAGCAATCTTTCCAAAAGAGGAATTTTACTAGGAAAGACTCTAACACAAAAGAAGAACGACTCAGTGTTGGTGAGAATGTTAAATCTGAAAGACCACACAAGAGGTGAAAAAAGGAGAATCCTTGGGAGTTTGTCAGATAGTCGATGTGGTTTTCAAGAATGTAGAATCATCAACAGCACGCTGTGATCCTCGAGTACTGCCGGAAATTCTGCAAAACCTTGTTAACCGATCTACGTCATCATTGCCATCGGAGGACGTTCATAAAGTAGAAGAATTATTAAGAGAGTACCAAGATGTATTCTCACTAACTGAGAACGATGTAGGAAGAACTGACCTAGTTCAACACCGCATAAATACCAACGGCACCGCTCCAATTAAGCAAGCCCCACGAAGAATTCCATTGGCCAAACAGGAAGAAGTATCGAAATTGTTGAGCGAGATGCAACAACAGGGAGTCATTGAACCATCGCAAAGTCCATGGACCTCTCCAGTAGTTTTGGTGAAGAAGAGAGACGGCTCTACTAGATTTTGTGTTGACTACCGAAGATTAAATGATGTCACCAAGAAGGACAGTTATCCGTTGCCAAGAATAGACGACACTCTGGACACACTATCTGGATCTCAATGGTTTTCTACTTTAGACCTGAAAAGTGGCTACTGGCAAGTCCAACTTCATACAGACGACAAAGAAAAGACAGCTTTTTCCATTGGGACAGGTTTGTGGCAATTCAACGTTATGCCGTTTGGCTTTGTAACGCGCCAGCCACGTTTGAAAGACTGATGGAAACAATTCTCCGTGGAATGACGTGGAAAACCTGTCTAGTCTATCTTGACGATGTGATAATACTTGGCAAAAACTTTGAAGATCATTTAAAGAATGTACAGGAAGTCTTGAAAAAGTTAAGAGAAGCCCAACTGAAACTAAGTCCCAAGAAATGCATGCTCTTCCAAAAAGAAGTCAGGTATTTAGGACACATTATTTCTACAGATGGAGTCAAGACTGATCCGGAGAAAACTGAAACCATTTGGAAATGGCCAGTGCCGAGAGACAAACATGAATTAAGGAGTTTTCTGGGACTTTGCACATACTATCGGAAGTTTGTGAAAAATTTTGCCGATATCGCCAAACCTCTGCATCGACTTACCGAAAATAGCCAACCATTTATGTGGACGGAACAGTGTCAGGAAGCTTTTCAGAAGCTTAAAGGCGCCCTGTGTTCTCCCCCGATCCTGTCATATCCAATTCCTGGAAAGAAGTTCATCGTAGACACTGACGCCAGCAATACTGGAATTGGAGGGGTACTATCGCAAGTAGAGGAAGGACAAGAGAAAGTGATTGCCTACTTTAGCAAAGTCCTTTCCAAGCAAGAGATGAACTACTGTGTGACTAGGAGAGAGTTACTTGCCATTGTCAAAACAGTGGAGCATTTTGATAAGTATCTCTATGGTCAGCCGTTCATTTTGAGAACCGACCATGCTTCATTGAAGTGGCTCCTGCAATTCAAGAACCCGGAAGGCCAAGTGGCAAGATGGCTTCAACGTTTGCAAGAGTACGACTTCAAAATTGAACACCGAAGAGGACAGAGCCATCGCAACGCTGACGCTTTATCCAGAAGGCCATGCCTTCCTGATTGTAGATATTGCTTGCGACAGGAAGCAAGGGAACAGGACGATTTTCATTGCCGAAGATTTAGCATCCAAGGCCCAGAACATTGGGATAGTAGGAGCCTTGCTAAAGAACAGAGTGAAGATCCAGAGTTTGGCTCAATTTTCCAATGGAAAATAAATAAAATGGATAGACCTGATTGGCAGGATATTTCCAATAAATCTCCATCTCTGAAAAGTTACTGGGCATTATGGGACTCCCTAGTTGTAGAAAATGGCCTACTAAAAAGAGTATGGGAGAGTCCGGACGGCAAAGAAAGGAACTACCAGACTGTATTACCCAGGACAAGAGTTCCAGAAGTTCTCCAAGCGGTTCATAGTGGCGTTGGTGGTGGACATTTTGGAATCAATAAGACTTTGAACAAAGTCAGAGAGCGATTCTACTGGCTTGGGAGTCGTCCCGATGTGAAAGAATGGTGCCGGCGTTGTGAAACCTGCGGCTCTAGTAAGGGACCAATGACTCGAAGTCGCGGACAGATGAAGCAGTACAATGTCGGTGCTCCATTTGAAAGAATAGCTATTGACATAGCTGGCCCATTTCCTCGAAGTGACTCTGGCAATCGTTATATCTTAGTAGCTATGGACTACTTCAGCAAGTGGCCAGAAATTATATCCTATACCTAATCAGGAAGCAGTCACCGTAGCAGAGGTCCTATTTGAAAACTGGATATGCCGTTATGGAGTTCCGAGGGAAATCCATTCTGACCAAGGACGGAACTTCGAATCTGAGGTATTTCAGAATGTTTGCCAACTACTAGGTATCTCGAAAACTAGAACAACACCTCTTCATCCACAATCAGATGAAATGGTCGAGAGATTCAATCGAACCATTGAAAATTTCCTGAAAACTGCCGTGAATGAAAAGCAGACCAACTGGGACACCTGCCTTCCTCCATTTCTCTTAGCATATAGAGCGGCAGTTTACGAAACCACTGGTAAAACACCAGCCAGTGTGATTTTTGGCAACGAATTACGTCTACCGATAGATCTCATTGCAAATAGACCAGAACATCAGGAAAATATCAGTGACTATCTCCGCCACCTGAAAGATCGAATAAAGTTGGTACATGAGGAGGTACGAGAAAAGCTGAGATTAGAAAGTGACAGAATGAAGACCCGTTACGACTTACGTGCCAACAGTAGTGGGTTTCATGAAAATGATAAAGTTTGGCTGTACAACCCAAAGAGGACTAAGGGGAAATCACCTAAATTACGGAGATCTTGGGAAGGCCCTTATTCGATTGTGACCAGGTTAAACGATGTCGTGTATAGGATCCAAAGAAATCCTCAATCCAAAATGAAGATTGTTCACATAGATCGACTGACGCCTTATCAAGAACACCATGCGGACAATGGAGTAACCTGATCGAGACGATCAGTTCTGAGAGGGGAGCAGTGTTACGGAAGCTCACCTACCTTGCTAGTGAATCTGCCTGTTTTGTTAATTTATTTCTTATTGTTTATAAATTAACATTTGTAAAATCTTTAGGTTGACGTTTCTAATCTAGAATTTTCCTTTAAGTCATAGAATCGTTCCATTATGTTCCGGAATCCAAAAAGAGGCTCCCGAATATTCCAGAAGCTTGAAAAATATATAAATACTCGTGATTTCAAGAGGACGGGGAGTTTTTAGTCGAAAGCATGAGCGCGTTAAACAGAAACGTCAAACTAAGGAATTTGTGTTGACAGTTGTGAAAACGAGTTAAAGTTTGTATCTAGTGACAATAAAGATTTGTGTTGTTTTGCCGAACAAGCTGGTTTAATCTGTTTGGAGGTTAGACAAACGTTACAATATTTATGATATCCGACAAAACCTAAAATGTCTTTCCACTGCTGACACCTTAAAACAAGTGTAAGATTAACTAAAAAATTTATTCTTTTATTTTCTGGATAAAATGAACACGTAATATTTATAAAAGACCTATGAGTCTAAATACTTAAAAAAACAATATTTTTAAAAATATGACCTATCTATAATTATTGTTTACAAACATTTGATTATTTATATGATAATTGCTATTGTGATAGTTACTATTACTATGGAAATTACTATCATGCTGGAAATAACCGTACCGAAGTTCATCATCGTTTAACTGTTGCACAAATTCAGCGAAAAAGTTGTGCGTGTACGTTTCTGCGTTGACGGTGAAATCGAAAAAAATTGGCCCAATTATTCTTCTGCAAGAAACTACCATCCAAACACCAATTTTTTGAGCATGTAGTGGCGATTCAGTAAAAACATGAGGGTTATCATTGCTCCACATTCGCATATTTTGAGAATTGATGTATCCCGAAAGGTGGAACCACGCTTCGTCAGAAAAAAAAGTTAAGTCCAGAAGATCGTCATTCATTAAATTATTGACAAACCAATGGCAGTAAGCAAGGCGTCTGGGGTGGTCTGCGGGCAGAAGAGCTTGATGTGCTTGCATCTTATATGGATGCATGTTCAAGTCTTTCTTTAAAATCTTATGACATGTTCCATAAGAAAGCGTCTTTCCTGAGAAAGACGTTTCAAAGGTTTTGCAGGCTCCTCTTCCATACGTCAACAAACGTCATTGACAACTTCTTCTGTACGAACTCTTGGTCTACCAGCACCTTTTTTATGAGTCACACAACCAGTTTCGCGAAACACTTCAACACAATTTGTAAGGCACGCATAAAAATTGTCCGGTAATATTGCCACGTTTGGGAAGTACTCTCGAAAATTGTCCAAACACAAACGTTGACTGTATTGCCAATTTCCATTAACTAGCGCACCCGTTCGAAAATAGGCTTCAATCATGAAAATTTTGTGCTGTGTGGTAAGAGGTATGATTCAAAAACTGGATTAGAAAATTTCAGCACAATGACTTGACAGATTCCGACATAACAAAACATATTCAAAAATTTAAAGTAAGACACACGTTTTACATTCCACAACCACCCTTGACCAAGATAAATTTTCACTTTAATTTGTTAACATAACAATTGTTTCGCCACACAGTGGCTTCTTCAGATGAGTGTATTACAACTAAAGCTTACAAATAATAGAACAGTATTTATATACATACCAGTACCTGAAATTATTAGTTTACTTGTGGGATATTGAGATTTCAAGGAAGTAGGGTTCTGGGCTAAAAGGTTTATGATACAATTTAATTAAGAGGAGTATTGCAATAGATTTAACAATGGACATGAATTCGTTTCAATTTGGTAGTTAAGTAATATACCGGATGATTTTAATTTGTTGATTTCTAGTGACTTTAGTAAGTTTAGTTTTTTCCCTTTCTTCTCTGTATGTAAAATTCTGTAATCATCGTTGAAAGAATGGTTTTCTTCTATTAAGTGTGCTGCTTATGTTGAATCCTGATTTTTATTGTTGAAGCTTCTTTTGTGTTCCTTTATTCTCTTCTTAAAATTTCTACCTGTTTGACCTATATATACCTTCGGGCATGTACCACAGTTCAGTTTATGAACTTCGGTACATGCCAGAAGGTATATACAAGGTGTAACTTTAAGTGGAGGCCATATTTACAGGGGTAATAGTCTTAGTCGCCAAGAATGCTAATATGAATTTATTTTTTTGATTTTGCGGAAAATGGCCGAGTTATAAATGTTGTAAAATTTTGCAGGTAAAATCTTATTTCGGCGCCGCTGGCCGAAACCAACATTCGACTTCAACCTTGAGTCGGTTAGTTGTGTCGATGCGCTGAGCAGTGTTGCCTTTTATCGCATCGACAACGACTGAGAAAATGGAGTCGTGATAATAATTAATTTATTAATTGAGAGGTAGCACTGAGGTTAAATGTACAATAAATTGTATAATCACAATAAATAAAAAACCCATTTTTAATAATTAATTGGCAATGTATAAAAGTAATGAGGTTATGTTATAATGTACACCTAGTTATAAATAAAGAGCAGCCCACTTTCTCAAATTATTTTTAGTATTTTATTGCTCTTTTTTACGCAAAATTATCTTTTCGTCATACCTTCCTTGCAAGTAGACCGTTGTAACATGGTTTTTTGAAATGTAAGTGGCACATATCTGATCACAAATGCTTGCAAACTGTATTTTCGACCATAAAATTGTACTTACGACCCTAGATACATAAATAACTATTTTCTGCATTAGACCGTTAATTAATAGAATACTATAACGTAGCTTTACCGCAAAACATTTGATCTGGAGGCCGCCTTACGCCTTACAATGTGCGGGGTAATACAAACCAAAAGAAGCTTTGCACCGAAAAGCACGCTACTTTACATTTAAAAGTACTAAAAGTAGGCTTTCTCGTTTTTTCTTTTATTCAGTTCTACAGGCAACAATTAAATGTAATGAATTAATGAATGACTTACTGTTTCTGTGTTTAGAGACAGGTAGGTACCTACCTACCTACCGTGATGAACAAGGGAGATAGGTTAACCTTCTAACAACGCGTTTTTTAAGCACACACACTAAATAAAACTTTAAACACATGAGGTAGCTACTAACTCACTTTTTATAACTCTGCATTTTGAGTGGCACTAATATTTACCATTGACCTAGTCTCTTATTCACGAAGGACACACGACAAAGTCACTGTCACTGTTTGGGCATTAATTTGAATCTGAATGAATTAAATTAGATGTTGCAAAGTCACAGCATAAACTGTGGCAAGACTGTTGCGTTACAGGTTGCATAGTCGCATCTTTATAGCGTTCCCCGTGTTCTTTATTTGTTGACATAGGTCAGGGATTAAGGTAGGTCCAGATTTTAAACAAAATTATAGTATGTCATATCGTAATCGTTATTCTAAGCATGCGCAATGCGCCTGCTCCGTATAACGATTGCTATAACGCGAATATGCGAAGAAGTATTTGAATTGAAAATGAAAATTTAATATGAAATAACGGGATCTGGTGCTGGTGTCATTTTTTAGTGACTGCGAAGATACGTGCGAGACGGTAGCTTTGCGATTGTGTTCGATTAATAGTTTTACTTTTCAGTGAAATTTAAAAAGCTTTATTTTGTGTAATTTAGTGATACGTTCGGTTTGGTGTCATTTTTAGTGAAAACGAAAGATACCTACGTGCGGGACGGTAGTTTTGCGGTTGTGTTCGATTAATAATTTTACTTTTCAGTGAAATCTAAAAAGCTTTAGGTATTTTGTGTAATTTTTAATGATACGTTCGGTTAGGTGTGTTCTGTGTTTGAAATAGTGTTTGGTGGTGTTTAGTGTTCAAGGTAAGTGTTTATATTATAGTTGCAGTGTCTGTGTGTGATATTAAAAGTATGTATACCAATCAAGAAAAAGTGGATATGCTTCGAGCTTATTTTTTGTCAGGAGAAAGCGCAAGGGCTGCAAGAAGACAGTATGAAGAAGAATATCCTAACCGACGAACGCCAAACAGAAAAACATTTGTTAAATTAGTTCAACATTTGAGAGATTATGGAAGCTTCGAACCTCACTATAATAATGTCGGACGAGAACAAACAAGAAGAGTAAGGGATTTAGAGCCACAAATTCTTGATGCCGTAGAAGAAAATCCTGGAACTAGCTCACGAAGGTTAGCTTTAGCACATGAAGTATCACACATGACTGTGCAACGAATATTAAAGGAACATGGATTGCATCCCTATCACGTTCAAAAGGTACAGTCGTTGAATCCAGAAGATTTTCTTAGACACGTGTCGAGTTCTGCCAGTGGTATAGGACAAAATGTAATGAAGAAGAAAATTTTTCAAGATGCGTTTTATGGACTGATGAGGCGGGATTTACCAGAGAGGGCATATTCAATATGCATAATAGTCATGTTTGGTGTGATGAAAACCCGCACGCAACGAAAGAAAACAATTTTCAAGAAAAATTTTCGATTAATATTTGGGCTGGTATTGTAAATAATACATTGGTTGGACCTTACAGAATGCCTGAAAGATTAAATGGCGAAAGGTACTTAGATTTTTTAAGGAACACACTGGATGACCTACTTGAAGATGTACCTTTGAATGTAAGAAGAAATTTATGGTACCAGCATGACGGGGCACCACCCCACAGTGCACGGATTGTTACAGAATGGCTCAATGAACATCAAGAAGACAAATGGATTGGTCGTTTCGGGCCAGTAGCTTGGCCGCCGAGATCCCCAGATTTAAATCCATGCGATTTTTATCTGTGGGGCCACATGAAAAGTTTGGTGTACACGTCTCCTATTAATAATGTTGAAGAATTACGTGCAAGAGTGGAAAACGCGGCCAACTACATAAGGGATAATATGGATCTAGAAAAAGTAAGACAGTCTATGATGCGACGAGTTGACGCATGTTTAGATAATCATGGAGGACATTTCCAGCACCTGCTATGAAGGAAGAAAGAAGTTTAGGTAAGTAAGAATTAGAGATTATTTTATTAATTTTTATTATTAGAGCAAATATTTTATTGTCTGTTATAGTTAAAGAAAATATATTTTTATTTGTTATTATTGAATGTTACATTTTGTTATAGTTGGATATTTTATGCTGTTTTGGAAAATAAAAAAAAATTTAAAATTTATTTTGTGTTTATGTGGGAAAATATGGTTACTGGCGAACACCCACTAAAAAAAGTAACGCTCCAATAGCAATACCTCACGGGTGGTGTGGAAATTTGCTTTGTTGAATAAAATTCCTCATGTTTCAGTTGAATTACGACATTTGGCAACTATGTATTTCACCGTCCGTGGCGCGCGCGATCCTTGCGGTACGGAGTAGCGCCTTCCAGTGGCGGGGTACCCAATTTAATAGAAAACCATTTTAATAAATAATTATTTTTCATGGCGGAATTTCGAAAAAAAAACTTTAGATATGTGTTCCTACAATCGAAAGCTACCACCACTACAAATATGGCCCCCACTTAAAGTTACACCCTGTATAGGTCAAACAGGTAGAAATTTCAAAGTCTACATAATTAGAATATATGTAGACTTTGTCTACATAATTAGAATATATGTAGACTTTGTACTTACTGTAAAGTTTCTTTGGGGCATCGATAAAATGAAACATCTCAAATATTAGTATGGTAACCATCTACACAATAAAAATCGTGAGAGGCCATCACAATAAAAGCCAATGCACAAATTAACAAAACTGAATTTAGTGCACCTAATACAACTCTGCCTAGGACACTGTGTACAAAACTATTCCTTACCGAGTCGGGGATCGATAGAAACACGATGAACAAGGAGCGAGCGAAGGCATGGGAGGGGCTTTCGGATGGATCGGGCGAGTGAGCGGACTTATTACAATATATGTAGACTTTGTTAAAACCACCTGATATTATTTTCCACCCATTGGGGTTTAGAGTTTTGTGTAAAGTTTAAAGACTGGTAAGCCTATAAATATGTTAACCACTATTGCAAATTATTACTGCAATAATTAATGATGTCACAAGCATGGCAACATTTAAAGCATTAATATGCTAAATTCTGTTTTTTTAATATTCAGGAAATCAATAATTAGACAAATACTCACATTTGCCAAGTCCAAATTCCTTTGCATCATCTTCAGTAATGTCTCCATACTCCCAAATATTTGAACGATTCTTTTTAGCAGTTTCTTGGGCCTCTTTGTAAGCCTCCAACTAAAAATATAAACGTGAAATATAAAAATTCATATTAGTTCTGACATAGTTCACTATATGTGTATGTGGTTTTACACAGTTCTTTTTTAAACGAGTAAATTTTATTCTCATTAAAAATGTTTTTTTTTTGCAATTATTTTTACATAACTATCTAATTGTTATGTATGTATAGTGACAAATTGTTTCTCATTTTATTTCAATATTCATGATTCTAAAGGAGGACCTAACCGCTACTTTTGGGTCTGATTAAGCCTTGGTTAACTAATATGATATGATGTGAGAATGGGCGCATTCAGGGAAAAATAGCACTCCAGCGCTTTACCGCTTTATTCGCTGAATTGACATTTTAAACGCAAGCTTAAAGTAACATAATTTTCAGTAATTCATATTTTGTAATTAATATTAATAATAATTAATATTATCCATAGATATTTTGTGCGTAAACCCATAGACATAGACCTAAACTATTTTAATTTTATCGCTTGATGGAACTATTCAGCGATCCAGCAGGAAAATATATGCTTTACCGCTTTAATACATCGCTGCAGCTATTTGAATAAAGCGCTGAAGCGCTGCGGTTCCCTAAATGCGCCCAATACTACTCACATGTCAAACAGTACACTTACATTCATATCGTTCGGTTAGTTAATTGGGCCTTAACCAAGATCAAAGTTACCAACCCAAATGCAACTTTATAAATGAGAGAATATAACATTGTGCTGTGCTGTTCATTGCTATTGGCAGTAAATGTATTTCTACATTCAAAATAATTATGTGAATTTCAACTTTTGACAGTTGTTTATGTTAACAGTGTTTTGCTTTTTGCTTCTATCATTTTCACCTCTATTCTAGTTTTCTTCATATATTACAATAAATAGTTCTTTTGAGAAATAAGTATTATAGTTCAAACAAACTTATTGTAAGTACACAAATATTTGTTTGTAAAAAATATACTTAGATTTACGTTTTAGTTATCAAAATGCCAAAGCTTTTTAGTAAGGAGATTAAGGAGGTTATGGGATCCTTAATCAATTTTGAAAGGGAACGTGACTGTTGTAATTTATGTAGTAATGGTGTAATCATAAGATTCATTTTTTGCTTAATGTATATATCACAATTTACAATTTTAATAATTTCGAAATATATTTTTTAGGTTTATTATACTACATACTAATAATGAAAATGGTTTTATACCAGGAGCATCATTGATATTTTCCTCGTTGACAAAAAATCCTGACTATCATGGGGAAATGAACAAAAACAATTTTTTAAAATGGTTTGAAACCAACTGTTAATAAACTTAGAAGAGCCTTCATTAATTGTTGTGGACAATACTTGCTACCACATCTCCTTGAAGAATAAATATCCTAATTCAAATCAGACTAAAGCCAGTATTAAATCTTGGCTCGAAAATAAGAAGCTTAATGAAGGTTAATTAAAGTTAAATTATTAGAATTGGTAGTTACGTAAGTTATCTGACATTGCTATTTATAATATATAATAATTTTCATGATTCACTTTCTGTGTATCTTGACACATTATTAATTCTATGACCAAAACTATATTAAGCTTACTTGACTTAAGCAGTATTTTAATCTAGGAAGCTGTCTATTTTATCTGCCGATTTATATAATGTATTCAATGTACAATTTCTATACATTTAAATCTTTACAGAAATCAACCGGCAAAAGTGTATGAGGTAGACAAGTTAACAAACAGCAGTATGGTCATGAGATCCTAAGGCTTCCTCCATTTGCCAATGCATGGCAATGGTGTAGGGAAGGTAGTGAATATGTGGAAAGAGGCTCTAATATCTAAAAAATAGAGTGACTCTAGAATGGCGTAATACTATAGATTGGGAGTGAGAAATTGCATTTGATAACGAAGAAATATGTACAATTATTATAAGAAATTTAGATGATTCTCAGAAGAATTTTCAGAATAGAAACACTGTTTTTATGTAATCTAATAGTGTTTATTAGTCATTACAAGTTTTTAAACAAATTGTTAAGTGTATTAGGCTGATAAAACCAAAAACTGTATCAAAATTATTTATTATTTTCTTATATTTTAAACACTGTTTTTGTTATCGATTGATATTTTAAAATAATTCATAATGTAGATAGATGTAGCATAAAATTTAATTATAGAATATTTTCCATATTTTACCTGCGATTTGCAAATTTTAACATTTACAGATCCACAGCCACTATAAGTATAATTTCAATTGAAACTTTCCTTTTATGTAGACCAATCATTTTCTTGTCATAAGAATACCAAATTATAGAATAAATTGTTATAGTCAAGTGAATAAAGATATAAAAGTATGTACCTGCTGTTACCTTCCATTCGATTTTGTTATAGTATCTATGAATTACGTCTGGAACATGTGAGTTTTGTTAAGTAACAAATTAGATTTTAGGAAAATAGAAAAGTTACGAATCCACAATGTAATTTAAAGAAATAATTGTAATTTTAAGTACTGGTAGTAATATATATATATTACTACCATATATTACTATTGTATTTTGTTTAAAATTGCCACAAAATGTATTATCTCCGAAATATAAAAAGATAACTGGACGATATTACACTATTTTTTTGTAGAATGCTAGGGTTTCATGTAATTGGTTAAAATAATTGAGTTTGGAATAAAAAAAATCAACTTTTTTATGCTTATTCATAAATTTGAAAGTTTTATTTATCGGTAAATGTGAACCTACCTAAATATAATTATACCTATTTTTTTTACTATATATATAGACTATAAACTTATAATAATTGTTTTGTTTTGAAAAAAAAAAAAACATTGACCTCATTTAGATGTTCCAAGAAATATATAGAAAACACTATATATACTAGTATTTCGGCTTGTTAGGCCTTTTTCAATAGAGTAAATGTCTATTACTAAACATTTCCAAGCGCGTTTTCGTTATTTATTTGTTTACAAGTCTACCTACCCCCGATTGATCCTACCATCTGCTAAAGCCCGAGTATTTATTACATTTTCTAAGAAGGGCGAGAGTGTAAAATCTATCTGATCATTAGTAGTACACGGATTTATAATTAAAGATTTTTTAATTTCTAATTACAACGTATTCAGACTGACAAGTTTCCCTTACAGAGGCAAATGAATGTCATCTACGATTTGCGCCAACTACGATGGAAACTTCATCAAGTATTAGAGACCAATCCAGGATTTAGAACTCTTTCCTGCATTGAACTACTTTTACGGAAACCAGATATCGATTTTGCTACTCCCGGATTTCACGAAGCGTCTTTATATAAATATCTATTACTTTGCTATACCTCCGTTACTTCTGTAGACACGGAACGTTAATTTTCTCTGTACAAGTGGATATTCACTGAGAGAAGACGTTGTTTAACTTCGGTTCATATGGAACACATTTTAGTGATATATTGGTATTACACCTCAGCACCAGCCATAGAAGGTATGGAGTGAAAATGTACCCATCTGCGCAGCTTTTGAAAGGTCTTCTGGTGAAATCTAGTCTTAGTGAGGAACAGTTTACAGTGTTTGTGTTGTGTTAGTTACTCAGGTTACACCTGCCAAACGGCAAGGCATTATTTTCAACCCATCATGTTTCTGCAGCATTCAACTTTGTTAATAAGATTTATAAGGTAAGACACCGGTTTATTATGTGTAGGTAATTGTATGGGATAGTTTGACACTCCAATCATCCTCATTTCCACATGTCCAATTATAACAAAGAAAATAAAAACTTCATTGGATCATAATATTTGGAATATTTTGATGAATATTTTTCAATATTATTGCTAAATATCTATAAATAAATATAGGCTGTCTAAATAGAGGATTGTTGGGTGTGTAGAATATAATTTTCTTGATTTCCAAACTTTTGCACACCAATTTTTAATATAATTGCAGAAAATAAAGAACATAATTTGATTATTCGAAAGTATATAATTTAAACGTAACACAGTGGAAATGTTACGTCTATCTATCCTAAAGTGTATCGTTTTTGAGAAAACAGTGTGGAATCAATCAACATATCAGTTTGAAAAACGCATTTAAAAAATTGTATATATTAGGATGGCAAATTTCAAACACTAAAAAGAAATAGTAGTTTCTCACCAACTTATTTTGTCTCCTTCCTTTGACATTTTCAACAATCAATAAACCATCAGTTATAAGATTTTTTATAATGTCCCCATCAGCAGTATTATCATGATGGAGGGATGCAGCAGATGGAGATCCATGATTTGTGTATTCAACATTTAACAGTAACTTACTGACAGCAGTATCTTCTCTTAAATATTTAATTGCCAACGCAGAAAATTCTTCATCTTTAGGTAAGGTAACATAAGGCAGAGTAAACTCTACAGCAAAGGGTTTTTCACTAACATAAGCAGCAGGTAAGCTAGCAAGACGTATTGTAGGTAAGGTTTCTCTGTTACCATAGTCTATGTAGCGGACAGTTGCATTTCCACCCTGAATTTTTTCAATTTTAACTCTGTACCATTCATCGTCAACTGTAAACTTAGCTGCACAAATGTCACCACGCTTAGGGGAATATGCTCCAGGAAGAGGGGGATTAGCTTGGAATTCTTGTCTTAATTTAGCTAGAAGTGCTTCTGCTTTAGGGCCTTCAGAAATCTTCTGTATATAGAATGTACCTTCTGGAGTTATTTCAGTTACAACAACTTCTTCATAGTTGACTCGACGTTCTAAAGGCTAAAAATATGTAATATGTTAAATATTACCAATATTGGAACGCCACATTAACTTACCACATATTCTTCTTCTTTTTTTTCCACTTTTTCTGCTTCAACATAATCTTTCCATATCCTCAATTTTTGTGCTTTGGCAGATTCTTCTGCACTTTTAAGTACTGAGGCAAATTGTGATTTTTCTCCAGTAAAATGTACTGACGCAAACCCATTTTTCACAAGGGCTACTGATAAATTAAGATTATCTATCCACAACCATCCAATAAAATTGCCAGCTTTATCATGTGTATCTACCTGTATTGAAACTTCTCGTTGAAGACAATGTTCTTTTGTAAAAAGTAACGCCTCATCCCCATATGGTTCACCATCTGTAGCAGGGGTATTACCAGTTGCCTGACGAGTTGCACGTGGACAATTAATTCCACCTAATAAAAAGTTTTTTTTTCTGCTACCAATATCAAAAATACTTCATTTTCAAATACTTAAATACTTAAATGGAAATATACTGGAACATGCTCTAATACTGGTTGTCAATCCAATAGAAATAATTACAATAAGTGTTAATTGGTGAACATGTCTCTCTCACTATTAGAAAATGTGTTTTGAAAAAAAAATGCAGTGACATCTCTCGTAAGCGGATACCCTGTGGACTAATAAAACATGTCCACCTAAACGAGGTGTTCACTTATGGGAAAATAAAAATATACATAGTATACAATATAATACAATATAGTATGTACATACATAAAATGGGCATTTATTTTCTTCAAAATATCCATGTATCATATACCGGCTGGACTATTAATAATAGATTAGAGTAAGGGCAAAACCTTTTGAGGGAGACCCTATCTGCCCAAAGTGCAGGGAGGGCGACGAAACGCCTTTCCATTTTTTGGCAGAATGCGCGGCTTTCGATAGACTGAGACATGACGTCTGGGGGGCCGGGAAACTGCAAGGGTTAGTTCTCTTGAATGTACCGTTATTTTGACATACTTTAGAAGGTCGGGAAGGTTCGACAAGGCAAGAGGTGATGGAGTTAGATAGGGGATGACAGTGGTAGGTAAAAAGGGGCCGCTTGTGGCCTACTTGCCAGGTTTTGGCCACCCGATACTATTACTACTAAGGGCGAAACCTTATGAAACCTGGAGAAACATGAAGATAAAGCTAAATCTCTTAGTACATGCAAGCAGTTGTAAGCCTGATTTACCTGTCTCACCATTTTACAAATTGGGACTGTAATAGTCATAAATTGATGTGTGGAATGGAACTCAAAACAATTCATCAACTTTAATTCACCTACTTAGATTAAAGGTAATTTCATTTAGCAGAGATGGACAAATCTATATGGTTCAGTATAAGCTTATAAATAAAAGATATATCTGCTATTATCCTTTGGTGTTTGGTGCTTCAATCATTGAATATTAAGAATCAGGTTTGACCATAGAGGACACTGCATTAGCAATATCTGAAGATTAATTTATCTTTTATTTTTTGTTGAAGAAACATTCTGATTCGGTTTACTACAAAATATTATCTGGGCATATTAATCTTCATTTCTATGTAATAAAGGTGCACTAGAATTTGATAATTCCTATCATATTCGAGAAAAATTCTCTAAAAATCTCTGCTCACGCCTGCCTTTAAAAATCCTATTGAAATTTATTATATTTAAAATTTGGAAAAAGAGTTTGCACAGGGGCTACGTTGTTTTAAGCAGGACTGTTATTTTCTGTATTTTTTTCTAATAAATACAACTTTTTACAATAACTTTGATACCATATAAAGCAACAGTTTACTAAGACATATTTATGATATACCTCCTTTGTTTTTGATAAATTCTTGCAAATCCTTTACCATAATAATGGCTTGATTATAATTTATTACATTCGCTTGGTCACTAATTTGTATATCATCATCCAAGTCTTCAGAAAATTGTACAATATCTGTTTGAATCAAAATATCGATAGTAGTGTCGTTATCATCCTCTAATTGAGCAATCCAAACCACGTGTCCAAATCAATATGGCGTCGAGGGCAAACATTCATTTGACGTTTGAGTCATAGACAAGTCTATGGTTTGAGTTATATAACTTTGTGGGTACTTGGTTAAAAGTTTGTTTTTAACTAATATTAATAAATAAAATAGTAATAAACTAATAATATATATTTAATAGTAATAAAATGCCTACTGCAAACCCTCTGGTTTCTTAATATCGAAGGTGTTATGTCATTCCTTTTAATTGCAGCTAAGTACCCATGTTTGCCGCCGTTTTCTCGATAAATCATTTAAAATCGGAAAATAGTTAGAACTCACTACGTCGGGTATACAACAAAACTTAACTTGGTCTCGATTTTTACGACATCCACAAACAACAACTATGCACGTTACTGGCATTAATAAATATTATCGTCACGACACAATTCTAATAAAAGACGAGTTAACACTGTTCAACACTTCCTTACATAAAATATATGAAAAATTCCTTACAAAAAACTCGGATTAAACACTTTTAACTGAAAGCTGCTGGGCTGATTTCAATGCATTCTCAATGTAAACATAACTTGTTTGCCCTCAGCGCCATATTACTTAAAAATTTGACATGTCTTTGGATTGCCTAATATCAAATTACTGCCAAAGTTAATAAATTCGTCTAAGTCATTATTACCAAGATCTATGACCTTTGCATTTAGACACATTTCAGTTAAGACAGACAAAGGTAAGTCATCTTCTGCTGAAAAACTACTATTTTCTATAGCATTTTTGAGGCTATCATGCATGATTCTCGCTTTACAGAAACAATATCTTAGTAAGACGTTGAATGTTTGCTAGCTGAATGTCTTTAGGATGACAACAGCCATTGTCAAAAAATAGCTAAATTTTACTTTTTTCAGTTCGAATTCTTCTATCAAAATCTTTCAACCATTCTTCCGTTATTAAAGATGTCATTCAAACTTTTTTAGTACTTTTCCATATGACAGGCAACTTATCACACTAATGCTTTAAAAGCTCTTGAGTGTTTTGTCTTACCAATGACCAATAGCTTTTTCTTCTCTCCAGCAGCACACAAAGTATTACTGTAAATTTTTGTTTAGGCAGCTTACCACTAACGCATTCTTCAGGTTTAAGTGTAAAGGTATTGTCTGGTAAAGGACGAAAAAACAAACCTATTTAGTCTGCATTAAAAATATCTCTTGACAAACAGTTTTTCAACAGTGGAGGAATTTTATTTAAAAAACTGACATCACATCTTCTGGATTGACACTTCCAGTTTCCGTAGATATGGCTTTAAAAGCGATGTTATACCTAAGATGAACATTTTCCAGTAATCCAGATGATGCATTAAAATTAGTGTATCATGAAAAAATCATGCAGTAATTTAAAAATAATACTGGCCAAAATGTCTATATTTACTATGGAATTCTATGTTTCTTGCTTTTACAAATAAATCATAGCAAGCTGTATCTATCTGTAAACCCATTAGCCTCAAAAACTTCATTTAACACCTATATTGACATTAGACTGTCGTTTGCTTAATAAATTCATTTTCTGTTTTTAACAATTGCGGCTATGTCTTTCTAAAGTAAAGCTTTTCAACAAATCTTTAATAGTAAGTTTTTCCTAGTTATTTATAAACTTACAAAATATTAATATTCTATTCTGATTTCTAGAGATATTTATCTTAATCATAAACGCCATGCCACGAAACAAAATAAAATATATATCCAAATAAAATAACCTTAAACGACATTAGTACCATGTATGCCTACGGGAAATAACTCAATACGTAAAAACATTTTCGATTGTGCCGCTCTACTGCACTACTGTTATATGAGATTTTGTATTATTCAGTTCCGGACTATGAAAAAAAAAAAATGTTTGTTTAATAGACTTGTCCACTATTGAAGGTGTCCATTATAAGAGATGTCACTGTATATATTAAAAAAAAACACATAAATTAAAGAGGCTCTAGGTTTAGGGAGTTACACATTGAATAACTCGGACAAATACCCCATAGGAAATTGAACCTAGATAATAGGCAACGTGACCGAGAAATGTTGCCAAAACACTCTACCCTATTCCACTACCGTGGCGGTTAATATGACAAATATATCACAGAGGACATCTGACATCTCTTGTCAGATCAACTTTTTTTATAAAAAAAGTGATTGTATGTTCTACTATATAGTGTATGTTCTAGTAAGTTTCAATTCAGGTTTTTAAGATTTAACGAAGAGTATTATGAATAAGTAGCTTTGTAATTTTTACAAATTTAAAATAATCCTATTCCTTTAGAAAAAATATTATGTGTAACTAGCATGGTCTTTTTCTATTCCTAGATTAAGATCATGAACATAGAGCTTGAAAAAAGTATATCATGCATAACACAATTAAATTTAATTACATTAATAATATTATAAGTTGATAGACATCAACTTTATAAATCAACTAAAAATAATAATACATCGACAAACATAATTCTCACCTAGTAAAAAAGTACATAAACTATTTGATTTTGGTATGTACAACCTTAATCGTGACCCACTTGCAATAAATTCCACTATTGCATCAATTCGTTGAGCCCTTTGAAAAGCAGACAATTCAAGTTTGGCTCTAGCAGCATCCTTAACAAAAGAAAACAAATATGAATCAGTTTTAAAAAATGTAAAGGTTAAAACCTACTATTTCAGTAACTCTTAATCCAGGATTATCTTTTTTAGAATGGACACCAAGTAGGGATTTAAGTGCTTTATTTTCAGCAGTTAAAAGATCGTCATATCTTGAACTACGTTGGTCATCATCCGGTCTATATCTTACCACAGTAGCAAGACCTTTTGAAACAAGTGCTTCAGCTACATTCCTAAAAACATAAGTCGAATAAAAATCTTTTTTCAAATTTTTCTCGTAAGTAATCAACAAGTTATGAAATTTGAAAAAATTTTTCGTTTATGTTAAGTTTGGTAAGATATGTTAAGTACTGTTGGTAACGTCTTAATAGTTACGAAACTAGATTTTTCTCAAAATTGGCAAATACTTATCAGACCTCAACGTGGTTTTCTGTATATGTATAGCTCAGTAGTAGTAGTAGTAGTAGTAGTAGTAGTAGCAGTAGTAGTAGAAATAGTAGTAGAAATACTAAAAAAACCAAATACCAAAAGTACCAAATTTAAACTAAATATACTGAAACATATTCATGAAATATACATATGAAAAAATAAAAACAATATTTATATTTTTCGTACTCACTTGCCATTAATGTTAACAGTAGCACAAACTTTTTCTGGATAGCTGTCTCTAGCTTCTTGAATGTAATCTATAACCACATGTACCTTTTTTCCTATTAATTTTTTTCGCAAATACTCTCTGGCCTCAAACATGTATGGTATATCATATAATGGACGGAATCCTTTAGGTCTCGGTATAGGTTTTCCATCATCATCATTAACTCGTCCAGATTCTTTTGGTGGCCTAATGCTAGCAAGAAATATTTTTTTATATTCCCCATTACCTTGTTTTACAACAAGAGCGTCACCATTGATAATTTCAGATACTGTAGCGGTAAATTCCTTTTCTTTTCCAGTAATTTTAGGAGTGGTAGCCTGCCAATCTTTCCACAACCTCTTATGAGCCTCTTTCGCTTGACGTTCAGCATTTCTTAAACGATCTGCTCCTGATTTCATAAAAGCAATAGACCAATCAACACATCTAGCAAAACCTTCTTTTAGTAATAATTCTGCTATATTTCCTTTGGGATGGATAATGGTTCCAACAAAGTTTGTATTATTTACAGATTCCAAGACTATTTCCACTTCTCGTTGTAAAAGACGAACCTCAACAAAATATCTAGCTTCTTCAGCATATTCAACTTTGACTGAAAGATCAGGCTTACCAGAACTATCAAGTTTGAATCCCGGGCACTAAATTTATAATGAATAAGTTTTAATTAAACAGAAAAAATAACCATAAATCAATAACATAAAAACTACTAAAAATGGTCTGCTTTTCATTGTTATGTACAATTATTTTTATTTAGCAATATTTTCACTAATGTTAATCTGACAAAACACGGCCAAGGAGGGCCCTAGTACTAGGAAGTCTACTGGGCCCCTGGTAATATCCACCTATACTTATGGAAACCAAAGTCACTTATCTTTACTTAAACAAAATTGACATCAAGGATGTTCATATTATAATATTATTAACATAATATAAAATTCAAATAAAAAATAAACATTACAGAATGTTAAAAAGTAAAGTGTTAAGAAAAAATAATAATTTCAAAATCTGTTTGTGTCAAGACTCCAATGCAAGATTTTCCAGATTTTCTAGACAGTCTTGGTAACCAGTGAACCTAAATACATTTTTTGTGTATAAACTAAACTGCTAAATGATCACTGGCTTCAAAACCTGCAGCACCTAATATCATTAGAGTCGCTATGACATTTCATAATAAAGCCTAAAGTTTATTTGATTACTATTATGTTTTGATCGTTGACTGCTTAATTGTATTCAGTAAATAGGAAGAGGGATAAAAATAGACAAAACAAGTCTTTGTGTGAAATAAAAAACTTATGAAAAATAAAATAGTGTAATATGTAAATGGTCGAAGTTCATTTGAAAAAAAGAGATGTAGCCGAAAACACAAAAATAGAAGCACAAAATAGAAATTCATGTTTCATTGCTTTAAACAAAAGTAAGAAAAATAGTATAGAGCTTGAAAGTATAATCACTGACATCACAGGCCCTTTCTCTAAAACACAGTGATGGACACAAAGGGTATTCTCTTATGGACACAAAAAGATAGATGCTATGGTAGGTGAGGCACTGGTTGTTAACTTGTTTTGTAGATAGACTTGTTTATTCAGAAAACCAGAAGTACATTATTACACCCCCAATAAGATGAAATGGTGGAGCACATCAATGCACGTTATAAATAATTTGCATGTTTGTGAACGAGAGCAGTCACGAGTGTACTGAAGAAAAGTTATTCTGCCTGATTCCAATCAGGTATAATGGAAAGGGGATATTTCCAAAGATTAGGAATTAGGAAAGACCATACACTGTCATCACGGATAAATGATGTGTATCAAAATTGACAAGAGTGAAAAATTCTTTTCCACTTTATTGTGATGAAACTGATGGAGACAATAGAATTTAAGGAGAAAATGAACAGCAGCTGCCCAAGTCCCACTTATAGCAGCAGATATGAGAAAATATGCAGAATATTCTAGAGCATTCTGAATCAATGTAGAACTGCAGCGGGACTCTTGAAATGTCGATATCTGAATATCGTCATCGAAATTATTTCGATATCGATGTCGATAGGTACTAATCGAAATATACTTTGGAACTCTTGAAAGGGATCGACATTACGCTCGGGCAACTTCGTCAAAATTACAGGGTTGCCAATGAACGATAGCTAATTTCATCCTTTTTCTTACTCTATTATTATATTCTTTCTATTTCTTAATCATAAGTGTACACAAAATCTTATATTTAAAAGAATTTATGCATGTACATGTTTTTGTTAGTATTTACAGAAAGAAATAGCTTTATTAAGTGAAGAAGTGACTTAAAAAATCACCAGAAGTATGGTACCTATATATTGAGTTATTGGGTGCGAAGTTTTAAAGTTAAAATTTAGTTATAAATGATAATATACAACGTTGCCTGTAAATTTAACATAGTGCAACAATTAGAAGAGAAAACTTTCAAAGATGACAATTACGAAACACAAATGATCTATTAACTTTACTAAATATAAGGTTTATAAGGTACTATATAAGACCATGATTTATTATTTACTAAATGGACAAGCCTCAGGAGTAATTCACTGCCGAATCTTCTATTAGAATCACTTAAAAATTAATAAACACGAGCCAAGAGGTACCTAGGTATATTTAATTGACACTTAAGATTAAACACTTGACTATTTATATTCCCAGTGACAGTTTTGACACTGAACCTAGAGGTTATGTTATATCTCGTAAACAAAACCAAACATTTCGATGGTTAAACAGAAATAGCATATTCTGCCGTGTGTTAGAAGGAAAGAGTAAATCATTTCGGGCAGGATATCCTCGTCGACATTATTTCGATACGAACGGTCGATTTTTCGTAACTATTTCGATAGTGAAATTTTCGGGAGTACCAATTATTCGATATAATATCGATATCGATCGGTTGACATCCAAACGACATTTCGGGAGTCCCTATGCTGGTATCCAAATGACCTAGTTTATTCCTTAGCCCTATATAAGAGAATGAGCAAGCGATTGATACTCTAAATAAGTGTGTCTCACTTGATGTTTAGAAAGTGAGAAATTAAAAACTCGTGAGTAAAGCTAAGTGACAGCAAGTTATAAGTAGCAAGCAAGTATCGATGTGATTACCTATATTGATAAAGAATTATTAGACTGTGGTAATTTGTGGACACTGCGAGATTGTTTCAGTTTGTTGAGAGTTTGTAGACATATTTTAAGTTCCATAAAGGCATTTTAAAATAGTAAAAGTGTAACAGTATTGAATTCATAAAAAGAAAAAAATTTACAGGAACACCGTAGATATTTTACTGCTCTTTTGAACAATCTTCTCTTCTATATTATGCATCAATAATTTAGAATCCCCTTCACAACATTCAAATAAATGGAATCTATGCTTCTTTGCTATGTAAATTACAAATTAGGGTTATATAGATACTATGATTATGATTACCATAATATATTTTTGTACATCTATAAGACTGAGTATATATTAGACTGAGTATTACTTTAAATTTAATTGCTGATCTTTTTTACTGACAGACTAGTCGATTAGATATTGTATCATTCTTCTGTTAGAAATATATTTATCATGTCATAATATTTTAGGCTACTAGTATTTACATCGCTCTTGGTCTTTTTCTTACTTTATTTTACATTCTTCCTGGGCCATGACAAGTTGTAGCAACTGTACCCCCCCCTTAAGAAAACAGCGTGTATATATTGTTAAAGAGTATAACTTATAATTCCAAATTAAATTGTACTTGTTAATTGCGATATGAATTATGGTAAAGAAATTACAGTAAAATAAAATAGCTATACTTACTCTAATTCCGGAAATCATCAACGTAATATGATAAAAATCAGGAAGTAAAAAGGCACGGACTGTAGATCCATCTCTAACATGTTCTATGACAGCTCTAATTGGTTTATATTGCTGTTTGTCAACAAAAGCTCTCATATTATCAATTGACCACTTAATGTCCCGAACATGTTCCTAGAAATTTTTAACAGTATAGAATGCATAATTTGTTTCCTGACAAGAAAAGTAAAGTACTATTGAACATTTTCTTACAATTGACCAATAATGATTTACAATATAACAAACCTCTTAATTTTTGCATGCTGTTTTAATAAATTAGTCATTAACAACACCAGCAGGAGAGTAGTAAAAAAGACTGCATTCTTACTCTATAAATTATTTGCATACATAATAGCCAATTAGGACATGCAATTTTTGTTGCTGTCGGCCTTTTTTAATAATAAAAAAACTACCTAAATCTGACTAAAAACATTCAATAAATTGATAACCAGTTGATTATTGGTAACATTGTTTTTGCTTTGTTTTTAACTGTAAATTTGAGCATTGGCTAAAAAATACAAAATATTTTATGCAAACAAAATTGTGAATATGAATATGTGAAAAACTTTGGCATAAAAACACAAATTGTTGCTGAATAATTCAAAGATCCACAAAATGTAGACATTACATTACATTGTGTTTCATAATGTAAAGCAGGTTATTTAATGTAGGCAGTATATTTTAGGTTATACTGAAGTATAGAGTATACACAAAGATTTTTTTATTCCACACATGAATGTACAGTAAATAAATAATTCTGGTTAAATCTGTGGAAACATATTTTAATAATATTTTTTCCTAAATTCTCAATCTTAAAACTTTATTTTTCTCTTTAAAATTGGCCAAAATAAATAAACATCATTTTAATTTTTGTTTTTTTATTAGATGCCATCTTGCATCATAAATTATTTATTAATGGATGCAAGCAAAGACGTTTAAATAAAGGGGACTTATTTATTTACATTTCTGGATGAAGCCATGTCTATTCACAGTCTAATTGTATCATTGTTGTCAGCTATTTAATTGTGCTGGAAATGTACTTTATACTTTTATTGTAATTTTCATCACAATTGTGAAATTATTATTAGTATAGTGTTGTAATATTAAGTTATACATACAATATTCTTGAATTCTATAAATATTAAAATATTTTTCATTTTTCATATTTGCCATATTTGAAACTTGGCAACTATGTAAAAATTTGTTCCATGTTGGCAGAATATGGCGTCTGTTGTTTGCAAATAGTTGTTGTTAGTAAAAGAAATTTAATAAGTGAAACGTGATTTGATTAGTAATTGATTATATGTGTTTTGAATAAACTTTGAAGGTGTGAATATGATTAGACAGTGTAAAATTGGCAAGAAATTGGATTATAAGCATCCACATCTATCTTTCCACAGGTAAGCGTGATTGAAGGTCACTGTGAAATGTGTATGCAACTCTGACCAGTGTCGTGCTTGTAGGTAACTTTTATTTGATTAAATATTAAAACTATGATAACCATTATCATTACAGAAAAAAGTTCATCGCAAAATAAATAGCTGCAAAAAAAGTACTGTATAATAAGCGTGGGAATCCACTGTAATATTTATGTTTAATATTTTTAAGTAGATATTTCAGTGACATCCCTTATATTCTACCCTACATTAGAAGTTTTAATTATTCATCATTTTCGAGGTCTACTACAAATTTTTTTAAAAATGTGTTTACATTTTCGTTTACAGTAGTACAGTTTTACTACATGCACCAACAAAAATTGAGTGCACCAACAAAAATTGCAATAGCAAAAATGTGGTAGTGTGTTCACTTAAATATGAATAAAAATACCGAAGATACAAGCAAGTGAAAGTAGCATTCATTCACACAGTCTCCTTCGGGAACATCAATATTTTTATGTATCGCTTAAAGTTTGCCTCTATATTCTAAAAGTGGTATGTGGTATGTTTTTTAGGATGCCTGAGGATGGTGCAACAAAAAGAAATGGTTACAATTATTGGGATTCAAAGAAATTACTTGTAAATACAAATTTATAGTTTACATATTGAAATAATTCATAATTCCTATTGATTTTTTATAAGGATGCTTAGTATCTGTTGAAATATATTTACATGTTACTATGCCTATATTATATTTTATTTTGAACCTTCTAAAATTTACGCCACTGGAGATGTAATCGCGCACGAAAGTTGGAGGAAAATAAAGCTCTCTGCTTTCCCCTTGCCCAGCTTCACCTAACATATGAGATAGACTGTGACATGCCTAGTCCCCTTTATTTAAATGTCCTTGGTTGCAAGGGTTTCAAAATCTTAGAAGATTGTAATCAGCATAAATCACTTTGGTTGTTCTTTATCTTGAGTTTGTTTTGTGACTATTATTCAATCAATTTAATTGTATTTTCAATTAAATAGAATTCAGTAATCATTTTTACGAGTTATTATCGAATTAGTCTCATTTTGAAAAGTACAAGCAACAGGCAAAATTATATACATCAAGCCAAGCAATTATATATCAGTTGATAGAAAGTGTAAAATTTATGCGAAGTATTGTATCTAATAATTAAATAGAAAAAAAATCTTGTTAAAACCTTTTTCACATTTTACCTTTATTTCATATTGCATATATTTAAAAAATTTCCATAATAAAAATGTGTATCTAAATATTGTAATGTTAATTCCTATATGATAGTAACATTTACTATATGATAATAAAAATTAAATTTTTTTAAGTAAATATGACCTAAACGTGCCAACTTTCAAACAAAAAAAATTACTTCAATTAGGTCGAATAGTTCTCAAGATATTGAATAATATTTATAAAAAATACATGGGGATTTCGTTAAAAAGTTCTTAATTTAATAGTAAGAACTTTTTCATGAATAATTTGAAATTCAATAATATCAATACTAAAGAGATAAAGGGAGTCTTAGTAAATAAAAATAGTCTATAGGGATAGGTTTAGGGATATATAGATTAGGGATAAAGTCTTTTTTGTGAGCGCTCTATATACAAAGGTATTGTGAAAAAAATGCAAGCTGATTTGATTAATCACATTAAAAAAGAAAAACCGAAATGTTTCGTCTCCTCACACATAGATCCATTTTATCCAAAGTTCTTTTGAAGTTGTGCGGGAATATATCATTGTTAAGATATGGTATTGCAGACTATTAATCTTTTAACATGGCCAATGGTGTGGGGTCCAGAGAAAATTTACAACTACAACTTATAATACAGTACTTAAGTGTCTTAATTCATTATGTTACATTCATAATATATCTATACAGGGTTATTCAGAACTTATCTCTAAAACTTTGAGGATATGTGCATCCTTAAATAAGAAATCGATATCACCAAAAACATTTATAATAAAAGTCTTAGGATTTCCTGTAAACAATGTTAAAAGTTATACCATTATAAAGGACTACGTAGATGGGCAACTGTACTTCAACATCTGATATACCTACCACATTCCTAAGAATGTGGTAAAAAAAAGTAAACACGTTTCACAAGTAGACACAGTCTGTGTCTTCTCTCAATGCCGGTGTTTTATTTATCGTAGGAGTGTTAAACTGTAAAATTTTCAAAATGGCTCATGTGTACAGTAATGTTGAGTTAATGGACTGTTACCAGTGGATTATTAATTACAAGTTAGGTTTTGTGAGTGGTTGTTGCAGCAAAATGATGAAAATCCCCAATTTATTTAATAATTTGCGTTTACAAGATCAGTAACCAGGAGGAACATTCGGTTTAGTGCGGCAAAATTGGATAAGGCGTGCCCACAAGGTATGTGCAAATTTTTTATAAATTTCATGTTTCTAATACCTAGTAATCAAGTAGCGCAATTCTCCAAAATCAGTGTAACAAAATTTTATTCATTTTAAAGACACGTCACTTTGGTCACATCTATCTATCTTTAAGTTTATTTTAAAGTAAAAATGCTGCAAATCTTTTTTGCGCCGGGTGTCGGTATACTCTCAGAACTTCCGAAGTTTTTTTCATGCTAACCAGTTTGCATTGTCAGTGCCAAGTTACAGTCTCCGTTACAGTGGACCAGATTCCAGCGGCGTGCAATGAAAAATTTTTAAATAGTTTTCAAAAGCGCCCAAAAACTTTTTTTTTGCACTACCACATTTCTACATGTATGTTGAAAATCCCCAAATTTTATTATGGATAAGTTCTGAATAACACTGTATATGACAGTATCTGTTAAATCTTGGATAACAAACAATTTAAAAAACATTTTAAAATTTGTATTTTTTAATCCATTTACTCCTGCAAAAATTAATGTTTAAACGTCAAACGGTTGACACGTAAAACCACTTAGTCTAATACTTTCTGCACAGCTCTGCTAAGGATTTACAATTATAGGACAATTCTATACAATTTTTATCATAAGGTAGAATACCACTTTTCATGCATCTAATTGAAATTTGATTTTTCTAAACATATTATCTATCATTGATTGAATAGACAAATTAATTCATATTTGGATATCTGTTGTTTCTTGTGTATCAGCAATCTTTTGTGGCTGGGCATTGTAATAATCAAATTTATGAAAAATCAACAACTTACCGATGATGGAGTTGTTCCCCATTTTCCTTTCCCAGCTGCTCTGGCAGCATCTTCCAGTTCAATATATCGCGTTAATTCTGGGCTTTGTCTAACTCCTTCTCTCCTTACAGTTACAAGCCCTTCAGATATTAGTGACTCCGAAATATTCTCGGCAGTATTATAATCTAAAAACCATGAGCATCTGATATTATTTTGTTTACGTTCACCAATATTATTTACTATAATAAATCTTGATACTGAAGCAGTCTACTATTTCTTTTACAATGTATATTTTACACAAGTTGTGTGACCCATTTGTAAATTTGACAAAAAATTTGAATATATTCCTAGGAGTTAACAAGGCTTTGCTTGATAAATTTAATCACTTTTACTCTTTTACATAATTTTTCATTAAATGTCATTATTTTAATTTTGATTTGTTCGATCTGAATTTGATATTCCAGATATTATTAAAATATAAAATTTTCTAAAAAGGTCGAATTCTCCAGTCAGATCTCACCGAGCAGCTCTACATGTTATATAACCTACAAATATTTGATATTTCTATGGGTAGTATATCTACTATGTTGCAGAATGCAAGTTTTGCTGCATTGGTTTAGAACAAAGTAGTATACATATAGTATATATATAGTAGAACTTAGTATAGTACAAATAATAATTCAAGATGTCGCTTTTGGAATACAGCTCTGTTTCACTGTCATTGTCACTAAAAAATATCTCTTGTAAAATGTAATACTATTCCAAATTCCAAAGCAATTATTTACATTCATCTGATTTCATCGATTTGAAAAATTAAAATTAAGGTGTATGTATTTTTATTTGGCAAATTATATATAAATTTTTAGAATACAATTGAAACCCTAAAAAAAGCGTTTAGCAGACATGTTTCGATTCACTTGCTTTATGATCATGCGATAGCTCAGAATCTGCTCGCTTTTATCTGGAACATTAAAACCCCTGTTTTAAATGACATATTATCATGTTTTTATGGGAATATTCAGAATTTAATTGTTTTTTATGTTAACTTACAATACCTTTTCCTTACTTTTAAATATAAAAAAATCACAAAACAAACCCATAGATAGAATAAATTTGGTTAATTGGTTTTTATGTAAAATTAATGCTTTTTGCAGATTTGAGTTTACTCTTACTACTATCTCAGTCACTGGACCAAAATATACAAGGTGTTCAAAAATGCAAGCCTCAAAAATTTCAATAATGAATTTTCAATTAATTTCATTTGATATTTATTGAATTGCTTTTTTCAAATAAAATATATCATAATAATTGAATTCAATACTTTTTTTATTTAATTTTCTATTGAACTACATTAGCATTCTCTATATCTACAGAGCAGTTTTTGAGTTCTATAAGTTTATTTAGGCAAGTAGGTCATTTTTTATTTCGCTATATCTCCACAACTAGTGTTCCGATTTAATTCTTTTTAGTCTTAAATTGAAGGAGAAAGTCAGTTCTTTCTAAAGCTTTCGTTAGCTCTGTAATTTTGGTGTTAGTTTAAAAAAATGAGTGGAAAGCAAGGCCTATTTTCAACAGTGTCCGCCATTTTGTTTCTCGACACTTCAGCCATATTCATATAGAACTTGTAGCCTATTCAACTCAATTGTCAACAACTGTCAATATCAAGAAAAATAAAAAGTATGTTTTTGTTTTGACAATCCGGTATTTTATTATACAGGGTCCGGCAGGGAGATATGGTGTTTTTGAAACAACTGTTACGCGCGGCAGTGTCGAGCGAATGTTTTCAGGATGGCTGATATCTACTCGTTCCGCAATGCCATTTTAGTATCCATGGAGCCGTGGTCTGTGGTACATCGTGTGTTTATTTACAATAGGTACGTTTATTGAAACTGGTCGTTCTGTTGTGCTCACACAGCGATGATTTCGAAACCATTTTAACATTGGTCGGCATGGTCGCGTTCTAAAACGCGATACCATTTTGAAGTGGGTGAATAAATTTCAAACAACAGGATCGTTGAGACCTGGGACTGCACGGGGAGGAGATCGAAACCCCGAAAACATTGAAAGGGTATATTGTCGCTGTGTGAGCGCAACAGAACGACCAGTTTCAATAAACGTATTGTAAATAAACATGCAATATGCCACAGACCACGGCTCCATAGCTACTAAAATGGCCTTGCGGAACGAGTAGATATCAGCCATCCTGAAAACATTCGCTCGACACTGCCGCTTATTATGGATGGATTGTTTATTAATATATAGCTAATTGCACAAATGGGTGGAGAACACACTTCAGCACTGGCAAGAAACTCATCACAAGAACTCAAAAACAGTTAAAGGTAAACTGGTAAAACTTGCATAAACAACCTAGCAGAAGATGCCGAGTTCCATTTGCGCTTAGAGGATGATGAAACGATGGAACACATTTTATGTACCTGTCGCACTGAGGAAAAGATCAGACAGTCAGTATTTGACAAAGGGCAACTTCATAAGATGACTTGGAAAGTTCTCAGTCAATAAAGTAATCAGCTTCATTAAGAGGTTGGACATATTGGGTGAATAATTATCTCAGTCATAATAGCCCACTCACTTTCAAACTTCACCTAAATGCACAAAATTATAAAACACATTTTGTTCTACAATCATTATAAAGCTATTTTAAATAAAATAGGTATCATAAACTTTAAAGAGCAATATCTTAGAAACCGTTAAAGGCAGATATAGACAACACCATATAACTGGAAACAGAATTTAATTCTGTTATTTGAAGAAAAAATATACAGGACATTCCAAATAAATAAATTTTTTAGGCATCGAGTTTCCTTAGCATTAAACCGCATAAAGTAACACCCAGTAAAGATGTGTTTTAATGACAACGTTAACATTCTTCAACATAACCTTCCTCTCGCATTAAAGTTTCATTTTCATATTGATAAAACTTGGGTAGCAACCTATTTTCCAAAAGGGCAGCTTTCGTCATTTTTTTTTTGAATATAAAATAGAATTTCGCAGAAGATCGCAAAAGCTAATCCGATTTTCAAAAATAAAACACCATTGAATAGACAATTTTATTCGTAAATAGAAATTAAAAAAATTTACTGGCTGTTTCCTTTAAAAAATTCGAGTTGAATGTGACCGCATCGAAATGCAACAGCCTGTATGTGTGCACATAATTTTGAAAGATGGTTCTGTTAGAGTCCTTTACCTTTTTAAACATTCACACACAAAAATGTGATATTTTCAGTAAATTGTGTTGTCCAAATTAACATCCCCGTACCAGCTAAACTATTGTACATAGGGAACGTGGTTCTTTGAGAAAAATGTTAACATAACCTCATTAACAAATCATTACTCATTTTTTGGGATATTCCAGGGTTATATCGGATGTGCAAAAACTCATGCCACGGTAGCATAAACACGTTCTTGGGACAGCCCATAGAAGATATTATGATGCAGAACATATGGAAACACGTTAAGAGCAGTTTTAATTGACCATGTTTCTTTTTCACAAACAGCTGAAATGTTTTCAGTGCCAAAATCAACATTATATGACAAATATAGAGGTTTGCATGGTGACAAATAATGGAGACCACCTCTACTCAGCATTCAGGAAGAAAACCAAATTGTTAGTGCTATGGAAGTTGCTGCTAGTTGCAATTTCCCGTTTACTCAGTTCATCTTGAAATATTTTGTAAAGCAATATCTTGATCAAAAAGGTGTCACCATTAAATTTTTAAATAATAACCGCCCAGGTGACGATTGGTGCGATTATTTTCTGAAACAAAATCCAGTTCTTGCACAAAGGAACTGTGAGAACATCAAGCGTTGTAGAGCAGAGCTTAGCTTAGCTACAATTAATGATTATTACTTGAAAGAATCGATGCGTAGTGTTCCTATTGAAAATTTAGTAAACTACAATGAGCCAAATCTAACAGACGATCCTGGCAAAACAAGAGTGTTTGTTAACAGAAAATCTAAGCAAGCAAATAGAGTAATTGACAACTGCAAGTCATCAACATCCGTTATGTTTGCTATAACTGGGGATGGACAAATACTACCAGTTTTTGTAGTGTATACAAGGCAAACTACATGTATCCTGATTGGGCGGAAGGAGATCCTCCAGGAGCACAGTATACCAGCACACCATCGGATTGGTTTGACGACAACACATTCGAAGAGTGGTTTATGACTTTGGCCCTGCCCTATCTAAAAAGAAAAGAAGGCAAAAAGGTTATCATAGGGGATAACTTGGCAAGCCATCTATCTGTCGATGTAATCAGAAAACGCCAGGAAAATAATATATCTTACGTTTTCTTACCCCTAAATGCCACATACTTGTGCCAACCTCTTAATGTGTCTGTTTTCCGCCCAGAAGAATTCACGAAGTGAATCAAGCAGATATAATGATCAAAATATTAATGAACCTTTACTATCTGGATTTGAAAATGTTATGAATAAAAATACTGCAGTTCAAGAAAGAAACGCGGAAAAACGAAAAAGAAGATTTGATGTCCCTTGTGGAAAGTCCATCTCAGCAAGTGATTAGAGCAGCCATCAACATCTTCAGATGCGGTGGATGGTAGTGAAATAAATGAAGATGAAGAAGATAAGGACGACTGTGTGGAAATGGAAGATGAAATCTCAGAGTCCAAAAAAGAAAAGTTTCAAACAGATGTGAAAACTTCTTCCGATGTTGAGAAGGATACATTTTTTATCATTGCTCTCGTATATGACAAAAAAACTAGGAATGAAAAAGTAAAATTTTTGTAGCTAAAATTGTGGACATTAAGAAACAATGTTTTGTAAGTTGCCTGTGTAATTATAAAGGTAAAAACGACGTATTTGTTTTCCCTGTAACTGAAGATGTCATATCAATTACCTTAATAGAAATAAAATATAAGCTGCGCAATCCGTGTGTTGCTAGAGGCAGATATATTATTGTTTCCCAAAAATGTTTTTTTGGATTTATGAATAAAGTTTTTTTAGTTCAGTATATTTATTCTCTAAGACCGTTTTAGTTCCAGATTAGACCTCAAGCCTATTTTTTTTTTTTTTTTTGGAAAAATTTGTTCGATAAAGGTGTCATGAATCCTATATCAGACAAATACACAAATCTAGCAGTTTTCTATAGAAAAAAACTATTGTCCGATATATTCCCGAGTATATATATTCTGGGGTTAATCTGTCCACTTAAATCGGGACAGTCCTTCGATCGGACGATTATTCATTGAAGGCTTGTTCACACCATTTTGTCAAAAACTGGTGTTTTTTAGTTAAATAAAAATTTTTAGTTAGGTAAAAAATAATAAATAAAAATTTTCAATAATTAACAACGTAAACTTTTATTCTACTAATTAACAGTTAACTATAATATAGGTAGTAATAAGGTATTGTACAAAAAAATTAAAAAATATTTACATAACATAACTATTTATGCCTATTTAAGAAGACATTGTAGTTTTAAAATTATATTTTTCAGATGACTTAATTTTTGCTCCCTAATATATTTATAAAATTCAGAACATGATAATTCTGATAATCTTCAACGTGACGTGACCATACACGCGAGCTCAATTGGGGCGACGTGAAACAGCAAATGAAGCTACATTTGCTGGAAAATGCGCCATCTAGACAACACTTAGGTATGTTGTTTATCTAAATTGCCGATATTTATTTATGCACCTACTGATAGGGTTGTCGATTTGCAAAACAGATTTGTTTAAGACAGTGAAATGAATTATTAAAAAGCAGCCAATTTGTTTGTGTATTGCAATAAAAAATTGGCTATCGGAATTTTTAATGGTTTTATCGGGATGTCGGGACAGCAGGGCTAATAACGGTGACTAGTGATATATCGGGACGGTTGGCAACCCTATACATGCGCCACATTTTAGATTTAAGCTTAATGTTATTTATCAGACGGCATGTCATAATGACATCATATGTCATTTGATTAGTGACGAAGATTCCAGAAAGTTCTACTACCATAAGTAACATACCATAGATTCAAAAAGTACTATTACAATAATTTTATTTGACTCGTTGATGTCATTATATTATGCCATCAGATACATAACTTAATGCACCTGTTGTTTCAAAAATACAAAACTTTAAATTTTTAGAAAAATATAATAATATTGATGCCACCATATCATAAAACTCATTAAGGTACATGCCGTTATATAATATTCGTGGCTAGTACCGTAATGATTATCCTTATGATCCTTATTACATAAATAACTATTATTATACTAGGATGAATCCATCGCAGATATTTATGTGTATGGGAAATTTTATGCCGTCAAACACAGAATTCAAAAATTGAAGTTACAAGTAAAGACCAGAATTAAGCAAAGTGGAATGACCGGAAAAAGAGTAGATCTGTGTTGTCACATTTATTTCTAAAGTATTCTTATTTAAAACAGGAAACATATTAATTACCTTATTTACCCATTTTTTACTTGTCTTTAACGTCCTTTATCCCTATTGTACTTTATTAAAGCAAACACAATGTTTAATTTGTCTTTTACTTAATAATATCAAGGAATTTCCGAATACGTGGCAACTGCGAAAGTTGTAAAGTTGACGACAAGCTGTTCATCCTTATTTAACATACATATTCTTGCATTTACGCTTTCCGTTCTCTGAGCTTCAACGACGTTGATTGGTTGAATCAGGAACCAATAAGCGACTGTGCTCGAGGTAGTAGGGAAACAGTGGCGTGATGTTGGGTTATTTCGCGCGCGTTTCTTAACGGTAAAAATTTGTGGTAAAATTATCAGTGTATTTATTCTTTGTGTCAGTGTTTATACTTATTTGTGTTAGTTAAAAAAGTGGAAGTGCATTAAATGTGTATTACTTTATTTGTTATTATAATTTTGTTATATTAATATATTATATTTAAGTGTTGAGGGAAGAAAAAATATATGGAGAGGTGCAGAAGCCTAAACTACATGAACGAGGTAGAAGAAAAGTGGAGATTGATGGAGATGCAATGAATGCTCTACGACGCAGTTTTCATAGCTTCTTTAAAAATGAATTGCCAACCTTGGATAAAATAATGCACGTCATCTACGACAATGAAATAATTCCTAAACCGAGCAAGACTTCATTAAGGAGAGTTTTACATAAGATGAATTTTAGATATGGAAAGGTTGACAGGAAGAGCATTCTTATTGAAAGAAATAATATAGTAATATGGAGAAACGAATATCTTATTAAAATTAACGAATTTCGACAGTAAGGAAGAAAAATTTATTACATGGATGAAACATGGGTCAACGAGGGACATACAGTGAAGAAAGTATTGGAAGATGGAAATGTGAAAAGTGTACGTCAAGCACTGTTAGAAGGTTGGTCAACTGGTGTAAGAATGCCAACAGGAAAAGGTCGTCGATTAATAGTAACACATATAGGAAGTGATACAGGATTTTTGGAAAATGGCGAACTTATATTTCAGTCAAAGACAACCGCAGATTATCAAAGTGAAATGAATGCCAATGTTTTTGAAAAATGGTTTGAACTTTTATTTCAGTCAAAGACAACCACAGATTATCATAAAGAAATGAATGCCAATGTTTTTGAAAAATGGTTTGAACACATTCTAACGATTTTGGAACCTAACTCTGTCGTCGTCATGGATAATGTACCATATCACAGCCGAAGAAGTGAGGAAACGCATTTTTACATGTATACATTAGTTTTTTACAGTTTTCCACAGAAATTTTTCGGTAATTATTTACTTTAGCGTAAAACTATCAAAATTTTCTGAAATTTTGTCTACCACAATTTTCGTAAATGCTGCTTGTTTTTCCTCAAAAACTACATTCATCCACAAAAAAATAACTTAATATATGTATTCAGCATACCCGAAAATAGGGGGATAGGCAAAATTTCAGGACAATTTGAGAGTTTTACGCTAAAGCAAATAATTTTTCACCTAATGATAAATCTAAAAATGTCTATATTAACTAGACACTTTTAGATTTGTATTTTTTTACCACTGGGCATATTTCAGTTAATATATACTAGAAGTATTCTATAGAATAGTATACGAGTATATATTAACTGAAATGTGCCCAATGGTAAGACAGAATATGCACGCCCATGCATCACCGCATTTTAACAGATCGGCGAGGTCATTCCACTTTGCTTAATTCTGGTCTTTACTTTAGTTCTTTATAAAACCTGTCATATGCCACATTAACATCATTGTACATCGAATTAAAAGACCAATGAGTATGCAATAATAGCACACATTACTGTGCATATAGAACAGGAAGATTTGCTTTTCCGAAATTAAAATACTCAGTAAAATTGGTAGGAAAGTTATGTTTAAGATTAATTGCAATAGATAGTTCCGTAGAAACAATTAACACAGGATAGTACTTGTCCCTAATTATCTACGCATCGAGGAACCTTACCACACAATTTTTGTTACCTAACACGAGATCAAGAATTCTATCATAATAATTATATTCAAAATTATGTTGAAACAACAGACAAACCCAAAAAACAATGCTATAACCGGCCTGAGATAAGTTCATCTTTGTAGGGTGAAAATGATAATTTACTGCAATGAGAACACAACCACCTTTCAATTTATTCAAAGTTGAAAATTTCCAGTGAAATCTATAAACCACACAATTACTAGTGAAAAGTTGTTCATGCTCATAAACAGTGGAATTCAGGCAAGTTTCTGTCAAACATATAACAAAATATTCAGATTGCACAGACACATTGTAAATATCAAATAATTTGGTTTTAAGACCTATTTTGATAATAAGTTACATCTTTTCGCTAACTGCTTGCTTTATTAGGCTTAATTTTAATGGAATTATAAGAGTGATGGTCTTCCGATATAACTAGATTAGTATAACTAGATGTGTCTAGTGAATATTAATTTTTATTACATATTATAGTGGTTTTTTAGAGGCAAACTTAAAAATGACTCTAAAAAGGTCTGAATCGTTATTTTGAATCAACCCGTTACACATTCTACATGTCCATACGCAAAAAAAAGTGTTGATTCCAAATAAGAACAGAAAATACCGTGAGCGTGGTGACATGTAAAAAAAACAAAATTTGTTACTGTGGCAACGAACGTACTGGCTCCGAAACAAATTCAAAGTTACCAAAAGATGCAAAAATCTTCTCTAAAAATCTTCTATCTGAACTATTTTTTTATACTAGGTGTTTTAAAAAGTTATATACATTATTTCATACATATTGGGCACCGTGTATATTTGGAATAGGCCTATTAGCTACTAATATATCTAGATATTCCAAGTTTCAGAATTTTATTTAAATACAGAATGTTATATGCATTACACAAATATTAATTTATTGAAAACTATGTAAATAAAAGATAGTAAAATGTACACTTCACTGCTTATTGAATATTACTTTGACTGCAAGATAAAAATTTACTGGTGTATAATAATTTTGAGTACCTGCATATAACTTATAAGATTTTTATATATTACCTTTTCCAAAAAAAATTGTACCATATTCACGTACTGCATTTGGAGGTTTTTCAGAAGTAAAAAATACTTCTTCTCCTATAAGTTTTTTACGTAAAAACTCACGTGCTTCCCAAGCCCATGGCTCATCTTTAGTTGTTTCACTTCTAAAAATAAATGACTAAATTAATACTACATTTTTCAATAACGTTAATGACAAACAAATTTGAATAAATCAAATATTTTTGTTCTAGTTAAAAAATTTACCTCATGTAGATTATGGAAAAAATTAGGTAGAAAAATAAAAGCATTTAGGCAGAGGAACTTCATTTATATTTTTTATTTCTCCCCTATCTTTTCTATTATTTTTTGAAAACCGTTTAGTATGGTGTTTTACGATTTTTGCTACTATTTCAACTTTATCAATGATAGACAAATACAGGCTAAAGTTGTTTCTTGAAAGTACGATAGCACTTTTACATAATTTATAGTTGTGTTATAACTTTTGAATAGTATTTTACAAATATTTATAAAAGTTGCAAATTTTTTTCAAATCTGCGTATATTTTGTCACATTTTAACAAAATCGTCTTCAAACACATGACCAAAACAAAGCATATCTTAATAAGCATATCTCAACTGATGTTATTAGATTTTTTCAACTTTAGATTATGAATACGCCGTCATATACTCGTAATTAGTCTAAGCGTGGTCTCTTGATAATTTTCTGTTTGTAAGAACATTACAATCAAAATTGTGACATTAATCGAATAAATAGTTCCTCCTGGGTGCAAACCATCCTAACGTGCATGCCTAGGATCAGAATATCAGCTTGATGTTAATGTAATAGATTAACATCAGTTGATGTTTGACTATGAGGTTTTTTCCTCATTCCAGCACTGAATAATGGTTAGGGCTTAAAAACGTAAGTCGTTCCTGATTGTGGTCTACTGAACAATAATATGCCACCCGCTCTCTCACACACGTATTAGACTTTCTGGCTTATCCTTGTGATTAGAATGAGTATAAATATTATTATGTAAAATATGGTTATTCAACCTTGATCAAGCCACCATGTGGAAAGTTAAAAGTTCTACCAAGGTTGTTAAACTTCATTAGTTTTGATTATTTTTATTTCTACACCATTTCCACAAACAATTTCTCAGATTATTCCAGTTATTTAGGAAGTTCTGTGTGACAGAATAATGCAACTGTTTACCAAAAAATTGCTACTTATTTAATTCTTACAACACCCCGACCAATAAAACAAAATATCACAAGCTAGAACTTTTTTGGGTGTTTAATGTTGGTCCAAGTGAAATAAGTAAGGTAGAGTGAAAACTTAGAGAACGCCAAAAATAGACAGATAGTTGCTTAAGGCCTTCAACTTAAGCGTCTCATCACTGCAATCTATAAGATCACTTGTGACTTCAACCTGCCTTTGCATTCTATTCCCGTTCCTGTGCTAAGCTTCTGATTTGATTTAATAGATGCTGTTCTAATTACTTAAAAGTAAAAAAAAAACAGTTGTACTAAAAGAAACATAAACCGACATTCAACTAAAACTAATAACTGCATTTTAAAAGCAAGATAATATATCTCTATCCACTTAATCATAATGATTTGTAAAAATGTTACAATTGCTTTTGCTCCATGGATGATGTAATTCACAGCTCTATATTAATGATAATTGCAAACTGAACAGACCTGAAGAACCTGCAGTATGAAATTAAATTGATATGCAAGAACAGATTATTCAAGTTTGATTCTCAAAGAATTAATATAATTTTAATTAAAAATTTAATAAAAATTGTAAATTTAGGCGAGTTAAAGATCACCATACATCTATATTATCTGGCAATACAAGTGCAGTTTACATAATTGGCGATTAATTTCAATATTGTCATCGGGTAATTAGATGAGTAGCCTGCTCTATTTTGAATAATATTTTAACAATTTTTATTTTCATCAGATTCAAACATAGACCTATTTTGACAATAGATTGAGTATGCTAAAAAAATTGTGTATGTTTAAGTACTTCTTTACAAAAATAAGATCTGGTACGACATAAGTAAGCACGAATTGAGAAATTTTTCAAACAGAAATGAGATATGAGTTATTTTTAAGTGTTTTAATTTAAGTTGTATACAGAATTTGTTAAGTTGGTGAGAAATAATGTGTATTTGAACAAATGAAACGAAAAAACGAGCATATAAAAAAGAAAATGGGAATGAGAGAAAATGTTAACCAGCTGTTAACCTTTCTCTTTAGTTATTTATTTGAAGGAGATGCCAACAGATCTTACTGCTATAATGGCACTTGCGAAAAAGCAGGTCACTATCTGTCCGTCAATTAGACAATAATTGTCAGACGGATAATAGTAAATATCAAGAGAGTTTGTAGTGTTTCTCAACACTACTAACTTTCCCTTTAGTGTTGAATAAAATATAAGAATAAAAAGAATGTTATAATGTAATTAGTAGTGGTGAGCATGATACAACTACACAGATATGCCAATGCGCATGGGGGCGTGGTCTATTGATTGATCGTGACGTCAGTTACGAGCAAAAACAATTGATAAACACAAAAATAATTACATCACTGCCCTTAAGGTATTGGAATTTTCGCATTGCATCACGAAAAACGTCATGCGCAGAACAAACGTAAGTTATGAGCATATCAGTGTAGTTGTATCATGGTGGTGAGAAACACACCGTAGTGCCCTCTTTGGGTCTTTGCTACTATCTGTCTGACAATTATTGTCAAATTGATAGACAGATAACGACCTGCTTTTCCGCAGGTGCCATTACACCAGTGACCTCTATTGTCTTTAAGGAAGACAATCCTACTTATTTATTTGAATGAGATGCCGAAAACAACTACTCCACAGGCAATATGCCCCGACTGGCATTGCCTATTTTATTATTACATTACCCATGGCACTCTGATGAGCGCAAAATAACCGTGAAACCGGTCAGTTTCTGGTAGAAGGTCTCGATGAACAATATGGCGGCGGCGACTCCTATGGGGATGTCGATGTAATGCAATGCCAGTCGGGGCATATAGCCCGTGGAGTAGTTGTTTTCGGCATCTCCTTCAAATAAAGTTATAATGTAATGTTTTAAATTTTTTTTATTAAAATATATAAGTAAAACAGAATTTATTAAAATGAATATTTTTGCAATATGTGGTAAATGAAGTATATCTATGTATTCCTCCATATAAGGAGATTGCATGACAGCGAACCTAGATAAAAATTGTTTTAGAATGGACCAATATTCTTCATCTTGATTAGTACAAACGCCTGTGAGGAGTGTCTCGGAAATAGTGAGCATGATTGACAGTTTGATGTTGATAAGGAGAAACTCCTTGTAACGTGGAAAGAGCAAAGTATCCTCGTCTCCAAATTTGAGTTCCCGGTAGAACATGACGTTTTATATAATTGGAAGTTGTTGCAATTCTATTTGGAATTTATACAATGAATCCTCATTTCGCTGTTATGTCATATATTCCCAGTATCCATTTCTGTGGAATAACACGTCTTACATTGTACTTCCTCTTTGTAATTACACTTTCATCTTTCTGAATGATGTGGCCTACATCTTCCAAAAGAAATAAAATATGTTGCAACAATTGCCATGAGCAGACATTTCTAAAAATCTGTATTGCTGTTTTGTTTAGGTTGTGTAAGATACATGGAGACACATTACTTTGAGTATAATTTGTACGGATGTCCATAATGTTTCAAAGAAAGACCCCAATGTAATTTGATAGTATTTCCTACAAAATTTCCAAAAAAATGCAGAATTTAAGAATATATCTGATTTTCAATGAATCACACAATATTGTCTTCTACATCTTTGAACCCGGTAATGTAAACTTTTTCTAATTAAAGATGCATCTTATAAAATTTGTAGAAGTGTTTCATCGTTATTTTGAATTATTTATTTTGCTTATGTCTAAAATAGTACGTACAGCATCCATTATAGAAAAAAGTCTAATTTTTAAAACAAAGAGTAGGTAAATATAACTGGCAAACAACAAAATAAAATTTAATGTAAATGTCCATTAAGATAGAGATACTAAATTTAGATTCAGCGGAACGTCCAGAGAGTTACCGAAGCATGGACTTTTCATAGATTAAAACTAAATTAAACTAAAAAGTGTAAGAGAAAACATTAATAAAATGATTACTTTTATCTATTTGTGAAAGTTCATACGTGTTTCACTTACATTATTTTCTTCATGTAGATTAATTATAATGAAACCAAATTTTTCTTGTCGTATTTCATAATTCGTGCACACGTATATCATACAAGACTCCAAATATACCTATGCTTTGTACAGTTAAAATTTATCAGAACACATTTTAAAGCAATTATAAAATATTTGCTAGAATTCATTATATAATTCATTCATCGTATCAAACAGCTGTAATATGCAAAGCAATATAATTATAACTTATAAAACATTTTTTCAATCGATAAAAATTGAGTACTTACGAATCTCCAGCTCTCCTAGCAAGTTTTGGAGCAGTAATTCCTGAAAAGTTCAATTGCTTCTCTGGAGGTGGAGCACCAATAGCTGCTCTAATAATAACAGAATCCCCAGAAAGGATCTAAGAAAATGATAATAAAATGTATTCCACTTTCTACACAAAATGCCAACTCACACGTTTAGGTTAACTTACATTAACTTAAATGTTTTTATTTTATCAATATTACTAAATGAGGAAGTTTAAATTAATGTATTAGTTGCCACCCCAATATAGAAAAACAGTGAAGGAAGCAATAAAAGCAAACATTTATTTTCCATATGTAGTAGTATTTGAACATAATGAAAAAATAAACCCTTCGACTTTTTATGATTTAAATAAAAATTGACAAATATCGTTGTGCTACAAAATAAAACTGATTTTACAATTCAATCATTATAAGATAAGTCATACCTGTTTTACAATTCCACGTTTCGGTTGAGGTGTTGAAGGCTGCTGGGTCGTCATCCTGGAATGTTTTGAGTGAATAGGTATGTAATGTAAAAATATGAAAGGGAGAAACTCGACAAACGTAAACGTCACGTCACCATAAGTTAACTGCCAACCACAAAACAAAAACTGCCAACTGTCACAAAACACAAAATATATTTAAAGAAAACAGGTAATTCCCTTGTACCAACCTTAGACTTTCCTGATCTAAATCACCATATATATAATACTAATACTACTATATCGCGGGCAAGGATTGTTAACTGTTTACAGGATTGCTCGATCGCTCAATTTTGTCATCCGCCTTTCTGACGTCATCGAAGATCTATGTAATCGAATTGTCGAAATATACCTATTTTGTGTTTGTTATATTTCACATTTGCAAAAGAATTTTCGTATTTGAATGATTATTAATATTATTATTTATTAAAGTTTGTAATAACAGTATAAAGTGTACCTATTTCTACAAGTTCGAGATCTTTGGATCTTTGATGACGTCACAATTATGGATTACATTGTAGTATAGGGATCGAGCAATCCTGTAAACAGTTAACAATCCTTGTATCGCGGGTAGAGGCCAAAAAATTCCGAAAACAACACGGCGCCGACATACAATCTCTATCCTTATCAAGAGTACCTTAGTCAAATATGCGCATGCGCACGAATTTCGCGACTTCCAATAAGCATGCAGCATAAATACTGCATCTCTGTCTACCGACTTCTTTTAAAAAAAGTTGAAAGTTGGAAAGTCTGTCAACCTCAAGGATTGTTAACTGTTTACAGGATTGCTCGATCCCTATACTACAATATAATCCATAATTGTGACGTCATCAAAGATCCAAAAATCTCGAACTTGTAGAAATAGGTACACTTTATACTGTTATTAGAAACTTTAATAAATAATAATATTAATAATCATTCAAATACGAAAATTCTCTTGCAATTATGAAATATAACAAACACAAAATAGGTATATTTTGACAATGCGATTACATATATCTTCGATGACGTCACAAAGGCGGATGACAAAATTGAGCGATCGAGCAATCCTGTAAACACAGAATGCTGTAAACAGTTAACAATCCTTGGTCACAGCTTCATAAGAAGCTGTGGTTATGTTAGGTTAGTTGCCTTAATTTGCACGTAGTTTGGTTTTTTAGAGGTGTGATGTTCGTTACTTTCAGAGTCAATCTAACTAAATTGATTAAAACGTCGGTGGTACCAAAATGTGCTAAATTTGTAAATAAAGCTTTTGGTAAAAAATATTTACTGTTCACTAATATAGGAATATCTGTAACCTTGTCCGGAATAGGGGACGTTCTTGAGCAAAACTTGGAAATAGTCACCGACCGAGACCAACACAATAAATGGGACATAACGCGAACAAAAAACATGTCTCTCTCTGGAGCCTCTGTAGGGGCAGTGTGTCATTACTGGTATTATTACCTAGATAAATTTCTGCCTGGTTATTCTCTAAAAATAGTTTTGAAGAAGATTCTTGTTGATCAAGTTATTGGTTCTCCACTTTGCATATCAACTTTCTTCATAACTGTAAATATTTTAGACGGGCCAACAATAGAAAAATTAATGAAAGATATAAAAACCAAAGGCTGGAAATTGTACTTTGCAGAATGGTTGATTTGGCCACCCGCACAATTCATAAATTTTTATCTTTTATCCACTAAATTTAGAGTTTTATTTGATAATACTGTGTCACTTGGATATGACATGTATACATCTTATGTTCAGTATACCCCGGTTGACGAATGTAAAAAAAGTTTTTGATTGTTATGCATCCGTTATTACCTATTATATAATAATTATAACTATATACATTACCTAATTTTGTAAAGGGCATACTGTGATAATAAATATACTTACCTCAAATACCTATTTAAATTTATTTATTTTTTAAGAAAATAATTTTAGTTTAGAATCAATAATTACTCGGTCCCAAAAAAACTCACACGCAAGCTCGTATTGTAGTTTTTTTGTGAGTTACTTTCTTTTATCTCCATCTTTTTTATGAATCATTGAATCAAACTATACTGAATTGGTTTAGGCTTTTATATATCTGTTAGGTATTATAAAAGATACAGTTATATAGCCTCAAGTTTTTATCGGTTTTGATTAATATTGGTGGTGCTGCATTAATTTTATGGTAGTAGATCTTCCAAATCGTCGCTTTTGACTTGTAACTGCAATAAAATAACAAATAGCAAATATTTTCGTATTGTTTTACAATGTTTTTATTTCTGAACAGTAGCCATATTTTTTATTTTTTCTATTTCTTTTTTGCAAAATGTAATATGATGTCCATCTGCCAGAAAGAAATAATTCTATTCCCATAGAGTGGCAAAGAATATATTATTAGTCGCTGCTACATAAATTTATTATTACTTTTGATAATGAAACCTCTTATTAAAATATACAGGGTACACGCCTGCCACCCAGTACCTGGGAGCCCAATATCTCAGTTGAAAAAACAGTAAAGTTATTTTTTGCCATGTAGGTACCTAACTTAAGGAGTCTGGCATCTCAAGTTACACAAATTAAAATAATTTCACTTGTACAGGGTGCTCCGAATTTCCTGAGAATGTTTTTTTTTTAAAAGGCAACCAATATTTTTCATTATTTTTTCGAATTCTACTTTTCATTTTAGTAGAACTTTCATCTCACTTCCCTTAACCTTTCTCATGAATTCATTTACACTTACCCCAAATTTTCCAAATTATATTCTGATGGGAAGTAAAAAACTTTTAACGAACAAGTACGTCAAAAACCCTGATGTATACTAGGCCAACAGGCGAAATCTAAAAAAAGGCCAACAGGTGAAATCTATGATTTTACAAAAGCATTTGATGAAGCCGACCAGAAATTATTGAATCAATTTATTATTAGTGGTTGATTTGGAATGTGTACCATAAATTGGATTTGCATTGCACTCGATTTTGTTGCTTTATTTATATATTTTTTTTTTGTATATGTTTTTGCAAGATATAACCATACTGTAGATTAATGTAAACTTTATCATCTCTTAGATATCCGTCGATATTATGTTTTTTGCAATTGCATACGGCGTTATAATTTTATTAACGTTTTTCTCGAAAACTCATGAATTTCATGTACTTGTGAAAATTCTTTTAAAGTTGCAGATTGTCAAGATTATGAATTGAAATTTTCTACAAGTGTAAATAGGACCTAGCTCTATCTAAACTTTTGACCAGAAGTCAGATATTCCATACAGGGTGTTCGCCAAACATTAATAAACTTTGATTTTCAGGGGGTCAAAACTTGATTTTTTTTAAGTTGGGTGGCACACCCAGTAAATTTTTCAATTTCTAATCGTTTCTATTTAGTTTCGCTTAACTAAGCCCTATACCTCTGATTTTTGAGTTATTTGACATTTTTGGCAATTGCAGTAAAATAATATGTCCAGTGTTATTCTTCCTTCTCGTGAATGTTTACACACTTGTATGTGTTGATTATAGGTAATTATACATGCAAATAGAATTCACTAAAAATATTTTTGTAACACTAAAAAGTGGAGGGGGTTAAAAAATACGAAATTGCATAAATACATGGAATTCTTTTCACTGAACTTCTGCACTTCCTTTGATACCTTTATCATGAGTACTTACTTAAATAATGTGTCACATGAGGGACGCTTCTCTGGATACCTCTCCTTATAAACACGACTTGCTAAAAGATAGTTTCTATGACACTCTCATAATTATATACAGGGTAAGTCACAAAAAGGTGTAAAAAATTTAACTGAAGATTCTTCTCGCCAAAACAAAGTTTTTAACTACCAATTTAACAGGCCAGGCATTGCAAATTTTACACTGCTTAGTGAGCTGCATCGGTCGCAGTACTTGCTGTTGATTTGCGTATAATTGCGATTGTTTTTGTGGTTGTATGTAAATTGTTTGGTATAAATTTATTATTTATATTGACAATGGATTTAGTTCACAATTTGATTCAAATGAAGATTTTTTGAATTAAAAAATAAAGATAGAAATTTGCCGGGCATTATTATGGAAATGGCAAGTGTTAGTCCGGGAAAAACATACAAATGCCAGTTGAACAGAGCAATTTATTTAAGAAAAAATTGTATTTGTGGGTTTAATACAAAAAATGCGTTGTTTTGCATTCCTTGTGTACTTTTTGATGACGATAAAGCATGGTCGGAGGTCGAGGTGACATGGTAAGTACACCTGATTCAAAAAATAAAAAACCTAATAACTCTAAAAGCCATTTTCATAACACAATGGAATTAGCTTTATTGGGAACTACTAATGTTATAGCTTAGTTAGATTCAGCTTATTGAATAAATTATTTACAAAAACATACTTAATAACAATGTAATAAAAAATAGAGATTTTTATCCAAGATTACTATCGAAATAAATAAAGTAGACTCCTGAGTTTGGAAACCGATATTAAGAAAACGTAGGGCCGAAAAAATTTGGACCATATATAGCATCACTATTACTCTATTGTGTGCTAAAATTTCAGTTAGTTTCGTTATCCCATTTTTTAGTTATCAATGAAAATGTTGAAAAAATCATGGATTTCTGTTTTAAAAATTGATACCTGTGACTTTAACTCGTCGTAATTTTTTTGTTAATCGATAAAAAAAATTCCAAATTTTAACTGATGATAAGTCAAACAATTGTCTTTAGTACTGTGAAGATCATTGGTCTCAAAAGGTCTTCATTCTTTTATTTTTCAGCAAAACCCAAGGGAATGCGTATATACTCCATAAGTATTGCGTTCTTTAAAAAAAAAGAAAAAACTGACACAGGTAGTAAATAACTGTAAACAACAATCTGAAAAAATTTGTTAAAATAATGTAGTTATCAAGGCTGTACTGTTTTATACACCTAATCGGTCAATTGAACCGTGAACGTAATTGACCATTCCGATACTGTTTTTAAGAATATATATAACTTTATTATTTTACCAAATTTTTTCAGATTGCTGTTTACAGTTACTTACTACCTGTGTCAGTTTTTTCTTTTTTTAAAGAACGTAGTATTTACGGTGATGGCACTCCCTCCCGTTTTACTTAAAAATAAAAAACAGAGAGCTTTTGAGACAAATGACCTTCACAATACTAAAGACAATTGTTCGACATATTGTTAGTAAGAATTTGGAATTTTTTTATCAATTAACAAAAAAATTAGGAACTAAAGTGACAGATAAATTTTGTAGGCAGAAAACGGTGATTCTTTCTACATTTTTATTCTAAAAAATGGAATAACGAAACAAACTGAAATATTAGCACACAATATAGTAAATAATGAGGCTATATATGGCCCAAACGTCAAATTTTTCCGTCCCTACGTTTTCTTAATATCGATTTCCGAACTCAGGGGTCTATTTCGTTTATTTCCATAGTAGAAATTGCATAAAATTTTGCGGAGCTATCGAATTGGCATTGAGAGAACATTACAAATCTGATACAACAGATCGTAGAATTGAATAAATTTTTTAGAAAATAGGTAAAATCAACATTTGCAGAACACCTGCTTTATTTCATCACAAGCCGCCCCTGATCTATCGTGAAAATTATTATTCAGCCACTCTTGTCACAAATCTAGCATTATGAGGAGCTGCACCATCTTGTTGGAAGTACATTTCTTGTCTAATAATTATTCAACGGAATTTCTTCTAGTAAGTCATACAAATGGTTTTCGAAAAAGTCCCTGCAACTATTTGCGTCCATTTGATTAAGTTCTTACAACTCCAATAAATGACCATTAAAGATTCCTTCCCAAATATTGATAAAAAATTGGTGCTGGAATCTTCTACTTCACTTAACTTGTGGGTTGTTCAATGAGAAATTATACGCGTTAGAAAATTTCTAATGCCCTCTCTCGTAAAAATGGCTTCATCCGTCCAAAACAGACGAAACAAAATAGGGATCATCATTAATTCATCTAAAGCCACTGACAAAAACGTAAATGTTGCTCGGCATCCCCAGGATGAAGAGGTTGAACACCTGTATCTCATAAGGGTGTTAATAGCTCCCTACGTAAAGTTCTCGAAACAAAACTTTGTGAAAATTCTAACTACACAGGAACTCGATGCATACTAGTAGTAGGATTGTCTAAAACTGCATCAATTACAGCTTCCTAACGATCTGCAACATTTTGTCTGCGCGGTGCACCAGCCCTTTCAGCCTTTGAACTTCCAAGCTCACTCAATCTTCGGAAGGTTGATACAAATACTTGACGATTTGGCGTTCTTCTATTAGGAAATCTGCAGTGGTATTCTCTCACGGCCAGGCCATTTGCATTTCAAAAACCAAATACATAAATGATATCAGCGACTTCTTGTGTAGTAAAATCACCCATTTAAAAAATGTAGGGTGTAAAAAGACGTAAATGAATTTTCCAAACAATTATTTACTAGAATTAACAAAGAATGATTTTTAAAGACAGCTATAGCTTCGATTTGTTGGCTATTTAATTCCAATTACTGAAAATACATACTTATGAGCATATTTTCATAAAAAGTTGATGTACATCAAAAGGGAGCTAGCTGAAATTATGTAAGAATACTTTTTTGTAGAAAAAAAATGGCTTAATCTAAAAAAATTATTAGTTTTAGTTTTAATATTAGTCAGTGGCACAACATAGTATCTCCTATGACCTCTTACTCTCTTCAGAAAATTAGCTTGTCTATCTGTTTTGTAGATATTTAGTATTTTTATACTATTTTAATGTACTAAATGAAAAAAATACATTTCAAATTTGTTGTCTTTTGTTGCAACATTTTTAGTTTGTAATTAATTCCATAAAAATAGTAATAAAAATGCTGGCACGTTTAAATTATACTCATGAAGACTATTTAAATTTGTTTATTATTTATTGTGAATATAACAAATATAAATGTAACAAACTTTTAAAAATCTTATACTAATCTGGTTGTACCGGGATATCAAAAATTATCTTGGTCAAGGGTGGTTGTGGAATGTAAAACGTGTGTCTTACTTTAAATTTTTGAATATGTTTTGTTGTGTCAGAATCTGTCAAGTCATTGTGCTGAAATTTTCTAATCCAGTTTTTGAATCATGCCTCTTACCACACAGCACAAAATTTTCATGATTGAAGCCTATTTTCGAACGGGTGCGCTAGTTAATGGAAATTGGCAATACAGTCAACGTTTGTGTTTGGACAATTTTCGAGAGCACTTCCCAAACGTGGCAATATTACCGGACAATTTTTATGCGTGCCTTACAAATTGTGTTGAAGTGTTTCGCGAAACTGGTTGTGTGACTCATAAAAAAGGTGCTGGTAGACCAAGAGTTCGTACAGAAGAAGTTGTCAATGACGTTCGTCAACGTATGGAAGAGGAGCCTGCAAAACCTTTGAAACGTCTTTCTCAGGAAATTGGACTTTCTTATGGAACATGTCATAAGATTTTAAAGAAAGACTTGAACATGCATCCATATAAGATGCAAGCACATCAAGCTCTTCTGCCCGCAGACCACCCCAGACGTCTTGCTTACTGCCATTGGTTTGTCAATAATTTAATGAATGACGATCTTCTGGACTTAACTTTTTTTTCTGACGAAGCGTGGTTCCACCTTTCGGGATACATCAATTCTCAAAATATGCGAATGTGGAGCAATGATAACCCTCATGTTTTTACTGAATCGCCACTACATGCTCAAAAAATTGGTGTTTGGATGGCAGTTTCTCGCAGAAGAATAATTGGGCCAATTTTTTTCGATTTCACCGTCAACGCAGAAAGGTACAGACACAACTTTTTGGCTGAATTTGTGCAACAGTTAAACGATGATGAACTTCGGTACGGTTATTTCCAGCATGACGGTGCAACAGCACATACTACACGAGAAAATATTGCTTTCCTCCGCGAGTTTTTTGATGACCGGCTGATAAGTTTGCATACAGAAGTTGAGTTTCCTCCGAGATCACTTTGTTTGACAATTATAGACTATTTTATATTTCCTTACTTAAAAAACAAGATTTTCGCAACTCCGGTAAATAATTTGCAAGAACTGCAACAAAGAATTGTTCAGCAATGTGCAACCATAACGCCAGAAATGCTGCAAAACGCTTTTCACAGCATGAGGAGGCGCATCAACTTGTGCATCGAACAAAACGGGGGACATTTCCAACAATTACTGTAATTTAGTTTTTCTTGTTACTAAAACCGTTATTTCATAATTTGTAGTTCATTATTGTTTTACAACTGAAATAAATAGGTATGAAATTTGTAGGTTATTGATGATGTCAGTGTGACAGTGACATAATTATTTCAAATTTAAAGTAAGACACACGTTTTACATTCCACAACCACCCTTGACCAAGATAATTTTTGATATCCCGGTACAACAGTTATTCATGGCATGTGTTTGACAAAAAAAAAGAGATTTTTTGCAAGCCTATCTCTCGCTGATTAGAATTTCTACAAAATTTAATTCTTGATGTTTTTAATTTTTTCTTTGTATTCTATTTTCCAACCAGGATTTTAAACATTTTTCTTAAGTTTTAAAGTTGATATTTGATGGCATTAAAATTGCTATGATAGCCTCTACTTTATTTTGCACTAATCATGGTGACCATATTATTGATTGAAATTAGAAAGTCTGGCACACATGAATTTTATATAAGCACATTTCTGGACTATGTTTATAAAACATTTTTTTTTTTTTAACATGTAACATAGTATTCACCACTGATTATGTGGTCAGACCAGGTAAGATTTTCAATAATTAAAACACCGGAGTCACTTTGGTCATACTGGTTGAATAACACACTGCCATTTAATGTTATTCAACAAGCGAGCCGGTGGCTCAGGGCTTAGCGTCTCGATCGCTCAACCCAGAGGTCGTGGGTTCTAATTCCCATTCCACCAAACAATTTTTAATTAAATTGTTTACTCGTAGATCAAGGCTTATTCGCAGGGATGGCTTGGCAACTATCCTGGCGATGGCCTAGGATAGGAAGAATATCAACTTGGTGTTAATGTGAGAGATTAAAATCAGTTGATGTTTGACTTGTCCCCCTAAATAATGAGGTTTTCCATGTTTCCCTCATTCCAGCACTGAATGGTGGTTAGGGCCTACCAACGTAAGTCGTTCCTGAGGCGCAAATGCGGACCGTGAAATAATAATAAAAACTACAAAAAACTAGTTGTCATATGAGTCACACGGAGGCCGACTGAATGCAGGTATTTAGAGGGTTATTGGGTATTTAACGGGTTATCGGGTACTAAAATGGGAACCAGGTAGCAAGTTGTTATCGGGTACCCGGGTACCCGCCATCCCTATTCTGTAGTATAAACTCCTCCTTCGAAATATGGAATATATTAATTCTTTTAGAATTTGTACACACTTTTATGAGTACAAACAGCAAACATAAAACTTGACCTGTCTTGAGGGTAGGTACATTTCTAAAGGCAGCAATATAAAGCAGAATGATCAGATTAACAGTTTCTGGGGTTTTTAACTTTAAAATAAAAGACAATAATGTTTTATTACTTTATATCTGTATTAAAACAAAATTTTTCTGAAAACTTCACAAACTATATATTATGTTACACTTCTGTAAGTGACATACACAATAAATTTTTCAATGTTTCTTAAAAAAATTCGTTCACTCTTATTATATAAGTACTATTAAAATACAATGGTATTTTCAGTAATGAATTGCTGCTAAAAGATAAATGCCAGCTTCCGAAGAAAAATAACTGGAAGTAAGTTATATTGCTTAGGTACTTCATCACTATCATAATACTTGAGATTGGATTAGTGCTATGACACCATCAAGCAGATGCAGTACGTCTCATTTATTTATGGATTCATAAATAAATAGGGAGGGATGGAAATTCTAATGTAATAATCTCAGGAAACCATTACTCATGTTATTGCTGTAAGATATAAAAATATCTGTAAACTATTATCACATTAATTTATAGTCCAGATGCCTGTGTAAAACTAATCTGTTGACTCAAATAAATTTGTAAGTATTCAGAAGTTTTTAAATATTCACATTATTACCCTAATAATTCTAAAGTGGTGTTACTAGGTTTCTTATTAAAAACAAATTACAAACAAATAGCTAGAGAATCAGCCAAAGGGGGTTATGATGGAACATAGTAAGATAAATCTGTTATAGTAACATGTACACGTATATTGGCATGAGCCAATAGGAATCTACGTACCTTAGCAACAACAGAAACATGTTATATAACAGCTTCATATTATTTTCTCGACCCCAATGATTAAACTATCCAGATGCTACCGCCAAAGTAGATAGGTGAGGCAAAGAACTGAAATATTCTATTAATAGAAACTTAGATCATTCAGAAAGTCAAAGCAAACTAAAGCTTGGTCGGAAGAAAAACTGTACATAATATAGTAAAAGCATTTACTAACTTACTACTACTTTTTTAGTTTAATATAAATTAAACATTTTAATGCTATTATTATTATAATTGCTATTCTTTCTTTATTTTTACAGAACCAGTCCATTTAGTAAAAAATATGTTATATATAACAATACATTCAGCTATCATTACTCTTCACTAAATAAATATAAATAATAAAATCTAACGCTAATATAAAATTTATAAAATAGAAAAATACACAATATAGTAATTAAAACCTCCTTAACTAATTTGTGTTTAAATATTTTGAAGAATTAGTTTCAAAATTGTACAAAAAAAATACTATATTGATTTGCCCATTTGCCATTTGATAAGGGAGTAAAAAATACATAATTTGATTTATAGAAAGGTATGCAGAAATAATTTTATAAAAAAACCTTTAGTATGAGCTACTTACTACCTTTAGTTGTGAGCTACTACATTAAAACCTATGGATGGATGATAAAAATAAAAGCTGTTGCATATCCTACTCAACAGATTATATAGTAATTTCAGATTATGACATATATGGGATGATTCGAGGATACTTCACGATAAACACACACACTCTTACTCATCTGTTCGCATGGGAAGTACTGGGAACACCATCAGCATGGAGTGCAGCAGAATCCAGACGGGATGGGTAATTGTTCGTTGTATTCACAATCGCACACATTGTGATAGTATTGAATATTCTTTGTAACTATATTTAGGTTATATTTTAATGGGAACATACCAGGTTGTGCTGTGGCTAAATGTAGAAACTTCAATAAAAAGACAAAGGTGACAAATAAAATATTTTCGATTTCCAAAAAATGATGAATCCTCTAAGAAATGGATTGACAAGATAAACTTAAAATAGCTGATATTTAAAACCAGAGGCAATACTACTCCTACAACTTCCATTCACTAATAACAAACAAGAAACTAAAAGAAAATCACATGAAAGATCTGGTCGTTTAGCAAAAAGGATTTGCAGGAGTGAAGTTAATGAAATGTTGAAAACTGTTGTCTTGGAAAAATCTCTTATGTTATGGGTTATAGAGAATATGAGCTATATCATATAATAATATCTTCTAAATTATCACTAAGTTATATTAGGTATGCTTAAAAAATATGTACTATATTTTTATTATTTTATATTAACTACTATACTGTTTTCAGGGCACATGAGGAAATACAAAAACTTGGGGAAAAGTTGATTACAACAGAAAATGAAATATGAGAACTGTCGGATACACTTAAATATTTTGTGTCCTGGCCACAATCTTTACACAGGGGCAAATTAAAAAATTGCCAAGGTGAGATAAAGTAAAAAAAGTGCATTGGTCTCCATTTCGTTACGAAGTGTTAGGCCAAAGGCTTATTGGTACCTGCAGGCACACAACTATGCCTTGCCTGCAATGTCTACATTACGAAAATAGGTATCAAATTTTAATGTAAATCAAGGGTTACTGACAACTGTGCTTACATCAATTGAAAAAAAATCATATGACTTTAATAACATGGACTGTTTATGCATTTTATCTTTTGATGAAGTTTTCCTCTCCAATAAAATAGATATCGATAAAAAAAAGAGCAAAAAGTAGGGCTACACAAATCCTGCCAAACTATTATGGCACAAGGAATAACTTTGTGTTGGAAGAAGCTAATAATATATTAACAGTCCGATCCACCAATGACACGAGATATTCTTGAAAAAATTATTTCTTAAATTAAACTTTACTGTTATTGGTATGGTATGGTATGACATGGGAATTTCAACCACTAAATTATGGTCCCAGTTAAATGTAGGATATAAGAAAGTTTTTTTTTCACATCCAGATAATAATTCTTTAAAAGTGTTCGTATACGCAGATGAGCGTCATCTCCTAAAACTGGCAAGGAACCATCTTACTGATCATGGCTTTGTGTGGGAAAATAGTTAATTTTGATCGATTGATTATTTTGAAAGTTTATTGGACAAATCCACCTGACGTTAAACTTGCTAAGAGTTTGACTTGATGCTGAACTATTTTCAAACACGATGTCTCTAAAGCAATTTTCTATTTTGGGAAATGTGGTTTAATGCTCAAAAATAGCCACTGGGACAAGACTGCTCAAGATGTTCAATTATTCAACGATTGGCTTGATTTATTAAATTCAAGGTCCAAATATTATGGAAATTTTCAGGAAAAAATTTGGTACCGATATTCAAGATCAAAAAGAACTACTGAACAAGATGTCACAGTTTATAAATGCAATGAAAGTTGGCAAAGACATACAACTTTTACCAGTTCAAAATAGAATATTGTAACCAAACAGATCATTAGCAAAAATGTTTGATTATTTACATGAAGCGTACAACATGGAATATATTTTAGCCTCTCGCATGAACCAAGATGTGCTTGAAAATTTTTGACCACCCTTCTCCCCTTGACTTTAAATATCGTATCGATTTATATTAGGAAAGCATTCTATAGCAATCTTTACTGAAAACAGAAACACCGACAAAAATATGAAGAACGTTTGCTTACCATGATGGAGGCTCCTAAGGATAATACACTGTGTAAAGAAGATATTTGTTAAACTAATTATTTCTAATTTAACCATTCTTTTTAATCAAATTCGGCGAGTTCTTTTAAGCTTCGTTCCAACACACATTTCAGAACCAGTTCAGAATCAGTTCAGAACTAGTTCAGAATTATTCACTGCGCAGGACTACGGCGAGTGCAGTTCTGAACTAGTTCCGTACGATTATGTTGGAACAGAGAATCGCTAGTTCTATGGTTTACCTAACCTATAACCTATCAATTTGTTCAAATTTGTTGTCCTCTGTGTTGTTGTTGAAGTTGACCTAGGAGTCATAAGACCTAACCTATGAATGAAATATTTAAAAAATTGTTGTCTCTGTTTCAAAAGAAAAAACAAACTTCTAAACAAACACCGAATTATTAAAAATTGAAAAGCGGTACGAAACGAAAGTGCAAACCAAAGAAAATATATAAGGGTGCAAACTGAAAATCAAAGATTGATTAAAAATATATTAAAAAATGACCACAGAAAATGACACAGCTGATCGACGCTAAATGTACGCATGCGCTACAAGATTAGAATTTTTCGTCCTCGCTCAGAACCAAGAACTGTTTGAACTGATTCAGAACCGGTTCGGAAGTAGTTCGGATTTTGTTGGAACGCGGGACTGCTAGTTCAGAATCGGTTCTGATTTATGTTGGAACGCTAAATTCGATCTGCGCAGGCGTCGCACAGTTCCGAACTAGTTCCATGGTGTGTTGGAACGAACCTATAGTTTCATACTTAACGTGGAAAGACTGAATAGGTAGGTAAGCATTAAATCCTGCATTAAGCCCTGACTTTGCCTCTACTAATTGTGCAAACTTCCAGTTTCAAATACACCGCGATTAGGAGTCTTCCTATAAATAAGTTAGTCAATGATGTAACTATAGAGAACGATGTGGCAAATGTACCAACGTCGACATATTGAATATATTTTACACTAAAGAGGGAATATACTCGTAGGTAACTGTCAACAGATCTTATTAAATTTTCAAGTTGAAAAGCATGAATAGTTAATCGGAGCAAGAGTTAATTCACCTAGAGATGTCAATAAAAAACTAACCAACATATATCGAGACGGTTAGATATGATGAAATAAACCGTCGTGGTGGCCTCCAAGATCTTTAGAATACATTTTATATACCTGCTTCACTGAGGAAAGGTTCACATACTCAATATGTGGCAAAGGGCAACTTCTGCTAGAGGATTTGGACAAATTCTCACCCAATAAAGTAATTGATTTAATTAAGAGGTGGGACTTGTTGGGTAAAACAATTAGATGCGAGTCAGATTAGATCACATGGCCGCGGTGGCAGGGCTGGTTTTTGGCTCATTCATTTTTGTACCTAATCGAACCTAACATATCAGGCAAAGTTTCCTTGCTCTTAGAGATGAGGGTAACTTTTATTTACCTGAACATCATTGTGTCTACCCTGTAAATCAAAACGTAATCCTTTTACATACATACAATCTGATTAAACTCTGATTGGTTATAATAATGAATTATAAAATAATAATTATATTCTTTAGAAAATATTGTATATGGTTCTGTCTGCACCACTACAAGGATACTTTGTATCATTAACCAAATGAAACTACATTACCTAGTAAGCATTGATAAATTGTATGTCACTATTTACATATGTACAATGCCAAAATATATGATGTATTTTAAATATAACTTAGTATATACACATACCTAATGATCTATAGTTTTTCTAAAAACAAATTGTGATCGTACAATGTTGCAATAAGACCCCTCTCGTTTTTTATATTAGTATTCATTGAATAATCAATTTCTTCGTTATATTTTGTTGTCATTTTCCCACCAAGGGAATTTATTACTGCATTTCCAGCACATATGTCCCATTTTTTTATTGCTGTTATGTGCAAATAAGCATCTACCTTCCCTTCAGCCAATTCTAAAACTTTATATCCTGAAAAACAAAATCATTGACTTTGAAATCAATTGTGTTTAAATATTACCACATAATATATAAAAAATATGTATAGTAACTTAGTTAAGATGTCAAATGTTTTGCAAACAAAATATTTTTTGTACAATAATAGTAACGAATCCCAAAGTGAATGAAAATATGCCATTTGTAGAATTCAGGGCCAAATACAATAAATCAGTTCTACACTCCACCAACTCACAAAAAAAATGTATAACAAATATTGGACATTGAACTATAAACTTCAATGAATACCACATATCGTTCTCTCTTTTGATTTAAAAAACCATTAAACATCTTGATTAAATCAAGTTAAATCAGTACATATACAAACAAAATTCTGTTACTATGGTAATAATTAAAGAAATGTTTATTTTATGCAAGAATGTTTGCCTCTGCTTCGGATAGATGGCACCTAGGTTATTATTTATAGAAAATAGTTTTATATTAACAAAGGGAATGTATTCGAAAAAAAGAGACAAAAAAAAAGAAGATATAATTTCAGTAGTCGTAGATTAGTAGTGCACAATAATTTGGTAATTCATGCAATTTTCGATATCCTTGTCCTTCCCTAGCGCCCCCTTTTACCTTCTCTTGAAACGAAGTGCAGGTACTCTCTCCAACGGAAGTGCATCAGGAAGTCATTTCATAATAGTATTGTTACTTCTTCCAAGGTTCTAAAGATAAGTGAGACTTTTATACAACAGTAAAAATGTTTATTTAACACTTCAAACACTACACAACACTTCTTGTGCAATATCTAATTAACTAGACATCGAAAACACTTTGAAAATTACAGTTATTTCACTTATACTTAAGTATTGCTTATTTGTTCTTGATCGCTGCCCGATTAAGACTGACTTCCTCGTCGGCACACCGCGACCTTTATATAGGTGAACTAGGCTTCTAGATCCTCGTAGAAATTTCCATCGAATACTCACGAATAATCCACATACCAAGCCAGTTCAATAAATAATCGACAGCCAAATTATACGAGCCAATTTTATTATTCCATTACTAAGGTTGGCATAGATTATGTCTGTGTTTTATATTACACACTTAGTTTAAAGATGTTCAACCAATCTATCAGTGAAAGGTAAAGAAAATTATCAAAGCCTTCTATTGTTAATATTTTCATAAATTGTCGCGGGCTCGGTTAATATCTAACACGTAGTATAATACAAATTAATATTACCGAAAACGAACTAAAAGGTACGTTGGGTATTCAATAAATACCCAAGCAAAGGCAAACGATATTATTATAGGACAACAAACATTGAAATCAAGACTAAAATCAAGGTATTTCTCTAAAAAAATACTATTTACTTAATCAGTGCTATTAAACCGATACTGCTCTTTACGGAAGCAATAGCGTAGAGGCTATAACTAGTACAATATTCTTTGGTATACATGGGATTCTAAGCAAAATGTATCCATCCAGTACCCTTTCCAGAATTTTCAACAGAAATGAGGTCAGACTAATAGGCAGTGGCGGCTTCTCCTTAAGGGCGCATGGCCTCGCGCCCCTCCTCCAAAGATACCAAAGGAATCCTTATTATTATCATTATTATAAATTAAATGCAAATGTTAAAAGTTAAAACATGTTTATTGTGGTACAGAGCCCTTGAGCTATTGTACTCATAACGCCATAGCCCGCATCACTGGATCACAGCACGCTGCCACTGCACAGTTAGCAAAGGATCACAGATTCGTGGCCGCATTTTGAGTCACGGCCCAGGTAACTATGGCAACCGACCCGATCTCCTTTTCGACTACACTCGTTAGATACTTTCCATATGCTTACATTAAGCAGATTTGGCCGCAATTATTTCGCGGCCGTATGCCAACATTATTATTAATTATAACGTATTTTTAACAAATTACATATTTTTAACATTATTAAAGTACTTATTTAGTTTTTGTGAAAAGACAATTTTATATTTTACTTAACATGAATACTGTTAGTAGTATAATTATGAATATATATTTAATCTTTGATTAGAGCCAATTTTGCAAATCTTCCACTGGAAGATAAAATGCAAATAAAAGAGTTGGGCGTTGCCTGCCCAATAAATACCTAATTCCGATGAAAAAGTTATGGAAAAATGTATTTCTATGAAAGACCGTAGAGCTGATTTCAATTTTAGAAAGTGAGTGGACCCGTGTATAAATAACTATGAAGTTTGTTTACCTACGTAATAATTTAATGTGTCGTTTGATAACTATGAATTGAATAACTAAAATACTTTTGAGTTTGTGATTGTGCCATATCGTTTTTAATTACCTAACAGATATCTAAAAACTAAAAATAGTTATGTTCCTGCATCCTGAATTCTAGTTTACAGCTTTTTTAAGGTAACGTATAAGTAAATTTTTTATATCTAAATATTAATTACCTTTTAAATATTGTTTTAAATAATTTTTGTCAAAATTTCCGTCAATCGTATTAAAAAGGAGGATATTTGTCTAACGAAAGTTATTTTTTCAAGCAAATATTTTTGCTCTGCGAATTTCTAGTTTATAATTTTAAGGCGTTTGACCTTCAAAGGCCTGTCTGTTTGCAGCGGATGTTGTCGTTCGTTAACCTCTTGATATACGGGGAACTTCATGTATTACATATCCAGAGTTTTCAGAGTAAAGCGATTTTGGCCTTTTATAGGGGGGGGGCGAATATATAACCTAGCGTTTCCTTTTTTTCCTGAAGTTATCATGGCCTAATCTAGCTAGCTTTTAGACAAGAGACACCCTTAATCAATGTTTGAAAGTATGTTAATTAATAAAGAATAATGATGAAATTAAAGGAGCTTTTTATACAGAAGAACTGCAGAAAGCAAAGTACAAAGATATATATTTGGTAGAAAAGGTATTGAGAAGGAAAAGGGATAAGGTTCAAATTAAATGGCTCGGTCTCGATAAATCTCAAAATTCATGGATTAGTAAAAATAATATAATGTAGATACTTGTTTTAAAATAAAACACTTGTATTATTATTATGTATTTTTATTTCAGAAAATTGTACATGGACCTCATATTGTATATTGCACATCTATGTTCTTTTATAATATAGCATCAAGAAGTTTTGAAGTCTTTTCAATCCGTTGAAGGAACCGGTGTTGGTCGAGAGCTACAAACTCTCAATATGTCTTCCTAGAGGCGTTGTAAGCAAAGCTCCAAGTTATTATATGGTGGACTTGATTCTGCGTTTCGTTGAATATAACTTTCTTCCTCTTCTTTGTAATCATGTATATTGCTACAATGCTTTTCAAATACTTCAGGATATAAATAAATAAGCTCCAAACATCTTCCGACGATTTCAGAGTGTGGATTGTCCTCTGGACGAAGTATGTTTAAGGCATTTACAAAATCATTGCCATCTCCCTGCTGTAGTTCTTTTTTTAATATCTTGAACTAATTCTTAAATTGCTGGCTTTTTAACATATCCAGTCTGAACTTGATCAAAGGTAATAGCTACCAGAACTTGCATACTGACTTAAATCGCAAAGAAATATGAGAATCATTTTTTACTATCTTCACTACTCTTGTATAAGAAAACTGCTTGAAGTGTATAGAAAATTGGCTTGTATCAATATTATCGGTTTTTCAAAAGAATAAAGATAATTTGTTATTATTCTTGGATAGTTTAAAAAGTTTTCCCATTCACCTTCATCGAATATAATTACATCGCTTTTATTTCCTGATAGGCTTACCAAAACCAATTACGTTCCAAACGAGAATAGAATTCCTGGCCGACACTATCAAACTTACACTGATTTATTTAGCTCATACTTTCGTGCACTAACAATTACTTGTTTACTTTTAACATCGGTGTAGTTTTTTGATGAATTAGCTTGAGGCTGATATTGAGTAAAGCAAAACTTTGAAGACATGTTGAATACAAAAAACTCGTGAAAAATTTTGTGGGTTATATAGAGTACCCCCCCTCCAATTTGGTCATTTAATATGTTCCTCCATTAGTGCTGCATGATGTCACTCTGCAGGTGTTTGATGAATCATTAGCTATAACAACTTGTCTCGACAAGTTATTTTTAGATTTTGCATTATTCTCTGAAACCAGATACTATCTAGATGCCAGGTGGTTTATTTGCAGATCGTGAGAACTACTTGTAACGACTATTCCCACAATTAATTATTATGGCGAAATATATCTATTAAATATAATATTTCATTTCTATAGCAGGCATCGTCTTTAAAATATGAATAAGAAGTAAACATTATGATACATTATGTTTTTATGATGATTTGCATGTGGGTTCGATAACACTATATAGACTGGTCTCGACAAGTTATTGAAACCGGATACTGTCTAGAAGGCAGGTGCTCATTCACCACCAGATAGTGTATTAGTCATGCGCAATATGGTGTCATTCAACTGCTTTTTGCCAGCTCACAACACAACACGGCTCCCCCAGCTCTCTAATTATACACCTAATATTATATACCCAATCCATAAATTCTTCATAACGACTACTTTTTAAACTATTACTGTTCATTTAAACTACTTTTAACACTCAACTTTTATTCATGTTTTAGAGAGCTAAAAATTCAAATTAACTAAAAATAGCAAACATATCAACATGAATTCTCAGTAATGTTAAAATAATTTTTGCTAGAATGTAATTCACTATATTTTATTTTATTTGAATTAATTAAAGATTAGATCATAGTTTGGGTTATTAAAATTCTGCTAATGTGTGAATAAACATTTGTTATCACTGCATATTTATAACATTGGAATTCGGTAAGTGCAAATTGCGCTTAACTTCCTATGATGAACTTTTGAGTTGGTGCGTATACTGAACCTTATTTAATCCTTCAAGTTTAATATGTTTACATACAGGTATGCATTGGTTACTTTTTGATACATAGTTTGATACTTATTGTACAGCTTAATCAGATTTTAATTTACCTGCACCTGCAGCAATAACCAAGTTATATTTCTTGTTAAAATTCTTATGCAAAATATCTTCTATTTTTCCTCTATGTGATCTAGATACAATAATTTTAAGGGGTTCTTCAACATTTTTATATACCTAAAACATTAGTCAACATTAATTCAAGCAAAAAAATTACATTGACTAAAATCACATTATAAAATATAAACTTATTATCAGATATTTTGCAATTATATATATATGGTGAGTTTGCATTACACACTCGTAGTAACTTCGTAAATTTCAAGATATTAAAACATTTCAAAAAGTACTTCTAAGCGATTTTTTGTACTCTTTTCAACCCTCTGATTAAAAATGCTCTCATTAAAAAATCAAGAGCAGCGATATGTAGTGATTTTTTTAAATGGAACACCATGAATTTTATTTCTTAATATGAAATCCTATCAAATTCTGAATATGATACTGTTTTTATTTTTTCTTAAAAGTGATAATATGTTAGGAACAATACAAAAAATTATCGGTATTAATGGATTGCACTATGGATTGCATTAATGGTTAATGATATTATTTTTATTTATTTCAATAAATATTTTGTTTATAAATAGTTTGTAATAAATGAATTTTCAGTGGACAAATAAAAATCAATCTTACCTGCCCATCTAAATCCTTTGACTTAGCTCTGTCAACCCAAGCCCAAGAAGTAGTTTTACTGAAAGGCTTGTGTATTACTCCAATAAGTGGTTTACCTTGGACAGCAACACAAACCATTACCGTAACATAGCTGTACAACTTTTCTACAAAGATTAACTGATTATATATCTTGCATATTAGTCAAAGACAAAAGTAAAATTCATGAATATAGCTGAAATCAATAATTTTATATTAAGCAAATTAAGCATTATTGTCAAAATATATGGTTTTCTGTTTCTGAAATCAATAAATATATGCCATTCAAATGCATTTAAAAATAATTTAATATGTAGTTCCAGTGGCATGCAGTATTGTGCGACCCCCTTTTTGAAATAAAAAATGTTACGCCACTGGCTAAATGAAAAACAGTTTTATTGAACCTCGCATTGATTTACTAAAAAAAAATACTCTCGACTTTTTCTAGAAAAATGTCTAGAGCAATTTTATTTAGTAAATCGATGCGATGTAAATAAAATTCAATAAAATTGTCTTTTAATTTAGCCAGTGGCGTAATATTTATCTTAAATGAGTATTTGCCTGAATATTTCCCATAGTAGATATAGAAGTATAGTAGTGTAGAATATGAACGTTTATGTAAAAAAATATACAAAAAATTTAATAAGTAATCTTAGTTATTTTGTGCTAAATAAATACAAAAAGCAATTAATCTGTTAAAAATAAAGTAATTCATGTGTCCTTGATATAATTTTATTTAATTTATTAAGTCAGCGCAGCTGAGCTGCCTCGGGTGTCCTCCATCCGCCTCTACTATCTACCAGCAACGACCACATTGGATTTTTCATTCTTAATAATTATTTGTCACAAAATGCAGATGAGACACAAAAAAACTTATAAAAGCATCAATATTTTGAAAAATAAGTGGAAATTTCAGATATCTTTCCATACTGTCTTTGATTTTGAATACCTACAGTGTGTTTTTAAATATTATTCTGTAATAAAAGCAGCAGGCAGTTTGACCTTTTGATTTGGAATGATCTATGTTGGTATCAGCTCGGATAACATTAATATATAGCATTCCAACACAAATGTGCCCTGTGTAGTCTCTTCTTTAAAAAATAACTGTTTCTTGTCTGGAGTTTCAAATTGAGAAAGCTGTCAATTTAAATGTAAAATTAGGGGAGAGTATCAGTCTTCTAATTACTAGCGAGATATTAAGAAAAAACAACAAAATCTCATTAAATATAGATTTGTTTAGAAAAAGAAACAACTCATATTTACTGTACCTATACTTAAAATAAGATAATCATTATTAGTTACTTGCCTAACTGCTAAAAAATGTAATACCTACTAACAGACAGGTCAGTTTCAGCGTATAGTGTATTTTGCATCTATTGAAAATAGGATAAACTAGAGAGAACAGGCATGCGATGTGCCCCTATAACTTTTGTATTTTTCAAGATGCGTCAACCAAATTTTTTTCCTACTTATGGAACAAAAACTGCATTTAAAGACACCATAAAAGGTATGCAGCACCTTTGAAACATAAACAGCGACCCCAAAATTTGAAACTTCACCACATATTTTTACATATTTGAAGCTAGCAGAATTTTACACCTAATTGAATTTGAATTCGGGAAGATGATTCTATGAAAATATTGACACTGGGATGATAAATAACATTAGTTCTAAAAATAAGATAAGTTATTTATCAGATATAAATATTTCAACTTTTTGAAGTATATCATGTAGAGAAGATATAATTACCTAAGTTTCACAACATGAAGCAAATTCTGAAAGTACTGCTGTCTAAAATCATTCTGATTATCCAAAAACTATTTTCAAAGTTTTCATTTGAATTTGGAACACATGTCTGCCATTTTGAACCATTTCTGGCTAACTTTATTTGACAAGTATTGATTTGGCACTTACCTCAAAGATGGCATTACAATCGTATAGCCCAGTGTTATTAAATTTGAAATACAGGTTTTTGTGATCCAAAGTGACATAGTGACCCAAAAACTGTGTATTCTTGAATCATTTGTAATAATATGGTATTATAATTCATTCTTAGGCGATATATTATTTATTAGTAATGGATTGTAAATGAAATAAGTTTTTTTCATAAATTTTGTTCATTCTTGCTTCGGAATATGAAGATAATGGAAATACTCTTATGTGATGTGCCTTACTATTAAAGAATACTCAGATATTTGCATATCAGAAAATATATGTTTTTAATTTTGAAGATACAAAATGAGACCTTTTGTATCTACAGAATTTTTTGTCTTTTTTTGGTGATGAATGGAATTTTGTAAGTTATGTAGGTAAGTTATGTTAATTATTTTTCCAAGGTCAGGTAGAATCAAAAGTGAATATAAAATAGGTTCTCATTAGGTTTTTTACTTCTTCAAATACAATTTCAAGGGTATATATGAAAGTATAGTATTTTTGAAACTATTTTGCTTTCATATTCTTAGATATATTATACATCGTTTTTTAGTAAAACTTTTATTGATTTTTGTGCCTCATTACTTACTTATTGTGCCACCCCTGTAACTAAATTTTCATTTACACGTTTACACTGCAACCTATCATCTGAAGATGATTTTATTTCATCTCCAACATGGCTTAGTTTGGATAGCTACTAAAAAAAAAGGATTTATGTTTTAGCAGAAACAACAAATGGAAGTCACTGATACATTTAAAACTAGAAAAACAACTGCATAATAATATGTATTGGATGTTAAATTAGGACATCTGTGCAATTTAATAAAGACATTTCAATTGTCACTCTTGATATTGCCCTATGCCAATTATTTCAATAATTTTTAATTTTAGCTAAAAATGAATCGAACACTGACATAGTTTTCTACTACATCAGGAAAACTACATCAGTGTTATCTTCACACCAAAGGTTCCAACCTCTTCACTGCTAATTAATCTGCTACCAGACAAATGCTTTTTGTTTATAATAAAAAAATTACTTTAAGGATTTCTGAGTTTTAAACTTTTTTGCAAGTTTATTAGAAGTATATGAAGAACGGGTCAACGAATCGTTTTGAAAATTTGGTTACCAAGGTAACCAGACATGCTCTATCGGCCTAAAATATTTTCGAGAGTGCGGTGTTGCCAGTTGTAGGTAAAACTGGCAACATCTTCGTTAATTTAAATGGAATACTCTATATTTTTTCATTTTTGGATTCTACATGAATTTCTGAGTAACTTTTGTTAATATTTCCCTATAGCTATATCAAGCCGTTTTCAAAATATTAATTAATTTTCAAATTTATTGAGCAAAATCCTTTAAATAAATCGTGTTGCCTCTCTACCACAAAATAATCACATATTGAACTTTGGGGTACAGTTAGACATAAACTGAGGGTCTCTCATACTTTAGCCAAATATTTGTAGTAATATACAGGGTGGACTAAAAATAACTTTTTTTAAGTGACTTATTAAAGTGATCAAAAGTCAATTTTCTTAAATGGAATTCCCTGTATATTATTGCCGATTCAGAATAGCAGACATATTCCGCTATTCATCTATGTATACTATACCCAACTACCAGCGTTTTCGATTTATAAGCCTTTATTTATAAATTTGTCTGAGAATACATATTTATTCTCTTTGCTCTCTTATAGCGTGTAGGCCATGAACATTTTTGTCTTCGCAGAAATGTCATTTATTCACAGTAAGTTGTTGACACTTCTTGCTTATTTTTGAGTTTTCCATAGTAATTGTGAGTTGATAGCTTAATGGCAGAGAAAAATAATTACACAAATACAATTCTAATGGATTTACTTATTATGAATGAATGAATTTACGTATTATTATTATGACAGTGTGAAAAGAATATCAGCAGAACTTGTAGAACATTTAATGAGAAATACCCGAATTTACCACCAACGAATAACAGAAAATTTATATGGATAAATATTAATTAATAATACTTAATATTAATACTTAATACTTAAAATTAAGCATAGCATTCTAAGTTAAAAATCGAACAAAAGTGATAAAACACGCCAGCAGCAGTTACATAATTGAACAAACAAAAAGTAATTACAAAAGAGAGAACTTTAACTAAATTTGATTTCAATAAATGTACAAAATGTTGACAATTGACATCCAGACATTTGATTATCCGAGAATAGACAGCATCAGTTGTAGCAGTTCTAATTTCTCAGGATCTAAGGTTTGAAATGCTTGTATTAATCGAAGTTCTAATTCATGCCTCGTATTTACTGGGGGTTTTATAAATTTGCTGTTTAAGAGTACCCCATAGATAAAAATCTAACGGAGTAATATCAGGTGATCTCGGAGGCCAGTTCCACGGCCCCGAACGTCTGATCCATCGGTCATCAAAAAGTCGATCTAACTCTAAACTGATTTCTAATGTACATTGTGCTGGAGCTCCATCAAGTTGATACCAACCACTCCTATATTGTTCAAGTGAGAGATTATCAGTAAAATTTTCGACAGGTGTCCTTATTATCTCCAAGTATTTCTTAGAAGTCAACGTTTCGTCGTACATTACGTAGCTTATTTTATTGTCCATTAACATGCAAAAAACATTGAAGCTAAATTTTTCCTGAAAACCAGCATCTCTGGTAACACGAGGGTTTTCACTAGCCCAAAAATGATTATTCCGTCGATTACAAATACCTTCTTGTGTAAATTTAGATTCGTCAGTCCAAATGACTTTTTTTTAAAAATGAGGGTCTTCCTGGGTTCGTACTAACAACATTCCACAAAATTCTATTCTCTGGGCACTATCTCGAGGCTTAAGAGCTTGAACTCTTGTGAATTTATAGTCGTGCATTTATAGGCTTGCCAATATTCTTTGAACGGACGAATATGATAAGCCCAAATCGTGTACGCACTGCATATAGATTATTGGGGATTCGCATGCAAATATGCTAAAACATTAATTTCATTTACTTCAGATGTCACAGGGTTGGTGCTTTCAAAGATGAAGCAAAATTTATAAAGTTACTCCGGATCCATATAAATTTTCTGTTATTCATTTGTGGTAAATTCGGGTAATTCTCATTAAATGTTTTACAAGTTCTGCCGATATTCTTATCACACTGTCCATGCATCCATTAGAATTTCATTTGTGTAATTATTGTTCTCTGCTATTAGGCTATCAACTCACAATTTAGGAGCTTTGGAACAGAACTGAATAAATCCACTATAAACGTTTTTGGAAAAAAGACAATTTTTCTATAGCGTAAAAAGTACAAACTTTTTTGTTTGTCTTGTTAGCTTGTATACTATTGGGGACGTCATAATAAAACTTCCTTAGCAAATTTTAATTGTGAAAAATTATATTTGTAAAAAATATAACAAAAACAAAAATGGATTTATTCGGTTTTGTTTAAAACTACTGGATTTATTTGGTTTTGTTAAAAACTTTATTAACAAATATCAGTAAACATATTATTAAGTTGCTTACATAAAAACTTCATTTTTATAAAAAAAAACATGAAAATGAACATAACGGTTTATTATCATTTGAAAAAAATAAAAATGACCAAAAACCTGCACTATACAGATAGTTGACAGTTTTTACACTTGGATGAAACAAAGAAAGTGTTACTTTTTTAAACTGTAACTAAATAATAAAAAAACTTAAATATGGAGTGCAGATTCCTCCTCCAAACAGTCGCAATCATTATTCATATTATCTTCTTCCCGAGTTATTTCCTCATTATGCTGACCTTGATTTCCTCATAACAGTTTTCTGTACCATTCAAAATTTTTGTCACTTTCCCACTCTTTCCCAAATTGTTTTTCCATAAGTTGCTTTACACTTTGTATCTTTTTTTGTGGAATATTATGTCACAGGTGGACCTCTGCCAACGAAAAATTCTTTAGTCTTTCCTCTTTTATAGACAGATTTGCTAATTTCCGATTGGGCTTCAAATCGATAGTGCTGGAAGTATGCGATTAATATCTTAATTTCTCCTGTTTTTTGAATGCATGTTTTTTGTAGAGAGATTCGTTTCAAGTCTGATATTCCAGCAATCTTATTAAGGTAATTTTGTAATTCCTTTAAATCAAAAATTTTCCAATCTTCTTTTAAACTCTTTACACTTTCCACTTGTGAATAAAGACCGATATATTCTGCTTTAGAAACAATGGTTGGCATTTTTCTAAATATTTTTTCCACACGTCCAAAGACTCTGTCCGCGGGCATAAAACTATGACCTCTTACAGAGTAAGTTATAACAACTTCGATGATATTGTTAGGAGAATACTTTAAAAGCCAAAACGTTAACATATGGATGATAAGGGAATTTTAGTTTTGGCCCCCACATCTGTCACAGAACAATCTAATCTGAGTTATGCCAGTCCAAAGATTTTAGATAGTCAAACAAAGCAGATGTAGCACCTCTCCCAGCCTGATTTTCTGTCCAAATATAAAAAGTAGGATTTCTTGAGGTCATGGCAACACAACAGAAAGAATAAAGGCTTATTTGCGAATACAACGTATCGGAAATAGGAGTGCGGGTAAAGGCTGCACCTGTTGCAGATCAAAGCAAAACGTCAAAGAATTTTCAGACTCTTCTTTACAAAGGTCATAAAAAGCTTTGGCTCTTTTTTTATGGACTCTATATTCGGTCATAAAATTTATTTTCTTTTGGTCTTTTTCCGATTTATTTATTTATTTATTTATTTATTTACATTGCTTGTCTTTGTAACGTACATTTCATGTCGTTTCATGAGGTTGACTATTATGCACCCCGTAAAATATCCAACCTAATTGTTGGTGGCTTAAGTTCTCAATTTTTGAAATAATATGCTGGAAGACGCTGAGTGGCTAGTAAACGGTAGGCCCACCAAAAATCAAGCGAACACGCCAGTGTGATTTAGGAAGGAACGGGAGAGTGTTCCAGGCTACCATACTAGGCAGATGTGAGTTATTTTATTTGACCTATTTTATTATCTTTCATTATTGGTTGAGATTATTATTATTATTAGTACAGAAATACGATCATAGCTTTCTGTATCATTATTAAGTAATTAGATTTAATATCTAATTAGAATCAGGATTTACCTGGATTATAGGTAAATTATTAAGGCGTGGTCAGTTGAGAATTTTTTGTCACCCTATATGGTGAGCAGTAATACGATTCAGAACAATAGAATACAGTTTCAATATTATTTTATAAATTTGTGAAGCTGTGCTCTAGTCAGGAGATTTATAGAAAATATAGGTTCTCGAAACCAATAAATTTGAGTTTTCTTGCCTCCATTTTGTCTGAATCGGATTACGACTATTCAATACCACGTGCTGTTTGGGAATTAGGTTCATTTATCTTATCTTTATCTTATCTTCTCTTATCTTAGCATTATAATATATTGATTGTAAGCTATAGAAAATTGCTAATATTGTACTTTCCGCACTACGTTAATTAATTTGTTTCTTTGCATTTATCTACATTTGTTTAGAGGTAGTGTGGTAATGCTTTGCCTACCTGAGTAGATATTTTAATAAATAACTCACAGGCAAGCCGATTGGGAGACTGGAACCTGTTTCCTAATAATTGTAGAAATTTTTATAACTTGTCACTCAGTCATTTACATATAGTAATGGAATAAATTTTCTCTTTTAAGTAGAGCAGTAATATATCTTTGCTTAATCGGTTATGAAACCGTAGTTTTTGGAATTTTGGGTCAGATAATAGAGGGTTTTTTATTTATTTTTTTTTTGTTCCTTCTGAACTATTGTATCTTTAAATATTAATGATTAGAGTTTTTATTAAGAATAATTGTCGAGTGGCTGAACTGTAATCAGTTCTTTTGAATGGAATTTTTTGGATAATTTTATTTGCTTCATTCTGGGTAGGTTCACTAAAGGTTGACATCTTCCAGGTTTTGTTTTCATTTGTTTATAATTTTCCCTGTGATAATTCACAGAGTATTTGACAAGAACCAGATTTTCTGGTACCTTCCCTTCAGGAAAATATTTATACTTTTAATGTTGGCTACACTAGCCGTCGACGTACATCTATATATTTGTAAATTTTGGGGCACTCTTAACACAAACAATTGTTTGTATGTACTCTTCTGAGATAAGCCTGCTGTACCCTAACTGCAAGATCTATAACCTGTTAAAGAACTCTGGACGCCTACCATCTGCAGATCCCTAGATAAGAGGATTGGACTTAGCCAGTACGTGACCGTCATCTGGACTAGAGCTCTACCTTCCCCACTTGGCCACGGCAAGTCCACCTGGATCCAATCATCAGCAACAGGTTAAGAGTGAGAATACGGACCTCATAGAGAAGGAACGAGATTGTAAGAGTGTCACCGAACCTCATAAAAATTTTTGTAAAGTTAGCCCAGCTTAAAATTTCATTTTTCACATTTTTTTTTCCATTTTCTAATAACTAGTCCATCATTTTTAAATTATTATTGTTTAATAGTAACTTCACATTATTCAAATTAAATTATTATTGTTTAATAGTAATTTCACATTATTCAGTTGTACCTAATCATTTTGTACCTAATCATAATAAATTTTATATAGTTGTTTCTTTTTTATCTCTTATATCTAAAAATTATCCTGGTGCCCAAATAAATTGTCAACACTCAAAGCAGTGCTACGAATACTACGCCCTAGTATCATAAATCTCCCTGAGCTACCGGAGTAATGTCAATGAACTTAAGCTAGTGGAATTGCACATCCCTAGCTTATCTAAAGTTCATTGCATCTTACAAGACAAGGTTACCTCAAAAATATTACTACTACTAAATTACAGCCGAATATATAATAAAACACTAGATTTAATTAGATGCTTCAAACGCGTGCATTGGGAACAGGTATCGAAAGCCTGAGATGAAAATCCAATGTTAAATTTGTGGTAAATTCGGGTATTTCTCATTAAATGTTCTACAAGTTCTGCTGATATTCTTTTCACACTGTCATAATAATAATAAGTAAATTCATTCATTCATAATAAGTAAATCCATTAGAATTGTATTTGTGTAATTATTGTTCTCTGCCATTAGGCTATCAACTCACAATTATAATAATAATAATAATAATTTATTGTCATCACAAAATACAGTTCAATTTAGCTTACATTCATATTAATTGTACAATTTTATAGTTAACAATAGTTTATATTCTGTGATTACAATAAACAACAGAAGTCCGTAGACAGCCCAAATAGGACCATTAAAGGTCCTGTCTATGGGCATATTGCTGTGACCAGCCACTTTGTATGGTCTGCAGCAAACAATAAATAAAAAATCTAAATTTATCTAATATTAAACCATTTAAATATGCATGTTGGGTAAACATAGGTAATCTGTTTGTATATATAATATATATATATTAAGAAAATTTCATTCAACCAATGTATGAATAAGTTCTCTATTATTATTGAGTAAAATCCATTTTGACAATTTGTATTTAAAAACTTGTTTAGAATTATTTTTTTTTTAAATCATTAGGTAAGACATTAAACAAACGTGGGATTGTGTGCACAAAAAACCTCTGTCCAATCGACTTGTGTGCCCGAGGCAATGCCAAATTTAATGCCCCGACATTTCGAGTCCTATAGGAATGAGAATAACACTCAGAGAACTTATTCGAGTGTAGAAATACAAGCGAAAATTTACAATAAAGCTGTCTCAGATCCATCAAACCTGCTTCCGCATATAGTTCATTGGTTGGGTATAAAATTGGTTTATCAAAAATAATTTTTAAGAATCTTTTCTGTATGTTTTCTAGTGGTACCAAATGAGTATTTCTTACACCTCCCCAACCAATGATTCCATATTGAATAATCGATTCTACAAGTGAGTGATACAAAGTTTTTAGTTCCTTTATCGAGAGAAAATGTTTTATTTCACGAAATTTAAAAAGCAGGCCTCTAAGCTTGTTGACTGTATACTGTATATGAGCATCCCACTTAAGGAATGAATCTACAAATATCCCCAAATACTTGACCCTTGTAGAACAACTAAATTCATCATCACCGATTTTTACACTGTTAATGTCAGGTAAGTATTTTTCATATGAAGTAAATGGAATTATTTTTTTTTATCTACATTAAGTGTAAGGTAATTAGCTTGGAAGTAATCAAATATTTTTGATAATTCTCTTTGGGCCAATTCGAAAACTTGTTGCCACGTTCCATCCACAAACACCGCAACCGTATCGTCAGCAAAAGAAAGCATTGTTGCTGAGGAATTCATGTTAAGATGGTCGTTAATGTACGTAATAAAAAGTATCGGGCCCAAGACAGTCCCCTGCGGTACTCCGCAAGTAACCGTCTCCTCCCCACTCAAGCAACCATCAATATCCACCCTCTGCTTTCGACTTTGCAGATAGCTCTTAATCAACATATGTGCATTTCCACGGATTCCCAGATCTCTAAGTTTATCCAGCAAAAGCCTATGACTAATAGTGTCAAAGGCCTTAGCCAGATCAACAAATACACCCAGACACGCTTTCTTATTATCAACCGCTTTGTACACTACAGAAGCAAATTCGGCAATTGCATCCTGAGCAGATTTACCTTGTTGAAATCCAAATTGTTTTTCACTTATTATTTTATTTGCATCAAAGAATTTCACAATCCTGGCTTTGATAATTTTTTCAAATATTTTGGCAATAGCCGATGTTAATGATATTGGACGATAATTTGTTAACTTGCACTTATCTCCACTTTTATAAATAGATTTGATTATCACATTTTTTAGTTGAGTAGGGAATTTTCCGGTACTTAGCGAAATGTTTACAAGGTAAGTTAGTGGTTCAACAATATAATTCGCAGATATTTTCAGAACTTCATTTGTAATTAAATCCGGTCCTGGAGATTTTTTATTTTTCAACTTTTGTATGATATCATGAATTTCAGCAGTATTTGTTGGAGTAAGAAAAATTGATTTGGGTAATATCCTATTATTTACGTTATTGTGGTTAACATCATTATTTATTTTTGATGCCAACTCAGGACCTATGTTGGCAAAATATGAATTACATGCATCAGCAATAACTTTCCTATCCGTAAGTGCCTTTCCATCATCTAGAATTACCTTACTCAATTCTATAGTTTTCTTAATTTGACTGTTCGTGCATTCATTAACTACATTATATAGAGTTTTACTTTGTCCTTTGTTTTTATCAATTTTCTTTTTAAAATACTGATGTTTGGTTGTTTTAATCAGTATGTTTAATTTATTTCTGTATGTGACATAGCTCTGCCTTTGTACCTGATTGTGGGGATTTTTAAGATGAGTTTGATATAACTTGTCCCGTCGCTTTATTGAAGTTACTAATCCGTCAGTTATCCAAGGTTTCTTTCTATGAAATTTAAATTTTACCATTTCCTGTGCACCTTGCATACAAAGTTTAATTTTATTAACAATAATATCAACTCCCACATCCAAACCTTCACAATCATAAATATCCGTCCATATTTCATTTTTAATTAGATTTTCAAACTTTTTTTCATTCATTCTAGTAACCGTTTTACTCATTACAGAAGGCATAATTTGCGCACCTAGAACATTTTTATATTGGACAGCCTGAGAAAAGTGGTCAGTTATATTGGTTTGAATTATTGCTGCTGTTACTATGCTAATGCTATGCTATGCTAATTACTATGGAAAACTCAAAAATAAGCAAGAAGTGCCAACAACGAAGACAAAAATGTTCATGGCCTACACGCTATAAGAGAACAAAGAGAATAAATATGTATTATCGGACAAATTTATAAATAAAGGCTTATAAATCGAAAACGCTGGTAGTTGGGTATAGTATACATAGATGAATAGCGGAATATGTCTGCTATTCTGAATCGGCAATAATATACAGGGAATTCCATTTAAGATAATTGACTTTTTGATCACTTTAATAAGTCACTTAAAAAGATTTATTTTTGGTCCACCCTGTATATTACTACAAATATTTGGCTAAAGTATGAGAGACCCTCAGTTTATGTCTAACTGTACCCCAAAGTTCAACTTGTGATTATTTTGTGGTAGAGAGGCAACACGATTTATTTAAAGACTGATTTTGCTCAATAAATTTGAAAATTAATTAATATCTCGAAAACGGCTTGACATAAGTATAGGGAAATATTAACAAAAGCTACTCAGAAATTCATGTAGAATCCAAAAATGAAAAAATATACAGGGTATTCCATTTAAATTAACGAAGACGTTGCCAGGTTTACCTATAACTGGCAACACTGCACTCTCGAAAATATTTTAGGTCGATAGAGCATGTCTGGTTACCTTGGTAACCAAATTTTCAAAACGATGGATTGATTGAATCTTCATATACTTCTAATACTCCATCCACCGTGAATCACCCCGTATAAAAGTTCCCTTGACCCAAAGAAGGGAAGCCTATTATACTTTGTTCTTTCACAACAATCATTTTGTCTGACAGGTATAACTGTAAGGGAAAATTGACAATAAACTGAAGATAAAATCCTTCACGACTAACTTGTTGATTTTTTACCTGACAAATTTAATATTTTCTTGAATTGTGTTGAGCTATGATTGTAATAGTACTTTGGGTACCTAGGCGGGAAAGTAAACGTTTTCCGGGCTGACAGAAGATATGGACGGGCGAGGCGAAGCCGAGCCTGGCCACTTTTGGAAGCCCGGAAAACCACTTTCCCGCCATGGTGCACACAACATTTTTTATCCTACACAAGAAAAAAATCATAAACTTCAAAACTTTTTTATATAACAATAATTTACAAAAAAAAATTGTTATTGATATTAAATATAGGATTATGAATAGTGCAATTAGCAAAGGCAATACCTTATTTAGATAAACCCAATAACTGAGTTTTTTCTGAATCTGTTGTTGAAAATAAATCATGATATTCATGATGATTTGTAACATTTCGAGGTTTTCTGACAAGTGAAGTTTCTATATAGTTTCTTCCATGCTTATATCACTTTCTGAAGCTTAAGATGTCCCCGGGATACATGTCTTGTCCATTGTTTAATAAGTAATGGCATTAATGGTAACAATAATGATGTGTTAACTTAAAATTACTTTATAATATGAAATTAAATGACGCTGTAATCAAACCGGTCAAGGACTTTTACCCAACCCTGTATACAAGTTTGGGTAAATAAATATGTAATTATAAAAATAATGTATACACACATTATACATATACATTTTGATACAAGCTTAATTTTGATTTGAAACAATCTTCCGTTCTAATGTAATCAAACCGTTCAAGGACTTTTACCTAACCCTATATACAAGTTTGGGTAAATAAATATGTAACTATAAAAATAATGTATACACACATTATTTTGCTGAATAAATTGCAATGAAATTTACTTTTCTTAACAGGCAATATTCAGCAAAACTCAGCAACATTTGAATATCGGTTATCATTATATGGTATAATATATTGGGAATATTGGTTATCGATGGTTACTGTCGGTTCTATCCTCTGAATCTATTTCAGTTTCAGTTTCTTAAGCTATATTTTCATTTAATTTCAAGTCCACTTCAAATTCAAGTTTTCTCCTTCTCAGGAAGCAAATTAATTTGAAATTAAATCAAGTATATATTTCTAATAAATGTATACAAAGTATTTCCATTTGCCAAGCATCAAAATTTGACCTTGAAGTTGAATTGAAATTGAATATAAATGTAGCACTTTATGCTAACAATATTTTTAAATATATGTACAAACATTTTTTATTGCCCTCATTTCTGTTGTGGTTGTGGGTCATTATTAGTGTTACAGTTTAAGTGATTATGTGTCTTTTGCTATATTTTTCCATTATTTACCTATGTATGAACAATTGGATATTTTTCATAATCTTCTGTAGTACTTATGTTCCGCATATTCCATTTTTGAAGTATCTTTTTTGCAATACTATCTACACCCATACAAAGCATTATTTAAGTAATGTAGTACTTGACCTGTGCAATTCGAAGAGAAAGTCTATGTGTTTTTCGTGACAGAAACAAAATCTAATAGTTATACCAATTTTTTAGAGGTGTCTAACAAGTCACTGCAACATGACAATTTACTTCTGTTAGGTACTTTATTTTATTTTTTATATATAATTCAAGTTTCATAATTTTTATATTTTTTTAAAGGTATCATCAGCCATCTTAGATTGACAAGTTTTGATAATAAAGGGAGGATGATCCATTGCCTATAGGGAATGGAAGTAGGAGGGAAATGAGAGGGCAAATGGATTAGAAAGATGGGATGTATGCTATGCTATGCTATACCATGTATAGTAAAGTATGACTCATCGAACACCTGGCGTCTAGACAGTATCCGGTTTCAGAGTATGGTAAAGTATGACTCATCGAACACCTGACGGCTAGATAGTATCCTGTTTCAGAGCATGATGTAATATTTAAAAATATCTGGCGACGGTATTTTAAAAAAAGCTGACGCCGATAAAAATTAATTTAATACTCCGCGTCAGCAATAAAAAAAATATTAAGTGATAATACATATGAATGACATGCTTCTGTTTAAATAATATCTAATCCTCCTATTCTCTATAAGAAGCAATATACATAGTAATAATATACCACTTATTCCCCACACAAGTCATCTAGAATCAAATATATCATAATATAAACAGTAGTAATATACTCTTGAGCATGATGTAATAACTAAAAAAAAGACTGACTTGTTGACAAGGGGATAAGAGGGGAGCTACCCGTAGCTCCCAGGAGTTGCAAACACGTGTCAAGAGGTTAACGAACGCTACAAACAGACAGGTCTAAAATTGTTTGAATGATCTTGAATGCTTGGTCCATTATTGATTATTAAAGGGTATAGTATAAGGTACAGAGCATGTAAAACACATATTGAACTCAAGACTAATATATTCCACATGTTTTATTTTACTCAACAGTATCAGCAACATTTATTATTAATACATATGAATGTTATGCTTCTGTTTTCAATATTTAATCCTATAAGAAGTAATATACATAGTAATAATATACCACACCAGTCATCTATCATCAAATGCATCAAAATATGAACAGTACTAATATGCAGCCCTTCCTCACACAACTCTTGGGTATAATGCAATATCTAAAATAGCTGACTTGTCGAGACAAATTGGTATGACTCATCGAACACCTGGCATCTAGACAGTATCCGGTTTCAGAGTATGATGCAATAGCTAGAAATATGAGTTCGGGTGAAGTCGGCTAACATCGGAAGAAGCAGCCATTTGATTGGTTCAAATCCAGATTAACCCCGCCCCCTCTCCCATACTAAAAAGTGAATACTCAGATGCCTTGTATGTTGTCTTGTCAGTTGAAGGGACTTCACTGTTTGTTCATCTCTACTACTAATAAGGTGCATCGTTACAGCTCATAGAAAAATTTAGCAAATATAATAATGTGGGCTTTTTATTCCGCCCAGCATTGGACCAAAGCCGAAGACTTGCAATCTGCCATCCAAAGGATATGTGATGAGCTGAGGGATCTAATTTTCAGTGAACGTCATGATAGCGTGTACGACATGCAATCCACCCAAGATGCTGAGAGTAGATATGCAGAGTGCCGAAGAACTGTGCAGAAGTATCAACATTGTATAGATTTGTGCGACAAATTTCTAGAGGGAAATATCAGCTTACTGAAGTTTTGTCGAGAAATGATGGTGGCAGATATGAAAAACTTTTTATTTGATATTAGAATGTTTCTACCTGTAGAATATATCAATAAATTCAATCTTGTAGAAGCAGATTAATAAATACAATATTAAATTTACACTCTAGTTTTATTTATTATTATTATTATTATTATTATTATTATTATTATCTACGGTTGAAATAGCTCAGATGGGAGAGCGGTGGACTGAAAATCTATAGGTCTCAGGTTCGATTCCTGGTTTCAACATATTATGCTTTTCTTATTTGAAAGACCACCAAGTATTAAAAATGTGGAAACTAATTTTGTATAAATACATCAAGTGTATTGAAGAATTAGTTTAGTACTTCCAACTTCACCAGCATGTAGGTATGCCTAACGTATAGTTTTTATTTCATCATAATTTCTGAGATTTATGCTATCACAGAACTAAAGTATGTTCTTCAATTTGCCTTTATTTTCAATTTAGTTTTACAATTTTTCTTTTAGTTTTAGTACAGAAATATTTCTTGTTGAGTTTAAAGCTTGGTTGCGATTCGAACAAAGGTTACTGAACTGTAGAAGGTCAAAGATCAACTATTGCAGTCAAGGTTTTGCAGCACTAAAGATTCTGCAGAATATGCCTGTTCCAGTGAAATATAAATGCATCAAATGCGGTGGAGAAACCGAACTCCCCAACACCAAATGTATTCCATGTGAAAGTGAAGAATTTTTTGTAGAGATGGATAAATCTAAGCATATCCCAAGCTCTTATTTTAAAAAGAAATGATTTCAAATAAAACTATTAAAATGTTTCTGCCTGTAGAATATATCAATAAATTCAATCTTATAGAAGCTCATTAATAAATACAATATTAAATTTCCACTCTAGTTTTATTTATTTATTATTATTATTAATATTAGAAAAAGAACATAGATGTGTAATATACCATATGAGGTTCATATATAATTTACTGAAATAAAAATGCATAATAATAATTAAGTGTTTTATTGGAGAAAAAAAACATGTACATTACATTATTACGTTACATTATATTATTTTTACTAATCCATGAATTATGAGATTTATCGAGACCGAGCCATTTAACTTGAACCTTATCCCCTTTCCTTCTCAATACCTTTTCCACCAAATATATATCTTTGTACTTAGCTTTCTGCAGTTCTTCGGTATAAAATGCTCCTTTAATTTCATCATTATTTTGATCTTTTAACAGGTAAGTCGTCGGATTAGTCATTTTAACTTTTTTTATTCTAAATACCTCATTCGACCAATTTGGAGTATAGCCCTTCTTGAATGCTTCCCTGTATTTACTAATCCTTATATAATCACCGACTTTAAACTTTGCGCGTTTTGGATCAACAGTTTTTATATGACTATAAGCTGTCTGCAATAATTTTCGAGCATTTTTGCTATTTACTTGGTTAGGTTTCAATCCAATAGTTCTGTGCTTAGTATTGTTATATCGATTCACAATATCTTGCAATATATTTATCCATTTGTAAGTTCCTTGAAGACTAAAGTGCTTCCACATCATATTTTTCAGTGTACGGTTTGATCTTTCTACAATACTAGCTTTTAAATTGGAATAAGTACTATAATGATTAATGTTGAAATCGGTCATCAACTGTTTAAACTCTTTATTGTAAAATTCTTTACCAAAATCAGTGTGGCAGTTACGAGGTTTAATTTTCATCTGTGACAAAATTTTAGTCATATTAGTGGCCACATCTTTAGCGGTCTTTCTTTTAACAGGCTCAGCCCATACGTATTTACTAAATACATTTATTACAATCAGAATATATCGATACCCCCTGTTAAGCTTGGCATAAGGAATCATTTCGACCAAATCAGCCTGAATTGTGTCATTTAGACCTTTAATGATTACATGCCGTCTTCTAAATTTTTTCCTAGCCGGTTTATGTAGCTCATTAACTATTTCTTCTTTAACTTTACTCATCTCTAACACTACTAATATATGAACATTGATATACTACTTATAACTACAAACATTTATAATCTATTGAATGGGTGTTCTAATTTTTAGCTATAGGACACTGTAGAACGAATTGTACATATAATGGACGACTGGCGGATGTAGTGCTTACAATGAAAGTAAAGGTATCTCCACTATTTACATATAGCCCAATTAACTCATATGCATCAATTAAGATGGGAGCTGAATTCACAGATATAGACACATCTTTTGGTATGATATTTATACTTTCTATTTTTCCACTTACTGGAAAAGTATATTGGGTGGTCGAATCTTCCAATAAATAACGTAGAGAACTTACAGTCGTATCTACAATCCCGCGTATAGTTATTATACATTTAGAGTGATGAGAGGATGGTTCACAAATGTAAAAAGGTGCCGATGCTGAAGAACTTGCTAACGTTGGAGCATGTGAAATACTTAAAGATGAAATATGTCTTGTTCGAGACATGTGCCTACCAAACTTGTCTATAGGCATGGTTACTGTACAAAGTATAGAAACAAACTGTGTATTAGATGTATATTACTGCTTATTTAATAATTTTCGCCTCTCTTAGTTCTTCGATAATAGAAACAATTTCATTCTGGTGACCATTGTTTCCGGCAGACTGTGATGCCATTAATAGTCGCAATCTATCTATTAATTCATTAGGGTCGTTATAATAAACATAATCAATCTTTTTATTGGTTAAATTTAGTAAGCCACCCATCTTAGAATGTTTTAAAGATTGTGTTCTACGCAACGGTCTATTTGGTGGTGGAGGTTTGGAGAATGATTGTGGAAGTGAGCTGATAGTAGATTTCTTCAATATTTTCTTTTCAATCAGGTATGGTCTAATAATTAATCTATATTTGTCACTCGATGAACCTTGAATTTGCTCATTAGAATTAAAGTTTCTACGGTAGGCATTAGATCTCTTCAAAATATCCATATAATTTTGTAGATCGGTTTGCTTATACCCTATTGGCTGCTTTTTAAACAACAATTCGTATAGACCCGGTGTTCCAGAATACTTTACACCATTCATTTGTATATCCTTTCCAACAATTTCTACGTTTGAATTTCCAATTAAAAATTTTTCGGTTGTGGTATCATGTTGAAGACCATATTGACGATCGTTATCTTTCTCATCACCTCGTACCGATATATCTATATATTGTCGTGGCAGAGAATCATATCCATCTAAATATTCCTGATAAGCCGGTGTATCAGAGAGGTCTTGGAGATATTGACGGCTTTTCTCAACTTGTTGATAAATTAAATCGCTACTATTTTGGTCGTCTGAATCATCCACTGTGGGCGTATTCTGATAGGTATCTTCAAGAAAACTCGGCATGGTCATGGGCAATGAAGGAAGATATTTATTATATACATCGACTTTTGATCTATTTGGTGTCCATGTTGGAGTTTCAAATTTAACTTGCATCGGTTCTTGCTTAATGGAAACATCTGGTTTTATCGAGGAAAGCAGTTTTTTTAGCGGTCCTGTAATAGGTTTATAGTCTTTTTCTAATTGTGACTGTGATTGAGCTATATCCGACTTCAAACTCCTATATTTTTCTCTAACAGATTTTCGAGTTTTAACCAACTGTTTAGCCAGCTCCTTATCCATCGCTGTTATGTTAGGTAATGATGAATATTGATGAGTGCATTTTTATTTATAAGTCAGGTCGACCGAGCAGTCTAGCGGTCAGCATTTTTTCATGTTTTATGGTAAAATATATGTATCAAACCCTTTTCTATACCGTCCAGATTTTAGTGGACAGTCCTTATCAATAACAAGGAAGCCATATTTATCTTTCCAACATTCGCCACAGATATCTTTGAACTGTTGAAGTGGCATATCAACATTAACATGTTCATCATAGATATGCTTTAAATTTCTAGCATCTTGTTTAAAAAGAACTAGCAAATTAACATTGTCTCGCAGGAGCTGCTTGGGTACTTTAGAATAGGTTTGTGTTAAATAAAAACAATCCGTATCACCGTGACGACCAAAGCAAAAATAGTCTCTCATTACACTCTGATTACAGCATACAACATCGTCAAAAATTATAACAGAGTTTGGTTTTATATTATTAGGAGGAACTATTTCGGAACTATCCTCATATTCGTGGTAACCGATCTCTTTTATTGATCCTAGTAACAATCTCAAATGCTCATATTTAGGCTGATTCAATGTTTTCGAGTACAGATAAATATTCTCAAATCTCAGTCCGTTTCTATGTTCTATTAAACTCATCATGACATTAGTTTTACCACACCCCGAAGGACCAACCAGTAATCCTCGCTTGGAAGAACCTCCAAAGAGAGGTCCATGTTTTTTATAAGTAATATCAGGGGAAATTTCATCATGATTTACTACTGGCAGTAAAATTTTCTGTTGCTCGATCTTCATTGTTAGGGTACGTCTGAAGTACTGGATACAACACACAGTCTGTAAACTATATATAAGGGTGTACACCGGAATTTACTTCAGTTCAGTAATATATATATAATGCTGGTACACAGCCCAACTTTGATTAATCAGCGTCGAAAACGAGCAAAGAAAGGTTCTGGGTTTGTTAATACGCTTATAAACAAACTACCTTTTGAACTACATATTCCTGGGTACAACTACTGTGGTCCAGGTACCAAACTTACTAAGAGGCTTGCTAGAGGTGATCGTGGTATTAATCCATTAGATACCTTATGTTTAAATCACGATCTTAAGTACAGTCAATATAATGATAGAGAACATAGGCATGAAGCAGATAAGGAACTAGCTGAAAAAGCTTATCAACGTTTTAAAGCATCTGACTCTTCTATAGGAGAAAAAATTACTGCCTTAGGTGTGGCCGGCGCGATGAAAGCGAAAACCAAACTAGGAATGGGAATACACAAGAAAAAAACAGCGTCCAAACGTAAAAGTGGAGGTACTAAACGTAAAAGTGGAGGTACTCTGCGCAAGAGCACTATAACTTTTAATGAAGCTGTTCGGAGGGCCCGACGTGGTATACGAAGCAGGCCATCCAATAGCTTGATTACAATGGCAAAGCAAGCTCTGTCTTCAATAGGAACCAAGAAACTATCTGCACCAAGACAAAGAATTATTCCAATCCCTAAGACTGGCGGTTTTCTTCCACTCATACCCCTGTTTGCTGCATTAGGCGCTTTGGGGAGTATTGGAGGGGGAGCGGCTGGGATTGCAAAAGCTGTTAATGATGCGAAAGCTGCCAAAGAAAAACTTGAAGAAGATAAAAGACATAACTTGGCAATGGAGCAAGCTGCTGTTGGAAAAGGGTTATATCTACAACCTTACAAAAAAGGAATGGGGTTATATTTACAACCCTATAAAAAAAACTACCAATAAAGCTACCTCGCCGCGCATTAACTAATCTAGACTTGACAAGATTTGCAAAAAAGTTGCGTATACCATATTTTCGAGGAGTATTTATGAAAGACAAGCTCCCACTAAAAATAAACAGAAATGAGTGTGGAGTCATCAATTTGGACATTTCAACTGGACCAGGTACTCATTGGACGGCGTACGCAAAAGAAAATAATGTTATAATATACTTTGATAGTTATGGAAACTTAAGACCTCCAAGTGTATTAATAAAATATTTTCAGAGTGATGGTAGCTTGAATAGAATTAAATATAATCATGATAAATTTCAACGAGATAATTCAAATAATTGTGGTCATCTCTGTTTAAAGTTTTTATATAATGTATTTGATTAAAGGAAATATTGTTATTACAAATATAGATGTTAACTGAGCAACATGTCTTTTACTTTTTCACTTTCCGGAAATAGTTCTGTTTTAAGTGCACAATTAAATCCACCCATAAATTTAGATGATAACTCCGAATATGTTATTGGTTTGGTTAACTTTGAAAGTTTTAATGTTATACCGAACATAGATGAGAGAAACAACACTTTTACTTATGGTAATACGACAATAACTATTCCTGTAGGAGCATATGAAATTGATGATCTTAATAGTTATCTACAGAAGAATGTTGAATTTCCAGACGTTCTCATCGATATTAAACCTAATCGCAACACTTCTACTGTTAATATCGAAACAAATGTAGACATAGATTTTACATCAGATAACTCAATAGGTCGTCTTTTAGGATTTAACAAGAGAGTGCTCAAAGCTGATTGGTTAAACGAATCGGACTTTCCTGTACAGATAATTAAGATTAATGCTTTATGCATAGATTGCAACATAGCGGCGGGGTCATATTCCAATGGCCAACCGGTGCATATAATCCATCAATTCTTCCCAACAGTGGGCCCAGGCTATAAAATAGTGGAATCACCTCTGAATATACTCTATTTCCCTGTGACGGTCAAGACAATCAACAACTTGACCATTAAAATACTTGACCAGGACGGAAATATCGTCAATTTTCGTAAGGAAGTCGTCACAGTGAGACTCCATCTGAAGAAGCTTTAAAAATGGTGATTCGTTACAATATAATGTGTCAAGTCCCATGTGTTGTGGCTAAAAACAATTATAAAAGGCAGCCTAAAAACAAGTTTATAGTTAGTTCCAAGAAGAATGTTACTAGAGTAACACGTCAAAATAAACTCTTTCTTCAATCTCTTGGTTTAGAAGTACTCATATAATGGATATTTTAAATGTTCTGCAGGAACCTATTGTAGACAACTCTATTGTCGACTTGGAATATCATAATTATCAACCCTTCGTGACTTCTAAATTTGATTATAATGATGAAATTAGGATTCCCATCCAAGAGTTGGACACATACACTCTACCATGTAACAGTATGCTATACCTAGAGGGGACTTTAACTAAGGACGATGGAACACCAGCTACTAAATTGAAACTAATTAATAATGCATTTGCTTTTCTATTTAGAGAGATTCGTTATGAGATGAATGGTATTATCATTGATTCCGTTAGAAATGTAGGATTAACATCTACTCTTAAAGGGTATTTGTCTTTCAATGAAAGTGAAAGCGTTAAACTTCAAAATGCTGGGTGGTTTCCTAAAAATAGTACACTACCTGATAGTAGTAAATTTAATGTATGCATCCCACTAAAATTTCTAATGGGCTTCTTCGAAGACTACAAACGTATCATTTTGGGAATGCGCCAAGAACTCGTTCTAATTCGAAGCAGTAACGACCATGAAGCTATAACTGCTGTTGATGATTCGGAAAAACCGAAAATTAATATCAATAAACTTTATTGGAGGGTACCTCATGTTTCTGTTGCAATACCACAGCAATTAGCTTTAACCAACATTTTAGATAAAAATATTGAAATAGCACTCCCGTTTAGAAGTTGGGAACTTGTAGAATACTCTTCTCTTCCTCAAACTACAAGACAGACTTGGCCTGTAAAGACTACCACTAAGCTGGAAACACCAAGACATGTGATTGTCGCTCTTCAAACTGATAAGAAAAGTAAAATCACTTCTAATATGAGCAAATTTGATAATTGCAATCTGACAAATATAAGAGTATTTTTAAATTCTGAAAGATATCCTTACAATGATCTATTCCTCGACTTCAAAGATGATAAATACGCCACACTATATGAAATGTTTTCTAATTTTCGCTCCTCCTACTATGAGGCAGGCAATGAACCAGTATTTACACCCAAAGAATTTAAATCCATATCACCCATTGCTCACATCGACTGTTCTCGACAAAAGGAAAGTATGCAGTCGGGTTCCGTCGTACTTAGAATCGAGATGGATATGATTGAGAATGTCCCGAATGAAACAACAGCTTATTGTCTAATTTTGCATGATCGTGTATTTCGATATAATCCAATGACAAAAATTGTTAGACAGGTCTAGCATACATAAACACAGTAACATAAATAATAAATTCAGTTGATAATGATATCTGAGTATAGAAAGACCCTGGAAGAACACAGGAAAAAATTTAAACAATTAAGAAAAGCAATAGAATTGTATAGTTTGAAAAGTGTAGTACTGAAGAAACTAACAAATTTGAAAATATGCCATTAATCTTAGATGTACAAGGCTTCAAGGTGGAAAAAAATAAATTCATAGTTAAAGAGTTGGCAGGATTTGATGGTGAACGCATATGTCATTATATTTTCAAACCACCTTTTTCATTTGATGCGCTTCCATCAGAATTTCAAAAAGAAGCTAATTGGGTAACTAAACATCATCACTGCATTCAATGGGAAGAGGGTTTTACACAACTACATAAATTTAACAATATTATCGAGGATTTGACTTCAAAGACAGAACAGATTTATATTAAAGGAAGAGAGAAAGCTGAATATCTTCGACGTTTTTCGTCGAAACCAATTATAGAATTTGAAGAACAACCCCGCTTGAAGCATTCTGCACCTAAATGTTTATATCATTCAAAGAATATATGTATATGTGCCTTATCTAATGTGTATTATCTGTATGAACATTTTATAATGTCCTAGCTTTATGATGAAATAAAAACCAAATTAAATATATTCTGTTTTATTTATTAAAATCAAATCATTTCTAGGGTGGTAAAATTATTAAAGAAGATAAACGCTTGAACGAACTCAAATGACTATTGAATACTTTACATGTAATGACGTCGACATATTGAAATTGTAGCTAAAACTACTACTAAAAGCAAAAACAGTAATGTGTTTTCTTGTTACATAAGGTTAAAGTTTTTGATCAAAACAATGAGGTTATTGGGAGAAGGGATATAGAAAGTTAGAAGTACCTGTGTGACCGGTACCGGTCTGTGAGCGGTACCGGTATAACCGGTATCGGTGTGACCGGTATCGGTCTGTGAGCGGTACCGGTATAACCTGTATCGGTCTGTGACTGGTACCGGTGTAACCGGTACCTACACATATAAAACCCAGATATAATCTATGATAATCTTAGTTGCTAGGTAGATACGACAATGAACGCTTCACAGCTTATAGTACTACAAGCCATTTCTCAGAACGTACTTTTTGTGCAGTATCCTTGTAATACAAAGGAGGTTTTTGTATGCTTTGACAGTAATGGGACGAGAAATGAAAGCTGGCCCTCTAAATGGAGAAGGATGGAGCTATATGTAAGCAAATACGTTACCACTTTGAGTTATTCAGTACCCACCAACAGCACCGAGTACAAACTACGTCTAAGGAAAAAGGATAATATAATGGAAGACTCTGATTGGATGGACATCTATAGTAAACCCCCCACCTATACACCCTCTTCAAATATCGGATGTGGAGTGGAATATCCTGCAGGGTATTTCGTGATTTGGTATATAGCAGTGTGCTCGTCCCTCTTAGTACTTAAAGTGATTATTACGACTCTTCAAGCATCATGTCATGTATGTGAATTGGGGTTAAAAAAATGTAGCCGATATGTTTCGTATTAAGTATTGTATTTTATAATGAAATAATAAAACAAATATTTATATATATATAATAGTAGTTTTATTATAGTTTAATTACTAATAACTAATAATTTATTTACATAATTAGATAATAAGCAGAGTCATATCGATTTATTAACACAATTACATATCAAAATCTGCTAAATTACAATCTAAATGAAATAAATAAATCCTACATATACATACTAATAGTTTATTTACACAATTGGATAAAAAGTAGACTTATATAGAATTATTTATACAATTAGATATCAAATAAGTTTAAATCAAAATCTGATACATCAAAATCCGGTAAATTACAATCTGATAAATTAAAATCCGATATATCAAAATCTGATAAATTGCAATCTAGTTGTGATTCCTCCTCTCCCCCAATCATCTCTTCGGCTACTTGTAGCAACCTTTCCAAATTTATGTTACGATCCTGATCTGGTGGAGAAAGGCGATGATGTCCCCAGGCTAACGTATTTATATCTCCCGGTATGACATACCTCTTATCGTCAGCTGATGACAATGCTATTTTATTCTTCAGTTCAGTGTGGATGGTGTGCAAAGTTGATGTAAATAT